>OY979442.1:10000000-12400000 GCA_963855545.1 Ethmia dodecea
GATTCAGGATTAGAGGAGCGACTCCATTAATTCAGAATTTCAATATTTGAAGTAGCACCATTACAAATCTATATATCTATATATATAAAAGAAAGTCCTGTTTGTTACACTATTTATAACTCAAGAACGGCTGAACCGATTTGGCTGAAAGTTGGTGGGGAGGTAGCTTAGGACCTCGAGACAGACATAGAATAATTTTTATTCCTTTATTCCCATGGAAAGGGAACGCTTATTTTTGTAAAATTGTGAGTATCGTGAAGAATTAGTAATAAATAAAAAAAAAACTTATTAACGCGTTTTAAATAAGCGCTTCCTCAAGTACGAGGTAATAATCATTCTGGGTTGCAGTGATCACTATTATACTTAGTATGTAGTTATAGCTACCAAATAAACAAAAAACTTGCTTGTTCCGCAAAAAAATACGAAGAAAAGAAAGCAACAGAAAAAATGTGATAGCTACACAATCTGTATGTACATTATAGTAGTCATAAGTTCATATACCGTATTTACTCGTATTATAAAAAAATGAAGTAGGTCTTACGAAACAAAATCTCACCTACATTAATTCATAAAATTGGTTGCAGACTTTATTATAGACAGGAAACATTTGTATTTGATCAAAAGTCTCACGGATAACAATCAGAGTTCAAACTAACAATACATGTCGGCAGCAAAAAATCAATAAAAGAAATTTTTATCTCAGATTGATTGGCTCAGCCTGACCCTTTACCGATGCGACCGAGTTTTTATAGGCTTTCACAAAAAAATAAATGTATCAATGTTTATTTGTGACAATTTGCTTTGTCGGTTAGTCCCGATTTACATTTGAAAGGTAGTTTTTTGTTGCAACCTGCTACACGGTGAATGACACAGGTAGAGGAAAAAGGCATGTTACAAATATTCGGGGCGTTTTGATGCTTTCAGCGCTGGTTATCGATAAAGTTGATATTAACTAATATTCGAACTTTATGGTGAGATTCCATTCATTAATTCCTTACTGCCATTAAATAATTAAATAAATATAATTTTAAATTAATATAATCTCACGCCTTTTTTATCCCCGAGGGGGTAGGCAGAGGTATTTCATTACTGGTTATACCCACATTTCACGAGATACATTGGACCCCTAAACGTGATAGGTGGTGAGCCTATCGCCGGACCGGGTCTATTTACACATGTCTCAGAATTAATTCTGAGACTTGCGGGTTTCCTTACGAATAATATAATTAAATATTATGAAATAAATTTAGTTTGATCTTTAATAAGGTCACATTGAATGCCAAAATCAATAGATATCAGCCCGTAACAGCAGCAATAATAAAATTTTATCAAAAAATTACCTAACTGACTAACGTGATCAAATTGTGGTATCCTGTAGGTATATATCCCTAAAGACAAGATATTAATTTGATTAACTTGTAATAATTGCAATTTTAATCTACACATTGCTTACTCTGAAATACTTTACTCTAAACCAATTTGGCAAATATCGGATCTGTAAAGTTAGCAGAAGGCAAAATATGTTGAACAAGCACCAAATCTTATGGTACCGTTTCTTTTCGCTTAGAGTTTGTCATGTCCCGAGTCCTGGGACGTTGGTCCGGGATGGAGATGTAATCATCCATCAATCGCGTCCCGTCACAGCGCGACCGCACACCGCACCCTGGGGCATCAGTGGCGCTGTCACAGAGGGTCACCGCGCTGACAATTTAAAACTCATTCATAAGATGTTTTCCACATTACGACTATTATATCTCTACTTTACGAACTGCTAATAAAATTACACAGGAATACATAAACATAAGTACCCGAGCACAAGCAGTGTAATTGCGGTGGTGCGAATAAATCAATGTAGCTCTCAGGTGGAAATAAAATACGACGGTCTCCGTGGCGCCCGCATTCTGCACATTGGGTGATTTTGCAGTAAATCGGAGAAATTTGTAATAGTGCTTTGCAACCTCTAATAATTATTATGTTCTCATCCAATATCATCGAGGGTGTCAACAGAGGTGTTCTATAAAGTACCCGTTTTTACCAGTTTATTTTTCGGACTCCTAAACAAGACTTAAAACTTGACGAGACTTGGGCTGACCTAAAAAACTTAATACCCATTTACAATGATATTGAACTTCAAATTTTCAACTTTTATTTATTGAATTAGTACATATTTATATTTTAGTAATGCCAATAGTAGCAACTCGCAGTATTTTTTGGAACAATAGAACTAGTTCTGCGGTGTAAAAATAACAAGCACATATTAATATCTATTTCTAATATCATTGGTGAACCTACGCACAGACCTCTCTCTTATCTTACGTTTAACAAGCAACTAAAACAGATAACTCTGTTAATAACAGAAACAAATTTTGATAATAAATAAAAAATATACTGTTGAAAAGTGGGATAAAGAACAGAAATGGAATACCTCTGCTGACCCCCAGCGATTAAGCAAAGAGCATTTTTTTTTAGTTTTAAAATAATGTCCATAATAATTTTTAGTTTTCCCACTGTGCATCGTATTAAACTTGCAATCGGCTTAGGTACCTCTATTACACGGACTGTATGAAAGCGAATCGAGGCTACCGCTCTACGCAGGCCGGACACAATACGCGGCAATCAGCAATCAGCCCACCGCGATATATTTCACGATGTAGCAACCGGAATTTATTATCGCAATGATATTTACATAAACACGCCTAACGGATAATTCATAGTACTTTGTACTAAATTGTTAATTTCGGTTACTGTTGAAGTGTCTTTAGAATTCTTTTCTACTTGAGTTTTTTTGCATAGCCCTCTAGACTTCATTACATAATGTGACACACTAGGATTATCTATTATCCTTGAGCACCCATGGAACGCAGATAATTGACTGGATCAATATTTTTTTCTATGGATATGTTTTTACAATCGACGTGATCGGGGAAACTAGACTGTGTAGAGCTAGAATGGGAAAGAGATAGGTTGAACCGGATAGGCTTATACTTACTGTCTCGTTTGGAGGATACAAAAATATACTCTTGAGAAGTAGGTTTTTCCAAGAATGTAATTTTTCTGCTGACCCCTCGGAGAGGATATATTTTTTACTCACGTCTAGAGTATATATTTTTTTTAAGTAGGGTCTAAGACAGGTAAAACAACTACTTAATAATGCCGGTAGTAAGAAACTGATATAGTTGGTAAACGGTCTTCGAATCCGCAAGGTTATCTACAGCAGTATCTTTACTGCTGACCTTGTGATTTTCCAAATACAATGCAATCCATTGCGTAAATTGTGTTGAATTAAGTATTATGTCAATCAGAATAAAAAAAATTGAAGCTGTACAACCAGTTTTACAATTTTCTAAAAATGTATACATATTTAAGTCATAAAGCATTAAGTATAAATAAACCATACTTTTTGAAAGTGCGAACCTGCACATAATATATAATATTTCTCTAATCAATCCAAGAGTGTTGCCGTATACTTCGAGATATAACTCTCTTAAGATTCAGTGCGCAGGCGCGAAGTAGCGAGATGACTTATAAATACCCGACTACTGATAGCGCCCACGCCGCGCATTTCAGAAGCAAACCATTGATAAACGCAATATTATAATACTAAGATTATTATTATAGTCTACTTGCATTCTCTTGGCAGTACTCAAACAGATTATATAACAGACTATATATTCAAACCACTAATACACGTTTGTAAGACAGCGTCAGTTTCGTTATGGGATCTAATTCTTATATAATTTTTCAATCATATAAGGTTATACTATTACTTATTCTGTTGTTATAGTAGAAAATGCAAAGAACACCCGGTACAAGTTAAGTTAGTGTTACTGAAAGTTTTCAACCATGAAATTTTTAGCAATATTTAGTAATTACAGATGATTAATAAATATAATATGTATCAGACTTATTCCTTTAAAATTTTTGCACTAGACTTGTCCTCAAAAGAAAAACCACAATGAGGGTATGAAAACAGTGCCAAGAACACTGTTTTCATACCCTCATTAGTAGTTTGAATAAAACAGCTTCAATCTACCAAAGGAAAACATCGTGAAGAAACCCGCAGGTCTCAGAATTAATTCTGAGACATGTGTAAATAGACCCGGTCCGGCGATGGGCTCACCACCTATCACGTTTAGAGGTCCAATATATCTCGTGAAATGTGGGTATATCCTACCCCCTCGGGGATATAGGCGTGAGATTTTTATTTTTATTTTTTAATCTACCAAAAAAAAGAATACTGAAGGAAATGATTACATTTTGTTTTCATGTTTTTTCATTCTTGTAAAACTGCGTGTTTATATTAAGCTAAGTAAACTATAGGTAATACTCATCATATTAAAAATCAATGCCATCAAAAACAAAACTTGTCAAAAAACCCAAGTCTCGCAACTTAGTTCTTCTACCGTAAAAAGTTGTGAGATCCATGTAATACCAAGTCGGTTAATTTATTCAGTCCTTACTAAAGGACCTTCTGTCTTAAGTAATTATGTAATTAGCTAACCTAACAACATCTTATAGTGACCTATCATTATTAAAAATCTTTTATGTTTCAAATAAATAGATTGACTTGGCCATCGCATGAAAACCCAATTTATCTCACAAGTGCTACATATTATATTAAATTAGATTGTTTAGTGCGATTGCCAAGTCAATCTATTTATTTAAAACATAAAAGATTTTTAATAATAATAATAATAATAAAGCACTTTATTCACCCACGTGTACATAATAGTATGTTCTAATTTTAACTTAATCTAAGAGTACATTACATACAGACGTAGATGAAAAGGAAGGATCCTCAGCATCAATGCTGGTTTTCAGTATCCTCCTTCGAGTCGCTTCGTTGGGAAAACCTTCGAAACGGTTATTCGCTCATGCACCAAAAATACATTCAAAGAAGAATATACAAAATAAAAAGAAATAACAAATAACACCAGTAAATTACATTCAGGCTCTTATAAAGAATTAAAAGAATAAATAATACAGTTTAATATGGTTTGTTGAAAGGTATATTAGCCTGCCCTGACCGGACCTGTCACTGTAGTGGGTGCCTATAGATCGAATACATACACACTGGACATTACAAATTTGCTACCCAATTACACTCAGACTTTTGTTTGGATAGAAGCCACTGCCGACACTCTATCTTAAATTTATTTAATGACTGAATTAGTCGAAGGGGAGGTGGCAGGTCGTTCCAACATTTGGAGGCAGCAAAGCGGAAGCTACCTCTATATAATTGCAAGCGTGGCAGAGGCGAGGTGCGTAAAGACGGATATCTAACTGATCTACCACCAGCCGTATTTCGATCAGTCCATGTTAGCTTTTTCGCAAGATATCCAGGAACAGAAGTACCCCTTAGGTTAAAAACGAAGGTATCCAGCTTAAGAGTTCTTCTATTTTTCATATTTAAGATATTGTAATTGTTTAATATTGGAGTAATGTGTGAGCGAGGGGGGACGTTATAAGAAAATCTAATACAAGAATTTTGAACCCGTTGCACTTTCTGTTCCGTCTTCTTGAGTAAACAAGGACCATAAACCACATCCCCGTAATCCAAATTTGACAAGACTAAGGCATCTGTCAACCGTAACCTTACTTCGGTACTTAAAAATGGTCTTAGTTTATATAGCTGCTTTAAGGCTGCGATGCACCCTCCTACTTTTAAGTTTACATGCTTATCAAACCTTAGCGAGCTGTCAAACAGAAGTCCGAGATTCCTAGCCTCCATCGATTCACCCATCTGCTGTCCATCAATCCTAATGTCGGGTTTAGCTTTACGAACAACCTCAATTTGTTGTTTTGTACCCAGTACAATGTATGAGCATTTTTGGGCGTTTAAGACCAGTTCGCTATTATTTGACCAATCTACAACTGATGCTAAATCCTGATTAAGTTGATTTACAGCTTGTGCAATTTTTGAGCCTACCAAATGTGAGTGCATTAAAATTTGCGTATCATCTGCATACATGTGTGCTGATCCATATTTGATGTAATTGAGTAGACCTGTCGTGTAAACAGTATACAACGTAGGCCCCAAAACAGAACCCTGAACTACTCCTCGCGTGATAGGTATGGCTGTGGATTTTATTGACTGGCCTGTATGATCTAAACACTCTACGACTTGTGACCTATTGCTGAAGTAGCTAAGGAACCATTGGCATACAGTAGTGTCACACCCATAGTATTTAAGTTTGGAAATTAAGATATCTCTATTTAAGCAGTCAAAAGCACGACTATAATCTAGTAACACCAGAATAGTAGCCAAGTTATTGTTGGAAGCGGTAAGGATGTCATCAACAACTTGCAATAATGCTGTAGTAGTACTGTGATGTCTACGAAAACCAGATTGACACAAAGGAATAATTTCATTTTTATCCAGAAATCTTAATAAGCTTGTGTTCACCACCTTTTCCAAAACTTTAGACAGAACAGGTAGGATACCTATTGGCCGCAAATCCTTGACGGTTTCAACAATAATGATATGGTCACTATAAGATGTTGTTGGGTTAGCTAATTACATAATTACTTAAGACAGAAGGTCCCTTAGTAAGGACTGACTAAGTAAACCGACTTGGTATTACATGGATCTCACATTTTTTTACGGTAGAAGAACTAAGTTGCGAGACTTGGGTTTTTTGACAAGTTTTGTTTTTGATGGCATCTCACTTCTTTTTGTAGTCTTAATTTTTCCTTTCCGGTACTTTCTACTACTTGTATAGGTACCAACAACTGATTCTTGCTCGAAGGTAAAGGAAAACATCTTGAGGAAACCCCCAGGTCCCAGAATTAATTCTGAGGTCATGTGTAGGTATACGAAATTCCAGCTCAATCATCAGACCCTGGTGACCATTTAGTACCAAAATACTCGTCAAGACGAATCATTCGAGCCCAAACTCGATGGGATTCTGTCGTTTAATTACCGAGTTCCTGTGGCCATCTTCCAGCTCCATCATCAAACCCTGGTTACCATCTAGCACCGAAGTACTAGTCAAGATGAATCAAACGAGCCCAAACTCAATGGGGTTATGTCGTTCAATTACCGAGTTCCAATGGCCATTTTCCAGTTTCATCATCAGACCCTGTTTACCATCTATTACCAAAGTACTCATCAAGACAAATAAAACAAGCACAAACTCGATGGGGTTATGTCGTTTAATTACCAAGTTCCCATGGCCATTTTCCAGCTCCGTCATCAGACCTTGGTTACCATCTAGCACCAAAGTATTTGTCAAGACGAATCATACGAGCCCAAACTCGAGTGGTTTACGAGTAGTCATTGAAGAGTTGCGATATCCACCTCCTTACACCATCATCAGATCAGCTCGATGGTACCATAATATTGCATTGTGATCAAACTTACATAAGTATACCAAATTTCAGCTCAATCGGTTGAAGAAATCTGCTTAAAAATTGAGTTTCAAGATTCCACTTGAACATCTTATTTTGTAATCCTATACAATTATTATAGGATTACAAAGTTATTTATGCAGTTAGTGTATCTAGAAACCTAGACCGAATTTGCAAATTATTTGAGTTTTTCCTTGATTTATACACTAAACCCTAATTGTATTCTAAATTTGAAGCTTCTACGACTGCTAGAAGTGCCTTAGAGTTTTGATGATCGGTCAGTGAGTGACAAAATTAGGAAACTTTGAATATTTATAATTTTAAAACTACGGGTTCAAATTGGATGAATTTTGAAATATACTGTGTTTATACAATGCCAGCTTGGTTACTGAAAATTTAGGCTTCTAGGTTTATCTACAACGAAGTTATAGGGGGTCGGAAATGGCGTGAATTGCTTCGAGAAAAGGATGGTACGGCCGTGCCGCTTTTTGCTCGACTTGGCGGGGGCACTGCCGTGCCCCCAGATATATTTTCAGGCAGTTCCTCTAAACAAATTATGAATGATAAAATATTTACAAATCTATTTATTCACTCTCACGCTAGGTACTTACGTTATCATTAGGTTATCTTCACCTTCAAAAAGTGAAACTAAATCCTGCAATAAACTGCACCTTAAATTATTTAGACACAGGAAAACATCTGCTTTCAATCACATAATACATGTAATTATCATACTGACGAGAATTTTTTAACATTTCATAAAACGAAAGTTTGTTGAAGTTTTTTAAACCAAAGTTGGAGAAAACTCTAGAATAATAATATGAGATTCATCCTAACAATTACATTCGGAATACTATTATTAGAAATCAGGAACACACCTGTTACACGCATGAATCTGGATTTTTTGTGGTCGATCCGTTCACGAATTTACATACATCCCATTTCTTTGTTAAAGCTAACGAGGGTTATTATTTCTACCACAAATGTGGCCTCAACCGCTTCTGATTGACAAACGCACTCCACGGTATAATAATGAAGGATAATGTGAAGCAATTTTTTAACTCAAGAGATCACCATAATTCTTTTCACCTTGTTAGTTATTGTTAGCATCTAATTTATTCGCAATTAGCTAATATGCCCACAGCCCAATTGGGAATGAAAAGAGTAATTTTACGCTACAATTTAGCACCAACACAGTCCTCATTACCCATTTTAAAAGGGATGTAGTGCCTTTTTTTGGACAAAAGGTACTTCACCTAAAGAATCTCAGTTGAATTATTACCCATATATTCCAGGCTGATCAGAAAGTAATTAACGACTATCATCAACAATGAAAGATAGGCAAGGTAAATGATGAGATTTCTTAGCCATCCTTTATAAAGGCAATGAAATGGATTTATAGCGACCAAAGCAATTTTATGTCAAAGTGCAGTTCATTGCCACTAAACAATGTCGGTGAAACAATGTAATTTTATGCTTAAATGAACCTCACCTGAAGTGGAACTTGTTGGAAAATTTTGAATGGAAATCTTTGTGTAGCTTGGTATCTCACACCTTTGTCTATCGTTGAATCGTAGTTATGGTTTAAAAACTACAGGAGCCTCGCAACTTTCCACTGGTATCGGATGATTTAATTGAAAAAGAACTTGCAGCGTTGCAACCTTTGCCTATTACTAAAGTAAAAGCTATTATTAAAAAAAAAACTCACGCCTTTCATCCCCGAGGGGGTAGGCAGAGGTATTCCATTACTGGATATACCCACATTTCACGAGATCCATTGGACCCCTAAACGTGATAGGTGGTGAGCCCATCGCCGGACCGGGTCTACTTACACAAGTCTCAGAATTAATTCTGAGACCTGCGGGTTTCCTCACGATGTTTTCCTTCACCGTCGAGCTAGTGATAAATATGTACGTAAGTTTTTGAAAAACTCATTGGTACATGCCAGGATTCGAACCCGAGCCTCACTGATTTTCAGCCGGCTCTTTAACCGTAAGGGCTATCACTGCTACTATTATTTAATAAAAAGCTATTATTATTTAGTAAAAAATCAATTGAACACGAAGTTTGGTGTTGTGCCAAAACTGCAATTAGTTACTTACTTTGCACTGCCTTACTTTGCAGTAGTGAAAGTTGCGTAGGTGGCATAAATTTTTAGGGCTAAAAAAAGTTCACACCATAATGTAAAAATAATATTACTACTGCTTTTTGAGATGCTGCTTTAGAAGATTACAAGAATACAAACAGTGTATGAAGAGCCCCGGACAAAAACTCAATAAACTGTTTATGTTCTCTATAAAACCTCCTCGAGCCAAGAACTCATATTTTATGTGAAGCCGCTGAACCCAATTACACATGAATGGTTCGTCATGATCAGAGATTTTTTGGGGCCCAATAAAAACTTATGACGAGATTTATGCCCTGGCTAGGAGCGATCGTCAATATTCTAATTTATCTTATTAGTGTTGCATCTTCTTCATAAATTACTAATTAACGAATGCCTATACGCCCGCTGCTTTCGCCAGAAAAGTTTTTATCAGTTTAACGAAAATTGTTATGCATACATTTCGCATAATTCTAGTTATCTCTGCTCTCTATTGGTCTTAATTTAGATTTATTACCCTATTCGCATAACGAAATTTAAATTCTTCTCAGGTTACGTGTCGATAGTCATTAGCTTTTTTTTAGCGTTTGTATTTAAATTTATTTGCCACGCTAATGATCACGTATTCAAGAAAGAAAAACGTATAGGTAATTCAAAGAATTAGCTTTTAGTTCTCGTGTAAAACTAATGCCTGTGCCGAGTCGCGAGAATTTAATCGAGTCTGCGCTTGTCAATCAATAAACCCCAGCGAGCTGGACCACTTTGTGGCCGCGTCGAGGCTAATGTGGACATGCCACGTACATAATAAGAGTCATTTAACAAACGTCAAAAACAACAATTTTGCAAGTAAAGACTGTATCTCAGATAAAAAACATAAAAAGATGCCGCTAATAATCACTCACTGACCTTTCGCTCTACTTGTAGCTTTTAAACATTTCTGATTAAGCAATTTGTTAGTATATATCAGTGTTCTTTTATGTGTTGATTAATTTCTTAATGTCGCCTTAAGAATACAATTTATTAGTAAGTGGTAAACTTTGAATTTCTTTTGCATATAATTAAATATGTTGACTGGTTCACAAGGTAATTATAATAATTACTGATGTTATCACTTAACGATGCGACGTTCATCTTGACTAGTCCTCAAAGTGACAACGTTACAATCCATACGTCTATTAACGTTCGGTAAATGTTACCATGGGTCCGTGATAAAAGTGACCAAGTCAATAATTTATTGGGCATACCGAGCAGAAACTTCGTAAAAATAAACATGAATGGCTGCCTTATTGGGGCTTGATTTAATACGGTCAATAAAACAGTAACTAACCTTATATAAATTACTAAACAAATAAATAACATCGTGGTCATCAAACTTTAGTATCTCGGCTAAAGTGAGTTGCATCAACGTATTTACAGTGTTTTGATCTATCACAGAGAGGAGACTCTTTTCTATAAAAGAAAACAGATAAAATTCCTTTCAAAATTTATTTTTATGGACTAAAGGTCCAGTAAAACTAAAACAGCTCAATTTAATTGTTAATTTTTATATTATTTATAATGACCTTACCTTCTTATAAATGAGTGACTAATTTAATATTGGAATAATATAGATTTGTGCAAGTGAAACAGTTTTCAGAATCGGTTGTTCCTATCATAATATCAGCTGATGGACGTCCACTCCTGGACCAACTCCCTCAACCATCGCCACAATGACAGATACTGTACTTTACTCATACAGGCATTTCAAATTACCTCTAACAAGAATATTAACTAACAACTTTATAATAGTAATATAGATATGGTATAGATTATTACATAAATTTATATCGATATAAAAAAGGAATGGTACGTTTAATGCAATCATGATCTCGGCTTCAACTACTGATAGTTAACTGGCGTTTTTATGCACAATTTATCAGAGAAAAGCCTTTAAGATTTAGTTGTTATGGCCTCGGCTGTATTCCTAAAACTTTTATGTAATAAAGCCATAGAGCCCTGAAGATGTGTTGTCTAACCACTTCGTCATTAAATTGAAGTAATAACTCTCTACATAGTAGCGAACATACATAGCCCATTATTCTCAGTTAAGGTCTTTTGTGACTGGCTAAGGAGATTGATGAAGCTTCTCCTTAGGTGGCCCTTGGTAATAAGCTTTAGAACTTCACTCCGACAAAAAGATACTCATTGGATTACATTCAATTCAATTATGTCCACTTAACGCATTGATGAATGTTGTTTTGACAGTGGTAATCAATGAACATGACATGGTATTCTAATTAAATACCTAAAACTTATGTAGGTAGTTATTAGTACCTACGTAGATAGGTAGAACCATTTTATGATGTCTGTTGTACAAATATAATGTTACTTGGTCACACTTAAATGATGAAAGTATTGTAATAAACACCTGTAAAAACAAGGTGTATCTTCAATCATCGTCAGGGGATGTATTGGAGGTATATGAACGAGTATCTCAGCTTGCTAATTGTTTCCGTCCAATTCGCGGTTGTGGAAGAAACATCGGCGTCGTTATTTCATGTAAAAATGACGGAAAACAATATGCCCGTATTTTTTTACACTAACAGAATAATTCTCGTTTGCTTTTAGTCTAACTTGACGCTTTAAGTGTTCTCCTATCTTTTTCTAAAAATAATACCGATATAAGTATAGAAATATTTCACTACAGTCCAGATTCCAAATTCTTCTATAATAGGTCAATCTTAATACATTACTAACCAAAAGATAAAAAATAAAAGTTAATACAATGGTCGATATAACAATGTGGGTACTTACATACAGATTCCTACTCAAAAAGTATTAGACATTTTATTTTGTTAGACGTGAGAAAAAAGAGCCGTATCGTTAATTAAAGACGATAATTTGACATGCCCTGACAGCTAATATTATGTTGAAATTGATTTGTGTTCAAAGTTGAATTATTTTTGACAGAATCAATAAGCCACCGCTTTCTCGTAGGTGAGAATACACTTAGCTCATGGACCCTAATTATAAGTCGGTGTTACAATGAAATATGTAGCATCATTCGTTTTATTGTTAAAATAGTTATAATATATAACATAAGTAGACATTCCTCTAAACAATATAATATAAAAAGTATCTATCTGTTGATGGGCGCAATGAAAGGCGCATTGTAATGGGTGATAAAATGTCACAGAGACATTGGCCAAAGCTGTGATATTCTTACGATTGACATTTAAGTTGCATGGAATTTTGAAAATCTTTACTTTGATTTAGTCTTCAAACGTAAGAAGTGACAATTTGATTATTTCAAATCCGTACTATAGATTTTTACAGTCTATAATCAGATTTGTTATTAGGTATAGTATTTTTGTTATTAGATAGGTATAGTAAGAAATGGAAATTATTGATTATACGTGCAATTACAATGCCACTACTGAGATTATAATATAAAAAATATGTTTGACACAATTTAAATAAATCAAATAAATGCCTTTTATCCCCGAAGGGGGAGGCAAAGGTATTCCATTTCTGGTAATACATTTATATAATACCCACGCTACACCATTATATTCTATACTAATCTTGGGGGAAACAAGAATTTGTAGACTTTAATATATAATAACTATAAGAATTTCGAATTTATATTTCAACCATTTGTATTTTTATAAAAAAGGTATTCTAGAATGTTTATTTTTGATAGCTTCAATAGTTTTGCCGCTACTTACTATAATTAAACAAAATAATAATGTATAGGTAGGTACCTTCTTTAAATATGTATTTATAAGTTAGTAAATTTAGTTTTAGATTGTATGACTTGCAGTTCCAGAGCATCAAAGCTGTTTAGTAGACCTGCCTGACGTGTCGAACTGTCGAATAAATTGTTATTCATCATGAGAGTGATTGATTATTGACAGACCCGGCGAAAATAGACTGACTAGGTACCTAATTCAATACTTCAATACTTTTAACCTGAAAATGTTACGTAGGAATATAATAAACACTAAAGTTTAAAGCTTCTTAAGAAGATGACCTATTGTGTATGCAGGTTGTTTTACATTCCATAGTGAACTACATCTGCTCTGTATCTATCTACCTGTATATATGGTCATTTTAAATTAAGTGCAAATATTTAAAGGGTAGGTAAGAAAATTCACAAGAAACTATTTTGGGCATTGATATTTCTTTTTCATAAGCTACCTACTTTACTAGATAACATCGATTATTAAAACTCAATCAAAAATTGCGCCTAAATAACAAAATCAATAAATAAATTTAAAAAAGATAACAAAAGTGGCGTTTTAGTGCTATAGTAAAGGTTTATGCAAAGCCTGTTTACAAATATATTTTTTGTTAGAAAAGAACAAGAAAGATAACTAAGGTTTTTTTGTCTTTATATGTTAATTCTATTTCTCTTACATATTTGTACCCATGGATCTTGGTATATTATCTGAGTCCGATCACCGTAAAAGTTGGCACATTTAAGTGATTTTTTATAGATAAACTTTTTATGCTGTCCACTTTGTAAATGCATACCGCGTGTCACAGGCAAAAGAAAAATCAAACAAAAATAAAGTCTCAGATTCCGTAGGTGATAATGAGTAAGTATGGCGAAAAAAATAATGTATTCTCCTTGTAAAAAATGTATACTATCTACTTATAGATTCAGCAAAATGACATGTAGATATATGTTTTGTCACAAATGTCATTATGTCTACAAAATTATTTTGTATTTGAGCTTTTCTGTGGTGGTTGGTGCTCATTTGTGTTGTATTGATATTTCATGCCACGTTTGTGGCTTAGCCTGAATCTTTAATTAATAATGGTTTATTACTACATATCCGGAAATGTTAAAATGCTAAAAAACATGATAATTGATTACAGATCCGCTAAGGAAATTTCACCACATGAGTATATAAAATGTTATATCGAAAAATGTCCAGAAAATACAGATGACACTAAACTATCTTGGATTACAGAGTCATTCTTAGGTATTCAGAAGCACTTTATATTTTTAACACAAATATCAGATAATCTACCTGAACAGCTTTCAGAAGAAGAGCGATACTATTTCATAATTATATTTCATGCCATTATTTTTCTTATTTCGCCTCGTGAGATGCAGCCTCTTTATAAGTGCTTGTTCAATTTAAGCAAGCCTCTATTGAGCACATTCACCAAGTTTTTGGGTAATAATGAAGTATTAACTTATATATCGCACGTAGCACAAACTAACTACGATGCAGATTTTATCACATTGAAACTTATTAATCCTCTTTTCACGTGGCAACCTTACATTAGTGAAATGGGTCATAATTATGCGGAATATCTAAATAAAATTGAAAGTCGAAAATTAAAACCCGCTACAGTTCCTATTCCACCCAGCGTTTTAAGCCGTAAAAGCAAAAGAGTCCCTGCAATACTACAAGAAACATCTTTACCAATGACTCCACCTAATTCATTGCATAACAAATCCAGTAGAAAGATGCTAACAAAAGCTGTTATAGACAAAAGATTAAAGAACATTCATGAAAAGAATAAACTAAAAGCAACGCACCTCTTAGATGATGTTAAAAATTACGACTTCCATTATGCTCAAATTAAATCAGACAGATATAATAAAACCTTATCTAATATTAAAGATGAAACAAAAAAATCCAATCGTAAAACTTCATTAAAGCCCACAAAATATGTTCCAAATACCTCTCTTCCCCCTATTAAAGAAACAACAGGAACACTCAAAAGATTGAATAAAAGGATACAAATAACAGAACAAAACGAAATTGAATGGTTAGAAGATCTAGTAAAGGGTTGCAGAAATGCCGCAAAAATTGAGGAAATGGAAGAGTTTAACCGCCAAGAGACAGAACGAGAAAGGTTGTATGATATTGAAAAAAAACACTTGATGGGCCAGATATCATATGAAGAAGCACTGATTGCAAGAAAAAAACTTCTGGAACATAATAAAAAGAAATATGAAGATTTTTTAAAAGACAAAGAGAGGTGGTGTAATCAAATGGAAGCATGGAAACAAAAGCAAATGGCAAAAAACCTTGCTTCAATTGAAAATATTTCGTTGATTGAATTGAATATCATAAATGCTAAAAGTGAAATATTAGCAAAAAATAAAGACAATGCACAAAAGATAAAACAAGATACCGAAAAATTAGTAGCAGATTTTCTGAAAACTAAACAAGAAGAACTAGATCGCAAAGTAGCTATGATTAAGGAAATTAGAATATTATCTATGATAGCTAAGAAAGCTAAAGTTCCAAAGATAATAGATTTGACGGAGTCATCTGGATTAGGACTACTGTGTGAAATGTCCATAGCTGAATTACAAGAGAGGATGTCTGCTATGAAAATTGAGATAAAAGAAGAGATAGAAAGAAAAAAGCAGAAAGTAAAGGAACTAAACGACGCTGAAAAAAATAATCTAGAACAAGTTAAAAATTCCATTAAAACTTACATGTCCGAACGGGCATCTTCTAATAGAGGCAAAAAGAACCTTAACGTGGCAGCAGAAATTTCACCATGTAAAGAAATAAAAGATTTGAAGAAAATTTTGGATGAGAAGCGAAGACTGCGCATGAAATTGACTAATTTAGAATTGTAAGCAAAGAGGAGCTTTCTAGTAGTTCCCAACAGTTATGAACAAAAGTTAGTACTTATACTTAGTACTTTATTAGTGGGTATATCCAGTAATGGAAAACCTCTGCCTCTACCTCGGGGATAAAAGGCGTTAGTTTTTTTTTATAGTTAGTGCTTACTATACTGCCTACAAGGGGCCTTGGTGCAAATTCGTAATCCTGAATGAATTTCGGGAATTCCTCGCAAATATATTTTCTTCTTTTCAATATCAATTTAAAAATTCGTGATATAATCGCCTTGGAACCATCTTCTGCGCTTTATATTATTAATAAAAGTATTTATGGTAGCTGCTTATTTTATTAAATGAACTAGATGCCTTTTTATTAGTAATTTCTCAGTAGAAGTAGTATTTGTAAAAGACTTCGAACCTTTTTGTATGGAGCCTGGCATACCTAAAGTTGCAAGTACCTAAAATGTCGTATTTTGGTGAACACCTATAAAACACAAACCAATCGAAAGAGAATATAATTACAAACAACAGATATTTTTTGACATAATATCGTAAATGATATACTTTCTGAGATATTTCAGTTTGAAAATGTAAAATAAAAAAAAATATTTTCTCAAAAAAAACTATTTTAATTAACTATGTATAATAGGTATATATAACAATTTCAATGTTTTTAAAATAATAATAAACAAAGAAACGTGTTACTTTATGCACAAAATGTATTTTTTTTAAAAAACAACGCTCGCCTTGAAACTGCAGTTTTTGAAAGGATGGATGCCGTTCAAGGATTAGACGAATTCCCTATTTTATCTTTGAGTGACCTCATAATTATGGCCTTTCCAAATTGATCAAGCACGGAGGTAGGTACTACGGAGAGCACATGAAAACTGCAAATGGCGCATACACAATAGAAATATGCCGCGAAAATCGTTCGAATCTAAATCTACCAGCTCTCCTGGCTTCTACGAGCAAAGATCCACTCCCGGCATTCTGGGCAACGAGTATACTTTGTGTATATATTAATAAGCCAATATCTAGCATTGATTTTTATTTATTATGTTTTGTACATAAAACAATGTTTCTTTACTTATTACTATTTATAAAACATTGTATTTTTTAAATCACCTACTTTTTGTTACATAAAAATGTTTTTCTTTACTTAATATTATTTGTAAAAACATTGCATTCTATAATTTATGTTTTTTTTAAATAAATGATAAGTTGTTATGTACAGTCAAGAGCAAGTCAAGCTTGACACTACCAGTTCTCTTGACTGTACCTATAATATCATTGAAATATATTTTTGAGAAGAAAATAGATCATTTTATTTTACATTTTCAAAGTGAAATATCTCAGAAAGTATATCATCTAAGACATTTTGTCAAAGAATGTTTGTTGTTTGTAATCATATTCTCTGTCGTTTGGCGTATGTTTCATAGGTGTACACCAAAATACATTTTAGGTAGGTACTTGCAACTTTAGGTATGCCAAGAAGGTTCGATGCCTTTTCTTATATTCATATTATCTTTAAAAAAATCTGGTAGGAACCTATGATAAAATTATATTTAAGTTAAAGGTAATAGAGATATGAATAATCAAAATTAAAAACAAAAATATAAACAGACTTCAACGAATTTTATTTGCATTAATTGCTTATTCAACATCCATTACTATACTGTCACTAGACCTATTACGCAGATAGCGAGTGATTTGCTAATGTCAGTTAAGGAGTTCCGTTCTCGTCCTGAAGTTTTTCATTTTATTTTCACAATACTTATATAGGACCAACCTTCAGGTCCCTAACAAACGTTTTTTTTTAAATCTCTAGATTTCACGGAGATAAGGATTAACATGCCAAAAAAGGGAGGAAAAACATACGTGACGAATTGAGAAACTCCTCCTTTTTTTTGAAGTCAGTTTAAAATATTCTGAACGTATATCAAATAAAACACACAATACTTATACAGTCACTAGCTTTTAGCTGGGTTGAATTTTGCAAAATCCTTTCTCAGTGGAAGCATACACTGTATAAGCTACCTATGTGCAAATTTTCATGTCTCTAGACCCAGTGGTTTAGGCTGTGCGTTGATATATCTATACATATTTTTTGCTTAGTTTTTGCGTGATGAGTGCACAACTAGACAGACAGACAGACAAAAAACTCAAAAATTGATCTTTTGGTATCTACAATTACATCGAGAATTATAATGATACACGACTGCTAAAAATATTTCACGTACAGACACGGCCTCGTTAGAGTTTTATTATTATACTAGCGACCTGCCCCGGCTTCGCACGGGTGCAATGCTAACACTTAAACCTTCCTCTTGAATCACTCTATCTATTAAAAAAAACCGCATCAAAATCCGTTGCGTAGTTTTAAAGATTTAAGCATAGAGACATAGGGATATAGGGACAGAGAAAGCGACTTTGTTTTATACTATGTATAATATAATATAAAACAATGTTGATGATACGTGTAGAACAACCACTGAAGGAAACGCAAGAAAATTTAACGCAGTCGAAATTACGGGCTCATCGAACACCAATAGAACATAATTATGTAGATGGTTTTTCCTATTTGAATATATTAAAATATCTATTAAATAGCTTGGCAGACTTGACGTCTATTTTAAATGGAACTACGTACTCGTAGCTTACATTTGAAGCCAAAGGCTTTATACAGTTGATTGCTTCATTCATATTAGTACAGTATATAGCGATTGAGATGGAAATGTCTCGTAATAAATATACGCATTTGGTAGAGCTACATAGATCCAGACTTGGTACAAATTTTGACCGATATTTTATCTCGTACTAACCTCTATTTAATTGAAGACAGTGTGTTACATATGACATAAATGTTATGACTTTTAAGAGCAACCCACTGTTTTGCATATTACATTTTAGTTCACAACGATCGAAAGGTTCCGCTATTTCTCTAAGGTCGGTTGTTCAAAAGCAATATTTCGGGATAATTCACAAAAACTTTATATTTTTTTCAATTCTCCGTCCTATAAAGTCTGCGCAAGAGACGATATTAGTAAAGAAGACTAATGGTGTCTCCAGGCGGGTCCCGATCGATGCGCATGCGTGAATTGGTCGCTGCAGTTAATTAGTGCTCGGCAAAGAGAAATATTAGTAATTGGAATTTATAGTGCAGCCATGACGGTTTGCTTGATATATGCAAGACCAATAACTTCATTCAATACCTAATAATTAACTGTTACTTAACTTGAAAAGGTTATGTTTATGAATGTTATGTGTTACTTCACCCAAAAAACAACAACTAAACCAAATTCACTAGGTACGGTATTTTTTTCATTTGAGTGAAGTAAGTTCAGGTGTAATTTTTATAAATTTCAAATATGCTTTGTGACTTTATATTCGTAACAACCTCTCTAGTTTTCTATTTGACTCATAAAATATTTGTACTTACCTGGTTGTAACATAATTTATAGGTCAACACAACAATGGATTCTGCAAAGATCATAGTTTCTACAATAACTTAGCTTTGCACGAAAAACTTGCGATAAGCTCATTCAATTTCATTACATCTAAGTATGTAGGTACTACACACAAGTTCTGTCATTTTCTGAGTACTTTATTATATATTTACAAGTTAAGATGTCGTGATTCCCTAAGAGAACTGTTCAAAGAAATTAATATTTTAACAATGCCTTGTCAGTACATTTATGAAAACATTATGTATGTACGGAAAAACATATTACTGTATACTAAAAACTGTGACAGGCATAATTGTAATCTAAGGAATAAAAATAAACTAGAGCAACCTCAGTCACGATTAAGTAAAATTAATAATTCCTTTGTGGGGCTTTGCATACGCTTTTATAATAAAATACCAGAACAAATTTTGAAATTGCCTGAAACTGTGTTCAAAACTCATGTTAAACATGTACTTTGTAAAATGGCATATTACAAACTAGACGATTATATAAATGACAATGATGCTTGGAACAGATTTCCTCCACTCCAGCGCAATACGATAGCGAAAAACAAACGAAACTATGTAACCCAATTTAGTATTAAGTAACAATTGATTAAAAGAATATTGTGTTGAGGAGTTTCTTGCCCCGCTTCTTCTCAACCATACATGCTGAAGCGGTGGAGTTGAAATGACGTTCAATAAGTGGACTTGTAAGTTCCTATTTTGAATAAAACATTTTGACTTTGACTTTATTCACATTTAACAAACATTTTGGACCTCTACTCTGAGGTAGGTACTCTATACGTACACCTTTGGTTGTAGACGGCATCATACTCGTAGGCAATACGGAAATAAAATATAGCCTATGTTACCCTTGATGATGTAGCTTGGTGAAATAATTTTTAAAATCGGTCTAGTAGTTTCGGAACCTAATCAATTCAAACAAACAAACAAATCTTTCCTCTATTTATTATTTTATTTATTATTATTTATTTTTTTATTTATTTGTTACATCTTAGCGAGAAATGTCCATGGGCATAGTGTTACCTATGTAAGTGAAATACAAACATACCCCATAAGAATTTACATACACTATGTACTGTTTTTTCTCCGAATAAATAAAATAAAATAATTTTTTTTTTTATTTATTTATTTATTTACTTAATCTTAGGAAGACTAACAGCTATAAATAACTTCATTGTAAATGCTTATATAGTAACAGAAAGCCAATAATAAGTCTCCGCCGTTAAAAACATATTAGGCAATAGACATTCAGCATATTAGTTAGTGTATTTCTACAAAAAGAAAAATCATTAATTCGTAACCAATTCAGTCAAAAAACTCTTATAATTTTAGTTTTTCTATAAAAGGCGAGTGCCCGTACATTATATCAGTTGAGTTCAGATTGTAGAGCCTTTAATCATAGTAAAATCAAAAGAGAAGTAATTAAATGGGCAGCAATAATAAAATTTGATTAGCCACAAAAAATCAGCATTTAAATCATTTGGTCGGCATACAAAGATTTTGTTCGCAAATAAAAAAATCAGGCAGCAATCCCTGTTCGGCAAATAATTTTGATAATGGTCAAAAATTAAATCAGAAATAGGCAGCTTACAATAACATGGGTTTGCATAATAAACATTCAGTCCGCAAAATAGTTACTTGGTCCGCAAAATAACTACTTGGTCAGCAAGACTTCATGATTGAACAGCAGAGAAAACATGTCGTAAAAATTATACTATAGCCACTCCCACTCCCACTCTCATTCCCACCTACCTGCTCCTACCCTCTCATACCTCCTCCAGGTGGTAGGAGGAGGTAGGAGGATGTAGTAGGAGGTAGGAGGAGCTAGCAGGAGGTAGGAGGTGGTAGGAGGAGCTAGGAGGGGCTAGGAGGAGGTAGGAGGAGGTAGGAGGATGTAGGAGGAGGTAGGAGGAGATAGGAGGAGCTAGGAGGAGGTAGGAGGAGGTAGGAGGAGGTAGGAGAAGTTAGGAGGAGGTAGGAGGAGGTAGGAGGTGGTAGGAGGAGGTGGTAGGAGGATGTAGTGGGAGGTAGTATGATGTAGGAGGAGGTAGGAGCTACTACCTCCTACTACATCCTCCTACCTCCTCCTACCACCTCCTAAAACCTCCTACCACCTCCTCCTACCTCCTCATATCTCCTCCTAGCTCCTCCTATCTACTCCTACCTCCTCCTTTCCCCTTTCCCTCCTCCTACCTCCTCCTACCCCCTCCTATCCCCACCTACCTCCTACTACCGCCTACTACCTCCTATTACATCCTACTACATCCTACCACCTCCTCCTACCACCTCCTACCACCTCCTCCCACCTCCTACCACCTCCTCCTACCCCCACCTACCACCTCCTACCCCCACCTACCCCCTCCTAGCTCATCCTACCACCTCCTAGCTCCTCCTACCTAATTCTTCCCCCTCCTAGCTCCTCCTACCTCCTACTACCTCATCCTACAACCTCCTACCCCCTCCTACCTCCTCCTACCTCCTACTACATCCTCCTACCTCTACCTAGTAGTAGTAGTAGGATGTAGTAGGAGGTAGTAGCTCCTACCTCCTCCTACATCCTCCTACCTCCTACTACCGCCTACTACATCCCACTACCTCCTACTACCTTCTACTACCTCCCACTACCTCCTACACCTTCCTACACCGAACTCCTACACCCCATTCCTACCCCCAACTCCCACGCCCACTCCCACTACCACTACCACAACCACCACAGCCACCACAACCACCACCACTGCTACTGCCACTACCACTAACACCACCACCACCACTACCACCACCACCTGGTGGTGGTCCACCACTTGTAATCGTAATAATAATCATAATCATAAGAGTTGCATAATCCAAAGTCCTTCCTAATCTATGTAAGGAATGCGCCCATTTTGCGCATGACAAGTTTGCTGAGATTATTTTTGCTACTTTTATATGAAGCTCAAAAAATATTTTTTGGCTTCCCCTCTGAGTGCTTACCAAAATTTTTTTAAACAGTAGCAGCTCATTGCAGCTCAAAAATAATTACAACCATCCAGAATGACATAAATTGCTGATAGGTTTTGTAATGTTTGCGGGCCATGAGTTGCTGACCAATTAGCTATTTCTGCTTACAGATTATATTTTTCTGCTTACAAAAATTCGAATACTCTGCTAACCATTTAAATAACACCCAAATCAAAAATATTCAGCATCAGCTCCTGAATATGTAAATGTAAGATTTATGATTAGAGAAGGCTTTTAAATATAAATTATTTGAGTTAAGCCATTTAGACATTTTTAGTTTTCCCATATTCTTTATAGTCCTTATAGATAGTTGGGGAACAGGGAAGTAAAATGCTACTTTTGATCCTGAACAGTAGGAAACACAATACGAAAGAAAGCTAGAAGTAGATAGGATACGTAGGCTTTTAAATAATCATGTCAGCAAAATCGTAACACGGAATCCGATGTTACCTACCTAACCATGTACCGCATACTGATAGTATATTATATTTGTAACCTATAACCCTACGCTTGGTAAAGTCGGGTAAAATATGCAATGCCGCATCCAAACGTTGTATAAAATAAACTCAAAACACGTCTACATCGATACGATAACCCAAATCACGTGACAATATGCTCAGTATTCAAAAAGCCTAGTCGATATAATTTGGATTAAGGCAATAAATAAGACAGGGTCGCCCGTTCATTTGTACCGGCGTATAATTTAAATTCTTTAACGCCAATGTTCAAGATTACGCGGTGAGATAGAGGCGCGGGCGCCCGTGTCCAGCGACAACCACCAAATAAATTTATATTTCCGACCGATACCGGCCGACTCCTCTCTTTGTAGATAATTCGGCCGGTAACGTTGATGACTCTATTAACAGCTTCCCTTTTTCGAATAAATGTCGACTTCGGTCGTCGTATGTGTAGTCAATTTTTAAATGTGAAGGCATCAACGCGGACGTTTTTTAAGAGTTTAAGTCTGTCGTGTTGCATAAATTTAGCTTACTTCAATTATTATTATTAGTATATTTAAGTACCTACATACCTTTTATAGACACAAGGCACAAGAAATCGCTTTTATCCGAATTTACCCCACTTTGCAGCAATGATCACGTATAACTAAATTATGTGCCCACTATAAATACGGGTCATTGATCGAAGATTAAGCTGATAACAGTAAAACGTCAATAACCACCTAATTGGAAGAGAACACTCTGCCCACAGTCGCCGGGTCCCTTCGGGTGAGAAACGTATAAATATTGTCGCTTCAACCAGATAATTCGACCGATAACTTAATGTGCTTACATTTCGAATCTGCTCATGATTTTATGGGAAACTACGATATAAACTGTTTTTTCTACGAGTTGATCAAGATTTATACAGCCTGTTGGGTTTTTTGAAAGGATTTTTTAATTATTTTATTTACTGTAATAAAGTTAACCGATTGTATTTCGTGTTATGTTTTTTATAATATATGTGTAAAATGTATAATATTTAAAGGAAAGTAACTTTTCCCAAAACGGAAAATTAACTCAAGTTAAGTATGTATTACAAAAACTGCAATGTCCGCATGATCATTGACTTCAATAAAACTTGTACCGAATGTCTATATATGACATTTACACGTTACATTATTTACATACAAGTTGTACAAAAGGAAAGGTTGCGATATACTTACTTGCGAGCAAGTTTAAAATGGTTAATTTTGAATGTCAACCGGCACAATGTCGGCTCATCTCGTATCGGGAATATTATTTTATTGGTCTCCGTTGTAAGGTCGCTCGGATGTTATGATTGCTCAGCCAATTTGCATATGAATAATATGTGAATTTTATGTGCGAATGATGTCATATCCTTTGCTGCTTTTGTAAAGAAATGTGTGAAAAATATTAACAAGGATAACAACCGTTTTGATGGCTTAATTTACGAAGCATGAATTTATAAATATCACATATTATGGTAGATTATTTAATATCGATTTTGCAACTGTGAAATTTGTTAATCAACTCACATTATAAATTTTGAAACGAAGTAAGAATTACATACTGTTGTTCTATTGTTTGCGTAGGTAGGATACTTTGATCACGAAACACGAAATAACTGTGAAATTAAACTATTACTTACTATATGCATAAACATTAGTAATTGTTTTGATAGTTTGTTCTGATACCACATAAACATATTATCTAGGGCCGATAATTTGAAGTGGTGTATAAGGTAATCCGACTGCATCTTCTGGTCTGGGCCTACTTTTCCGGTCTAGATGAATTCGTACTGGGCGGAATTGCAAACCTGATTGATCGCCTCACACTTTACGGTCCTACCCATTCTTATTGACTGCTTGTTTACCGGGCTTGCTAACCGTGCATACGAGTAACCGCGTGTCCGAGTACATTTTTGTATGGTGTGATAGCCTCGATGATAGCCTCTAGATAGAAAATGGAAGCCAAGCCATAGTGTACAAGTTAAGATACTAATTTAGTTCATTATTATGGATACACTATTCCCAGATATAACTAAACGAAAAGAAAATAAATTGTATCACGCATTACTAATACGTAGTATAATATCCGAGGCGATTGAAGTGTTCATAATAACGCGCAGTGTCCACTGGGTGCTTCAAACGACGCTCGAAATTTATTGTTATTGGGTCGGCGCGCGTACATGCATCCACACTCCGCGGCTATCACGACTACAACTGTATGGCGCCGCGTCTCTATTCTGGGAACTAACTCTGGTTTTTATTAAGTATATACACGATTTTCAACTATTCTTAAATTGTAATGACTTATCCTAACTAATATTAAATAAGTGTGAGGATAGGCACTACGGCTCATGAGCCTTGCCTCTATTCCGCGCTCCTATCAGTTGGCCTTCACGCCACCGGTACCGCACATGCGTTCGCAAATAATTTATCTTCAATATGTGCCAACGAATCCGATTAATAAACATCTTAAACCCACACCAGAGTTTATATAAGTAAAATAAATAATCTCACTCCTTTTATTTACGAAAGGGTTAAGAGAGTTATTCCATTTTTGGAAATACCCACATTTCACCAGTATAATATTTGGGTCCCTTAACGTGATAGGTGATGAGCCCATCGTCAGACCGGGTCTGTTACATGCTTCAGAATTAGTTCTGGGACCTGCGGGTTTTCTCACGATGTTTTCCTTCACCGTCGAGCTAGTGATAAATATGTATGTAGGTACGTAAGTTTTTTTAAAACTCATTGGTACATGCCAGGATTGATTCGACCCCGAGACTACACGCATGAGAGGCAGGCTTTAAGCGCTGGGTTTATGTTACTTCCTGATAATATAGCTTTCCATTAGCAAAAGAAATGTTTAAATCGGTTTAGTGGTTTAGGCGTGAAATCGTAACAAACAAACAAATTTTTGGACAGGCCTGAAGGGTCACTTGGTAGTGACCGTGCCTTCAGAGTCGGAGGTCGCTGGTTCGATACCCACTCTGGGCTAACATTTGTGTGCATGAACATGCCTGTTGGCTTCGTGTCTGGTCTTTAAATATTTGTTTAAGTATGTTTATCAGTTGTTTAGTATCCATAGGTCATACATACAGGTCCTGCCTATAGTTTGGGACTAATAACCGTGAGTGAATTGTGTCCCACAATTTATTATTATTATTAAACTCACTTTCGCATTTATAATATGAGTAGGATAGAATATACGATAAAATAAACGCAATACAGCAGTACAACCAGAATAGGTAGTCTCTTATCTGCACGCTTGCTCTCATAAACCTTCCGCAGCATCGGCAATTTGTTAATGATAGGCTCGCGTCTTCGCGCTATGAACATCCACTAACAAAATCTATAGTACGAATAAAACGTATTTATTAGTGTGAGAATATACTTGGTATGGACATAGAATGAGGAGGGATGCGAGTAATGTTGTAAGGCGAGTGCTTGATATGAATGTGGAAGGTTATAGAAAGAGGGGTAGACCAAAGAAAAGATGGATGGATTGTGTGAAGGATGATATGTGCAAGATGGAAGTGAATGTAGATATGACGAATGATAGATCGAAATGGAAGGAAAAAACATACTGCGCCGACCCCAAGTAATGGGATAAGGGCAAGTACATGATGATTAGTGTGAGAATATTTTTTAAAAATAAATATATCATGGGGAATATTTCATTCAAGTTTATGCTAAAATCGCTACCCACCTTCATCATTTATCTTCGTTGTCCATTGTCATAATGTTCTTTTTTTCCCACGTTTTTCGCTACTGAGTCTGCTGTCTATTTTCCTTCTATCTTAATAAATTTAATCTTACTGGTCTCTATCTAACATACTCTATAGAATAGGTAGTTAATGAATAACATCCCCAAAATTTGATGAGAGCTTAGTTGCGTTTTGGAAACTATTAATTGAAAATTCAAGATCTCGGCAAAAAATTCGTAAGGTCTCTATCAATAATAACACATAATATATTTCATACGTACATAATTCACAAGATAACAAAATTGTTAAACTTAATTCGCTGGTTAAAAAAATACAAGCGTTAAGTTAGTAAAAAGTTCTAGGCACCATAAGAAGGAACTTTCCACAGGCACTGGTCAAAACAGCTCGTAGTATTTAATATTTTGATTTGTGTATCTATAACCTAATTAAAAACATATCCAATCCACTTATGATACTTAATTTTACGGAGCTCCCATTGATGGTTTATTCCTCAATCGCGTTTTTGTTTCGGTGGCGGAGGCTTTCACCGACAATGATTGTCGATATCCGGGAAGGACTGAGCCGGGACTTATTTAATAACAATGGAAAAAAGGATAATTGTATTGCATGATATGCTTGCTAAAGAGTCGAGAATTATGAGCCTTTCGTGTAACACTCTTATTACAAGTGAAAGGGTTAATTGCAGGATTTCGATTTCCGTTCCATATAGTAGTGCGAGTGGGTCTCTATAATTTACTAAATAAGTCTATTTCAAATGTCCAAGAGTGGGCATGGTGTACTGACCAATGACGTAGCAAGTAACATTGGTTAAGTTTAAACTTACAAATATGCTCACAATTTTATTCCCGAGGGGGTTGGCAGAGGTATTCCATTCCTGGCAGTATCGATTTTAGACCAATTTATTTTTAGACCCATAAATGTTGTCATGATTCCATTGCTGGACCGCGGTCACAGCAAAATTATAAGTTAAAATAAATAAATAAAACAGATAATCTTAAGCCTTTTATCCTCGAGGGGGTAGGCAGAGGTATTCCATCTCTGGAAATACCCACTTTTCACGAAAATATTCGAAAACGTGGTAGGTGGTGAGCCCATCGCCGGACCGGGTGTGTTACACATGTAAGTTAAAGCTTTAACTCGTTTATTTACTGTGCCGAGGTGGTATATAAACGTTTTAATAAAGTTTCGAATTAAAAAACTGACTGGTAATACTCGTAACAGTTGTCTTTGTGTGCCAGTTCCAGCATAGTGCTGCAGGAATGATTTTATGATTTCTTTTCAAACCTATCATGACTGTGCCGCATCATTCCTTTGTCGTTCAATATAAAAATAGACCTCTATTCTGGTATCTCGGCAGTGCTGTGAAGGTGATAATGATAAACAATATGATTATCATAATATATAATATAATATTAAAGTATCAGTATAATAAGTAGGTATTATTTTATTCCCTCAACATTTATAACGATTAATACCTATGGTACGAGTATGTATTAACTCCTCCATGTGACTGTAGAGTAGCTATTAGGTATAGTGCGTTTCATCTGTTTGCCTACAATGTCAGGTTGTTGTATTGCCGGTTCCAAGTCTCATAAAATGTTATCGTTGGGCTAACTATCCATAAGGATTACCTACGCCATCTAAATGACAAGAAGTTTCAAAATATTTAAAACATATTGATTTAGTAATGATACGGCCTTCCCAACGTTTGATATTTTGTATAGTAAATAAATAAATAAATAAATAATCTCACGCCGTTTATACCCGAGGGAGCAGGCAAAGGTATTCCATTTCTGGATATACCCACGTTTGACGAGACATTCCTTGGGCCCCTAGGTGGTGAGTCCATCGCCGGACCTTGTCTGTTACACATGTCTCATAATTAATTTTGGGACCTGCTGGTTTCCACACGATGTTTTCCTTCACCGTCGAGCTAGTGATAAATGTGAAGGGACGTAAGTTTTTTGAAAATTTTATTGGTACATGCCAGGATTCAATCACTGATTATCATCATGTGAATCTTTAACCGTAAGGCTATATTTACACAATTTTTTTGGTCGTTTAAAAACAGCGCCACCTGCCAACATTCTTAAAAACGTTGAATAATTAGCACTCTACCATTACATGTGTCTTTTAATTTTCACGGTTTTTTATTCAGTCTTCTTAGCCTAGTCCATACGACGCAATATATATAGATAAATATACTTTATTATTTGGTACACTAACGTTCGTTATATTGGCGAACACACTATTAAAAAAGTGTATTTACTTTTATTTAAAATTAATATTTACTCGATTACAAACAAAATATGAATACAATTGAAGACACGTGGAATGTGATTGAAATACATACCTAGGTATCTAAAAAGATCTATATATCCCCATGAATAAATAGAGAAATGAATGCGAGTGAAAGCGAAAGGCACATCTTCTTAAATACAATATTGTATACAGTAGAGCGTCGATTATCCGAACTAATTGGGGGACGCACCTACGTCGGAAAACCGGTATTTTTGGATAATCGAACTACCTATAATATGTAAATTTATTCAGCCATACATATTATGTACTTACATTCTCATGAATGTTTATTTCTATAAAGACGTTTATTTTCAACCCATAGTAAAATATAGGCTTGTTAAATTTTTCATTGGTTTGAATCTTATTTCAATTACATAGAGTTCAATTTATGGTTCTAACTATTGTCCCTTAGCCTTTTAAAAATCCCTAATGTTATCAAATTCACTATAGATGGCTGTATTTAGATTGTAACCTGTTTTATTTTTAACCATTATAAGCTTTCAATAATTTGTCTTTGAAATCATTGAAAAGCAGAAGATTTTTGGCGTGGACTCCGAAGAAAAATCTTGAGAAAACGAGGTATTTAATAAGTTTTATGTAATTATAATAAAACCAAACTGCAGTAACCTGAAGAAAAACGCGCTGAATCCGCGCGAATAGAAAACCTCTCCGTAGATACGCGCTCTTACAATAGCTACGTAATTAAATGCAGAAGTAACCAAACTAAACTACCGTAAAACAATAAAAGTTGACTTTAGTAGTCACATTTCATATCGCGATCCGTTATAAACACAAGAGATGCCACGAATAGTGATTTAGCCACCTTTTCGGCCACCGCATATTCGGCGCCGATTTCCGTTTGTAGAGTGAGTGACATGTCACGACATGTGGCATTGTAGTGCTTGCGATGCGGTGGCAGCACGAGGGTCAGCAGGTGTCGTACTTGTCTCATTTGCGAGTTAATCATATTACACACATTACTTGTTTAATGTTACGTTAGATTGTGTCTGTAATAGTCTGTAGCTATATGTATTGCTAAAAATATTTATATTTTTTCGTCTAAATCAATATATTTGACCAATCAAATCACATTTTTGAGTAATCTGTGTGACTTTCATGATTTTCATAATGTTTTGGTATTCGGACAAATAGTTTGTAATATTCGGCCGAATATTCTAGGCATCTCTAGAAGATATACACTCACCGGCACGGAATCTTGGCCAAGCACGAAACTTACGATAACATTAATTGGATACATTTGAAATTATTTATTTAAATGCAGGGTTATTTAATAAGTGTCAGTTTAATGTATTGTGTAATTTAATAAATAATTTTGCGATGAATATTGAACATAAAAAAATAAATGCAAAAAGACGAATTTTTCGCTAAAACAATGTTGTTTGTTCTAGTGATACAATTTAAAAGTTTTATCTTCTTTTTTCATTGTTTCTTAATTTTAATATCGTGTGTGGCCTCCTCTAGCTCTAATTACAGCCTGCATTCGATCGGCCATGCTATGAATGAGATTTCTGATGTCCACTTGACTAATGTCATCCCACGCCTCCAGTGCCGCGTTTCTCAGCTCCACAAGAGTTTGTGGAGGGTTCAAGCTGGACCTAATCTTTCCCTTATCCCATCCCAGATGTGCTCGATTGGATTTCAATCCGGTGACCGAGCTGGCTACTCCTGTTTCTGAATACCGACCTCCTGTAGGTAGTCATTAACACAACGGTTAACGTGAGGGCGTGCGTTATCGTGCATTAGCAAAAACTCTGCTCATCCGATAAATTCAAAATAAGGCATTACGTGATCCTAAAAAATCTCCTCATCGCATCGAATAGCAGTTAAGCGGTTGTCAACGATGCCTAACTCTGTACTAGCGTCAGAACGTATCCCGCCCCACACCATTATGGACTCTCCATGAAAACTCACAGTTTGTGTAGTGGTTATGGGCAAGTACTGTTCTCTTTGCCTTCTCCATACTCGTACTTGACCGTCTGGAGCTTGCAATGTTATCCTACACTCATCAGAGAACAAAACCCTGGTCCATTGCTCATGGAGCCAGTTAGCGTGTTCTCGTGCGAATCATAGTCGAGATACTCGGTGCTGTCTGAGAAGTTTAGGGCTTCGAGCAGGTCTACGGGCTCTTAAATTAACTTCCTCCATTTGTCTTCTTATGGTACGCTCGCTTACTTTGACACCTATTGCGATTTTGAGCCGCGGTCTTATCTCAACTGCTGTAAGGTACCGATTCCTTAAGATTTCCAACACAATAAATCTGTCATCGCATGATGATGTGCATCGTACTCCTCCACTTCCTGATATGAATGTATAGCGGCCGGTCTCCTGGAATGCCGGAGTGCATATTGGATTGATGAACGCGGTACATTAAGCACTTCACGCTGGGTCAGCCCTTCGTCGATCATAACTACAGCTTGTGCAACTTGTTGTGGTGTTAAAGACATTTTAAATCGAAGTTTAACACTTAGCAATTATCGGAAAACAAAAACAAAAAACAAGAAGAACTTAATTACAGCAGTAAATTAAAAAAAGATACTTTGAAAAAAGTGTTCCGAACGCTCAGGAGATCCACTAACAAGTAAATCTTAAAACAAATGTCGAAACTCGCATAAACATTACGAACTACCCACAAAAGTTTAAGAAAACAATCTTTGAAATCTAACCTCATATCATTCAAATTATTCAAAAAAAAATATTCAAAGTTGTATTCTGCAACTATAAGCCTTTGGCCAAGTTTCCGTGCCGGTGAGTGTATACATGTTTTTAAAATAATAAATTTCTGGTGCTAAAGGTAATAAGTAGGTATCATAAGTTGACGCCTATTATAGTGATCAGCAATTTCTCTCTCAGAAAACTACTTATTTGTGGATGGATAATAAATTTGGATAGTAAGTTTTATTCCACAGTAAAGGATTTTTGTAAAAATATCTTTTTAATATCGTAACGTGTCTTAAACACCAACGTAGATTTTCATCTTGTAAACGATTATATTTATTAAACTAATAATAGTCATTTCTTCCAATTCCGTGAGTGGGTCAGATTCTCAGCTTCAACAGGCGGCAATCATAGTGGTCGCCAAACGTAACCAAAGCTGGCGTAGGTACCTGCTAACACTAATGTATTTTTAACCGACTTCAAAAAGGAGGAGGTTATCAATTCGTCTGTATTTTTTTTATGTTTGTTACCTCAGAACTTTCGACTGGTTGAACCGATTTGGATGATTCTTTTTTTATTTGAAAGGTTATGCTTCCAGATTGGTCCCATTTTATTTCGTCCAGTTCTGATAACGGCATCCATGAGAAAACCATATAAGTTGAAGATTGAAGTCGGTTTTTTTAGTCTTTAGATTAGAGTGGTTATTATTTAACAGTACCTAGGTGTAGGTATGTTTTAAAATGCAAGTTAGTGGGGTGGGTTCCACATAAAATTTAAAAAAACATCACTCTCTATATTTATCAGACGCTACACATACACAATATGTAATGCGCTTCACGTGACAGCTTTAGTTTACTGATCTGTAATAGAAGTAAAGTCACGCCTTACTTCTCTGAAAAGTCTTATATTCATTCGTGTTTAAATTCATGACCACCTCTGCTTTTGGCGCAAATTTTCATTATCATTTTGGTACTATACCAATTTTTTTTAATCCTAAAATTATTTAATAAAAATCGATAATTTGGGTTCGATTGCGGTTGAGAGTATAGGTACCAATGAGTTTTTAAAAACTTTCGAGGGCACTCACCAAAGACTTAAATAAAAGTTTATCTTCCTACCTCTATAGAGGTACTAAAATATATTTATCACTAGTTCGACGGTGCAAGAAAACATCGTGAATAAATCCTGAAACTACTGATCCGATTTAGAAAATTCTGTCACTGAAGAAAACTACACTATTCCCGAATGAAATAAGTAGACATAGGTACACTATGTTCCATTGACGGTGAATCCCCAGGGCTCATATTATAGTAAATAATAAAATAGGAATATTATTATCACGTAAAGCAAATCGCTAAACCGGTTTTTCAGTCTTTAAAAAAATACCATAAATTAAAAACACGCAAAAAATATTTAATATTTTTTATTTTGTATAATAGCTAGTATGTAAATTTTCTACTATGATACAATAAAATTACATTTTTATCGCAATAAATAGAATACAGTGCTCAAGGAATATTTAACAATATTTACAGAACAATAAAATCTAACGATCTTGAATCTACATAATAGGACACGAGGGACTCATTTATCATAGCAGCTTATTGTAATAAAGTAGGTACTAGTCTAGTTTGTGTAATAACTAAATTTGTATCATCATCATTTAGGATTCAAAATATTAGGAACTTTTCCCCCTAAAAACATGAAATAATACTTTGGTACTATATGCAGTAGACTTCTAAATAACATCAAATAACAGTTTATTTACCAGTTCCAAATAACCTAATGAACATTCATTCTATTAAATAAGAGATTTACAATCTCTCAAATAAGAATATATGTTCCACAAATATTTTTGACATGCTTTCATAAAAGTAAACTGATTTGTGCATAAAAAATATATAAAACGTTAATCTCCTTTACATTAATTAAATAACAACCTAACATCTACATATTTACATTAATTTACAAGCAAACTGAAGCATTAGCACTCTAAGATTTGAATTTACATAATTATTCGGAACATCGACATTTCAATAGGAATGTTTTAATAGTAACAATTTGACATAAATAGAACCCAAATCATATCAACGATCGTGTTTAGTTAATTGTAAAGGTAAATCGTTAGGGGCCAGCGTCCGCTGCCTACAAGGACTAGGAGATTTTGACCGATTCTTATGTTTCTGTTTCATTTCTTCATCGTCGCTCTCATCGTGCACATTTATCTCCTCATCCGAATCTGAGTGGGACTCATACCCGCGAGCCAATTGTATCGACTGCGCTGCCAACAGCGCCGCAGCCGCTGAGTGTGGAACAAGCGCTTTAAACGCGCTGTTTTCTAATGCCGGGTGCGGCTTAAACACGCCTCCATCAAACGCTGTCTGCTGAGACAAGGCCTTTAGTGCATTGCTGTCAAATTGCGCTTGGTGCGAGAGAGCCTTCAGGGCGTTCGTGTCTTGGTGCGACAGTGCCTTGAAAGCACTATTTTCGCCGCCCATCTGAGGGGTGTGGTAAGGGACGCGCGCGGGGGACAAAGAACGCGAACGGGAGCGAGAGGGGGAGTGGGGGAGGCGGTGCGGGGGCGAGCCGCCACCGCGCTTGAGGAGGTTCATGCGCTGGTGGCGTCTCCACTTGGCTCGTCTGTTGGAAAACCAAACCTGTCAGTAACGGTAAATAAACGTGATTAGTATTCCGTTCTCAGTATGTTAACAAATATTCATGAATGTAAATTTGTGTCAAATTACAACTCTGATTTGATTGAGTCGCTTCTCGTTGTCTAGATTATAATATTATTAATTGGCGTGTTGGTTTATAAATATGAATTTTAGAAATAGGTTTTATGAGGTCGTTACCTGAACGCGCGCTTCCGACAGCGAGGTTTTCGACGCAAGCCGTTCTCGTGTCGAAACACACGGGTAATGAGATTTTTCAAATTCTTTTTCTAGCTCCTCCAGCTGGTCTGGACTAAAAGTGGTGCGATTCCGTCGGAACTTGGGTTGTTCTCCATCCAAAGATCCTGAGTCGTCCCCATCGACATCTGTTCAAATATTTATCAAATTAGTTTTTTGCGTTTACTTAAGATGTAAGCTGTAGTATAATTCAATACATTCATTTACCAATAAGGCCTCTTCCAGAGGAGAGGAATCCTTGCTGGACGGCATCCGGGTGGGGGACTCCCGTGGGGGGACCAGGTACCCCCGGGGGGAGAGGCAGGCTGCCCGGGGGCCACACGCCGCCACCGCCAGCCCAGGGGAAAGCCCCATAGGGCGACGGCGCCGCGTAGAGTCCGTAGCCGGCGGCTCTGGCGAACTCTGCAGCGGCGCGCTCTGCCGCTCTGTTCCTCAATATCCGGTTGATGGACGAGACGCTGGGTGCTGTCGCGTTCGTACACACTCCTATGGACAAACAACAGGACTTATATATTGTCGAACGTGCAGATAGATTCGATCCTTTTCGGATTTCCACAATTAAATATAACCTATATTAGTCATATAATATCTTTTAGTAAATTTTACGTGTTTAATTATTTTAATTATAATTATTATAATAGGTTCGAATCCTGGCATGTACCAATGAGTTTTTCAAAACTTACGTACATATTTATCACTAGCTCGACGGTGAAGGAAAATATCTTGAGGCAACCCGCAGGTCTCAGAATTAATTCTGAGACATGTGTAAATAGACCCGGTCCGGCGATGGGCTCACCACCTATCACGTTTAGGGGTCCAATATATCTCGTGAAATGTGGGTATATCCAGTAATGGAATACCTCTGCCTACCCCCTCGGGGATAAAAAAGGCGTGAGATTATATATAAATTATTATAGCTAACCTTCCCTAACCAGCAGTCAATCGTTGGCCTCTAGGAACAATGTAAAGAACAAGATTGTTATTTAGTTTCACAGCTTGTTTTTGTATGTTTTTCGTTAAGATATTCATTTTATGTTTATATTAGGAGATGTTGTGGTAACATATAATTAAAACAGCACTCAGCATGTGTATGACTCGGCTGATACGATTATAATAGTGTATGCCTACTTAGTTGTTCATTAAAATAAACATGAATTTAAAAAACTCTTACTACTAAAAGTAAATTATTTACAAATGATTTAGGTAAGTATTAGCAGTAAACAACTCTTTAAATTGTAATTACATTATTTTATGGAAATTTGGCATACAAACCTATCTCATTTACTCATTAGAGGCATCAAGTCATGCGTAATTAAGCTTTTTACCAAAAAAAATACACAAATGCATATTTATAAAACGCTTCGTTTCTATTGGAACCCGTTCGTGATCAACATAAATAGAGCAAATTATCTAAAATGTAATTCTCTCACATACGTATCTAGAGTTATTCAGTTTAATTGCAATGTGCAACTGGAGTGACCAGCGGCGCGTTAAAACCGATGCGTCATTGGTCGCGTTTTAAAATCGCTGGCTATTATAACGTTTAATGCGTGCACGGATCGCGTGCCGAGGCAGCCTTGCGAGAGGCATCCCATGTAATTTTCAGGAAACACTCCGGGTAAGTGCCATAATTTAATCATAGCCTGTCCAGCTGTAATTGTCGTAGAATTCGTTGTTCAGCTACTGAGCAGCCGCGTGATCTTGCTTGTGCTATTTTAGATAACTCGTTTTTGATTACTCTTTTGTAGCATTGCGTAACGGCAGCGCCAGTCCAGTTGACAGTACTAATGTGGTATTCTATGTGTAATTTACTTTTCATCGCCATGTTAAATTTGAAACGTCTTACACAGGACTAGCGAGTGCTCGCTTCGCTTCTGTTTATATGATTTTTTTTCCGACATCTTCAACAATCTTCGTCGTATTTCATTCAACTTACATAAAACCGTTAAGAAGTATATACCTTAGTCATGAATCGCTCAATCCATTGGTGAAAACCGCATAAAACCCCTTCTGTAGTTTTGTATTTATCACGTTATGACTGACAGACCGACGCGTAGGAGACACTTTTTTAGTAATATCACAGATTAGAGAATAGTTACTTCGTGTAATATGTAAGGATGATATATCTACGCAGACTTGCTAAAGCTAATCTTAAACCGGTGGATCTAGAAGCATGAAATTTTGCATAGGAGTTTCTTAAAGTAACGCAGGTGAGATTCAAGAATAGATTTCTTTAAACATCTATTGGAGTTGTTAAATATATAGGGTATGAAAGTTCCTATTTTTTTTAAATCTCGTCAGGAACATTAAGGGAACTATTTATATACAAATAGTTCTATTTGCAACTTATTAAAACGTAGTACACCTATATCCTGTTGAGTGAGTATACTTATAAAAATAATTTACTTTGCAATATTTAATGGTGATGGTTTTATTTTCCAGTGTTGCAATGTTCGTATAGGTAATTATTCCTTATTTCCTCAAACTATAGACTTATTCCGCTAACTAACTATTATTAAAGTCCACCATATAAATACTCTACGTACCTACTCTTAACAATTACATTCAGAAACAATAATTCAATTTAATTGCTTAATGGACGCTCTTTACGTGTATCGTCAAAGTGACGTTTTCCTAGACATGGCTCGTTACAGAAAATTACGCCTCCAAGCCAACTATTTGTCCTAGAATATGAAAACAATTTGACTCGAGGAGTAATTAATAACATGAAACTTGATACCACAGCGATTAGTAAAGATATTTTAATATGGTCACCGTTGGTAATGAAGCACTATTGTGAGAAGCTCCGGCGGCCGACGCAACTCTGGCGCATCAAATAAGACAAAATGACCTGTTATAATTTACTCAAAACACAAAGCCTTATAAAGTATAATGGTAATGATCAGTTGCGAGGCTTCGCTCATTGTTAGCACGTCGAAAGCATAAAAAGGTGCCCTCCACACAATTTGTTTGACTCGTAATCGGCGAGGCGCGGCTGAGGCGATTTTCTATTGAACGCAAGCCTTCTGTACCAGGCTCAACGTCAAGAACTTGATATGGCTGAGAACACGTCTAATGGTGACCAGTCATCACTTACCGGCCGACGACGTTGACGTCTTTAATTATATCGGGAGCAGCGTTTTGTACAAAGAAAACAAACCGTTGAAAATCTGTTAACGTTTTGTGGGAGCTCAGCGACGTTTAATCTTCGTTCTTATTATACTTTTAAAAAGCAAAAAACATCTATGATCTTCGACAATACGGTTAAATTACTTTTGTCTAGCTACAAGTAGATAACGAAGTTTTGATCGACATTCAATTTACTGATAGCCTAAATAAAAGTATTTTACGGAACTATATCGAGATCCGAACCGAGCAAAAAGATTTTACAGATCATCGACAGAATCGATTATTATTGGAGTTATTTAACCGTCTTGCAATCAAGTCGAAAGTTATTAAGTTGCTTTCTTAAGAAAACTTACGCTTTGTTATACATGATGATTTATATATATATACCTTACTAGTTTCCTCTGTATATTAACGCTAGCTAAGAAAAGTTTTGTTTTAACTTTTTCTTAGGTGTCATACATATTATAAAAATAAACCAATATTTAAACACGCTCGCTGCAAACACTACAACATCCATTAAAACACTTGATAATAAAATTTTACGCATAAAGTAATCGTTAACAACCTGTATATTTATTACCGAACTAAAAGTTAACTTCGCAATGAACGTATCAATAGCAATTTAATTTGAATCGTCAAATGTACAATGGGTGACGATCAGAGGTGAGTTTGTTTAGAAAGAGATCATTATCCGTCAACAGGTTGCAGGTGGGAACGCGATATCTATAATTGTTCTTTTAATGATTTGGGATCGAACCCGCGTCCCTACATGCCTAGTCATGGCCATGCAATTTGTCTAAAGTCGTTTAATCATGATTAGTCACAATAGAGTCCGGTTCTATTAAAAGGTTTAAATGGTTTCAATAGAAGGAGCTTGTTATGCTTAGTAGATTCTTAACTTTTGCTTAGGGGTCTTTGGCTTTTTGCTATTTCATTATCGACACTTGTATGTGTGATACTGACAAGTAGTGCCCTTACAGTTACATAATCAGACGAGTATGCATGCATGGCATACCTAGGTGTGGCAAGTTAGGATTTCCGATAACGAAGGCTTATTCAGCTAGAAAGATTATTTTTTGTGCTAATTATGAAATTTTTATAAACGCAACATTTGTTGAATCACTTGTATCGGTTCATCTTTGCGTTTGTACACTTTTAATCAGAAACTGTGGAGCGTTAAAATTTGGTATAAGTAGTTTGGCTTAGGTGGCTACTCGACCACAGAAAACTCGGCCAATGGTCGAGAAGCCACCTTTTGAATGGCAGTGTTCAAGTTACAGACAATGCAAATATTAATATTTGCATGCCTTAATTAATTTATGGCTTATTAGGCTAAGCAACTTTATCCCTTAAGAACATCCTCTGTGACATTCAACTATAGCAAACAAATGATGAATGAATTTTGAATTTCTATTTTGAATTTTGATATGACAAAAACAATACTAAACTCTGAGGTAACTATAGGTACCTGCGGGGTTAGCTTCGGGACGAAACATGAGAAGTAAAATTTTTGGATTATCTACTTTATTATAGAGGTAGTATACAGTATTGTTATAGTGGATTATTTTGTTATAGTAATAGTAAAGGTATACTATTTTTGAAAGGAGTTCAAAGAATGGCTTTTCCCTGCTAAACATTAAAATTGCACAAATTATGAAAAATGTATAACTTGTTCATAGCATGAGAAATCATTATAAGTATTTGCATTATGTACCTTCGATAGTTACTTAAAAAAATTGATGACATACCTTATTTATTGGATAAAATCTTTCAACTCTACTAAAGTACAGTGTACCTACCTAAAGTAAAGTGTACAGTACCTATGTAAAAACAACTTTATAGCACAAAACACTCGTTGCCCGAGTCCAGAAATGCACGTGGTCGGTTTTTTAGATGTTCATGCCCTCACTTTTTATGAAATCTCTAAGGAAGGCTAAGAGGAGTTCATCTAACACCTAGCAGTCCTATACAGCTGCATAAACCTGCCCTTCAACAGTAGAATCTATAATGACAATGCCCACCCTTAAAAGAAATGTCTGAATCCAATACTGGACTTTTATAGACTGATAATAATGAGCAGTGATAGCCCGGACGGTTAAAGAGCCGGCCGAAAATCAGTAAGACTCGGGTTCGAATCCTGGCATGTACCAATGAGTTTTTCAAAAACTTACGTACCTACATATTTATCACTAGCTCGACGGTGAAGGAAAACATCGTAAGGAAACCCGCAAGTCTCAGAATTAATTCTGAGACATGTGTAAATAGACCCGGTCCGGCGATGGGCTCACCACCTATCACGTTTAGGGGTCCAAAGAATATCTCGTGAAATGTGGGTATATCCAGTAATGGAATACCTCTGCCTACCCCCTCGGGGATGAAAGGCGTGAGATTATATTATTATTATTATAATGATGATGACTAATTTTATGTCGTTTAATTTATTCACATTTTGGAAATATAAAATATAAAAAGCATTAGTGGAATGGAATAGAAAACTTTATGAGTTAAGACTTTGAACAATATAAAAACATAAAATAATATCGGACTCGAACTATGTAATAAATTAAAATATTGATTGAAAATCCAAACCCTCAGAATCCAGAAAAAAACTTTATACACGATTAGATAAATATGCTTTATCTCCGAGGAACTTGGCAGAGGTATTTCATTCCTGGTCTTACCCACGCTTCATCCGTATATTTTATTTTGCGGGTTTCCTCACGACGTGTTCCGATATTTTGATAATTTGATCCAAATATTTCTCTGGATGCTCTTCGCTCACCTTTCGCGATATGAGACAGTGCCAAATTATGCATCAAACCTGGAATCAGTTCCCCATGGAAACCCCATAAAAAGCAAATTGGTTCAAAGTCCCACACCAGAGTTGTTAAGTTGGTCCCTGCCTAAAAGCGTGGCATGTCCAAAGATAAGACATTACGGCGCCGTCTGCCGTGGACTGCTTAATCGGGTTAATTTATCGATAATTGACGGAAAACCTTTTTGTTTGTATTGCCGGAAAGTAACAGTAATTGTCACGCCTTTGAAGATTTACGTCCGTTTCTAAATTGAGACATTAACAGTCGGATCTCGTGCCTAATGGTTCGGAATGAATTTGTTTGTTTGTTTTACTTATACCGGTTCTTCGATAGATTCGGTTAGTCCATTAGAACCCAGCGGATATTGCATTTGATTGAGCCGTTCTAATTAGTAACAGTTGAACGTTAAGCACAAATTATTATACACATAAAACCATGTTGTTTACTACACCCGATTGAAATCAAACATACTCTATTACACCCTAGAAAAGATCGACGCCACTTTATGCGTGCTTATCAATATTAATTGCTTTTCATTAAATATCAAAAACATAGTCGGCCTGAATTCCCAGACAATAAAATTAATTGACATAATTTATTGCTGTTCTTCCAAAATTTTAAAAGCTTAGCTATTTCCTAAATAATGGAATAGCTTTAGTGCCTACTCTACTTTTAGTAGCGGAACTGTACTGCTTAGAACGTTCCAAAATCACGTTTTCAGTACAAGTGGAACTAGTTAACGAGTGAGTGGCGTCACGTCGTCTAAATGAATTATTGTTGGCTTTATGGCGAACATAAAACGATGAGATCGGAGGCAATCAAGCGGCACCCGCGGCGTGGACCAAGTAAAAAGGTGTCCGGGCCCGCGGGGGGCCGAGCTGCAACCGTTGGGATAAACGCCTACTTTGCGCACCCGCTTTTCTACCCATTTCAATTAGCAATGAATAGGAGTTACAAAAGCAACGGCAGCGCGTAATAAATAGCCGATAGGAAAAGTCGTTCCACTTGCTCGAGCAATTTTTGCTTTTTTCTTGTTGGATTCTAACTGCTTACTTCTAATAATGAACATGTTGGATGTAGCTGATTAGTGGACAATGACAAAAATCTAGATTTTATTGCATATACGACAAGAAAAACCCCTTTTACTTCGCAAAATTATAAGCATTTGACATTTAGGTATTACATTAGAAATCGAATAGATTAGAAAGCGATGGGCTCACCACCTAGCAGTTTTAGGGGTCGAATATACTCGTGAAAAGTGTATATTTCTGGAAATGGAATACCTCTGCCTACCCCCTCGAGGATGAAAGACTTAGTTTATATAATTTTAGAAATCTAACAAAGCCAAGACAAAAAGTGTGGACACATAAATTAAACTTTGTGTGAGTAGTCCCAAAATCGTGACCATGACCCCTTAAACGATGGGCCACAGTGTTGGTGCGATGCACTGCTGGGAACCAATTTAATACTGTAACAAATCAATAAATGTATCGGTTTATTGGAAGCTGTGTAGAGATCGATTTGATTTATTTAGAGCGTACAATAGCGGCAAACGAGATGGGACCTTGTTAGTAAATGTCAAAAAACATTTAAAAAGTTCTAATGGTAGACAGGTACGTATTATGAAATTCCCAGTTCGTGAACGATATTTATAAGAGTATGTATAATGAGAAACAAGATTTCACGCAAACCTGTGAAAGTTTTTATAAGAAAAACGTTAGCAAAAGAACATTATAACAAAAGTGTTTTTATGGTCTCATAAAACATTTAACACCCTTGCCGTAAAGCATTATCAGTTTCACTAATTAATCGGCGCCAGCCAATAATTTCGGGCTCACTACAGCCGAGGCAGGCTAAGAATGCAATTAATCAAAATGTGGTCAGTAGCTAGAGCCGCCCGTAACGCCTCGTAAACCGATATCGATTTAGTCGATAAGTTGCGCAAGCTATTGTCCGAAACTGCCTAGTCATCACTAACAAAGGCGGTAGTGGGCACCTTATTAAAATTTGGACGGTTCCGATGAGCCGCTCTGTTTTGATAACTTGCCCTCGATACCTTCGTCGAGTGAGTATCCTGGGATGGATGCCGCATTTTTGACAGATTCCCATTGTAGTCACCGTTTGTAAATATTGAGTTGAAGTAAATTGGTCTTTTCGGAACAAACTTTTTTGTTTCATATTTATTTATAAGATCAATTTCCAAATCTTATTGATTATGCATACCAGTACCTACGTTATTTCATTTATTTGAATTTATTGATTATTTATTAATAAATAACCTCACGCCTTTTATCCCCGAGGGGGTAGGCAGAGGTATTCCATTTCTGGAAATACCCACTTTTCGAGAGATATTTGACTCCTACACGTGAGATGTGGTGAACCCATCGCCGGTATTATACATTAGTAGCGACCTGCCCCGGCTTCGCACGGGTGCAATGCTAACACTAAAACCTTCCTCTTGAATCACTCTATCTATAAAAAAACCGCATCAAAATCCCTATGTCCCTTTGTATGCTTAAATCTTTAAAACTATTAAAGATTTAAGCATACAAAGGGACATAGGGATGTAGGGATATAGGGACAGAAAAAGCGATTTTGTTTTATACTATGTAGTGATAGTGATTATTTCGTGTGACGTCACAAAAAGAATACATCAAGTAATTTGTGGTAAAAACATTTAATTTACTGCTGTCACACACAAATCAATAAAAAAAAACAGTATTTTTAAAAGCATACCGGTTTAACAATACACCTATATAGTTATGAAATTTAATCAATTTGGTTCGTTTCATAAGCACCGTTAGTGGTTCTGGCACGCGCTTATATCAAAAGGCTGGTATTGTGCGAGCAATCATTTTGTAACGAATTTGATTAAAATTCAATTACTTAGCTCCTTGGAAGTGTCATAGAAACATAACAATATTTTGTCACTGGAAGTGATTTTTAAACGTGTGGATTGGTATCCGATGAGCTATTGCGTTATACACATCCCACTAATGTTATAAATGTATAAGTTAATGTAAGTATAAGCGTTTCCATGTCTTTGGTAAGTTTGCACGCTTTGGATTTAATTAGAAATAACAGTCGGACACAATTAGTTAAACATACATATTATATACGTAAACAAAGATAGTAAATACGTAGTCTTTCGTACAATTTAACTGCAATTGATTAATACTTATAGCCCTTCTCTGACGACGAGGTCTGAATTAAAACCATTCATACGGTAAGTGTAAGTACACATATTTTGACCTATGTGATACTAATGTGTATTTACAGATAAAAAGACATCTAAACTGGTTGATTTTATCGTATTGAATTGTGTTACGATAGCAATGTTATAGAAAAAGAAGTACATTTGACTTAGAAAATTCTGTTTCATATTTTTCAGCTACTATATATAATAATAATATAATATAATCTCACGCCTTTCATCCTCGAGGGGGTCGGCAGAGGTATTCCATTACTGGATATACCCACATTTCACGAGATACATTGGACCCCTAAACGTGATAGGTGGTGAGCCCATCGCCGGACCGGGTCTATTTACACATGTCTCAGAATTAATTCTAAGACCTGCGGGTTTCCTCACGATGTTTTCCTTCACCGTCGAGCTAGTGATAAATATGTACGTAAGTTTTTTGAAAAACTCATTCGTACATGCCAGGATTCGAACCCGAGCCTCACTGATTTTCGGCCGGCTCTTTAACCGTCAGGGCTATCACTGCTCTATATGCTATCTATATGCTCTATATGCTATATATAGCTACTATATGTGTCATTATCAACTGTGATAAACGTCAAACTGAAACCTTATGCGTATTTTATTTCATTAGGTTTTTGTTTAACACTGAGTAAAATCTCACAGTCACTTCTAGAAAATCTTACAACAATATAATAATAGCTGTTGGAGAGGCTCCCTCATCAGCAGGTGGTCCAGTCCGGTCAACACGCTTTGATACACCGAAATCATCGTCAGATCTAATGGAATCAATCATGGCTACATCCCGACAGGCTGGCATTTGACGCCCAAAACGAACAAAGACTCTCCAATGTTAAATTATTAAGGTAACCGCAAAAGTTAACTGTAAAATTTAAAAGTCAAAATACGCAGTTATTTAAATACACCCGCATTTACGACAAATATGTGAGCATTTACGCAAAACAACCGACGTGGGATCGCGTGCAATTTTCGCATACAACGCAGGCATGGGCGCACTGTGCTCGAGCAATTATTTTAAACACATTTCAACAAATGACGATAATGTCAGCCGAGCACGGAGATAAGAACAAAAAACATAAAAATAAATGCGTTCACTGAACAATTGTTCGGTTCGACCCCTTGTTGGTTGGTTCTTTTTATAAATGTCTCTACACTTCTAGGTTAAGAAAATATTTAAAAATTTATTGTATGCAACTAATTTACTTAAAATCTCCAAAAAATATGGGTTTCGCACAGGTAGCGAATTAACATTAAAGTTACAGGAATTTTGACTAGATATAAATTTTGCGAAGATAGTGTTTTAAAAAACTCGTTAAATGTTAGACCTAAATAAAAGATCAAACTCGTTTAAATGTATTTTGTAAATAATCTTATAAGGTGATTTTATGATGATGTTTACCTGACCATCTGGAATTGTGGAGCCCCTGTGGATTTAATGACTGTGAACCAATTTAACAACTCAGTTTAGCACAGTGTTTCTCATCGAGAATGTTATCGTCTCCTAATCCGGTCCCCAGTGATATCGTAAACCAGAAGTGGTCTTGTAAGCGAAACCAGTTTCACAGGCGATCGCACGCACCCTCGCTCTACCACTCAATAGAGAAAATGCGAAGGCAAAGCACAATGTATTCTGAAGAAAAAAAGTCATACTTGCATGCGTTCGGGTGGAATTTTAAACCTTAGCATGACTGCTTAAAAATTAACGTAGCGTGATAAATGGGGGTTATTGAGGCGGTTTTTGAGTGCATTACTGGCATTTAAAGTCACGCATGGGCACGAGAGGTGTCGTTGGAGCAATTATCGCAATTGGCTCGTTGGCCTCAGAGCTAAAAACGCCCATCGCGTTCCTCTATACATGTACTGGTGGTCATTCAGTGTGACTCGTCAAAGGTGGACATTCATAGCAAAAAATATTTTACCATTGACCAATAAATGGTAATTACTAGAAGAAGAAATGAATGCTACCTATGATAAAGCTATTAGCTTCTAGAAACAATTCTTAACAAGGAATTATGTAACGTAATTTTAGGTTATTTTTAGGATTGCCTTATTTTTTCTACCAAAGCTAAAACTTACGCGAATAATCAAAATTTTAAACAACAGTACAAAGCTCCTTCAACGAATAGCACTAAAAAGCCTTTTGATACTGTTACTAAACCTATTACGCTGATAGCGAGTGATTTGCTAATGTCCGTTGAGGAATTCGTTGTCCACCTGAAATTCTTCATCAGATTTTCACAAAATGTATATGAAATATGAAACAAAAACACTTCAAATTTGACAGAGCTATGGATTAAAATACCAAAAAAAAAAAGGTAAAAAAACACGCGGCGAATTGAGAATGTCCTCCTTTTTTAAGGCGGGTAATAAATTAAGCATTATTAGCCTAAGATGGAAAGAAACTTTCAATTACAAGTAATCAAATCGGACAACATAACTTTTTTAATTAAATAATATTTTTCCTATACACAATGACCGCATACATAGAACTGAAGCTGGTGCTTTGTTTGCTCGCACATAAGCCCTAAATCCAATACATCCTCTCAAGTTACGACACATCCGCTATAAGCCGGCGGCCATTAAACTATTAGACCATAATTCGGGGTTGCATTTCAATGGCTTTACCTACTGACCCCCCAAAAGTGTTTGACACGAAGTACCTAATGTTCACTACTCAAATCCTTTAATTGGATCTTTTCGGGCTAAATAAGCAGTCGCTTAGTACATTTTTAGGGTTCCGTGTTTACAGGATGCCAAATCGTGCCATATTACGAGTACTAAAGCTCCGCTGTCCATCCACATGTCACTGTGATGTATCTTTTTGGTTTTGGATCGTAATGTGTATCTAGATAAGTACTTTGAAATTTTCACAGAGTGTGTGTTATTATAGCTGCTATGACAACAAATAGGAAAATATACAAAAGTTTAGGGGGATCCCAATACAAGAAACTTGTTTTCTATTATACGTTTGTACGGAACCGTTAGGCCGTTTAATTGGCCTGTTTTTAATAAATACTGACCTCATTAAAACGTTCTTCAGAAATTCTTGGTTGCAATTCTAGTAAGCCCTGTTTAAACCAACAATGGATATCTATGGCTTACTCCAAATATCACTTATAGAATGGCAATAGAAAATTTTGCGAGTTAATTTCGGGAAAGAATCGTATCTCATACATTGTTTTTAATTTTTCATACAGAATTGTTTTGCATTGCACTCCACCGTGTAGCGAATTGTAAGCATAGAATCTGATTCATCAATTATTTTAATAACGTAATGTCTACGATCCGATGATCATCCAAGCCCCGAGTTTCATAAAATGTGCGCGCACGCAACATGGGTCTGTAACGTGAGTCGTGCACCGGTATTACGCAGAGCGCCCAGCAGCGCTTTATAATAAAACCTACACATAATAATTGTGGTCGCTACCGCGAGCAGGCTTACCTCGAGTTTCTTAGTTTTACATGTTTTTTCCTACGTTTACTGTAACTATGTTGAGTGATTTGCTAGGATTAGTATGATAAACAATCTCTGCTTGTTCCCTATAACAAAAAATAAATAATCTCACGGCTTTTATCGGGGATTAGGTTATTAATTTTTTATTTATTATAGTTAGACGAGGAAGTCTTTTAAAACTCAATATATCTTTTGCTATCAAAAGTCACAATACATAAAATAAATAAATAAATAATCTCACGCCTTTTATCCCCGAGGATCAGTTACACATGACTCAGAATTAATTCTGAGACCTGCAATCACAATAGACTGCCTACTGCCTAGTAAAATGAGTAACTTTTTATATTCTGTTAAGGGCTGATTGTTCAATCGTCAGATAAACCTTATCTGGAGAATAATTTATAAAATAAGAATAAATTATATAGAAAAGAAAAGTGATATTATAGTGATTCAGATAACTTTTAACTGACTGTTGAACAATCGGCCCTAAAACGATATTTTACTATGGAACAAATGTACTGGGTACCTACTGCCTTCGACGTCATCATTTTAAATACTGAATTGCTTTAGGTACTTATTTGTATTATTATTTCATAGTTTGCTATAATTTTAAAATGAAAACCGAAATACATTTTTAGAGGTTTTGGGAGTTTTTTTTTATGGATGTTTAGTTACTTCCAATTTAATTTTAATACATTAAACTACACTATTTACATTATGAAGATTTTACCATTCAGTCAGTATAGAATTTATGGTTGAGCGGATGAGGCTTTCCTCTCGAGTGCAAAGTATTTGAATAATGAATAGACTCAATGGCAAAATTGGGCGAATCTGGATTTCTTTTGATCCAGGTCATCCAATTTTACCCTACTTGAAGATTCTTACTTAAGAAAATTGAATGAACTTTTACCTTCAGAAATAAGTCTCTCTCGGATCTCCCAGGCAAATATTGTAGGGTTTTCACGCTTATACTGTTCGATCTTGGACACCACAGCTGGGGTAGCGACTTTTGGCTTGCTCCCGCCAATGAGGCCTGGCGGTCGTAGAGTGCCTGGAAGTGAAAGCAACTGTTACCTTCGGTAGACAAATAAAATTAGCACAAAATGTTAAGTAACAATAATACTTTGTCACCTTTTTACAAGCGTTTATTTAATTTGCAATGTACGTTCTAGAAAAGGCCTATGATAGAGTGGTGAGGAATGAATTATGGTCAGCATTGTCCGTGAACGGTGTGAGCAGTATCCTCATACGAGCATTGCAATCTCTTTATAGGGATTCCAGTGCTTGTGTGAGGATAAACGGGGCATACACTGAATGGTTTAATATCGAAAAAGGTGTTAGACAGGGATGTGTAGCGTCACCGTGGCTGTTTAATCTGTTCATGAACAATTGCTTGACAGATTTAAAAGAGAATGAAAGTGGGTTGAGAATGAATGAGTTACTCGTCAAATGTTTTCTCTATGCTGATGACCAAGTATTACTTGCGTCTTCGGCCGAGGAGTTGCAGGAGATGGTAACTGCTATGAGTGGATCTTTTGTTAGAAAGGGAATGAAGATGAATGTAAAGAAGACGAAAGCGATGGTGTTTGAAAGAGATGAGGCAGTGACAGAGTGCAATATCGTGATTGGAGACGAACAAATTGAACAGGTGAATGAGTTTGTGTATCTGGGTTCAAAGTTTACAAGAGATGGAAAGTGTGAAAGTGATATTGAAAGAAGAGTGAATGCAGGAAACATGGTGAATGGAGCTTTGCACTCTTTTATGAGCAGCCGGAAGGTGTCTAACAAGGCTCGTTTGGCTGTGCATAAGGGGGTGTTGGCTCCGACACTCATGTACGGAAGTGAAAGTTGGGTATGGCAGAAGAAACATGAAAGCAGAATAAATGCAGTTGAGATGAGAGCGTTAAGAAGTATGATAGGAGTTAAACTGAGTGACAGGATAAGAAATAGTGAGATAAGGAAACGATGTGGTCTGAAAGAAGATGTAGTGACAAAAATTGAGAAAGGTATGCTGAGATGGTTTGGCCATGTCGAGAGAATGAATGACGAACGATTGACGAAAAAAGTGTATAAGGCGAGTGTGAATGAAAGTGTGGGAAGGGGTAGACCTAGGCGGACGTTTCGAGACCAAATTGGGGACGTCTTGAAAAAAGGCCAGGTCAAGAGTACCCTAAACCGAAGAGCATGTATGAAAGGAATAATGAAAGTGGACGAAGCGAAAGAAGTATGTAAGGATCGTAGCAAGTGGAAAGAGGTGGTCTCTGCCTACCCCTACGGGAAAGAGGCGTGATTATATGTATGTATGTATGTACGTTTATTCAGGTCGGATCTTGCAACTCAATTTTGAAGCAGAATATTCAACCGATTGAGCTGAAGCTGTTTGGCATACTTATATATGTTCTGAGACAATGTAATAATATGGTACCACCGAGCTGATCTGATGATGAGCAAGAAGAAGAGTTGGATATGGCAACTCCTCGTAAACCTCTCGAGTTTGCGCTCATTTGGTTTTTTATAAGGCGTGCCATATGTAGAAAAGCTTGTTATTATTAGTCTTAATAAACTATAATTACTTATTTAATGGTAAAAATATATGTGACTTTTAATAAAACAAGCAAAATAACAATATTTTAACACATGTTTTTTTTTTTTTTTTTTTTTTTTTAATACATGTAACAATACTTACATAATTAAAGGTATTTTTATTTAAAACAAGATTTTGTTTTCGATTTGGCTTGCGATAGTATAGCCTTTTTACTTTCTGATGATAAGTTATTGCCTTCCCAAATATCATCAAGATAGCTTCAGCAGCTTTAGGCGTGAAATGGTAGCAAACAGTCAAAAATACACTTTCGCATAAAATATTAGCATAGTAGGAATAACAACAATTATATTATAGCTTTATGGGTACGTTTGAATCTTTAGTACCTAAGCCCAGAGGGGTCTGATACATTAAGGCTGTTTGCCGTACTAAATTTAATTTATAAGAAATACCTACTTATTACCTATGTAATATTTTAGTCGTTGAGACCTTTGTACTATTTATATTATAACTTGTCATACCTATCAGTTTATATGACTCAAACTTGTATAACGCAACCTGCTGCTTTAAAAAGCATTAGAAAATTAAGCCGATTTTTTCTCTTGCGTGTTTTTGAAATGTTACAATAATACAATAAAAAGTCGATACAATAACCTGTCACCTGCTCCTAACTATACAATAAAACGGCATTCAAGCCGAATTAAAGTTTAAGATGCCAATAATAGCAACACGCTGCCGATGCAGCAATTTCATTGAGTGCTAAACGTGAGTAAACGCGATTCATTTGTCGTGAATCAATTCTTACTGAAGTAAAATCTACAAATATATTTGCTAAGTCTTGTGTGCCAATCACATAGAGGTGAAATTTAGTTTTCCCTGCAGCATGACTAAATTTGCAACGAAACACGCAAAAAAACCGAGGGGCAACGTTGTGAGAATCACAATGTAAACTTCAAATTAGTATTTAATTACAGAATCATCGACATGAACTAATGAATCCGGCAACGAGACATGAATTTTCAATTCAGTTTTATGAGTACTAATACTGATTATGTTTAATTGTTAACAGAAATTTGTAAAGGTTTAATTTAATTGTACTGATCACTTATCTTTTTATTATTGATATCTGTTTACTTTCGAAAGTATAGGTACTTGCAATACCCATTAAATTTATTATATGTAATGGACACTTTATTGAACCAAACGACATTTCTTAATAAAAGTTCTATATAAGTTGAACGATTCACATGTGAAATAACATTAATGTCATAAAAATATAAATTCAATTTCGTAAGATCGCAGGCAGCCTAGATAAAAAGTGAAGAATTCCACAATGCCTAAATCAGTTAGATAATGGATGAGTGCGTGTTCCAGGACAATTACGTAAAAACCGGTGAAGTGGGAGTCGTTCTCGAGTTCTTAGGTGTCCCATATCATATATCTATTGATTGTTTAAGTGAACCAAATCTATATTTATATAACAATTAATCCCTATTTCCCTTGATCACGACATCACGCGTAAACGCCTGGACCAATTTCGTTAAATCCTTTTTTTGTTGTATAAATAGTTGTATGTCAGGGGAAGGTTCTTATGAAACAAAAAAAAATAGGAAATTTGTGCTGAACATTAGAAAACTTAACGATCATATTAACTTTTCTAATGTAATTTTATGGCGTTTGACATAACTGTCACAACGTAGGTCGGGTCAACTGGTATTTATATAATTAACCCGCGTAATTTCCGTTTCCGTGGGCATACGAAGATAAAATATGTTACTCCTTGACAATGTAGCTTTCCATTGGTTACAGAATTTTTAAAATTAGTTTAGTGGTTTAGGTGTGAAAGCGTGCCAAACAAACAAATTCGCATTTATTATATTAAATATATATTTTGAATGGAATGTCTGATTTCAATAATTTAATCTACAGTTGTTGAACAAGTATTGAATATTAAATTATTTATTTGGATAAGGATTAATATATAGGTATGGAATATTATGGTCTGATTTTGGTCGGCATTCTATAGCAGATTTTTTTATTCCTTGGTCTACATTATTGAAGTGTTAGTAGGGATCTCTTTTTTTTTGTAATAAATATAACCTATGTTACTAAGGGATAATGTAGCATTCTCATGGTAAAAGAATATTTAAAATCGGTAAAGTAGTTTTTGAGTTTATTCGTTACAAACATACAAAAATACAAATCTTTCCTCTTTATAATATTAGTGTAGATGTAGAAGTGTAGATGTAGATTGGAGCTGGTCGCTAAATCGGGGCTTTGACATAGAATTGTAGTAAAAATTTGTATAAAACGGACGCCTGAAGAAGTATGAAATTTGATAAAATATCTAGAGGTGCCATATTATATGCAATATATTTTCTTTTTGGCCTACAAATAAACAGGCAGACAGTTTTCAAGATTAGGGTTCTGCTCGGAACTTTTGGGTGCGGAACCCTAGGAACGCTTCAGACTCAGCATTCCGGCAGGCAGGCGCAGCGGCAGCGCAGCGTTTTTACCCCGCGCGCGCAAACGCCGTCTTCCATACCGATAACACGCTGAATTATTCATTACAATATTTATATTCGCGTTTTGGTCAACGCCATTCACAGTAAATTCATACGGGTCTTTATGTCTTGATAAAATTAAAGCTTAGCTCCGAAAATGGAACTAGTGCAAAAAGAACGTAATGCGCGGCCGGACCATCTTGGGAAAAGTTCATGTAAAAGGTGGTTCGATAAAGAAATTGATACTTAAATTAATTTTACATTACACTTCAGCGCGACAAAAATGTTTAGGTACCTACCTGGGTCCGTAAATACATCTATATCCAACACAGACTAATGTATTGAAAAGTTATTTAGCATAGGCACCCAGGCACTGCATCATTAATACCTATAACCTCTAATTTATACGGGTTATTCAAGGTAATTACGTTCAGAAGTGATACTATTTGTTTAATTATTTGTGTAAGTATCTACTGACTATGAAACAACTGAAAGTCAAGCGAAACTAATATATAATTCGACCTTTATAAAACTTTCGCGTCAGCTACGATATATCTATAGAAATACTTACGAGTAGGTTATGGAAGAATTTCAGCAGGTAATAGAATATGCTAGAAAGGTGGCGTGCTTCGGAACGGTAAGAAACCTACCTATTTGCAGTAATTACTTCAGCATAGACTTAACGTTGCGATAATATTCATAAGTTAATTAGCATACTAATAAATGTGAATAAATATTTTTTTATCAATATAATGAATGACGAATGGCAAAAATTACCTGAACTAAAATTGATAATTTTTATTTCATATATTAGGGTTTAGTTGCTAGGAATATACCTACCTACTGATGGTTGTTATATTAAATCCATTTTATAAAATTGCCGATATTAATAAAACTTTAGTTTACTCACACATTTAGACATAAATGAGTCGCGTCTTTTCAACTATGAATTTAAAGTGAAGTTGAAACCAATATTACAAAAATATTTTCTGTAGATATTCTCTACGTTGCTATGTGGTCACCACTCAGCGGTAATCGTTATATTTACCAGTACCTTTCACTCTGTTTAAAATGATTGAAAATCCATACCGCGGTGTCGAAGCCAGAGCGCCAATACCAACCGCTCTGCATGATTGATAGGTAAATTGCGGGAGGCCGGCACACTGATCATTTTGTGATAATTAAATCGGCTCGCAACGTAATCGCATGACCGGGGCCAATTACGCGGCGTTGCCTAGGCAGAGGTGGATCGTGTGAGGTACCGCTGAAATGGATGCTAAATGTCTATTATTTGCGTGAAAGGTACGCGCGTGCTCCCGGCGCGCACTTGCTGCCAACTTGTACGAAAGTATGCGCCTATTAGTGTGGCAATACTAAACTAGGCAGTTGTATATTCTAGGCGCTATTAGGGGTTTACGGTATGAAATTTCAGTAAGAAATACTCTACAAGCTTATTTTTACGTGTCAGTGGGTAGTACATGGCTTGTGACATATAGATATAATATACATAAACAATAATTATGTAATTACGGATCTGGTTGTTTCGGAGCCTATCTACACAAATATTATAAAGAGGAAAGATTTGTATTTTTGTATACTTATAACAAATAAACTTAAAAACTACTGGACCGATTTCAAAAATACTTTCAACGTTAGAATGTTACACTATTCCTTAGTAACATAGGCTATATTTTATCCCCGTGCTACCACGGGAACGGAAACTAAGCGAGTGAAACCGCGCGGAACGGCTTGTTCATTATAAACTTTCAAAAATCTAATTAGGTATTACACTTTATAATATAAGTGTAGTGTAGATTTGATTTTATTAAAACATTACTGCAATTTAATGTAATTTAAGAATGTAAGTACTGATAATATTTTATTAATAAAATAGCAGTTGCAACAAAACATACAATTTATCATCATCGCCGTGGGTAAGGAAGTAAGAAGTGTGAAGAATACAATACACACCCAACACGATTGTTAATAAATTTCTACACCAGAGTCATTTATGGGCGCTTAAAGTCATTACACGGTGCGTCTACAAAGAGGGCCAAGAAGTTTGTAAGCGACACAGAAAGGGCCTGAATCCAGTTAATTAAATTTGTATTAAAAGTGGTTCTTTGTACGGTGGTGTGGTGGCGCTAAACAGCGTACTGCACAGTCATGCAGCTAATAGATCAAAATCTTAAGCGGCGAAGTGGGTTCGGACAGCCCTGATATATTGGAAACGCAACCTCGTGTTAACGATGCCTGATTCGGAGAGTGATCGACTTTTTGTCAAAAATTTAAACTATACCGCGCCTGCTTCCTCAGGAGCTGTACATAATTATTATTATGGCAGAGAAAAGGAGACGTTTTAGGGACGTATGGAGACTGGGCCTGCACCATGTAGGTACACCAGTTTATTAGATAAATATAAATAAAATAACTATAGTTTTATTCATGATTTTGCTCATATTTGTCTAGTTTCGTTGCACAATAAACTTTAATTTTCATTAAACGGGCAACGCGATAAACGAAAAAGAAAATTGCGACACGTAAAACGACAATTTTGACGTTTGTCGTACTAATTCACAGTAACATAGAAATTGGGTTTAAGGAGTTAGAAATAGTATTATTTCAATATGATTCCATGGATCAGAAGTAAAATTACTTTTGAGAAAGTTAAATAGATATAAATGTTTTTTTTTAATATTTTTTTGATAATCACTATATTTTAATCTATCTTTCAAGCTGGTGTACAATGTGCAGGCCCAAGATGGAACGTATCCATTAATGCCTAGCCAAACTGCCCATCACACATCAGCGTCACATGGGTGATCAAGAACAATAGATAATCCTATTGCGTCTGCCTGCTGTTACGCAACAGGCTATAGACCAAATTTTTTTCAACAGCAGTAACGGTTTGTGACGTAGGCACCTTAAAGTATATATTTACATAACACTCTGAAATATTTGTTTATCACCCATTATTATTATTATTTAGTAAGGGTTAGCAAATCAGGTGAAAAGTTCTGAAATAGATGACACAAATATCTAAAGCTGGAGTTATGTTTTTTTTATAAATCTCAATTCTATAGTACATAGTGATTAGTAACTCTGTCTGATGTCTTTACCTTCTGATGGCTAAACCGTCGGTTGAAAGGCAAGGCGGTTTACATCTTGACAAAATACAAGCTGCCTTGATTCCGGAAAAGAAATAGTTGATTCCTCAAGTAACATCTGGTAAAATATAGAGTTACAAGAAAGATAATCCATTTATGGAAGTACCCATTTTCACAAGAGAGACTAATACTTACTCGTATTTATAAGTGTAAAATTCAATAAATTGTATAAGTATAGTTCAAAAACTAAAATCCACTCGAATAAAAGTCGCAGACTGTTTAGACAGAACAAATAATCTCGAAAATAGTTGGAAATTTAGTTTAATTATAATTTTACAAAGAATTACAAAGCGGTTATTTTTTGACAAAAAATATTGATAAAATGACGCGAACACAGACAAAAACTTAGTTTCTCCATAAATACTACTTCGTAGACCGTTTTTCATTTACTCACGTAAGTAGCATTTTTCCTTGTCATTCATTACCGTAGAGGACAGCGCGTAGGGAGCAGACTTCGCAACTTGAATATTCCACGTCACCATGTTATTATAAGCAATTGTAACACAAATAAGTAAATTTCCATTAATGGCGATGGCGAATGGCAAGCCATAGCCAAGCGATGGTTCTAACGGGTTATTAGCTTTGTGATGGTACAGTCAAGAGCACGCTAAGCTTGACACTTTGGACTTTGACCCGGCCCTGTATTCTATGGCGCGCAGTACAAATCAGAGCTCAGCTTAAACTGGTAGTGTCAAGCTTGACTTGCTCTTGACTGTACGAGTACTTAGGTGCTTCGCCTCGCGCCCGACACACAGGCATCTACAGCCATAGGTCCCATTGTAATGCTAATGTCCTGACGCGTACTGGTATTGACTTCACGTAGTTTCCACAAAACAATATAAACTGGGTAACGTAAAAACGTTAGCGTATTTGTCGGTCAATTTAGTCTGGCTAGTTTCGTAGACAATAACAGACATCGTTTCATACGTCACGTATGTGTGACACAAAGTGTTAATAATTAGGGACAAAATTATTTACTATATTAAAAATCTAAATACCTCAGTTCAGGTTTAGGAAAGCATCATTTATGGAGTTTAATAATTCTAGGGAATTCATATATTCCAACGTGTATAAGTATTAAAAAATGCGATGGTATAAAAGTTTAAAGCTTCATAGCATCAACCCGTTATTACTTTCAATGGGTATAATTTTGAGGTTTGAGTACCTATAGGGATGCTTTTTCTAAAAATATAGCGTACCGCGTCGTCGGCAGTCAAATCATTAAACATTCAAATTAGTTGACGAGAATTGGAGCAGAAAAAGAAAAAGCGTCTTTCGTGAAGCAAAGAATGTCAACCCTGGTAATTCAATTTTGATTATAGGACCAACGCTTAAATACGGCTTCATTACCGGCAGCGGCGATCCGCGGACAATCTTCTTGAGTAGGTATCATTAGCTACCCACCGAATTTACATCAGAACAAAATCACCGGTTTAATATGAAATTACTCGCACTATGATTTCACTTGCTCTATTCAAACAATACACAAAAGAAATTTATAGAAACTGCATTTTTATAATTTCATATTTAGTTACACAGAGGCACAAACGTATTTATTAACTAAACCTGTTATAAAATATGATAGACTATGCACAAAAATACTAGGAATAAAAAATGTTAAGTAACTAGTAATTTTATGCTAAAGTCAGTCTCTAATTATTTAGGTTTACAGAGTAATTTACCCATCATTCCCCGCATAGCTCTTAACTGACAATTTAATATTCTAACTCCAGTATGGAAGTTGTTTATGCGTGCCCATTTCCATGCCGTCAACTGAGAAACCGTTTGGGCTAGATAATAACTTTTAAGCTAAGGCCATACCTATGTTAAATACGTAAGTGGTAGGACATGACAGCCCTGGGCGGATTGTACCGAGGCTTCCGTGGGAACCGAGCACGTGACGTTACAAAATCACCACGGGCGAAAATTGATTGACACTAGAAGTAAGTGGAGGTCCGTTTGTACACACGTGTTCTACTTCAATATTCTCGAAACGAATATCAACGAAAATATATAACTGCTTTTTCCATTCTGAATGGCTCAGGAATGCAAAAATGTAGAAATGGCGATTCGTTAAGTGATAAGTATTTTATTTGGTTGATAATGTAACACTAATGACTGAGACAAGACTGAGAGGTCCACGTTAGAATCGATACTCTTGGCCACCGATTATGAAACTAAGAAAAATAAATAATTAACCATTGGCCGAGTGTACGACGTAAGTACCAGAAGGAACAAAATATTTTTTTTTTATATTTTGTTCCTTCTACTCTTCTATAAAAACAGAAAACTTTGCGCGCTGACCCGCGACCACAGATTGTAGGCCCTTTTCAAGTAAGGAACTGCAATGATCGAATGGCAAATAATAATAAAGGCCTCATCACGCATCGGTGCTTTTTGAATTGAACGTTCACGACTCTTGAGCAAACACAAAGTAAGCAGTGTCCTAATAACATATTCTCCGGATCAAATTCACAGAAATTAACTGAATTGTACCAAGTGTCTGGTGACGTCGCAGCTAACTCACGGTTGGATTGCACCCACTCTAGAATTATAACGCACTAATTGTCTCGACCATTTTGTGCGACCGAATGAACACACATTAATAAATAAATTACTAAGTGCAATACGCGAATACCGGGCATTATACCTTTCCTTGCTATTGCGTTTTTTGCCTTAAAGGTATTGAAATATTGACTCTCCATATAATTAACAGCCTACAAAGGAAATGCAACATGACCGCTTTGTGTTTGCTGTAGATTTATTCCAAAACCGACAATTAAAGATCGCGATGCATACAGCCGTGATAATTGTAAAGGAAACAGTCAAATAAACGGTTGCGGCTGTGAAGAATCACCGATGATAAGATAGTTCTCACACATCAGCTTCGAATGGGAGTGCATGCTCGCGGCGAGGCGGCGCGGGCGCAGACGGCCGGGGCGCAGCGGCTTAGTCCGCCGCCCGGTGGCTTATAATTAACACGCTGCAAGTTTTATGAATCGATTAGGATCTAAGCTTTCGTCAATGGTAGCTTTCGTCGCAGCAGGCTCCGCCGATGCGTTATCATTGATAAATAGCGATTGAGATTTTTGCCGCAACCGTGTTATTATAACTGAACTAAGTACAGACCTTGGCCGCTTCGCTTTCGACAAATTGCCGAGAAGTCAATGTATGCTTTGATATCATTCATAATAATCATAGGTTACAATTTTACGGAGAACTGAGTTTGTATATCGTTATCTCTGTGTCAAATGCAGCACTCATTGCAGGTTTAGTAAAAGTGTTGTTTCTAATAATTGTCACTAAGCTAATCTGTCACTATAATGTATGTATAAAAAGAGAACCACGCAGTTATATAACTGGGACATATTGATTGCTCATTCTAGGCGGGCGGTGAAGTAATTATCGCAAATAACGTAGTTGCATGTAGTAACGGCCCGCGGGCAATTCTCTAAAGTACAGTTGTATAAATCAATACAACGCTGAAGAGTGCCCAACAAGCTCTCTATAAATAATACATACGCTAATTACAGTGGAACCGATACCCAGTAGGCTGAAGTTCGCTTATCAATTATCTTCCTCAGGGCGTTTTCACATTTATCCAAAATTCACTCATAAAGTTATGATGTTAAGGTTCTGTTTCATTAGTTTACAAGTGTGAATATTACGAAGATATGTTATGATTATAAGTGAATTATTCAGCAAAGGGAAATAGCACCCAGCCATATCGGATACCTGCACTTTTATTAAAATTGTTCTTTAATTGAAATGGAGCAGAAATAGGTGACGAATACCATCAATTCAGGATAGGCAGCTTTTTAGCAAACCATTTATCTTCCATATTGCTATCAATAGCAGCATTTTGATAGATGATAACCAGCCTCCTGCCTTGCATCATCCCTCCTCAGAACTATTTGCACACGGGAGATAATCACCTACTTATAAAGAAAAAAATCTCACGCCTTTTCTCACCGAGGTGGTAGGCAGAGGTATTCCATTTCTGGATATACCCACTTTTCACGAGATATTCTTTCGACCCCCAAACGTGATAGGTGGTGAGCCCATCGCCCGGACCGGTTCTGTTACACATGTCTCAGAATTACTTCTGGGACCTGCGGGTTTCCTCACGATGGTTTCCTTTACCGTCGAGCTAGTGATAAATATCTCATTGTTACATGCCAGGATTCTAACTTATCAATATGCCAAATATAAAGTTACTTGATAGAGATATTACAGATAATTGCTTTCATGAATGAATGAGGAAGTTAAAGAAAATTTTGCAGAAAACTAAGCAAGAAGAGTTACAGAGAGCGGCATATAGATGTTATTCATGTCGCTTGCCTAAAATCTGTACAAAGCGTCTTACTAGTCTACACTTGCTTACCAAGCAACTTAGTAACAGCACCTTGCTGGGACAGCACATGATGAGCTATGTCGTAGTGTCTCAGGCCGAAGCGAGACAGCTCCAAAAGTCTCTGCTGAGAAAGCAGCGACGAGAGGGGATGTGTTGCAGCACCGGGGTAGAGGGGGGTACCAGACCCGCCACCAGCTCCGCCGCCACCCGATGACGATGGAGACACAGGCACTGGAAAAATATGGAAACTGTATCAAACTATCTAACTAAGTATCCCTCATCTGTGTAAATACATTATGTGCGAACTATATATTTTACCTCCTTGTTTCGGAAGGCCCGTTTAAGCGTTGATCCCGGTTTTCGTTGTGTTTACGTGCAATGGCAGTCGTTAAGTAATGTCAAATACCCTTGAGTGGCTTGAAAAAGAATGAAGAATTAAAGAAGTATTTTATGAAAGATTTGAAGTTCTGAGACCATCACTGAATTTGATAAATTTTTCTGTTTTTATATGCATAGTGGACTCCCATTACATCTAGATTCTAGAACCACTTGAAATCTTACTTGTGTCCCCAGCCTCAAATATCCACAAAACAAGTGTCAAAGAATTTCTTTGTTTATTCTTTCAAATATGATTTAGTTCATGTGATATATGTTTCGATATACGTATAAAATACGAGTGTTTTTAAAAGTCAAAAAGCTAGTTCTGATATACATTTCCGTAACTAATTAAATATGCTCAATTTATGAATTTAGGTAGGTATCAAATTATTAAAAAAATATTTCTTATCAAAGGAAATAAGTAAAACTCTTTACAGACCAATTCAAGAAATTGCTTAATACAAATAACAGTCACGCAATATTTGGCAAAAAACATTGTTATCCAATTTAGTCACCGTTTTATGATATCGTAAAAGCACAGGCAGAAAGAACAAAGTGAGCCATCAAAACCCAAAACAAATTACGGCTGTTATTTGAAGAGACTAAGTCTCGTTGCAATGGCATTAATTTTTTACTGTGTTTCCCTAATGAGGATGCCTCAGGGACAACATTCTGTGATTCCCTTTGTCGTGAACTGGTCAATGCGTGCTCACTCATTACGTTATTACATCGTGTCAAAGACATGCACTAGCCCGCCTTAATACAAGCTTACACAATCCTAGACGAGTTGACTGAATGGTTATGGTATTTCAAGATTACAGGCTTTCATTACCTCTGTCCTGTAATATTGCATTTCAAATTCTTTCAAAACGTTATAGAAAATGTATTATGTTACGGAATCGTAACATCTGTGTTTATAATACAGGAATACATTTTATAGATCCAGGTAGAGAGGTGTACAAATAAAATTTTATAGGAGAACAGGTCCGTTGAATTGACTTAATAATAAAATTAAAATGTTTCTCATGCATTAACACTCGGCTTTCTGAACTGGTAAGTACCATATTTTTGTCTGAGCAATTTGTCCTTAACAGCATATCCGATCGTAACAATACAGTCTTATGAACACGTCGTAACACATTCAATTATAAATTAAGCTATTAACTTAATATGCCATAATTTGTTTATCAGGTTAAGCATCGAAATTAATGCAAGTGGCATAACTTGTCCATAACTTAATACTTTTTATTAGCGAGTCCACAAGACGATTTCGTCAAGGAAAGTATTATAGAGCTTCGCCTTACTCATCGAGCGGAATTCAAACTCAAGTTTTATTCGATAGGGCACACATTGGAACACCGACCGTAGCCGATCGAGCACTCAGGACTGGACATCGACGTATAATTTCTGGTGTAATCGCTTTAATAATGGGTGAAAAAAAGTGATATTATCTGCCCACGTTCAATAAATTAACACCGTTTAGAGCAAAATGTAGATTCTTAGTGTCGCTACTATTATAAATAAAGTGAACTCAAATGAGTCGATGTTTTAAAGGAGATCGTTTGTGTTGCATGTGTGTGTTTTTATTTGGGTGCGTGAGCAGTGAGGCCTTATTAAAATATTTCGAGTGGAAACTGGAAGGACCACTTAGTGGTGCGCGGGAGTTTCACGCCTGAGCTGATACTACATTAAGTCGACAAGATAGCTTATTTGTGCTGAGCTGAGGATTAGTGGCAATAAATCACTGATTAGAATGTATTGACTGGCGTTGACTCCGGCGCATGGTCGTCGCTCTTATTTATTGACCACTAACTTTTTACGCTTTTATGACTCTATTCTGCTATTTGTTACCGTTTTATTGACCGTGGCTAGGCAGTTTATTTGTTTGATTCGCTCTAGAAGTATACAAACTTCACTTTTATGCTGATGAGTGTACGGACAATTAAGAATTGAATTACTTATGTTAATGTGAAAACCGGTCGCAACATAGATCAGATAATCATATTACTAATTAGTTAAAATACTTAAACGTATGTTTTAACGATCTCAATACTTCAATTAAAACTAAAACAATAAAAAGGCTATCAAAACTCATTACGTACATAAAAAAAAGTTTGGAGATGGAAAAAAACAGATATTATCATGTTTTTACAATAATAGTTAATTTAACTACTATTATACTATTTAGTAAATCGAGTAACAAGTGAAGTCGGCACCTACAGCTGCGCATGCGACTCGAACATGCAAAAGTGTTGTCCGTATCGGGGAGTGCATACGAGTACAACGACCAGTCCGACCGAATGTAAGGCAGTTGATGCAAAAAATATTATTTACTGCCATTCTCGACGCTATTAAATATCATCATGGGGCGGAAAATTACCACCTTTCGTGTAAATTTCAATACGAGATCAAAAGTGTACTAGCAATGTGCCCCTTTATGATTGCAAAGAACAATCAGTTTTGCAGAATCGTTTTAAAATGCTCATGAATTATGGAGATAAGCCGAATTAAAGACCGTTCTTTCTGTGTTCTGTTTAAAGTGAATCTCAGTGATTCGCGTTAAATTGACTATGAAATTGTTCCAGAATCGTTTCGATGCGGACTACAGATAAACTTGAACTTTGGTATAAAAACGCTATAAACGCAAACATTTCACGAAGCGGACTTCAGCTAGTAACCTGAAAACAGTCCGCAATTACGTCAAGCAATAAAGATGTATTTTTAATGACAATACAATCATTTGAACCTCGAGATGGATACTGGAACTCCTCTATAGTTACTCTTAAATCCCTAGAGTTTGTAGCGACACTACATAAGTTTATTTGATTTGTTTCTACAAGTGCCAAAGACAAAAGAGCGTTTTTATTTTTTTAAACAATGAATATTACAAAATAAGTATTTTATTGATATTATGTGTACAAGTGTGTATGTTTCTTTCTACTTCGTTGCATATTCAATGGCGGTAGATTCGCGAAGATACAACTGACAGCGACGGAAGTGAGCTTTTAATAAATAAATCCGAATGGGCCAGAGCATGCAGCATGGTTTTTGTCCACGTATGGTAATGAACGCGTATACTTAGCCCAAGGCAGTTGCTCACTTGACTTACCTACATGGTTAATGGGCACAAAAGGACAAATGAGGTAAAATATTATGATCAGGAAAACACAAAATATAGCTTTGTGCGTGTTCATGACTAAGTTTTTGTTCCTTTATAGGGTTCCGTATTTTATAATTTAAAAAATTCTCTCTTTCTAAGAAACGAAACAAAAAGGTAACAATTTGAAATTAACATTGAACACTGAAGTCTATAGCCTCATATAGCTGCAAAATAAATTCAACTGGCTTAATAAAACAAAGCTATATAGGGCGCGATTCCCCGACTCGCACTTGGCCGTGTTTTTTATAATAGTAACATATATTATCCACGGTTGTTGAGTATGAAAACAAGTTTTCAATCAGCACGTCCTGTATCCTGGATTCACGCTTATGGAGAATATGGACACTATGAATTATACTGGTTCACGCAAAGATATTATGTTTATGTTTATTATGAGCAGTGCGGGGCGGTTCTTTTAAGGACGTGATTCATTATTGTGGCTGTTCATTACAAATCATTCCTCTTTATAATACTAGTGTAGAAGTGTTGACGGTGTAGATGTACATAACAGGCTTGTGTTGAGCCTTTTTTAAGGGTCTTTCCTCACGCATTAGATTTGCAAAGAAGAAATCTAAATGCTTACCTGTACATACCTACCACTTACTCACAAATTAATAACGAAATATCAGAAATTATAAATGATAGAAACTTGAAATCCAGCATGAAGATTTTATACTGAGGAGATATCCGCTAAGAAAGGGTTTTTTCAATTTCCTACGGGAACGGGAAAAAATGGGATCCACGTGGGGTAATCTAGACTGGAATGAAAATAAGCCATGTCAGATACCCATAGGCGGCTTGAAAAATTCTGCCAGTTAGGTGACTATCTCCCATTCCTGGAGGGCTCGCGTGGGAGATTATTTATTTATTTAACTTCATGTACCTACCAAGAAAATGTACCTACACATGGTGAACTTAACACCTAAAGGCATTATCTACCAGACAACCATCAGGCTAAGCAGAAATAATTTGGTGGAATTGGCCGCAAATAATAAAAATAAACAATGACACATAATATTATATACTACTAGCGACCCGCCCCGGCTTCGCACGGGTGCAATGCTGAATCTTCTTTGCTATAAACCTTGCGGAGCCCGAGACCTTTCCAACGAATGCAAAACCATGGAAATCGGTTCGTCAGTTCTGGAGTTAAATCGTCAGGAAGGAAAACCCGACTTATTTTTATATAGTAGATTAATAATGATTATAGCTCATACTTCGTCATGTAGAAAGAGCCTTAGCTCAGCAGTGGGCTGTTACGGGTTGATGATGATGATGAATCCAGTCTAAATACCGAAGTGGGTGTGGGCTTTTGGTGGCTAGGTCTGTTTGTGGTCAATGATCATTGGAGAAGACGAATTCTCAGTCAGTCAGGGGCCTGACATGAATGAAAATAACATTAGCTACACAAATGCATGTAATTATTTAGCAAATAGATGATAGATATAAGGTGATTCTGTAATAATTCATTTACTTCAAGGCGTGAATGAAATGTACCCATAAAACTGAAAAGGGACCATTATGTGAGCAATTCATAAATCAGGAAAAAGATAGTCAGCTATTTAGTAGGTACATTATGATCAGTTAGGTATTGCCCTGAGTACAGAAGTATTTTTCTCTCATTTTCGTAGTTTATACGCCAATTAAAATTGATTTGATTCAAAGTTTTGGGGTACAATCACCCTTTAAAGTAAAAGCAATTATTTTAGAAACTCTTGTATATTGCAACAGACATGTAGTTTTGATTTCTTTAATGTAAATAAACATAAAATCTAAGCTAATAGTGCCTAATATTATAAGACCCTACTCAGCTTATGTTGCAGTACTCGCGATAGCCAAAGAGATTTAAATATACTAGGGTATTATATTTCAATCTCTTTGGCTACATCAGTGTTATTCTGCGGGGCCCCGAGAGCAGGCGGCGTAAGGTGCCTCGAGTGCCCACTGAACAAAAAATTAATTTAATACTGTCATAATGGTATTGTTTATTATAATATTTGTAGAAATAGAATAGCGAAGTTTGGTTCTCCCCAGGCTTACAAGAGACGTATCGAGTGTGGGATGACTGACCACCCTTAGATGGCGGGCGACGGCGGACTTATATGTATTTTAAATTGAGTACAAATATTTTAAGGGTAGGTACAAATACGTAGAAAAAAAAGTCTTGTTCTTTTCTAAAATGACATTAATTTGTAAACATGCTTTGCATAAACCCTTACTGAGGAACTAAAATTCCCCTTTTGTCAGCTTCTTTTGATATTGGGTAGTGTACGTGTATTGTATAAGGATAGAGTGTTAGTTTTATTTTTATTTTTTGTAATAATCCATGTATGTTATCTTGTAAAGTAGCGTATGAAAAATAAGAATATTATGTAGTTGCAAAGAATAGTTTCTTGTTCATTATTTGGTCTATACCTCTTTAATATTTGCACTTTATTTATAAGGACCATGTATGTGATGTTGTTAATATGTTGTATAATTAATCTTAAGTAATATATTAATGTGAAAGTGACTTTGTTTCTTTGTTACGCTTTCACGCCTAAACAGAATTTGAAAATAGATTTTTTTTTTTTGCCGTTTTTATAGATACGGAACCCCGTGTGCGAGTCCGGCTCCCACTTCTCCGGTTTTTTGTATGTTAATCCATAACTCCGTCAAATCTGAAGCGATTTAGACATTTTTTACGTTCGATCGGGTGTATTTATCTACTTCAAGGTTGGTCCCATATACGTTTTTTGGAAATCTGATGAAGAGCTTCAGGTGGAGAACGGAACTCCTCAGCGAACCTAATTGGTTTACTAACAATAGGTAATTGATATTGACTATGACAAATAATAATAACTTTAGTGCTATTCGTTGAAATCGGTTTGTATTTTTGTTTAAAATTTTGCTTATTAATGTCTAAATATACCCTTGTTATTTACTATAAATATGCTCACCTTTGCACCTTTACATCCGAGGGAGTTAGCAGAGATATTTCAATCCTGGATATACCCATTTTTAACGAGTGTTTGGACCCTAAAGGTGACACGTGGTAAGATCTTTGTCAGAACGGGTTTATACAGGGTGACTTTTTTACCGTCTAGTCTGGAAAAAAATGTGGTGTGATAGGTAAGTGTAATAGATTCATTTGGCAAGGTTATTTAAAAAAAAAATTTTTTCTCAAAAAATTTTGTTCTTGCTTAAACTAATATACATTACTCAATTGTAGTCAATAATACACACTGAAATATTTGAAATAGTATTTTAAAAAGAAACAGGCTCGTAGCTTCCATTTTTGCGCAATTTACCTACAACCGCCAGCTGCGCGTAGTACTTTGCGTAGTTTTCTAGATTTTGTAAATTGCATTAAACATGACTATACGTATTTAACAATTAATCTCGTGTATAACTTCGGCTCTAGATACCATATAAGTCATATTTTTTTCCAGACGTTAAAAAAAAATCATCCAGTATATAAGTATATCACATTTATTTTATTAATAAACGGTAGTCTTAAATTCGTAGCATTTTACATGTGAAACATACAATTGACCTCACATTTAACACAACAGATGTGTAATAATTCACCAAAATATTGTTATAGTTAAATAAATAAATTGTTGGACACAATTCACACAGGTTTATTTACCTTATTCCAAACTATGTAGGTACAACATCATGTATGTATGTTAATGTAACTAAAACTATAGAATAAATCAAAGTATTCTTATCTTATTCACAAAATTTTACCTGTTTTGTAAAATATGTTTAGTTACTGGCTGCCCAATTTCTTCAGATATGTTCAGAGGTTATGACCAGAGATCGGCATTAGGTAGTGTGATTTGGTACCATAGTAGGTAAAGTTGCTACGAGGATGTAATATGGAGTTGATAAAACCACCACTTTATTTGGGACAAAATTTCCCGGGAAATTTCCGGGACTAGATTTTTCTACAGTATCATATTTACTTACTAAATATAAACTTCTTTTGTTCTTAAGTGATTTTCTCTACAGTGGCTGGTTATGGAGATAATCAACAAAATCTAAAAAACTAAATTTGTAATAGTAGTAGGTACGGCGTTAAAAAAAATTGAGTTTCGGTCCCATCCGACACAAAGCACACATAATATGAAATTTGGCATTTCATATGTGTGCTTCGATTTAAAAGTAGGAACATGGTGGTTTTAACAACTCCATATTATATCCTCTACCTACTTTGGTACCTAATCACACTACCTAATGCCGATCTCTGGTTATGACGTGAAAAAGCAACAAATAAACTGAGAGATAGACTTAGTCGTAGTTTTGCATTTATCATGATAGTAGGGAAATAGAGATCGTAGGGAACATGATGAGGATATATTTTTGCTGTAATACCTAATAATTATAGTAAATATATAAAGTTATGGAACAGGGTGACATTCCTTGTCCAGGATAAAAAGAAGACCTATGATTACTTTCTCTAAAGCCGTCTGCTATCGTCCTACAAAATTTAATTGAGATTGGTCCTCTGATTTAGCCGTGGAAAGGTAACAGACAAACTGACAGTTACTATCACATTTATAATATCAGAAAGGATTCAGAGTGCTTATCCCTACAGCCACCTTCGGCTTGCGTCACATAGACAACCTAAGTGTGAACAAGTGTCTCATTCTGTTCATTAACACTGTTTAAGAATGTTTTAGTCGACTTCACGCCCCATTTAAACATTGTTTCAATTGTCTACTAATTAGGACCAACGTTTCAGTTTATAAAGCCAGCTGATTATTATGCGTGATCACCATTTAAATGTTAATTAGATTTATTACCGCACCTGATCAAACCTCTGTATAAACGGTGGAATGAAAAACATACGGCCGCGCTATTGTTCCGTGGACAGTTCTGAAATGTTTGTGCCTCAAAGACGCTAATTTTTCCTCCATACTTTATAGTAGAAAATAATATTATATGTAACAGCCTTTCTTAAATGTTAATTAGGGGGATATAAGTAAGGCAGTAACACCTCATTCACTACTCTTTCATTCACTACACCTACTTAAATTTTATTTTTATGTTTCTTTTCTAAGAGTACTTATTTTGATCAAGTCTTTTTGTGCGTCGACATGTCGAAGAGGATGATACGGTGGACGTGCCCCAGACGGGGCCCTTAAATATTTCTTTTAATTTTATGCAAAAATTTTTGTTTTCTTTTTTGGGAAATTATTACCCTTCATAAGGGTCCCCAAACAATTTTTATAGCCCCGGGGCCCCGCCAAGGCACGCTACGCCACTGTCTAGTTACCTAGTGTCTCATTCTATTTGTATGAATATTTTGTGAACAATAAATATTATTATTACTCTGTATACACACCATTAATAAATTTATGATAAGTGACACAATGACAAAAAGAGTATACGATGGGTATTATCGCTATTTTTTTTTCGGAATGTAAACTTAATAATGTATACTTACCTTAGTAAAACATAAACTTCACTAAGAAACAGCACAGATAGTAATGACGCAAATATGAAATATTTTTTATTATATAAACACTTCAATTATTTTCTTTTAATTAATTTGTCAATTATTTCTATATATTGTCAGTTTGTCTGTTACCTTTCCACGGCTCAAACAGAGGACCAATCTCAATTAAATTTTGTAGGACGTTGGCTGACGGCTTTAGAGAAAGTCATCATAGGCTACTTTTTATCCTGGAGAAGGAATGTGACATTGTTCCATAATTTTATATATTTATTTTATTATGCGTCTTAAGAAGACCGGCGGACGTATTCACGGAGATTCGATATTCGATGTTCGACTCGGAATCGGAAAATCTGTCGAAAGGTTTCGAGATGGGCTATTCACAGATGTCATATTTGACAAGGATTCGACAAATTTTCCGATTCCGGTTCGACTCTACTCTATTATCACACATTTTGGGTAGAGATACCAGCATCGCGCTGATTGTTACATACAATCAGCACAATGCTGGTATCTTACTTTTAAGTTTTACTTCGTAAATTGTTTTACTCTCTCTCTCTTACACTTAAACTTAAATATTGTTTCGGTATTTATTAATGTTTCAGGTGTTTGAAACAATATATGTTTTAATTATTTGTATGAGTATAATATATAGGTATTTTTGAAATAAACAGCTGGTTATTGCAGTTCACCAAGTCAAAAAAAAGAATCATTATCTTCTGAATTTACTAAATGAAACGTCATTATCTACAATAATTAAAGATAGAGAGGTACCTATGATGTATTACGACAATCACCACCAATACTGTCTGTCGGTTTGTTTGCGACTGTTAATCAAAACCTTTCAAAGTAATGTTATGTATAAATCGACTGGTGAATATTGAGCAACCTTCACCGGAAACGCTACCGGACAATCTAGCCTCCGATCTACCGATTAATTGGTCCGATCAGCAATACAATGCTGGCAATGTCCTGCGCAGTCGTCGGTTTTCGCTCACTCATCGCGCAGCTGAGGTAGCTTGATCGATGACAAATGACGGTCGTCACCCACCTACGTTATGACGTATAAATATGGCTTCTGGATCATTTGGAGGCTGATCAAAGATGCCGCCGATGTTTTACGTAAGAAACATGTTGATATGTGACGCGGATCAAAAACTTGGTCGCAAATCAGTCACGTCACCTATTCATGTAGAAAGTTGAACACTTTTTTTTTACGCACCCGAACTTGTTTTACAATTAAGATCTAGATATCTATATTTACATCAAATCAAATGTATCTATATAATTAATAATAATTGACATTTAGATACACACTGACCCAGAATACTGATGACATTTGCGGCCAATCTTTTTTTATATAAAATTTAGTACCATTTTCTGTTTTTTTTTTCAATTTAAAATCGACATAAATGTAGGTATTTACGTATCTACTCATACTATTTTGTTCATATTCTACCTCATTTGTTCCTATATTTTTGACATAAATTTCTAACACATGCATGCATGTATGTACTATTTATAAAATATATTAAGCGTAAAGCTCTAAATGTCAAAGGAACAACGACAAAGATGGATTAAGTTTGGAAGGCTTGGTCATCGTTGTAAGGTTTTTATGAACACCTAATTATTATTATTTCAGTTTTTATTAATGATAGTTCGATGGGTAAAAAAATAAGAATTTTCGCGATTCTGAAGATAAATTGGTGGAAGGAGAATATTATGAAGATTAATTGTATGTCAACCGTTAAATAAGTATACATTTATTTAAGATACACATACATTTATTTCAAAAAATTACCTTTAAAATTTTATATCACTTAATACTACTTGTATTAAGTTATATAAAATTTTAAAGGTAATTTTTAATCATACTCCTAAATTTTTATAATGACTTTTAATAGTATCTTTTGATCTTAAAATAAAGAGAAATGAAGAAAACCAATTTATGACAAATTTAAATTAAAACTCATATGTTTCTTGAGAGTTTTTATCAAAAAGGCTTGTGTGAACAGTCATCTTCTGGGCAAGCTCGTGCCTTAGCAGTTTGGCGGAGGTAATAATGGGATCGCAAAAAATCATTTCTGTGAATAAAGACTTACTTTTTCTTTGTTTCTTTGCCCGTGGGCTAATCTGGGGTCAAGAGTAAGCAAATCATTAATAAAAAAATGTAAAAGTAAGGTTTAGCCAACAAAAATCAAACTAGTAATAAGTTATTACAAAATGTTAGGGCTTTATGAGTTTACTCACACCGTGATTGCAGCTACAAAAAGCCTGGAAGTTGACTATATGTATATATATATATATATATCCAAAAAATATATCCATAGTCGGTTATTAGTTATGTACCAAATTTATCTGACCTTAACAAAAGTAGGTCTCAGAAATATGTGATGTACATAAATATGATTATTATTTATTGTTAAACAACGTTTTATGTCGGAGAGTTCAGACACTGCTAAAACTGAATTAACAATTTCAGAAATACATGTTTTTCAGCATGTTTGTTAATAGGATTCTTATGTAACTGGTAACAAAACACAGTTACCTTGGTAGGTACATAGGCGGCCGAAAGGACATTTTAATGCAAACGCTATAGTGCGGACTATTCCGCTTTACAGTAATCGCGGTATATTACTCGTATGCTTGTTACAATTACTTATGTTATAAATTGACAGATGGGCAAACATCAGCATCGAGAGAGGAAAACCCAAGAGGAGATGGCGAGATTAGAACAAAATGCCTTCTCGAGGACATGGCCAGAAAAAGCAGAGGTCAGAGATAATTAGAAAAAGGAGGAGATGCTTTTGCTCAGTAATGGAACAAAATAGGATACAAAATATATAAATAATAATATTATACACCGGCCTTAGTTTCTATTTTTACATTCAAACGAAAATAAGTTTGCATATCTGTAGTTATGTAATAAAATGCATAAATTATTAATAATATTCTAAATAACATTCATCAAGACGTCATTATGTATATTATAAATCTTTTTTTCTATTATTTTTATCAAAATTGTAGATATAATAAAAAAATATTTATACTTCCTAACAAAAAGGGTATATTAAGATGTGAACTCGTTCTTATAGGTACCCCCGTTATGTATTTAATTTGGAAGTTTTAAATTTAATGTTGAGGTACCTACCTACACCGGCGGCTTCACCGACTCTACAATATGCTACGGATAAAGTACTTTACTCTATAACATAAGTTTCTGTTAATTTTACCATGTTTAAAATACTAGGACAAGTCTTCATTTTAAAACAATCATTTAAAAAGAATCAACATCAGATTTAAAAAGTCTTACGTCTCATGATGGGAGATTCCTTTTAAGCAAACCTATAACAGTTGTACTGTAAGTATTTGTTGACAATCGACAACCTTCAGAAAAGTAACATGTAAACATTATTGCCTTCAAATTTCAAAGAAACATCCTTGTCCACACTTAATACCCACTTAAAAATCTGACTTACCATTTGGTGACATATTGAGGGCTTGTGTGATGGCCCCAGGTGCAGGGGGCGCCGGTTCCATCTTCCACGGGGCGCAGCACGAGACAGGAGAGAACTCAGGCGTGGGGCCACTGCCCGCCGATATCAACATGGTCGAGCCACCTTCCTTCTGAGATCTATCTGCGACGTGAGCATACGGCTCCACCCGAGAATTCACTCGAATACAGTTCACAAGTCCAGAACAGTCCTAACAGTAACGTTATGATTCGTTTGTATGTTTTTGACAGGACCAAAGTGCCGATGCGGCGGATAGCACTAGCTAGCACGCGCTCGCTTGAAGCTCAGCCAGAACACTGAAGAGCGCGCTTGCCGTGCCGGCGCGCCCACTCGCGCGCCTACTCCCATTCGCACGCCTCGGAAAAAATCACCGCTACCAAACAATAAGAAAACACTGCCTCCGTTCAATCGAACCTCCATGCACCTCTCACTCTAACGTCCTTAATTCGATTTCTGAACGCGTCAAAATTACTGCAACGCTCCATTCGATTCCAACCTTCCATCCTGTTCTTATAGATCCTCAAATACTCTATGGCTATTACCGTTTTGTGGCTGCATTTGTAAAGACCATTTCTCTTTATCGACAATGTAGCTGTTACGACCTTTTCGACAGCGAGTCGAATGAAACTACTCCTACTCGCACTCGTTCGGTTCAGCCTAAGCATGAACCGCATGAAAGGGACAGGTGCTCTACTGCCGGTAGAATTACGGTAGTGAGCACAGGTGATCTTTTACCATTTCTTCGCAGCAGAGGTGTTAATGTATACCTCTCTCTTTCCTTTCAATGCGACATAGTAGATAATTGTGGAGACAAAAGTAGTATAATCCATCGCTTTTTAATTAAACGCGGTTCTAGTTAACCATGCTTAGCATCCGTTCTAATACTCGGTATATCGGGTGCCCTCCATTCTAATTAGTTGAAGAGTATAATTCGTCGCTGTAACAGTCTACAATGTAAGCTTTATTGTTTACTAGGAAGATACTAGCTTTGGAGTACAGGCTTAATTTATTGATGAACCTGGGAATGGGCCGATGGTATGTAGTTGTAAGTTTGGAAACTTAAAAACATGGCAAAAAATTTATGACTACGCTACACACTATTATAAGCCTGTGACCACACACCGCATGGTTTCTGATTCTGAAAGACACTCCCTTTATTATTTAAAAAAAACACTTTTTCTAGAACATTATATGCTATTTAGAAACGTCTTTTAATTTTTTCTCTGTCAAGGCTTAATATTTCAAACGTTTCGCTTTGAATGTTATTTTTTAAATGTTGGGTTTCTTCTAAAAAATACTGAGCCCTATTTATCCCAAAAATAGGTCCTTTTTTAAATTCATTAGAAATAAATTTGGGTAATCATTATTGAAAACGATTACAAATTTCATGTCTATAGCATTAGCGAGATCTGAAACAGCAGCTGTTACAGACACCGACACGGCGCGACTTCATAAGGGTTCCTTCAAATACGGCTTAGTTAAGTATAATTACCTATAGCAAAAAAAGGTAATTACAAAAATGACTGAAAAGACATTCGCGGCTTTTGATTCACCACTATTACACAGAGTATCAGTGCAGTTTTAATAATTGCAAGGAAACAGAATTGCCGCAAGGTTGAACAGAAACCCAACTGTCGTGCAAACGCTTCACAATCCGTTCTTTTGATCTTATAAATATGGGGGCTTTGTACTAGACTCTTTAATTTACATCAATCTGCATCAACATTGTGGTTTGCTTTATCAAAGACTATTTGAAAGTCTTAAATATTTAATGTTGGTCTGTAAATATCGTTAAATGTATTCATCAAATTTTGTATTTTGTACCCGTCAAAAATCATTTTTTTAATTTCTCATACTGGGAAAGTACTTAGTGTTTGTTTAATCTGAGTACCGGGTCGAAAACGATAATTCCCACAGAGAGATTCAGGTCTGTAATTCCCGCCCTCGGGTGGGAAAGACGCATAGTAATTGCTTCCCTCCCTAGGGTGGGAATGAATTTAAAAAATATTACTACATTTGGTTAGGTTATGTTAGTTGGCTACGAAACATTTAACATCGCTTAAAATAAGAAAAAATGGTGCGGCTTTGTGAGTGTAGGTATAAACAACAAAAAATAGTGACGGGGTGTGTTCCATATCTAAAATTTTAAAAAAGATTATTGCTAAGTTGTTCTGAAATTCAAATCTTAGTTGTCATCTAGGTACCTACACTAACTTATGTTTATGTATAAAGAGAGGAAATTAATTGTATTTTTGTATTGTTGACATTGTTGTATGGTAGTTGTTTTTTTTTGTATATTTGTAATATTGTATTGTATTTTGCATTTTTGCGATCTTGCGTTTTAGTATTATTTTTTGTATTGTTGTGTTTTTGTACTTTTGTGTTTTTGTATTTTTCTGTTTTTGTATTTTTTATAAGTAATATATTATGTAGTTTTGTAGCGTTTACTTTCCTTATAGGTACCTATTTGAAATGAAAAGTAGAGTGTTACTAGAGTAGACTATATCCGATCTCGCTGCGCTCAGGCGTCTAAATCACTCGTATAGGAATTGATTCCTTTCAACCCTTGTATAACAATCTAAAATTTATTTTGTTATTCTGTTGCTACGACTGGAATCACACTAATTGCTTTTTGCTGTGTTTCCTATAAGATTTAGAAAAATATTGAATTTAAAAATAAAAGTTTCATTCTCTTTTCTTCAAAAATCCTTTCTTAGTCCTTAAAGTAAGCGACGGTTTATGGAACTTCTATTATATAGAGGCGTATAAAATTTTGAATAATTGCCTTGTCTGTAAATCAGTTTTATTTTATATACAGAACAGGTTACTATGTTGTTTGAAAGTAGATAGATATAAATAAATGCAATTTGCAAACGTAGGTATAGTGATTTTCTTTTATTTGTATTTGAGCTGGGTTTATACTAGCTATGCCTATCGAGACTTAGCTTCCGTACCTCAAAACGAAAACAAAAGGAACCCTTATTAAATCACTTTTTTGTCTGTCTGACAAAACTGTTTTTCTCAGGATCCCATGAAGGTATCAAGTTGATATTAATATCAAATACTTAGGTCTGTGGTCCCTTGTATAGGTATGAATAAAATTAAACTGAAAGGGCCACTTCTATGACATTAAACCGCCTTTCGAATCAGATATAACATTTTATCCAACTAACCAAACAATATCACATGAAAAATTATCGACTAAAAAGTACCTATTGGTATATTAATAACCAAAGACGTTTAAAGAAAAAGTTTCTTTCTCCCCTAGGAAAGAAAATGATTTTCTTCCAACCTCTTTGATTATAACATTAAAATTATCACATGAATAGCATTTCAAGAGATCGTATTTTAATATTATAATATAATATATAAAGGTATATATTTTATACATAATATAATAATAACTATAAATGTTTAAATAAAGGCAGATTAATCAGCTTTTTATAACAGAGATAAAGCCTGTAGGTATAACACAGAAGATCTCAATAAAATAAAATATTTTGAAGACTTCTTAGATTGTATAACGATGATATTACCTAATAGATAGTAAATCAACATTTTATACCTTCTTTTTATCCGCTTATCATACCCCCTCAAATATCAGCCGACCTCTTTGAGGTCGATAACTATTGTTCTTTAACTACATGACAGCTGAGCTCATATACTCCTACTCACCTACCGACTATAATCTACTCACGTTCTCTTCAGAAGCATACGACTACTATAAAGCAGCATTCCAATTAGAACTAAATGAAGTTACTTACACTTATTTTTTCTTTGCAGAGACTCGAAGGTGTTGTTCAGCCTAACAGGCCGACACGTCGGATTTAGTGGCGAGATACGGCGTGGGTGTCACCTAATGAATATATTTATTTATGTGCCGCCTCGGCCTTTATCGGCGCCGGCGCAACATGTTCCTATCGCCGACATGTACCTGCCTATAACTGCGATTAAACGAGTTCAGATTGTCCCTTAAATGGGGATGGTGTTGAGAAGTACAAGTGAGATAATTAATTGGTTAGTTCAGTTATTGAGACGAGTTTTTGATTGGTTTGATTCAGATTGGACTTTTAATAAGTAGGTACGTACCTAATTATACATCCAACATGACTTATTTTAAATGTATCTAATATCTATTATAAATAGGTATACCTTTACCTAAAAATTAAATCATATCTACTAAGTATTCGTTGGTAATTGCATTAAGTTTGTAACATATATACCTACATATTTTCACAACTTTGTCCTATAGGGGTAGGCAGAGACAATAGATCACAACCTGCTACGATCCTAGCATACCTCTCGCGCTTCATCTGCAGCCATCAATAGATTCATATTATTACCTGCTCGTCGGTTTCGGGTAACTCTTTATCGGGCTTAAATTTTTGTACTATTTCAAATAAGGTTTAGGAAAACAAAAATTGGTCTAACTATCACGGTTCATGAGATACAGTCTAGTGAAAGACGGACAGTCTTAGTAAAAGCTTCCCGTTTAACCTTTGAGTACGGAACCCTAAAAATGAACAAGAAACACTATTTTATGCTATAGATTTTTATTTTTCACGCGCTACTTTAGGTACCTACTAGAAAGCATTGATTATTACGGGTTATGGGTAAAACAAACTAACATGATGTAGGTACAATAGACATAAACAATACACGCACAGCACCCAATCAAAAATTGCGCAAAAATTACAAAAAAAATAATAATTAAAAAGCCGACAAACCTTTCGTTTAGGTGCGGCAGTGAGGGTGTATGCAAAGCATGTTTACAAATATTTTTTTTTACTGACTAACTTAGTACGTTTTTAATTAACTTACGTTTTTGCTCTTTCTATGTTAATTCTATTTTTCTTACCTACATACTTACTTATACCTGTCTACCTTCAAAATATTTACTCTTAATTTAATATTACTATATCTATCTACTAAAGCTATCAACTTGAAATTTGGAATAGTTTTGAATAGTGCGTGCTCAATCGTCATATTCAGGACAAATGGAGCCGAAATGAAAAGTTTAAATTTTAAAGAGAATTGAATTTTAATTTATTTGTCTAGGTCAAGTTTTACCACTTTATAAAAGGGAATATGTCTAAAAATATACAAATCCAAGGGGATTTGGTATATTATCTCCTTTTATTTAGGTAACATACTCGTATTTTTATCCAAAGCGAAACAAAAGTCAACCAAATACTAGAAGCTTATACAAATATTGATGTAAGAATAAAACAAATTCCATTGCATCTTGCTTAGAAATTAGCATAAATATTTTCAAACAAACATAAAATAATTAGGTACGCATTCAAAAAAATATATTGGTAGGTACTTGGACTTTATTGCGTCCTACTAATAATACCTGTTCCGTACTGTACCGGTACGGAATCCTCGGTGCGGCGCTACCAGATTTTTTGTTTAAAAACATTAAATATTTATATTATGTTTATCACAACCGGTCGCGTGCCTTTGACTTTGATCACCAGCTTCCTACCCAGGTGGCTAATGCAACTCTTTCTATTCCATTTCTAAAATCGCTTAAATTTTAACTATTAGAAACTACGTGGCATTGATTATGACTTCTTTGGAGTTCACTTGCTAGCAACGGTCGACATTGTCTAAAGTTAATGTCAATTTTATTACTGCTCTTTTCCTTTTTTTGTCTTTCTCCCACAACAAATTTTTGCCTTCTGCATTTTAAAAAGTAAAATTTTCAACAATAGGTATCCTAATGTAGGTACCCATATGTCCAATATTATCAACATGTTAAAGTCTTAGTTTGTGGCGAAAGAAATATTTCAATGCCTAGGTAGGATATACCTACCGTCTAGTACCTACCTATAACTACTTTGTTAGGTAGGTACCTAGTTATTCTGTAGATAAATTATACATCGACTCTACATAGTACCTAACAACCATTTGTGTAAGCCTTTTGGATCAGCACCCATTCCTTATTTGAAGCCTAACAATGGAATGAGGTGTCGCCTGAGACAATGACCAAGCCTCACCGACCAACGCACTGCAATCAGGATTCGACTCAGCACGCGCAAACTACGCTTGTCCATCTTTACTTGACCTTTGTATATTCCCAGATCCTATAGAAAAAATATAGAGTTATTCCCTGAATTCCACCTGTCAAGTGTCTAGTATTCTGGCTGGATGGAAAGTGCCATTCGTTGTGGTCCGCTGTGGCTTTGTCACGGCGGTCTCAGGCAGCGCCCATTTCCATCACAATGTGTTCAAAAGTTTGTGCTATCTATCCGGGACCACCCAAGCGCGTGACACACGATCTGACATTTACCTGGTAGAACAAAGCGCTCAATTTATTTCTATTCAGGTCGTCGTCTCATATATTTCTACTCGATTAAACCAATTTGAGCATCTTATAATTTAATTTTAAAGCGTTCAGTAATTCTGGTTTTGTTACATGGAGGAATAAATAAAAAACTATTACAAGTTTGAATTTTCTACACAATAGGTATATAGCCTAAACAGGTAGGAACTTTAGCACAAATTACAAAAAAGCTGTTAATTTTTAAATTTAAGTTAACTTTTAACGCTAGTATCAACTCCAAATTTGCACACCTCTTTTATTAAGGACTGAATGAATATCTACCAAATTAAGACAAGTAAATATATTATAATTTTGGATAATAAGATAATTAAACTTAGCTACTTTAACTTTATTAGACAGAAGGTAATATAAAAAACAGACTATCATAATTTGCTTGTACTAAACTTGCAACTTATGTTCCAAAATTTTATTTTATTTTTCCTAAGCATACTATTTAGTAAAACTAATGGTTTTTAATTTTATTTATAAATAGGTACCTAAATATATTTGTATAATATTATTGGTGGAAAAAAAATTATAACAAGAAACAACTAACTCCTCAAGACTCTACCTAAATGGTCAGTTAACGAAACTAGACAACAAAGATTAGTTTCTAAGTTGTTACCCTATTTCTTTAAAATCACACTATTTTTTTCCTTAGGTAAGTTCTGAAAATAAGTGACCTTGTCTCCTTACGACTATGCCTATAGTGGCAAGATTAGTACTTATACAAAAATTTCTCAACTGCTAAGTATTAAAATTTAACATGGAATGGTAATTCTTCCGAATTTCTTCTCAGTCTCAGATAAAAGCATGGTTCAAACATGTACGCGGCGGTGAATGGCATGATCGACGAGGACAATCGGGCGCATCCGCCCAATGGGCGCGCTTCGAGTGGGGGCGGCGCCAGCGAGGCCCCTCCCGCTTGCGATATTGTCGCAATGCTGCTTATAAGAATGCTCAGCACATTTTTAAATTGAATATTTTAAAATTTAAATTTTCCATTTTTATAGACTGAATTTAATAAAATGTATGTGAAATTAATTATAAAAAAGTAAACAAATTTATTTGATGCTTGTAGGTACCTATGCAATTATAATTTTATAATTCACTTAACAAAAGATATAATAGCAGTTTTTTTTATTTGTTTATCGATTTATACACACTCAAAAAATAAAATGGACTGTCGAACGAATCGCTATAGGCTATTATTAGAGTAGGTACCTACCTATAGATACTTACTTACCTGTAGGTACTCTACTGGGGTTATTAAAAATTTAATTATTACAAATAATTTTTTGCATCAAATCTAATTCTATTCCTTGCATTATGGAATAATATTTGACTTGGTAGATATTTAGTTTCTTGAATTTGTAATATTTTAAGCAAAACACATGAGAATGTGTAAAGGAAATGCGACCTAGTAACTAATTTTGTTATGTTTTAAAGTAAATCAATAAAACACGATCTCTTAAAACTATATCTTCAATCTCCTTATTAAGTATAGCATTCAAAAACCGATAACTTCTTAAAAATTTGTAGCACGCTATGTTTAAGCCTCCACCGCCCACTAACATATGGCGCCTGGACGGAAGGGGCGCAAGGCGCACTTGCCTAGACTGCCTACCCCGTGTTTTAACTCGCCTAATTGTTTCCTATTTACATATATTAACAGAAAAAAACACACGCAACTGACGCCGGCGACCCAATATGTAAATACCAGCTATGTAGCCCCAGCCGGGGGCGGTAACCGTTCATCGACCACACCAATTTGGAAATACAAAATGTTATAACGGAAATCAATTGTCGTCCTATCCCAATTACTACCTTCGGCTACTGTGTCTATGGGAATCTAGTAAAACCAAATGGTAAATTCAACAACGTCCGATTTTCTATAACCTTGTCGAAATACCTATTGAAAATAGGCTGGCTTTATGAGGTACCATTTATTATTTAGAAAACACGATAGGTACACGGGGCTCATTATCCTTTCAATTCGTTTATAGCCGCTAATTACGAAACGGTAGATAATTAAATAACGGTGAGAATCGAAAAGTAACAATAGACAGAGGTAACAGGTCGAATTAATCTCATAAAATGTAATGTACAGCTGGGCTGTTTAAGAAATCTGAGTGGCTACCAACATTTTTGCAGAGAAACGCATTGTTCTCTTTGTTCGACGTTAGATCTCTAACAATTATGGAGTAGCTACATTTTCTTTGAGAACACATCATTAACTGTTTTCGGAGTATAGCGAGGCTGTATAATATATATGTATCTTACATCGATTATAAAAAAAATAACTTTTCGAATGAAGTATTTTAAAATAAATAAAAAAGAAGTAATCGCACGCCTTTTATCCTCGAGGAGGTTTCAAATTCGGGTAACACAATTTTCAGTTACAATCGTAGAGCGTAAGAATATATTTGTCTATTTTTCATATGTCATAAAATGATTTATTTGGTAGGTAGAGTACCTACCTACTAAAAAACCTTACCTGCCAAAGATTTATTTGGTAGGTATTTAAAATGATTTATTTTGGTAGGTAGAGTACATACCAAATAAATCATTTTTTTTAAATTTAAATCACAAATTAGGTATTAATTTGATTTTGAAATATAGGTTTTTTTGTTTTTGTGGGACACAATTCACACACGGTTATTTAGTCCCAAACTAGGTGGGGCCTGTACTATGGGTAGTAAACAAATGATAAAAATACTTAAATACATATTAGACAACCAGACACGAAGCCAACAGACATGTTCATGCACACAACTGTTGGCCTCGAGCGGGAATCGAACCCGCGACCTGCGACTCAGAAGGCAGGGTCACTACCGGTACCAACTGAGCCAACAGACCCGTAAGTACCTTTGACGTATTAGAACATCAACATGATAATGAAATCTATGCACCGAAATGTATTCAATACCTAATCTAGCCGATAGATCTCCAAATGACACCATAATATGAGAACAAAAATAAATGATTGATATTTTCGTAAACATAAACATACATAAATTTTTCATATAAGTCTCTCAGGAATTTTTTTCAGAATATCCTCAAACCGTGACATCCAAACTGCTCAACCAGATTGCTCAACTAGTTGAGCACTAGGACATAGTATTTCTGAACATTTCATGCTCTATAGCTCAACTATTTTTTGCGCAACTTAATAATCATAATCAATAGGTCATCTAAATTAAGTTACACAGTCAAATGCAATTGTTAGTTAACATAATGCCTAGATAACATTTTACCTACTTGAAATTTCCTCAACATTTTCAAACTTCTGCGTAGATACTTCGGTACCTTAAAATTATTACATGTTTTTAAATCTGTAACAATTTATTGTATTAACATAATTTTGTGTGTATAGATATTTCTTGTAATTTGTAAATAGAACTTTACGACTCAAGGATAGCCAACATCTGTACTCTACCGAGGGACACTTTTTTCAATAATATAAAAAGTTAAAAATAAATAATCTCATGCCTTTTATCCCCGAAGGAGTAGGCGTATTCGTAAAGGTATTCCATTTCTGGATATACCCACTTTTCATGAGATATTCTTTGGACCCCTAAACGTGATAGGTGGTGAGCCCATCGCGGGACCGGGTCTTTTACACATGTCCCAGAATAAATTCTGGGATCTGCGGGTTTCCTCACGATGTTTTCCTTCACCGACGAGCTATTAATAAATATCGTAAGTTTTGAAAAACTCATTGGTGTACCAAAGAGTTTTTCAAAACTTATGTACCTACATATTGTTAAGTACGTCATGTATGCCAGGATTCGAACCCGAGCCTCACTGATTATCATCATGTGAAGCAGGCTCTATAAAAAGTTAAATCTTCACAAATCTACTTACACTGGTATATAACCTACGAGTACATAGAGGTAAAGAGCAGGCGATAGGCTCGCGTATAATTGGAATCCGTGTACGGTCGACTGGGACAATGGCTAGGTTATCAACGCCGCGATCAAACAAAGGCTACTTACAACTGTTCTTAATCGTCATTTCACATACGGTTTCCACTGACGTGCGTTCGTCTTGACGTATGTCAGACTGAAAGTACCTACATGTAGGGTGCACCGGCTACATAACGCATTTTGTACGGACAGCAAAAATTTTTGTAAAGTTTGTAGGTGTTTTATTATTTCTCGCCCCTCACATGTCATGCTTAGGGGTCCTAAAAATATACTGGTAAAAAGTTGGTATTTACACAATTGTAGTTAATATCACCCGATTACATCGGGGAAAAGGCTGAAGCATATTTATTTTTATTAAATGATCATTTATAATCTCGAATTTCATAAATCTTTAAATATTTTCTGTCTTTTAATTAGTGACTGACCGAAGCTTCGTTTTCATTTCGGCCATTTTCGACCCAAAAAATGATAATTTGGCTATAAACCAGTCAAAGCTTAGGCCATGAAGTTCGTGAATTATCACACGTCTTTCGGTCTACCTCGTACGGGGTGCATAGGATCCGGTCGTGGTTTCACTCCTTTACGCGAGGTGTACCTAATTCGTAAATAGACTAATTCGCGTTACGTCTAAAACGTAACGCAAAGTAGGCATAAAGAGAGTTAGACTTAAATCGATGTTGGTATATGCTGAAATAGCCTAAACCCTAAATGGACTTAAAGATCTTTAGACCAAATCTATATATATAAAAATGAAATATATATAAAAATGAATCCCTTTTTCCCTTGGTCACGGCATCACGCGTTAATGGCTGAAGCGATTTGGCTGAAAGTTGGTGGGGAGGTAGCTTAGAATCAGGAGACGGACATAGGATACTCACTTGAACGCACGCGAAAGCCATTTTGTAAATTAGTTTAAAAAAAAATCTCACCTATTTATCCCCGAGGGGGAAGGTAGAGGTATTCCATTTCTAGATATACCCACTATTCACGAGATATTTTTGGACCGCTAACCGTGATAGGTGGTGAGCCCATCGCTGGACCGCGTCTATTACACATGACCTGCGGGTTTCCTCACGATGTTTTCCTTCACCATCGAGCTAGTGATAAATATGTTTGTAAGTTTTGAAAAACTCAGTTGTTTAGAACCCGAGCCTCACTGATTATCATCATTTGAAGCAACCTATCACTGCTTTGAAAATCTAAATTAGTTCTTATGACATACCTATATTTATATGTAGTTTATTTTGACAGTGATTATTTTTGACAAAGTATATTATTATGTTTAATTGATGATGGTGGTTAATCATAATTTAATTTATGGGAATTTTATTCTATACTAATATTTGTACGAATACTAATATAAGTACTAATACTAATCTATACTAATACTAATAACATTATAAATAGCGACCCGCCTCGGCTTCGCACGGGTGCAATGCTAACACTAAGACCTTCCTCTTGAATCACTCTATCTATTAAAAAAACCGCATCAAAATCCGATGCGTAGTTTTAAAGATTTAAGCATACATAGGGATATAGGGACAGAGAAAGCAACTTTGTTTTATACTATGTAGTGAAGAGGAAAGATTTGAATATTTGTATCTTTGTTACGAATAAACTCAAAAACTACTGGACCGATTTCAAAAATTCTTTTATTGAAAGCTAAAATATTCCTGAGTAACAGAAGCTATATTTTATTCCAGCATTCTTACGGGAACGGGAACTATGCGGGTTAAACCGCGCAGAACCGCCAGTAATCTATACTAATACTCGTATTATAAAGAGGAAAGATTTGTATTTTTGTAGGTTTGTTACGAATAAACTCCTTATAAACTCAAAAAACTATACAGGACCGGTTTTAAAAATTCTTTTACTAATGGAATGCTAGAAGGTCCCTGAGTAACATAGGCTACATATTGTATTGTTTTTGGTGTACAATAAACAGTTATTGTATTTGTATTGTATGAGTTAATTATTTCACTTAAATCCATTTTGATATTAACTGTCCGAAAAATGACGTTAGAAAGAAAAGTAGACAGTTTACGAAATAGGTAGTTCGAGAATAAGACAGAATGCGAAACAGACTGTTTGCTAAGTGGGCCGATAGCGAGAAGTAGTCACTTATGAGAAGTAGTCAAAATGCGAAATGGGCTATTTGAGAAGTAGACCTCTGGCGCCTGAGCGCATTTTAATCCCGTATTCCCACGAAAACGCGGATCTACGCGGATGAAACCGCGCAGAACCGCTAGTTAATAATAAATAAAAAAAGAAATACTCTATATTTTGTATCCTCTAATGGAATCTAAATCGTATTTTAGTATGTAATAAAGGCTATATTTGCTTATTGTCTCTATAAGTGTAAAAAAACACAAGATATGCCTATAGACACCCTTGCTCCTTCACATTTGGCAGGATTTGCTATACAGTTGGGCTCGGCTCCACTATCAGCTGAACATTTAAAAAGGATAAACTATTCGGGTCTGGGGATACCTACTCACATTTTCACACCTTTTGCAGTTGAGACATTGGGCTCATGGAGCCCTTCTGCAAAAATATTAAATTATTTATCTTCAATTTCTTGACTACTTTTCGACAATGATCTTTTTAGCACGTTCTTGTCGTAGGTGATCCACTTTTCATCTTCAATGATCAATTTTTCTGTAATTGGTTCGATTTTATGACGTATCAATAAATAATCACAAATGAGTACCTACACAATTCATTAGGTTTTATTCAGTGAGCACGTTTGTGCCAAATACCAAGGTTTTTGTATAGGCGGACTTTTTCAAATGGGTGAAAACTACGTAGGTATATTTTGTGGTCAATCATCAGTTCCTCGGCTATGTCGCAACTACTAATATGACGATCTTGCTCCACTTTTTAAAAAAGCCATCGACTTTATCTGTTTGAAACTCGATAGGTAATTCCTGGACTGACAACGCTTGAACCAACTTTGTGCTGCTCTTACTGTCACTGCGCATTAGGAGGTCCACTATTTTGCGGCACGAGTCGCATTTATTCCTTTTTTGTAATACAACTGAAAAAAATATCGAATTTCTTTGTTAGTTTCACTCATTTTGGCTGACAGAAAAACAATCAAAAACTGGCGGGAAAATAAACTTTTTATTTTTATTAATTTCCTCTATATTTTATTGATATTAAAACCACATTCAAACATGTACGTACAACCAAAGAAATTTATCTTCAATTTTAAACATACAAGATACGAAAAGCTATTATAATTAAAAAACAGTAAATACATGCAATCACAGTTTTTTTTTTTCATCCGATCAGACTATAGATCAGATCGGAGTATAGGTAGATAATATTAAGCACTTGTTCCGTTTTAGCAAATCAAAATTTTCTAAAATCTCAGATGTTTTGCCATCAGTCCAGGATTTCGCAAATAAAGGGAGCGATTTTGCTCGCTTCGCGGTCTGCACTAGGCACAATGGGTTTCGGAACAGCGATATGCATAGATATGCGTCGAGCGATGCAGCTAATGCAAATCTGTACCACGCTCACACACACAAATCTCACACCGCTTTCCAATGGCTTTCTATGTACTTTAGCTTTTAGCGGTTCCATGCAAGTGCAGCCCAGGTACCTACAGGTTACGTTAAATGTTGAATTTGTAATGTACCTACTTTTAGCTATATAATATGATAAAAATCTTATCCTCGATGGGATTAGAAGAGGAATTTAGTTTCTCTAGGCACCCATTTTCGTGACATGTTACTGAAAATTCCCCTAAATGTTACAGTTGGTAAGAAGGTGTTTTAGTTAGACATTTTTTAGAATAAATTCTCTCACAATGTAAAAATTGGTAATTGAATCCAAGTTTTAAAAAAGGTCTGGGTTCGATCGGTCGATAGACGTCTGTCTATCGACCGATCTTGATAGGCGGACTTTACTTCTAACAAGACTATCACTTTTCTATTTTTCCTACTCAACCCAAATACCGATAGATCGAAATAATTTCAAGCGACTGATTAATCATTCACAATCATATGCCTTTACAGGACGAACTCTGAAATTCGGGAAATGTTAACATAGGTTTGTGATATAAGCACCCACAAAGAAACTTTTCCTGAAAAAGTGATTGAACGTGATTTAGCGTAAGAGCGTTTTCACATTATCCGATCCGATATCGGAGTCGGATGCCGATAAGCTATCGGAGGAAGTAAAATGTATGAAATATGTACCTACCTTTCACATTGTCCGCTCCGATATCGGTTATATTTCATACATTTTACTTGCCCTGATATCGTATTGCCATCCGACACCGATCCGATATCGGATCGGATAATGTGAAAAGGCTCTAACGTGATTGGAATTAACGGGATGCACGCAGGCGAAACCTGAGCAAAAGCTAGTCGTGTAATAAAATGGAATATAGGGCTTTAGTATTCATAAAACATTATAATATTAAACTTTGCAATATCATCAAAGACACAACTGTATTTCCTTTTACTATGAAATTAAAATTGCCAATAATATAATTGACAGGGAATACTAATTTCTAGATAATAGGTACATAATAGAGGTAATATTGTTTGAAGTGGATACAATTATAAGTGAATAACAAACTCTAGTTGTTCATTATTGTATACTAGCGACTCGCCCTAGCTTCATTGCGCCTTTTCTATTACTGAAAAGCGCATCAAAATCCGTTGCGTGGTTTAAAAGATCTAAGCGTACAGTTAGGTACCTATGTAGAGATCCGTCACGCTGTTGCATTTTTCGTACGTAGAATTACTATTGCCTGTATAAACCTTTCTAATTACTCTCATCCGTATACTGGTGCATGTGTTTGTAGGTAAATCTCTTCCGGACTTTCGTGAATATTCACGAACCATCTAAGGTAGTTTATTTTTTAATTAGTGGCCGCTTTTTCATAGGCCGGCTTCAATCAAGATAGCAGCTTATGTTCGTGTGAATGGCCTACGGTTGCTCGTTGTTGCCTCACGCACTGGGGACTGCCTCGGCGATTATATGCAAATGAGATGTCATAACACGTGAATAATTACAGCCAGCCACGAGTCGCCCTTTCGGGCGAGCCGCACAAATTGGATTTACGTGAAAAGCAAGTTTTGTGCGCGACACGAGGTTGATGTATGTTTGCGGGGTGATTGTGGTAAAATTATGAAGAATGCTTCAAATTTTATTTGGTAAATAGTTTTTTTTTAACTAAAAATCTACTGCAGCCTTTAAATATGATGAATGAAACTTTATCTTTCCTTATTCTACGGCCTAGGCGAAGCGGCGATTTAATAGCCGCAGAGTTCTGAGTGAGCTCGATTGCCTTGGTCAATCGTCAAGTTCCTGATCATGAACGTAAACTTCAAACAAGTGATTTGCGGATAGTTTTCTACCTTTTATGGGATGGCACAAACTGAATTGTGTACCTATATAGGTAGGTACTTAAGAAAAGTATAAATCCGGTAATACTTACAATCTACTCTCTTTTCTTAAACTAGCTAAATTTAATAATAATACATTGTGGGACACAATTCACATACTGTTATTAAGTCCCAAACTTGGCAGAGTCTGTACTATGGGTACTAAACAACTGATAAACATACTTATATAAATATAAAACACCCCAACACGAAGCCAATTGAACATGTATATCCTATATTTTAGACCTTATTAACCATAGGTAATGATCACAGTTGTTTCTTTTTTTACCCACCTAACCACTTTTCACAAACTACCCCGCGGTGGAAATTGCAACCAACGTCGGGGGGCAGCGTGACCAAGCATGCTGCGTTAAGGGGCGCGCGGGTCGTTATGCTAATGTTCTTTACTATTACAGTACTTTAAATCTATCTCTGAATACATTCAATATTCTTCCTAATTGTCCTCTACATTAGACTTAAATTACAGTGATTGGTATTGTTGTTAAGCCGTTCAGATCTGAATAAAGTAGTAGCGGTCTGCGTGTCCGTAGGCTGTAGTCGCGATAGCTGGAAAATGGACGGTTGACTACGTTTATTGCTTGCCGCTGGAGCTGAGATTTAAGGGGTATACTCATACTCGTAAATACAGCAGTCTACGGCCCAACGCGATAGCGCTCCCTAATAAGGTTTATTCTTGACAACGGTTCTGTTTGGTGGTATATGAACACTATATGAACATATTGGGACTTTTATTTTTTTATCATAAAGACGGTGTACAATTAGAGGATGGAAACAAAACGTATAAAAAATAGTCCTAATAATTTCATAAATTATTTACCTGCGGGTCTAAAATGGCCACTTTGAGCAATTCCTCTGAAATCAATTCCTATTATGAATTCCCAGCAATTCATAAGCAATTCCTCTAAATTTCGTAAAATGGTCCCCTCATTTTGGTGATTCACTGACAATTCAATTCATCAGCAGATTCAGATTTGGTGAAAATATTGCCACACGAAAAAAACGAAAACCGACACTTTACCGGTAATTGTTTTTATTACTAAAAGTACCTATTCGTATAGGATTTAATGCTTAGTTATGTTTATCAACAAAATACACTTAAAATCATTCCAATGATTGTGATTACGTGTCAAAAACCTAAATTGAATCTTACAAATATTTATTTTTTGTTCGACTGGCAACAATTTACACGTCTAAGTGGACATCAACAAACTAACTGAAAGAAATTATTTGTTTATATGTAGATTACATAAAATACATATATTTAACAAAAATATGTTCAATCATCAATAGGTATGTGGCTTACTCTGGAGAAAAAATTATCCACATTTGGATTCCATGAAGGCATTCCTTTGGACAAAGTTGTAAACATCTCAATAAACATACCGATAATTTGTTTCAAATTGCAAATTGGAACCAATTTTCAAACTTAATTTGAAAGTAAGTGCCTACCTACGTTATTATTTTTACAATTCTTAATGCTTATGAATCACTGTGCAAAGTTTTGTGATACATTTCATTGACAAAGAATTTTTATTTTCTTTAGGTCGTCCACTAACTCCTCTGTGTGAATTTCGGAGGCTTCAAGGATTACAAGTGGAGTGAGTTGCAGCCCGTGCCCATGCTTTCCACCTAATTGCAGTGAACTTCGGAATGCTTGTGGATTCTTTTAAAGATTGTTGACACATATTGGACCTCAAAAAAATAAAGGTATTGATTTCTCTCGGTGGACACAAATGAAACTTTAGTAATATAAGAAAACAGACTTTATTAGAAATGGTAAACAGAATAACAATCATAAAATCAAAGTGAGAACATTGGTGTAAACCCGCTGCTTGGCCAGCTAGTGCAAACCATAGTTACCATAGCCTTTCTTTCTTATTGATTAGCCTGCTTAATAGTAATTACTTCTTAATACATAATGTCAATGCTGTTACTTCACAATGCAGTTCAATGTAGTGTCGTTGAAGGGAATTGGTCTTAGTGTCAATTGTGTTGGACATAGGGGATAACTGAATCACCTGAAACATAAATTAAATATTCACTATCAATATTCAGAGATAATTTAGTAAATGTGTAGATGTTAATAAAAATTAAAACACACTGTTTTATTTTCAGCATGGAGTTTTTCAAGTTGGGACAGCGGCTGATGCTTCTACACACATGAATCATGATTCGCTCCACCGTGGCTAGCAGTAATACTTTATACTATTTAAGTCAGAGTCACAAACCTGAAATTAAAAGTAAAAACTATTATTAATGTATAATTTACATGTTTTGGATGAAAATAATTAGACAATTTTATTTCAAAATAAATACTTTGTTTTATTTCCTAAAAAGGCTATAAAATTATTGCGAACTTCCTAAGTTTAACACTTAAAATTTTGAAAAGTTATAAATAAAATACAGACAATGGACAGAATTAGTGTTATCACCAGAGATCGGCATTAGGTAGTGTGATTAGGTACCAAAGTAGGTAGAGGATATAATATGGAGTTGTTAAAACCACTATGTTCCTACTTTTAAATCGAAGCACACATATGAAATGCCAAATTTCATATGTGTGCTTTGTGTCGGATGGAACCGAAACTCAATTTTTTTTCAACTAATTAGCCGTACTACTATTACAAATTTTGTTTTTTAGATTTTGTTGATTATCTCCATAACCAGCCACTGTAGAAAAAATCACCTAAGGTAAAAGAAGTTTATATTTAGTAAGTAAAATCTAGTCCCGGAAATTTCCCGGGAAATTTAGTCCCAAATAAAGTAGTGGTTTTATCAACTCCATATTACATCCTCGTAACAACTTTACCTACTATGGTACCAAATCACACTACCTAATGCCGATCTCTGGTTATCACATGTCTCATAGAAAATTTTGTTATTACAAGAAAATGGACTTTAATGAATACATTATACTTACAACAAAAGAAAAAGAAGTCATAAAACTGAGAACTCATAATGCTGATTAAACTAATTTTATTGGATGTAGCGGATAACCTTAGTGACCTGAAACAGCTGATCAGTTAAAATATATGTATATACATAATCTCACGCTTTTTATCCCCGAGGGGATAGGCAGAGGTATTCTAAAATTGTATTGTCCAAGTTATAAAAGTATTTACATTTAGTTTTGTGCTATAAGATATAATAGGACAAATAAATATTTCTTTCTTTCTATTACTGGATACTCACTGTTCATGAGATTTAAGTCACATACCATGCACTTAACACCGAAATTTAAAGAAGATAAGAATGAAATAGGTTCTCTAGAACTTAGGGAAACTGGCACAGTTACTTGTACCATCTACTACCTACATAATTTAATAAATGTAACCATTATGGCTCTTGCACTTACCTTGGAGATACATAGTACATATTCCACCACTACGGGTGGTTAAAATCAGGTTCCAAGGTCTGAGTATGAGGTCATACAAAGTCTGAGTCCGGCATTTCAAAAACTAGTTCAATTTTTCGAAAACTTGCACTTTGCAGGTGATTTAAAATACTCTCCGTCACTCGCGTGTGCTTGGGAACGTTTTTTTTATAAACCCAAATCGCTCAATTTTATTTAATTTCCACAAAATTCTACAAAATGAATTCAATATTGTTGGTTTTGAGTAACTTCTAGTGATTCTGCTTGGATTCTGCTATTTGACACTTTGCAATTCTGCTTTTGTGAGCCATTTTACGAATCTCCATAGAAAACTGTCAAAAAGATGAATGAATTGCTGAATGATGAAAATGAATCATAATATGAATTGCCATTTTAAGATTTCGAATATGAATCATAATATGATTCTATTTATGATTCACCCGAAACGGCCTTTTTAGACCCCCTGCTCTTTTCTTTTTTTTATTTATTTGGGAAACACATACAGTCATAACCACAAATAGTAACAATATTGGTATTATTACACAGACCTAGAGTTCCACTTTTTATATGAACAAAAATGTACATCGAGATCTCATTTAGTAGACTATCTTCAAAATAAATTATGATTTTAAACTTATATCCCATACCAATCTAATCTTATTCAATTCACTCTTTCATATACCTTTCTTATTCTTTTTCTTTTCCTAATTCATAATCATCCTTCTGTTAGTTCATAACATGACTACCACCAATTAGGTACGTCGTAACTTCTCTGTCACTGTAGTACTCTTAGATTTACTATTACCACAGTTTAACAATCATATGATTGTTAAACTGCTATTACGTTAGTATAGTATTATAATGAGTAATTATAGTAATCTTGTAAACAGTTATGGTCACTTCATAAATTATCTTAAAATTGTTATAAATAATGATAACAAAGATCTTAAAATGAGTAGTTACACTAAAAATTTACCATACGATATGTAAGCGACTCCGTCAGTCGCAATTAATGTTCATAAACATAGCCATATCTTAAACAAACATGCCTCCAAGGAAGTAGGTACTTCCCATGGGAATATACGTCTTAACGCAATGGAAGTACTTTATCTATATAACATAATGCATCAGAAACAAAGTAGGTAATTGAACCCTTTTGTTCACGTAACCTTGTCCGTCTCTCAGTAAATTATCTTAGCAAAAGCTCAGAAAATAAAGGTAACATTTCTCACAGCACCGATAATGAATCTGTTACATTGTATGAATATTGAAAAGACTAAATTTTTTTTAAAGTCCAGGGAACAATTGTTAAATCACAATAAAAATCCGGAATTATTTGTGGTTTTGCGGCTCTTTTCATATCGGAATAAATAAGCACTGTTAATGCGTGGAATAAAATATATTTAATTTTCTTTTTATTTGTTTGTCGCGAGGTCAGAATCTACTGAAAGAAGCGTATATTTACCATAATAACAGCGCGGAGCCTATTTGAATATGAAGAATAAATAGCGAACATGTTTATTGAAATTAAACTGTAACGTATTACCTACACAAACAGGTAGGTTAGGTACTTCTATATTAGCAATTTGGTTCAAATTACAATTTAACATAGGTAGGTACTAACATGCATAAATACACTATAACATATATACCGAAGTATAGTTGGACCTACAGATTTAGAAAATGATTATGCCGGACCGAGGTTGGAACATAAAATTCAATTTATTATTAATTGCATTCGTACCTACCTACCTATCCAGGTAAGTTGAAAAATTTAATACCAACTGCTTAGTAATGACAGATTATCAACTATGACAAAAAAATCTTAAAGAGGAGAGAGTTTAGAAAATGACATAGATAAACGAATATGAGACTTACAAAATGTCGACTTGAACTTGGCCTGTAAAAGTATAGTAGAAGATTTTTTATGTAAGATGAAGTATCTTGTGCCTCATTCGATAAGATTCTGAATAGCTTTAACACGCATCACAAAAAACGCGATGTTATTGGAATGGGACCGTTACGAACTATTACGGCTATTAAACACCCTAATTACAGATCAAACTTTGTAACCACAAAGGCTTCATCTCGCATCGCTTTTCGACTTTTGTGTCGTAAAATCCACGGTATGAGAACGGTAGTTTAGTGGTTTTTAAATTACTTTGGGTTCCACTTTTAGCGCCAATTATTATGTACGGAACAATGGAGGAAACCTCTATTGTCTTGTCTATATCACGATATTGAGGGGTGCCGACTTTGATTTGGCTACTTTTTCTTACTTTTATTTGTAGGTACCTATATTTCATGCAGTTACGTACCTACATAATGTTTGTTCGTGATTTACTCACAAAGTGTAAGACCGATTTGGATAATTCTTTCATTTCTGTAATATATGTACATATTTCTTGAGTTAAGGAGCCGGCCGAAAATCAGTGAGGCTCGGGTTCGAATCCTGGCATGTACCAATGAGTTTTCAAAAACTTTACGTACATATTTATCACTAGCTCGACGGTAAAGAAAAACATCGTGAGGAAACCCGTAGGTCTCAGAATTAATTCTGAGACATGTGTAAATAGACCCGGTCCGGCGATGGGCTCACCACCTATCACGTTTAGGGGTCCAATGTATCTCGTGAAATGTGGATATATCCAGTAGGTAAAGGAATACCTCTGCCTACCCCCTCGGGGATGAAAGGCGTGAGATTATATTATTATTATATTTATATTATTCTTGAGAGCTTTTCTATACTAATAATATTATAAAGAGGAAACATATTTTGTTTGTTTATTTGTATTGAATATGCTCCGAAACTACTAAATTGATTTTAAAAATTCTTACACCAATTTTGACATAGGCTATATTTTATCTCCGTATTCCATTGAAACAGCTATATTATGTATTATTAAGATAACATTACTTGATGTAAGTACCTATAACTACTTAATAGCAGAGTTGAGAGAAAAAATACGAAGCCTAATATCGCAACCAGAGATTTACCAAATAGTTGGTGTTATGAATAGTTTACTTTACTGCTGTTTGGATGATTTACGTGAGAGTAATTGTGGATTGAAAATGAGTGAGACCACCATCAAATACCTCTTGTACGCCGACGACCAAGTCATCCTTACATCGTCGGCGTCTGAGCTGCAAAAGATGTTGGATATAATGAATGCAGCATTTGAGAAGAAGGGCATGAAAGTGAATGTTGCAAAAACGAAAGTGATGATTTTTGAAAGAGAAGACTGTATGACAGAGTGTGATATAAAGATCGATGGTGAGAAATTTAAACAAGTGAAAGAGTTCGTGTATTTGGGTAGCGTGTTTACAAGGGATGGAAAGTTTGAGAAAGATATTGAAAGAAGAGTAATGAAAGGAAATGCAGTGAATGGGGCCCTGAATAGCCTTGTGAGTAGCCAGGTCGTGTCGAACAAGGCAATATATATAACGCGGTTCTGGTCCCGACGCTGATGTATGCGAGTGAATATTGGGTGTGGCAGAAGAAGCATGAAAGCAAAGTGAACCCCGTGGAGATGAGATCGTCGAGGAAAATGTGTGGAGTGAAATTGTGTGATAGAGTGAGGAATGCGGATATACGAGAGAAGTGTGTGTTTGATACTTTTACTTTTTATTTTATGATTGACTTATACGTGTTTTGCTATTATTTCTACAAGTTACTAGAAGACAGACCAGTTTTTCAACAACATTGCGTTTCCTTCCATTTAACCATTAAAATCGTTCTTATACAGTCCATTTATCATCAATCCACGTTATCTCCGCAACAGTGTGGTTTGAAAGAAGATGTAGTGACAAGGATAGAAAAGGGTATGTTACGCTGGTTTGGTCATGTAGAACGTATGGATGAAAGAAGAGTAGGTAATGAAAGAGATTTATGGTGCGAATGTTTAAGGATGCAAGGAAAGAGGACGCCCGAGAAGGACGTTCACGGATCAAATAAGTGACGTCCTTCAGAAAGCTGGGGTCCGGAGTGCGAAGAATAAAAGAGCGTGCATGAAAAGAATTATGGATGTGAAGGAAGCGAAAGAAGTATGCAGAGATCGAGCAAAGTGGCGATCCGTCGTCTCTGCCTACCCCTGCGGGACAATGGCGTGAGCCTTATGTATGAATTCAGAACAATGACATAAATACATTACCTCATACATCTGTGCTCACCCTCAGCACATTACTTTTTTGTTTTTTGCGGAATGCCGGACATATTCCCAGGGCAGGTGTGGTCGCAGTCACAGCGCGGCTCGCCGACGCTAATGAACACAATGAAGACGTATTCCTGCGAGCATATCCGGCGTTGATCGATTGATTTACTCGCTGCCACCGCGCTCGAGCTTTTTGTATTCGAATGTCGCCCCGTATTTGCATATCAGAGTCGCGGCAGGACGAATTTTAAACGTCCTGTATAGTCAGCAAAATAGAGATAGATAGTTTTTTTAAGACTACGTAGTTAAAAGCCAGTGAAAAGATTTAGGATCTACACTATAAGAGTACCTATACCTAACTTAGTATACAAGGAATTGGAAATTTAAAATGTATACCTACATGTCGTGCCAAACTATCTCGGTAGGTACTTTGTACTCAATAAAGTACAAATTACCGGGTACCTAAGACTAAAAACAAGACCACAGTTTTCTTACAACAATTTCATATTATCCACTATATTAAAGTAAATGTAAGCCGAATAAGTCGTACCTACAAGTGTTGTGTTGGCATGGTTTATGGCAGATTTTTTTCCGGATTTCAGTACACTTTCTTCGTTCCCATTGTTTCTTGTCTATACAGGTATATTATGACCAATCCAGACCGGATCCAGTTCAATCCCGATCCCGAGAAAATTTCCAAAAATCCCTTCACCGTGGTTGCCTACGACATTTATAAGACACCTTACATACCATATTTCAAGTTTCTAGGTGTTATCATTTTGGAGTAGTAAGTATTTCTCTTTTTACCCAGTCTTATAACGTTCCCGTGGGACATTCTCCCGCTGTAATAAGTATTTTAGATGTTGACCCGGTTACTCAGTTATCTTCATACCAAAGGAGACGTTTCATGAATGTATGGAGACTGGGCCTGACCATGTACTTACACCCGTTTTTTAGATAAATAAAATAACTATAGTTTTATTCATGATTTTGCTCATATTAGTCTAGTTTCGTTGTACAATAAACTTTATTTTAGTTAAACTAGCATCGCAGCGACCGAAAAAAAAAATTGCGACCTGACCGGTAAAATGACAATTGACATTATTTTGATGTTTGTAGGACTAATTCACAATAACATGGAAATTGAACTTAAGAAGTGAGAAATAGTATTATATCAATATGATTTCATGCGGATCCACTGAAGTTTAATTACTTTTGTGCAAGTTAAATAGATGGAAATGATTTTTTAAAGTATTTTTCTGATAATAACTAGATTTTTCTCTATTTTTCACGCTGGTGTACAATGTGCAGGCCCAAGATGGAACGTCTCCTTTCATCAAAATCCGTAAAGTAGTTTAGTTATCTACATTGATAACTATTATATATACACTACCGCTAAAATTTTCAAAAAATATTTCTGGTACAGACACGGCCCCGTTAGAGTTTTATTATATGTATAGATGACCAACTTTGTGTATAAAAAATACTTGCTCTTTCTGCTTACCGTACAGTCAAAAGGGATCACTGATGTTCTAGATACGTTAATCGAAGGGATATGACTATTTGCATATGACGGAGCTTTTGAGCTATTTAATTTAGTGACTTTGTACCTACATCAGATGTAACTGATAAAGTTATGTGTCATACTTTCTTGTAATTTATTGTTCATGACAACATGTAGAGCCTCATCGTAATAATTGACTCAGAGCTTGAAAATCACCGGTTATTTATTTATCATACATACATAGGATCTTACGCCTATTTTACTAACTAGCGGGTGCCCAGTGGCGTTGCCCGCGCGGATCCAGTTTATTCCCGTTCCCGTAGGAATTTTAAAAAATCCATTAACAGCGGTTGCTTACGACATATATAACACCTACATACCATATTTCAAGTTTCTAGGTGTTATCGTTTCGGAGTAGTTACGTATTTCTCTTTTTACCCAGTTTTTAATTTTCCCGTGAAAAGAAGCCTACATTTATACTGTCCTAGGTGATAATGATTGTAAGCAGAATAATGAATGTGACTTCAATATACAGTACGGGTAGCATGTCACAGTGGCGCTGAATCTTTAATGAATAAATAGTCAGAACAAAAAAGTGCACTTCCAACAATTGACTATTTTTGCTATCTTGATGAATAAACACGAACCGTGTCTGCTGTCACAGACAACTGGATATACTACAAGCAGTGATTGGTTGTCATTCGAAACTAAAAATAAACTTTTGATTGCAAAAATCAATACAATACAATAACTCTTTACTGTACACTAAAAACAACACAACATGGATACCAACATTATCTAAAGTACAATGGGTGGTCTTATCGCTTTTAGCGATATCTTCCAGACAACCTTAGGATTGATGAAACTGAGATATTAGAATCAGGGTAGACGGTGCACTATATATTATTGAACATACTCTTACATACTCTTTCATACTATTACCTAAATATATAGGTATAAATATATACATAATATATATTAAATAAATTAAACAGGAATAGAAAATACTTACACATATTTACACATACATCAATATTATGACTTTCATAAATTGGCCTACATAAGAGCAGTGGTAGCTCCGTGGTTAGTGAGCCAACCTCTCATGCATGAAGCTCAGGTTCGAATCCTGGTAAGGACATGTACCAACGAGTTTATCAAAATCGTATATCCTCGACGGTGAAGGAAAACATCAGCATAAACCCGCAAGTACTAGAATTGATTCTGATGCATGTATGTATGCACGTGGCCGGTCCACGTGCATACATACATGCATCAGAATCAGTCCGGTTTTGTTGGTCCAAAAAATATATTGCGAAAACGTGGGTATCCAGCAATTGAAAACCTCTCGGGGATATAACTCAAATTATTTTATTTCTAATAGTACTTGAAACTAGGAATCTCAGTAAAATTTACCCATTTTAGTAGTAAAGTAATTACCTATTCAAAACAATGTAAAACTGATATGTTAATACGTTCGGGACGATTTAGCACCCCTGACTTGTGCCCGACATTAAATTTGTATAGCGACCGGGGGGCTGACTTATCGCAATGTGATCTCAGTTATCGGAACTTCTTTCATCGACGATAAGCTTGTTAATGACGTCATAGTTTATGTAAATTCAAATAAATTAATTTGTAATTATTTGTTTTGTAACGTTGAAACAGTTGTTTCGATAGATTGTAATTAATTCATTTCATGTTTCGATAACTTCGTTTTGTACCTACTGACATTTTAAATTCATGGTCTCTGATGATTAAGGCTTTAACGGCGATTGAGGTAAATGTTCATCTTTTGTTATTTTTACACTCAAGCATTTGTACTGGTAAGTTTGACTACATTATTACCAGACTAATTTATATACGATCTAAACAAAAATCATAACTCCGATTAATTATTAAAGAATTATTCAACCCTTTGCTGATAAAATTTGAATACATTATGCGTCTAACTCATTTTTGACAAGCTGCTAATCATATTCAATCGCGCACCTTGCGATGGTTTGATGGTGAACAAAATAGCTAGAATTTTTAAACATTAAGTCCCAGGGCACATTATAATTTGAAGGGTCCGCTTCAACTAAAAATAATCTGACTAAAACAACACTGACAGGTGTTGTTTGAATCAATGAATCTAATTGGAAGTAAGTAAGTAGGATTTCAAAAGGTTTTGATAATGGTGCCTTAGGACATAAGAACTACTGCACACTGCACCGAAACACTTTGTTTCAAATCGCTTTTATCATTGAAAAATATAAAGTGCCTAACGTTCAATAGGTACCTCTTAAAAATAGTGAATAAGGAACTACTTTTTTTCAGAACATGGGTCATGTTTGTGGTGTTTCTGTTTGATGAGAAGGTCGATACTTTTGTCAAAGATAACATAGAAAATCAATAAAAGGTCATTCAAAGATACCGACCTATAGGTATATCGGTAAAAAAAAATTTAATGCAAAAAGATCTTCAAGGTTTTGCAAAAAAATAAATTTGAGTAATTATTTCACAGCAATATTTTTATAAAAAAGCAGTTTTCTAACTAGATCAAAGTCGGTATTTCTTTTATAGTTAATCAAAAGTAGATAATAGACAGCAAGAGTGCAAATATGATAGTGAAACCGCAACAGCCCACAGCTGAACTATTGGTATTTTTACCACAAAGAAAGTATATGAGCTAAGTTTCAGTCATAAAAGTTCATATTATGCAGTAGGAAGGGCAAGGGCGGAGTGTTTGCGCCGGCGCAATTAGACCCCATTAACGGGCCCATCCTGATGACCAACCCGTGACAATCACCACCCATATCTAATATTTTTACTTACAAACATTCAGCATACATAATTTCAAAACTTTTGAAACCACTCCTATGAAACCTTAATGAACTCATAAGTTTGATACTGTGCACAGTTCTTTTTAAACTGTTCAGGAAACAAATTAAAATTTTATTTAGCATATACTTATACTTCAAAGTTCCAAAGAAAGGCATTTATTGATGTACCAGATAAGCAGACAGCGCAACTGTCAGTAGCCATTGTTTAAATAAACGATGAGAAAATACGTTTTGTGCCGGTCGCGGTGGAGAAATTAAAATTTGATGGTTTCGTAATTTGATTTTAATTAGTCGTTCAAACATGTGTGTACAGCACTTATTTCAAAATCTTCTTTGCGGTAATTATTAACTTCAATGTTACACCTTTTATTATTTCTTAACCCAATTTACACACAGTTATTTATAGGCATTCAAACTAGGCAGAGCGTGTACCTACATTAGTAGGTATTTAGTACTGTTATTTATTCTGGCCTATAGTATGGGAACAAAATAAAATTTAATAAATACTTATATTAAACACCCAGACACGAAGCACAAAGGTTGACCCCAGGCTGGAATCGAACGCACGACCTCCGAGTGAGAAGATAGTCTCAACACAACCAACTGAGATAACAGGCCCATCGATTTGTATTCATACTGATCAAATTCATTTTGATATTTACTTATACTAAATGATTTTGAATAATAGTCAATCTAACAATACAACTCGGTATGTCCGTACCATTATTTATGCTCTTTACCTGTATCTCGTTATTTTGATTTGTAAGAGCGAGTTTTGAATAAGGTATTATAAAGACGGACCAATGAGGGGGGCGGCAATAAACTGCTAATTGCGGAGTGGCAGGGGCATGCTCACCAATGACTGAGCATTAGGGGCCGAGTACATAAGAACACTGGGTCGTGAGCATTCAACGTCCGATAAGGAAGTGTACATGAGTCTTATATAAGAATGTAATTATATGGATTAGGTTTTTATGTAGATACCTACAGAAGATTATAAATATCTTTTGAATCAGGTAATATTTGCATAAGAATATAATATAATTATTATAAGTAAGTCAAGTTGTGGAATGCAGACACTGAATTATCTATTGTCCGTGAGCAATCGTGGGATACCGATGTTTGACTGGTAAGAAATAAAAACTCAGTCTGAAATTCTAATGAATTGATGAAATTCTAATTCTGTGTACGAAAATAATTTGTACTGTAGACTCATTTCGAATTGTCACTGTGTTAATACCATTCAAAACTCTTTGTTTTAAAGATACAAAAACCAGTTAAAGGCGGTTTGTATTGAGATGGCTAGTCGGTCTATTTCAAAGACCATGATTTTAAATTATGCTAATTGTTTACCGTGGCTTATGTGCACCTCTCGCCACAAGTTATTGTGTTGAAATACGACTACAAGGCAACTAACCATAGAACTTGTATTTATTTAAAAAGTAACTCTTTTCTATGGAGTGACTTGTAATTTTAAATTATTTTCTAATAATCATGAAATATTATTGGTAAGCCAATAATATTTCATGAGTATTTACTTAATACGAAACACTATCTCAATCAAAATCAACGAGACACTTTTGCAGTATTGCTGTGATAGGATCACCTTATTTAATCATTACGCAACTTATACACTTACTGACGAATCTGTAGAAAAAAATCACAACAAATAATCATCAAGTCAATTCCATGGAAACCGAATATAACATACGCTGCGACCTTTAACCGTCGTCTTGTTCTGTTCTATCAGAGACTAGTTCTAGGCCATCCGTGACACGGAAGCCCGCTACTGTGCGCTTCCATTGTGCCAGCGACACTCCTCAATTGGTTACCACACTCGTTCGTCGTGGTCTCGGCTCAAACACACCGCAACCTATTGTCACCTGTCCACACATTCAATGCGGCACCGAAAGGATCTCGTATAGTCAACGGCAAAGGACTTTCTGTCACTTCAAGTGTGAATGAAAACAATTTGAGCTCATTTCGTCACTTTGTTTGATGAGCTTTTTAAGTTTGCCGATGGTGTTTTATGGAGGTTGTTAATATTTTATTCATTTTTGAGTACTTTTAAAGGTGAATTACAACAGCTGATCCACAATTTTCATGTACAAGAATCTATCGGTACGGATTGCTATTGGATCATTGTAAACACGTTTCATTTCATTGTCAAGTGATTGAATTGGTCCAATTATGATCCAGTAGGTACCATAGGAGCGAAACACACAATGTTACACTGGTAGAATCTGTTTTCTTCATATTAAATTTAAAGGGTCAACCAAAATATTTTAGAAGCAAAACATTTGAGTAAGAAAGATACGACAGTACAATATTCGTCTTCTAGGGTGGCATATGAAAATTAAAATCCAAGCACGTTAACTTGTCAACATTTTATAAAACATTCAAAAGAATCTTCCCATAAATCAAAACATCAAGTTAATCCTGAATCACACAACTGAATCCTCGTCAGCCACGTACACGCCAATCTCAAAAAAATAATTTACGACCATAAATTTCATAGACAATACACAGTAATGTGTCAAAATACTCTTACATAATACGATCAGTGTTTGAAAAGGCGGTCGAAGTGCTTATAATAAAGAACCCACTAATAACTCAAGGCAACAATAGGTGTCACCGACGACTGCGGATAAAAAAATACTATGAACTTCTGAAGCAGTTAATAGGGACAGAGCACAATAGAGCCACGGTGTTAATGCTCTTGAATGACTCGACTCAGTAAGTCATATTTAATTTTATACCTTGTGCATCTCTGGTCAAAGGGTTCGAGGAGTTTCTTATGAATTCATTTGTCACTTTTCATATCTTGGCACCGTAAGATGAGGATGGCTGTGAAGAATTTTATGAAGATGAACTACCAAATGCCAATTTATAAGATATTTTTTATTCCATATAAGTTTTGAGTCAATAGGCATAAACTAAAAGTTTGTAACGTGGGGATTTATAGGTATAAAGTCGAAAATCGAAACTCTACTCTACTAAACTTAATTGACATAGATTTCTAGAGGTAAATTAATAGGGATGTTTTTTTAATACCAAGCCTCTAAGCCACCATAATCGAAAAAAACATTAGAGTCTGTAGTCTGAAAATATATGTAAGAATCAAAATAAACTACTTACATAAGCACGCATATTTTTTAAGGATGCATAAAAAGTATATTCACATAATAAGTAAGTCTAAAAACTCATTTTATTGATGTAACAAATGCTATTTTCATTGCTCTGAGCACGTTCTGAGGTCATTAATATACTTACATGTTTCTTTGAGCTGTCAGGATCTCTCAAAACGCGGAGTGGTTACAAATAGCATGGTGCAATTAGATTCTTCTGGCCAAACAAACGCAGGCGCACCGACTGCCCCAACAAAAGCTCAATCGTATTTACATTTAGTCAACAGTTATTAATCAATACATTTGTGTACTCCTCAATAGCAGCCTCGAGACAATCAGTGATAAACCGATATAGAAATGGTACTAATGTAAATAAATGGTCAGCGATATGTTTATGTCTTCGGGAATCTGAGTTGATATGGAGATGGCTTAGGATATATTTCAATGCAAAGTAGAGTTGTAAATAAATAATTTACAAAAACTGCCTTTGTTTCAAGTCAGCCATGATTGATCGTTAAGGGTCTTCATATTTCAGTGTTAGTCAAAAGCTCAAGCTATAGCACAAGAAATACACCACTCTTATACAGAACCGGAGAATTCATTATCACCTAACTTAAATTATTTTTAAAACATAAAGCTCATTCCATATTAGCGCACACATAATCTGTTCTGATGTGAGCGCGCGCGCATAACAAGTGAGCCTAACAAGCGGTCGATACAAACCGCTCGCTGACGCTAAGCCTAAATTATAACGACTAGCAACTAATCACGTGTCATACATCCATGATACATTTCACACTTGGACAGGTATACCGGCAATATTTTAGCTCTATCTGCAAAGAGATGGAATGAGAGATGGATTATATATAACTACTTACACTTTTGTTTTTCTTTCCTAATTTAAGTTTTGAGAGTTTATTCATGGAGCGTAATACGCTTACTTTTAATGGCCTTTTTACTTGATTGCACAATTGTTCACTAACAGATATTGGTAGACATCAATCAAAATTTACAACATAAACTGACCACTGCTCGGGTGCCAACCCTCTAAATAAATATATGTACTAACAATAGCTAATCTCTAAATACAATCATATTAAGTATACCTAAACAAAACTGTCTGTATCGCTGCTTACTTCTTCTAAACTATGCAACGTATTTTGAGACGGTTTTCACTATCACTTTTACTTTGATAGTAAAAACCTTCCTGAAGAAATTCATTGTCATCTGGGGAGAGTCGCTTGTTCATACTTAATGAAAGTTAGTACACTAAACCACATTAAAATGCAATTATATTAAAATTGATACTAGTGTTTTATCAATAGGTAAAAGCTTTGACAAGTAATTGACTTTTATTGCCTTATCGATTAATGTAGACTGCCATATGCTGTCTCAAATTTCATAAGCAAGGAATGAACTTTCGAGCGACACGAATGAGAAATTAAGTTTGACAGCAAATATAGGTGTAATTCAGCGATGTTCGTGCGCACGAATCGGAGTATCGACAGGATAATGGGTGAACCCTCTATCGAACTCGATTTACGGGGTCCGCTATCTATCGCCGATTGCTTACAACATTATTAATGTTATCATTATCTAGTAAAATTGCGGTGTGTCGTCAGCTTTTATCGATGTTTCTCTAGGGTTATTCCTCTTTGAATTAAGTTTCGTCATGCTGACATGAAGATCTTGGCTTCTTCTACGTTTTTTTACTGATTAACATTTCAATGTAATATCAATTAAGCGCATTATGCTAGCATAGGCACTTCAAGAAGTATATTAACTCGCAATGTGTAGATTTTGTAATAGACTTTTAAAAAAAGCATTTAATACTTAACGGTATACCCCGCGATGTCACCAGCGTAGGTCCCGTTCCTTTAAGAACATTATGGCCCATGTTACTCGCACAAAAATAAGCTTTTCAGTAGTAAGATAATTTTAAAATCAGTTCAGGATCTTTATGGAGCCTTTTTCTAAAAAACAAACCACACAAAAAATACCTTTCCTCTTTATAATACAAGTACATATTGGTGTAGATTTTGTAAATTTTCCATCAGCATATTCTTTAACGTTACGTTTAGTTTCATTAACCAGATATTCATGTTAGTAATACTTACTACTTCTTTTTAATCCACTTGAGTCAGAATACTTTAGAAAAATAATTCTTAACATTTATTCTTCTCGATAAATGCTTAAGCTCTAGTTGGCTCTAGGTCGCAGTAAGCGGCGCGGGCGCCGTTGAAGGCTCACTCATCGGGTTCAAAAGCCAAGTGTGCCTATCTGTTATCCGGCACTAATGCTAGGGTTAGAAAACACAGTGCTACAATTTCTCAGCAATATCTAGCTATTGTTGTAAACCATTACTAAATTTCTAAACTTTCTAATATGCAATGAAAATTTACAATAAGTACATAAAATAGAGACAACGTAGTACTTTACGTTCCTTTCACTCCACTTCAGAATTGAGAAAAAGGTTGTCTGTAAACTAACTTTAATCTTTTTTTGAGGAGGTATCTGCATTATTGTGTTATTAATAGGCTGATAACTTGTTTTATTGTAATACCTGGGCTTGTGAGTGAAGTCGTGATGACTAAAATAATTCGACTATAGTTTCGTATTTTAAGAAAGTGGCACTAAAAGTTCGTTTATTGGAGGTAGTTTAAGCTTACCACCATTCCGAAAGACTCACCCAAAGACGTTTAAAGAAAAAGTTTCTCTCCTAAAGAGAATGATTTTCTTCTTACAAAATTATTACGTTAGAGTCCGTAACAAAAAGTGGGTATTCAGAGGAATGGAATACCTACCTCTTTCGACCTCCTCGGAGATAAGACGTGAGCGTTTTTTTTTTTCATCATGTGCATATGAGGCTGTGAAGAAAGCAGTAACTAAATAATCAGGACCTATTAGATGTATTTTTTTAAACGAAGTTGAGATCATGAACATACATACCAAAAATACCAAATTAAATTAACATTAATGTTTTCATAAATATAAAATCTGTAAATGTATCGTACCTTTGGTCATAATAGGACCTAAGCATGATGCGAGTGAACTCGTCTTTTACAAATCACAATGATAAACAATAGTAGGTAAGCGATCCCCTGCCGCGGGCTTTTACCGTCAAAGAACCTCTAATAAGAGCCTGTAGGATAAAATAACAAACACATTTAGGATCATAAGGTAACTCCTTCCCTCTTATAAGACTTGCAAACTTATGAAAGAGTTAGATGTTCCAATATTAATTTATATAAATAATAATATTTTACACCACCGGAACCAGAGGTAAACTGGAAAGGAAAACATAAATGGAAGAGCAGTGTTCTTTATTTTTGTGTTTTCCTCAAAGTGTTTTGTGTTTAAAATAAATACACTCACGCTGTACCCCTGAGGGGCTTGGCAGAGGTATTCCATCCTTAGAAATACCTATATACCTATTTCGGACCATTAAACGTGACAGGTGATGAACCCATTGGTATATACATGACTTCACCAAGAATCGAAACCAGGCCTCGTACATTAGAAGCATGTTCCCTTTCAACAGGGTCGTCACTGCTTTCTTTCGTTGACTCACCAAATATAAAAAGATCAGATTCTAGAATTGATTGTCTAAATAAATATACTGGTGAAAAGTGGGTATTTTCAGGAATAGAACACTTCTGCAGACCCTCTCGGGGATAAAGGAGTGACTGTAATCCTTTCTTGTAGGTATCCAAAGATCAGTTCTTGAAAATAATTTTAAAATTTATAATAATAATAGTCTTTCTCGCCGACCTTTCTGCGAAATTGTAAGGTTTATGAAAACAAACGCATAGCTTCCACACCCTAATCGCATGCTTGAGGCGAGCATTTCAGCCGCGCAGTTTTCACACTCACCTGACATTCGAGTTTTAATCTATCACCTCAAATGAAGCCTTACTGCTTGTGTTTAAAGGTGAAAATGTAATAGAACCTGCGTTAATTAATTACGAATTACTGGACGAAGAAAATTTCGACCCAAACCCATGACATTACAGCTTATTTTCTGTTAACGAAGTCATACTTGTTGTCCCGTGGCTAAGTATTATCCAGGTATTAATCAAGTGCACACAAAGGGCAGATTTGCAGATGCGAGCTTACACAAATTGTACAGTTTACTGTGATTTCCTTGACCGTAATGACTTTCGCACTGGCTTTTGTTTCTTAAGCGATTATTAATAGTCGTTTCACAGCGGGCGGTGTGTGAAATTTCTGTTTTAATTGACGATATTTCTCAAACCTGTTTGGTACAATTAATTTTAAAATCCTAGATTACATTTTTTATTGAAACTAGCTTTTTTCCGTGACTTCGTCTCGTTCCGAAAAAAAACCTAGTCTACATGTGTTTCCTAAATGCTAAATACCTCTCTATCAAACATCAAGAGTAGGTACTTATATCACAGACAAACCGAGTTACTTTATTTATTATATTAGTAGGTATACTTATATTTCATCGTTAATTTTAGAATTGTATACGTATTTGCAAAGAAACATATAATATATTGTAGGTATATAATAAAAATAGGCAATACGTATATATAAGAATAGGGCGAGTCGGTAGAGAACGACCTAGGCGTACCTCTACATCGACCAGATGGACGATGTACTGAAGAAAAGCCAGTTAAAGAGTACCCGAAACCGACGAGCATGCAAGAGTCGTTTGATGGATGTGGAGGAAGCACGAGTGATCTGCCAGATTAGTAGCAAGTGGCAATCTATTGTCTCTTTCATCCCAATGGGAAATAGGCGTGAGATTATGTATGTATATAAGAATACTATACTCTAGATAACAGAAGAAGCAACAGACGCGTAATGTAAAAACCGTATAAATCACCCGAGAATAAAAACCCATTGCATGATTGATTCAACGGTGATCACATTGGTTATGCTGCGTGTACATTCATTTCCATAACAGTTTTATTATCCATTTATAACTCTTGTAACAGCTTGAATTGAATAATGTTTATACACCCTAATAAGACGGTATTACGCCAATTTCGCGGGATAAGTGAAATTAAGCGAATTACGCGAGTGAGCGCAAGCAACCTGATTTAATGTGACTTCGCCTCTAGTTATCATGTATCACGGATTATGTCTGACATCCACCGAAGCGGTTAGCTTTTAATAAGGAGTCGTTAGAATAATATACAGTGTAATGTAGAATATAGGTAGTCGAAAATTGAAGAGAGACAGAAAAGTTGTGACGCTGAGTTTTAAATAGAACGCTTTATTTGCGTCTTTGCTTGGAGACGTATAAGAAATAGATATTTTGATTTACTATTGGTAATATTATTACATCCTTTTTTACTCGTGAAATTGGGTATATCCAGAAATGGAATACTTCTACATCTAATATTTTCAATCCTCGTCATATTCGTTTAGCTCTTTTTATAACTCTCATGATATAAACGTATAATTTCTTATCTCAAGTCCTACTTAAAAAAAGATAATTTTTCAGTCAGGTGAAAATATAGTCCATGATCCATAACAGTTCTGAAATTAAGACGAGTCTAACGACATCTCATTTCCTAAAACCTATCAACCTAGGCTATCGGTGATGCCAAGGAAACCGCGTCCTATATTTCAAATTTTTTCGTTGTGTTACCGCACCAATGGAAGCAATTTCAGATATCCTTGGGTGGCTTGAAAAAATCTGACAGTTAAGTTAGGTTAGACTCTCTTACACCATCCCAATCCGCGGTGGAATCTCTTGGGAGATTATGGCCCATACTTCCTCATGAGTGAGGAAAGACTGTTACGGATGATGATGATGACGATGACTTTACATACACCCAAAAACAGTACGTCTTCTAACGCAGTCGGCTAAGCATTATTTTCAAAACTTAGTTTTTTACTATTCTAGATTATTGCTTCGATATAATCTTACTTACACAATTAATATCGGTGTATCTTATTGTATTTCTATATGAGCCTCTATGTTTGTGCGACTACTCTGTACTGCGGAACCTCCAGCGACGTCGCTCCTCTATATAATGATTGATGGCTCCCGAAACCAGCGCCGGCGGCGAACTTTGGATTTATCGTCGCGACTCCCTGCTCAGACGTTTACATCCGTTTCGCGCTCTCGTGGGAGGCAAAACCAGTGTATAAACACGCTAAAAGCGTACTTCATAAATTATTGCGACCAACTTGGAGAACAAGTCTTCTAAATCACGCTATGGAAGTATTCTCATGTTTCCCATCAGTACTAGGCAATAGATAACGCACGGTACGGACAAAAAAATGCTTTCTTGCATGATAGTAATTCATATCCTTATAATCGTGCATGATTTTGTAGTGTCGTGGGATTTCCAAAATGAAGTCAATAGTAAGACAATTGACGGTTGTGTTTACTCAATCATAATACAGAAATAAAATTGACAATAAACATTCCACAGCTGCTTTCTGTAAGTTGAATACGTCAGTTTCATTGAATTTACACTAACACTTAACCAAGGACACCGTTTTCAATAAATTCATGAAATAAATTTTGCATTAGATGCCTATTTCTGATATTGTTTCAACTCTATTAAATAATATTAACTTACATTGTACTTACTGAAAGCGACCACAAACAGCATAAACCAATATGAAGAGTAATGTGTATAAGGATATCAATCCAATAAATCACAGACGTTAAATCTGTACCCATATATTAAAGCGATAATCTTAGGCTCCGCAAGTGCAGTTATTACCGATGAAATTTATTGCATTGACGGCTATTATCTCCAAAAACTGTGATATTTGAACCCTTTTGTTTATAACAGCCGCCAGCCAAACAATGAACAGGTGAAACTGTGACCGCCAGAACGGGGGTACAGAATTACAAATCTACCTTTCTTCACGGTTTTTATTGGCTTTTTTTGTAGGGTCCCATAGTTAAATGGTGTCCAGATGGAGGTCGAACTAACACCAGCAGTAATTAGTGGCGATTAATAATCGGTTATCTTGATCACCGATCCGGACTAGTGTTATAGACGTTATAATTGCCGAATGTGTAGGTTAGAAAAATAATTTCTTTAAAATGTAGGTGATAGAAAGCGAGACTCCTATTACAGTCACACGTGATATTTTGTGAATAGATACTAATATATACATTTCTTTTTATAAAACTTTTCTGTTGGATACAGTTTTTGAATTAACTGAAAGAACATGCGAAGATGCAGTTTACATAGCAATTACTACCGTTATGTGTCTTTACACTTTGAAAAAAATCCTTAATGTAGAGCGATGTAAAATTGAGACAACGCATCGGTCCTCTGGTGTTGCAAATGACTATTATCAGGTTGCTCATCCAACTGTTGGCTACTGTTTTCATTATAAAAATATATATTGTAAAAGTGAAATTAGTAGAATATAAAACATTGGATTAACATCGAGCATCGACAGCTATAAGGTAAGAGCAATCAATCGAAACCTATGTCGATCACAACTTTCTCATAACAGTCTCATCTAAAATACGAGTACCTACGTGTCAATACTGTCAATATAATACCTACGATCAATTTAAAAACGATAACACTGTCTTTGTTTCTCCAGTCGAAGATTGGTATCGCAGATACGAGCAATGTCCGAAATCAATTTATTGGAATAAAGGCATGGTTCATGTCATAAGTGGGCTTTATCTACGATCGAGTGGTGTCGGCGGCATTTTGCGCATGCGCCGCGGAGAGAATGTGACGTTCGGCTTCCCCGAAGTACCTCATGAGATTCCTCCAGCACGTCACTCAATCAGTTAGGGTTGTGCTCTTACTGTCCCAAGTTATGTCGATATCGTTTTTATTAAAGACTAGCGGGTGCCAAGCGGCGTTGCCCGAGCAGATTCCCGTTCCCGTGGTAGTTTCCGAAAATCTCTTCATAGTAGTTGCCTACGACAGACACTTACATACCATATTTCAAGTATCTTCTGCCGTGGGAATGAGATATTTTCTTGTAGTAATTTTTTATCATTATATCACAGACACAAAAATTTCAAAAAATAGTGTTTGATAACGTCGTCGTCGTCGTCGTCGTCGACTACTATCTACACTACCGCAAAAATTTACAAATTATAAAGTTATATTACGTAGATAATGGCAAGATTCTCTCTCATAGAGTGTTCTAGACGGGAATAGGGGAAGATAATATTCTGTTAATCTGCAAATGTTATTAGATAGACAAATTTCCGCCTAAAATACAATAATTTATCTTCCTTCAGGTGGATTAACATCGATATTTTGGGCACCGATCTCGAGTCGTGTCTGAAGGATGCGCCTGCGCCTCTGGCGACCCCTCGCGGTGCGCAATTGATGCATCGCCTGTTCACTGCGCCGCGCGCCCGCCCTGTCCGACAGTTATTCGCTTATTGCCTGCAACATAACATGATTATCTCAATTTGAACTCAATTAAAAACCCCTTGAGTATTACTGTCATACATTCTGCATGAAATAAACATTTTGTGTATCCTTGATACTTTTTTAATTGAATGGTAGAGCAAAACGTTCGAAATAGTATTAAACTAAAGCTATTACTAAATACATAATACAATAAAATAAATCTTAAAAAACATGTTATTAAGTTGCCCAAAGTATATTAAAGTGGATGGATCTGCTGGAGCCCAATCGATCATTTACATAGAGCGCTTTACACCATCCAATTTGAGGATAACAATCGTGAGCAGGTGCGCGCGCCGAATAATTCTATTTTTACTCCTTACAAACTGTTTTTTTTATATAAAATGTAAACAAACAATAACGATTTATAGCTGTTAGTCTTCCTAAGATTAAGTAAATAAATAAATAACTGTAAAGATTCATCAAAATCCTTTCAGTAGTTTTTGCGTGAAAGAGGAACATCAATCCATACAAACTTTCGCATTTATAATATTAGTAGTATAGTAAGATAAAACAGTTAATTCATGGGACTGGATTTGTTTTGTAGTTTACATATTAAGTTCGATTTTCAACATATTTCAAACAAACCAACATAATATGTAGTTTTTTTTTCATTTGTAAACAAAGTTCTCTACTTTTACAAATAAAATACTAATAAAATCCACAACGACGCCTCATTATAGGTTAAGAGGTGGCAACTTTATAACCTATTATAAATTGGGAAATTGATTTAGGATCACTTTGTTAACTGAATTCTATTTGAGAAGATCCCGAGCCGATTCCAGCGTATGACATATTTATTTGATCAATAAAGCGAGAGTTCCTCCTAATTTGAGGCACTCGTTGATTGAATACCCCTTATAATTAAATTACTAGGGAAATCAATTAAACCGGTATGTAAATTGGGTACCACATCCTTAAGCTAACTAACCATCTGGGCCGTTAAACTCTTCAGCTAACGTAATTTAGTATTAAAAGGTTTTGGTAAAAGTTTTTATGTTGCCGCCCGCCACGCGACACCGTTCAAAAGGTATGCGGTTTTATTGTGGTTTCCGAAATTTTGCCAACAGATACCATACGGTTTTTTCACTTTTTAATGTCAACCGAGCGATCTATTAAGCCATTGTTCCATCGACACCTGCTACTCTTCCTGTCGCGCTGTTTGTTAGCTTGGAAACGAAAATACTTAAAAGACTTCAAAATTCCATAATGTTGTCGGGTTCCGTTTACGTATTTACGGACAAAAATATTAATTTGTAATAAAATCCATTAAAACGGTAGCGATTTTTTACCGTTCCAATGATTACAGTTAATTGAATGGTACACAAAAGCCTTGATGTTTACGGTAATGATCGGTCAGAGACGGAATATCGCTCAGTTGGTTTAGCTATGTGGGTCATTACGAGTCCACTTCGTGAATGTTCGCGGTTGCACTTGACACGCGATCCGCGCTTCACGGAAACCTCAGGTAGGCAGGCGCCGCGGCAAATTCTTAAATATACAGGATTTCATATTTAGTGGATGAATAAACAAAGGACCGGTACTGTTCCCTTTACATTTACTCACACGAATATCCACGTTGGTTATGGTTATAACTGTGTTTATTTTTCGCAAGTTTGAAACATGACGACAAATTATAATGATTCATCAACCATTCCTCAGGCGACGCTAAACTATTTGGACTCCTTGTTTACAGCACTCGCCGAACTAAACAAACCCTTACGTGTGATTACACACACGTATTTGCCTCAAAGGAATTTGGTAGCCGTAAAACAGAGCTATGTGTTTTTTCTGTGGTCGAGAGCCGCGGTAGGTAACCCAGCAAACCATCGGTAGCTGACTCCTACCAATCTTTCATGCGCAAGTTAGTTCAAACAAATCGTACGGTGTCTCTTCGTATCACGTCAATGTTTTTACGTCAACGATCACTTACCTAAGTAACATAAAAACTGGGTACAACCTGTATGATTAGGTACATTATTTAGATACAAAACATTGTAGTTGTAGATGAGTAGGTACTACTATATAATATCATTTTCAGAATCAGTGAAGGTACTTATATGCAAAATTCCATTATTGAGTACGAACACTATATCATTTTATTTTACTTCTTTTTTTCACAGCACAAATTGAAGTAATGATGGAAGTGTAAATAATGCATTAAAATAAATTCAATACCAGATGTTGTCGTCAAAATAGTATTGCGTAATCATTTTAATTACACAAAATGATCCAAGTCCGCGTGGCTTCTGACGATTAAAACAATTTCGGCCGGGTTTCGATTTATTCTTTTTGTGAGAGGCTAACACGATATCATGTTTCCATAAAATCACCGAAGCGACTATTATTGAGTACCCATGCTTTGTTTTATGTTGATAACAACTTACGTTCAATTTTGAGCCTTGAAATATTATGATCTTAGAGCCTTTTTATTAGGCAGTTACGGACAACTTTAATTCATTTTATGATATGTGCAAGAGATGCCCAGTAGCCTAGGTAACTCGATAAGGTGGATATCGCTCTGCCTGCGCTCGAGTATTCGGTACGATTAAGATGAAATTGCTTTTGTTTTAATATTTTTCAATGTTGGATTTATATTCTTGTGTAACAATGAACTCAGAAGCATTGACCTTCAAATTATTGTAATAGATGAGTCTATAGAACAATTAAGAATTCGATAGATGGACAAAGGACAAGAAAACAAGTTTTAAAACCTTAAATTCTATAACGCTTGTTATCAGCTTTTTAATATTTAATCAAACGTATGTTCCAGTGTTTCTACATAAGTTTGATAAAATCAAACAAATAGCAACAAAAGTAGGGGAAAAAATGAAAAACATGCTTATGTAATATCGTCCTATTACATGAACTGCCAAGCTATTACAATGGATTAGTAACATTCAAAGTCAATATTATAATACAGCAGACAAAGTCGCGCAAGTCACCAGTGTATCGTTTTTTCTTTCAATGCGCGTCAAAGCGTGGCAGTGAGTCTAGCCGCAAGAGTCCACTCGCTACCGGGCTTTCTGCTCCTTCTTTTCCATTTCATTGAACTGAAACAGTACTTTTGAACTCTCTTGCAATGTTACAAAAACTAGCGGTCTTCCATGGCTGTGTTCTAGGACTAGAATCTAAGTGACCATCGGGACAAAAAACTTTATGGAGGAGACACGAAGTTGGTACGTTTTGGATCTATCAAATTTTAATGTTCTTAAACATGAAACTGAATAGTATTTTCTTCTAATAGATATGAAATTCAATACTTTTGGGCCTCTATTTGAGTCAGCATAGCGCACAGATTACGATAAATACAAAAAGATATGTTTTAGCTTCACCGCCAAATTCCTAATTTTCGTTGAAGCGTGTATCATACGTGTCAACCATAATTACTTGCTTAGGATCCGTAGAAACAAAAAACAGACCATCTGGCAATTTGTAACGGTTTGCCAGAAAAGAGGCGAACCTTTCCGTTGATTCCAGTAGCTCCTACGCATGAGTAACTTTGTGTTGTCGTTCTTCATTCGATAAAAACGTTTTTTAAATTGAATTGCATACAGGACGTAATTTAAGTAGGTAAGTCAAATAAATCTATGACTATAATTTGGCAGAGATATCGTACCTTCAATTCATGTAGGTAAGTAGATAAAAAACTATTGAATAAGTATTGAGAATTTGTGGAATGGCTTAAAAACTCACAATAAACTATCCTCAATCAAACTATTAGACCTATTTTGTTTCATATCGTTTTAATCGGAATTATTAAAAAAATAGAGCAGCGTAAAAACGAACGGCTCCCACCTACCGCGTTCCCACTGCACGTCACTCGCTCACGTAACCAAATACAGGATGATAATATTATAGGACGCCTTATCGGAGCGTTTATTTTAATTCGATCTGTCAGAAAAGAGACAAAAAACGTTTGACTTGGGCATCGCTACTGGGCGCGTCGGGCGCCTCGGAACGTGATCTGATCACATGAGCGGAGAAAATTCCATCACTCAGGTGTACCACTACAACCAGGCAAAGAGATGTATTTTGTCCACTATATTTTTTCTACACAGACTTAGGGCACTCGTTAGTTCTCTAGCTCCAGAGTTCTGAGGTCAATGAAATTGGTTCTCAAAAAATAATCGTGGTACCTATCTACCTACTATAGCTTAACCTGTTCAGTAAGTAGCCGTAAGCTTTTACTTTTTTTATAGATAAATTATACCGTAGTTCCGGTTGTCCCAGAATATATTGTCAATTTTCTGCGTAACATTTTACAAAGTAATAATTAGGTACGTACTATATATAAAATATGAAAATATCACTCATCGAGTCTCTACTACAGTGGGAGTAAGTGTACTATGTTTCAACAATGTATTTTAAGCAAATAAACGAAACAAAAACTATTCTAGACAATTAACACTATACAATTATTTAAAAAAAAACGGACAAGCGCTAGTTGGACTCGCCCACCGAGGGTTCCGTACAAATTTTTAGGTATATATACCTCGATGATTGATTAAGTACGTATTTTAAATAAAGACTATATTTTTTATGATTTAACTAGTTATTTCATAACAAAAGTAGTTTTCAGATATTCCCCTGTACTTGTAGTATAAAAGGACAGCAGGTAAGACTTGCTAAATTTCCAGTGCTTGCTAAATGGACCAGCTTATACTGATACGTACCTACACATATTAGAAATTAATCATTTTTGTATTCCTTAAGCTAAAAGATCTGCACCAATTTTGAGATTGTTCTTAAGCCACCAAGTTTTGAGGACCCGACAGTGAAACAGATTATTATTTCGTTACACCATAAACTTGAATTTCTACAGCCGTATGACGCTGTAGTTTAAATAAGTACTAACATAATCTACTGATATTAATTTCAACTTATTAGTTCTATAGGAACTTACTATACCTTAAGCCGTATGTAAGAAAATGAACCTTGACACACAGAAAGAAAGACAGCCAAACGAACCTCTTAAAGAAGTTCCCTTTTTTTTATTAAGGGTTACCCTAAGAAATACTGTAGAAAAGCAAAAATTTTAACAGTTAACAATCTAAATCACAGTGACGTCACGTTTGGATGTAAAAGGCGAGCCGCCTCAAGTTTCGCGGTGTGTGCGAGGCGCGCGCGACCGCGCAATTTCCCCGAGCGGCCACAGTCTCGCCGATTACGAGGTGTTGCTTTCCCATCATGATCACTGTATTACCTATCCTCTACTATATTAGCATTATTTTTGTTACTTATTAAAACCTTGTAGGAGAAATATTAAACCATCATTTCATTTTCATTTCATTTCATTACAAACATACCTACTACTATACCTTCTAGAATAAGGAAAGTCTCGAAGGTAAACAGCATAATGAATAAGCTAGACTGACCAGTGCGAGATAGAATCGCGCAAGGAGGGTTCCTTATATTTTGTGATTTGTTTTCCTTTACCAAAGAATAATATTTATTTATTACATAATAAGAATAAATAATATTATTTACTTATGCTGTGAGATTTGGATGAATTTCAATATTCTAATCTAAATCTATGGGAAGTAGCCTATAGGTTTTAATTTATTTGCGAGAGTCAAAATATGTGCATCATAAATGACGGTATTTGTTACCTCTAAAGTCAATAAAATAAATCATGTAGGTACAATTGATTTTTAATTGTTACGGTGCCTATTGGAACCGGGCGGTGCTCGACGAATTTAATACGTTGACTTAGATGCTTGATTGCTTTTTATCAGGAATGCGTACATATATAAATACCTATATATGTACGCATTCCTGATAAAAAGGCAGATGCGCAACGAAGTGATCTTATATCTAAAGGTTCCTTTTTGGTTGAGGTATGGAACCCTAAAACTAACTAATGTAGAGCCTCACAGAAGAAGATTAAATTATATGAAGAAACCTTTATGACCGCAAATGTATTTTACTGGCATTTTATTAGGTATGAAAACCATATTTAGTGTAGGTAGTAGTTTAATATCTACCTTCTGGTCAATTACCTGACAACAATAAAACATGCCCGTAGCTACCCATTATTAGCTGATACCCGTACGCCGTCTATAATTTATAAAATTGTCAAAAATTATATTCCGGTAGTCAGTGGCCAGTTATGGTGTTTTTTGTGTTGCACCCCTAAAACAGATACCTAAAAAAAGACGTCAGAAGCACGCGACACGCGATCCGTGGCGTCTCGCCGAACAAAAAATAACATCAATAATCAAATCTCCGCTGCCCGGTCGATATTAAACGCCTATAAATTATCCTAATAACTGTAAACTCTTTACTAGTGAACGGTCTCTCCCAAATATTCAAAACGCTGTCCAGTTTAAAGAGCGTTTTTTGTTTACTGACCGAAGATGGGTCAAATATTATCAGCTAGCTATAATTATTATGGTTAACAAAACGATTGCATAAACTTTTTATGGTAATGCATTTAACGTTATTAGATGATACGCGGCTACCACAAAAAAAATGTAGATTCTTTACAGTTCTTAGGTAGGTACCCTACTAATCTATTTCTATTTATGTTAAGTAAGTATATTAAAAAATTGGTGCGTTCTGGAATACCCTTTGAAATACGGTATCGGAGATTTTTATTGAATGAAGAAAATACATAAATATATAACTTTTCATCAAAACGTGGAATCCCCACAATACTATTCACGAATAAGAATATCACATGGGATGGTCATCTATACCTAGTACCTACTTACCTACCTACCTAATTCATTTAAAAAATCCAAAAATAAAAAGATTCATTAAAAAAATTAAGAAAATTTTCACTACAGTCTAAGATCTATATCTTAGACCGTTTTGAAAAATTCCTAGATTTAAAAATTGGAAAATTAGAGAAATACTGAAAGCTCTTATTTCAATGGGATTTTTGTATGAACTCAAAACCATAACTTGAAAGGACGGGTCAAGTCAGGTAGTCTACATATACATGTACTAATAATATTATAAAGAAAATACAAATATTTTATTTGTATTTTTGTATGGTTGTAACGAATAAACTTAAAAACTACTAGACCTATTTCAAAAATTCTTTCACTTATGGAAATTACATTATCAGGAAGTAAAGTAACGTACACAAACAGCTAATCTTGTTCTTTGCCCCACCTACCTTAGTTCCATAGTAACATCGAAGCTCTACACTCTTCATTTCTCAAATCCACGTCGACTCTACCCGAAATAAGACAGCGCTAGCGCTACCTACCGTGATGCGTCGTTGACACCTCTTACTTCTCCCCAAGAGACATCCAAGGGCGCCATCTACATGATATTCAAACAAACACTTGAGAATCATTGCTACAAACTTAATGTAGGTAATTTAACAACATTACACCGACTTGCCGCTTTTAATCCAATAATAGATGGCAGCACTAATATTATTCTTACAAGTTTATACTCGTAAATCAATATTTCATTGTCCTGTATTATTTGCTATTCTGTGCCATCTCACTCATCATAGAGGAATTAATTAAGCAAACAGAACGCGAGCGATTCCGTAGAAGTATTATAGAATACAAAACTTTCCACCGTCACCGAACTAACTCCATTCTGCAGATAGATTGCAATGTTTTTAGGATCATAGGTATGTACTTAGATAATTTATTTGAATTAATTTTGATATAAGTTCTTAGTCCAGCTTCTCTCATTGAAGGATAACATGAATCCGGTAGTAAGACTATCATTTAATTTTCAACGTCAACAGGTCAATGATGTCAAGCAAGAACTTAAATAATAATGCCGTTGCTGTAATTTACCGCCTTTATTATATTAGGAAAGTTCTAGCAACCCGTCCTTGCTTCGCTTCGGTTTACGTTTCAGAGCCTAGGTACCTACGCTAGACTTTCAGGGACACAAAAAATCTAATAACGGTCATTTATTGATAACGCATCGGATAAACAGCAGTTTCATTTATTTTGAAATCACACCTAAGTACATTTTGTCATTGGTAGTATAGAAGATATTTCATGTAGGTACCTACCTACCTAAAAATCGATAAATTAAGTAGGTAATAGCACTGACAGTGACAATATAGATAGTTGTAAAGGTCCATTTTGTCGCCATACCTACTGCTTCTCCTCTCTGATCAACCCGTAACAGCCCACTGCTGAGCGGCGGGTCTTGCCCGTAGTCCACCTATTGAGTCCACCTGGGTAGACCATGGGCAATTATTTTTACCCATGGACCACCCAGGTGGACTAAGGTGAACCATAGGATTTTTTTTTTAACCGTGGTCCACCTGCAAGCGTTATCTTTTTGGTCTGTATATAACAAGGGCCTCTCTGAATAACACTGACATGATTTACTTACTTATTTTGAGCCCAATTTCTCAGCTTCTTACTACCTACCTAGCGATAAGACCGCCCATTGTACTTTTTTGTATCACTGTGTCACTTGTTGCTAAAGAGATTTAAATATAATAATATTTAAATCTAATTAACTATATATAATATATATAATATCTAATTTAAATATTATATCTAAATCTAAAGAGATTTAAATATTAAAATAATATTTAAATCTCTTTGCTTGTTGCATATTTTTATTAGTGTACAATAAAGAGTTGTTACTTACTTACTCAATAGTTTCATAAATCACAATAATCTTTGAAATATATCTTATTGCATGTTCAATCTGAATAAAATTAAGTTTCCCATATCGTACGGGATCACCTTTGGGGATCACCGATTATATTTTAAGGGGTATACGTGCTCAGAAATCTGAGTAATTAGGGTTCCATACCAAAATGGTAAAAAAGGAATACCTATAACGTGTGACTTTATTAGTCTGTCTATCAGTCTTTGACTATTGCATTTCAGCAACACTGATGATATGATGATGATGGCGGTAGTTAGCCTCTTAAGTTGAAATGCTTTTAAATACTTAGGTACCTACTTAACGCTTGCCCACCTTTACTTACATATGAAAAAAATCAAAAAATATTTGAGTTCCGTTGCCGAGGACGGGGCTGAAGAGGGTTCCGAAATTTCAAGGTTATTAGAAGTTACTAGGTCAAGTGAGGTATCTTATTATAAAAGGAAAGTGCAAATGGGAATTTAAATATATTTTATTTCTATACCTACATGAAAAATGACCACAAAAGTGCCGCCTCTTCTTATCTCCGAATTAGTTTTATTTTTCTATGTAAATAGTGTACAAAAAATAAAACGATATCTCTCTTTACTAGCAGTTTTTTAGAAATCAGCAAAATTCTTTTACAGTCAAAGTTTTATGATGCTATCCAAAAAAATTTGATAAATTCGAGTGACTCTCGCACCGAGGATTCCGTACAAAATTGTTTGTAGATAGTTTTAAGGATTTTCGTAATATTGTTTCCTTTAGTTGTGCTTTCAGACCATGTTTTTATTCTTATTTATTTTATTTTATTTTAAGTCAACGAGAAGTACCTACCCGGTTTGGGTTTGATTTATTTCTGAGTGTCAAAATAAGATTTAGCAATTTCTACAATATGAAGATATTTATTAGAGAAAATATTTAAAAATACAATTCGGTAAGTGCAATTCGTACACATGAAATCTTTGAGTTTTGACCTTTTTCAACATGTTGCATTAATGTTGATTGTAAAAAATTTGATTTGATTCTACTTATCATTTTGAGTGTCTGCCAGTAGCTATTATTCTGATAATTTCGTCTGGACGAAATTATAGTAGTAAGGTATTGTATGTAAGGTAGATTCCGAAATGAAATTTCATACTGACATGATAAATTTCGAAAATTGATTTAGACCGTCATTTTGCGAATCCGTCATTTTGCGAATCTGACATTTTGCGATGGTTCCAAACTTTTTACTTATGATACTTAGTTGGTAACCAAATAATTAATTGTAATTTATATGACTTGCGAAATGTGATTAATTATGAGTTTTTGTAAATTGCTAAATCAATGATTACTTATTATTATAAATAGGTCACATTTGTCTGAAATATACGTTGGAAAACATTTTAATTCGTAAAAAAGTAAACTGAATACTTAGGTAGAAAACTGTAGTTTTCATTACTTTTAGGATTTCATAAGAAGGCGGTAAAAACTTAACCATTATGGTGCCGCTCTGTCTGTGTGTCTGTCACATCGGCTTATCTCATCAATTAATTACTAATGCTGTCAACCTGATATTTGGAATACTTTTAAATAATGCTAGCAGAACTATATTGAAAATTTTAAAAAGAAAACAGAGTAAAAGAGGCTTGAAGTCTTAGTGGCCAATAGGGTCAACCAGGGCAACGGGACGACTCTAAGAAATACTACCTACCTTATGATAATACTTACGTAGGTATATTATATACATATATCTAGTTTCAAGTCGTTAATTTAATTAGGTATATTATATATATCTAGTTTCAAGTCGTTAATTTAAGTAGGTATATTATATATATATATATATATCTACTTAAGCGCCGAGTAAGGTAGATAATAATTTCAAGTCGTTAATTTAAATAGGTAGGTATTTAATTATTGTAGCCGTTTTAGAGCTCTTCTTGAAATCTGGTTTTCATATTGTAAAATAAATATTTAATCGCAATCATTATCACTTTCACCACTGGATAAAACAAAAATAAAACAAAGTATCAATATCACAATTTAATGGACAAATATTTAAAAATACAGCAGAGGTTTGTAGTCGACAATTTCATTGGTTATTCTCTTATTTGTATTATGAAGGTATATAAGTCTTAAATTATTTCTATAGAAGAACATGAAAGTTTAATATCATATATTTATTATCATTAATAGCATACCAAATTTAATTTAATGTAGTCCGTCCGTTTGTGTGTTTGCACAAGTAGGTACCTATTTAACAGTATGTTAACCTTGACTTTATTTTCCTTTACATATTGGAATGCTTAATTGAATAGGAAGATATGTATGAAAATAGATGTACTACTACTAGAAACATGTGCTAATAATAAGAGAAACTATATAAATTGAATAGTGGTACAATAGACATAGGTACCGTCCCATACTTTGTCGTTATATGATTATTAATACTTAAGGTATAGGTAAGTCGTAAGTCCTGGTAATTATTTATAATTAAACGCTCATCAAAATTATGTTGTTTCTAATTTAGGTACTAGGCTGTTATAAATTTTTAATATATAAAATGTTGTATAGTTTATCGTACCTTTGCATACAATAAAATAAAAGTCATTTATGTAATTATTTCAAGCTAAACTAATTATGTTATTCAGTTTTCTATAAATATCTAGTATGCAATAGTATGAATTAGTAATGCTAATAAAAATTTTGCCAGCTACAAAAATACAAATAGAAAATACTCGAAATATTATTTAGATATCATTGTTCCCATTCGTTATTTAATAATTGTTTTAGGAAGTAAATTTATTTGAAAAGGAAATAAAACTTTTATCGATTTAGAATCAATTATATACAATATAAATTTCGATAATATTATGAATTACAATGATTAAAATTGGCACCAATTCTTTAAAATTAATATAATGTCAAGATACTTCTTAAGCCTCATATTTTGAGTACGTATATATAATATAGCATATGGTATTTGAAAAGTTAATTGGAGCGCTCATAATTTTGTTAAATATAGCAGATCTCAAACATTTTTTTTATTTAAATTTACATTCATCTATCTTTCACCATAAATATCCATAGTTTTAGAAATAGGTAAATAGATTAGGCTCAATTTAAAATACAATAGAAATCACATCAAACATTTATCTTTAAGTAAACGAAAAATAAATTTAATCACACATAGAAATTTTCAAAATGTAATCGTTAGCTATGCTAGTGTATAGTAGCACAGTTGGTACTTGACAGGTAAGTAGAAAGACTTGTATTAATTGATTTTTAGTTTCAGTGACCTGGGGGTCGATTTTTGAATCTCACCAAGTGACTAATTCTCACCGATGTGAGTGATTTCCGAAAGTTCGTATTTTTGAAACTCATCGGTGACTTACATTTGTCATACCTATGATATCGATTTACGAGTGCCCCCACCCACTCGTAATTGAAATCACCATGCGATTGTTTTTGACAGTTGACGTATGTGACATCTGCCAACAAAAGTGCCAAAGTATGTTTTTCGGAAGAATTAGCAGCGGGGCTCGATTGTGATATTTTGTGATTGCGACGATTTATTCAAAACAGCGTGTGACTTTCAAAAATACGGCTTTTGGAAAATGGTGACATAAAAGTCATCGGTGATAATTTTAGTCACCGGTGATTTTGATATCACCAGTGAGATTCAAAAATCGCTCTCCTGTACTGGCTCCGCCACCTACATATCACTTTCAAGAAGGCCCACCCTTTTCAGCGTATCCTCGCAATCTATTAACTTTATTTCATCCCACTCTTTAGAGCCACTCGGAACGCAGTCACCCATTAAATGAGCTTGTCCGTTTTTATCATTTCTAACGCTTTTATTTTTGCCACCGTCATCCAACTTCAGTAGTTCTATTTCGACACCGGACTCATCTTTATCGACCGCCGTCCTGCTGGGCCGGCGGTCCAGCTCCTGTCAGGTGCCTTGTATCTCGGCAAAGTCACAGTCGTCGTCTTGCAAACTTTTTTCAGCAAGACGGAAGCTTTCTAGGAACTCGTTCAAGTCCACCAACCCATCCTTGTTTATATCCATCAACCGACAAATATCAACGAGTTGCTCTTGGGTCATTGGATTTGGCATGTACTTACCGATCAGTTGACAAGCTTCGGAGAACTCCTCGAGTGTAATGAAACCTGTGAAATATCGCCCTGTTACTGCCATGAATTTATAAATTGCTAAGTGCTAAAGAGCTAAGTGTAATGTATCGATGAATAATAGATACCTGAGTTGTCTTTGTCTAGAATTTTGAAGATAGCCTCCAGACTTCTTTTGTTTTTGTAAAGAGTCTCGACAACAGTTTGTGTGTCAGCCTTGCGCCCATTTCGCTAAAAGCAAAGTATCAATTATTAGCTAGCGTGACATGTAAAAAAAATATGCACTACATCGTAATAGTATTGCTTACGTTAGAAGACAAATCGAAGGTGTCCATGTAACGAACTTTGCGGGTTTCAGGGTCTGTACGCACTAGTTTGTCTTTAAGCATCCTCCATGGAAGCCCAAGATGAGTTATCTCTTCCATCGCCTGACACCAGTCGCTTATTGATATGTAACCTACGAAAAACATCCTATTTTTAAAGAAAATATCCAGCACCGTTATCAACCTACTTTTCGACACACACACTTTTTGACACTCCAAAATGGGATATAAAAGATCAAGATGACAAGTGAGATAAAATTTTGCTGTGAGAAAACCTCCGCTGACTTCTCGTTGTAATGTCTTCGTGACACTTCGGACTGAATGGATGTGACTATCTGTGGTCCCTAAATTAATGACCTACAGCCCTTGGAAGCTTTTAGAAGCCGATAAGAAATATTAGGCTTGACATTTAAACTTTATAAGCTTCTTATATTACCAACGATTTTGACCTCAAAATATATTAGCTCTAGAAGTTTTTTTTCTGTAAACTTTTAGTTACCTACTTATTTCTAATAACTGTTCACGCAATTTTGTTAATATTTCGTAATTGTAACAAAATGACGATTGCAATTAAGTAGATTTGATGCAATGTAGCAAGTCCTGGTAAATTGCTTTAAAAACTGAGTAACCGCTTGCATCTTTTTTTCCCGTTCCTGTGGGAATTCCAAGCTACATTCCAAAATTCTGCTTTCTAGGTAAGGCCAAGACATTTTTCTTCCTTATAAGTCTAACTAGTGATGTTACACCTATTTCGCATTTTGATTGATTTTACATTTTACCGCCCTTATAGATCAAGTTTCTTACCGGAAATCGATACTTACCGCTCTGTTCAGTATCCATACTGCGGAAAGTGGCCTCTAAATGTCTCCGAGCCATCAAGATCTGGTTGTGCAGCTCCCTCATGGCCGAGGACTCCACTAAGCCGACGCGCTGACGGAAGGTCAGCCGGCGAGTTCGGGAAACCGCTGCCGTGTATTGCACGAACTGACGCTCCAGCGAGTTGCCGCATAGCTTCAAGTAGGCACCCTTGTTGGAACCCAACTCGTAATAGTTGGATGCGGAGAAAATTGTTATTACCTATTAAAACAAACGATTGCAGAGATAGCACTTTAGTACAACTAAAACATGACGTACCTAGTACATCTATACTAATATTATAAATAGGAAAGATTTGTATTTTGTATGTTTGTATCTTTGTTACGAATAAACTCAAAAACTACTAGACCGATTTTAAAAATTCTTTTAGCAATGGAAAGCTAGAATATCCTTGAGTAACATAGCAATATTTTATTCCCTTATTCCCACGGGAACGGGAACTACGCGGCTGAAACCGCGCAGAACCGCTAATTAAATATAAAATCAAAAGCTTGAGCGTGTAGGGGCACTTAAAAATATTTATATGCATTACTCACTATCTAAAGCTGTCGGGTGGAAATTTTTGGTTATGACATACCAGAGACGAAGACAAATATCGCGATACCTCGCACTTCAAAATCCATCAAACCGTTTTGGCAGTACGCCAAAGAAATAGACCCACACACGACCACTATTTACATACATATTCAATTACCATAGTTCTGGTGCAGTCAGATAAAAACTAGATTTCAATGCTGTCCAGAATTATTTTTCCATTCTTACACCACATGTGACGTTATACTGTCCGGATGTGGGCTGAAATTCAATATCTCACAGTCAGGGACTGTAAAACGAAGTTATTTTCGTAACCGTCTAGTGCATGACTAGTAGTGATCGTCAGTATTAGAGAATATGACTAAAATACAATGACATTTTAGCACCGGGAGATCACAATCTGACATCAAACTAAAATTAATAATATCACTCCTTTTATCCCCGAGGGGATAGGCATAGGCATTCCATGTCTGGAAATACCCACATTTCACCTGTGTAATATTTGGACCCCTTAACGTGATAGGTAGTGAGCCCAATGCCGGACCGGGTTTTCTGGGACCTGCGGGTTTCCTGACGATGTTTCCTTCACCGTCGTGCTAGTGATAAATATGTACGTAAGTTTTTATAAAACTAATTGTTACATGCTAGGATTTAGCCGCTGGGCTATCACTGAGCATCAAACTTCTAAGTAGGTAATTAATTGATTCAGGAGTTACTTTGCGGAAATTCACGATAACAAATTAATTACAAATGTATTAATATGCTACTCTACACTACTGGATGGATCATTTCATCCTTAGAACAACTTTTTCGAGTTGTTCTCCAATGCTCTGAAGTTTTTCTGAGAATGCCTCTAACATGTTTAAGATACACATACAGATATATCCTAACGCATTATTATATATTTCAAACAATAATAACCTAAATAATTATGTTATAATAAGGTCATTAAAATTCTAAAATACCTAATGATAATTACCTTCATTGATAGACACACATACTAACCGAGGCTATGAATTTAAGTGCTGAAGATACGAAAAAATCCAACGAGGAGTCGAAGACAAGCAAATGATTAAGGTACTTGAGCGCACGGTACAAAATATCATTTTACAAATTATTTTTTTATCAAACTATTAGTTCAATGTGATCTACGAATATAATTATACGTACATTTCCATTATGTAAGATCTCGTAGCCACCCGGCTTGCACTCGTGGCTGCGGACTATGAAGCTGAGTTTATTCTTCTGCAGAAAGGAGGCTGTCACGTCGGGACCAAAGTACGTGCCAGCGCCCCTCAAAGCGTTTGCCACACAACCACCGGTGCATTGCGGGTCTGACCACAGGATATCGAACACCTAGAATGATTGGAAAGTCGTCGTATATCATCCATTAAAACGTATACACTATTAAGAATTTATATCATAGCTCAGACTATAAAAACGAATTGATGTCAACGTTGAGTGTAAGGCACACATGCGACGCTTCGAAAGAACTTGGTAGAGTTCATGGTTCAATGCGGCTATGAACTCGAGTCAAATGTAAATTATGTTAGCTTTGATCAAAAGGTTCAGTTATATTCAAGCCAACCCAGATATATTTAATAAACTATCTGTATCTTTATAACTTTATCAGTATCTTCACCTAGACTAAAAGTTCCAAAATCGCAATAGTGTGCAATTGCTAGAATCTATAAAAATATATTTAAGATTATTTATATGGTTAATCGGTATTTTGCGAATATTTGAGGTCGCATCCTATCCCGGGCACGGTTGTGAAAGGAAGGAATTTCCAATTTCACAGACTATAAATGCGCCATCATGACCTAGCAGTGACGTATCTCTCCACTGTAGTTTATCGACTTCTGACGACAGTTTCATCGAAACTATCTATTACCTTCTTCATCAAACAATTTCGCGGCTTTCACGAAGTTATAATCATTTATCACTTTTTTGAGAAACTGACGTTATTTCCGATATCAGTAGAAAATATCCTTCATTTTCCGTTGAGTTTTCCAAGAATGTTTTACAGTGTAGACATTGCGCGACTGCTACAATAGTCTAGTGCAAGTGGGCATAGCTGTGTAATGGAATAATCCACTTTGTGTGCACATATGAACATAGTCTAATGGTTTCTGCATTTGCTACTATCCGACCGCACGAATTAAAAGTGAGGTTCATAATTATGTCAATTATTTGACCTAGCCATAGGTAAAATAATAGATATAATCATGAACCTCATGAACATCGATCGGATTGGCGATGTTTTGAAGAAAAGAAAGATAAAGAGTAGGTACCCGAAACAGGCATAAGTCGTTAGATGCTGGATGAAGCATATAATAGCGGTCTTTGTCTCTGCCTATACTCCAATGGGAAACAGTTGTGACATTGTATTTGTATGCTATATATTGCCAGTAGTATATTAAAGGAACAACATGACGGAAACATTCAGTTCGCGGTTTGGTGAAGCGCGATGCTTATCGGACATAGGTATAATGAGCACGGCCGCAACTAGCGCGACACGGGTTCACAATCCTCTGACAAGGGTTCATATCGGAAATCATTCGACCAATTTTCGATCTCTTTGTAAGAAAACCGACTTTTATCAAAGAAATTAAAAAAAAACTTGATGCCGAAGGTGGATTCTCGTTGATTTTCTTTATTTTTTGTAACTCTTATAAAACTAAAATATTGCTTACTCTCGCTAGCCACATGACGGCACACCAGTCAGAGACATAATTAATAGATAGTGGATCCGACAGTATAGTCGCCGTAACAGAAAGCGACTGGACTACGTGTTACTAAGGTGAAATTGCTAATAAACTATAATTTTTCTATCTAGTTATATACAATTTGTATTTCATAATTTAGATATTTATTTATCCTATTAAATTTAATTATTAATTAAAACTATGATTGCAAGCAAACTTGTCAATTGATATCGATCGAAAAATGTATCTCCATCATTTTCAGTGAAAACGAAGGCGGTAAACTTATCTACAACATAACTACAGGTAGATAGTACCTACTCGTAATACGCATACTACATATTACGATATTACAACAAATATTATACTTTCATTTAGTATAAAAACAAAGTCTCCTTAGGTACGTTTAAACCACGCAACGGATTTTGATGCGGTTTTCATTAATAGAAAGAGTGATAAAGGAAGGATATTTTTGTATATCGTATAAACTGGAGCGAAGCGAGGGCGTGTCGCCAGTTTATGAAAAATATTCAGTTATTTAAGCTAGAGAGCTAAAGTAAAGTTGGATTGTAACTACAGAATCTATGATAAAAACTATGTACATTGCGTTGTTTTTCCATATTTATAAAAGTTCTATACGTAACCGACTTTAACTGTTTGACGTGGATTGAAAAGTTTATAAGAAAATGTTTCAAATTCTAAATCTGTCGCAAAGTTGAACACTGTCTGAGGCACACGACAAATTGTAAGTAGAAGTGTCCCTTTGGGACAGAAAAGTTCATAAACCGGTCGCGATGTAAATAAGTTTATCCTGAAGAGAACTCCGTGGGGGCTCGGCTCAGGGAAATTGTGTTACACCGACAAGAGCCGACATTATTGCTTCAAGACGAAAGAAATGTACAACTATATTGTGCTAACTTACTATTGTATACCTAACCAAGCGACGAACCTAAACACGAACCAAGTGTTTTAAATAATAATTGTTATTAAATAAATGAAATTAATAATCTCATCTCTCATCCCCGAGGCGATAGGCAGAAGTGTTCCATTTCTGGAAATACCCATTTTTCACCAGTATATTCTTTAGACTCCTAGACGTGATAGGTGGTGAGCCTATCGCCGGACCGAGGTGCTGTTACACATGTCTCAGAATTCATTCTGGGACCTGCGGATTTCCTCATGATGTTTTCCTTTACCGTCGAGCTTGTGATAAATATGTAGGTAAGCTTTTTAGAAAAACTCAATGGTACATGCCAGGATTCGAACCCGAGCCTCACGACTTAGAAGCAGGCTCCTTAACCACTGGGTTATGACTGCTCATTATATCATTGATTTTAATTATGATGTTAATTGCTTGGTATAAAACTTATGAACGAAACTTCGGAGTAGGTACATTTAGCTGAAGCCTTTTCGTCGGGGATGACGTAGAAGTTTTCGAAGATTGTGTTAGTTCGTAGCGATAAGGCTGAGCAAACCAGGGATAACACGGTTTATTTGGAGGATATTGCTCAAGTTAATTTCAGCGAGCGGGTAACGAGCGCACGACAGCAATCAACCAGGCCTGATTGAATTTTCTATAAACATTAAAGGCTTCACTTTATATTTTATCTTAACAAACATGTTAACAACTAAATAATTAGTGATTTTAAAAGTCACGCTTTCACTAAGCTTAAAATAATTTTTTGTGAAGTTTTTTTCAGAACTAATTAATAGTTTTACTTTTGAGTAACTAATGGGTTTTGGAATTATTATTATCTTCTTTTTTCTAAAAAAAATACTAAGCCCTTTATAAGCTCTGTATGTCTACAAATTTCAATATAGTTAGGCAAACCGAGTATACCTACGCATCTTTTAAATAGCTGTTCAACATACACACGGTGTTCTCAGAATCCACATGACAACAAAGCTGCGCGAAGACAAGTAATGTAGACATTCTAGTATTCTAACAATTGGTGCCAGGGGTGACAGCTACCGGGTCGATACCGAAACAAGCAGAAGTAGTCATACATGATTAAGCACGATGGTAGACTAACCTGCTTCCATTCCACCTTGTCGATCACTTCGGAACCCGGAGCCGCATTTTCCATCACGGGAGGTCGGAGGAGGGACACGTACTGCGTTAATGTAAATCTATTAATGCTCATCTAATATTATTTATTAATAACACATCGCTTATCAGTATCTAGTTGTATTAAAGTATATGGCTAGTAATGGGGTTGAAGATAGCTACGGTATTTTTAATATATATACTACCTATCACTATATATTTATCACTAGCTCGACGGTGAAGGAAAACATCGTGAGGAAACCCGCAGGTCTCAGAATTAATTCTGAGACATGTGTAAACAGACCCGGTCCGGCGATGGGCTCACCACCTATCACGTTTAGGGGTCCAATATATCTCGTGAAATGTGGGTATATCCAGTAATGGAATACCTCTGCCTACCTCCTCGGGGATAAAAAAGGCGTGAGATTATATTTATATATTTATATACTACCTTTAAATAAACGTGCGCGAGCCGCGGGGGCTTCGCTCACGTTTATTTCACCCCCTTAGGGGTTGAATTTTGCAAAATCCTTTCTTAGTGGATGCCTAAACTGTATAAGTTATCAGTCAGTCAGTTTATCATTTTATATACTTATATAGATAAATTTATTTTATAAGACTGATTTGTATCTAAGAGCTTTTTTCATATTATGTACAAAATATATAAAAAAAAAATCTCACGCCTTTCATCCCCGAGGGAGTAGGCCGAGGTATTCCATTACTGGATATACCCACATTTCACGAGATACCTTGGACCCCTAAATGTGAAAGGTGGTGAGCCCATCGCCGGACCGGGTCTATTTACACATGTCTCAGAAATAATTCTGAGACCTGCGGGTTTCCTCACGATGTTTACCTTCACCGTCGAGCTAGTGATAAATATGTACGTACGTTTTTGAAAAACTCATTGGAACATGCCAGGATTCGAACCCGAGCCTCACTGATTTTCGACCGGCACTTTAACCGTCCGGGCTATCACTGCTCTTGACAAAATATTAGGTACATAGTTATTATCTTTAACGTGGAATTTCTTTCCACAGGAGCATCTATCTGAGAACGTCTTATTTATACTGCGATCACGATCCGTCTGCTATAATTTATATCCTGCGGCAGACTGCTAGGTTTATAATGAATTTCTTGAAGAAACTTGGACCAAATAACAGAAACAAAAATGTTCTACCTATATTCTCTGCTACTTTCGTTATTCTAGCAATATCTATAATTAGAAACTAATCCCGATAGCCGGGTATGAGTAATACGATGTTACCTTGTCTCGGTCAAGGCTACGAATCATATCAAGGTCGGTGGTGTCAGAAATGCCTCCATGTACTATGAACACTCGGTTGTTGATTATAGTTCCAAGAGGCAGCCAACGGTACACGCTCTCGATCAGCTTCAGAAGGCGTTCAGCATTGTGCTAAACATACAAACAAACTGTTATTACAAACACTCGTCGGTTTGGAGTATATCCAACATTTTGTTTGCTAACATTATCGATTTTTCCAGCATCACTCAGCTGGAAGATGGATAGTTTGACAACAAATCATTCTTACGGTCTTAGATAAATCGTCGAGGAAGATAATTACATTCTAAGATATATATGACACTCTATTGTGTGTTACGTGGTGTGATGTTAAAGCCAAAGGTTTAGTAACGTCGGGTAACCTATCAATGTCACTTTTATATAGGTAAACAATACATAATCCACCGATAATCGATACCTAATTATAATAAGTAATGTGTTTCCAAAAATGGAACAATTCATGAACAAAGCCCACAACAACATTTGCAGAAATTAATTGAGAGAAGTTTTAATTGGCAAAATAAAAGAATCTGACTTAAGATTGTTAATTATACTCACTTTGTATTTCTGATGGACTTCTTTAATAAAGCCATACCTGAGTACACAAAAAAGGTTTTTTAAATCCGCAACATAAAATCCACTAAAATACAGGAAAATTATTGTTACGCAGCTTTACCATACCAGGACAATTTGGCTTTTTATGAGCAACAAAAACCGATGTAAAACAACTATAAACATTTGCTGTGCTCTTTATTGGAATGATGATAGCACGTTCGTTCATATGAAGTCGTTTAGCTCGAACACTTTCATAGAATTTTACCTAGAATTCATAATGAGATCTTCATGGTTGCCGCGGTTGAGGTACACTCCTCCAGGGAAGGCTAACATGCAAGCTAGCAGCAGAAGCAGCACTTCTAGACCCTTTTTGCCTCGATCTACGAAGTCTCCGTTGAATATGTATGGATTTTCTGGTGATGGCAGCCCGTTCTGCATAAGACAATGCAAGCATTAAACTTTTGTGCAAAATATGCAAAACGAGTAGGTAAAACTGGGACCACTTGATTGATAGACATTAAAGCGCTATTGTTATGAGTATTAACACTTTTTAGGTATCTTTAATTTATCCGAAAATGTTATAATTTGACAATATCGACAAGACCCATCTCAATGTCAAATCAAAAGTTATAACTACGTGACAGATGAGACTTGCTTTGTATGCGCATTTTATGTTCACGTTCTTCGTAATCGCCTCTCTATAACACGATCCTTGGAGATGCGTACACATACATTATTCATGATTTGACAATCTGCTTCGATGTGACAGGTATTAAAGTATAGAAAGGTAGTATCCTATACGGTTAACCAAACCACCGTAGATGAACGAAACTAAATGGTCACTGATAAAACAGTGGAGCCATAACCTTAAAAAAATATTGAAAACTAAAACAAAATACATACTTACAACATTAATACCAAGATAAATAATTTTTAGCCTTGCTTTGTATCGCAAGTATTACCGCCTATCTTGCATCTTGGAATTTCAAGTTTCTAGTTTTACCTTTCTGTGTAAGTGTCAACATAACGAATTCCGAAATCAATAATTTAAAATTATTTAAAAAGGAACGAGTAGGTGCCACTAATAATAAAGTTTGGGTAGATGTGAAATGAAATGAAATAAATAAAAGCTCTGTGTGAGGTATTAACAACATTCTTTTTTTATTTGAAAGGCACATATTATGTGCCATTAGGTGTGGATATGATATCGTTCAAATGCCCGTCTTGGCTTTTTACAGTGGCACGGATCCGAGGGTTCCAATTATCTATTACCACTTTGAGCGATGGCCTGTGTTATGTTCTCCTTTAGGACATAAGTCGATTGTGGTTTATTTTCATAGACCTGCGACTTTAAGAAACCCCACAAGAAAAAGTATAGCGAGTTTTTCTTGTGGGGTTTCTTATATTCCCAAAAATCAATTTCTATGAACATTTTTCTGCCTACTTCTTTGCATATTGGTAATTACTGCATTAAACTAGGGCTTTCGAATACCGGATGTTTTGAAAAGCGGTATTAATAACGGAAAGTTTTTGTCCATGTTCCACGGTTTTCTTTAGGAGAGTCATAAGACAAAAGTCTGTGATGCTGGTATATGCGACGAGGACGGGCTTGCGGTGCGATGCGACGTAGCTAACCCGCGAGCATATGTTTATTAAGTACATTTGTTTAAAATATGTTATTATACAGAGATACGAATTCCGAATAATTCTCAAGTTTAATTGGAATTATTAAAAATATATAATTCGTTTTAGGTACTGTACAGATACTAGGCTCAACTAAATTAAATTACTGTTTTGAGACCTACACTGATTAAAAATCGGTAAACTGAACAATAAAATATGTACAATTGCTCTCAAATGTTATGCTGTGAATATAATGCTAATAAAATAAAACTAAATAATCAATGCCGGAATCCCGGTATTAGATACTTCAATACCGTTATTAAAAAAAAACGAATTATTATATCGGTAAGAAACAAAATTAAATTCAAACAAAATGCAACCCAATCCACGTTATGTTTGATATTCCAGTCTTTAATGTCAACATTCAGCTGTAAATGTCCTACCACATTTGCGGTCGTACAATATTATGGTTATTGTAGGAAGGCAAACACGACGCATTTTAGGGAATCCTTACATCTGTAGCGTTGGCCGCAGCCAAGCTTACGCAATGTCAGTTAAGAATCAATACTAACGTTCAAGTTATATAACAATAAGCACCATCCTTAAGGCTGGCTTGACCCTGAAGTCCTATAAAGGTCATGACACCATTTTCTCAACTTTTATTCTGCTAAGTGCGGTTTTCATTAAAATGCTGTACTTATCACTAAATATATTCCTTCAAATTAAGTACTCTTAACGAACCCGTACAATTCAAATCGACCTTTTTAAGCAGAAGATTTTAAGAACACCTAAAATCTTTATATAACAGCAATTAAAGACTTAACAATATTTTATGGATTTTTTGTTTGTCGGGCTATCGGTATTTTTGAATGCGCGTATCGCAAAACTGCTGCATGAAATTGAATGCGGTTTTCACAGTTGTATTGTTAAGATCTAGTAAGTGCACCTATACGTTACGTCTTGACACGCCGGGTGGAAGCCGAGTTATCTATACATACAGACTGTATTTTAACTGGGTCAGTAGGTACGGCGACGAAGTTGCGGGCAAAAGCTAGTCTTAGATAAAAACTTTCTACTTGGCCCTTTTTCCGTGCATCCTTATGTTTACGATTTGGCTAGGTTTGAAAAGCGTACTTTTTATTATAGACTAGCCAGCTGCCCCGCGACGTTGCCCGTTGTTTTTTCGGTTCCCGTTAAAAATTCGAAAAATCCTTTCTAAATCTAATATTCCCATGGAAGAGATGTAGCCGTTTGGGCTGTACGTTAATATGTCAGTCAGACAATTAGTAATTGAGTCACTTCTTTTGATTTTTGAAGTAATTTCAAATGTCACAATTATACCCTGATTAAATAGTGATATACTTATTATAGTAGGTGATAAATACCACAGATGCTGACATTTAACGGACGTGTTTACAGTCGTGAAAACTTGCATTTAGCAAAATAAATACACCTCCATTATCCTCATTAGAAAGATGCATAATTAAAACAATACACTGCAAATAGGTCGCTAGCTCACCACGCTTTAACAAAACGGGCGGAGCCAATAATACGAACTTCATTCGACGCATCTGATGGGTATTTTTACAGGCTTTTTATTATCGCGAGCGGATTGCAAAGCTACGGTTACGGCCTAATAACAGTCAGCCCATGCGCCTGTTAACGCTGATTGGAGACTCAACGCTGCAGAGCTCCATTTTTTATAAAAATTCTGCGTGCCATTTGACACTTCTGACAGTTTTGAGTGAGGTCATCGGAGACTACATGAGACGATTAATATATTATCTCCACATTGTTATTTAAGGGTTTTACGGTTTTACATGAAATAAATTATTATTATTATCTACATCTACATTAATATTCTAAAGAGGAAAGATTTGTATTTTTGTAACGAAAAAAACTCAAACACTGTGACGATTTAAAAAAATCTTTCAGCTATAGAAAGCTGCACTATAAGGGAGGCTATATTTTATACCCGTATTCCCATGGGAACGGAAACTATGCGGGTAAAACCCCGAGGAACAGATATGTATATATATCTAATTAAATAAAAATCAATTGCCGCAAGTATGAAAGATCATCACTTGAAAACTGCGCGACAGATTAGGCTGTTTTTTTGTTGGTTGTAACAAAAACTTCTTAGTTATGAAAATTCTGAAATGCAATGAAAACTGTAATTTTTGTGTAGAACTAAGTTTTTTTTTTTCTCTGTCGCATCACACAAAACCTCATGACCGATTTTGATGAAATTTGAGTGTAGTTATAGCTTTGGCTACTTGGTCAACATATAGAACACTAGTTATTTTATGCTACCTACTTACATTACTTACGCCTTTCGGGGAATCTTCAAACTTTTGAATGACATATTATTGTGAATTGTATAATTGTATTTAGTTTTAACTTTGCGATTCTGATTTATCAAACTTTTAACTTTATTTATACGTCTTTTCGCATGTTTCCGGCTAAAGATTTTGTGAATTAAAAAGAAGTAAAGGACCGTCTGGAGCTAGAATAGGAATTTACTTCGTCTACTTTTATTACGTTATGCCGTGCCCTGAAACCCTATAGCTTTAGTAATTACTCGGCTTAGTGACAGTAAAATAACCGTTGGAATATCCGATCTTATCTACTATAGCAATAGGGCAAGGATACCTATTGCCTTCAATAAAACAATGGTAAATTAAATTAGTCGATTGCATTTGCATAATATAGGCGGTTTCAGCTTGTCACCTTTTATAACACTCTGATAAAAAAATCAAAAGAGAAACGCTTTCAAAAGTAACGTTTGACGGGTCTCATGAAAATGCCACACATAAAAGTACTTATGATGAAAAATCAATTTATACAGCTGGACAAGTTTTTGATATTTTGCATTTACCGAGTGAGCGGCAACTTAGATTCCACTTCATTTTATATCCAAGATGTTTACTTTAGCTGTGTTTTAACTGGTTCATATGATATTAAAAATTTTCGATTTACCCTAGTTTTATTAAGAATTTAAGAATAGGATACATCCTTAGCAAAACACCAGAATAATATGAATTGAAAAAATGGAGAAGGAGTCTCGAAATGAACACAGCATTCTCGTTTAAAAAATCTACTCGTTTAAGAAACCACAATAAAATTTGCCAACTATTTAGCGATTGTTTTAAATAGGTTTTTGAATTAAAGTTTAAATTTTATTTCCACTGGTCAGCTATAAAACACAATTTAACATTAACCTTATTAAAATCACAAATAAAATATTTCGAGGCACGTGCCCAAAGCGGCATCAGCATACCCTCGCTGTATAGGTTAGGTACCAGAATTTTCACCGTGCTAAAAATAAATTTTCAAAAATTAAAAAGGATCAAGTAAACTAATTCAATTAGTAAAGCTTCTTAATTTTTATAACGTGCGTTCATCGAGTCATGAAATTCTTCATTACTTAGCCTTACTATTTCCTGTTGACTTCATACCATAAAGTCCTAAGAAATATATAGATACAAAAGCAATTTCTATCAATATTGCGTGTGTGTTTTTGCAGGAAATAAGGGGAGGAAAGAAAACTTGTGCAAATTAATAAGGTCGTCCGGCGTAACAGGCGGTCTATCAATGAAACGGTGCCCTGCTTGGACGCGGCACAAATTAGATGACGCGTGCGCCGCTCCCTGCTGTTTGCCGAGGGCCATAGAGCCCGCCGCCCTCTTGACGTCAAGACTGTCCTTAATGAGCGTCCGCAAAAACAACACGTAGGAAACCTTACTGGCACACAATGTTACCGCAAAGTATGTGGGTGTTGGTATAAAAGAAATGTAAGTGGAAAGAGCCCACATCGTGGTAACCTTCTAGTAAGTATAATAAAGTACTTTAATATACAAGGTGTTTATATCGTCAACAATGCTTATTTATTCATCTATTTGAGAAACTTAATGTCTCCTTATTTTTAAGTCACAAAAGACAGACATAAATGACATCAAAACATGTCTTGAAAGTTTGCTTTCAAATAAAAATGTTTCCATATAAGGTTCATAATATTAAGGTACATATTATTACGACACATTTCTTACTGCAACTGACAGATTGTCATAAATCCCTTATATTATGTGGAAATGTGTTGCTATAGTGCTATTCACAATGTTTTCAAGAAGGTGAAAATATTTCTGACGTTTTTCCTATTTCCTTCACTTATAATAGAATCACTGAAGCTTTAAAAAATATGCTTTTTCATCATAAAGGCGTGAAATTTATTGTGTTATTAGATTTCTTTTGGCATGAAAGGATATTGAATGTTACAGATAAAAAGCCTTCCCTTTGATTCGTCACAGAATGTCAAAATAATAAGACAGTACAGAATAATCGAAAAGAGGGTCACACAAAATTTTATCGCATTGGTAACAATGAACACAAATCGTGGCTACAAAGCGTTTTCATAGGCTTTATAGTATATCTTGGCAAAGCATTCGAACCGTAGCCCCATATTAAAATTAACCCCTAAACAATATTAATGTAAATAGAGTATTACATAAAAGATCCGCTGTAATTCCACACCTTATACAAAAGTCGAAATTAGATTGTCTATTTCTAACAATGCCGTTTTACAGCTTAGATAAAACAGAATGGTTTGCATAAATGTTTATAGCGTATAAATTCTCTAGAAACTGCAGATTCGTGCTGTCACATCTGTAAAACAAAGTAATCTTCATAACGAGTAGGTTGGGCCGTTAATATAAGGGAATTTTGAATTGCACAAATGCTAACGCAGTATATTCGTCCAATTAAAAGCAGCTGTTAATAGTACGTATATCTTCCTATTTATAAGGCACCACGAGGTACCATAGGTACAGTACAGTACAGTTAACAGAACCCATAGTCTCCCGTTATTTGATTTTTGATAAGGGTTATTAATCTTAATTATTACAAGAGAAAACTATATGGGAATCTAACTAGAACAAAAAAAAATGGCAAAAGCATTTCGCTATGTAACCAAAGCAGATATTGAAATTATATTTTGAAGAAGTATAAACATAATTGGATAATATTGTTGTATTACTTTTATAGCTCATGCAATAAGATAGATAATTCCAATTTGCTTCTCCAGAATTGCAGCAATAAATTGGTCTACTGAACATTATTACAGAAAATGCATCTCGCAAATAATAGTCTTGATGATAGCGCTATGAAGATAAATTGAACGATAACACAAAAAATTTCTTCGATTATCATATTAATAAATTATTAGGTACTTTGTCATCATACCTAGATTACTAGATGGTAGAGGATAATTACTTAGTTTCTATTATTTCCACTCGAAATGACCAAGTTAATTGAAATAATTTTATTGTGACTGGTGTACTTCAATTTAGGGCCGATTTTTCAATAGCTAGATAAACAGACAGATAGGGTTTATTCGACAGGTAGCAAGATATTGAATTTTTCAATAGTCGGATAGGACTTATTTTTCGAATAACTCCACTACCTGAGGAATAAATCTATTTGCCGCTTCCATCGCCAGATAGCCACTTATTCGACTGAATAGTTTGACGTTGACGTACGTTTTTATAAAGTAAACTTGGTTTGAGGTTATTTCTTGCGTTTGAACGAAGTGATAAATTAGATATCATAATTTATTATGGATATTTTCGATAGTATTGGTGACCTGGCTATCGAAGAAGAGGCCATAGTAAATGAATATTTAAATCTATGTGAAAGAAAAGAAAGAATCGTCAGATCAAGGCCTGATACGATACCTGATACGGAGTGGGATTCAAAAGCATTTCATCGTCGATTCAGACTTTTAAAAGAGTCTGTGCAAAGTTTGCTTTCACTGATAGAAGATAAAATCAAGCACAAAACACAAAGGTAAGTTTTGTTCGCTTAAACAGTCAGTGATCTAAGTGTAAGGATACCTACCTAGTACCTACCCATACAAACTGTATTGTTGCAGTAACCTAAAATAAGCGCTATTATATTTCAGGAACCAGTGTATTCCACCCATGCTACAGTTACTAATTACACTACGGTTTTATGCCACTGGGAGTTTCTACATAACTTTTGGTGATTTTCAAAAGGTCTCAGGAAGAATTTGATAAAATATCCAGATTCCCTAGAGTGATCTCTGCTATAATGGCACTCACATTAGGATTCAGTCGGCCGGTGGAAATACAGCAAAGGAATTCAGGAACACAATAGGCTTTTTGTCATTTAATGTGCAAGTAATGTGTTGAGCAGAATTGATATTTCAAGATGTAGTTGCATAATATACAGGGTGACTTTTTTTACCGTCTGGAAAAAAATGTGGTGTGATAGGTAAGTGTAATAGATTGATTTAACAATGTTACCTAAAAAAAATTTTTTTTCTCAAAAAATTTTTTTCTCAAAAAATTTTTTTCTTCCTTAAACTAATATACATTACTCAATTGTAGTCAATAATACACACTGAGATATTTGAAATAGTATTTTAAAAAGAAACAGGCCCGTAGCTTCCATTTATGCGCAATCTACCTACAACCGCCAGCTGCGCGTAGTACTGTGCGTAGTTTTCTAGATTTTGTAAATTGCACTAAACATAACTATATTTAACAATTAATCTCGTGTATAACTTCGTCTCTAGATACCTTATACGTCATATTTTTTTCCAGACGGTAAAAAAAATCATCCAGTATAAGACCTTAATTAGACAGTAGGTACTTTTATAACAATAAAAATGTTTCTATAGAAAATAAAGTTTTTATTTTTCTACACACAAAAAACTATCTAAAAACATTATGACAGGCACACATAAATAAATTAACTTTTTTTTTTTGCTATAAGAAGTATTTCTTCTTTTCTTCTCTCATCGTTAGCCAAATGTAAAATTTTCAGTTTATGTTCCTCCTCCATAAACTGTTGTTCGTTTCTCGCAGTCTTTATTTGTAGCTGTACCTGTACCTACATATTTATCACTAGCTCGACGTTGAAGGAAAACATCGTGAGGAAACCCGCAGGTCTCAGAATTAACTCGGAGGCATGTGTAAAAACAGACCCGGTCCGGCGATGGGCTCACCACCAATCACGTTTAGGGTTCCAAAGAATATCTCGTGAAAAGTGGGTATTATCCAGAAATGCAATACCTCTGCCGACCCCCTCGGGGATAAAATGCGTGAGATTATTATTTATTATCATAATAAAATAGGCAGAAATAATATCTAGAGACCGTTGAACGGAAAAGTTCACTGCTAGAGACAGTGACAAGACAAGTCAACAAACATCGCTAAGCAACCGAAAATCAAAGACGTCCTGCTCTAACACTTGTCTAAGCAATATATTTGTTTCACCTCTCCGAAGTTTGAGTTGCCAGAGTTGAAATAATAGATCAGATAGTTATCCGTGGAATAAAAGAAGATTGAAAAATTGGCGAGCAGTTATTCGTCCGATAAACAGTCACATAACTTTGTTCGTTAGATAGTTATTTGTCTGTTTATCTAGCTATTGAAAAATCGGCCCTTAGTAAGATACTTATGTCAGATACTAATAGGTGTGGTTGTACTTATAAATGTCTAGTCTCAGAACATAATAGAAGCAATAGCGCTTCCAAAAGTGTACTATAGGTCTAACTGACATTCTATAAGTTGATTAAAAGATCGTTACAAGAAAAGAATGCTCCTATAACTGCACCCAAATCCAGCATTGTAGTAAACTTCAAGTATCTTATAAGTAAAAGAAAAACTAGTCTTGATTTAGTCTTCAAGTGCTGATTTTGCTAGTTGGGTAGAAATCCGAGTTGAAGCATTTCGTACTAGAATTTATGCAGCTTTATAAATTCTAGTACGAAATGCCTAGAAAAAGATTCATATGAATTGTTGTGCCCATTGGCCATCTAATTCGGTGTATATTTTTTTTCACTATTTTTTAAATAATAGTATACGATCACAATATTTTGAGCAACTAATTTCAGAAAATATAGAAAAAAAAGAATTTATGAAATTAAATAATAAAATAAATAAATATTTCATTTCATAAATTCTTTTTTGCTATACCTACAGTAATCATATAATGTTATTATATTATGTCGAAAATCGATGTTACCATCTGTATGACCTCCTAATGACTTCACGTCGCCGGATGTCGGTAGAACTGACTTTTTGGTTGACATCGATTTGATACTTCAATTACCCACTGTTGCATAATGTTTATACGATCACATACCTTGTGGAAGATGACTAGTAAATCGTCGAGTTTCCCATGCAGGTCACCACAGACAGTAATCTGGCTGGATATGGAGGTGGTTGCCACGTGGATGTTAGGTAGCCTCTTCAGGACTTGAGTAGCCTCCTTTAGAATTTGAGCCACGTGTTTCGGGTGCAAACGATGCTAGAAAATTCACTTATCATTTAACATCAAACCAAACACCGATTGTTTAAAGTTTTTTATAGAGAAAATATCATAACTCTTGGCCATAATGAGACTAATGAAACTCAAGAGTGGCCTAATCAAAAATCCGAATATAATAATAATAATAAATGTGTGTAGTAATTAAGTCACTCACGGTTATTTAGTATATACTGGATGATTTTTTTTACCGTCTGGAAAAAAATATGACGTATAAGGTATCTAGAGCCGAAGTTATACACGAGATTAATTTTTGAATATAGTCATGTTTAGTGCAATTTACAAAATCTAGAAAACTACGCACAGTACTACGCGCAGCTGGCGGTTGTAGGTAGATTGCGCATAAATGGAAGCTACGAGCCTGTTTCTTTTTAAAATACTATTTCAAATATCTCAGTGTGTATTATGGACTACAATTGAGTAATGTATATTAGTTTAATTAAGAAAAAAAATTTTTGAGAAAAAAAAATTTTTTTTTACTAACATTGCCAAATGAATCTATTACACTTACCTATCACACCACATTTTTTTCCAGACGGTAAAAAAAGTCACCCTGTATGTACGTCATTTGCCTTTCACTAAACTAAAATATGATACATACACATCCAGTCAAGCATCAGCAACCAACGGGTGATCAAGGGCAATAGATAATCTGACAGATAGATAGATATTTTGTCAGCCTTTCTATACGGGAATCGAATATAAATTCTTACTTTATCAAAATCTTGCTTATATGTTTTCTTCGAGGGGGTAGCCAGAGGAATTCTATTTCTGGATATACCCACTTTTCACGAGATATTCTTTAGACCCCTAAACGTGATAGGTGATGAGCCCATCGCCGGACCGGGTCTGTTACACATGCCTCATAATTAAATCTGGGACCTGCGGGTTTCCTCACGATTTTTTCCTTCACCGTCAAGCTAGAGATGAATATGTACATAAGTTTTGAAAAACTCATTGGTACATGCCAGGATTCGAACCCGAGCCTCACTGATTATCATCATGTAAAGCAGGCTCTTTAACCGTAAGGCTATCACTGCTCTTAGTTATACATAGTTATAGATTACATAATATGTAATAAGTGCATACCTTTTTCTTCCTGAAGGCTTCGATTAGTAAGTCAATATCCTTCCTCTGCAAAGGAAATTCTATATCGGGGCCCCGAGAAGGCTTCGGAGGAGCCGTCTCATCAATGCCCCCGCCCTCGTCAGACTCCTCGGAAAATACTTGCTCCACTGCAAAACAAAAGTTATTTTATTGTGCTTAAATTGTTCAATTAATTTCTATACGCTCCCAAAGTATGATGGGACAAAACTGTATAGTTATGATTAGTTAAGTCCGCTCCGCTCATTCCTCTAAACCCATTATTTTAGTCGCACAATAAAATTTGAATGGGATTGAATATTATGTCCCATGTTCTACTATAAAGTTATAGGATTGTTTTAGGTTGGTGGGTATGTCAGGTCAGTGAATGTCATGTAACACAGTTCCAAGAATAACAGACCTAGTTTTAAATGCACCATGTGGAAAAGGTCACTGCAGTTGGATTACGTAGCTCATGCCATGTCCAGAGATACTGCTTCGTTGCGTGTTTACGTGTACTATTAAACAAATGGAAAAATAGGAATAGTGGTCTGCTGTAAGTTCTGTGACGTAAACGGAATGAACTCCGCATAATTAAATTTACTCAGCGCAAATTACAGAATGAGAAACAACAGAGTAGGTACGAGTACACATTTTTCCTGTGATAAAAAAGTGCTCGAGTAAACTCACATAAATCGTCGTCAAAATATAATATTTGTGTACAATGTTGTTCGTAAATCACATTACTTTCTTGACTTTTATAAACTCAAGGCGAAAAAAATGTAACTTGATGTTGAAATATAATTATTACTAAAGCATTTTTATTCATAAAATCATGTCCCACCTTTTGAAGTTTGATAAGCCTACTAAGCATAATGAAATAGGTAGATTTTTACGTAATGCTATCAGAAAAGCGGATGCCACCTTCGGCCCCTGCTCTGCTCCAAGGTCGGGGTAAAGTACTCACAAACGGAAGCAGTCCTCGAGGTGCGCTCGGAAGAGGGCCGTCCACTGGTGTCCCTCATATGACTCAGCAAAGCGTTGAAAAAGTTGTACAGCTGAAATAATGTACCTATTTTATTATTTGTGTCAAGTAAAAACTTTATCCAGTGTGTAATAAAGATTAAGTTTAAATATATGCCGTCTGTAAAATAAGTGTATCTTGGAGTTAGAGTAATAGTAATAAGAAGAAGAATTTTTCGATATCTCATGAAGTTGTATAGTAAGTATGTATATTTATATCTCGCTGCAAAAAAACACCAAAATAAAATATTACAATATAGGTACCTTTACGAGGCCATTGTATTTGTATGTTTATTTTGTTTACAAATTATAATGAATCCTATACATATAGCGCCGAATAATGTTAATTACAATTCAAATAGTTAGTTAATAAGTAAACATAGTCACTAATTTGTTTTGAAAACTATATTATGTTCTGTCAATAAATTAAGGTACGGTTGGAGTGCAGAGTCAGAAACTCGGTAACGTTGTGTTTGCAACTTTCCCTTATTTATTTGATTTACGATTTTCGTTGAGCTTTACGGAAAACTACGATTCCGAGAATACTCCTAGCAACAAAATTTTGTTTGTAGTCTGAGATAGGTGCTAGTTAACTTAGTCATATTATATTAGTTGGTTTATTTAAATATTAAAGAAAATAATATATCGCAGATGTACTAAGTGCTACATTGCAAAATTTTCCCGTAAATGCTTAACAAAACGTAGCAATTCAGATAAAATGATCTAAATAGGGGAGGGAGTTGGAAGAGGTATTCAGTTTATGAAAGCACCCACTTTTTATACAAATTATATGTATTCTTCAGACTCCTAAATATATATTATGCCTCAGAACTAAATGTAGGCCATGCCGGTATTCTCTTTTCACCGCCAAGCGAGTAATTAATAATGTACGAAAGTATTTTAAATATTGGTACATGCACTGCACCGGAATAAATTATTTTTTATTATCAAATGATTAATCAAAAGTGAACATAAAAATCCCCCAGAAATCCCATCGTGATTGAAAGAATCTTAACGTATTATGCCGATAAAAAAAATCAGAAAAAGTTAGACTATTACTTCACATGAATGATTGTGCATTCACATGATTAGTCAATGATTACTACCGTACGAGCGGAAAGTCGTCGCTACCGGTCACATTTTGCCAACCAAGCTCGCCCTATCTACAATGTAGACAGAGCCCCACTCTTATTTTTGTTTGATCAATGCCCTAGATTGATGAGGAGAGTGATATTATGTCTGGTACTTAGGACCTAGGTAGGGAATTATTTGTTAGCTTTTAGTGCAATATCTACATATATTTTTTATTATAATTTTGAATAACCGTTTAATTTAAAATAAACCTAATTTTCTTCGTTTATTTTCTGCGCATTGCGGCAGATGTGGCAAAATTTTTGACGACGAGATATGGGTACAATGGTGAGAAAATTAAAAAAAGAATCGTGTTCCTAACTCGATTACAAATTACAACCCGAGTTAATATAATGACGTTAGGCGGCAAAAGTAATCACTCACTTTTGCTAAAAAATTCAACCATTGTTTAGGTATTCTATGGCTCTATAGAATTACTGTAGCGTGACACGCCAAATGATCACACGTGTGCAGCTCATGCCATGGCCCCTAATTGCCAGCTGTCTCGGTGACTGTAGAGTGTAGACCTTGTATTCTAGATCCTAACAGATATGGTAATTGGTTCTAGCTGTAGTAATCACTAATCACACATATTGATGTTATTATCCTTTACGACTCCTAGAATAAATTACGATTTTCTAAATGAGAATTATGTCAGTGTTATTAAAAGAGGTTTATAAACACCTAACCATAAATTTGAATTGCCTAATGTTATATAATTACCTATGCATGCCCAGAAAGATATACTCTAAATATTTATGCATTAAATTAAATGTCACTAGTGTATTATTATTCCCGAACTATATATACTTACTTACTTTACCTTACGATAGTTGATCTCGAAAATCAGTAACAATATCGATAGGTAGGTGGCACAGAGACGTAAAAGGTGGTAAAGCGGTTGCGATCCGGGACGGGATATTTTTGTAATTTTCGAGTTTGTGTGCAACCTGTTCCACCGAAAGTAAGCGCTTTTTCGCCTCTTTGGGAGTTGGCCTAAATACTATCAGATACTATTGATGAGTTTCGACTATAGCTATCCCGTCTATTTCTCAACTAACGGTAGTTGCTTATGGATTGGCAATACTAATGCTGACACATATTTTATTAGTTTAATTACAGGGAAATATGGGAATAAAATATAGCCTTTACTACTCAGGAATAGTGTAGTATTATAATGATGAAAGAATTTTCGAAATCGGTCCAGATGTTTTTTTTAGTTTATTTATTACAAACATACAAAAAATACTAGGTATATAATACTGTTACATAAGTATTATATTAATAACTGTTGCGTGCGATTTCACCTGCGCCAGTACCATTCCCAAGGGAATACAGGAATAAAATATTAGATTAAGACTTCCTATTGAATATCTTTGACTGTGTCGCATCTTGAGTGTAGGTATAGGCGGCGAATTACGCTACATTTCCCTAATCTAAATATACCTAAGCTGTTCCGCGCGGTTTCACCCGCGTAGTTCCCGTTCTTGTGGGAATACGGAGATAAAATATAGAATATGTTACCCAGGGATATTGTACCATTCTAATGCAGAAAAAAATTTTCTAATCGTTCCAGTAGTTTTTGAGTTAATTTATTACAAACATACAGTCTCCTCCTAATAATATTAGTGTAGATAATAAAATTATAAAATAAAATATGTAACATAACTTAAAATAGAAAAACAAATCAAATCTGTATATTTATATAAAATATAATTAGTGTAGATATAGAAATGTAGATATAGATTATTCTCAGAGATTTGATGATAACAGGGTTGTGTCCGCGCGTGTCCTTGTTCACTGAGGCCGAATGAACACTGTGAAATGCTCACTGAGCGCGGTGATATGCTGGAACTGACACCCCTAGATTGCTTCAATGTAGACTTCGTCGTTAGAAATTATGTATGACACCTATAGTGACTCTGCCTCTAAGTGGATTATCTCCTCAACTGATATAATATTATCTATATACGTAGTATACTTTAAATACGTAGTTTTTTTTATTTAACTTCATTTACCAAGAAAATTTACACATGGCGAAGTTAATGCCTAAAGGAATTATCTACGAGTCAACCATCAAGCGAAGCAGAATAAATAATATCTATATCTATACTTATACTATAACTAGTGGCCCGGGCAGACGTCGTTCTGCCACCGTATAAACCATCCCTGGACCCACTCTAACCCACACAAAAAGTTTCATCAAAATCTGTCCAGCCGTTCTGGAGTTTTAATCAGACTAACGAACATCAATTCATTTTTATTTATATAAGATATACTATACTATTTACTATAATCTATATACTATAATATTACAAAAACTATACAACTATAATATTACGAATAAACTCAAAAACTACTGGACCGATTTAAAAAATTCTTTCGCCAATGGAAAGCTAGAAGATCCCTGAGTAACATAGGCTTTATTTTATTCCCGTAGTCCCATGGGAAGGAGAACTACGCGAGTGAAACCGCGCACATAGTGAAGTGGAAGATATAGGCTGCTGTTTACAATCAGCTAAAGCGTCTGACATGGACGAGTTTAAGTAAATTAAAATAATAAATAAAATAATTCATCTGTAAATAACGCGTAACAGAAAAAGCGCAATTCCTCATACACCCCATTAGTATATTAATATAAAAAAAATATGATGCAATCGAACTTTAGTATTGTATATTGTATAACCAATTTTCTTAAATACCGATCAATAATAGCACGATTTCCATAGATAGCACTAAATTCAGTTATGCTTATTCACTTTTTGGAAAAAATTTACACATTGTAACTCCTCAACCCTAATATCATATATAGAATACTAAAAGAACATAAAACAGCTTGGTGGGGCTGTAAACATGAAAACACATGTAAATATAGTCAGAAATAGAAAAATATTAAAACTTAGGAAAATACGAAAATTAGGAAAATTCCGTAAATTAGGGCTTGGTATGATCGAAGAGATGTTAAAATAGCATAAAAGTTTCATAAAAGTAGTTAGAAATTGGTTTCAGTAGGGTTCAGGAAAAACCGACTTGTTTAGTATGGAAAATATAGCGGAATAGTTCTTGTATTAAGATAAACCATTTTTCGGTTATAACTCCGGAACTATTGGAGCTAGAGAGATAAAAAGTATATCATTGTAATGCTATTCACGGACCCTACGATATGCAAAAGGTTTCATCCAAATCGGAGATGGTCGGGTTTTTCCGGCGCGGGACACGAAGAGGGGGTTCTGGCATCTATGGTGAGGGAGGGTGCGCGGTCGCGGGGCGAGGCTGCCACCTCAACCAAAGGTTGGACCTAGGATGTATGATACATGGGTCGATCCTGTTGAGCAATATGACATATAAATAAATAAATAAAATAAAAATATAAAACTCTCATATGGCGTTATTAGCTTGAAGGTTCGTTAATAACAGAAGTTAAGAGGACAAGGCAGGTATGGGTTCCCTGTCTGATTAATGGAATATGGTAGTTTTATGCAATATTCTAAACGAGCCTAATATATGAAATGCATGGCAAATAAAAGTAAATAAGAGAGTTTGGCCTATGTTACACCTGGGTTTCCCTCCCATCTTAGGGCAGCTAACGCTGTCCGCTCGAACGCAAATGTCGGGACGAGGCAGGGCTTGTAGTGTTTGAGTTATTGACGGGGTGTGGTACTGCCCGAGTGGTGCAGCGGTTGTGTCAGTACGTTTCACCGCACCGCGGTCGGTGTTTATGTCGGCACATACCAATGCTAGCTTGGCGGTGGCGGCACCTCCGTTCTTTGACTTGCATTATGACTTGCTTGTGATGTTGGGACTTACGCTTCGACTCATAATTGTCTTGTTCAACACTGTTTGGCGGTATAGTGCGAAAAGGTAAAAAGTCCGGGCCTCAGCACTGCCTAACGGTACGGCACGGTGATCTTATATGGACTTAGTTTTTGGACATGTTCCATAAGCTTCGTCTGATGTAACGATCGCTTTTAAATATTACACATTGGAGGTAGTAGCAGAATGACTGACGACGCACCTCTTAGCGCTGTCTTGTAGTTCATAGTAAACACCCTGGGACTACTTCTGAGCTTTTTGGTGCTAAGTAACGGAGACGATGGTATCGACTAACACTTAATTGATGGAGGTTGATAACGTCTCTCATTGAAATGTGAAAAGCAACATCTAGCTTGGTCGTGGACCTATGCGGTGCGAATTGGGCATTAACACAAGTTATCTTCGAGGAGTGTTGTTGGTCTAGTACGCGAACACTCGACCAAATCTTCGGGAGTAGGGCTCTTCGGAGTCTGGAACTGGAGTCATGTCGGTATTCGTATTGGCATGGTAAAGGGGTCTAGAGTCTTGATTGGCTTGACGGGGATGTCTGTCATGCTTCTGTTGAGCTTGATATTATAATAAAAGTGATACCACGAATGAACGAGAAAATGAGGAATGCCTCATATATCTTATGGTAACCATGTATTTGCAGAACGTACATTGGTTACTTCATACTATCATATGAGTGCGCGCGCGACGCGTATTAATATAAATTAATGGTTTTACCATTATAAGCTCATTCAGGGTGTGACAGCGCTTCTGATGGCTGAACGAGAATCGATGGCTCGTAGGGACCGAGGTCGGGTCACGACGAGCATTAAGACCTATGAACGAGTTGTCCTACGGGACTTATTGCCTTTCGGGGCTTACTGTAAATGATCCTGAGGTCTTAAAGACTATCTCACCACCAAGCGCCTCCGGGCGTAACTTTTATTATCAATATGTTCGAGAATGCCTTTTGGGGCTTACTGCAAATGATCCTGAGGTCTTAATGACTGCCGTAACTCGCCTTCGGGGCAAAACTCGGCACCACAAACGACTTCGGTCGCAACGGTCCCTTCGGGGCAAAACACGGCTCCGGCCGCACCAATCGACTTCGGTCGCAACGGTCCCTTCGGGGCAAAACTCGGCTTCGGCCGCATCAATCGACTTCGGTCGCAACGGTCCCTTCGGGGCAAACCTCGGCTTCGGCCGCAACAATCGGCTTCGGCCGCAACAATCAGCTTCGGCTGCAACAATCGGCTCCGGCCGCAACAATCGGCTTCGGCCGCAACGATCCTGCTTAGGCGGGATAAAAGACCGGATGTCCGGCAAAACCGGGACGTTCGGGGGGGTCGCAATCGCAGCTGTGGAATGTTGCGGGTTGGCGATCACCGTAAGGGGCGAGGTGGAGCTCCTTACTCTTCCCACCAAACACATTTTTATTTCTTTTCTTGAAAGGAGGTGAGAATGTGGGGAAGACGATTTTATCTCGAGTCTGTCATCAGATAAGAGATAATAGGGGTGGGGAATATGAAGTGTCCTTCATGAAATATTGCCTTAGGCATGAATGGCGCTGAAGTGGGCAGCGCTATTAAAGATTAAAAGCGAGCGAAAGACAATTTTATAAATATGCGATAGAAAACTAACAGTATAGTTGAATCAAGTTAAGATTTCTTTTGATGGCAAACGGTAAATCATGATCCTCAAAAAGGATCTGGATTACTATTCACAAAGTAGTGTCCTACACTACTAGACGATCAAATAAATAAATTACATGGCCAAAATTGCAGAAGTTATTTGTGACGGTGTCGACCTATTTAGCGATGCCTCCTGAGTTAATACTTTGGAGATCATCATGAAAGCTAAATTTTGAGGTCGTTTAAAATTATGCGTAGGACGTTTGGCGATTGTATTCGTATTCGTCTTTACGTGTAACATCAATACTCGCTTGCTATAAGATTAGCAGCGATTTGACATAAAAGTGGATTTTCTCTAATTCCGTGCGAGAGAACATGTTAACAAAATATTGAAACGATATATTGTGAATGAGATTCTTGCTTTGAGCTGTGCAATACTAGCTTAGCATTATATGATGTTTAGCTTGTGTTGCAGCGTATGAAATTTTAATACGTTGGAATTACGGTTCCTTCGTATAGAGAAATGTATCCATATTATAAGTAAGGTCTTAGGTTAAGTTACAACATACTTATTAAAAATAGATGAAGTCGATTAAGTAGTCGATATACTGAACAAACTAATTTCAGGAATTGCGCTTATTCTGTTACATGTTGTATTTGTGTAATTATTTCTACACGGGGTGACTTGCCATTTACCTTCACAAATATTATTGCTGAGTCATAGTTGCCTTATTATTTACATTGTTGGTGGAATCCAGGATAATTCTAGAAGGCTAGTTCCACCCATGTTTTTCTTCAACATTGATTAAGAAAATTAATTTATCAAACCAATTTGAATCGGAGATCTAAAAGAATCTTTAATTATAGGTTATTTCATATCTTGCTCACCTGATACCATTATTACGGTGATAGATTTCTTTAGGGAGTTCGAATGCCTCGAAAACTACCTGCGTATATTCCAACGGAGCACATAAATTATTCATCAGGCATATCGCAGGTGTTAACATTAGTGTACTGAAACTTATATCATTATGCTTCATAAAATGCGCAATATATGTGGTTCTCTATCAAGAATAGAACCTCCTCATCTGTTCTCGTTTAGGTACCATAAGAGTAATTAACAACTTTTTACTGTACACCAATAAAAATATGACACCAAAATAATACAATGAAAAATCTTCTCTCAATGATTTGGTCTTGACAACCTTAGGATGGATGTAACTGAGATAAAAAAATAAAGACGGATGAAGATTGTCTATCTTTAAACATTAAGTAAGTACCTACTATTATAAAGTTTAGACATTATCTGAAACAGATGTCACGTTTTGGAAATACTGTTAAAAAGTTACAGTAGGTAATCCGCATTAACAGTGTCTAACTTTAAACATCTCCTTTGGTAAGGTCGTTCATCTATAATTAAGCCACACTTTCTATCGCTGTCCCACATGGCGCTGCTGCGATGACACATTACAACTTCCCGTCAATGTCAATATACCAAAATCATTTTTATGTAAAATGGCAACAAGACGAGACCATATAGCTTGCACAGTCAAAAAGTTATCAGATCTCATGTTTTCACATGAGCATGTTTACACCTTTACACGCCCTAACTCTACAATCCCTAACTTCACAAACTCTATACCTTACTCAAAACTTGTGGCTTGGCTTGGCCGTTTCCTTACAACAACAACTATTGCATAACAGAAAAACAATGGAAAAAAACCTCACGCCTTTCATCCCCGAGGGGGTAGGCAGAGGTATTCAATTTCTGGAAATACTTACTTTATTACAGAGTATTCGACCCCTAAGTGTGTTATAAGTGTGGTGAGCCCATCGCCGGACCGGGTCTGTTACACATGCCTCAGAATTAATTCTCAGACCTGCGGGTTTCCTCACGATGTTTTCCTTCACCGTCGAGCTAGTGATGAACATGTATGTAAGTTTTTGAAAAACTCATTGGTACATGCCAGGATTTGAACCCGAGCCTCACTGATTAACATCTTAAGAAGCGGGTTCTTTAACTGTAAAGCAATGAACAGTAAATAAATGTATAAATTACATTTCACATGGGCGTAAATATGTGACGGTAATAGTAGCTTATATATACAAAAATAAAACTTTAATCTTTAATAATTCTACTAGTGACATAATATCCCGAGAATTTTGTTTCTCGGTTATAATTGAAACACAGAGGAGACACTAACAGAAGTATTCCGTTTTCTTAAATTTTGTAAGGAACACTAAACAGTAATAGACGACGAAGCAGCACAGCAGAATCCAGTTGAGATCCTTAAATTCCCTGGTGCTGTGGTTGTGGTTGACAATGTCTCCCCAGATTAGAGAGTAATATATCCAGCAGTGGACTATTTACGAGAAGACAAACACAGCGATAACTTTCGTTATCTACTACAGGTCATGGCTACACACAACTAACTAATTGATAGTAAAATATATTCTTTATAAACTAAGGTAAATGGCATACCTGTGTTAAAAATATGCTAACATACTAATTCGGAAATTACTTTGGAAAATTTATTTTTTTCTCAATCTTTTCAGAGGATTCTCGACCATTGCGGTCGAGTTTTCTGTGTTCTATCACAATGTCACATGCTTTTATTTATAAGAAATTAGGTATGTGATAAACACGCAAAGATCGTTTCGCATACAAAAGTAACAGAGTACTAACAGAATAATTAAGAAAATAGTGTCCATGATTCGAATTTGCGAAGTTGACATCATACCTCTCTTAGAAAAATATTGTAGTTTAGCATAATATTCTTTTGATGTAACCAGCAACCACATAGGTAACCACAAATGTAAATCGTATCTTAACAAAACATTGTTTGGAGCTATTTACATTTCAGAATTGCTGCGTCGCTCGGCGGTAAATTTAATTTAATCTAAAACGTTAATCAGCGGCAATGTGAAGGCTCGTTGTCATTTATATATCTTTACACACATGTAATAAACCAGAACATACAGAAGTATAAATTATAAAAAATAGGTAAGCGAAATTCTTGTTACAGTTGTTGGTTATTGGAATGTTTTTCTGTCTGACTGATTTGACTTACCCACGATTCAGAAATTCACATATATTGTTTAAAACATGGTAGAAGCAGAAAGTTATTGGATTTAATTAAGAAAAACTATATCCAGCTTAGATTGCTCCGGTCTAGTAATCCAGTAAATAAATCCAGCGCAATTCCAGTCAATTAAAATATGTTGAATTGTAAATAAACTATAAATAAACTATAGTCACATGCTGGAATGGCACTGGATTGGCTGTCTATACTTTTCCGGCGGCGCTGGCATATGGGTGAACTGGAATAAAGAGTAGGCCGCTTCAGTCTAATCACTGGATTGGATAGCTCACTTTTAATTTTGCCCAATCCTGTATTATTTCAATGCAGGGTTATATAATTACAGTAGCATCCCAGTCCAGTAATCCAGCGTAAAATGGTACTGGAATAATATTCTATTGTTTTTTAAAACCATTTACGTAACACCCAACACTTTTACTGGTTGTCGTTTCTGTTGTGTCAGAAAGGATGTAGAAAAGATAAGAATGTTAACAAAATGGATATAAAGGATACAGGCGTTGTAGTTATAAATACTCTATTTTAATGTTAATCTTTCTTCAAAAATATGAAATAAATGAATAAAATATTTTCTTTGCCGTGGCTATGTTGTGTTGTAACTTACGCCATTTAATTGCATTCAAAATCGTCATCCTAAATAATTTATTTACTCATCCCCTAGGGGCTTGGCAGAGTTAGCCGGTCCGGGATTTTGTTACTCATGCATCAGAATTTTTAAATCAGAAGTTTATAATATATATTTATGAATAAAATTCTTTCATATATTTAGAGCAGGAATGTTACGGAGCCGACTCCGATTCCGATATGTCGAAACTTCCGATTGATCTTACACCTCCGGTTCCGACTTTGGTTCCGATACTTTTAAATCGGAGGTAATTGGAGGGCGCGCGTTATCTTAAGCGAGTCATGCGGAGCTCAATTTAATGTAATATAATTATAGTAAACACCAAATGGATTAATCCAGGAGAAATACGCCCTTTTAAATAATTATTTGTTTGTTCCCCTTGCGGTGGAGACGTCTGGGTGTTGGTGCTCGGAGGCGAAGATGTTTTTATCGGAGCTTGGGCGGCGGTTGCGAGAGGCAGGACTCGACCCTCGCTCTGGATCATTCCTGATGCAGAGGTTGTCCATCGCGATTCAACGCGGTAATGCGTCGAGTGTGATGGGCACCTTTGCATTGGGGAGGGCAGGGGGGAGACTTCCGATTTAGGTTTAAGTTTAGTTTAGTTTTAAATTATTAGGTAATTGTTAGTGTATATTTAAATTTATGTTGATGTTTTAAATTCAATATTTATTATGTAAGTAACTTTGGTAGCAACTACAACCCTCTTTCTGCTCCACATCAATGACATGCTACAACCTAGCATTGTTGGCTACGCAGACGACAGTACGATTGTAGAGAGATATTTGGCCAGTGCAAGAGCCAGTAGGGAAGATATACGTTCACAGAGAGAGGCCATGGTAGAGCGAACGAACTTGGCCTTAAGTCGCGTCTCCCAATGGGGTGACGCTAATCTGGTCACTTTTAATGCCACCAAGACGCAGGCCTGTCTGTTTTCCGCTAAACGGAGTCCATTTGACCTGACTCCTACTTTTCGGGGTGCATCTGTACCTACTACCGGCAGCCTAGAACTTCTTGGCATGGAGTTGAGTTCAGACCTCAACTTCGGCACCTATATTGAGTCCAAGGCACAAACTGCGGCCAAAAAACTGGGCATCCTTAATAAGGTTAAGCGATACTTCACACCTGGACAGCTTCTAACACTCTACAAAGCTCAAGTCCGATCATGTATGGAGTATTGCAGCCACCTTTGGGATGGCTCAGCTAAATACCAACTCGCCGCTTTAGACTCTGTAGAGCGCAGAGCCAGGAGAATGATTGGTGACGAGATGATGGTGACTAAGCTGCAATCTTTAGCCCATCGGCGCAAAGTTGCCAGTCTGTCGGTATTCTATAGATTGCATTTCGGGGAGTGTGCCCAAGAGCTGCACGAGCTCATCCCACCTTCCCCTTTTTACAATCGGACTTCCAGACGCACGGCTGGGCTTCATCCCTACTTGGTGGATATCCCACCTATACGCACAAAGCGCTTTTCAAGTTCTTTTATTATGCGCACCGCCAAGGAGTGGAACTACCTGCCGGCGTCTGTATTTCCGAGTTCATATAACCTACAAGCCTTTAAGGATCGAGTGAACAGGCATCTTCTGGGCAAGCTCGTCCCAACGTAGGCCCCGTCTTTGCTCTCGGGCTAGTCTGGGGTCAAGAGCAAGCCCATTTTTTAGTAAAAAAAAAAAAAAAAAAAAAACATGTACTGTATTTTAAGATATATTATCTTATTTGTTAAATATAAATGGAAGATTTATTTCTTAAATGTAATCTACATACTATATATGTAGCCACAAAACACTTGTTTTAGGGTTGTTCGTTTAGGGGTCGAATATTTGTGGTGAGAAGTGGGTAACTCCAGAAATGGAATACCTCTGCCTATCCCCTCGAGGAGAAAAGGCGTGAGATTATTTATTGATTTATTTTTTAAACACTTGCTATAAGTCCATGCGGATTTTCGTAATGGTTATTATTTGTACTTAGTAAAGGAATGTTGAGGTGGTTTGGTAATATTGAGCGGACGAAGGAAAGGTGCTTAACGAGAAAAATATACGAGGGTGTTGTGAATGGTCTAGCCGGTAGAGGACGACTTAGGCGTTCTTACATCGGCCATATCGGCGTTGTATTGAACAAAAGCCAGATAAAGAATACCCGAAACCAATTAGAATGCGTGAGTCGTTTGATGGATGTGAATGAAGTACGAGAGAACTGCCAGGTTCTTAACAAGTGGCGTTTTATTGTCTCTGCCTATCTCAATGGAAAATAAGCGTGAGATTATGTACATTTCAATGTTTTCTTACGTTCTCGAAAATAATGATTTTCCCTGATATATCACGTCACGAGCGCAGCTCAGTCTCCAAAACTACTGTACCGATTTCAAAAATTCTTTCTCTACTAGAATGCAACAAGCATCAGGGAGTAACATAGGTTAATTTTATTCCCGTATTCCCACGGGAACAGGAACTACGCGGGTGAAAACGTGCGGAACCGCTAGTTATTTATAAAAACAGAAATCTGTTTAAATCTTACCTTCACTTGATCCTGCTCGCCAGCATATTCGATGCTCTGAAAGATAGTCCAAGTGTAGCGCCTTCGCACCTCCATCCGTGCTAAATATCGCCGATACCATTGCTGGATCAAAATGGCTGCCTTCATAGCTGAAACAAAGGAAAAATGCATAATAATAGATTAAATGCTCGCTACTAAACTTCATAAACTTAGGCTTTCAGATTGAAAGTTCGTAATATAGTATGTTAAACCGAAGTCGAGTTTACTTTTATTTTCTTTTACTTTACTTTTATTTTATTTTCTATTCTCAAATTTGTTTCGGTCTTTTTAGTGCATTACGTCTTTTTTTGCAGTCAGGTTTTAGATTTTTTTAATTTGCTTTTATATACTTAATTTATTTTTATATACTCAAAGGCACAATTAATCGGCCGAAGCGACATTTTCATACATTCAAAGTCACTTTGGAGCTTTGGTTCTCCGTCATACTATTGTTTGGGTGAGATGTTATGGATGGACTAGACTGTGTGGATGTAGGGACCAAAGTGCCTTGGTATCTATCTGATCAGACAAACTGTTTAGACCAAAACTTTTCATGTATCTAAAACATTAAAAAATGCATGCAAATCGAATAGACTTATTTTATTACGAACTGTTTACAAGATTGTTACATACAATGTATTGAAATTCAAACGCTTTTCAAACGCAAACGCAATTCTACTGTCTAAATGGATTATTTTGATTAGAAAAGTTTTGTGTACAGGGGCTATACATAAACCATTGAATGACAGCGCTTCATACCGCAAATATAAAATCCAACTAAGTACCTAATTAAAATTTCTTTTAAGTTTTGTATTATCCGTAAATTTAAGTTGATTGAATTTGGTTGACTCACAACACAACTGTCACTCCGTAACTCAGTAGAAATTCGTTGATTTACTTAATTTATACCTTCTCGTGACGGGGACTTTTAGGTAAAAAAAGATAATTATCCAATTTGGTTAGGTGAGGACATGGTGAGGACTGCGACTACAGACGATCGAGCTGATCGGACGCGCTGGGGCAGCGGCTGTGGCGAGCACCAGAACCAAACCACAGTAAATATATGAGCTAAAGCAGTACGGCAACAACGCCTCTATTCATAAATTATTACCCACGCTTTATTGGTGCTTCACTCTTAATTTTTGGAAAATTGTAAGTTTTCATTAAGCACTTTTTTTTATTTTGCAGCATAAGGATGCTAAAATAAGGGTTTATCCACCTAGTTATACTATTAGTTATACGATATAACAAGATGGACACAAATAATCCAGATATTTATACTGCTCAGTATAACTAATTGGAACCGATTTATTTGAGTCTAGGTTTTTTTATATAATACTGAACTCACATTTACTTTAAAAATATTTTTAATATTCGTTATTATAAATAATTGAATGATAAATCATCTTTACCGAAACGTACGAAATGATTTATTATAGTAAATTTTTAAAAAGATCGCAGATGGTCCGACACGCTTTACGCATTTAAATGCAAAACGTATCCACTTTTCAGCATGGCACACTGACCGACTGCATTGCGAAAACCGCTTAGAAAACCTGTTCCGGCGCGTGTCTGTGAGTGAGTTGTTTCGGACATTTGTAGTAATTTGTACATACGTAGTTACCATACTTCAACTTATATATTATTTACTGTGACCAAACTAACCGATTAACATAACATTTTTAAAAAAAACTGATTCACTATATGCCAACGTGTTTGTGTATCCAATCTAATTTTCAGACACTCAAGTTATTACTTATTTTAAACCAGTCATTTTAGGATAGGCATATAACTACTTATCGCATAATTTTTACTGTGTGTGTATATTTTATTGACCTATGTTTGACGTACAATTTCATTTGTATACTGACAGAAATTGTAAACATTACTCCATTTTTAAATTGTAATTTATACTTCAGAAATTACATGAAGGAAACAATAAAAATATTAAATAATAATTAAAAAATTAAGTATTACACAGAACGGTACCTAACGCATGAGTTTGTAACAATAAGTTCTGCTGGAATTTAAAATTGGCCAGTGCTCTTTGTTATCTTTACCCTGCAAAGACACTGGTATTATTTGTATTGAGCAATCATCACTACAGCATCGAAAACCATCAACTGATGACACGAGTGATAGCTCATGACAACTGGCTTGGATGCATACCTGAACAAAGAAGAATAGTATTATTTTACCCATCATACTGCATTGCGGTAAGCATTGAAATAACAATTCAAATATTAAAGAAAGCGCGGACAGCTCCACAGACTTATTATACACTTTAGTAATGTAAGTATCTTAGAGACGAAATTGTCAACAAAAAGTAATCCAACAACGGTGAACCGAATACTGTAGCGGCAAAAACGATCTATAGAAATAGCTACATAAATATACGTTTACGCCTCGAGGAGGTGGCCAGAGCTATTTCATTTCTGAACTAATCAGGTACTCACATTCAATCAGTTTATTTAGAATCGACGAAGGCAGCTCACGTATTAAGATCTAAATAAAGAAAACTTTGATAAATATCCTTTTTTCTATGAGATTCGAACAGGAGAACGTCTTTCGGGTGAGCTAGTAGTTGTAATACATAGCTAATAAAATGTAATCCTATATTTTAACTTTGTCCAATAACGATTTCTAATATATTATAGATAGGTATGTAGGTAATTTATCAAGTTTCTCCAGCTTAGCAAAGCACTAAAACCATGTTTGTGCACAATTTAATGTTTCTAGATCCAGTGGTTTCGGCTGTGCGTTGATCGATCAGTTAGTAGCCAATCGACAAGTCAGTTTCTTCTTTTATATGAGATCATTTTAAATCAAGTGTAAATATTTTAAGGGTAGGTACAAATATGTAACAGAAATAGGATTAACATGGAAAGAGAAAGAAAAACGTTAGGTTTTTTTCTTGTTTTTTTCTAACAAAAAATCGTAGCAAAAAATATATTATTTTGTAAGTAAACATGCTTTGGAAAGACCATCACTACCACACAAAGACACTTTTTTCGGCATTTATTATTTATTTATTTATTTATTTTGATATTTTCGCGCAATTTTTGATTGGGTAGTGTGTGTATTTTACACACATAAGTACAGCGTGTTAGTTTGTTTTTTTAATTTGTGTAATAATCGATGTAGTTTTTTAGTAAAGTTTTAGTTTAGTAGAGTATGAAAAAAAAATCTATAGAATAGTTTAGTAGTTAGTATAGTCTATAAAATAGTTTCTTGTTCATTATTTGATTTACTCTTTGACCATTTATACATAAACATATAGAAAACAGTTTGTAAAATCTATTTAACGCTTAAAAGCTTAAACTGTTTGAATGAGTACTTTGCTATAGCCAAATGGCAAACGGTCCTTTATTTACATAATGAAACAGTTCTGTGGAGCCCATCCGGACATTTCTCTCGTTTTCAAGTTCTAATAGAGGGTCGGTTGGTGTTACTATACCTCCTGAACAGTGATAACATAATTTACCTTTCCTTTAAGTTCCCTTCCGCTATCCAACATGAGATCCCTTCAAAGTTCCCTTTTATGCCTTTCTTTCGGAACGTTACTCATGTGTACTTCTTATCCAAGATTACTCAAGTCTTATGAGATTTGTAGCGTTACGTCTTTGTGTTATCTATTTGTCCGAACCATGGCCAATCCCAATTAAATTATAGTCGTTGACTAAAGAGACAGTAAATTTCGTGAGACAAAATCTCTAGGCAAAGCTTTCGCTAGAGAACGGAGCTTGTTTCGCTAGATTGTCATTTATTTTCAACGTCCTTTACAAAAAACGATGCTGTTTTTATAATGTAAAATACACACACCGGCACAATTAGCGGAACAGAAAAAAAAGGGAGTATTTACGCATTTTTGCGTGTTACTGGCCGGCTAAACAAGCTTTTTTTAAATTTGGGTTTTAATTTAAAAATGGTATACTAAGCGACTGCCCTTTTTTTCATTCTTTTGTTTTAATTTTCATTGATTCATTTTTTCCACCGCTTGTCCGTTTTTAGAAGGTTCGTGAATTCCATTTGAAAAGCTTTGAATTGCAGTTTTTGAGGCTTTTGAGTTTTTTCGCATATTGATAATTTACGAGCATCTAATTATGCCTGATTTAACGCCATCAGAAATCATTAGGGCAGATCAAATGAGGAGAAATGGTCAAACCTACAGATCGATTGCCAGAAGCCTTCGTCGATCGTTATCAACGATTTATCGTAGCATCCAACGATACAGATTGACGAATGCTCTAGTGAGAAGGAGAGGACAAGGCCGGAAAAGGTGTACTTCAAGGAGGGATGACCGTTTTCTCCAACTTCAAGTCCGACGGAACACGAGACTAACGGCGGTGCAGGCTCGAAATTTACTGGAAGAGGTACGAGCAGTAAGGATGAGTGAGCGGACAGTTCGTAGAAGATTCGAAGAAGTGGGTATAGGCTCGTATGTGCCCGCCAAAGCCCCAAAACTTGAGAGACATCATCGCACAAACCGTCTACACTTTGGTCGTGAACATCGTGATTGGGACTTCGACGACTGGGGACAGGTTCTTTTTACTGATGAATGCAGAGTTATGTTAAATCAAATTGATGGAAGGCAGCGAGTATGGAGACGCAAAGGAGAACGGTATATCCAGTCTAATTTTGAAAATACAGTTGCATATGGCGGCGGTTCAATTATGGTCTGGGGAGGAATATGTTTAGGAGCTCGTACGGAGTTAGTAGTGGTCGATGGCGGGAATCTGAATGCTGATCGGTATATCAGGGAGATTTTAGAAGAAAATGTTGTGCCATTTGCCCCCTTTATTGGTAACAACTTCATTCTAATGCAGGATAATGCTCGGGCTCACAGTGCTCGCACAGTACAGACATACCTAAACCATGTTGGTATAACGGTGATGGAGTGGCCAGCACGGTCCCCCGATATGAACCCTATAGAACACGTCTGGGACTTGCTAAAGAGGAGTGTAAAGTCAAGAATGCCCCCTCCCAATAATCTCAACGAGTTGCGAAACGCATTACTTGAAGAATGGCAGAGGTTGCCCCAAGAAACCATTGATAACATCATCCGCAGCATGCCCAGACGGATGGAAACCCTCATCAGAGCACGAGGAGGAAACACTCGATATTGAACAGTCATTGAAATTGTTGTTAAACTTTGGAAAATCTTGAATTTTCTGCTGTTTCTCTATAATTAAAAATCGAAGAAAAATGCATTTTGTTTAATTTAATTTTTATTTTTATAAAATTTTAAGTATGGTGTTACAAATGAATGTCAAAACATGTTAATTTAATTGTTGTTTCATTTTAAATAATATATTGTTTAAAAATTACATTCATTGTTCTAAATTCCCTCTTTTTTCTCCTTTTTTTTTCTGTTCCGCTAATTGTGCCGGTGTGTGTATATGTATAATAAAATAACTGTACATACATATAATAAAACTCTAAAGAGACCGTGTCTGTACATAAAATACTTTTTGAAAACTTCAGAGGTAGTGTAGATAGTTATCGATGTAGATTTAAAAACACAATCTTTTTAAATTTTTGTGTGTCTGTCAGTCATTTAGTCTGTCGGTCTGTTGTTCAGACAGTCTGTCGGTCTGGCTGTACACGCATCACGCAAAAACCATGGACGGATTTTGATGAAATTTGGTGTGGAGATAACTGAGTAATTGGGTCAACCTTAACATCTGAGAGTACAGCGGGAGAATGTCTCATTACCACGAGAAAATTAAAAAACCGGCCAAGTGCGAGTCGGACTCGCGCACTAAGGGTTCCGTACCGTTATCTATAAAAAGCGAATGAAAGGCAAATTGCGATTTACGATTTATGACGTATTAAAAACACTACTTACTAGATCTTGTTTTAACTAATTTTCGGTGGAAGTTTGCATGGTAATGTACAATATATATTTTTTTTTAGTTTTGTCATTCTCTTATTTTAGAATTTACAGGGAGGGAGTACACATTTTCATTTACATTCAAACTATTCAGTTTAGAAAAAAATGATATTAGAAACTTCAATATCATTTTTGAAGACCTATCTATAGAGATCCCACATGTATGGGTTCGATGAAAAAACATTTTTGAGTTTCAGTTCTAAGTATTGGGAACCCCCAAAATTTATTGTTTTTTTTTCTATTTTTGTGTGAAAATCTCAATGCGGTTCACAGAATACATCTACTTACCAAGTTTCAACAGTATAGTTCTTATAGTTTCGGAAAAAAGTGGCTGTGACATACGGACGGACAGACAGACATGACGAATCCATAAGGGTTCCGTTTTTTGCCATTTGCTAAAAACTGGGTTAAAATAGTAATACGTACTACTCCAAAACGATAACACCTAAAAACTTAAAATATGAATCTAACGAAGCCTTCAAAATCCGTCAACTGCTAGAGTCTAAACAAGGTGGTTACAACAAAATATATTCACATGCCTACTAACATACAAATTAACATAAAATAATACTAACATACACCTGAAAAACAGAGAGAGCAGTAGAGCAGTGATGGCCTTACGGTTAAAGAGCTTAAATCAGTGAGGCTCGGGTTCGAATCCTGGCATGTACCAATGAGTTTTAAAAAAAAAAACTTACGTACATATTTATCACTAGCTTGACGGTGAAGGAAAACATCGTGAGGAAACCCGCAGGTCTCAGAATTAATTCTGAGACATCTGTAAATAGACCCGGTCCGGCGATGGGCTCACCGCCTATCACGTTTAAGGGTCCAATATATCTCGTGAAAAGTGGGTATATCCAGTAATGGAATACCTCTGCCTACCCCCTCGGGGATAAAAGACGTGAGATTATTTTATTTTATTTATTTTTTTATTTATACACCTGAAAAACATCATCCTTCTACTAGTGCAGTTGGTTAAAAAGAACATCAATTTATACAAAAACCTCACATTCATTTTAAACGATTTAATAAATCGCTTTTCTGATCTGTCATATTCAAATTACTTTCTATGAATATTAACTGCGTTAGGTATTGCTCCAAAATGTTACGGAGACGAAGTAGCAATAAACCCGTCCAATTTTGTCTTTGAACCCTCACACGGGTCGAAGGGTTATTGATTAGGAACATGTACGTGCCACGTAAGAAAATTCTGATGAAAAAGTAACAGTCCTTTTGTGTTAAAAGATGCATTAGGTTTATAAACCCTGACTACAAGAGAAGAATAATGGTGGTATTTTATTCCTTGTATTTTATTACCATATACAGAGTGAAATTTTTTAACGCCACCTGGAGGGAAAGTACTGCAGGTATATATTGGAGATAAACAATTTTACTCAAAGAAAACATTCGTTTATTTTTAAAAAGAAACAGAACTGCATTCACAGATTTTTGAAAATTCGCTTGCCACACCCGGGAATCAAACCGGGTAAAATCCGAAAAAATATCACCCTGTACTTTTACGGCATTGATCGATAGGGGTCAATCATAAGGATCAAAATCTCTCTAACAAACGTGGTAAATTAAACACAAGGAAAACCATAACCACAACTGAAAATTGTGAATGCAGTTCTGTTTCTTTTAAAAAATAAAGGCATGTTTCCTTTGAGTAAAATTGTATTTCTCCAATTCGTACAGTACTTTCCCTCCAGGTGGCGTTAAAAAACCCATATTATAGTTGTAAAGCTAATTTACTGGACTATTTGATAACATTAATGAAATATTTTATAAAGGCTCCCTATGTGTGAAAAATTGAGTGATATATGAGGGTTTTGGTCACTGATTAAACGAACGTCACACTTTGGGTCTATGGACCCAAAATGATTAAAATGGTTATTTAGTTACGAGTACGTGTTTAATTAGGCTAATCGAATTTGTATGATTATTTAGTATTCCCTATATTATTATTTTTTGTTAGTCAAATTTAAAGTGGTATGTTCGTTTCGTGGTGATTTTGAAGACACTGCAGGCGATTGCAGAAATGTCAAATTGACATTGGCAGAGTGGCAAATCGACATCCAATTAAAATAATAACAATGTTTTATTTCGCTTCCACCACCAGTATATTCTTTGTACTCCTAAATATGAACTATCACGTTTAGGGGTCCAAGAGACTGGTGAGACCATCGCCGGACCGGGGTGCTCTTACACATATTCTGAGCCTTGTGGGTTTCCTCACGATGTTTTCCTTCAGCGTCGAGCTGGTGATAAAATATACGTACCTACATAACTTTTTTGAAAAACTCCTTAGTAGATGTCCTCGCCAGGATTATAACCCGAGCCTCACGGATGAGAAGCGATCTCTTTAAAAATAGGGCTTTCACAGCTGATGTTCATATCAGTTCATGATGAAAGTGATTATAAATGTTTTAATGAGCATATTGTATTGGTTTACCTATTGCTTACTAGCTGTTGTCGGTGACTCCGGCCACGTGAACTTTTAAGCTATTAAATCGCTCGTGTGACATTATGTCGTTATATGCCAGTTAAAGTCACATTCACATGACATGGATTTTCTGTATTTTTAATGGTTCGTCTCCGGCCGGTGTTGACATTATGTATTATAAATCGAAATGTAACACAATGTCAACAAAATGAAAGAAATACTCATATACGAGCGATTCAAAAATAGAGCTTCACACTAACAGAACTACTTCAGAATTTCTAAAATTAGTCTTTCCATTATCAGGTGTGTACGTTATCTAGTTTCCACCTCCTAATTACTAAATAAATCCACTTACTTCTCTCAGCCTTAGTCATGCTCATGTCGTCGCGCCTCCAGAATTTCAAAAAGGGAGCCAGGGCCTTCATAGTGCACTCGCCATTCAGGACTCTTCTGCCCAGTTTCTTGGGCACCTCCTGTTCTATCTCTGAGCTCCGGCATGACGAGGAATCGTCTCCCATGGATCGGTTCCGGCGCCCACTTCGGAAGCTGACACACCCACATCCTTCGGCAAGAGAGAACATCGTGGGACTTTTGTCCTTCTTGTACTTTTTATCTCTTCGTTTTCGTGTACATCTTGGCTTCTTTTGCTTCGACTTAGGAATATTGGCTAACGTCTTGGCGATAGTTTATTTCAAAATCGCGCATAACCCGGCTGACGTGACTGGAGAAGATCTGAAAGAAAACAAATTCAATTGTAGAACAAGTTTCCTTGATTAAGATTTTATGCAGATTATTTGGCTGCGAATGTAAACTTATTCGCAGTTCGAGCAGCTCTAAATTCCTTAAATTAATTGGGCCAAGTACCTACTGATAACATTTTCAGCTGCAGTTTAATTTAGATTTATAGGCGGGTTCGGTTGTACTTAAATGATATAAACAGAGTTGCTCTTTGTGAAAATTTATGTTTAAATTAAATTCAGGAAAGTGTTCATAGAAATAGTGTTCATTCAATACCTATTTGTTTTTGTTTTTTAGTCTTCATTTAAAACCTTCAATTATTGTTTTATATATTTTGCGACCATCAAATATGATTCAAATCGATATCAGTACTTTCTGTGGTGAAGAATCTTGCTACAGTATAATTTATATTCTACTAACCAGCGGCGTTGCACGCGCGGATCTGTTTATTCCCGTTCCCGTAAAAAATCCCTTCATAGCCGTTGTCTACAACACCTACTTACATACCATATTTCAAGTTTCTAGGTGTTATTGTTTCGGAGTAATACGTGTTTCTCTTTTTATTCAGTTTTTTTAATTTTCCCGTCGGAATGAGGCATTTTCCCGCCGTAAAAAATACCCTAGATGTTGACCCGGCTACTCAGTTGTAACTAAACCAAATTTCATCATAGTTTTTGCGTGATGCGTGCACAACCAGACAGACAGGCGGATAGACAGACAGACAAAAATTTCAAAAATTGATGTTTTGGTATCAACATCGATAACTACACTACAGTCAAAATTTTCAAAAAATATTTCATGTACAGATACAACCCCGTTAGAGTTTTATTATACTCGTATGTATAATGTATAGATGTTCAAAACAATATTTAAGTATGTAGAGTAGACTTGATTCACACACTTTACACTTTAGTATTTAATAAAAATGTATATTATTTTTCATATTTCCGAGGGTGTGCAAGAATGCCGTATGTTACGTTGTTAGGCTTACTTTAATTTTTAATCCATTAATCTGTCAACACCAACATGGCACGGCAACAGAAATTATGAAAACGGCGTAATTACGCCCATTATAAGCAATTAAGACCTGGCGTAGGGCGCTTAGCGTTTTTAGCGAAATAGCGTAAGTTTATCGACCATTCAGTGATCAATTATTTTTATTAGCTTTATGGTTTCCTGCTTAGGTATATCTACTAAAAATATATTTATATTGTTCTTGTAAAAAATGTGTTAGATAAACGTACCTCTTCAACTTTTCTAAGATAATCGTCAATTCTGCTCCAAGACTTTAGATCAATTCTATTTTTGACGTTAGTTCGAAACATAATTTCATCAGGATTTTAAAAATCTCATTTAATACAGTAAATACACCATCTAATATCGAACCTAGGTAACTTAAACTGGGTTATGATTTAATTTTTTGATAAAGTATATTTTTTATATTTTAATTACTGTTTATTATTGTTAACTTAATTTCGTTAACTTAAATGAGAGACGTGACGCCTTTGCTTTTGAAGCTTGAAATATTCAAGGAAAGTTATAATATATTCTCACACAATAATCCCAAGAGAACGGAAGTTCCTTCTTACGTGCCTAAAAATTAGATTTTCATGAGTCATAAATAATAATTAGATTTCCCAAGCGATATGATATCAATAATATCAAGGATTTTTCATGTAATAGAGTATTCCTCGAATCCACTTCTGCACATTAGTAGATGCGGACAATGATAGAAATGTAACTATGTATACCTACTTATTTTCGAATTTATTTATTTATTCTGTTTTTAGTATATAAACAGTTATTTACGACAATCTTGCTTACATTTTTATCTTAAATTTATGCACTTATAAAATGTAATAACTTTACTTATAGATGTACTCCACGTGCATTAAAACTAGGAGTTACGGTAAACAGCCAGCATTAAAACGACAAACAAACATTTAAAACAACTATTAAATACCTAGATTTATCTACAACTTGCAAATATTCGAAAACTGAAATTCTCAAAAGAAAACAATAAATGCAAGGACGACATATTTTTACAGCATTAGTTTCTGCTCCGAGCGTAATCTTCCCTTAGGAAAAAAAACTTGTTTGAAAATAAATGAAACTAATTTTAGTTTAAAGCTCTGTCTTTCATTCTGAGATTAAAACACGTTTCTAATTTAAACTTTACGTACTGTACCGATTTAATTCCGAAATACAAAACAGCATACGAGTATAGCAGGTATTGTTTGCAAGAAAAAAGTATTATTTGTACAGTGCTCTATAAGCTCGTAACTCAGTTTCTCGGTTATTTACTCTACTCTCATACCGTATAATAAAAGAGATTTGAAATTTTTACTAAAAATATCAGACGACAAAGTATTTGATTCCAATTTTTAGCTTTGATAGCCCTGTGGTTAAAGAGTCCGCGTCTCATGTGTGAGGCTCGGGTACGAATTCTGGCGAGGGCAAGCTTTACGCTTGTAGTGCGAGTCTGACCTCTACATCTAGAAAAAATTCACAATAAGTATATTATGTTTTTTAGGTTAAAAAATATCGTGCCGTGGACTATTGTGGACTAGTGCACAAACTAGCCGTTTTTCTTCCTTTATCTCTAAGGATGATAAATAACCAGCAACAAAGTTCCGGGATACCTGAGTGTTTTTATCTGTACCGTTAAAATGTGCTGGTTGCTCAAAACTCCATACAGCCCATACGTTCTTGTTTACATTATTTTCTCAGAAGGGCTTAATGAAATAGTTGCCAGCTGTCATTTTATTTAAATATATCAAAACCACATCACAAGGGCATATATAAAAACTAACTTATACTTATATATTGCACCTGTGTTGGCAAACTGTGTATGCATGGCTTCAGTTACGCAATACGCATCTATCTACGTACAAGGAATTTAACACAACAAGAACTAAGTTAGCGTCCAATCCCTTAACTCGACTACCAACACCAATTTATTAGTTAGCCTAAAGGGATAGAGCTATTGGCAAGATAAGGAAGGAAAAACTTAAAACTTTTCCTTTCACCCTATAGCTATTGCGACTAATGAATCAGTGCCTTTAGATAAGTTTTACCTTCAAATGTAGAGGCTATAAACAGCATTTTTCAAGTATCTGTTTGATTTATATGAGCGCTACCTATATAAGTGTCTGTTAATGTTTGACTCAAAAGTTATATTACTCGTATATGACTAGCGGGTACCCAGCAGCGGTACCCGCGTGGAACCAGTTTATTCCCGTTCCTGTGGGAATGTCTGTTGCCTACGACATATAAGACGCCTACATACCATATTTTAAGTTTCTACGAGTAGGTGTTATCGTTTCGGAGTAATAATTCTAACGGGAACGGGACCTACGCGCGTAAAACCGTGGGGCGCTGCTAGTAGTCATATCGCTGCTAGTCATATATATATACTAGCAGCGCGACGCGGTTTCGCCCGCGTAGTACCCATTCCCGTGGGAGTACGGGGATAAAATATAGCCTGTTAGGTACTCCCTGATATTGTGGTTTAGTCGCAAAAGTGTAACAAATAACAAACAAACAAAATTACTTTCACATTTATAATATTTAGGATAACGGGTGACCAGCGGCGTTGCCCGCGCTGATCTAGTTTATTTCCGTTCCCGTGGAAATTTCTTTACAACATATACAACACCTACATACCATATTTCAAAAGTGTTATCGTTTCGGAGTAGTACGTATTTCTCTTTTTAACCTGTTTTTATATTTTCCCGTGGGAATGAGAAATTTTCCTGGAATAAAAAGTACCTTAGATGTTGACCAAGGTACTTAGTTATCTCCATACCGAATTTCAAGTTCTACGTGTTATGGTTTCGGAGTAGTTCGTATTTCTATTTTAAACCAGTTTTTATATTTTCCCGTGGGAATGATATTTTCCTATAATAAAAAGTACTCTATATGTTGACCCAGGTACTCAGTTATCTCCATACCAAGTCTCATCAAAATCCGTCCAGTAGTTTTTGCGTGATGCGTGCACAACCAGACAGACAGACAAAAATTTAAAAAGATGTGGTTTTGGTATCTAAATCGATAACTATGTACACTACCGCTAAAATTTTCAAAAAATATTCCATGTACAGCAAATTTTGTTTGGGGCTTGTGCCAGTCATAAAAGTCTATGCTGAGTCAAAAAGCGGACCTACCCTACTCTGTTTATCGGAGACAGCTTCGGTTCAAATGGCGGTCGTGAACCCGATTTGCTTTATTTCCCTAGGGGTTTATGTGAGGGAGAACCATTCCATCTCTCAAGAGGCATTCGATTTACCTAGAATTCCAAAAGTAAGTACATTTATACAAAAGTACTTTTATCGCCTTATAAATAAATGATAATAAATAAAATCATTTATGTCAGGCAACATAATAAAAAGCCTATTTATTGCAATGGTTAGTAAAATTAGTAATTACATGCATATTAAAAGCCTAACTGGGAACCTTATGCCTTTACTTTATAAAGTGAAGCTAGTACCAAACTAAGTTGAGTTTGATACTCAATACTTTTTTGACAATTCAATTGTTTTATTTATTTTTCGAAGTAAAGTTATGGATGTTTGACCCCGAAATGATTTAAAATAGTCACGGGTTCAATTAAGTTAGTCGAATCTGTATGATTATATAGTATTACCTGAATTATTTATTTGTCAGTTCAAAAGTAATTTTGTTAGTCAAATATGTAATGGTATGTTGATTTCGTGGTGATTTTGAAGACACTCCATACAGAAGGTGAAGAAATGTCAAATTGACATTGGTAGAGTGGCAGACCAACATCCAAATAAAAAATAACAATGTTTATTTCGCTTCCGCATAAACGCTAATGACGGATAAGAGTGAGAAAAAAAGTAGTGCTATCAATTTAAATGGCTCGCACTGTCAAAAATTTATCAGATATCTTGTAGAGCCCAGCTTCTAACTCCGTCAGGTAACTTCTAACTACGTCCTAACTCTTCAGGCCCTAACTTTAGAAACTCTACCTATCTTATTTATGTATTTATTTATTTCAAATTGATGCAACATTAAAGTAAATAACCAAAGCATTACACAGGCGAGTCAACATACAGTTAAAAATTTACATTACTTTAATTAATATTATAAATTATTTTAAAATTATCATTGTCAGTATCAGATAATTTTCTATATTTTATATTAGTCAAAATATGTAGATTGACCGTTTTGCTAGCTACACATTTCGCTACATGGGCGTAATTTATTCACTATTCAATATTTTTCTGTTATAGGTACAATAGTTCTTGCATTAACGAACGAGCCTCAGGGCAAATTGCATGTGGGTGCAATTCCTTTACTGGATATACCTTTGAAACAAATTAAGATCTTCGGATAATAGGATAATAATTAATATTACATTATATCGAACTCTACGAAATACATAGCAACTAAAAATATTTACTTGATTTTTTCCCGACTGCCTCAGAAGGGTAATATTTTTTCGTGCTCTAGTCATGCATTTTACAGAAAATGCCTTTTTAAAATCCACTAAACCAATGAAAAATACTAATCTACCAACAATATTCAGTAACGGATGTGATATCTTGTTCAAAACATTTGACTTAAAGGAAATTTAATTAGTCATAGGTAGTTAAATATTTAGCACCAGATGTAAAGTTTCAACTGAATGGAATGTGTTTGTGTTCATGTTCCAAAGTGTGCTATTTTATCTTAACCATCATTAACTTCCTCACGCAGCTATAGCCTAATAGAGCCACTTATAAGAACATAAAACGGAGCAAACGATCGACGTGACCTGGAATTGCAATGGTTGTCTTAATACAGTACAATCGCTAGTTTCTGAAAAGCAGCAAACCCTGGTTTAAAATCTTTTCTCGTAGGTACATACTCTTTAATATATGTACTATACCTATAATAATAATACGTCACGTTTAGGGATCTAAAGAAATACTGATGAAAGGTAAGTATTTCCTGGTATAGAATAGCTCTGCCTTCCCCCTCGGGGATAAAGACGTGAGCATATTTTTATCTTTATCTACATAGTTTCCAAAAGTTAACTCTGTAAGTTACATGTACATTAAATAAAATAAATACGTTAGAATACAAAGTTTACCAGCCCAAATTACGCCTTACGACATAAAAAAGATCAAAGAACAATGTAATGTTGATGTTATTTACCCGTATTCTATGTACTTTTTCCACTCGAAATTCTTACATGCTATAAATTTACCAGTGAAGCCGAAGTTTTGCTCAGTATTGATACTACAGAATTCGTTTAGAATTATGTAGCAACGTTAACCATATTTTCTCAAAATTTACAGAAAAGAATTGACAAAATAATTTCTAAAACTTTTGCAAAACAAATTACAAAACATGGTTTAAAGTTAAATCTTTTTTGACAGTAATATGAAGCTAACTTACTAACCCCGTTTTATCATGTGTTGTAATAAGACCTTATTTTTTTGAACGCTGTGATATTTACATCATAACGCCTGCACAACATGGATTTGTTAAACACCGTTCTACTGTAACAAACCTTTTGATTTTTAGCACTTTTCTTTTCGAAAACATGGACAACCGTGTACAAGTAGACACTGTGTACACGGATTTCATGAAGGCTTTTGACAAGGTGGACCATGAACTGCTTTTAAATAAAATTGCCTTCAATGGCATTAAAGGCAACCTACTTCGCTGGTTCTCTTCTTATATCTCTTCTAGAACCCAACGAGTGGTTGTGAATGGTTTTGAATCTGATACGTTCATAGCATCATCCGGTGTGCCTCAAGGATCCATCCTTGGACCCCTTTTGTTTACTCTTTTCATCAACGATATTGATAATTGTTTCCAACATAGCAACTTTCTCCTTTATGCAGATGATCTTAAGGTATACTCAGGTATCCGCTCCATTAATGATTGCTACAAATTTCAGGAAGATCTTGATAGATTATATAGATACTGTTTGAATAATAAATTAAACTTGAGCTTGCCAAAATGTCATAAAATTACGTTTAAAAAAAAAATTAATAACATTTTATACCCTTACAATCTAGGTGGTGTCACTCTTTCTAGTATTCAGACGGTGCGGGACCTGGGTGTACTTCTGGATCATCAACTTCATCTAGACAATCACGTCGACAAAATCGTTAATAATGCTTTTCAAATGTATGGTTTTGTTATGCGCTCTTCTAGGGATTTTAGTCCCTCTACTTATTTACATCTTTTCAATACCCTAGTTCGCCCTCACCTTGAATATGCTGCCCAGATTTGGAACCCGCTGTACAACAAATATAGCGCACATATCGAGAACGTTCAGAGAAAGTTTCTTCGGAGTGCACATTACCGATGCTTCAGGAAGAAACTATCTTATGCTAAATTACTAAATAAATACTCCTTCTTGTCTCTTGATTCGAGACGTAAGTTAATTGACATGATAACACTATATAATATTTGTAACAATAACTTTGACTGTGTCAACCTTACTAGATACCTTGCGTATCGAGTCCCCTCTGGGAAACCTCGCAAGGTAAAACGTGAAAAACTATTTTTTACATCCGTGTGTAGGACCAATGCTGGTGTTCGATCCCCATTAAGACGTATTGTTAGTGCATATAATGAAAGCTTTTTACATATAGACTTATTTGCTTCTTCTCCAGGTAGATTTAGGAATTCCATTATTGCGTATTTAAAGCAAACTAGTATGTGAACTTAACACTTTTATTTTTATTTTTAACACCTACATAAACTTTGTTATAATTCCATTGGATTTAGTTACCTAAATCTGTATTTTTCATAAAGTGATCTGTTAGTTTCTCTCACAATTTTTTACTAAATTCGTGGATTACGTTGTGGGCTATGTATCTAGTTAAATAAGTTAAGCTAAGACTATTGTTACAATGTTATGTACATAGCTGTTTGTTTTCCCAAATAAATAAAATAAAATAAATAAATAAATTTACTTTATCATAGAGAAGTCTTTACGAAGTGTAAACAGAACAGTGTTTCCCTTGTCCATGTTTTATAAAGTCCGGTTTATACTCACACCACTTTCATTAAATATTCTGTGTGTACTTGCACGTAAAATTTCTCGGGTCAACGAAGCTACAAAGACCTCTGATCAAAAGGAGCGTTCTGGGCGCTTCGGGCCTCATAATCTAAGTACACAGTGTACACACAGCAACACTAATTACTTATTTACTGTTCCCAAATGCTCCCGATTATAGCTTTGCTGTAAACTTCATGGCTTAGCCCGAATGACTGTATAATGATAATAGTTCTCAACCGGGCTCAAATTCTAATGTAGGATCAGTAAAGAACAGAGTCTCTTTGAAAAGCTTGTAGTCTTAAAACTACATCAAATTCTATAATGCCACGAAAATTTTTTACCCGTTTTGAATGGCTTTAGAAGAAACTAGCCTTTGCCCGCGACACCCTCCTAGTGAACTTTAGGCTCAAAGAGGTTGGAAGAAAATCATTCTCTTTTTTTTCTTTAAACGTCTTTGTTTAGGCTATTAAAAAAAACAATTTCTGTAGGTACAAAAACTATGTCAATATTTTAATAACAAGGTACTCTAAACTCGTCCATGAAGATTGGCTTAATGTAAACAGCAGCTTGTCTCCACCAACGAGTTGCTGGTTCCAAATGCACTACCCCGAGAAGAACCAGCAAGAAACTCAAGGAGAGCACTTTTATTATTCCTGAAAAACATTATCAACCTGTAAACTGTCGTCTTGCCAAATTTCATCAGCATCACTCTATGAAAAGGTAACAAACAAACAGGCAGTGTTGCTTTCGAATTAATAATATTATATGATATACTAACTTATTTCAGTAGGTACCTACATTTTATAGAGTTCCGTAGTCAAACGAAGAACCCTTGTAAAGTGGTTCTATCCGTTTGTCTGTCCCAGTCCTAGTCTGTCGCAGCACAGTTCGTAAGTACTTTCTGAATCGAAAATTATGAAAAACAGACCTGCGATCAAACTTCGGTGTAGCCTGAAAATAATAATAAATAAATAATAAATCTGACCTCTATCCGGTCACAGAGGAGGACTGTTATAGCTTTTTAAGTTTCCCAGGAGACTAAATATATATATATATTAAGTTAAGAACAGCAATTTTGTCAAGTCTCTGAAAACTGCTATTGTAACCGATTCAGTATGTATATTTGTGTGCTGCTTTATGAAACGAAAAAAAAAAAGGGTGTCAGAATATTTTGTTTTTCTTTTTGTGTCAATTCGTGATTAGAGAAAAACATTTTTTAGAACCAGAATTAAATACCAGAGTTGAGAATCTGAAATGACAGGCATATTAAGAGCGAGTCGAATATTTACATATTATTAACTACAATTTGCAATCTAAAGCATACACTTTCGTAAGTTTATAAACTGACCATGTCTAGCTGTCAGTTTATAATCATACTATCTTCAGTCTATGAACGAACGAACCAATAACTGCCAGTCTCACAATTTATTGCCCCCGAAATTGTGTACCTACTCTAATTGGTCGGCTCTGTAGGTGGCAAATGATTGTGCACTGCCAACCTATCGTCTGTTTACAATTTCACTAGATTAATTATAATGTAACGTTTCTTAGAATAATCCGATGACATATATAGCACAGAACCTAAGCTAGAAACTCAATTGTTTACAGAAAAGTGAGAACAATTTGTTTTCATCTCTCTTGTTCGACATTGCAAACTTGCTCTATCCAGCACAAATATGAAAACTGGCGCAGTCCAAGTTTCGTGTCAACAACGGTTATAACTCGCTGCAGTTTACTGAGACCAAATTTATTGGATTTTGTACAAAAATCCCATTTGAACTAACGTCGCTGGAATTTTTGAATATACTTTTTCAAAATTAGGTAGGTATCTTATCCGCTTAGAAAAAAATCCAGTCAAGTTTATAAAACAAAGGAATATCACCATAAGCTATTATTATTAATATTAAAACAAAAAATTAAATAAATATCAATAAAATAACAGCCAATCCCTCCAGACGCCACAGGTTCTAATATTTAATGGAAGACGAAGAATATTTTACAGCGCCGTTTCACTGTGGGTACACAGAATTGATTGTAAGACCTCAGAGCCTCAAGAAACAAATAATTTTTCAAATAATTTTAAACAAAAAAAAACTACTTCTGACATGAAACTGAAAAAAGTAGTAGTCGCCACTACGATTTTCGAAGGATCCCCTCGATTTCTCTAAGATGCCAGCATCAGATCCAGGTTTCCTTATTATGATACCACCGTTGGGATATTACCTTGCCAACAAAAAAATAATCGTCAAAATCGGTTTATAAACGACGAAGTTATCCGCAAACACACACTTAAAAAAAACGTTTGAATTGAGAAACCTCCTCCTTATTTGAAGTCGGTTTAAAAAATGACGCACTAGGAGAACATAATGTCTCATCCGTATTTATAAGTGCACGCCACAGATATAACCGTATCGCGAGCCGTAAAGTGAAATTGCCACTCATAAAAATACGACATATGCCTCTACATATGTGCTCGGCATCTAGTGTTTGCTCAGAGCACATAGAACAAAGTACCTACTAAGTATTTTATCTCTTTCAAAGTAAAGTAAAAAGGTCAATTCCATCAATCCTATCGTCCTTCAACCGAGATACCACATAGCATCTAATGTCCACAAAAAATACGAGTGGTTTTCTATCACTTAGTTAGAAAAAAACTAGTTTACCGGATATCAAATCTGGGCTTGAGAAGTAGGCTCAGGTTCAATTTCGATAAAACTTATGATGTCAAAAACCATCAAACTCCGTATGAATCTCGTATAGGTATAGGACCTGGGGCCTTATTGACATACGTTGCTTCTTCCGTACATCTGTCAATACTGCATTCTAGCATTGATTATGGATATAAAAATATTGTAAAAGGAAAACAGTCTAATGTCTGGGACAGGCAACAAACATTAGCAAGAAATTGTCTCGGGCATAAAGTCACACGTAACGAAATTTCCTCGCAAGAATGTATTAATAATATTAATATAATAATAAATATAATCTCACGCCTTTCATCCCCGAGGGGGTAGGCAGAGGTATTCCATTACTGGATATACCCACATTTCACGAGATACATTGGACCCCTAAACGTGATAGGTGGTGAGCCCATCGCCGGACCGGGTCTATTTACACATGCCTCAGAATTAATTCTGAGATCTGCGGGTTTCCTCACGATGTTTTCCTTCACCGTCGAGCTAGTGATAAATATGTACGTAAGTTTTGAAAAACTCATTGGTACATGCCAGGATTCGAACCCGAGCCTCACTGATTTTCGGCCGGCTCTTTAACCGTCCGGGCTATCACTGCTCTTTTTTAATAATATTGTTGTTGTAATATCGTATCAACAATCTTAATATATGTAAACAGAATACATGACATATGTCAATTTACAAGTATTTAAATTTAAACATAGTCCACTGATTTTTCAACAGTCAGTTAAAAGTTATCTGAAGAATAAACATCACCTGTCACTTTTCCTTTCTATTGTGTCAGACAGTGACAGCATCAATATATTCTCCAGATAAGATTTAACTGACGATTGAAAAGTCAGCCCTTAGTGAAATGATCCGCCCCCATACCCACCCATAATGCTTTAGCGGCATTTCCGCGATGGATGGTCAGTCTTTGCACCAAAAACGACTCAGAGCGGGGGTCACAACATTTTTCTTCATTTTACTATATCTATACATACATATAATAAAACTCTCAAGGGGCCATGTCTGTACATGGAATATTTTTTGAAAATTCCTATGGGAACGGGAATAAACTGGATCCGCGCAGGCAACGTAGCTGGGCACCCGCTATTTCAAATATGGTATAAAGATGTCTTATATGTCCTAGGCAACCGCTATGAAGGGATTTTTAATAATTCCCACAGGAACTGGAATGTACTGGATTGAAGAATGATTAGATTTTTTGTTTGTTTTTTTGTATTGTCCCACGGGAACAGGCCTAAACCACGAAACCGATTTAAAAAAATGTTTCACCAATGGAAAGCTACACTATTAAGGAGTAACAAAGGCTATATATTATTCCCGTATTTCCACGGGAACGGGAACTACGCGGATGAAACCGCGAGGCGCTGCTAGTAGTATAATATAAATAATCGACAAGGACTACATTTTGTTACAATCTCTATTGACACACATCCTAATTAAAATAGCCACACAGTTCGTTAATTCATAGCGTGAACTTATACCAAATAAATATAATAGACCCTTAAAAATTTCCTAACATGTATATGTGCCCAAAATTAATTTTTACACAATAATCTTGTATATTGTTAAACAATGATTTTCTACAATTTTATTAGATATATTTTTAGAGTGTTCAAAGAAAATGTATTCACGAGCGTAGTATATGGACATACGAGCACAGCGGGCGGTCGCATCGATTAAGCGTCGTAGCCTCGATAAACCAGAAAAGAGACATTCGGAATCCCGCTTGTAAGGATAGGGATCAAGGGATGCTATAAAATAAGATACACCGCTATATTTCTTTTGATAGCTGAATTATTTACTGTATTTTTATAAGGAAATCCATTGACGATTTACATGTGCCCGATGTTTGTAAAGTAATTCAAGATTGTGGATGGTATGGGAGTGGCGAAATGCCAAGTCGCATGCCTAATTATTTGTAAATCTATAAATAACTGTTATAAAATAAATTTTTTTAATAGCTTCGTGATATCAAATGAAAAATAAATGGATGGAGCTATGACATGGACTCGAGTGTAAGTACTACATTATACTCATAACGATTTACGTAAAAGATACTCTTACCGCTTTGTTACACCGAAATGGATAGCTATCTTTTTTCCTACAAATGTTTACCATCTGTATTGTACTCTACACAGCTTTTAGAATAAAATATATTCCATTGTATTCTTTTTGTCAATCTAATCCTAAAAATAAGTAGGTACTCTTTCAATTCAATATATCCACTGTTTCTCTAAATACAGTGGATATATTGAATTATGAAGACAAAGAATACTTAACCTTATGTAGGGTTATTAGTAGCCCACGGGTCCTCAAGGACTTATCTCGTTCTAACCTAACGGGTTCTAATGTCCCTGTTTGTACTGATGAATTGATAGGCTTCAAGTACAAAGCTGATAATTTATTACACGATTGTATCGATTTATAATTTATATTCAGTATAGAAAATTCTATCAAAACTTTTACTAAAATAGTCCATATTTCATATTTCACTGATGTTAGATACCTGTAAATAAAGCCTGGTCAGACACAATGTCGCAATTTATCAACAGTAAGTCTGAAATATCGCCTTTTGTAATGAATTTACTGGCTGATAACTCGTATTATCATCAAAGGGGATTTTTGCACGTTTATTAGAAAAATAATCTTGATAACGTCAGAACGGCTCATTCAAGATTTAATGTCTGTTTTGAGATATAAAAGATATAGGTATTTTTGTTTTAGTTACTCTACAGATTACGAGCAGTGATAGCCCGGACGGTTAAAGAGCCGGCCGAAAATCAGTGAGGCTCGGGTTCGAAACCTGGCATGTACCAATGAGTTTTTCAAAACTTACGTACATATTTATCACTAGCTCGACGGTGAAGGAAAACATCGTGAGGAAACCCGCAGGTCTCAGAATTAATTCTGAAACATGTGTAAACAGACCCGGTCCGGCGATGGGCTCACCACCTATCACGTTTAGGGGTCCAATGTATCTCGTGAAATGTGGGTATATCCAGTAATGGAATACCTCTGCCTACCCTCGCGGGGATAAAAAAGGCGTGAGATTATATATTTATATATACAGATTAAATTTTTTATGACAGAAAATCTTCTATGATAAGTATGAATTTATTATATAATAATATTGTAACGTTTTTTAAAGTGTATCAGCCTAGCTAATACTCTTTAAAAAACGTTACAATATTATTTTTAAAAAGGCTTGCTCAGTTACAAATATGGGATCATAAGTATTCGTTTTATAGTGATCGTTCATTCATTCTATCTATGCCTAATCATATAATACCTACATCAATTGTTAAAAAAATGATTAAACACATTATTTGTGTATTTCCATTTTTTACATTAACGTTGAAAGTGTGTTCCTGGGTTAAAAGAAATATATTCTATCTATATTTGGTCCCTCAGTTATGAATAACAAAAACAACTGTAAAGAGAGAAAAAACCGACTTGGACGAATAGCACTAAAAATAACATCGATCTATACAATTTTTAGACTTGTTGATTTTGTAATAACTCCTCGACTGATTTTAATAAAATTTAAATGGAACCACCTATAAAATATGATCTACGAGTACCAAACAAAAAAAGAATTATCAAAATCGTCGCGTACCTACAAAACATAACATACAGTCGAATTGAGAACCTCCTTATTTTTTTAAGTCGGATTAAAAATATTGAACACGTATTTTTTTCTTTATCAAATTCGCAAAGTATGGGGAGTGGGGGTTTTGACGTCAGTCCTTGTAAAAATTTGTAACACGGCGTGACGTCACGCGAAATTTCAAACGGCTGCGCTGCATCGTCTTAATTTTTTGTTGGCCGAACAAAAGAAAATATAGTTACCTACACGTATAAAACCTTTTTTAGTAATCTAACTGATTTAAACAAATAGAATTTAGACAATTTAATTTTTTTTGTCAACTACTTACTCTATTGAACAGGACAGTGATGCAGAGCGAACATCATTGGTAATTATAATATTAATTTTCTTCTCCGAATCTAACTTTTCCGAAATATTTATTTATTTAATAATTTATAATAATTTATTTGTACAGAATGTTAAGTTCAGTACAGTATAGTACGTAATCATCACTATACGGCATACTGATTGAGTGTTCCTCTTTGCGCAGATGGTAGCAATCCCAGATCAAAATTAAATAAAATATAAGTAATTTTATTCTGTTTACTAACACTACTTCTTAGGTTTGTAATTACATACTAAAATTATATGGGCTCTGTCTGAAATAATTTATTATTATTATTAAATTATAGTTATACAACCATTTAAAGCTGTCAACAACAGCATTCACATTTATCATATAAAATTCTATGTTGAAATACATATTGTAACTGTCAGTTTGTCTCCGTCAAGTATAGGTATTATAGAAAAACAATGTCCTTTATTTTCTAACATCAGCCACATTTGAAATATATAAGATATTAATTTTGCTGTCGTTGTTCAAAATAGAACCCGTAAATAAAGTCGACAGTTGTATCCGCAATCAGTCTTCTAAAAGCTTTTAGTGTTTTAAAAAAATGTTTTTTGAATGACATGTAATGAATGAATGAATGACGCCCAAAATGAATCAAACAATTTCAGGTTTAAGCTATTACAACTTGCATAACACCTACATTTTAATCTTCCTTCCTAGATTTCACTCAGAATTAGAGCAAATTGTCAGGCTTTCGTTAACGTCCTCGTCTATCCTTATAAAATTATTATTTGCTTAGACCCAAGACATCTCGTACAGTGCCTGTCTAGCTAGGGAATAATTAATTTCCATTCATCCATTACGTGATCCTGATTTAATTTCGTTCCCTCGCTAGTTATATTAAAGGAAAACGGGGAACTATAGCTTAATGATTGTGTCGACGCTCCGGTAATAAAGCATTCTATCGATCGCTTCATGCTATTCAACTGAACCAAAAAATGTCACGATTAATTACTTAGGAGCTGCGTTGAGATTCATAAAAGGTGAATAAAGGTACAGTTAGCAAAACATGTTAGGTATATTATAGTAATGTAAAATACAAAAGTTAACAATTTTCTTAAATATTGAGATACATTTATGTACGTAGAGGAAACCGATTGGGTAATAAAACACCAAAAAACCCGATGATGTGTCTGAAATGCTTTGAAACGGATAGGCTCAACGAATTTTAATGACTTTTTTATAAAAATAGGAATTTTAACCTAAATAATCATGTTCGTTCCGTAATCTTGCCGGAAGGTACTTACTTTTATTTTATTTTGAAAAACCGAAGCGAAGGGAGGCGCTTGTTTTAATTTTATTTTGCAGATCGGTCAGATTCAAAATACTATACGGTGCCGATAGTAATATCTACTTCGCTGCTTTTTGTATTTTACTATTTATACGGTTGAATTAGTGGAGCCGCTGGCTGATTTCACACGATCGCACGTAGGCGACGGCGGTGTAGCGTGTGTTGCGTGTTCAACCATTTTCCCTAGGGGTGAGCATAGACAGGCAGACAGCTACGTTTACTGTGATATATATGCGTCTGTATATAGGTTGGAATTTTTTTACCGTACCTTAAGGGAAATCACTCTAAATACTAAGGAAAGTCAATTTTACTCAAAGGAATTATTCTTTTATTAAAAAATATGCAAAAATGCAGTACTTGATATTGAAAATACAGGTGGGGGATTGCCACACCCGCGATCCTACACAAATGAAAAAAAATTGACCCTTTACTTTTAAGGCACAGATTGATAGGGTCACTCATAGGTACTCGTATAAGAATCAAATCTCTAAAAACTGGTTAGTTACAGAAATGGAATATTTTTGCCTACCTCCTCGAGGATAGGGCAGCAGTAAGTTTCAACGTAGTTAGTTATATTTTTTGTGTCATTCACGGAAATATAAAAACTCATTTAACACAGACAATAAAGCAATGCATAAATCATTATTTTATTGGATTCATTTTGCTTTCGTATATTCTTTCTACCGAATCTTCCTCTTTTGCTTTTATCTAATCTCATAATCTCCCAAAAAAAATTATCACGCCTTTTATCGCCGAGGGGGTAGGCCATAGATTTTGATTTTTTTTGCTATCTATATCTATGGGGTAGGCAGAGGGATTCCATTTCAGGAAGTACCTACCCAGATTTCACCAGTATAATCAGTATAATCTTTGGACCCCTTAACGTGAGAGGTGGTGAGCGGACCGAGTCTGTTACACATGCCTCAGAATTTATTATGATAAATCCTTGTTACAGAATATGCGAGCGTAGGTACCTATACTTAAAACTTCTACTAATTAACTTATAATGAAAGACAAAAGCTTTAAATATGTTACTATATCCTACATGGTGATGGCATGCTAGCGAATATTGTTGAATTATATATTACTAGCAGCGCCCCGCGGTTTCACCCGCGTAGTTCCCGTTCCCGTGGGAATACGTTGATAAAATATAGCCTATGTGTTATTCTGATGTATTAGCTATATAACTGTAAAGTTTCATCAAAATCCATTCGGTAGTTTTTGCGTGAAAGAGGAACAAACATCCATCCAGACATCCATACATCCAGACATCCATCCAAAACTTTCGCATTTATAATATTAGTAGGATATGACAGAAAAACACATCGGTGCATTCATTTTCTATGAACTCGTTCTACTGTCCAAGAAGGGGCGCGGCGGGGCAGGAGCCCGATTATTTTTTTTCACTTCTAGCAGAAGACCACCCTGCGAGGTTTGTCCAAGCCATGGACTCTACACTGATATTAAATATAATGCAGACTAATCTAGACGACCCCTCACTTCGTTCATGATTCTACATTAGAATCCCTCACTACTTTCGGGACTCGATCCTAGAATCATTTACTATGTTCGTGATTTAAAAAAACGCCCTCGCCGTAAAAATATCGTTTTGCTCCCTTATGACACAATCTACTATTAAGACCCTCGTTACGCTCGGGAGTAAACCTCGAGTCCTTCGTTACGCTCGCGATTGAAATCGTCACCCGCGACAGAAGACACTGCCTTTATCCCCTTGATTAATAATCTACTATTAAAACATATAAATATAAAGTTGCAATCTAAATTAAAACTTCTAGATAGGTGGTGACTATCCGTCAGTCATGCTGTGTAGAAATGTCATATTGTGGAGATATGTTTACATCTATTTACAAAAAAGAGAAAAGATCCTTTTTTACTGTATTTACAGATAAAAATACCAACATTAAACATGTCATATGGTGCAGTTTAAAAAAATATCCACTAATAGTAACATCGTTTCATCATCAATCTAATTTTAAAAGTGATCGTTACAGTTTTATGTTCTTTGGACTCGGGAAGAGTGCTACTATATGTTGTTTATTGACTGTTTATGCTCGTTATTTTGGGGCACTCGGTATGAGATACGTGTATTGCCTAGCTAACCCAAAAACAAATGAATGAACTACGCTACCTGACTGACGTATGATCTCTTCATCTTTGACTAAATTTTATTGTGCATGTGCCTACATCGCCTAGATAGACTGAGGTACCTACATTTAAAGAAAAGCCAAAAAAAGAGTACCTAAGTACCCGAAACCGCCGAGCATGCATGAGTCGTTTGATGAATGTGGATTTGTCAAATTTTATGAGAAGTGGGTGTAAAATAAATTGAAATGGCCGTAGCGATTAGTCGTGTTTTAGGGTTCCGTACCTAAAAAACACAAAACGGAACCCTTACAGGATCACTTTGTTGTCCGTCTGTCTGTCTGTCTGTCGAGACCCTTTATCTCGGGAACGCGTGGAGGTATCGAGTTAAAATTAATTAAGTTAACGTAAAAAAGAGATACGGCTGTTTATGTCGCAAAAAACGTACATTTCGACACTCAATCAAGGGACTCAAAATTTATACAACTCTCCGAAACAAATGGACAGACTTTAAAAATTCTTTCACCGATGTAAAGCTACATTATCAGGGAGTAACATATTTAAATATACTAGTGAAAATGGGGTAATAAAGTGATGAGAAATTAATTTTTTGATACTTATTTACGAAGATTTTATACAAACATTTTCTTTTCATCAAGCAAAAATAAACAAACAAGCTGTCATAGAATATAATACTACTAAGTATTTAATTAAACTCTAGCGACGCTGTCTTCATCTCTCCCAAGTTACTAATGCAGTGTGCGTAAAAGTTGGGCAAATTGTTTGTATTTCAAATCATCCCTAACTAATTCGTCACGTCATTGAAGTGTTAAGATTTATTTTTATTATTAAAGTGTGGTTTTAGGTTACCTTTAGTAAAATTGAGACATAGTCATCTTTGTGACTATTATATTTTGGTACAGTAAAACAGTATATTTATGTAACATATAGTTATGAGCCCGCTACCTTAGAATTTCTTTCGATTTTTGTTGTGTTTATGAAGAACGAAAGTCGTTATGTCATGTCAGATTATACTAAGTGGCTTGAAATATTCTGATAGTTAGGTTAGGTTAGGTTTCCCGGGGTCGGTCGGTATGCAGTAATGAATTTTCCCTAGGTAACAAAAAAAAGGTTAGGTTAAGTTTAGTTTTAGTCCGTCTGTGTGTCGGTTTGCTGTATTTCATGAATTGTGATAGTTAGACAGATGATGTATTTTTGTTGCCGCTAAAACAACGAATACTAAAAATAATAAAATAAATATTTGATGGGGCTCGACCCGTACAACAAACGTGATATTTTTTGCTGTTTTTATAGATAACTAGCTTTTCCCTGCGGCTTCGCTCGCGCAAGTTTATTTCACCTCCTTAGGGGTTGAATTTTGCAAAATCCTTTCTTAGTGGTTGCTTACACTGTTTAAGCTATCTATGTGCAAAATTAAGTCTGTAGACCCAGGGGTTGAAGCTGTGCGTTGATATATCACCAATCAGTCAGTCAGTTTATCATATTTTATAGATGGTACGGAATCATTGCCGGAATGGAACGCACTTGGCCGGTTTTTATTTTAGTTATTCTACCTTATCTCCTGTCACGAAATTGCAATAATCTTTGAATTAAGTTATAGATTTCTGTAAGCCTTTGCTAAGCTAACTTTTATTGAACGAAGCAATATTTATTCAAATTTAATCCCTTCTATTTCGCAGCGGTGACCGATTATTGAAAATAAGCGTGAACTCAAATGGGTGGAATGCTCATTAATCACTTTTAAGTAAACCGGAGTAGACTGAATTTCTATTGTTCCATAAATGTTAGCTACTTTATCCACCCATCCTTACTCTTATAAAATCAAATCATTAGTTAGTTTTATTTATCTAATCCCATCAAATCAAGATGCACACACAATAAGACAGTAAATTGATCTTGTCGATCCGCGGGCCACTGATACTTAGCTGGGTTTAAGAAATTACTCATATATTAGATACTAAAGAAGCATTTTTGGTATCTAAGTAGATACACTAAGTTTGTATAGATTGCAGTGATTACTCATTTTATGGTAACATTTACAATCTGGTGAAAGCGTCAGTTGTTCTTTTTACTGACCAAGCGGTCATGTATAGAAGAAAATGATCATACCTCTATATTTAGATACTCTATATTTAGATATAAAGTAAGTCCACCGAATCACGACACAACTAATTAAAGCATCGTCAAAGAAGCAAATTCAATTTATATTTACAATAATTCAAAAAACATTTTCATTAAAATGCAAGAGACTCTGGGAGGAACAGTGGTATTCAGACGGAAAACGAATTATTCTGCACATTCTCGTCACGAAGTCCTCTGCAAATCCAGTAAAGGGAAACCTTCAATTTGCATATTCATCTCTTAGACTAAATGAATAAAATAAAACAACAATTCGAACTTAGCGGCCTTTACGGAAAGCTCTGGACTTTCATGACTTCTTTAAATTAAGGAAGAGTGCTGAACGAAACGTAGATCTGTTGGAAATATTCGGAACAAATAATACAAACCCAGCTTCAACTTATATAGTTTTCTCATAGATGCCATTGTCAGAACAGAAATTAAAATGGGACCACACGGGAAGCACAAGTTATCAAATAAAAAAGTATCGTCAAAATCGGTTCACCCAGTCGAAAGTTCTGAGGTAGGTAACAAACATAAAACAAAAATGTTTGAATTGAGAACCTCCTCCTTTTTTGAAGTCTATTAAAAAGTCACTTATCAAGCCAAGATATTCTAACGCAAAAGCTATCTTGAAGACCTTTTGCTGCAATGTTTCACCAGTAGTTTAATGAGGTACAAACCCTAACTTTAAAACTGAATTTAAATTCTAGAGAAATTATAGTTTCCGCTTGCGAGCTTGCATTCACGAGAGCGAGGAGGGTATCGAGTTTTCATTAGACAGTTTTACAATTCATTACGTTGAGACTGTTTAACACAGTATGAGCGTTTCTTAGCTAGGCGACCTCTTCGTTCCTTTTCCCCACCTGTAGAAAACATTAAGCATTTTACAAATGCCCATTATGCTTTAAAGGCTCATCCATCTTCTTTGCTGTTAACAATACGAGTATATATACGTATACAGCTCACTCTCGAGACGGGTAGATCAACTAGATAATAACATTTACATGTATTTGAATACATACGGTGAATACGTCAAAAGCTAGCAATAAAAATAATAAGTTGAATCGAGACGTTTGAGATATTCTGTGAGTCATGTAGATTGAGCTTGGATTTGTGTCATGGTGTTTAGGGTTCCGTTTGCAAAGGGTGAAACGGGATCCTATTATTACCACTCTGCTGTCCGTATGTCTGTATGTCTGTCTGTCTGTCTGTCTGTCACCAAGCTGTATCTCATGAACCGTGATACTTTAATTTAATTTTCACTGATTATGTACATATTTCTGTTGCCTCTATAACAACAAATACTAAAAAACAGAATAATATAAATATTTAAGGGGGCTCCCATACAACAAACGTGATGTTTTTGCCGTTTTTATAGATAATGATAATACGGAATCCTTCGTGCGCGAGTCCGATTCGGTTTTTAATGTGTTAGGTAGGTATTATTTTAGTTTTGTAATATTTTTAGGTTCTTATTTTAAGACTTGTGTCTTAAGTAAATTTATACTTGTTACCTTGTCGTAAAGTAAATACTGTCGTCAGGTTTTTATTTACTCTCAGAAAATGTTTTCGTTTCGCCTAGACGAAGTATTGGGCTTTGGAAATACCCACAAATATGTAGTGACGTTTAATTATTATGTTGTTACGTTTATTTATAGAACACTTTCTATTAAAGAACTCTTGCCAAATTATTTCTCGATCACAATTAAATGTTATTTTAAGTTTTCCACGAACACAAATTACAAATATAATAGTTTTCCATTAATTTAAGACTCAGTAAGAAATAGCTTCTTCCCGGTCTCCATGACTCAATGAATATGCAACAATGAGCAAACTTTGACAGAAAGTGGATTATGTTTGCATGGTGGCAGTTCTCTATGTTGCTGATTGCATAAACGCTGCCAACTAGAAATCGGGTACGGTTAGGCCTTTCTCTGTATTTACATTCCAAGAATGACATATCCATAGGTAGTCTATCTAAGCAAGATAACGAATTTCCAAAATTTCACAGTTAGATTCCTTTTGGTAACAGACCGATGACGATGACGGTTCATAACTTCTGAAACAGGAAACTTTTTATGTAGGTGATATTTAATCAGAATCCAGATTTTTTTACAAAAATAATTAAACTCACAACCTCTTAAAATGTTAACCTATTTCCGAATAAATAAAGTTTTAAACGCGTCCTTCTCTCGATTTATGCGAGGACAGATATAAAAATTTTATTTTGTTACTCTGAAACAATTCACAGTGTCGGATGTAGATGTTCCGAGACGTTCTACCTATTGCAGGCCATGGCTTATAACGAAACTTTGTTAATTTATGTTTTCGTACCTTGAAGACACTCGTAAACTTTAGCTCAGAGTAACATTATAAATTCCTACCTAGTACCTACCAATTTACAATGTAGCGAAAAAGAAAAATGAAACTTGGTGACAGACGGACGGACGGACAGCGAAGTCTTAGTAATAGCGTCCCGTTTTACCCTTTGGTACGGAACTATACCTAAAAACCAGAAAAGAGCGAGTTGGACTCGCCTACCGCGACGGTGGGCCACCGAGCGTTCCGTGCAAAGAACAATGGCAAAACTCCATGTGTTTTGGGTACCCAACTTACACCTGCCCACGGAAGACGAAACCGTGTAAAATCGATAGTTCTTGGACAGACTAAGATAATATGTAATCATACCACATTTTTATAAGTTGAGGTTTAAAAGTTATTCGTTACCTAGTGTATTTTGTAGGATATTATGAGATTTTAGGTACCAAAGACGTGTAAAGAAAAAGTTTCTCTAGGAAAGAAAATGATTTTCTTCCAACCTCTTTGTTAGAAAATAGCACTGCCTACCACATGCCATATAAATTACTCTATGCCACATAGTGGCAGTTAATGATGGGTTGGGCAAAAAATATCGATACCTATATTAAAATATCGTTATTTTTCCAAATACATAATAAGCATATTATATATATCGTCATATTTTTAATGGCGATATATCGACATTTATTTTACAGTATCGAATTTGTATCAATTTTAATATATTTTTAACGCAATTCTGGTTTCGTGTTTCATTTCATGTTAGTAGACCAGGCTCGATAATTTTTAAAACCAAAAATAATAGTAGTAGGATGAAACCCATTAGAAAAGGAGGGGAATATTATAAAAATGAAAGGAAAAATAAATATTCCCCTCCTTTTCTAATGGGTTTCATCCTACTACTATTTTTTTTCACTTTTTATTATTTTTAAAGGTTTATACCCTAGTCTATAGGTACTAGATAATTGTTTAGACTCAAGAATTTATAAAAAAATACTATTTTCATCGTCCTTTTTTACGAATTTGGGAATATGTATTAATAATAATGTAAAAACTGACGATGTATCGATATTTTTCACTCGATTTTTATCTATAGTATTTAGAAATGTCGATACGATAAATATCAATTTATTTTTTCACTTGGCCATCCCTAGTGAATGACATGGTTGACGTGATGACACGACGTTCAATTCTACCACAACAACAAAAAAGTTTTTGTATTAATCAAAGACATTAAAATATAATAGCATAGAGGGGGCATTGGGAATATTTTCATACAAAACTTTGAAGCTCAAGCGTCATGTCCTTGTCATGTCAGTTAGTATGAACGCGAGCTGTCATTCGGTCGAAATTGTACTAGACTTATTCCACTTGGAATAACTTTTGGCTTCAAATAATCCTCGCTTTGTCCCCTCTATGCCTTATATTATATCTTAATCTCTTTGGTATTAATAGATTTCCCAATCGATCGATTTGTGTTTCTATGATATTTCTGTTTTATTTGACTCAATATTTTCAACTGCTAGATTAGTTAAAAAATATGGAAAATTTCGACTTGTTATGAGTCAATAAAACAAGCATAGTGTGATACCCCGTGGGTGTCTATTTCAGTGGGTACCAATTCTGCCGATATTCTTTGTAAGTATTCAATTTTAATTAAAAATTCCTCAATTATTGATTACGCACTTTAAATAAATACTATATGTTCTTATATTTAATTACAAATGTAAAGTTTTCCGTCTTTTCCCTGTACTTGTAGTGTAAGACAATATTACTTCCTTGACAAATGGCATACCTAGTTCTAGGACAACGGAAAGTACCTTATGAATTTATACGTTTTTGGCGACATAAACGACCGTATCTTTTTTTAGAAGTTTGATTATTTCACAGCTACGAGGGACTATAGACCTAAGTATATGGTTTTAATTTTAACTGGATACCCTACACTTTCCCGTCATAAAGGGTCTTGCCAGACAGACGGACGACAGTGATCCTATAAGTGTTCAGTTTTTTCCCTTTTGAGGTACGGAATCCTAAAAACAGATAATTATATCAGACCGAAGGGGTACCATCCAATGCTGAAAAGGTTCCTTTTCAGCATTGGATGGTACTTGACCCAAATATTGACCTACTGGTACACCAGCGAACCAGTTCAATAAAACCTTAGGTATAAAAAAACGACAATTCGCCTTGCTTTGGTTTATTTAACCTTCCAGGATTTTGTAAGCCGCAGTAAATGTTAACTTTATATTATTATTATTTATTTATTTAACTTCATGTACCTACCAAGAAAATGTACACATGGCGAACCTAAATACCTGCAAAAATTAATTATTTTGCCCACCATACCTTGTACCTGCTGGACCTAACCTGGACCTAAATTGGTCCCTGTCTTCTTTAGCTGTCATATTGCTAAAACTATCATCATTTGGCTAAAACTTCAACATCAGATGACGTCTTACATAACTTGAATATCTCATAATTCTATCATAATCTATAACAGTACAGGCTTGGTTTCCGAACAGATTATGTTATCTATCATTATTAAAACACCCGGCTCTCTAAGTATAGAAATAAGGAAATTGTTTTAAAACACAATATCCCCTCATAAATATTTACTAAGATGTTTTAATCTCCACGAAAATCGTTTTTAATATAAAAAGAACAGAACGACGAATTGGTAAACAATATTCTATGTTTACCTTTAAGTGAAGTGTTACTTAAGACATGTAGTAAAATTTTGGTAAGTAAAATCATGTTAAGGATTAGTTAAATAGATAGTACAGATATGCAACGTAGTTGTAAATGAAAAAATAGTTCAATTTACTAATTAATGCACCACTCTATCAATGAATCTGGTACTCTCCGTTGAAATCTTAATGTGCTAAACATTAGTGGAAACTTTGTTACTGTAATATTTCTATTTAATATCTATAAGTTTTTATTGTATAAGCTGTTTGTTTTCCTTAATAAAAAAAAAAAAAAAAATATGCTTTTAGTAAGTACATATTAGGTATACATTTTTAAGACATTTAAATTTTTATCGTATGAATTTACATCATTGACAATCTCTAACTAAACCAAATTAAACTACGTAAGTTTAACTAAATTTTGCCATAAACCCCGACCTTTTAGCGAGTCAGCTTTTCTCTATAATATAGTCAAATGGAAAATGTTGGTAAGTGGATGCTCTAATTCAATTTTGAGGCCTACTCGGCACCTTGGGCTTAACATATTTATGACCGGAAAATTTCACTTTTTGTGCCATAATTTACTTTCGAGCTTGAGATGAATGATGTTCTGCTTTGATATCGTAGTCTTTTATTTAATTTATTGCACAGAGATATTTTATTACAACCTGACATGAACCTTATTTTAGTTAACATAGCGTAGCTGCACTATTCAGTAAGAAGTAAAATAGAAGCGCTCACCGTAAACACCGAAGTGGAATTTAACGATAATTTTAATGAGAGTATTTATATATAATTTCGCTTCTTAATTATTCATGCAATATCGTCGGAAGGCATCCAGATGCTCTTGAAACAATCGGGCAATTCAGTGAAGTGCTCAAAGCATGTCGGGCCGAACATTTCCCCAATGATTTGGCAACTCGCCCCCACCTATATTTAAATCGTAATCTCACTGAGTCAACGATCTCGTCGCTCTAACCCGAAATAAATTGTGCTGCGAGGAAGACAATATTTGACCGAGTTCCTTAGCAAAGCGGGCTAGTTTGACCCAATCCAGTAAAAACTAATCAAAGCGAAAAATTACATTATATTCAAAACCTTCCGAATATCCTTCTTCCAATAAGCGCTGCACAATTAGAAGTTAGTTCATTACGTTGGTTCCAAAACTGTTCTTCACATTAGCTTTCGATGAAGCTATACAGAAACAAAATCGTGCAGCTAATAGTTGATCTCAGAATATAATATATTTACCTATAAGTATATAAATATTAATTCGGATTACAACTAATCCACATTATCGCTAATTATACGAGGTCAAAGTTACATAAGATAAACTAAAGGACTTAATAGTATATAATTTGCCAAAGTAAGTATAAAAGTAAGCAAATATTTCATGTGAAACGACGAGGGTTTCATTACATCACGTTAAATTGAAAGCTCGTAGTCGAGATGTGCCCTAATAGCTCAGTTTTACAGCACTTTTATTCAATTAGCGTTATTCGAACGTAAAAATGTATCTGGAAAGATAAAACCGAATCCGATTAATAAATCTATAAAAATACCTACCTAGGTATACAAAAAATACCATGAATAAATAACCTAAAAAACATTAGACCAGGAAGTTGGAATACGGAAAGAAGATTGCTTTTAGAAAGTAAGAAGGGTTTATCGATGTTTCCACGGATAAAAAACGAAATTCGATGGGCGCCTGCTAGTTATTAGATAAAAAAAGAACGGTTACTGAAAACCGATAGCAGGACGCAGAGAATGGTTAAGTCTTAATATCTAATGAAAGATTACATCTAGGGTTCGTGAATAGTTTTGAAAACAATCTCATTTCGCCGAACTCCCCATAAGCTCGTTGATAATGATAATTATGTAATCTTCAAATATTTATCAAGCAATGAGTCACATAACTTCATCAGCTTATAGCCAGACTACGGATGTTTCCTCAAAGGGATAAGGAAATATTTGCTAGGCATTCTTCATTGCGGATTGGAAGTTAAGCAATTAATGCCAAACAAAGCAAAAAGTAACAAAAACAATATAATATCTAAATGAAAATATTACCGCATGAAAATAGAATTAAAATTAGCAATTTAAACTTTGATGTAATCTAAAATGTAATTACAGGTTGACAATATTGGTGCTTCTACCTGGTCGGGCGCTCGCCAAACTATCTACATAAATCAACCCAATAACCCAACTATCGTCTATACGCAGAGCCGTTATCACTTCGCTGTAGTTCCATCCCACGTGATTTATATTCTAATCGATTTCTGGTGTCGCGCCTAATTTATACTTATGTATAACACTCGTTTTTAGCTGACAATTTCGAAATTACATACATATTATAGAATTACTTTAAATTAATTTTCAGGTTAAATTGTTACAAGATCTTCTCTAGTTTTAATCAATGTTTGCAAAACTAATGACTAATAAAAACCAAATAAGCGCGAGTCGGGCTTGAGGTGATGAGTGTTCCTACTAAACCTCATCACAAGAAAAACCCCATCGGACACCATTTCCCAAGAAGCTATAATTAACAATTAAATATTTTACGACAGAAGCCGTTCAATCGGTTACGAGTTCATTTATTACCGTGGCAGTGAAAAAGGCAGTTAATCCAATTTTAAAGACAGCTGCACGAGAACTAAAAGTAGCCTATTCTTAATAATTTTAGGGTTCCGTACCTAAAAAGGAAAAAACGGAACCCTTATAGGATCACCTTGTTGTCCGTCCGTCTGTCCGTCAAGACCCTTTATCTCGGGAACGCGTGGAGGTATCGAGTTGAAATTAAAAAATCAAACTTCTAACTTAAAAAAAAGATACGGGCGTTTATGAAGCAAAATGTAGATTTCGATACTCTCAAGGGAATCAAAATTCATAGGGTAGGTACTTCCCGTTGACCTAGAACTATGAAATTTGCCAAATAATATAGTAGTACACGAGGTAGTTAACTATTCTGTAGAGGTGTAACGACAGAGCGCTTGAAACTAATCCAAGGATCCTCCTTACACCAGAGCGCTTACGTAATCATTGTTTCACTATCTGTAAACATTCACCAGAGTTTATAGATTGAAATTAAGACATTATTATTATTTTTATCATAAAATGTCCCGAAATTAAGAACAAAGTCCGGTCTTTTGGCTCGGCACCAATCAACGAAATATTTGTGTGGATCTAATAAAAAGATGTAAAAACTTGCCCTCGTTTCATTAACTACTTTTCGTAATTCTGTCGGTGTTTTGTAGTAAAACAAAAGGCGAGGAGAAATAAACCCCTTGATAGGATTGAGACAGGAACAATTGGACAACTTTCGTAATATTTTATCGATTGCGGAACTTAGTACAAAAGATATATTAAACTATAAAAAACAATATCTTACGTAATAGGTAGGTGAGGGATGAATGTGCTTTTGAAATACGAGCATTATCTTATGGAGTGACCGGGGAGTGACTGTACCTATGAAAATTCTAAGTCGCAAAAACAACAGCTCTCTCATACAAAATAGCTTATTTTTAAATGATTTATTTCGGGTGTGGGTATAATGTATGTAGGTAAGTAGGTATATATATTCTTTAACTAGCGGGTATTCCCATTCCTGTGGGAATTTCTAAAAACCCCTTCATAGCGGTTGCCTATGACATAATATAAGACCCTACATACCATATTTCAATAGTAGGTATTTCTCTTTTTAATTCATGCTTCCAATACTAAATTCAAAATTATATAGCCATTTGTATTGAACAATTATCGAAAACGTCACCAAGACATTATCAATAAAAAGAAAACAGCAGCCTAAAGCAGAAAAGAATATGGATATGACAATTAGCATACCCACTTTATTAGATTCCCAATGATCCCGTTATTCCCGTACCCGTAGATTTTTTTTATAAATCCATTCATAGCCGTTTCCTGCTACATATTTATATACCATATTTCAAGTTTCTGTACTGTGTTATCGTATCGGAGTAGTAAGTACGTATTTCTCTTTTTAACCAGTTTTAATACCTTCCCGTTTAAATGAGATATAGGTACCCGATACCCGGGTACTCAGTAATCTTCATACCAAATTTCATCAAAATCCGTCCAGTAGTTTTTGCGTGATGCGTGCACAGACAGACAGATAGACAGACAGACAGACAGACAGACAAAAATTTCAAAAATTGGCGTTTTGGTATCTACATCGATAACTAATCTATCTACACTATTCCACTAAAATTTGGAAAAAATATTTAATGTACAGACACGGCCCCGTTAGAGTTTTATTATATATATAGACTAGCAGCGCCCCGCGGTTTCACCCGCGTATTTCCCGTTCCCGTGGGAATACGGGGATAAAATATAGCCTATGTGTTATATATATAACTGTAAAGTTTCATCAAAATCCGTTCGGTAGTTTTTGCGTGAAAGAGGAACAAACATCCATCCAGACATCCATACAAACAAACTTTCGCGTTTATAATATTAGTAGTAGGATATACCTGTATAAAAATTCAGTGTCACGGTGTTTGTGGTTGAACTGCTCTGAATGATTTTAATTATTTTTTTCTACATATTTAAAAGGTATGAGAAATATATAATATTTGGTCGCTTGACGGGGAAGGAAACATTGTGATGAAACCTTGATGAAACCTACATCTCAGACTCGAGAAACAGCCCCCTCCGACGAAGGGCTTATCACTAGTCAATCCTGTAACTCTTGAGGACACGTGGTGATGGAAACGATAATATCTAAGTTAATACTTAATTGAAAATTAATAAATAAGTTAGTGACTTAGAAGGTACATACCTATTTTACTCAGTTATTGTTATTCTATTAGTGTAAGTCTTGTCACTAGTCTGTGTATTTGTTATCTGCTCAAGTGGTAGGTACAGATGTAACTAGGTAGGTACTGTTTCTGAGAAAAGTTTTTTTTTATCCAGACATTTATTTTATGATGCTCAACAAAGGGATCTTCCTCTTTCAGTAAATAAAGAATCTAACAAGAAATACAATATCATGTGCGCTGACGTATCTTTCGGTAAAAATGAGAAAAGTACGTGTTTAGTCCCAAGACCCACCCACGTAGCTAAGCCTGTAGAGGATGTATCAAAGAGTACTCGTGCGATTCGAATTTAAGCCCAAATAAAAATGTTTTACCTACTTTTAACCGAGGTTTTTTAACCGAATCCTAAAAAGGAGGAAGTTCTCAATTCCAAACATATGTTTTTTTTGGTACGTATATATCATAAATACATATCAACTATGTATTTTACATATGGGCTCACCACCTGTCGCGTTTCGGAGTTGAAAAAATATAAGTACCTACCCAAAGATATTAAAGTAAGGATGATTCATACTGCTTGCGTTTGAAAATTGATCCCCTACGAGTGTGCTACAACGGATTTGACGTTATAGGACAAGTTCTTTTTAAGACCTTTTCTGCATTTGTCCATTTCTTACTATGCCCACTTCTACATGTACATACTTACTTCTTAGCGTATTTATAGCATACAACAATGACGGGGAAAGATGATACGGAACGAATAATAAAGAAAAAGAGAGCTATCTGTTAAGAGTTGCGCTTTAAATACGACTTGAAATACAATGCGACTAAATAAAATGTGGTTAATTAACTACATTTGTTGGCCTAATTTTTCGTGCTCTAGTAACATATCTACGTCTTTCTATATATAATATCTTTGTACCTACCGGTAAAAAGTGGTACTGTGGTCCCGGTAAAATACCCTCTTTTGACCGGTACATTTTGTATGTTGACGCTCTCGGGGATAAAGACGTGAGCTTATTATTATATCTATTTTATTATTAACTATTTTATATAATTGTTGAACTTCAAATAAGTATACATATATTTTCTACTTCAAATATTTATAGTACTTGTTGTTAATCCCTGTATTAGTCCTTCTTTACTGAAATATCACAGGTAATATACGTTAAATGCCAGAAGAAGAATGATTAGTGAAATAATTCCTGCCATTTTCTGCAGATCTTGATTGCCGATCGTCTAGACTCTGGCGATGAATCAGTCTTCTTTAGAGCAAGATAATAAAATGCGCAATGTCCATAAAGAAATATTTTTCTGTAAAAGTTTTCTGTGCTCAGTGCTTAATTATAAAAATTATTATACCTAATACTAACGCGATTTTACAAATGACTTGAATAAAATTAATTACCTACCTACTTGAATTTTAACAAATAAACTGTGTAATAGGAATCAAGGTACTTATAAATAAAATAAAAATAAAATAATAATACTACTTGGTACTTCTGCCTATTGAAAACCGCATTGGTAGCCAGGTATGCCAGGGTTCGAACCCGAGCCTCAATGATTTTATCATCCTGTGATATATTCAATGCTCTATTATTATTATTATTGTTTATTTATACATCTATGTTCTAATATCAAAAACATAAATTAAAAATGAAAAGGGTCAGTTTTTTGGAGTTTTGCGATTTTATGGTGGTATGGAACCCGTCGTGTGTGAATCCGACTTGCACTTGGCCAGTTTTATTTTTGTACCGGTAGTACCGACCGAACCACGGTGCAATAAGGAATTGCTCCGTCTACGGAACCCTACGAAATCCGAAAATAAATTAAAATTTATGCTCACACAACGCTTTATCCCCGAAGCAGTTGGCAGAGGTATTCCGAAAAAATATTATACGTTTCAGGATGAAACGTACTCATATACTACACATACTTTGCACAGATAACACTTTAGGTTTATGTTGTTTTTAGCCAAAATTTCCAGTTGTGTACCCAAGGCCCCGGTGACATAATATGCTCGCGGCTCTAACGATTGTGATGCAATTTAGTATACACAGATACAGTTTTGCATTTTAAGTTCAACTGCATAATTTGTTGAAAACTTTATTTCCTGTAAAAACGCATTTTCCACTCACCCTTAACTTTTACCTTACCACTTTTTCTTTCATGTCACCGGCGGATGGCAATATAATAATACTTAAATTACTAATGCTATAGATATTATTTTTCATTTAATATTCTACTTATACATTCTAAATTCTTTGCTAGTAGTAAGACATCCATTTGGAAACTACAAATGTAGATACTATATCCTCAGATGGATTAATAATACCCGTCTTATTAATCGTTTCATTAATGCCTGTCTGAAATATCCGGAAAAGGGTCCTTAAGAAGCCCTAATCATCCCTATCCAAATCAAGTATGTATTCTGTAGGGCCGATTGTACCTATTCTTGAGAGATTTCGTAGACAAACGTTCGTCCATCGATCCATCTATCAGTCCTGCGATTAAGTGCAAAGTAGAAAAGAGGTGAGGTGAGACTAGACCACAAATTTTCGACAAAATTGTGAATAAATAAAGTATTTATCGTTACATATTTTCTTCGATTTTTTATTTTGTATAGAGGACCCTAAGTATAAAAATGCTACTTATAACTTTTAAATTGATCGGTGTAGATACTATTGGGAATTTATAGTAGATTATTCAACAAGGGAATAAAGCACTGTTTTATTTCACGGGCGCGACATTGAATCCTGAACGTAACGAAGGACTCCCAGTTTTACTCCCGAGCGCAGCGAGGGAGTTATGATTTACTTATATTTACTAAGACTGAGTCCTGAGTTTAGTGAGGGATTTAAGCGCCCAAGACAAAAACAGTTTTATTCCCGAGTTATATACTCTACTTTACACCCTATATGCGAGACCATAAAATGCAATTGCATGGTAGTAGATTATTGACAATGCCTATGGCATCTAGTATAATAGACTCTGAAGTCAAAGTACTTTCATCACTCGACATTTTCGATATTCTTTTTGAAATGTTATAGCTATAAAATGGATACAGCAACTTGTTTCTGCCGCGGCGTGACCTAGGTACTTGATTTAACAATTGAAGATCGTGCGAATCTAGTTGGTCGCGGCTTCGGTTTTCGAAAATCGAGTTGGCCACGACTGCACCACATTTTGCTTAACGAAATTAGACTTTATCATAATAGCAATTGGGATTATGAAAAGTGAAAATTACATTATTGACCTAGGGTTATAATGAAATTCCATACAACATTATAACCCGGTTAAAGCCAAGGAATATAATGTCTTGCTTTCGGTGACGTTTATATGATATATAATCCGGCTTTGTCGAGCATGTGGTGTGAAAAAGCCTTTATGAGCATCAGGTGAGGTCATGAAGTTGTATAATAAATTAAAAACAATCCATAAATAACAAGAAAAAATACCTACAGTGCTGTTTCAAAAAAATACTACGGTGAAATATTTATTTAGATAGCTACCTATCTATGTATATTTATCTATTTAAGAGATTTATTTATTTTAATATTTATTTAGGACATTGCTGGGCGTCCGGTAACCGGACGAATAAATATAATTATTCGTCCCGTTACCGAACAAATAATTAGGTACTCTAGTCATCCGGTTTACCGAACGACTAAATTTTATTCATAATTTATCGGATGACTAGACACTTCGATTTATTTAATATTTCATGTTCTTCATTTAATTTAATATAGGTACTTGTCCTACTTACCATTTTTGGTAGACAGATTTGATTCTTTGACTATCGATTGGAGCAATTAAAACTGTTATTTTTTTATCTAGTGTCGGTTCGATTCCCGGGTGTCGCAAGCGTGTTTTCAAAATATTTGAATGCAGTGTTTTCTCTATTTTAAAATGCAATAATATTTTCTAGAGTAAAATTTGCTATCTTTATCTTTCTCTCTATCTTTGCTATCAGTATTTAGACTACTTTCACTACCTGATATAGGTACCTACCTACCTATCAAGTTATAAATTCATATAATTTATCAGAATCATTTGGGATAAGCTAGTAGGCTGTTTCTAAACCTTTACAGGCTTGTTGGTCCATCTGGTAGTGTCGCGGGTTGGATCCCCGCTCGGGGCCAATATTTGTATGCATGAACATGTCCGTTGGCTTCATGTCTGGTCGTTTCATATTTATTTAAGTATATCTATCAGTTGTATAGTACCCATAGCACGGCTTTTAGTCCCAAACTAGTCAGGGCCTGTAGCCTGACTAGTTTGGGACTAAAAAACCGTGTGTGAATTGTGTGTGTCCCACAATTTATTATTATTTGATCAATCCGCAATAGTAACGTTCTGTGTCCAAAAGGATACAACCCAGATTCATATCGCAAGTAATATTTTTTTCTTTAATAGTAGAGAGGGCTCTATAGTTAACTTAATGACTTTTTAAACGGATTACCTACTTAATATTTCTGTAGTCTTCCAAGTGAGATTATTGGCTTATTAATAATGTAATTACCTATAGGTAAGTATTTCGTAATATATTTTTCAGTTATATCTAAACTAATAGTAATAATCCTATTACTGTTAACAAGCTGTTAAAGAAGAATTCTTGTACGTATTTAGATTTCGGGTATCCCGGAAACGGCTTAAACGATTTTGATGAAATGTTGTATACAGATACAGTTTTGCATTTTAAGTTCAACTACTTTGCTGTACAAGCTCAATATTATAGACAAAAAAAATATTTTTTTATAATCAGGCCACTCACCGGCAAATGGCGTGGTGTTAGAAAGAGCGAAGATCGGTCTCAGTTTCTATTACTAAATCCTTACTTGTATTTTTTTATTTCCTACTAGTGATGAAGAGCAGTGATGACCTTACGGTTAAGGAGCCTGCTTCACATGATATCAGTGAAGCTTGGGTTCGAATCCTGGCATGGACCATTGATTTTAAAAAAAAAACTTACGAACGTATTTACTTATCACTAGCTCGACGGTGAAGGAAAACATCGTGAGGAAACGTAGGTCCCAGAATTAATTCTGACGCATGTGTAACAGACCCGGTCCGGCGATGGTCTCACCACCTATCACGTTTAGGGGTCCAAGGAATATCCCGTGAAAAAGGGGTATATCCAGAAATGGAATACCTCTGCCTACCCCCTCGGGGATAAATGCGTGAAATTATTACAATATTTTTTTAGGTACTTAATACATATGTGTACCTAATTAATACTCACTATTTTCGACGAGCATTCAGCTTTTACTACAGTAAAATAAAGATGTTAACTAAATGAACAACTGAACACAAACAAAATTATCACATTACTAAAGAAACAGAAGTTTGTCAGGTTCACTTTCACGAAGTTATCGGCGCCGACTGAAAGCTGCCACATGCAGCCAACACTGGTGGGGGATCGCGACTGACTGCCGACACTCTACACAAACCTATACGATGGTAGGTACCTATAGTGCATACTTTGCGCTTCGTATTCGGAGCTTTTCAGCTTGGTAAGTACGTACGTAGCGTTTTACACTGACAATTTCAGTAAGATCAGTCTACTATAGTAGGTAGTGTAGGTACTGCTCGGAGCTAACCACCCTGCACCGTTAATTCTACGCTGACTTTACTTTCATTAAAACGTGAATATAAAATAAAAAGCTGACTTATAAAAAGCTACAAAACAATTACTCACCAATCTGAAATGACTAAACTGAAAATCAGTAAATGTAGGTAATTTAATAAAGACATTTAATTTAAGTATCAAAAAGCAAGTGACCCATCCTCATTTACCTTCGGTTTATTAAATTAAAATATATTTTCTGAACCCCGCAAGATATCGAAGTGGAACATAGGTACACGAAAATTTAAGTTACAATTCCTGCTAAAATCCTTAAAATATTAATTGAAATCCATTACTTGATTATGCATCTAAAAATTGCAGTATCTATCTACCCACCTATTTAGAAATCACAGATAGACACTTCAATTTCAAAGTAGGTAGTTAGGTACCTACTTTAATTTTTTTTATGTATATTATGTACCCAATAGTAAAGACAAACCATATTTGTAAGCCCTTTAAATACTACTTACCTACTAATCAAATAAAACCGTGCCTTGTTCATGAAAGTGCCTACTTAGGTACCTAGGTACTATGTTACTAACGTAACCCCATCGGAGTAGCTACTAGGTATGTACATCTCCCTTTTGGATACGAAATTAGATAATTCAATTTCTCTCTGCTTTTCTGTGAACTTGAACACCCTCTTAGGAAAGCGAAAACTTAATTTCGGTCAATTCAAGAGAGACGCTTACTTACTTGTGTGCACAATTCTGCACATTGTAATTTAGCCCCAAATCATCTATTTAGGTACCTACTTATTAGCCTGCCTCTGCTATAGGTAGATAATTATACTTACATATATATATGAGAAACATAATATATAACTAGGTAGTGGTATAGGTAGTACATAATACGCACCAAAGCTCGAATATAAATAATTAAATGATCTCACGCATTACCCCGAAGGGATAAGTAAACGTGATTGGTACTGTGGTGAGGCCATTGCCGGGGTCTGTTTCACACATTTCACATGTCTCAGAATTAATGCTGAGACAATACAATAACTCTTTACTATACACCAAAAACAACACAATATGGATACCAACATTAACTAAAGTACAATGGGCGGTCTTATCGCTTTTAGCGATCTCTACCAGACAACCTTAAGATGGATGAAACTGAGAGATTAGACCTTCGGGTTTCCTCACGATGAGTCAAACAAACAACAATCATGTTCAGATAGAACCCACGACCTTGGTTTCCAAAAGTAGGGTCACATCGCAAGCAACTGAGCTAACAAAACTTTAGTACCCCATTGTCCTCTTTTTGCCTGAATGCCTCAGAAGTGTCCTGCCTGTATATAATGTATGGAAGGATCTGAGTATATTGCTTTGGCTCCAGCTATAGCTAGGATTTGTCTTATGTTTGTGAGTGACCCGTGTCGGTTACCTACGTCACAAAAAAGTGCGTGCGAGTTGGACTCGCGCACGGAGGGTCCCAAATGATACTTTTGTAAGAATATTTTTAAATAGGTAAGGTAAGTAATGTTATTACGCATAAAAGTTTATTTTTTTAGACCCACATAAGTAAGTTTGCATAAAAAATGTTAAAGCGATGTTACGGGCGTGGCGTTTGGGTAGGAGGTTCATAGACGGTAGGACTAACAAAATAACTTAATTTGCACCTTACAAAATGCCAATAACTATATATGTATTTGTGTTTATAGCACAAGCCGCATAGTTTTCGACATAGGACGAAAGATGTATTTTATATTTTTTATATTTCATATTCATATCTATATATCATTTCATAATTCATTCATTCATTGGCGCCGGATGGGACCATTCCAGCGTACCAAGTCAAGTTGGAGGACGTCGTGCAGGCCATTGGGTCCTTTAATAGTAGTTCTGCCGCAGGTCTGGATGGCATCCGGCCGGTACATTTAAAGGAGCTCTCCTCAGGAGCAGCTGGGGACAATGGACTTCGGTTGCTTGAGTGTCTGACGAAATTATGCAATTTCCTACTTAAAGGTCAGGTAAATAGTTTGGTTTGTCCGTACATTTACGGAGCGTCTTTGTGCGCCTTATCCAAAAAGGACGGAGGTCTGCGACCAATTGCGGTGGGCAGCACTTTTCGTCGTTTGACGGCAAAACTTGGGTGCTTTGCTGTGAGAGACGAAGTGGCTTCTTACTTGCGGCCTCGACAGTTGGGTTTCGGAACAAAACTGGGCTGCGAGGCCGCGATCCACGCAGCACGGGCTTTTTCGACGGACTCCAGGAATGCGGACTGTGTTGTTATTAAATTGGACCTCAAAAACGCATTTAACTCCTAAGAGCGGGATGTTTTATTGAATGAAGTCAGGGAGAAGGTGCCTTCTCTATTTCCTTTTCTTTTTCAAGTATATTCATCTCCCTCAAACCTATTTTATCAAGACACTGCTATTCTTTCCCAGGTTGGCGCGCAGCAGGGGGATCCGCTTGGCCCCTTGGTTTTTAGTCTTGCGATACACAGAGCTATCTCTGACCTTCAATCGCCCTTAAATATGTGGTACCTTGATGATGGGACTCTTGGGGGTAGGCCCGAGGTGGTGGAACAGGACCTGCTTACACTTCTGCCACGATTCAAGCAACTGGGTTTCGAGGTCAATACTAGTAAGTGCGAATTTTTCCCCTGCAGCGCCCATTCTCAACTTTCTTTCAACTCTTTATGTGTTATACTTCCAGGCTTAAAAGAGTTATCAGTTTCAACTTTTCAATTACTGGGTTCGCCTATTTTCCCGAAGGCAATACCGGAAGCATTTGAGTTGAGAAGGCGACTACTTCTGACTGCTAAAGACAGGCTTAAGAACTTATCTGCTCACGTGGCTCTCATCCTACTGCGTGTATGCTTCGCTGTCCCTAAACTGACTTATTTCCTGCGCACAGTGCCTACGTAGTTGTACCCTTGGCAGATGGAATCGTTTGATAACGTAGTGAAGGAAGCTGTGGAATGTCTGCTGAATGTCTCCCTTAATGCAGCACAATGGGACCAGGCTTCTCTGCCTATTCGTAACGGTGGACTGGGTGTACGACGCGCCCGCGATGTCAGCTTACCTGCATTTTTGGCGTCGGCGAGTGGGGTTATGGAGCTTGTCACTAGTATTATACCTGTGGATGGAGACAAAACTTCCATACCTTTCGCGTCCGACGCCCTAGCAGCCTGGTCTTCTCTTAATCCTTCTGCGCGCGTACCAGAGAAGCCTTACCATCAAAGTTTGTGGGACGACGTAGGTGTGAGGAGGGTGCTCGACTGCCTCGTAGAAGATGCTGTGGGCGTGGATAAGGCGAGGCTTTTAGCAGTGGCAAAGCCCGAGTCTGGGGCTTGGTTGCAAGCACTACCCTCGCCACACCTGGGTACCCTTCTCGACAGCGACTCATTGCGGGTGGCTACTGCTCTTCGTCTGGGCTGCGACGTTTGCGAACCACATTTATGCGTCTGTGGCACCATGGTGGAGAGTAGTGGACACCATGCCTTGGGTTGTTGTCGATGTGCAGGCAGATTCCCCCGACACCATGCGCTCAATGATATTGTGCGCAGGGCCTTAACTTCTGCCAATGTTCCATGTGCCTTGGAACCTTCTGGCCTTAGCAGGTCGGACGGGAAGAGGCCTGACGGCTTGACGCTGGTACCTTGGCAGAAGGGAAAGTGCCTTCTTTGGGACGCTACGTGTGTGAGCACTTTTGCGGCTTCGCACCTGAGTCGTACGGTGAGGACCGCTGGTGCAGCTGCGGAAGCGGCGGCTCTGAGGAAACATGAAAAGTATGCGGCCCTTTCAAACTACTTGTTTGTCCCTCTGGCGGTGGAGACAATGGGGTGTTGGGGTGCGGAGGTAAAAGCTTTCTTCAGTGAGGTTGGGCGGCGGCTGAGGGAGAGGGGACATGACTCCCGTTTCGGCTCATTCCTGATGCAAAGGTTGTCGCCTTTGCGCCTAGAATGGTACGGGGCAGGCTATTTGACTAGACATAAGTTTAACTATGTTTATATGTTTTTTTCTTTTTTATTAAAACTTTTCATAATTCGGATTTTGGCTCATTATATAGATGGTGTGATAATTTGCAAGTATACCTACCTATGTGTCAAGTAAAACGAAAAATCGATAACATACGTGAGATGAACATTTTCGTATTGCTTTATGAATTTACTTCAGTCTTCAGTAATTGACGAACACTATTTTACTGGTCGGTGACCAACATAATATTTTTAGGACATTGAGTGTAACATACTACTACTGTAACCATAAAATACATGGCTGTATGTGCTGAAATCCTTGTGTCTTTGGTTAAAGTATTATAACTAAATGCTACTAAATGCAGTGTTGCCAAGTTAGGCGATTTTCCGCCTTCTAGGATACCTCGTTGGGTTTCGATGTCGGGGGACCAAAAATTGCGATTGGCGACGCGTCGCCGTTTAGACAATTTTGTAAAAAAATGTGGGTGATTTGTTTTGAGGCTATAACAGTCCAGTTTACCAAAATATACAACTATTAAAACACATTTTTTAGTACCAAGAGCAATAATTTATTTAGAAAAGAAAGACATAAAGAAAAAGTTTTTATTCACAGAAATAACATTTTGCAAGATACATTATTACCTCCGCCAAACTGCAGTTTTTTAGCAGACGTAGCTCTTTTTTTTGTACCTTTTATTTTTATAATGACACTTTTTTATATTAGGTTATTAAAACTATTCTTTCTCTTTTTAAGAATTATTATTTTTTACATGTTTTCCACAGTGAGGCCTTCACAAAAATATTGAAGAAGTACTTATGTATTTTATTTTTGGAATTTGGAGTTTTTGTGATACAAGTGATCATATCGACTAGAAGGTTAGGTATTAAAAATAGTTGGGATTAAAAAAATCTATACCTTCGACCGTAATAATTATTACAAGTGGGCACTACACAATATTCTCTCATATTATTGTTCCTTTCAGATCTTGTGCGTATATTGTTTTTGAAATTCATTGCTGCAATACCGTTTTAAAGCTACTGACAACACTACCCTCTCATGAACCTAGCTACCTAGCTAGTCACTAGATAGATTTTCCAAAACATAGTCCACAAAATAGTGGACACACTTAACAAATTTTATTTCATAGACACTTGTTAAATACTAAAGTAAAATTCAAAATATACTTCCTTTGTCTTCTTTCCCTTTGACAAAAAACAGTATTCGTTTTCATCTAGTAAAATAGAAAAATGTGGATTATAAAAGTGGATTTATTTACATTTACTTTAAAAAATAGCCTTTTCAGGCTTAGGCATAGGTTTTCTATACATAAATGTTTTATTTTGAATTGAGATACAAGAGTCATCGATTGACACTTTTGTTTTGTTTGGGAGACACAATAATGATCATACACCAACAGTTTTGACTTGGTAACACTGTAAATGAAATGTCAAAGTCATTCAAGTTATGTCAAACCATCAAATAAATTTTGCTTGCGTTTTTCTATTTTTTTTAACTTTAAATCTAAAATATAATAATATCTTAATATCTTGACTGCCTCCTACGAGAACAAGTAATTGAAGTGCTCATGTTTTAATAGTAACTATGATAAAGTTACCTATATAATACTGACGCTGTTAACAAGTTTAGATTCAGACCCTGGCCGCAGCCAGGTTTTTCTCACTATAATTCAACGTATCCAAACAGAAACCACGGCATCTAAAAAACCTGAAGAGTCTCTCCGTCAGGAACCAGACAGTCGATTCAAAGTAGGTGTTATAGCTTTTGTAAACACAATTCATGAGTCATGCAATTGTAGTGACCTTATAAATAAGACAAGCATTTTTCAGTTGCCAGCATTACACATTCTTACAATAGCTACTCTTTGAATAAAGAAAATAGCATAACAAGATAGCTAGCCGATCAAGTTGTTCATAATGACGAGTTTACACATTGTTTTGTTAAGTTGCTAAACATTGCTTGTCCAATATGAAGTTACAAGATAATAGAATGTATCCATATACCCATTTATAGAAGCAATGTTGTTTTTTAAAAAGAATAAGTTTTTTTTTAAAGTATTTTTTCTAGAAATCCACATTTACAATATGCAAATGTGACAAAGTCCAAAAATCAACAAAAGATTGAGCATATTATTATTATAACTAATGTATTGATATGAATAACAATGAACTGCAGGATGAAGATTTTACCATTTTGAAAGACTATGTCATTTTGTGTAATTTGATTTCTACAAAAATCTTGTGTAAATCCTTTATACTATAAAATAAAATCTCACACGCCTTTTGTCCCTGAGGGGGTAGGCAGAGGTATTCTGGCAATACTTACTTTTATTCAACCCCAAAATGTGATAGGTCATGAGCCCATTATCAGATTGGATCTATTACACTTCCTGTGTCCTTTATCCTAGATTTAACAATAACATAATTGCAGATGCCTGCAGCCAGTTTCGGTACCCTTTCACAGTTACCAGCAAATGGAGATTGTGGCATAAAAGATGTTTGGAATCACAATCTTCATGAGGAATTCCAAATTATCAGACAGGTTAGTACCTATTCAATGTTTTGTGTATATTTTTCATTCATACATACATACATATGCACACAAAATTATAGTACAGTGAATACATAACATAAATATTATTATGAATAGGTTGTACAGAAGTATCACTGGGTGGCGATGGATACAGAGTTCCCTGGAGTGGTAGCACGACCCATTGGGGAGTTTCGATCAACAGCTGATTACCAGTACCAACTACTCAGGTGACACAATAAGTATAGTTTGTACATAAGAAACTTGTGTGACTACTTTAATGTTTTGGGATACTTTATATCCCAAAAATGTTCAATTTTGAAAAATTCATAAAAAAAAAACTATGCGTTTCCGGCGGCTACCCCCCATCCCCCTACCACCCCTAAATTCCACGTCAGATATTGTACATATTTTTTTTCCATATAAAGTTATCTACCTCCTCAAAATACAGGCTATCGCCACAGTTTAACAATCATAGGGTTGAGGCTGTCCTATGTAAATGCAATAAAAAAAATATGCAAGGTGTTAGCGACCAGTAGCTAAGGTAATAATTTTTATAACTGGCTATGTACTTTCTACTCTTTTCAAATTTTTACTTTGCAAGAAAATAAATGAGTGTTCTATTTACACCACAAGGTGTTGTCAAAAAGTGGGGAATTCAATAATTTTGACTATAATCAATAATATGTAATCACAAAATCTTTTATTATAATAAATCTATAAATATAAAATGATAAACTGACTGACTGATTGGTGATGTATCAATGCACAGCCTGAACGGCTGGGTCTAGAGACTTGAAATTTTGCACATAGATAGCTTATACAGTGTAGGCATCCACTAAGAAAGAATTTTTAAAAAATTCAACCCCTAAGGGCTGAAATAAACGTGCGCGAGCGAAGCCGCGGGTAAAAGCTAGTATGTACTAATTATAGAGTAAAATCATTTATACCAATATATCTCGTGAAAAGTGGGTATATCCAGTAATGGAATACCTTTGCCTACCCCTTTCGGGTATAAAAGGCGTGAGATTATTAATTAATTAAAATCATTTTATAGTCTATTTCACATAGCATGGGTTCTGTGACAGTTCACATTTTTCCGTTTTATGCTTACTAATTTCGACTAATAAAAAATATTGTATTTTTGCAATGATAAAATAATAAAGTAATTTTGTTCTTTTCTTTTTGGTAGTGTGCGTGTACAGCGTGTTGTTTGTTTTTAATTTTTGTAATAATCGACGTTATCTAGCGTAATTGATGTTAGTAGAAATAAAATACTACGAAAAAAATTGCTTCTTGCTCATTGTTTAATGTACCCTCCAAATATTTGCTACATATTGCGAATTGGACATTTTGCTAATTGGACATTCTGCGCTTGAACAATTAACGTTTAAAAACACGCTTGTGTCAGCCCTCGATTTATACGGGAAACTACTCATCAAGATTGCGTTAAGTGGTCCGCGCCGCTCCCTTCCCCGAAACCCGCACCGGTACACTCGTTACCTAACTGTATGTTTGTTAAACTTCGCTATCGCCCTGCCAAATTTCATCAGCTTTATCCCTCCCAAGGTTTTCTGGTTTTATAGTGGATATAGATCATAATAATTAAAGGATTCTTTTTTTTAATTCATAGGTGTAATGTTGACCTTTTGCGGATAATACAACTGGGTCTCACATTCATGGATGAAAATGGTAAAACACCACCCGGCTACACCACCTGGCAATTCAATTTCAAATTCAACTTACAGTAAGTCTATAAATAGTCAAATAATTTATTTATAACATAGTCGCCTCTGTATCTACGGTAAACAGAAACTTAACTATCTATGTGCCTCCGGGCAAAGGCCTCTCCCAATTTTCTCCACTCTCTCTTATCCAGTACCACTTAAGTCTATGTCCTACTAACCATATTTACTATTTCATCATCCCAGCGCTTGAAATGCATTCCTTGTCTTCTTTTACTATTTTTGGAATACCATGTTGTGATAGTTTTGCTCCATTTTCTGGGGCTCTTATAGTGTGCTCAGCCTATTTCTACTTCAGGAGTTTGGTTTTGGTTTTTTCCTCAATTTCTCATTACTTATTTTGTCCAGCCTTTCTTATCATGCTTTTTCCATGGCTCGCTGGGCTGTCGCTATTTTTTTGTTGTGGACTTTTGTGAGTCCCCAAGTTTGACAGCCATAAGTAAATATTGCTTGAAAAAAATTTATTTTATTTTATATTGGTTTCACTTATTATAATATAATATGGGTGCATAAAATAAATTATAAATAATTGGTTTCACTATTTTAATTACTTCTTTGAAGGACCAAATATAACATGTATATGTATTTTGTGTTTTTTTTTTCAGAGAAGATATGTATGCACAAGATTCCATAGATTTGCTGCAGAACTCAGGATTACAGTTCAGGAAACATGAAGAAGATGGCATAGAACCGTTAGAGTTTGCTGAATTACTCATGTCTTCAGGTAAAAAGAGCCTCCATTTTTTTTCTTTTTAACATGACGTGTATCATTCATTACTAATTAATGAGTAATTACTAACATTTTTTTTCATTGCAGGACTTGTACTCATCGACAATATTAAGTGGTTGAGTTTTCACTCTGGTTATGACTTTGGTTATTTACTAAAATTACTAACAGACCAGAATCTGCCGCAGGATGAAAATGATTTCTTTGAAAGCCTGCAATTGTATTTCCCAACAGTGTATGATGTTAAAGTAAGCAGATTTTAATTTATAGCTTTGTAAATGGTAGAGGAGTTGTTAAAAAATGCTTGCCTGTATGTTAGGATGACTAATACTCTAAATAAATTAGGTAAATGTTCTGTAATTCTAATTTAATAAAAATTAATATGCTCACGCCTCTTATCCCTGAGGTGGTGGGTCGTATTCCATTTCTGAAAATACCCACCTTTCACAAGTATATTTTTGGATCCCTAAACGTGATAGGTGGTGAGCCCATTGCCGAACCGGAGTGCTGTTACACATGCCTCCAAATTAATTCGGGGACCTGCGAATTTCTTTTTTTTTTTTATAATATATAAAAAAGGGGCAAACGAGCAGACGGGTCACCTGATGGTAAGTGACTACCGTCGCCCATGGACACCTGCAACTCAAGAGTCACAAGTGCGTTGCCGGCCTTTGAGGTGAAAGTACGCTCACTTCTTGAAAGTTTGATGGTCGTATCGGTCCGGAAATACCACCGGCGACAATTTGTTCCACAGATCGGTTGTGCGAGCCAAATTCTCCTTACTATGTTTGTAATTTCTTAATTACAGTATTTGATGAAACTGTGCAAGAATCTTAAAGGAGGGCTGCAAGAAGTGGCAGATCAGTTAGAATTGCGGCGTGTAGGACCACAACACCAGGCTGGCTCCGACTCTCATCTCACAGGAATGGCCTTCTTTAAAATCAAAGAGGTATACTTTGAATTAACAATGCCTACCTTTATACATCCTTAGTATTTAAACTGTTTAATCTACATGAACGAGAGAAATGATATGTCGCCAAACGAAAATTATGTGACTCAAAGAGTTCTTCTTCTTCTTCGTATCCTCATGGAGTCATGGCTAAGGGATATGCCCGGTTGGGCGCATTATGTCCAATTCGCAAAATGTCTAGTGGGCTCAAAATGTCCAATTCTCACAATTGTCCAATTAGCAACTGGACCAAATGAGAATTGGACAGTTGGCATTTTGCGAATTGGACATAATGCACCCAACCGGATATGCCTACTTGGTTGTTTAACTACCACTGACCACCGGTCTTCATTTTGCTCAATCTTGAGCCCAATGGATGCTCAACAGTAGTGTCGCTTTGGTGGTTTTTGTATAATACCATTGTTGATCGAAGGCTCACCTCATTAACGTGCATCCTCTGATTTTTTCCTCCATGCAACTTGTTGAGATTGCCCTCAAAAGTTATCCGTATTTAAACTATGGAATGTATCACTACATAGTATAAAACCAAGTCGCTTCCATAATTCAGTCTGTCTGTCGGTATGTATGCTTACTCAACGGAATTTAATGCGGTTTTTTTTATACCATAGAGTGATTCAAGTGGAAGGATAATATGTATATAATACATGCTTATCATAGTAGAGAAACATTGATAATCCCACTAATATAATAAACGCGAAAGTTTGTATGTATGGATGTTTGATCCTCTTTCAAAAACTACTGAACGGATCTTGATGAAACTTAACAATTATAAAGTAAAGTAAAGCTATATTTTATCCCCGTATTCCCACGGGAACGGGAACTACGCGGGTAAAACCGCGGGGCGCTGATATTTATAAGTTTTATAAGATTTTAATGTATAAGTTGTTTGTGTCCTTAGTAAAGAAAATAAACATAAAATAAAAATAATCTAAGGACTATAACTTCAATATTTTTAAGCTATTGCATAGCTTCTATCGAGGGCCTTGGGCGCGGGGACCGAATCCAGAAATTCCGTAACGAAAAAAAACCTCACGCTTTCTTTTCGGCAGTCTTGTTGATACAAAATGCTATGCAATAGCTTTACCGCGGCAGTCCCCGAGTGCCACACGTCTTTTTTTTGTTTGTCTACCAAAACAATGCGCTTTTGACATTTGTGTCCACTATGTGTCCACCCCATTAGTATAATAAATAACATGTTAAAACAAAATTTCAGATTTTCTTCGATGACAATATCGAAAGTTCCAGCGGTCACCTATACGGATTGGGCGCGCCATTCTCCGTCAACGTGAACAACTTCCAAGACAATGGCGAGAATGGCAACTCCTCCTGATCAGGAGACTCGGTGTGCTTGAGCCTCACGCCCCAGCCACGAGTATTCCATCCCAAAGAGTGATAAAACTAGCACTGTACATAATAATTGTAAACCCGGACTATTCACAAAACGTATTAATATTAGGGTGAACTGCACAGCAATTATAAAAGAAATAATGAAATATTTTGTACCATTTCCATATTTTTCTAACTTTTGAGTTAAAACTTGTTAGTGCGGCGTGTGTCTTGGCGAACCATTAAATACTAAAATATTCACTTGAAATTACAGATATAGTTTTAAATAGTTTGTTTTTAGATTACACCAAAATGAATTCTCTTTTCCAGCATTGAGATAAGCTAAATTGGAGTGGAATTTATTATATTAATTGATGTATTTGCATGTTGATGTAGGTCTGTAGCTAAATCATAACATTACCGTAAATGACTATTATAGAAATATTTTTGATTTCAATAATGAATTAAATATTTCTTACATTGTATTTTACTCTACTAGAATTAATTAAGAGCAGTGATAGCCCGGACGGTTAAAGAGCCGGCCGAAAATCAGTGAGGCTCGGGTTCAAATCCTGGCATGTACCAATGAGTTTTTCAAAAACTTACGTACATATTTATCACTAGCTCGACGGTGAAGGAAAACATCGTGAGGAAACCCGCAGGTCTCAGAATTAATTCTGAGACATGTGTAAACAGACCCGGTCCGGCGATAGGCTCACCACCTATCACGTTTAGGGGTCCAATATATCTCGTGAAATGTGGGTATATCCAGTAATGGAATACCTCTGCCTACCCCCTCGGGGATAAAAAGGCGTGAGATTATATATATATATATATATATATATATATATATATATATATATATATATATATATAGAATTAAGGAATCATTTTATTTGTTAAGAATTTTATTTTATAACTTTATTGAATGATAAGATTAGATTGATTCCGATTGTTTTATAAACATAATTATGAAGGTATTTAATTAAAGTTTTTGGAACAAGATGAGTTTTATTTAATATTATCTTCTACCATCTTCTTAACTAGGTATGATCCTACTTATTAATCATAGGTTTTTGCACAAGTCCTCCAAATAATTTTCATTTTGCTGTGTATATTTCAGATTTTGACTCTTATTTGTGATAATATATTAGGTGGCGAGTGTCCGTGAAATAGCCTGCGCAAACGACGGACTTTGTCCCCGGAGGACAAATTCCCCCGAATCGTAAAAAAATATGTCCACCGAAGACTTGCCGCGGGCTCAACGCACACGGTGTGCCATCATTTGTCCCCCGAAAATTTAGAGAAGCGCAGGCTATGGAAGCGAATATTCTGAGATTACGTTGTGTTGTAATTTACAGTTTAAGAAAAAGATAAGTAGTTTTAAAAGAGAATACTGAGTCCATCCCTTTATATCGGATCGATTAATGAATGGATATTTTCATGCGAAGCATGCTCAGTTGAAACCATACAATACATTTAAAAATTTTTGCTATGGTTGAAACAATATCCAAAAAGATTCTTCAAATATTATAAAACGTCGGTTGGAACTTTTGAGGAGTTGTTGTCAATTGTGAAACCCTCTAAAAGTTATTCTGACAATGATGAGGATGTGCATTGGTCCAGAGGAAGAATTGTTGTTATTATTTGGTTAATAATATTAAATAAGCAAAATGTTTACCATAAAACAATATTTAGTTTTTTCCTAATTCGCCATTAGTCTAGGCAATGAAGCGGATTTTTGTATGAAGACCCCAACATTAATTCCTCAGTCGATGAAACTTTGCAGGATTGTAGTATAGTATGAGACAATACTTGCATAAAAAAATTCAAAAAAAAACCTAACCGAAGTTAGGTATTTTTACTGAAATATTTATTTGATATCTTTGTTGAGAAAAATGCTCAGTCAAAATTTTCTTCTCCAGCAATATTCATGTGTGTTAAGAAAGCTATATGCGAAATATCCAAAAAAATCTCCTGGTAGAAACAACAAAACTCAGACGTATATGTACATACCTTGCTCGGGAAAATTGCTCAGTCCATTTTTTTAACTGGAATTTCATTTAATGGTCGCTGTGGACTTACAATACGAAAATCCAAAATAAAAACCTTCTCGCTACATTATTTTTAGAAATTATCAAATATATCAACAAAAAAAAATTTTTTTTTAGTATAAAAACCTAACTTCGGTTAGGTTTTTTTTTTGGATTTTTTTATGCAAGTATTGTCTCATACTATACTACAATCCTGCAAAGTTTCATCAACTGAGGAATTAATGTTGGGGTCCACTACCTTTATTGCCTAGACTACATTACCTAAATCCCTAAATAATAATTTTTCATATAAATTGGTATTTATTTGACGTATAATCGATTTTTAAATATCGATTATTTTTAAGATAATTAATCATTAAAAAAACTCCATTAGAAAAAGAATAATCGATATTTTTTTCGATCAATGTCACATCCCCATCGAGCGCGCAGCGAAGACCAGAAGACTACATGTGCGTTGCAGCGCCTAGTCACGTAAGTTCTACTTTTTCGGGGACTACTGCGTATTTTTTGTCCTGTCCCGCCCGCCCCTCGGTGTCCGCGATTATTCGGGGGACTTTTTGTACGCGATACTTTTAATCCCTCGTGTACGTTACTCGATGCAGTTGTAAGCGATCTATTTTGGCCTTTGAGTATTAAACCATAATACTCAAAGATTTTGGCGGACAAAAAAATACGGGGACAAAAGTGTCTCGTCTGCGCAGGCTATATATATATATATATGGCTCTGCTTCAGAGTCCATGTACAAAAATACAGTGGTGGCACGGAGGTCCACATGCTTACTTCGGTCATCGGCAGTAAAATGATAGTACTTTTACTGAAGACTTTATTGTGACTTCTTGAGGCAATCCAAAAATGTCTATCTCACGCATTTTATCGAACTTTGCCATTCACTGCACACTTTTATATATATATAAATGCGAAAAAAAAGATGAAAAGAGAAAGATTTGTTGAAGACGAGACGACTCAGTATGACCTGTGCTTCTAGCCTCTAAGAAAATTGGGCGAAAAAAAGTGTACCTATTTTGTGTTGTGTCGTGTCAGTCAATGTCAAAGTCACATTTGCATCTGTCTCCGACTATATTCTATTTCGCACCAAGTGGGTTCGGTGACAGTTCACATTTTTCCTTTTTACGCATACAACTTTCTAGTAAGAAAAATAGACGGTTCCAAAAATAATGAATAATTTATTATTATGTAATTGCTAAAATATAATAATTGTCGCCTCTAAAATTCTAAATTAAAATCTTAGACTATAAATCAAGAAAAATATAAAAAACAATAGATAAAAAAGATATTATCTTAAAAGTACGCATTGCGTGGAACGGAACTTTTTCTCATAGGGATTGACACTACATAATCTACATTAAATCGATGAATCGAAGCTTTTTGGCGGGAATCCGAAAAAAGATGCAATGTTTTTGTAAAATTCTTATTTTGTTGTATCTTTTGGGTTTAAAATAGTAATAGTGTATTATGTGGCAGGGGTCTGTGAAAGTGTGCGGTGATTTGTAGATTTGAATGTATGATATTTTTGTATTGCATCAAAAAGTCGATGACATTTATTTTTTATTTTACAATGTTTTTCCATTATATAACCTGTGAAATTTAAACATTCAATAAAAAGTAATATTGAAAAATCATTCTATCAATAAAGTATAAAATCGATTCTATTTCCCTTACAAACTTACTCGAAACTTTAGAAAAATCGATTGGATTTCATTAGGACACATCACTTCAATTGTCAACAGTGAACTGTCACCGAACCCATTTGTGGTACGGTCCAAATTGCACTTTCTGCGCTCGTGTGCGCTATATTCATGCAAACAACTGTTCAAATTGCGCTGTGGTACGCTGACATGAGCATTGTGACTTCATCGATGACGTCATCGATTGGTGCAAACAGTGCTAACAACGAGGAGGTAGTGCAATGTCTCCGGATCTGTCAAACAGTTGTCAAACTTAAATGTGCGTGGTATTTTTTTTGCCGCGAACTTTTTTCATACCAACAGGAGACGTCACGCGCACTAGTTTCTTTGCAAAAAAGTCTGCCAATTTCTGCGCGGGGGACGAGGAAACAAACACAAATAATGTTAAAACAAAAGCATTTTTTGACAAAACAATTAAACACTAGCTTGAACTAGGTGCACACAAATACATTCACCAATACAAGCACTCCGTGAACTCAAACAAACTAGTTGTATTTAACCGGTGTGCTCATTGACCGACACGTTTTTTTGGCAGAGGGGAACGCCTGTCAGTGGCGTCTCCGGTTGGTTTAATACTCAAAGGTTAAGTAATCGATTAATTAAAATTAGGTATGTCGTCATTAATATTAACAGAAGCATTACATTGTGAAGCTTCGGGGGACACTATACGACTCAAATACGACTGAATTTAACTTCAGAACAGTATCAACCTAAATATTAAAAGAACTGTCATTTTTGACAAACGAAAACCTGTTCAAATTGTTTGCATGCTAACAATCGTAATCATTTTGAACAGTCGTGTGCGTGCTTACGAACGTATTTACTATTTGCACAAAACGGACCGCAGCCTTGGTGTGAAATCGACTTTAATTAAAGATATCTGTGGCATTTGTGCTTTGCATCTTTCCACCTCGTTTCTTTCGTAACATAATCATAAATCACATTTTTTTTCCTCATTTTTGCCTCAGTTTAATTGTATGCACTCGTTTTCTCATAATTTCCTCATAGTGGTCAGTTTTTGCAAACTTTTCAAAGTAATAAGTTTATAACACATGTGTAGTATTCTTATTTTCACGAAGCAGTAGGCATCCATCCACAAAACTTGTTTAATATTTTGCAACCTTCTTGTAGGAACCGGCAAACAATACAAAGAATAATAATTTGACATTGCAAAGCAATCGTAGTGTGTCTCAAACAATGACAATTGTAATCAGAAGAAATACATGATGAGTGACAAGAATGGATAAGGTGAGGGAGGAATAGGTACTTTTATGGAAGTCTGAAAGTAGCGCCAGCTGCGGCAAAGGTTAGTAGGTAATCGTTAGTTGTTACATATAGGTATGTAGTGCTGCCTGTTTTAGAGCGTTAATTTGGCGCCCATCTAGTGAAACGGCCGGGCAAGCGTGAAAAATCGCGGCATCATTTCAGTCCTTTTCAAATTTTAAACATTTTTTGTTAAGATCTGTATGAATGAATGGATTTAGTTAGTGCAAAAACCTACTGTAATATTTTCTCTGGATAAAATTAGTCCCACCAAAAACATGTTCAGGTAAAATATTTCCAAGACCAGATCATATAGCTTGTACTTTCAAAAAATTATCAGATCTATGTAGAGCCAAGCTTCTGACTTTACAAGCCCTTACTTCACAAACTCTACACCTTAGTCAAAATATGTGGGTTGGCACTGTTGGCAGCAAGGGAAACTGAAATTTCCATAAAAAAACTTAAAAAAATATGATATAAAATAAAATTGTTTCTTTTATATTTTTTACTAGCAGCGCCCCGCGGTTTCACCCGTGTAGTTCCCGTTCCCTTGGGAATATGGGGATAAAATATAGCCCATGTGTTATTCTGATGTATAAGCTATATAACTGTAGTTTCATCTAAATCTGTTCTGTAGTTTTTGCGTGAAAGACGAACAAACATCCATACATACCAACTTTCGCGTTTATAATGTTAGTAGCATACAATGCTTTATTTTCCCTAGTCTTGAAACAAGCATACATTAAAAGTATTTAGTCAGTTAATCATTGATAATAATAATATTGTAAAATCAATCAATCAAATAAAAGGTACACTTAAGTTTGTTTGTATGTTGGGCGTAATCTCTGGAACTACTGACATGATTTTTTTATCTAATAGCTAGCTCTAACATTATTCCTGACTAACTCTCACTCACTCCTCAGAATATTTCATTGTTTGCACATAATATTTTATTTTTTATTTTTTTTTAACCACAAGTTTTTATATTTACAAGTATCAAAACTATTTAGAAATTATGTTTGAGCTTTGCTCTAAATACAGATTTTTCGAATACTACTAGATTGCCTTCCAGCATCAATATAAACACAACTCAATAATATACACATGTATACACTAAATACTAAACGCCAAGTTACAGTTTTGCTATCTATAATGTTGCCTATTACTCTTACAGATGCCTGCAGAAAGCTTTGGTACACTTACTATGGGTTCCGTAAAAGAAGAATGCTTCATCAAAAATGTGTGGAATCACAATCTTCATGAAGAATTTCAAGTTATTAGACAGGTAAAATGCACAAAAACAGTAGACTAATAAAATAACACTGTTTGTTTCATCTTACCAGTAAGACCATGATGTAAAAATATACAACTATTTCTTTAGGATTTAAAATTATATCTTGTGAAAAGCACAAACTTATAATGAGGATAAATAACCACTCTAAAGAGTAAAAAAACCGATTTCAATCTTCAACTTATATGGTTTTCTCTTTAAAATGGGACCAATCTGGAAGCACCAGCTTTCAAATAAAAAAAGAATCATCCAAATCGGTTCACCCAGTCGAAAGTTCTGAGGTAACAAATATAAAAAAAAATACAGACAAATTGATAACCTCCTCCTTTTTGAAGTCGGTAAAAAAAGAATATCCTTTTCTAAAACTACAACGGTCCCGACAGACTGATTCACATACCACCTGCTACTGCTTTGATAGCACCTAGTTAAGAAATAAGCAAATTTTATGATGTCTTCCTGCAGATTGTGCGAAAGTATCATTGGGTGGCGATGGACACAGAGTTCCCTGGAGTGGTAGCACGACCCATTGGGGAGTTCAGATCAACAGCCGACTACCAGTATCAACTTCTAAGGTAACATTTGATATTATTGTCTGGCAAAAAGTGACATACTTTTTTATAACTTGCACATGCTTTACATCCTCACATAAACTTTCTTACACTACACAGGGTTGGTTAGTAGAAAAAAGTTAGATCTTATTTTCCACTAGTGCTTCTGGTGACATTGTTTGTCTAGCCTTCCTTTGCTCGAAGATTTTGAAACTCCCTACCACAGACTTGAAAAAGTTGCACTCTTTGCCTATTTAAAATATTTATTTGAGTTACTATCAAAAGCTTTGTTATGTATAATTAATGATTATTGGTTACCAATTAAAAATAATAAAAAAAAACTACTCCCTATTAAAAATTAAGAATTTTTCAGGTGTAATGTAGACCTTCTGAGAATCATACAACTGGGTCTGACATTTATGGATGAAAGTGGAAAGACACCTCCGGGGTGTACAACATGGCAGTTCAATTTCAAATTTAATTTACAGTGAGTAGAGGACCTATTCCTTGTATTTATTATAATAGTAATAACAATCTTACTTTTGGTTAAATATACATCTAAACCTACTACAATTGTTTTTTTTTCCTTAAAGATGCTTTCCAGCATAGGCCTCCCCTCGAGTTTGCCATATTTTTTATTGCCGTATTTATTATAAAAAGAAGCTAACAAACTGTAGAAGCCATGTTACAATTGACGATTTTTGTTATCAGGGAAGACATGTATGCTCAAGACTCGATTGATCTACTTCAGAACTCTGGACTACAATTTAGAGAACATGAGGAACATGGCATAGAGCCATTAGAGTTTGCTGAACTATTGATGTCTTCAGGTAAGAGGTATTTTAAATTACAGTTCATTACATTACAGAACGGGTAACAACAAATAATTATGCATCTATACAGGGTGGAATTTTTTGACGCCACTGGGAGGGAAAGTACTTTAAATAGTGTACCGGAAATAAAAAGTTTAACTCAAAGAAAAAAATCCTTTTTAAAAAAAAATAACTGCATTTAAACATTTTTTTCTTATTCTATGTGTTAAAGAATCTAAACATAAAGGTTTTTCTTGTGTCATTTAGGTGGTAACACTTTTAGTTTATTTCTAAACATGCACAACACTGTTATTCTGTATCTGTGGCTGTCTCTCTCTTGTCTGCGCAATGAGCAGTTCGTTGTACAATTAAAATTTTAATAATACAGTCCATTATCAAATTCAACTTGCATTTTATTTTGTACACTATGGGGATAGGTTTAAAATAAACATACTGCGCCGAACCCCAATTAAGGGAAAAAGGAAATGATGATGATGTAAAAACTCAAATTTACCGTAACCTTACTAACTTAACTGTGCAAATGTCAACGAGTTAGATATACAATAATACTATTTTCAATATACATTATGTTAAAAATTTACTGGAAATAAATTCCTTAAAAGTATAAATGTGTGTATCCAACAAAATGGAGCTCATTTCAAGCAAATAATTAGTTAATTTACCATTTTTTTTCGTTACCAAAAATCATAGACACAATTGATTTTTAATTGTTACGGTGCGCATTGAAACCGCGCGGTCCTTGACTAATTAAAATAATTTACGATTCTATGGTATTCCTTTTAGTACGAGAGCCCACGACCAAAATTTTTGTCTCATAGCAATACGGCCAAAACCGCATCAAATCGATAGATACGATTATCCTGAACTCGAAAATACCAATATCAGACATTTTCCGCGTAGCGTTTGATCTGACCGAATTTTCAAAATTGTCAAAGAATTTTACCGAACTGCATCATAGCAATATGTCTGATTTGCAGACTGTAGTTGAATGATAGTTCTGAGATACCGGAAACATATTTTTCAGACGTTAGTGGTGTAGCGCAAACCCGTAAAATCACTTAAAAAAATTAAAAATGAGACAAAAAAAATGTCTCATAGCAATACGTCTGAAAATCTTTTTTATTAGTAAATTTTGGTTATTTGATGCGAACAAAACAATTTTCAGACGGAAATGTGAACGCATTAAATTTTGAGATCGTTTTGAAAATGTTAACAAATTTTACCGATCGGTATCATAGCAATATGTCTGAAAATTGTTGGACATGATAAAATAAGTTGTCCACATGTGCAAAAAATTTATACCAGACAAATTAAGTGTAGCACCTTCTCTATCAGACAACTTTTGGATAGAGTTACCCGAAACCGTAACATTGAAGTTGAAGGACTGAAATAAATCGCACAAAAGGAAACTGGGATGAAGTTGAAAAAAAACGGTTTATTCAAAGTTACAAAATATTCTCGTATTCAATCGCTGTCGGATTCGGAATCGGCTCCTATTCTTGAGTGAATGATATCTTAAGCTAAGAACGCACTAGTTTCAAGGCAATTGGCTAGGTGCGCGATGACAGCGCCCACTAGTGGTAACAATTAGGGCGGACTTTGAAATGTCAAATGGCTCGCTGTCATTACGAAAAGTAAGTAAACACAAAAATAATTTCAGTGAAACAACGTTATTTACTTAGATCCTGTTGGATATTGTAAGTATATAGCGTCGATAATAATGTTGACCTTCTTTATTTACCGTCAAAAATGCCACAATCAGTAAATTTCAGGCAGTATACCTACACGGACTTTCTCATGGCTTCACGGGAAATAAGTAAGGAAATGGAAAAAAATTATCGACTAGAGCGTTTCATGTATCTTGTAGACCATTACTTATCAGCATAGCAGTACTGTCGATAATAATGCAGATTGTTGTGTATTTTCAGTTCAACATGGCCCAAAGAGATTAAAATATCTTTGACTTGGTCAAATTGATTATAAAAACTGGATTCCGGACAATAACGCACAATATAGTTTTCCAGCCACAAACCACTACAAAAGACAAACAGTTAGTTTTGGCTCAACATGTGCAAGATGTAAAAGAAATAAAATGTGAAAATCAAATGAGCCACACCATTGAAGCTAGTGTAATTAAACAAACTTCAGTGACATCAACGCCATACAAAACATCATTGCAGTCGTTGATCTTGTTTTCAACTTTCTCTTGGAAATTTATAGAATTTGCGATCACTATTTTTGCCATTATTCTTGCAGTTGACTACGCAATAGGTTTCGTTACCCATGTTCAAGTATTTATTTCCACTAAGAATGCACGAATACGTAAATTTCTCTAGTAAAAAGTGACAGTTCGTCTGAGTTCGTCCGACCAGAGTTTCTTTTTTAGCCACCATGGGCGCTGCGATCGATCCGTGGTTCCCCCACCCCCTACTTCGCACCCAGCCAATACCGTGCCACTTTTGATAGGGCCATTATAATAGTTCTCTATACGTCCACCGCTGATGTCGCCGCGGTCATGGGGTCTCATTCCATACAACGAAACTTGTAGTTTAAACTTATCTCGACAGATGGCTCTACGGGTATTGATTAATAATTAAAGATTATGTAAAAAGCAGTAATGGTGAAATATAACGCTGAAAAATATATTTTGCAAATAAATGTATACCCTAAAATGGAAAAATCAATAAATCAGCCCCTAAATCGGACTTAAAATAGTTTTAATTTGGTCCTCTAGCGGCAGAAATAAATACTTCTTGGGCTTTAGTTTAGTTAGGTTGCAGTTTGTTCCACATGATGGTGGAACTATTACCATATAAATGTGTGTGTAAGAATCTGTCGCGTACGTGCACAAGTTTGGCAAAGTTGCCGCTCCGTGCTACCGCGCGGCGGGCGCGCGGGATCACAGCGATCGTGCGCTGTTGCCGTTCTTGCGATTTGAAAATGTTAGTTACAATGTTAGGTAGAAAGAAAATTATGTACTCTTTCCTAGGAGAAGAAACTTTTTCTTTAAAAGTCTTTGGTCAGGTACTTCAATCAACCTAGTACGCACTTGCCAAGTCCATGAAATGAAGAATTTATACAAAAACATATTCCTAACGTAGTATTTTTTTATAAAAACTCAATTCTTCCTATACTTATTCTATCTAAGGCGAATATAAAAGGGGTCCGGGTCAAAGTCCAAAGTGTCAAGCTTAGCATGCTCTTGACTGCACCTACCTACCTATGATTTCAATTATCTAATCCTACTGGATTAGGTAATGGAAATCATAGGTAGGTAGGAAGTATCCTACCTATCCCACTATGCCTGCTATTTTTATAAAATAAATATTGGAAGTAAGAATGTTTTTTAGGGTTCCGTACCCAAAGGGTAAAAACGGGACCCTATTACTAAGACTTCGCTGTCTCTTCATCCGTCTGTCCGTCCGTCTGTTCGGCCGTCTGTCTGTCACCAGGCTGTATCTCAAGAACCGCGATAGCTAGACAGTTGAAATTTTCACAGATTACATATTTCTAAAACAAATATAAAAAAAAATGTCACGCCTTTTATCCCCGAGGGAGTAGGGCAGAGGTATTCCATTACTGGATATACCCACATTCCACGAGATATACATTGGACCCCTAAACGTGATAGGTGAGCCCATGGCCGCACCGCTTCTATTTACACATGTCTCAGAATTAATTCTGAGACCTTAGCGTTTCCTCACGATGTTTTCCTTCACCGTCGAGCTTAATGATAAATATATATTATGTATTTCTGTTGCCGCCGCGCTGTAATAACAAATACCATATAAATAAAAATTTAAGGGGGGCTCCTATACAAAAAATGTGATTTTTTTGCCGTGTACGGAACCCTTCGTGCGCGAGTCCGATTCGCACTTGGCCGGTTTATTGTTATTCAACCACACAGACACTACTGAACCCTTTGAAATCTACTTCAGTATCAGATATACCTTATGGTCTGGTTATTACCTACTCAGGATACTAGGTAGTTTTTATCACGCAGCCAATGATATTAAATAAGTCTTATATTTTGTGTTATTTAATATCATTGGGAGCAGCGCTATCAGCCGCCGCCGCTTTTGTCGCATGTGCAGCAAGGGCGTACTTCAGTAATTTTATCTTTTATTTGATGTAAAACCATTTATTATTAATATTTATGTACCTATTTAATTTTATGAGATATACCTACTAACAAAAAGTCTAAATAAAAAAGGAAATAAAGAATAAAAACCTTCATAGTGAGGATATGAACCCAATACTTTCCGCAAAGAGTCGGGCTCTTGCATGATTACGCCAACATCTCACACAAGTGAAGTTTGAAATTACCTATCAGTTGGTGCAGTTGGAGTTTAAAATTATATATTATGCATGTGTGCGTGCTTATTTAAAAACAACGTCCCTTTATGTTCGAGTTTTTCGAGTTTTTTACAGTTCAATATTTATTTATAGAATACGGGAAACATTTTTAGAGGTATTAATTCGGAAAGCACATTACGTAAAAAAAATAAAAACCATTCTTTCAGAAATAGCGCCATCTAGCTAGACTTGAGCTTTTTGTAGGTTCATCGTTCCTCCTTAATTTTTCTGGCTGACACTAGCGCCACCTGTCACAGCTGTAGAGCAAACAAAATTAACGCTCCCAGTAACGCTCCTTAGCGCGGTCGCGTATCGTTGTATGGCGTGAGGTATCTGTACTAGTATTATAATATCTGTGCCGCGGTCGCAACTGGTCGAGCTGTGGCATACCACCGCAAACCGTGGCTCTCGCAGCCCCTCTTGCCGCGCCGCGCTCCACACCGCCAGAAACTGTGGCCAGGCCCTAAAGCCGTATACAGAAAGAAAGCTGAAAACTTATCAGCGCCGATAAGCGCCGGTCTGCGCTGGTAACCGGCGGAGGCATTTATATGAACAAGCGCTGATAAGCGCCGATCGGCGCCGACACGTTATTTTCGTTTTTGGGAGTATATGCTACACTTAAAGTGTCTGAAAACAGGTTTTTGGTAATCCTGGCAGCAATACGAAAAGTTTAAAAAAATAATTATCCGTATTGCTATGATACAGGTCGGCTAAATTTTTTGACATTTTCAAAAATGCGCTCAGGCTATATGCTACGCGCAAAATGTCTGAAAACAAACTTTTTCGTAATACAATTATAAAATCTATGTACATTTTCACTATCAGACGTATTGCTATAATACCGACTGCCTTTTTTTTTTGACACAGCAGAAATGGCCTCCCACGCAGTTGCTACACTTTCGACCGTTACTACACACCTAGTCGGGTTCAGAATCATACAATCTAACGATTTTATAGGGTTTTTACCGTATTGCTATGAGACATGGTTTTGATCGTGAGCTCTATAACTATTTCATAAAGGAATATATTTATAAAGGAATGTTTCCTTTGTGTAAAATTTTGTATATCCACTATTTAGAGTACTTTCTCTCCATGGACGTTAGAAAATTCTCTCTGTATACTTATTTATAAGAAGAAACTTACTGACTGACTGCATCTCATCAAGCACAGTCGAAATGTCTCTAAGAAATATATAGATATAATCACCTCTACATACATAGCGTCAGTAAATTTTGTTAAGACTTCTTTAAATTTTTTACAGGAATAGTTCTAATGGACAACATAAATTGGTTAAGTTTTCACTCTGGTTATGACTTTGGTTATTTGCTGAAACTATTAACAGACCAGAACCTTCCTCAGGAAGAGAATGACTTCTTTGAAAGCCTCCGAATGTACTTTCCAACTGTTTATGATGTCAAAGTAAGTAAGAACCAAACAATAAATAATATAAATAAGGCAGATAATTTTTATTTATTTAAATATTATTAAGTTTCGCAATTTCTTGGCAGTACTTGATGAAATTGTGCAAAAACCTGAAAGGTGGGCTTCAAGAAGTAGCTGATCAACTGGAATTAAGGAGAGTTGGACCTCAACATCAAGCAGGCTCTGACTCACACCTCACGGGAATGGCCTTCTTTAAAATTAAAGAGGTAACAAACTATATCTGAACAATTACCATTTTTTTTTTCTGAAACTATAAAATTATTATTAAGAAATTTCCCAATTTATGACTCAGTACCTAATTATTACTATAGTATCAAATAAATTCTTCCATTTATTTTTACCCCAAGTTTTTTATTAATCTGACACTATTTTGCTGCTGATTCGTAAATTACACATATTATTTACAGATATTTTTCGACGGAAACATCGAAAGCACCAGTGGGCATCTCTACGGGTTGGGAGCACCGTTTGCCACCAATGTCGATAATTTCCAAGAAAATATTGAGAATGGCAACTCATCGTGATTGGGTGACTCTGTGGGACACATCTACAAATCAACCACAAGTATACCACATCACAGAATGATATAATATTTCAACATTCTTGTTATGAATGTACCTGACATGTGCAAAGGACACTAAATGATTATTCTAATTTTGTTTTCTACTGTTTGCAAAAAATAATGGTTGTAATGTTGCAAAACATTGTTTTCGTATGATGGTATAAGTCAATTGTTAATTGTGTTACTTTAGTAATGTACGTATTATGTAGCTAGCTTTAAATAATAACAGCAGCATTCTGAGAAAAAACTGATGAATCTCTTCCACTGCCCACATTATTCGTTTTTGCGATGTATCTATTTCAATTGCGCTCCTTACCGAAAAGGGAAAAAATGAATCTTTGTCATAAGGCAAGAACTTGGAATAGTAATACAATAATATTCACTCTTATTTTTTTCCAAATTTTCTTATATAAAGTATTATCATAGTACCTATTTAATACGGAAGGTTGTATTTTTCACTTTGAAAGTGCAGAAACTATGATAGGTAAAGAACCGACATTGTTTTAATGTACTTTACATGAAAATAGTCTTCGACTGTACCTTAGTTTGCTTAGCTAATATTTGATTAACAGCGAGTGCGTTAACATTTTATTATTTTAACGTTAACCTAGAGATTATTTACATTTCTAAGTATTGGTATAGTTGTATGACTTGTAAATTGAAATAGCTAAAAAGCTAAAGCTAGTAATTATATTTGATATGTCTCTACGTAGAATAAATAAGTTCTTTTCACCCAACTGACTTGTCTTAATAACTTTCGATCATTTTAGAAATACTTTATCGAAAACATCGTGGGGAACCCCCGCCGGCTCAGAATTGATTTTGAGGCATGTCTATCAGGACCATATCAGCTGAATTCCTGTCACGTTAGTTCCTAAAGTATACTTGTGTTAAGTATTTCCAGGAATGGAATACCTCAGCGTACTCCCTAGGGGATAAAAAGGCGTTGGCCTATATTTCAGTATAGAGTACTCCTACCTTTGCAATAAGACGTATTGATTGTGTGATAATTAATGTCCACATGTTCCATATGAACCATAGTAAAACCAATAAAATGTGTGTGATATTTCTACGAAAAAGAAATTGGTGAACTAAGTACTCAAGAGTTGCCTGCCTGTCGGGAATGAAGTACCTACCAATGCTTCGGGGCTTGCCGCTGCAACGCAGAGATATGAATACAATGCAATTTTGAACATATCAACAAAGAGTATTAAGAACATTTAAAGTATGTATGATTTAAATTAATATTTTCCGACATAATTATAATGAGGAGGGATGCGAGTAATATTGTAAGGCGAGTGCTTAACAGGAATGTGGAAGGTATATTAGGAAGAGGGGTAGCCCGAAGAAAAGATGGATGGATTGTGCGAAGGATAATATGTGCAAGAAGGAAGTGAAGGTAGATATGACGTAGGAATTAGGATAGATCTAAATGGATGGAGAAGAAATACTGCGCCGACCCCAAATAATGGGAAAAGGGTAAGAGCCAAGATGATGATTCCGATATGATTATGGGGACACGGCTCAAGGGTTAATTATTACATTTAATTTTGTGCAGAGGAAATAACTAAAATAAAAGTGGTCCCAATAATTTAAAGATACCGTAAGTATTTTATTGGAATGAGAGGTATGAAGAGAAACAATTAGAATTGGTTTGTGTCACTTTATTAAAATATAATGTACTTATGTATCATCCTGGCAGCGCCACGGATTCTGATTAGCATTTGGACCAGATATACATTACGTACTCTGGGTACGAAATCGTCTCGGCCTCGCGGTTTAGGAGATATAAGGGGGGTTTGGTGGCGATGCCAGAATGACGTCTTTACAGCAGCGCCACAGCTGTATTTCGGTAAGTGTAGCATATTATTTCAGCATATTTTAAGATACACGGCGATTTCGAACTTTTAGAATGGGAGTTAACCCACACTCAATTCCCCGTGGAATTAAAGATATACAGGCACATTGGTAGCGCTGCCAGAATGACGTCCTTACAGCAGCACCACCTGTATATTTGTAAATAAAGGACATTCATAGTATATGATCACCAACATTTAGTACATAATGTATGTACGTACATGGGTACATAATGTACGTACATGGGTACATAATGTACGTACATGGGTACATAATGTACGTACATGGGTACTAGGGCTTCCAATACCGGGATCCCGGTATTGGCCAATACCGGGATCCCGGACTTTTTTCGCCTTTTTTCAATACCGGTATTGAAGTGTCTAATACCGGGATCCCGGTATTGGTTATTTAGTTTTATTTTTAGTATAAACCTTAGGTACAGTTACAAATACAAGAGCATATTATTAATAATTGTACATATTTTATTGTACTTATTTTGTATATATGTAGGTTTTCAACCAGTTATTCAGTACATATGAAGGTTTGGCAGTTAGCTACAATAAGACCAAGTTATTGAAACGATTGCATTAAGACAAATAGCGAACTGCACGCCCGTCCTCGTTGTTGCTAGCATAGGTAAACATAATTATAAACTTTTGTCTAAAACTGATTCTCCTGAAGAAAACAATTTGTTCTTACGGTATAACCTATATGTTGTTCCCATTTATATTTTTAAAGTGTCAGATTTAAGTAAAGTATTTAAGTTAGAGATTCCACAATTCATGCGTTTTATTTTATTTGCTTTTGTCAGGCTTAGTTCATTCAACATTTTGGATATGAAAATAAAACTTACCTGAAGTAGGTACTTAACTACTGGTTTTAAGTATTGAAGATGATATTTTCAAGTTATAATCATAAATAGATACCTATGTAATGTTTCAGTCTATCATACATTGTACATAAGAGATGACACGTATAGTGATTTGGCCGAATACCGAATAACCGGTAACGGTCTGGGCCCAAGTGCCTAATATTTGGCCTTGATGGAAATCATGTACCTAGTTAAACATTTTGCGGATGAAATTCTCTTTCTAATGCATGAGGTGTGCTAGCAGCACAAACACGGGCGTGCAGAGGGGTTTATTTGTTTCATTTGGGAATTAATCATGTCACACACGCATTATTTCTTTAATTTACTTCATTTCCAAAACAAAACATCGTACCATTAAAACCACATTATATAAGTAATATGTGTGATTTTTTTCATAATTTGCTATTTGCTATTCGGCAACTTTGTTCATAATATTCGGCCGAATATCGAATCTTAAACAAAATTACCAAATATTGAATAGTAACTGAATATTCACACCATCTTTATTGTACATACACAATACTTAGCAAATTATCATAAACGCAAATACGAGTTTTTTTTCTTTTGTTATATTTTCTACGTAGAATACGATTAATCATAAAAAAAGTCAGATTAATTCATGTTGTGACTAATCCTGAAATATAAATTTTTTTAACAAAGGGTGTTCCAGTAAAACAACTGTTAGTTTATGTGTTATTTTCTTAATAAAATTTGTCATTTTCTGCTTGAAAAGAAAAAAATCTGAACACAATTTCAATACCGGGATCCCGAAAAAAACTTTCCGGTATTGATACCGGTATTCAAAAAATCCGGTATTCGGAAGCCTAATGGTACATAATGTACGTACATGGGTACATAATGTACGTACATGGGTACATAATGTACGTACATGGGTACATAATGTACGTACATGGGTACATAATGTACGTACATGGGTACATAATGTACGTAAATGGGTACATAATGTATGCACATGGGTACATAATGTATTATCCGGTTCAGATGCCGTGGCGCTGCTAGGATGATACATACAATTAAAATCTTACATTGGAATGATTTCCATTGACCTACGTCAACAATGTGCAGAAAAGGCAAACAAAAGTTATATTATCCCAATATATCTGGACAAGTTTCAAGTAAATTGATTAAGATTCATACAACATTGTCATATTATAAATAAGCAATTGCAATATTTGCAGAGTATGTAGAGGACAGGGAATGTAAATATTTAAAGCGCAAAATAATTGCAATAAAACATCAAATCACGCAAATCACACAGACATAATTTAATAAAATTACATCTTAAAAATTACAAATACCGTTTGAAAAGGCGTTTAAAAGGGCATGGGCAGTTTACAAATGTTGATACTATAATAATAAAGCTAAATTAAGGTGTTCGTTTTATGCACTACTTTGCAATTGTTCGTCTGGCATTTTCCAACAGAACACGTTTTTTTAGTAAATTTCATTTCTTCTTCTTCTTGTGTTTCTGGGCAGTGTCTGGGGTATTATCTGCTTTGCGCTTGCCAGCATTGGCGCCTTTGCCGGTGGCGTTGCCGCCGGGAGTATTTTGATTTGCGTTGCCACTCTTCTTCTTCTTTTCTGCCCGTTCTTTTTCTTCCAACTCTTGATTTTCTCTCTCAATTAAAGTAATAAGCGTATTACATCTGAAAGTAATGTACAGTTTAATGTGGCAAATATTTGAGATTCTGAAGTCGTTTTAAATAGACAATTTCAAGTGAGGCTTTAAAATCCAAGGGGGGGGGGGCTTAAAATCAATAGAAAACGACATTACCTTCTTTGCAACTCGACAGCTGTGCGAGACTTCAGAAACCAGTCGAAGCGGAACTGGGGAGCAGCGTGTACAGACGCGCGTAGCTCTTCGTACACATTCTCCTTGTCGAAACCCAGCTTGTGCAGCATGCACACCAAGAACCTTGCACATAAAATTATTTCATACATTATTTATCGTATGGAAGGGAGTAGGTATAAGGGATCTGATTTTACTATAGATAGAGCAGACAAATCTTACCGGTCTTCTTCTTCTACATAATTCTTGCCCTTATTTGTTCCGTAAGCGATTCTAAGCTGATGGAATGGTGCTCTATATCGCGCCATTTTAGCGTCGAGCGCTTTCTTGATAGAGGCTCTTCTCTGTATTTTTGCTTCCCCTCTTTCAATTTGGCCCATTATTCTGTCAATGTCTTGCAACTCGTGACATCTTTCCCAGAAAACAGCTGAATACTCCATGACCTGTAGATTATAATAGTACATGCAATTATATTATTAACTAATTATTTACTGTATTTCTTTAAATATCATCATCATTTACTTGCCCTTTTCCCATTATTTGGGGTTGGCGCAGTATGTTTTTTCCTTCCATTTAGATCTATCATACCATACGTCATATCCACTTCCATCTTGCACATATCCTTCACACAATCCATTCATCTTTTTACCTCTCTTTCTATAGCCTTCCACATTCATATCAAGTACTCGCCTTACAACATTACTCTTATCCCTCCTCATTATATTATGTCCATACCAAGACAGATGATTACCTCTCAACTTTTCTATCACGGGTGCTACTTTCAGACTTCCTCTTACGTTTTCATTCCTAATTTTATCCATTCTTGTCACTCCACACATCCATCTCAACATTCTCATCTCCGCTGCATGCAGTCTCCTTTCATCCTCCTTCTTAATGGCCCAACATTCCGATCCATACATGACGACAGGTGTTATAATGGCCTTGTATACTTTTCCCTTGCTTTAAATATGTAGGAAAATATTTACCTCTTCCGGAGTTTTCCCTTCAACATCTTTTGCAATGTTGTCAATATCATCTCTGCCGTACTTTTCATTTGCTTTGATGAATTGATTAAAATCTCGCTTTGTCCAGTTGGTGAACCCTAAATATAAAACGGCATTGAATAGTATGTTTCTCAAATATGGCTATAAATGACCACAAGACCAAATTCATTACCTTGTGTTAGCAATTGTTCCTTCTCTTGTACTTCCTCCTCTGTTAGCGCTTCAGCGTCGTCTATCTTGCGTTGCTCTTCCCTTTGTATTTTAGCTGCATCTGGACCCAACTCAGGGTTACGTGGCACTTTGTACCTGCGGATTTTATTTTCAATTATTATTTTGCTTAATATAAATAATTAGCATAACAACGAATTATTATATGCAGAAGTCTTTACTATAACACGTGGTCCGAGTGTACATCACAAAGCAACCAATCTCTGTATCGGATGGTGTTCTAGTGACTCATACGAAAATGCGGTTCTAATTAGCTTAATATTATTCTAGTAAAATGAAATTCCACCATTATCACAAAACTTACCCGAGTGTTTTTCTATAATGGTAAATCTCTTGATCCAACAGCTCAAAAAGTCGCGGAGGGAAGAATTGGAAGTCTTGCACTATAGGCTGCTTTGGTGGCCTGGGTGCCTAAACACAGGGGAACTCGCTGAATGATTTGTAACATAATATTTGAAAGCCAGTAAATATAATAATTACTAATACAATAAATAGCAGGTATAAGATTTAAATATAATAGTAATAAGAAGTTATTTCTACCTCTAAAAAGCATGATTTAATGAAATAATGATGTGATAGATATAATGTGAAGTAATTCTAAATCTACAGAATCTATATTATAATATGTGCATCAGTATAAAGAGCTAATCAATGTAATACATAAATAAATGAGTACATACAAAATTTTGATACAACCACCACCAAGTTGACCACAACAACTTATTCCGAAGCTCTTCAAAATGTATTCCTATGTTCTTTAAAATCAAAAACTTTATAAAGAACTTTGGCCAAATAATCCGCCATGTGCGTGTCACGACACAGATAGCGTCTAGGTCTAAGTTTTGTTTAGGAATAATATTATCTGATATTCCCAAAAAAGTTAATATTTAGCAAAACGACACTGAATAACGCAAAATCGTTAATACCCACCTCATCATTTTAAAAAAACCTACCCCATTTATCCGGATGTAAGTAAAATTATTTTAGGATAATACATCTAGCACTTGGGACTAAGCCGTTGCAACGCAGTATCCGCTTTTAGCTCTTTACACTTATTTACCTGTACCTTTGGCGCTTTGGGCTCAGACACACGAAGAGCCTCTCTGAAGTAAGCGTCCACCGCATAATTAGCTTTACGTTCACGTTTTGGAGGTTCTATCCAACTACCCATTGGAATAATCTTTTGTTTCTCTCTGTAATCCTCCCCTAAATACATAGAAATTTATATTAGTATCTAAGAACTATATAGTGTTAAATAAATCGGGAAATAGCGACGTACCTTCGAACTGGTATACTGAATCTGTTGTAGCCCCAGGAGTATCCATGGAGAAGGCTCTCAATGAAGTTTCCCCAAGGCTCTCCAGCTTTTGTTTCAATTCTTCTGTCTATAATTGACATGAAAAATTATTATTATCAGTGAGGCTCGGGTTCGAATTCTGGCATGTACCAATGAGTTTTTAAAAAAACTTACGTATATTTATCATTAGCTCGACGGTAAAGGAAAACATCGTGAGGAAATCCGCAGATCCCAGAATTAATTCTGAGACATGTGTAACAGACCTGGTCCGGCGATGGGCTCACCACTTATCATGTTTAGGGGTCTAAAGAATATCTCGTGAAAAGTGGGTATACCCAGAAATAGAATACCTCTGCCTACCCCCTCGGGGATGAAAAGCGTATTTTTTTTAAGATTATTTTAAAAATTATTATATGTATTTATCGAAAAATTTATTAATAAATTATATGAACCTCTTGCGTTATTATTAGTAAAGTTCATAGTTGTATGTACATATACATATGTCGCAGTAAGATAGATGAAGCCGTAATATAGTTATATTCCTAGGGATATAATTATATACCGTCAGATAGTTATACGAAAGCGATTCATTACTATCTCACTAGGAATATAGTTATAAAACGGTCCAAGTTTAGTGATATATTTATATTACTAGATTCAGTTTAGTGAAATAGCTTTCGGAGTGTGCGCCGGTGCAAGGTCGCATTGGAAATATTGAATTTTTTTTGGATATTGGATGTCCTTAGATACTTCATAGTGCTAGAATTCACAGCGTCAATTATAAAGGAATTGGTTCAAATGTGGCCAAGTTTTAAAATAATTAACGGAAGACCTAGATATCCAGCGAGTCAAGGATCTGTAGAGCGAGCTAACCAAGATGTAGAGAATATGTTCCAGGCTTGGCTACAAGATAATAATTCTACTAATTGGTCGATTGGAATAGACTTTGTACCTACCAAAAAAACTGCTCTTTTCATCGAACTATAAAAAGAACACCATACAAAGCTCTTTTTGGAGTGGATCCTCATCCTGTTCATCGTTTTAATTATAATTACTTTAATACGTGTTAATGTCACAAAGCATTGTAACTAACTGCAGGATACATAAAGTTGACTTTTGAAATTTTTTAAATTTTTCAAAAATGTTTGAGAATAAATAAGCTTTAATATACTACAATATGATACAATATGACTTTTTTTGAGACAAACCTTAATATATATTTATAACACTGAACTTAATCTAGTGATATAAGTATATCACTAAACTTCGACGGTTTTATAATTATATTCCTAGTGAGATAGTAAAGAATCGCTATCGTATAACTATGTTACGGTATATAATTATATCCCTAGGGATATAATTATATTACGGCTTTATCTATCTTACTGCGACACATACACCTTGCTATTACAGAAAGTGATTGCAATATCATATACTTGGATTCTTCGGCGAAAACATGGATGCAGTGTTATCGTCCTAATTGAGAAGGAAAACACATTCTTAGTACAACACGACGTGTCTCTGTAAATTGACTGACTTACCTTGACTTCACCTTTAGCTAAAATAGTATCAATATCCTCATCTGTGATCTCTGAGTCCTTTGACGAAAAGACATGGTTGGCTCCATGTCTGATCATGTTGAGCATTTCATCCTTGTTGAGCTGATTCTTAGTATCCACCAGACGACCAGACTGTATCACCAGTTTGTCCAATCGCAACTTAACCTCTGCCCGTTCAACTATTTTTTCTTCTACTGTATTGTCTGTGATTAATCTAAATACTCGCACCTATGAAATGGAATTATTCTTGTAACTGCTCAACCCATACATCTGAAGAAACTTTAAGGGGCCGTCCATTAATTACGTAATGCAATTTTTCCACCTCCTTGTTGAGATGTGAGATTTGTCTCAACCCCCTCCGCATAATCTCACGTAATTTTAAGAAAATGCGGTATTTGTAGAGTAGGTAAATAAGTTTATCTGTGCTTCATTGCTGTGCTGGATTAAACAAACATAATTAGGTTCATAATTATTGTTACAATACTTTTTTAGAAATATTTTTATATTATTTTAGTTAAACCTAGTTCTATAGAAATTTTACATTTTCATCCAAAAAAATTACGTGACATTTGCCTAGACCCCGCGTAAACGCCTCACGTAATTAATGGACAAACAGATTTCAGTACTTGTTTCATCTGCCCAATACGATGTGCCCTGTCCATAGCCTGCAAGTCCATCTGAGGGTTCCAATCCGAATCGTAAATGATGACGACATCAGCGGATGTCAGGTTGATGCCAAGACCGCCAGCACGCGTCGACAACATGAATACGAACTTCTCACTACCCTCTGCGTTGTACTCTTCGATTTGGCGGTTTCTGTCTTCATGAGGAGTCTGACCGTCTAAGCGGCAATACTACAAGCAGACAAAATAAATGTTGTAGGCTATGGAATAGAAAATTCAAAGACATCAATAATGAATGTTGTACAAATTTAATGTAGCCGTGTATTCACTAGGGGACTAGTGTCACGCGATACATCGATCCAGAATGTCGGGTGACATCGCACGCCTTCACCTGATACGTCCTACCATATACAACATATGCCGCGCGAGATCGCTCGGTATCGCCTGATATCGCCGGATCTACGTAGCGCGCGAAATTTGTCCCCTAGTAAATATGGCTTCATTATGTTATGCGATAAATATACCTTGTACTGTCGCCAAAGACAATAATCCTCCAAAATATCCAACATCCTTGTCATTTGTGAGAAGATCAGCACTCTTGAGTCCTGTTCTTGCAGTTTCGGCAACAACTTGTCAAGAATAGCCAGCTTACCACAGTTGTATACCAAGTGCTCATCAGTAGTGTACGGTGGGCCAGGCTCGGCTCCATCAAACAAGTATGGGTGGTTACAGCACTTTCGCAACTGCATAAGAATATTTTGAAGGCGCATTTTTTCCACCTTGCCAGCACCATTTACTGAAAGTAATAGACAATATTCATCATCATCATCATCATCATCAACCCGTAACAGCCCACTGCTGAGCTAAGGGTCTTTCCTCGCACATGAGGAAGTATGGGCTATAATCTCCCACGCGAGCCCACCGCAGATTGGGAGATGGTGTTAAGCTAGTGGCCACTTAACAGTCAGAATTTTTCAAGCCACCCAAGGGTATCTGACATGGCTTAACGACTTCCACTGTGCGGAAACACACGAAAACCGGGACCAACAATTTAACGTGCCTTCCGAAACACGGAAGCGCTCGTAATATAAATGCCACTAGGCGGTCACCCATCCACTGACTGACCGCGCCCAACTTTGCTTAACCAGTGTGATCGTTACAAACACACTGGCACCGCAGGGCTACGAGCGCTTCGAGAGAGAGAGCGCGCGAGACAATATTAACATAAACTAAATTGGATCAATCCTAACTAAAATTAAAAATGCGAAAGAAAGTTTTTTTACACTTTCACGCCTAAACCTATTTTTAAAAACCTCTCACCAATGTAAAGCTACATTATCTGTGAGTAACATAAGTTATTTTTTATCCGTATTCCCACGGGAACGGGAATTGCGCTGGTGAAACCTCCTGGAACCTAATATATTCATATACGCTCACGCCAAAATTGGCAGAGGTTTTCCAGTACTAACGTGACAGGCGGTGAGCCCATCAAAGGACACCTGTCTAAGATTGATTCTGAGGTATGTGTGCTGTTACATATGCCTCAGAATCAATTTTGGGGCATATGTATTTCCTTCCAATTACTTAATATGATTTATGGCATGCACACATTCAATGAACACATTGGCCTCAATCAGAAACAAATGTGGGCCTCAGGCATGAGAGGAGAGCTCATTTCTGACAGGATTATGGATATTTTTCCATATCTAATTAAGCCTAATACCTAGCTAATTAAAAAACAAAGAAGATAGACATACCTACGTCAATATCCTTCATTAAAACTTTAGTATACCATTCCCTCTGCATTTTGCTCAATCCAACATAAACTTTCACCTCTTTCTTAGGTTTAAGTTTTTTTTCCACTTCAGATTTAAGACGTCTAAGCAGAAATGGTCTTAGGACTGCATGCAACCTGGATACCAACTGGTTGTCTCCTAAGGCAGCATTCGTGTTGAACCAGGAATCAAAGTCCTGCGTGTGAACATGTAGTCAATTTAGAATCAATAATTTCTCTTGCAGCCTTGTCACTGTTTTGTACAATGGTAGGCGAGAAGTTTAAGTTTAAATAAGTTAAAGGTTAAATAGAATGAAGAAAGAAATATTTATCTGTCCTGTAAATTCTTCACATACAAAACTAAATGTACAATGGGTATTATTGCCTATTGTAATCATGTGACTTGAAGCATTTGTCAGCCTCTTAGATAAAAGCAAAAGAGAAAGATACGGTATAGTCATAGAAATCATCGTTGACATTTGGACTACATACAACTACACGCGCAAATTCACTTACACATATTCAAATCCCAAGCTCGTGCATAGAAAATAAAAAAAGAGATAGAAAGACGTACTCGGGCACAAGCGCGAACGAGATGACTATATGTAGCACTGTTACCTAAACAAAGTTAGTCGGGTTATTGGGTATTCCCCTGAATGCTTGTTGACTAAAATTGTGTGAAGTACCGTCAGCCCAAAAAATAAACAATATTATTTTCTACTCTTTTTTTATTGAAATTGTAAATTATTATATACATGAAAAGGAATTAATACTACGGTAGGTACCAGGAGGAGATATAAAAACCTTCCGATATTACATGCCCTAAGTCAAGATTAAGCCTATCATTAATGTGTGCTGCTGCTGACGTTATGATAATATTTATTTTGCAGAAACGAGCTATATCTAAAAAGAATATATCACTTGACAAAAAAATTGGTACATTAGATACTTTTTTATATCCTTTTTAGTCACATACAAATTATCTTCCGACATGAAGTGCACGGAACATTTACGACTGTTTTTAGTCGGTATAAAATCCGGCTCTTGTCTTTGTTTTCTGACAACTGCTGACCGTTTATGCTTCAATATTTCATCTTTAGGACAACAAAAAAATGTAATTGCATTCCACAATTTATTATTAATTAATTAAAGAATTTAGGTTTAAAGGTGCTAATTTAGAGCTTTGACACTTCATAAAATAACACTTAATACGCCAATGAGTATTTTGTATGTATATTAATGTACTTATTCATAAAATAAAAATATTACATTGCTGACGCTACCCAACGCCGCGCTTTTGCGATTAGAGCTGTAGCGAAACGTATGTATTCGTTACTGAGTAACGAAACGTTACTCAATAATACATTTAGTTACTCGCATTTTTCGTCGTATGGGTACCTACACTGTTTCAGTTCACGCAAGTACCGTTGATGCATTACGACTCTTAGCATAGCATCTTGTGAGGTATCAGAAGTAACGAGTAACTGTACCATAATAACGAGTACCTAATTATTATAGTAACGAATACATGGGTATGCGTTTTTTTTTCGTTACTTTTACACCTCTACCTGCGATATTGCCGTACTTTTCACACTCATAACAGTTGTATACCTACTTCTCTGTCTGCAAATGGCGAAATAAAACCAAAGAAATAGATTCACTTTTCACAAAGTTTAGTCTTTTTAATATGCTTACGAGTGGAATGTCATCCCGTGGGTTTTATTTTTTGTTCTAGTACTATTTGTACAATTTATAAAAGCACATGAAGGCATTGTACAGCGGGTTTAACCATTCAATTGTGTGTGTTTCCTTCTCGTTGACTATCACGTGCTGTCGATACGCCGGCCCGATTGCGACTACAACGAATTACGCTACTTGCACCTAATTTAAGGGATCCACGCGGGAGGCGCCAGTACCGTATCTTCCTCTTTTGCTTTTATCTAAGGCCAGCCTACATTTTTTTGTTTATATGCCCATAGAACCCTAGGCTTCATGCATAATAATTATATACAGGAAAAATACGACCACATCTTGTTTAATCATATTGCTCTAATCCTTCAAGGTTTAGTGCATCAGATCGTAAATGTGCCATATGTAACATCAGGGTCATCACTGTGGACACCCTCAGTGCAGAAGATATGCAAACATTTAAAAATCAACGGATTAAGTAGCATATGGTCTAAGTTTGGGTTTGGTTCAATGATTTGTTAAATACAGCTGTGCAAAAGCCATGACCCAGTTTGTTACAGGTTGGTCATAACAGGATAAGACAAATGATTGTGTACTTACATCAGAACTATTAAAAACATCGGGTAGAAGGAAATTGAGAAGAGCCCATAATTCGTGGAGATTATTTTGCAGAGGAGTACCAGTTAAAAGAAGCCTGTTCATGCTTTTGAACTCGCGGAGCAGTTCTGATAATTTTGACTTCTCATTCTTGATGCGGTGAGCTTCATCAATGACCATGTAACGCCAGGTGAACTTTTTGAATACAGACCTTTCTCTGATGATCATTTCATAAGATGTAATACAAACATCCCAGTTTCCAGGCATTAGTGTTTCCCGTATAAATGTGTTCTGTGAAAAACAAAGTACACACAAAAATTAAATATTTTACAACATTTGAGAAATGCCAGTTTTGCAAATACACACCAAAGACACTTTTTAGTCTCAAAAAAATATACATACTCTTGTTTCCTGATCTCCGATGAGACAAACTGCTTTTAAAGACGGACACCACTTTTTGAACTCATTCATCCAATTTGTAAGTGTTGATTTTGGTACAATAACAATATGTGGTCCTGGTACATTCCTGAAAACATTAAAATGTGTTCAAATCAAATATTTGCAAAGTAACATTACATTTATATCTCAGTAATTATGTTTTATTTTGTTTTTGCTTTGCAACAGCTTGCAGGGTGTTTATAATAGCAACTTATCCAAAAGTATGATGCATGTATGCACAACAGATATAACAAGACTTAAAATGCATCACTACTAGGAAAATTATGTAGGTAGTTTATTTACATTGCTTAGTTTACCCCTGAACTCACTTGAAATGCTTCATGTAACCAAGTAGAGATATAGTCTGCAAGGTTTTTCCAAGACCCATCTCATCTGCCAAAATCCCATTAATGCCATTGTCGTACAGAGATATCATCCAGTTTAGACCTCGTACTTGATAATCTCGCATTTCTCCATTTTTTATGTAGGGTGGTGAGGCTTCAAATCGGAATATAGCTTTTGTTTTAATGTTTGTTTCAGCAAGAAGCTCCTCATCTTCTTCTTGTTCTGTTTTGCGATGACGGTGACTAAAACCAACAAAGGTTATTTAAATAAACACAGAATACATAAAGATTGAACAGAATGTAGAATAGAATACTTTTATTGTGCAAACTGTGTTTACTGTGTACTGTAGGGTCAGAGTGTCACCTTAGGAATGCATTTAATTATGTTAGTAATAAAAAAATATACTTACTCTCCTGCTGATCCTGAATCAGCTTCCTTTATCTTTTTGGGTCTCCCAGCTTTAGGTTTAGGTGGACTGTTTCCAGTTTTAGGGGCATTTGTCATGAAATGGGAGAAAATCTCTGTCTGTTTCAACAGAAACTCGAATCTCTTGGAGCGATCGGTTTCAATCTTGCTTTCGAAATCCCCTTCTTTACCCCTCGATGATGTGGTGTCGCTGGATGAGCCGTTCTTAAAATGTGAAATATTCGGAAATTGAGTGAGATGCTAACCACAAAATAAACGGTACCGAACCAACAATAAAGGTAGGTACCTATTTGTACTTACCGAGTTTTCGCCAACGTCCGCTACATCCATCACATCTTCTGTTTGCGACATTGTTTATCTAAATAACTTTTATACAATTCGGTAAGTTAATTTACTAGGCCACTTTATTCATAAACATCATACTCTACGAAAGTCGATTCAACGAGTATACTCAACCGAAATAAAAGCTCGGAGGGAGGGGAGACTTGAGGTGATGGATGACAGGCGCGAAAATCTGTCAGAAGGGCCGCGTTCCCAAACCAAGTTAATTATTACCTGACAGTAGTCTGTTTCAGTCACACATTAATGTTTTGCATAACGCTATCCTTCACTTTACACTTCACTGAGTGAGTTTTACCTGTTTTGGAACGCGCCAGCTATCAGCGCGGCACTTTTTTTTTAAATAGCCTACCAATGTTTCCACTTTCCAGTTGGCAGTTTCCACTGTTGATTTCAAATATTGCATTGTGGATTAAATATTAAAAATAACACAATTCACAATCAACCACACTCGCTTTTGGGTGAACTATTTTCGAGCCCATCAATACGACAACACAACGACAAAATCCTGATCCATTTATATTGGGTAGCTGATTTCATGTGTAGTATGTGAAAAAACCATATATAATAAATTTTCATAGGTCTCACCTACTACTCTTCTGCTACTTATATGGTACAATTTAAATGAAGTGCGAATAATAATAACAAAAATATTTATTTACTAAAATGTGTTTACATGCTTATAGAGAGCTTAGAACTATATTGACAATCATATAACTTTCATGGATGCGCCCTGTATTCCAAATTAAGCTAAGCGTCTGTGACTTGGGAGACAGTGTCACGTTCGGTGTAAAAGGTAATGATTAACAATACAGGGTGGATTTTTGAGATGGGTCAGTCAGGGCAGGTACCTTCATCGTTATAGTTACAGGAAAACTTTCCTAGGAGACCATCCCTAACTTTTTAAGATATTATGAACTGCATTCATAGATTTTGGAGAAAATGTACAGTCAGCGAAAAAAATGCTAAAATACAAAAAAATGAATTTTTATGCCAATCGATCCTATTTTGTGTGAGGATCAAAAGACTTTATGGGACCATTCAAGGTATGAGTACTAGAAATGACAGAAATCGCCAAAAACTTTTTTCATACATTTTGTACTGAAAAACGAAAATCGACTCTTTATTATTATTTATTTATTATTAGTTATTCTTTCTTTTTACAATCATATTTCTAATTGTGATCAAAAGATTATTTAATTACAACTGAAATTTAAAAACAAAAACTACGGTAAGTCACAACAACACCGGCATCATGTATTTGTAAACACAAACTTAAAAACAGGTGATCTACGAAATAAACTGCTCAAAATGACTGTCGTTTTCGCAAATACATAAGTTTACTCGTTTTTGTACTGAGCTAGTAGCAGCCGATAATTTTCTTTGATGGATTATTTAAAATCCTCGTGAATGCCTCTTTCAGATCTTGAACACTGTCATAATTCCTTTTGTAGACATCGTTTTATGTGTCTCCACAGCAGCCCCGATCTAACGCCTCTCGATTTTTTTGTGGGGTCACCTAAAAAACGAAGTTGTTGTGACTTACCGTAGTTTTTGTATTTAAATTTCAGTTGGACTTAAATAATCTTTTGATTAAAATAAGAAATATGATTGCCAAAAGAAATAATAATTTCAAGTCAATTTTCGTTTTTCAGTACAAAATGTATGAAAAAAGTTTTTGGTGATTTCTACCTACTCATACCTTAAATGGTCCCATAGAGTCTTTTGATCCCCACACGAAATAGGATCGATTGGTATAATTTTTTTTTTGTATTTTAGCATTTTTTTCGCTGACTGTACATTTTCTCTAAAATCTGTGGATGCAGTTCATAATATCTTAAAAAGTTAGGGATGGTCTCCTAAGAACGTTTTCCTGTAACTAAAACGAATAAGGTACCTGCCCATAGTGACCCATCTCAAAAATCTTTATTTCATGCAACATTTACATTAATAGATCTTAAATAACGTAAACAGAGGCCCATATTATATGTACCTTACAACTAACATACCTACATATAAAATCACTATCTAAACTACTTTACCCTAATGTCGGCAACATGCGAGCGCTGTCGGCAGATAGTTGACCCCGGAATTTCTGAAATACAACACCCTGTGGCCAGAAGTCCTCCTTCATGAAGGTTTCTAGATGATGGGTTGGTACTCTCACCACAAAAGAATTAAAATTCGTTTTGCGGCGAGACTCCAACCGTTCAACCCTCAATGAGAATGTGGACTTCTTCATTATGTAGTCTACGACGTCTTGGACCTTCGTAGACCAGTGCAAGCGGGACACATACAGCTGCGCTGACGGTATAGCAGGACGCAGCAGATGGTTCGGTCCGGTCGGAGCAGTGCCACGGGTGTTGTGGCTAGAGGGCTTCTTCTTCTTCCTCTCTACTCTTTGGAAGCCCTCCTCATCACACTGGTTTTTCCTTAAAACCGGTATCTTATAGGGAACTAGCGATTCTGCGAGGTTTCAGCCGCGCAGTTCCCGTTACCGTGGGAATACAGGCATAAAATATAGCCTATGTTACTCAAGAATATTCTAGCTTTCCATTAGTGAATGAATTTTTGAAATCGGTTAAGTAGTTATTGAGTTTATTCGTAACAAACATACAAATATACAAAGCTAACCTTTTTATAATATTAGTATAGAAGCACAGAAGTATAGATTGGCAGAACATTATGCTAGGATGTGTATATTGTCGTGAGTGCTGTGTGAGGGTGTGTTAATGAATGTGGTGTATGGCAGGTAAGTGTAGTTAAATGTGAGAAAGAATGATATTGGTTAGTGTTAGTGATGCTGGTGTAATATAATATAGGTTTGCAATCATGAAGAAATTTATAAGATCGGTTCAGTTGTTCAGACTGTTAGCAATATTGCTAATTGAACATAAAAATATTGATATTTAGATATTATTTTGATTATAATGTGTAACTAAGTTGAGAAAATATATCATTTCAAATATTGTCTACAGTTAATCGAAGTGTTGTACTGGCAACACTAAGTGGGGAGCGGCATTCCCACTCAACCTCCAAAGCGAACGGAGCTCTGTTTTGTAATTACTGTACGAGTATAAGTAAAATCTGGTGATAATCAACAATTGTTTTAATTTGAAATCCACGTAAGCCAACAAGACGTGAACGCTTAACAAACAAACAAACTCATTTATAGTATTATAACTAATCCTAACAAAGGTTGCTTTATAAATAGAAAGCATATATTTGCTATTTTAACTAACTTCAAAACAACTAGGCTGTTCCCACATCATTTCAAGTAGCATTTGTGTAGTTTGCTTTTAATTTCATGTTTGTTTAGTCTAGATATTTTAAGTTTTTTAAAGATTTTTCTGTATATTTTTATACCTATGTATAAAAAATTCATCTAACTGTTACGGTTCATTAGATACAGCCTGGTGTCAGGCAGACAGACAGCGGAGTCTTAGTAATACGGTCACGTTTTACCCTTTGGGTACGGAACCCTAAAAATTGCACAAAAATATCAAAATAAATTTGCAAAAGCCAACAAAAGTAGCGTTTTAGTGCTGTTTTTTTACCTCACTGTAGTTTTTTTCTCTTTATGTTAATTCTATTTCTCTTGCATATTTGCACTCAATTTAAAATGACCGTATATATAAAAAAAAACTTATTTCATGTTTTTCACATTTAAACACAAAGGTGTAAAATTTCATCACAATCAAAAATCATTGCCTGTGAAATTTCACAGATGAAATCATATGAAAAACATTTCATCAAATGAAAATTATTGAAAAGTAGCAATCATTCCCAATACTAATTTATAGTATAAGCAACGTACGTACATACATAGACTATACCTATATAACCTTTGAGTATTAAACCAACAGGAGACGTCACGCGCACTAGTTTCTTTGCAAAAAAGTCTGCCCATTTCTGCGCAGGGGACGAGGAAACAAACACAAATAATGTTAATACAAACGCATTTTTTGACAAAACAATTAAACACTAGCTTGAACTAGATGCATACAAATACATTCACAAATCCAAGCCCTCCGTGAACTAAAAAAACTAGTTGTATATAACAGGTATGCGCGTTGACCGACACATTTTTTTGGCAGAGGGGAACGCCTGCTTAGTGACGGATCAGTTTTATAAAAAAAAATGAGGACAACGTTATTAGTTTTTCATAAAAAAATGCAAAATGCTTAAAAGTGGCAACACTAAGCCCAAGCCACAGTTATGGCTGTAAGGACTGGAATCCAAAGGCCATTAAACGCCACGGATAGATGGGCTTTTTGGCGGGAATCCGAAGAGTGACGCCATGTTTTTTGTATAATTTTCATTTTGCGGTATATTTCAGGTTTTGATTCTTAATGACAGTATATTGTGTGCCAAGTGTCCGTGAAAGTTTGCAGTGAATGGGTAATTCGATAAAATGCGAGGAATAGTCATTTTTGGATTGCCTCAAGAAGTCACAACCAAGTCTTCAATAAAAGTGCTATCATTTTACTGTCGATTTTAAGAGTAGTAATAGCCCTTAATTACGGTTAAAGAGCCGGCCGAAAATCAGTGAGCATCGGGTTCGAATCCTGGCATGTACCAATGAGGTTTTCAAAAACTTACGTACATATTTATCACAAGCTCGACGGTGAAGGAAAACATCGTGAGGAAACCCGCAGGTCTCTGAATTAATTCTGAGACATGTGTAAATAGACCCGGTCCGGCGATGGGCTCACCACCTATCACGTTTAAGGGTCCAATGTATCTCGTGAAATGTGGGTATATCCAGTAATGGAATACGTCAGCCTACCCCCTCGGGGATGAAAGGCGTGAGAGTTATTATTATTTATTTTACTGTCGATAACCAAAGGGAGGTATTAGAAAATACTAAATTTTTTAGTGCATGGTCTCTGAAGCAGAGGCATTTAATTAAAGCTCTATGGACTAGAATACAAAGGCTATTAAATAATTTTAAAAAAAGTTGTGAAGCTTTTTGGCGGTAATCCGAAGAGGGATAAAATGTTTTTTGTTAATTTTGCTGTTTAATTCTGGTTTTGATACTAGTGATAGTATAATATGTGACAAGTATCCGTGAGTGTGCAGTGAATGGGAAATTCGATAAAATACGAGGATAACGGGCCATTTACACGAGGGCAGTCCAGTAAGACTGCATACAAAAAAAACTTGAGGACAGTGGAATGGATTGTCCTCAAGTTTTCTTTGTATGCAGTCTTATTGGATTGTCTTACTGGACTGCCCTCGTGTAAATGGCCCATAAGACATTTTTGGATTGCCTCAAGAAGTCACAATGAAGTCTTCAGTAAAAGTGCTATCATTTTACTCTTGATAAGCAAGGGAGGGATTTCAGGGATGTAGAAAGTGTTGAAGACAGAATTTTTGTGCATAAAGCAGAGCGATAAAACATTTATGAAATTTCTCCTTTTATTTTACTCTACTCTCCGTAGCCGCGGTGCATGCTCTCGACTGCCTTAGCATAGTTAAAGCAAGATGTAGGATAAAACATGTTAGGATTTTTTTAATTTAGTCTTGTTCTTTCTTCAACAGCTTGTTCTATTAAGCTATTTAGGTACATAATTTTTTCATCCTCCGACTTCAGGTTGTTATAATCAGTCCAAATTACCTGAAAAAAAAGTTTATTACATAAACATAATTTGAAAAGAAGTACAGTACAGCCGTTTTAACTAGGCTTCTCTGAACATAGGCTTCGCCTGCGCTTAGCGCTAACCTCCTCGTACCGCCAAATTTTTATTTTTATTGCGCAGTCATTTGTGCAACATCAGAGCGGCCAAGTTAAAATGGCCGTACTGTAAGTAGGTAGAGGTTTTATTTTGTTACTTAAAGGAGAGTACCTAATAATTAATTAATTAACTCTAATAATTAATATTATAATTATAATATTTATCACTAGCTCGACGGTGAAGGAAAACATAGTGAGGAAACCCGCAGGTCTCAGAAATATTCTGAGACATGTGTAAATAGACCCGGTCCGGCGATGGGCTCACCACCTATCATGTTTAGGGGTCCAATGTAACTATCTCGTGAAATGTGGGTAAGTATATCCAGTAATGGAATACCTCTGCCTACCCCCTCGGGGATGAAAGGCGTGAGATTATATATTATAATAATTAATAAAAAAAATCAGCTGTAAAATTTATATAATATAAATATAAATAATATAATCTCACGCCTTTTTTATCCCCGAGGGGGTAAGCAGAGGTATTCCATTACTGGATATACCCACATTTCACGAGATATATTGGACCCCTAAACGTGATAGGTGGTGAGCCCATCGCCGGACGTCTGTTTACACATGTCTCAGAATTAAACCTGCGAAACCCGCGATGTTTTCCTTCACCGTCGAGCTAGTGATAAATATGTACGTAAGTTTTTTGAAAAACTCATTGGTACATGCCAGGATTCGAACCCGAGCCTCATTGATTTTCGGCCGGCTCTTTAACCGTCCGGGCTATCACTGCTCTGTAAAATTTCAAGAATTGTGATATGAAACTTACAGGGTGAAAAAAGCAAATAAGATTTTTTTTTATTTTACAAAATGGCAAACAAGCACTTAAAATGAATGAGGAAAAGAGAGAAGAATAATGGTGGTATTTTATTACAAGAACCATATATTGTAAATTGTAAAGCTATTTTACTGGGATATTTGATAACATTAATGAAATATTTATAATGACTCCGTTTGAAAAATTTAGAAATATATAAGGGTTTAGGCAAAGAGATTTCAATATAACAGGGCAGGTGCCTTAATATATTATATTTTAATATCTTTGGGTTTAGGTCACTGATGAAACGAACGTCACCCTCTTTTGTCTATGGACCCAAAATGATTTAAAATAATTATTTAGTTGCGTGTTGAATTAGGCTAATCGAATTCGTATGATTATTTAGTATTCCCTGAATTATTTAATAAATTTTTTGTTAGTCAAATATATCGTGGTATGTTTGTTTCATGGTGATTTTGAAGACACTCCATGCAGGAGAAGAAATGTCCACCGTCTCCTTCGAGGCGGCGTGTGTGCTGGCTCCCAGGGCAGGTCACCGACACCGCGCGCCACACGCTGGAGGCATGTCCGGCGTGGACAGAGGAGCGTGCGGCCTTGGTCGCGGAGGTGGGCGGGGGGTAAATTGGGTAAAGAATCTGGGGGCACGGTAGTGCACCCGCCAAGTCGTCTGTTTGTCTCGAGTCCAGTTTACTGTAGGTCTAGTTAACTATTATCGGTTATCTCAAGTGTGTAGATTTCCTCATGGTGTTTTCCTTCACCACCGAGCAAGTGGACAAGGAATCGCAGAGGTATTTGTTCATGGTTTGAACACGGTTTACACCCAGTTTAGCACCAAAATTTGATCCATAGATCCATACATGAGTTCTACAAACAGTTCTCCAATACATACCAAAGATCGAACCGAGGCCGAGCTCTAGCCGGCAAATGTTATGTATACCTAATGCCTGATGTATTTATGATTTAATTAGGTGTGATTAATCCGTGATATTAAGAATAAAACAAGTTATAAAAAAATGGCTTTTGTTATTTCTAATCATACAGCAACTATTTTCAAAAAACTTAGATAGATTTCAGACACATAATATATAAAACAACAAAGATATTAAAGTAAGTATGAGTTATATTCATACTGCTTGCGTTTGAAAATTGATCCCCTACGAGTGTGCTACAACATGTACATACTTACTTCTTAACGTATTTATAGGATACAACAATGACGGGGAAAGATGATACGGAATGAATAATAAAGAAAAAGAGAGCTATCTGTTAAGAGTTGCGCTTAAAATACGACTTGAAATACAATGCGACTAAATAAAATGTGGTTAATTAACTACATTTGTCGGCCTTATTTTCCGTGCTCTAGTAACATATATTATACGTCTTTCTATATATAACTAGCGACCCGCCCCGGCTTCGCACGGGTGCAATGCTGAATTTTCTTTGCTATAAACCTTGCGGAGCCCTAGACCTTTCCAACGAATGCAAAACGTCAAATCGTCAGGAAGGAAAACCCGACTTATTTTTATATAGTAGATAATATCTTTGTAAAACAATTAATAAATGAAAAACCAATGAAGTAGGTCAAAAATGCCCCCCACTTGGTACATTACATGTCACATACCTGACAAAACCAAACTATCACGAACTACAATGACAATGAATACTATTTATTTTCCATAACAAAAATGCTAAGTTCTGAACTTGATTGATTACACCTAGCGGCTGCTAAGTTTTTAATTCTTTCCTGTTTTCCATGTTTATCAAAAGCCCAAAACACAACAGAAACCACAGACAGAAAAGATCAACAGGCATTTACCTACCTGGATTAGGCGCATAATGCCACATTCGCAAAATGACACATTAGATTTTCGCAAAATGCCACATTCTCAAAACGCCACATCGCAAAATGTCACATTATCAAAATGCCATTTTCGCACAATGCCACACTCTTGTACTAATCTGTGTGATGTAATTAAATACTATTATAAGTACATATTACAATAGAACAGCTGAATGATGTAAATACAAAAAAATATGCTTTTTTGAAAAAAAGTTATGATATTTTGTTATTAAGTTTTTATGATTCTCAGCGGCATTCATAATTTCAGTTAACATTTTCAATTTATTTTGTGTTAAAATAAATGGAAATTAATAAATAATGTGATTAAATACATAAGTACATACTAAAATTCTAAAATTAGTTTTATTTTCTAATTTATAAATCATCGGTCTACATACTGCAAGAAAGGGAGTTGGACAAGTATGGCACTTTGTTAGTGTGGCATTTTGCTACTGTGGCATTTTGCTGTGTGGCATTTTGCGAATGTGGCATTTAACGAATGTGGCATTTTGCGAATGAGGCATTTTGCGAATGTGGCATTGTGCGCCTAATCCATTTACCTTTTCTAAATAGTGATGTAACCAACAATTGTTAAATCGAGGAGAACTTGTAATGTAATACAGCAAAAAAAAAACTAGTAACTAGTCTGGTAGGAAAGCAGTGTTCGATGGACACTTGTACTTGTAAATTGTTAACAATGGGGGCTTGTCACTTGTTGCTTGTAACTAATAGTTTAGTTGAACGGGCCCTTGGGCCCTATTTTATAAAGCTACAGGTTACAATTTACAGGGAAAAAAGCAGCAACACTGATTAATTAAACAGCAACACTAGATAAAATAACTGGTACAGGCGTTTTATAAAGCTACAAGTCATTTTATTTACAATCTACTGGGCCCTGTTTTATAAAGCTACAGCTTACAGGCTACAGGGAAAAAAAAGCCTGTAGTGCTCCTGTAGTTACAATCTACAGGTAACAGGTGTTTTATAAAGACCCCTGTAATATTACTATTGTAGCATAAGGGCGAAAATCTCGACTACAGGCGCAGTTAACAAGTCGGAGTACAGCACTATGAATCAACCGCAAAAATAATAAAAAATGACGGAATCGACACCTGTTTTTTGGCTTAAGTCTAGTTTACCGCCATAACATATTAATATCTTTATCTCTACATATAATAAGACTCTAACAGGGCCGTGTCTGTACATATATTTTTTGAAAATTTTAACGGTTGTATATTGGTTGGGTGCGCGATGACAGCGCCAACTAGTGGTAACAATTAGGGCGGACTTTGAAATGTCAAATGGCTGGCTGTCATTACGAAAAGTAAGTAAACGCAAAAATAATTTCAGTGAAACAACGTTATTTACTTAGGTCCTGTTAGATATTGTAAGTCTATAGCGTCGATAATAATGTTGACCTTTTTTATTTCCCGTCAAAAATGTCACAACCAGTAAATTTCAGGCAGTATACCTACACGGACTTTCTCATGGCTTCACGGGAAATAAGTAAAGAAATGGACAAAATTTATCGACTAGAGCGTTTCATGTATCTTGTAGACCTTATTTATAGCAGTACTGTCGATAATAATGCAGATTGTTGTGTATTTTCAGTTCAACATGGCTCAAAGAGATTAAAATATCTTTGACATGGTCCAATTGATTATAAAAACTGGATTCCGGACAATAACGCTCAATATAGTTTTCCAGCCACAAACCACTACAAAAGACAAACAGTTAGTTTTGGCTCAACATGTGCAAGATGTAAAAGAAATAAAATGTGAAAATCAAATGAGCCACACCATTGAAGTTAGTGTAATTAGACAAACTTCAGTGACATCAACGCCATACAAAACATCATTGCAGTCGTTGATCTTGTTTTCAACTTGCTCTTGGAAATAAAAGAATTTGCGATCACTATTTTTGCCATTATTCTTGCAGTTGACTACGCAATAGGTTTCGTTACCCATGTTCAAGTATTTATTTCCACTAAGAATGCACGAATACGTAAATTTCGCTAGTAAAAAGTGACAGTTCGTCTGAGTTCGTCCGACCAGAGTTTCTTTTTTAGCCACCATGGGCGCTGCGATCGATTCGTGGTTCCCCCACCCCCTACTTCGCACCCAGCCAATAGTTATCGATGTAGATACCAAAACAGCAATTTTTGAAATTTTTGTCTGTCTGTCTGTCTGTCTGGTTGTACACGCATCACGCAAAAACTACTGGACGGATTTTAATGAAATTTAGTATGGATATAACTGAGTACCCGGGTCAACATCTAGGGTAGGTACTTTTTATTCTAGGAAAATATCTCATTCCCACGAGAAAATAGAAAAACTGGTCAATAAGAGAAATACGTAGTCGTACTACTCCGAAACGATAACACCAGCTAGAAACTTGAAACATGGTGTATAGGTCTTATATGTCATAGGCAACCACTATGAAGGGATTTTTCGTATTTCCCACGGGAACGAGAATCGCACGGGATCCGCACGGGCAACGCCGATGGGCACCCGCTAGTTGAACATAATGAAAACAGATGTTTGTTTATTTACTTGTATTTCTATGGTTTATTTACGTAGATAAAAAAAAGAAATCACATTATTTTCTCTAAAATTAATTTACAAAGTTGCTCTTTCGGTGTAAGAGTTTGGAGATTTTTTCTGCACGTCTCTCTTTTTATATCTCATCCAATATGCTCCAAAACATATTGCATTTGAGCATTCTAAATTTCTCATTGAAGGTGAAAATCGTTTGCGGGTTCATATTGGGTCTGACGGCGAAAGTTCTTGGCCGTCGTCTTCTTGGATGTTGACCACCATCCTCAGAGACCGAGTCTGATCTCCAAACACGCAACATCACTCAAAATATTCGAATTAACAAACAATAAAACATAAGTCAATATAACAAACTTCCTCCTGTAACTAAATTACCTACGTCTAAACACCTGTAGAAATGTTTACAAGTTTTTTTTTTAATTTTTTTTACAATTGTATTTCACAAGTTTTTCTGTAAACACCTGTAAATATTAGGTTGAATCACGCTCGACTAAGCATTAAATTGTCTATGGAAAGTTACAGGCATTCCTGTAGATTGTAAATAAAATGACCTGTAGCTTTATAAAACACCTGTACCTGTAATTTTATCTAGTGTTGCTGTTTATTTAATCAGTGTTGCTGCTTTTTTCCCTGTAACTTGTAACCTGTAGCTTTATAAAATAGGGACCCGTTTGTAGTAAGTTTGTTATATTTACTTGTGTTTTGTTGTTTGTTAATTCGAATATTTTGAGTGATGTTGGGTGTTTGGAGCTCAGACTCGGTCTCTGAGGATGGTGGTCAAAATCCAAGAAGACGACGGCCAAGAACTTTCGCCGTCAGAGTCAGACCCAATATGAACGCAAACGATTTTCACCTTCAATGAGAAATTTAGAATGCTCAAATGCAATATGTTTTGGAGCTAATTGGAGGAGATATAAAAAGAGAGACGTGCAGAAACCATCTCCAACCTCCTACACCGAAAGAGCAACTTTGTATAAATTTTAGAGAAAATAATGTGATTTCTTTCTATAACTACGTAAATAAACCATAGAAATACAAGAAATTAAACAATTATCTGTTTTTATTATAAATAAACTAGCGACCCGTCCCGGCTTCGCACGGCCAAACTCCCACGCCTTTTATCCCCGAGGGGGTAGGCAGAGGTATTCCATTACTGGATATACCCACATTTCACGAGATATATTGGACCCCTAAACGTGATAGGTGGTGAGCCTATCGCCGGACCGGGTCTATTTACACAAATCTCAGAATTAAATCTGAGACCTGCGGGTTTCGTCACGATGTTTTCCTTCACCGTCGAGCAAGTGATAAATATGTACGTAAGTTTTTGAAAAACTCATTGGTACATGCCCGGATTCGAACCCAAGCCTCACTGATTTTCGGCCGGCTCTTTAACACTTCGGGCTATCACGGCCAAACCTTCCTCCTAAATCAAATCACTCTATCTATTAAAAAAAACGCATCAAAATCCGTTGCATAGTTTTAAAGATTTAAGCATACATAGGGATATAGGGACAGAAAGCGACTTTGTTTTATACTATGTAGTGATATTCATATTTTATGGTGTTAAACTAGACATTTATGCCAAAAAACAGATATCGATTCTGTTTTTTTTTTTTATTTGTATGGTTGATTCATAGTACTGTACTCCGACTTGTTAACTGCGCCTGTACTCAGGATTTTCGCCCTTAAGCTACAATAGTAATATTACAGGGGTCTTTATAAAACACCTGTTACCTGTAGATTGTAACTACAGGAGCACTACAGGCTTTTTTTTTCCGGTAGCCTGTAACCTGTAGCTTTATAAAACAGGGCCCTGGTATGCGTAAGGCATTTTCCCCGCATGCCAAATAAAAAATAACTGTTTTATTTCGCTTCCGCATAAACGCTAAAGACAGTAGTGAGAAAAAAAGTAAAGCGCTATCTCTTTCACGTAGCACTTCAATCGCTACATAAGTACAAAAAAATATTTATTTATTTTAATTATCTTTTTTACGACTCAGGATTCAAGCTTTTTTGATCCCATGTACTAAAATATATGTTGGGAAGAAGGTTACCAGTATTTTGATAATGTGGCTAGCAGATTTTTGTACTTGGAAGAATTCACAAAACAGGGAGCATAAAGGGGGGTGTGTTGTAGGACATATTTTTGTTTAAATAATTTCTTCTTACTGCTCGACTAACTCAGATCTCTATAATATTTTTTATGTATTTTTAGAGCGGCAGCACATTGTAGAAAAATTCTGATGGTCGCCGGAACGCACTCCGTCCATAAATTTTGTACTAAGCCCCCCCACATTGTCAGAAATTTTCCGTGCACGCCGGATTGCACACCTAACGGACGTCAGAATTTTTCTGATAGAAATGTCAGGAGGCACATTTTCAATGTATTTTGTTCTAGACCCCGCACTGTAAGAAATTCGCATCAGTTTGGCGGTTGCAGCCAGTGAAAGCGTACCTACACAAATTTCCAAAGAGATTTCAATGTTATATTTAAATCCTTTTGCAAATCACGATTTTTTATGGTGTGCGGGGTGCGTCCGTCGCACGTCCGGCGACCATCAGAATTTTTCTATTACAAATTTCTTACAATGTGCGGCCGATCTTATACCTCCTTAGATTTTTTGATCATCACCTTTGACAGAAATATCTATAGCTAATGAACCCCTAAGAAGTGTCGTAGGTAACTAGCATAGAGAATTTCAAACCCCACTTATTTACACAAAATAAAGTAAAACCTATATAGGTACAGTATGAAGAAAGGAAAAATATATACTTACTAAACTTGCATGGAAACCCAATGCTTTTAATTCTCTAACTTTGGCTTGAAATTGCCCTGTCGGTACACATGAGTTCTGAATAATAGCATTTCGTCCAGCAATGACCAGCACAATCCAATTATTATCATCTGGAGGTCTTCTAATCAATCCAAATTTATCACTACTAAAAGGTTCATTAACTGGCATTGGTAATCCTTCTTGATTATTGCATATGATGATATCTGGAAAAATATCAATAGAGAACTCAGTAGGAGCATGGCCACCCAATCAAAATTAATTGCTTTTTACTGTTTATACATTTTTGTGATTTAAGAGATTTACCTCCTCGTTGATGATGTGTTAAAATGTGGTCCCCAATTACAAAATCACTGCCACGACTTATTTTTAACATTTTAAAAACATCTAAAAACATTTTCTCAGTAACATTATATTGTTTACTGAAATATTCATCGGGCACAAAATCTGTATATTTCTTTGCCAGTATTTTTGCTACTTTATCAGTGAGCCTGTTAATTTTTGCTTCAGGACAAAATATTTCAGCTGTATTATTAATAATCAATACTTCTCTACCATATGTAAAGCATTGTTTCCCATAAGATGTCTCCAAATATTTTGGAGACAGAGCTTTATCTATTAAATCCACAGGATAAAGTCCCATTAAACCTAAATATCCAATACAGCAATTAAAAGATCTGCCATAATTTTGAATCTCATTATTTCTCTCTGGGTTTCTTAATTCATCCATTACTTTCTGGAAAAAACACTTTGGAGTTTGAGGGGCAAAACTAAATGTGCCATATGTAAGCACTAACCTCTCTAAATCTTTTAGACGTGCTTTTGACATGCACTTTGTTACAGTATCTGCAATTTTAGTCAAGCAATCTTTATGTAACACAAGAGTTGAAGTCCCCAGGAGTGCTACATGTACATTACACATAATTGAAAGTCTCGGTACTTCGTGCTGTAAAACATCTAGAAGTCTATATATTGTGTCATCTTGGGGATATTTCATTGAATAACGTATTATTTTCACCAGAGCTGCTACAGAAATTTCATTAATATTTCTTGAGTTTTCAATAATTTTATCTGCAAACTTAGAGACTAACTCCATGCTTCTTATAGGTGTCTTACTTTTAAAAAAACCCATTGACATAATAGCCAGGTCATCTACAGAAAATTCACTAAAGCAATTCTCTAACTGTAGTTCTAGATTATGTATATCAAAAGGCTGTTGTCTCCACACTCCAATGAAAAACATGGTTTGCACAAGCTGTCCTGGTGACAACTGCTTAGCTTTAGAAGCTAATCTATTTAAGCATTTCTTAGAAAAATCACTTACTTTTATTACATTTAACATAAAAAACAAGGATTCAAATACCAACATTTGGTCAAACGACCAATGTTTTAATCTGTTCACACATTCATCATCCAATGCTGCCCAAACTTCTATAAAATTTCTAGTTCTAATGGACACTGTTTCTGGCCATCTAGCAAGAGCGTAAAATAATGATTCAAGTTCTTTATCAGAGGCTGCTTTAAGATTATCTGTAAGGTTGTCTATATACTCATCAAAAATCTTATCAGATATACACAAATCATTTTCACAAGCATAAACACCAAGTGTTGATAGAGCTTCAAACATCAGAGCTGGAGGTTTCTTCGTCCAATCTTCTGTAATCAATTCATGAAATTGTTCTTTGGACAATACATTTGTAAGTTTCTGAACATCCAAGTTAATAGAATATTTTTTATCTTGCATAATGCTGTATGCATATCTGTTTTCGTTTTCATAGAACATTTTTACATGTAATCGAGAATTTTTATGAAAAGTTCTACATTTCTGAACATTTGATGAAGTACCAAGTACCTTTATTTGGTTCCGAAAATTTATACTTCGTATTATATTTGAAAAAGTAAACATTTCGTGACCCCTGTTTTTTGAAAACCACGCAAAACCACGGACCAGTTTGAAAACAATCTAATAAAATGTAGGTTATGTGTCAAACACAGTGTCAAATTATTTTTATGCCCAACTTGTGTTGGACTGGCTAGAGTCATATATCATACAGCCTCATCTTCGGTCAAGGGTTTCGTTCGTAATTAACACAATATTTTCATATTCTTCAGTCATAAGTCATAAACGTGATAACCTATTATGCAGGCATTTTATGGGACCATATGGGACTTCACATGACAGTACCTACCTGGGAGACCGAGCTTCGCTCTTCGCTCGTTCTAAATACCAGTGTCGCTAACGTCATTCTGCCCATCTGCTTCTGAGTGGCCGTATTATTAATATGTTTCACTACAATATTCCACTATATACTTGAGAAGACCTTTAATTGGCTTTCTGAGGTTTAAATTCATTGCCCATTATTTTTATTATAACTGTAGGTCTCCCTGAAATAATTTAAATAAATAAATTATTTTTTTGTGTGTAAAATTTGCGTTTTACAGGAAATACAACTATTTAGTGGAACTTAAATGCTGACACGCCACTATACCTTTGAGTATTAAACCAACTCAAAGCACTATACCGACGAACTGCCAGACATCAGCCAAGACGAGATAGTGTTAGCTCTGCGGCAGCTTATAAATGGAAAAGCCCCCGGTGAGGACGGACGGAATAACATTAGAGCAGCTTATAAAAGCTAGAGGAGCCTCTATTATTTAGGAGCTACAGAACATCTTTAACACCGTCCACAGGGGGAGAACTCCAAAGGCGAGGAGTGGGAGTTTGGTGGTGCTCTTTTTTAAGAAGGGAGATAAAACCCTCCTTCAAAACTACAGACCCATCACACTCCTAAGCCACATCTATAAGCTGTTCTCACGAGTGGTCACAAATCTTTTCGACACTAGACTTGACTAGTTCCAGCCGCCGGAACAGGCCGGGTTCCGAGGAGGATATGGCACCATATACCACATTCACGCAGTAAGGCACATTAAACAGAAATCCGAAGAGTATAATCAGCCTCTGTGTCTCACTTTTGTGTACTATGATCGAGAAGGTCTACGATTCCGTAGAACCTGGGCGGTTTTCGAATCCTCCCACTCCCACTCCCACTCCCACTCCCACTCCCACTCCCACTCCCACTCCCACTCCCACTCCCACTCCCACTCCCACTCCCACTCCCACTCCCACTCCCACTCCCACTCCCACTCCCACTCCCACTCCCACTCCCACTCCCACTCCCACTCCCACTCCCACTCCCACTCCCACTCCCACTCCCACTCCCACTCCCACTCCCACTCCCACTCCCACTCCCACTCCCACTCCCACTCCCACTCCTACTCCCACTCCCACTCCCACTCCCACTCCCACGCCCACTCCCACTCCCACTCCCACGCCCACCCCCACTCCCACCCCATCCCCACCCCCACTCCCACTCCCACCCTCTTACCCCTCTTACACCCTCCTACCCCCTCCTACTACCTTCTACTACCCCCTCCTACTACCTCATACCCCCCACTCCCACTTCCACGCCCACTCCGACTACCACCAACACCACCACCACTACCACAGCCACTGCCACTACCACTACCACCACCACCACCACCACCATCACCACAACCACCACCACAACCACCACCAACACTACTTGTAATCGTAATCATATTCATAATCATAAAAGTTGCATAATCCAAAGTCCTTCCTAATCTATGTAAGGAAAGCGCCCATTTTGCGCATGACAAGTTTGCTGAGATTATTTTTGCTACTTTTATATGAAGCTCAAAAAATATTTTTTGGCTTCTTCTCTGACTGATTATCAAAATTTTATTAAACAGTAGCAGCTCATTGCAGCTCAAAAATAATTACAGCTATTCAGAATGACATAAATTGCTGATAGGTTTTGTAATGTTTGCTGGCCATGAGTTGCTGATCAATTAGCTATTTCTGCTTACAGATTATATTTTTCTGCTCACAAAAATACGAATACTCTGCTAACCATATATATAATAATAATAATAATAATCTTTATTTATTTATCTTTATTTATATACAATATGTATCAGAAAGGTGAAATAATATTGAAGAGTGTATATGTATATCGTGTAACGAAATACCTACAAAAATATCAGATTTAATATAGCAACTTTTTTCTTTCATATAAACTTAATAATTACTTTTTATGTGTGAATTTTCGCCAACCCTGTGATTGAAGAATAAAAGCGTACGGGCTCCCTACGCGCTAGTGTCGTTGACCGTAGTAGTGGCAGGTAGGTAGCGCTGCGCGCGCAGCTGATCGTTCGCGCCGAGCGCCAGTCGCCGCCCGCGCCTTAACATACCTACCTATTTTATTCTAGGGTAAATGTTATTGGAAATAATAAAAGTTATTAATAGCAGTAATTATTTATTCAAAAAAAATTAGAGGTAAAAGCATAGTTTTTATTCAATAATAAATTTAACTGATCAAAACATTGTCATTAAACAAGTAATACCTACCTACATACTAGTCATGTAGTTTCATTAAACTTTTACACTTTGGGATTTGGGTCCGACCTACTATTGGTTTACACACACATTAATACCGCACAATAACTCAAAATGTCCACCCGTGCGCGCAGTGGGTACCACCAGCCGCAGGTCCCGGTACCACGAGTAGGCGTACAGGCGCGCGACCTTGGGGGTTTGAGCGCGGAACGAACCAGCCTCGCGCGGACGCAGACACCTGACAAATTCTCCCGAAGCAGCTGAAGGATAGCATCCGCTGCATGCTCGCTGCTCATCCAGCGGTCTACCTTCGGCGAAGCGCACGTGACACAGCTCCCTAACTCGACTGATATTGCCATCAGGAGCACCGACACAAAGTCATTTCATAAGATTCACTATTTGAATAATCACGAGACACTGTAGCGACTGTTGCGAGTCATATTCTTTGATTATAACACGTCTTCACTCGTTGATAGACAGGAAGCAACTAAGTTCATTGATTTGAAAATGAAAGAATTTGTCGATTTTCTAAAATTTTGTTGTAGGGTTCAGTTGAAAATTAAACATAAACCTATGAAGATAAAAGACCTAAAATAAATTTTAAGCGATACAATGATAATTAATCAATTAATTTCATAATTTACTTTTGTCAATTGTGAAATAATAATAACGTGAAATAAGGTAAAAGACTTAGAATCTTAAGAATATTTTTTTAAACATACGGAACCACTCAATAAATAGAGGGTGGAGCTAGACTCCTTAATAATGCCGCCGCCGGCCCTTTGACCTTTGCGCAGTGTCCATAATGGCCAAAAAGGCGCGCGCGGGCGTTCCTAGTTCAATGGATTTTTCATTGATCTAAGACCGCAATCCACGTGGACAACAAATTCTATCAAAGACTAATAATGTCAGATATTTACGTAGGTAAATTAGTAGGTTTTCTTTAAAACTATGGGAAAAAAATAAAATAATGATGGAGTATTATCGGGCCTGTTGGCTCAGTTGGTAGTGACCTTCAGAACCGGAGCTCGCGGGTTCGACTCCCGCTGAACAACATATGTTGGCCTACAGTTGTGTGAATGAACATGTCTGTTGGCTTCGTGACTGGGTTATAAATAATTATTTAAGTATGTCTATTAGTTATTTGGTACTCATAGTGTAGGCTCTGTCTAGTTTTTCGTAGGTAAAAACACGATGTCTTATCTGTACCATGTTTAGTCACTTAAAAGAGAGTTCAACAGCATTTAGCAGCTGATTTAAGGGTTGAAAATGATTTTTTTTAATGATAACTTCCACGTTGTTTTACGCCAAACTTATAGTATATATTAGACCAGAGACATTTTTCCCGAACTGTATATAAGCTACTTTATATGACCGTTAATTATTATTTCACCTTTCTGATACATATTGTATAACACCCGTTTCTGATTTAGCCTACCACGCCCACTTGAAAAATTCACCTGTATATTTGACTAACAAAAAAAATATGTATTAATCCAGGGAATAGGTACTAAATAATCATACAAATACGATTAGCCTAATTTAACACATAACTAAATAATTATTTAAAATCATTTTGGGTCCATACGTAGACCAAAAGGGTGACGTTCGTTTCATTAGTGACCTAAGCCCTCATAATATATTACTCAATTTTTCAAACAGAGGGAGCCATTAATAAATATTTCATTAAGTAATGTAATCACATAGCCCAGTAAATTAGCTTACTTTAATTTCACGAGTAGGTAGGCTCGGCAGGCTCTGACATCAAAAATAAAAGTACTTTTTTATGAGTAAGTTATTTATTTGAAAGGATTTTCATATGACGATCCACGATCTGCGTGATTGCGACAACGACGTGTGTTTTGTCATTCTTAGAAATGTTGCATTCTACCGCTATGAGACTGCCTGTACTATTTTATCTTTGTAAGGTACGTACTTATTTCCACTGTAACAATGTTGTTGGAGCCTTCAATAATTTTTTCATATCTCCGGGCGGTTAGCGGCAAATTTGGGACCCGCGCTGCGCTAAACGAAGTTGCTGCTTTCCGCCTCCGTCGATAAGAAAAAAATAGAGTCCGATCGAAACTGGTTTTCTGGCCGAAATCGAAACCGAATATTCAGCCGTGGCTTCAGGCCGAAAGTGAAACCGAATTCTAAAAATCTCATATATATTTATTCTTTATTGTGAAATTTTGCCGCCCCCTAAAAAGTGCCGCCCGGGACGGACCGCCCGCACTGCCCCCGCCACGCTACGCCACTGGGCAGGTACCTTGATCGTTATAGTTACAGGAAAACGTTCCTAGGAGACCATCCCTATCTTTTTAAGATATTATGAACTGCATTCACAGATTTTCAAAAAAAAAATGTACAGTCAGCGAAAATGCCAATCGATCCTATTTCGTGTGGGGATCAAAAGACTCTGATAAAATGACTGACTGATTGGTGATGTATCAACGCACGGCCTAAACCGCTGGGTCTTGAGACTTGAAATTTTACCAGCGGCTTCGCTCGCGCACGTTTATTTCACCCCCTTAGGAGTTGAATTTTGCAAAATTTAACTCCTAAGGGGGTGAAATAAACATGCGCGAGCGTAGCCGCGGGTAAAAGCTAGTATAATATAAATAAATATGAATAAGCCGAGCTATTCGAACGGCGCACGAAAATTCCCTAACAGGGCCGCCACGCCAGCGTCTGCCAAAGCGTTGCCGCGGGAAACGAAGTTAGGCGAGCGTGCACGACAACTTCCGGGATCAGTCTCGGTTTCGGCAAAAGTTTCGGCTAATTTTGGCCGAAACCGAAACTGCCGCCGAAACTTGATTTTTGACCGAAACTGGGCCGACACCGAAACCGAACTTTTGGTCGAACACTCAAAAAAAAGTGTAATTACACACCTCGGGAATCAAATAAGAAAGGTCTCAGATTACATGTAATGTAATTGTCGACCGAGGCGAAGCCGAGGTCTAATATGATAATATACTATTCTTAACTTAATAGTACGAAATAACCTAGTTAAATAACTGGTAGATTAAAAAAAAAACATCTATGAAATTTGTCCCTTAACGGTCACGTACAATGGTCCAATCTAGGACTAAGTGCGGAAACCATAACCCATAATAGATAGATTTGTCCCTTAACTACTTATTCGTCTAAGGACAGATTCTGCTGGTTACGGCAGAATCTTTGTTAAGCCGTATACAGAAAGAAAGCCGAAAGCTTGTCGGCGCCGATGGGCGCCGGTCCATTCTACAGAAAGCAAGCAGATTGAAGCAGAGCGAGCGGCACCAGCGCCGAGCGCTTGTTCATATAAATGCCTCCGCCGGTTACCTGCGTAGACCGGCGCCTGTAGGCGCCGACAGGCGCAGGACGGCGCCGATGGGTTTTCGGCTTTCTTTCTGTATACCTACGGCTTTAGGCAGATTCGTGATACGCAGATAATGTTACAATCACGCACAGATATGTAGGTAACATTGCAAGCGCTTTCACAGGAAAACCTTTTTGTTGATAAATGAGACTAAAAAGAGCTGCCCTTGAGTTTCTTGCTGGCTCTTCTCGGGGTACTGCATTTGGAACCAGCAACTCGTCGGTGGAGATTGGCTGCTGTTTACATTTAGCCAATCTTCATGGACGAGTTTAGCGTGCCTTGTTATTGACATTTCAAAGTGTTTTTACATAGGTACCTACTGAAATAAATGAATTTTGAGTATGAGTTTGAATGTTGCGATAAGCAATAGGTACGAACCTTGAAAATAGAAGTGTAGGTTACGTTAGACGTGGGTTCTCCGGTGTATGTGTAGAGGTTATAGTCGCAAATAGTATCAGGCGTGCTGTTCGAACACTGAACCCAGTGCTCCGACTGGTCCCAGATGCCGAAATAGCGTGATTTCAGGTAGACCAATTTAAGTTCATCCGCCGGACCGAGTCCAGGAATTGGTATCGGCCGAACATGGTCTTCAGTCTCTCGTTTGTCAGTCTCTCGTTTGGTACCTAAATATAAATATTTGTCGTGCCACCTCCTTCGATTCTTCTGAAAAAAGTAAGGACCGAGAGATTGAGGTCTGTGGTAAGGAAAATAGGATTTTTGTATGACAATACATAGATTAAATGCTTATTAGGATGTAAGTAACACTAAGTAGGTACCTAAGAAGTAGCTTCATGAAGTGACATAATAAATAATCTTATTGAGTAGATCAGTAATTAAATATCAAACCTCAATCGCAATCTGTCTATACTTACATATAAAAAAACTCTAACGGGGCAGTGTCTGTAGACATTGTTATTCAAAAAAAAATTTTTTGCAAACATATTTTTTCCACTGCGGACCCACGATACCCCTGGCTATACCCCTGGTGGTATCGTGAGTCTTTTCAAATTAAACGATACTCCTGTTCGAAATGACCGTCTAATATAAAATAGTCAATAGTACACACTGAAATATTTGAAATAGTATTTTAAAAAGAAACAAGCTCGCAGCTTCCATTCATGTGCAATCCCCCTATGTTACCTACTTACAACCGCCAGCTGCTACACACCAGTGTGTGTAGTTTTCTAGATTTTGTAAATTTCATTAAACATGACCATATTTAACAACTAGCAGCGTCCCGCGGTTTCACCCGCGTAGTTCCCGTTCCCGTGTGAATACGGGGATAAAATATATTATTCTGATGTAACTACTTATCTATACCTACATATAATAAAACTCTAACGGGGCCGTGTCTGTACATGAAATATTTTTTGAAAAATTTAACGGTAGTGTATATGGTTATCGATATAGATACCGAAACACCAATTTTTGGAATTTTTGTCTGTCTGTCTGTCTGTCTGGTTGTGCACGCATCACTCAAAAACTACTGGACGGATTTTGATGAAATTTGGTAGGGAGATCACTGAGTACCCGGGTCAACATCTAGGGTACTTTTTATGGCGTGGTGTCAGTAGTACCATCGATTTGTACCATTGAGGGTACAAGTGACACCGATTTATGTCGCTAGTACCATTGATGGTACTAGCGACACTACTTAGTGTTACTAGTACCTAGTAATATTATAATATAGAATGACTTGTGTGCTTAAACTATACAATAATAGATTGTTATACAAGGGTCGGAAGGAATCAATTCTCATACGAGGTGTACTTAGGATATAGTCCGAGTAGGAATTAATAACTTTCACCCGCGTTAATCACTCTACTTTTCATTTCAAATTCAAGAAAAGTAAACAATAACAATGTCAACATTACAAAAATTCAAAAATGCAAATATACGCAATAATACTTACAAAAAATACAAAAATGTCAAGAACACAACCAATGAGGTCGGAACAAAGAGATTTAAATATAATAGGGCATAGAGGGGGCATTGGGAATATTTTCATACAAAACTTTGAAGCCTAAGCGTCATTTCCTTGTCATGTCAGTTAGTATGAACGCGAGCTGTCATTCGGTCGAAATTGTACTAGACTTATTCCACTTGGAATAACTTTTGACTTAAAATTTTCCTCGCTTTGTCCCCTCTATGCCCTATTATATTTAAATCTCTTTGGGTCGAAAGAAAGAGAAACTTTTTCTTTTAAACGTCTTTGAATACTTAATACATTACAAAAATAATATACAAATCCTTCCTCCTTATAATAATACTAGCGGATGCCCAGCGGCGTTGCCCGCGCTGATTCCGTTTATTCCCGTTCCCGTGGGAATTGCCGAAAATCCCTTCATAGTGGTTGCCTACGACATATTAACCTACATACCTACCATATTTCAAATAGCGGGTGCCCAGCGGCGTTTTCCCGCTTGGATTTAGTTTATTCCCGTTCCCGTGGGAATTTCCAAAAATCCCTTTATACCAATTTCCTATGACATATCAGACACCTTCATACCATTTTTCAAGTTTCTAGGTGTTATCGTTTCGGAGTAGTACGTATTTCTCTTTTTAACCAGTTTTTATATTTTCCCGTGGGAATGAGATATTTTCCTGGAATAAAAAGTACCCTAGACGTTGACCCGGGTACTCAGTTATCTCCATACCAAATTTCATCAAAAACCGTTCAGTAGTTTTTGAGTGATGCGTGCACAACCAGACAGACAGACAGACAAAAATTCCAAAAATTGGTGTTTCGGTATCTATATCGATAACTATATACACTACCGTTAAAATTTTCAAAAAATATTTAATGTACAGACACGGCCCCGTTAGAGTTTTATTATATGTATAGATATAGATGTAGAGGAGGAGGTGGTAATGTGGCCCCCAACTTTGTTTCTTAGGTCTCATGTAAAAAATAAAAGCAACACGTAATGAATACATCATTAGTTTTCTTATTTATTTGCCAATACACGACATATTATGGAACAAATAAAAAGCAACAGATAACTTTAAAATAAATTTATAAAAAAAATGGAAATTTGACAATTTGAGATTAAGTGAGGGCTATAAATGGTGCCCAGGGGGGCCAAATTAAATGTATTATACTTAACGACAGATATAAAATTCGAATTCAGGGCCCGCGCAGTTAGTATGAGCCCATAAGTTGCAGCTTTGGCACTGAATCCAGTCCTCACCACACCACGTCTGTCGCTGAAGTAATTATTGTCACAAAATATTCTAATTGTATCTCAGTTTCAAGAACTACATATGGACAGATATTTTAGCCCGGACGGTTAAAGAGCCGGCCGAAAATCAGTGAGGCTCGGGTTCGAATCCTGGCATGTACCAATGAGTTTTTCAAAAACTGAGGTACATATTTATCACTAGCTCGACGGTGAAGGAAAACATCGTGAGGAAACCCGTAGCTGGTCTCAGAATTAATTCTAAGACATGTGTAAACAGACCCGGTCCGGCGATGGGCTCACCACCTATCACGTTTAGGGGTCCAATATATCTCGTGAAATGTGGGTATATCCAGTAATGGAATACCTCTGCCTACCCCCTCGGGGAAAAAAAAAGGCGTGAGATTATATTATTATTATATTATTATTATATTATTATTATATTAGATATTTTCATCACATACCGAGGAGTCGCTCTACTATTTTGTATTATCGGACTGCTGGATGTTAACTCCATAATTACGACCGCGTCCGCATCCACGTCTACGAGTGTCTGCTAAGCGCAAAGATTCATACAATTCGCTCACCCCCGGGGCCATAAATATTTTTATATATATAATATTTTTCGAGGTTCATTGTATTATGGCCCATAATACAATGAACCTCGAAAAATATTATTAATAATATTTAAACTCTACTTCTTTTCTTCTGTCTTCTTTTCTACGACTATTTATTTCATTTCATTTCATTTCATTTCATTTCATTTCATTTCATTTCATTTCATTTCATTTCATTTCATTTCATTTCATTTCATTTCATTTCATTTCATTTCATTTCATTTCATTTCATTTCATTTCATTTCATTTCATTTCATTTCATTTCATTTCATTTCATTTCATTTCATTTCATTTCATTTCATTTCATTTCATTTCATTTCATTTCATTTCATTTCATTTCATTTCATTTCATTTCATTTCATTTCATTTCATTTCATTTCATTTCATTTCATTTCATTTCATTTCATTTCATTTCATTTCATTTCATTTCATTTCATTTCATTTCATTTCATTTCATTTCATTTCATTTCATTTCATTTCATTTCATTTCATTTCATTTCATTTCATTTCATTTCATTTCATTTCATTTCATTTCATTTCATTTCATTTCATTTCATTTCATTTCATTTCATTTCATTTCATTTCATTTCATTTCATTTCATTTCATTTCATTTCATTTCATTTCATTTCATTTCATTTCATTTCATTTCATTTCATTTCATTTCATTTCATTTCATTTCATTTCATTTCATTTCATTTCATTTCATTTCATTTCATTTCATTTCATTTCATTTCATTTCATTTCATTTCATTTCATTTCATTTCATTTCATTTCATTTCATTTCATTTCATTTCATTTCATTTCATTTCATTTCATTTCATTTCATTTCATTTCATTTCATTTCATTTCATTTCATTTCATTTCATTTCATTTCATTTCATTTCATTTCATTTCATTTCATTTCATTTCATTTCATTTCATTTCATTTCATTTCATTTCATTTCATTTCATTTCATTTCATTTCATTTCATTTCATTTCATTTCATTTCATTTCATTTCATTTCATTTCATTTCATTTCATTTCATTTCATTTCATTTCATTTCATTTCATTTCATTTCATTTCATTTCATTTCATTTCATTTCATTTCATTTCATTTCATTTCATTTCATTTCATTTCATTTCATTTCATTTCATTTCATTTCATTTCATTTCATTTCATTTCATTTCATTTCATTTCATTTCATTTCATTTCATTTCATTTCATTTCATTTCATTTCATTTCATTTCATTTCATTTCATTTCATTTCATTTCATTTCATTTCATTTCATTTTATAGGTAAGTATATAAAAATATTTTTAGAACTAAACACATGAGCTAAAACTAGTCTTGTTTTTAATGGTACTAGCGACATAAATAGGTGTCACTTGTACCATCAATGGTACAAATCGGTGGTACTACTGACACCACGCCCTTTTATTCCAGGAAAATGTCTCATTCCTACGGGAAAATATAAAAACTGGTTAAAAAGAGAAATACGTACTACCTACTCCGAAACGATAACACCTACAAACTTGAAAAATGCTATGTCAAAAAATTCAAAATCGTTTATTTTCTATTGGTAATAAAATATACACTTAGAAACGTCAATATTTTATAATAACAAGGCACTCTAAACTCGTCCATGAAGATTGGCTAAATGCAAACAGCAGCCCATCTCCACCGACGAGCTGCTGGTTCCGAATGCAGTACCCCGAGAAGAGCCAGCAAGGAGGTGTAGGTGTCTTATATGTCGTAGGAAACCAGTATAAAAGGATTTTTGGAAATTCCCACGGGAACGGGAATAAACTGAATCCACGCAGGAAAACGCCGCTGGGCACCCGCTATTTGAAATATGGTATGTAGGTGTCTTAAATATGTCGTAGGAAACCACTATGAAGGGATTTTCGGAAATTCCCACGGGAACGGGAATAAACGGAATCCGCGCGGGCAACGCCGCTGGGCACCCGCTAGTAAGCTATATAACTGTAAAGTTTCATCAAATCCGTTCAGTAGTTTTTGCGTGAAAGAGGACAAACATCCATCCATACACACTTTCGCATTTATAATATTAGTAGGATTAATCTCGTGTAGGAATAACTTCGGCTCTAGATACCTTATAGGTACCTACGTCATATTTTTTTCCAGACGGCAAAAAAAAATCATCCAGTATAGGTACATAATTATCGATCTATGTTATCGATGTAGGTAGATATTCATACCAAAACACCAGGTTGTTGAAATTTTTGTGTGTCTGTCTGTCTGGTTGTGCACGCATCATTCAATCACTACTGGACGGATTTTGATTAAATTTGGTGTGGAGATAACTAAATAACCGGGTCAACATCTAGAGTACGTAGGTACTTTTTGCAGCGGGAGAATGTCTCATTCCCTCGATAAAATTAAGAAACTGGGTAAAAATAGAAATGCGTACAGTCAAGAGCACGTGGATCTTGACACTTTTTACTTTGTAACGTTCTTATTCCTATCGCCTTAGAGGCCAGACTCGCACTTCAAGTCTAAAGCTTCATGTGCTCTTGACTGTAGGTACTGCTCCGAAACGATAACAACTAGAAACTTGAAATAGTTACTTATAATATGTACCTAGGTGTTTTATAGTCGTAGGCAACCGCTATAAAGGGATTTTTGGAAATTTTCACGGTAACGGCTATAAACTAGATCCGCTCGGGCAACGGTCACCCGCTGCTAGTGACATAATAAAGTACAGTCAAGAGCACGCTAAGCTTGACACTTTGGACTTTGACCCGACCCTGTATTCTATGGCGCGCAGTATAAACCAGAGCTCAGCTTAAAACTGGTAGTGTCAAGCTTGACTTGCTCTTGACTGTACCTACCCATACACATCAAAAAAGTTTGTGATCACTAGCAAATAGTAGCAAAACACCCAACTAGCAAAATCAGCACTTGAAGATTAAAAAAAGACTAGTTTTTCTTTTACTTATAAGATACTTGAAGTTTACTATAATGCTGAATTTGGGTGCAGTTATAGGAGCATTCTTTTCGTGTAACGATCTTATAATCAACTTATAGAATGTCAGTTAGACCTATAGTACACTTGAGGAAGCGCTATTGCTTCTATAATGTTCTGAGACTAGACATTTGTAAGTAAAACCACACCTATTAGTATCTGACATAAGTATCTTACTAAAGCAATCTTGTCTATAATGCTCTAGTAATATACTTAGTTATTAGTTATAAGTACATTTTATTAAAAAAAAGTTAAGTTGCTTCGGCTGGTTATTGCAGTGTATTGTTTTATTAAAGCGAAATATTAAAAATGTCAGTATCCCTTCCCATTTATAATATTAGATATAATTTGTAGTAACTGCGTAACGTAAATAATAATATAGTGCGGGAACTCGCCGGGGAAGTCATTTTTGTTGTAAATGTGTACCAAGATTTATTTAATTTTACAACGCGCTTTGCAAAATAGCACTTATAATATTTGTTGTAAAATAATATTTCGACGATTTTTATGATCATTCGCCATTTTTCGCTTTGAGTATGTTAAAGAACAATTATAGGTAAACTAGCGGCCCGCCCCGGCTTCGCACGGGTGGACATTTATTTTTTCAACATCCAGAAACACGTCTCTCATCATTTATTTGTGCCCAGTTTCAAGTTGATAAGACGTAAAAAAAAACACGTCTCCATACAAACTCCAAACGCTACTTTCACCCCCTTAGGGGATGATTTTCGAAAATTCCTAAAATACGGATCGCATGATTTATTTTTAAGAGTGTTGATAGACGTAAAAATCAAACACGTCTCCATACAAACTCCAACCCCCTGTTTCACCCCCTTAAGGGGTGATTTTCGAAAAATCCAGAAATACGTATCTTGTTATTTGTTTTGAGGAGTATTTTTACAACGTTTCGAATCGATACACCCAAAAATGAAGGTTTTCTATACAAATTTCAACCCTCACTTTCACCCCCTTTGAGGAAGATTTTTGAAAAATCCTAGAACTAATATCTCATAGTTTGTTTTCAGAAGCATTTGTACCAAGTTTTAAGTTGATGGACGCAAAAAATAAACTTCTTCGTATCAACTTCAACCCCTACTTTCATCCGTTTAGGGGATGATTTTCGAAAAATCCAAAAATATGTGTCTCATAATTTATTTCTAAGAGTATTTAAGTAAAGTTTGAAGTTGTTAGACGTAAAAAACAACACGTCTCCATACAAACTCCACTCCCCTGTTTCACCCCCTTAGGGGATGGTTTTTGAAAAATCCGGAAATACGTATCTTGTTGTTTGTTTTGAGGAGTATTTTTACAAAGTTTCGAATTGATACACCCAAAAATGAAGGTTTTCCATACAAACTTCATCCCCTACTTTCACCCCCTTGGAGGATGATTTTCAAAAAATCCTAGAACTAATATTTCATAGTGTGTTTTGAAGAGTATTTATGCCAAGTTTAAAGTTTATACACGCAGAAATCACACTATCCCATACAAACTTCAACCCCCTCTTTCACCCCCTTAAGGGTTGAATTTCGTAAAATCCTTTCTTAGCGAGCATCTACACTATAAACGTAACCTACACACAAAATTTCATGTTTCTATGTTCGGCGGTTTGGGCTGGGCCTTGATTTTTAGATTTAGCTTCTCCTTTTATATATATAGATTATTACTTATAGTAGTTTCAATCAAGATAGCTTGCCTCCATATTGACTGATGTTTACTTATAATGTGATTGGTGTAGTAGCTTATACGGTTATTTGATTTTATAACGGTCTTAATAAGCACTAATGGGTGATGTTTACTTATAATGTGATTGATGTAGTAGCTTATACGGTTATTTGATTTTATAACGCTCTTATAAAGCACTAACGGCTGATGTTTACTTATAATGTGATCGGTGTAGTAGCTTATACGGTTATGTGATTTTATAACGGTCTTAATAAGCACTAATGGGTGATGTTTACTTATAATGTGATTGATGTAGTAGCTTATACGGTTATTTGATTTTATAACGCTCTTATAAAGCACTAACGGCTGATGTTTACTTATAATGTGATTGGTGTAGTAGCTTATACGGTTATGTGATTTTATAACGCTCTTAATAAGCACTAATGCATTTAAAAGAGTCTTAAAGAATACTGTAACTAGACAAGCTTATAATTATCTTAGCCAAGAGTGTTGTAATATTTTCTATTCTTACAAAATGCTACTATAGGATTTCAAGACTATTTAATCTTTCTGCAGACAATTATAAGATACGTATTCTTATTAGTCGTTTATAAGATAATCTTGTAGTCAACTATAAGACTGAGTAATAAGAACAAATACTCTTGAGAATATATACGCTTGTGAAATGTTATTATAAGAAATAAATCCTGTAATTGTTTGAAAGTAGTCTTGTAGCAAACTATTAGACTGAGATATAAATCCTAAAGCTCTTGAGTGTGTAAGAGCTTATGTAATACTATTATAAGAGACAGAGTCTACACCAATGCCTTAATAAGAACATTATTAGAATTGGAAGACTTATAATCTATCATTATAGGATTACTTTGCTTGTTGGGCATGGACGTAGTATATAATATTACCTATGCTACCCTATTAAACGCTGATATACTTAGTTATTTTTAAAGTTTTATCTTTTAAAAAAGTGTTTAAGTTATATCTTTTTTTAAATAGAAATACACTGTCTGAAAATAAATAATAAATCTTTTCTTGAAATTTATATAAAAGTAATTCAATCCTTCTATGTGATAAATACTTAGTAAATTAAACTTCTTTATTGGTCTTGAATCATTTATTTATTTCTTTTTCAACTTGAACAACCAACGGCAAGAGAGTCGCATCGCTACCACAGAGTCCATACGGTTACAGAGTACATCACGATTTACCATCGTTAACAGCTGCTAGTTTCATTATTCCTTATTTAATAACAATTACTCAATTTGTATATAATTATACAATGTAAAATAGGAAAACAACCCTTGCGAATTTCTTTATTTCGTTCTTATAATCTAACAGTTCGCCCATCCTGATAAAAACGTTCACGTCCTCGTGAACTTGTAAGTATCAATATTTAAAAATAACAAAAAAAAATTCCCAAAAAAAAAAAAAATATTTCTAAGCATTTTAGATGAACACATTACTGTAATATCTATCACAAAGGCGGTAATAACAATAATCAGTAGGTAAAATTTGTATACACTTATATAAAACAATAGACAATACTAATCTAACACGTAACATGCTTAGTGAGCTTAGCGCACGTTGCGCTTAGTGACAATAGCGCACTTTGCGTTTAGTTGCACTCAACAAATTCATTACTTAATTTAGCCCACGTTGCACTTACTAAATTTAGTGCACGTTGCACTTACTGAATGTAGTGCACGTTGCACATACTGAATGTAGTGCACGTTGCACATACTGAATGTAGTGCACGTTGCGCATACTGAATGTAGTGCACGTTGCGCATACTGAATGTAGTGCACGTTGCACATACTGATTGTAGTGCACTTTGCACTTACTGAATGTAGTGCACGTTGCACTTACTGAATGTAGTGCACGTTGCACTTACTAAATGTAGTGCACGTTGCACTTACTAAAGGTTGTGCACGTTGCACTTACTAAATGTAACGCACGTTGCGCTCAACAAATTTTGCACGAACCCAGCATACTTTGCATTTAGCTAATATAGCGCTACAAATTAATACTCAATTTATGATCAAAATTATTTTTAATCTTGTAGGTAATTTATATAAAAAAAAACATCAAAACATCATCAAACATCAAACAACAGCATGTCATAATCATGTTTTCCATGAAACATAATAGGTAACTAGTTTCACTCAATCAATTCCTCAATATCACTCTCGCCGTCATTATTGGAGGATTCATCACTATCTTTATTATCGTAACACATCCATTGAAAAATCTTATCTACTGCAAAAACACCCTTATAGGTCACTGACCCTTTCTTAGTAAGAGGTGTATCAGTCACCTCGTATCTGTCGTTATCAAACACTTGAGTGACTCGGTATGGCCCAGACAATTTAGGCAATAACTTCTTACTTTTCCCAACAACGTGCGGTCCTCTTTCAACGCGAACTAAGTCACCTATGTTGAATTGAGGAGGTTTCTTTCTTTTCTTATCGAAAACATTTTTTTGTTTATTTTGCGTTGTAGTTATGTGTTCGTTGACTTCTGATCTGATTTCTGCTATTTTGTTAGATTCCTCAGATTGTGTCTTATTTTCAGCTATATCCGGAATAATTTCAGACATGAGATGACCTTCATTTGCGTTAGTCAGATTAAGGCCGAACAAAATCTGTGCAGGTGACTTTCCAGTACCTTTGTTAATAGTATTGTTCAACCCCCATTGAACTTGCAGTAATTTGTCATCCCATACTCTCTCATCATTCCCGTGATTTTGAGCAGCCAAAGAATCCAGAATAGTTCTATTATACCTCTCCACTTGGCCATTGGCCCGTGGAGAGGCGACGGCATTTAGAACATGTTTGATTCCTAAACCATTAGTGAAATCTTTAAAACTAGAACTAGTGAATGAAGTCCCCCTATCACTAATAAGCCGATTTGGTAAACCAAAAATACCAAAATATTCTCTTAAAACTGTAATAGATGTTTTAGATTTTGTATTCTTTACAGCTCTCAAGACCACAAATTTCGAGAATGCATCTATTATAGCTAAAATATGTGTATTTTTCTTTTTGCTCATGACAAAAGGTCCCACATGGTCGATGTGGATTGTATGGAAGGGTGTAGAGACTTTTGGAATGGGATGTAGGTACCCCTGTTTCTTTCCCGCGGGTAATTTATTATGTGCACATTCCAAACATGCCAGGACATATTTTTTTATGAATCTCCGCATACGGGCAAACCAATAATGTTGTTTAATCCTGTCATAAGTTTTATCGAATCCGAAATGCCCTATTTCGTCATGGTTTTTTTGCAAAATTTGCCATCTACAGCCCTTCGGTACAACCCACCTTAAACCATCATCTGTGTTTCTGTAAACACGGTCCCTTTTCACTACGTAATTTTTACGAATTTCAACCACGTCATCATAATCTGAGTTCGACAATATGTCTTTGATTCGTCGTATTTCCGTATCATCCGATTGTACTGTAGCTAGCCAATCGTTATCGATATTCATAACGTCATAGTTTTCTATGGCATTGACGACTCCTGCATCTCCCGTTACCGGATTTCGGCTCAATGCATCTACATGCATCATGCCCTGTCCTGCCCGGTACTTAATTTCGCAATCATATTCCTGGATCAAACTCCACCATCTAGCCACTCTAGGTATCATGTCTCGTTTTAAAAATGTTGCTCTCAACGAGTTACAGTCCGTGACTACTGTGAAGTTTAATCCAAGTACATATGGCCGAAATTTGACTAGAGAGGCTATTACAGCTAGAGTCTCAAGCTCGTAGGATGAGAAGTGGGAATCTTCAGGAGACGTTTGCCTACTATAATATGCCACTGGTTTAAATAACCCATCGCTTTGCTTCTGTAACAACATACTGCCTATACCTGCTTTACTAGCATCTGTGTGGATTTGTGTTTCGCTTTTCACGTTATAAAGAGCTAAAACTGGACGAGATGTCAAAGCATTTTTCAACTTACTAAACGCATCCTCCTGTTCACTGCTCCAAATCCATTGAGCTCCTTTCTTCAATAGCTTAGTTAAGGGCCTGGCTATTTCAGCAAATCCCCTTATAAACCTTCGGAAGAAACTTGCCAAACCCAGAAACTGTCTCACGTTGTGAACGTCTTTTGGAGGAGGGAAATTGAAAACTGCATCTGTCTTTCTCAAACCAGGTTGAATGCCCTCTTTTGAAACTTCAAATCCTAAATACTCAACCTTCTCTTGAAAAAAGTAGCACTTTTGGGGTTTTAGAGTCAGATTGGCTGAACGAAGTTTATTGAACACAATAACAAGTTTCTCTATACCTGATTCGAAACTTTCTGACGGTATTAATATATCATCCATGTAGGCCAATGCTGATTGGAAACGAGCGTTACCTAAGACCATATTTATCGCGCGCTGAAAAACGGCTGGTGCATTCGCTAACCCGAACGGCATTCTGTTAAATTCAAATTGTCCGTCCGGTGTAACGAACGCCGTTTTCAGCTTAGCATCTTCTGTTAGTGGTATCTGGTAATATCCAGAGGCTAAATCCAAGGCACTGAAATACTTACTTCCAGACAAGCGATCAATTTGGTCCTCAATCCGAGGTATAGGATAATGCTGTTTAACTGTTTTTTTATTAAGAGCACGGTAGTCTACGCATAAGCGTTTATCTCCCGTCTTCTTTTTTACGACAATGATTGGGCTAGCATAGGGAGATGTTGATTCTCGTATGATATTGTGGCGCAACAAGTCGTTAACCATAGATTTGACTTCCATACGCTCTACCTGACTTAGTCGGTACGGTCGATGTACAACCGGATCTTTGTCCTTCAATACTATGTCCATGACAGTAATATTAGTTTGCCCTAATTCTGACAGATCGTTAGCAAAGCAGTCTCGATACTCATTAACTAAGCTCAACAATGTATTTTTTTGATCTTTGTTCAACGGTCCTATATTCAGATCTTGTAAAATTATCAGACTATACGAAGCTGAAATGCTTTTAACATCGAAACATTTTTGTATAGATACAGCTGAACTTACAACGACTTTAGCACGAGATATCAGCTCATTTTGTTTATACCTTACGATTTGTTTCCCTATATTTTCAATCGTTATATATCCTGCTCCCTTATTTATTTTATAGTATGCATTTTTTATTTTATAATTACAACGGTGACCTCTGTCAACAAAAACTTGACCAGAAAAATCATTATTACAAATTACTTTGATAGAAGCATCTCCATAAATAGTTACATTACTAGCGCATTTCAAAAATATACGTTCCATGTCACCAGTATTCTTATATTCAAAATGTAATTCTTTATCCGTTTTGTATGCCTCAATATGTGATTGCTCAGTAGCAGTCTGGCCTAACATGATTTCATAATTCAAGTAACAATCAGGTACAATCACCATTTCTACGTTTAAGCAAACACTATCAACACTAACATTTCCTTTACACACTCCTACTGGTTGAATAACTGAATTTCCAAAACCTTTTAATGATGGCAACTCATCGTAAACCCACTTACTTTTATCTAAAGCTTTTCGAGCTGCTGATTCCTGTATTAACGTACATTGGCTACCAAAATCAATGTAACCCTGCAAACAAAATCCATTGACTACTATCTCTTTCCTAAACTTACTGTCCGCACTTTCTATGTTGTCGTAGTTTAGTCATAATGATTTAACTTCATGTGATTTATCTTTCAATATTTCTTTACTACAACTAGGAGCATTATGCCCATATCTATTACATTTCTGACATTTAATTATTGTTTTTTTACAATTGTATGCTACATGGCCAGGTTCCTGGCAGTTAAAACACGTCCTAGTTCCTCGAACTTGGTCAGACTTTTGCGTTTTGCGATAAGTATCAACTTTTGATTTAACAATTTTCCTATCATTCCTATTCCTATCATATTTTTCATGGCGAACACTCCTCAAAAAGCCCAGTAATTTATCTGTGTCTTCAAAACCTGCTGCTTCTGCACCATAACGTACTGATCTATCCTCTATACCATAAACAATGCAATCTATCGCATTCTTTCCGGTTATAGCGCAACGGTTTATTGCCATAAGTTTTTCGAAGTAGTACTCCTCTAAATCGTCACCGAACTTAGCTTTTATATTAAGCATTTCTGTTAATAAGTGACCATAATTTTCATATGTTGGAAAAGCAGCCCTTAATTTGTCTTGCCAAATTTCCCATGAATGTATAACCGATGGCTGTCCTTCATACCATCGTTTCGCGGTACCAACTAGCTTTGGAAGAGCATAGTGCGCGGTTTGCTTGCTATTCCAGCCGTATATCTCTGCGCACTCGCTTACTTTACTTAGCCAGACAGTTATTGTTTGATTCCTAACTTTCGGGTCAAATTCTGGCACTACATTATTAGTAGTAAACTTGTCTTTAGAGTGAGGAGTAACGGCTGAAATAGCTTGCAGTGTCTTATTTAAAGCATCGATTACATTAACACCTATTGTATGGTCACTATTAACATCTAATGGAAGTGGTCTCGTCCTAGCCGCAACATCCGATATTATACCTGAGTCACCTTGTTGATTATTTAAAAGCAAAGTTGGTTGAGGTTGACTTGCATACGGATGTTGTTGCTGTTCGAGCTGGGGCTCATTTTGCGGCATCGAGGGTCTAAGGTCAGCCAAATAAGGGATAGATGTATTTTTTATTGGTGATTTGCTATAACGCCGACCTCGATGACTCAAGGAACCCCTAGAATAACTCCTACCGCGTTCGTATAAAGTCGATCTTGATCTGTGTGTACTCCTTCGACGAGACATTGTATTTCTCAGTCGTTTATCACGAGAACAAGATCTTAGTCGTGACCGTTGTGAGACCCGTGATCGCTGTTGAGTGCCCGATGACACAACTTCGGAACGGCGGCGTGTGTATCTTTTTCTTGAGTGCGAAGACGAGTTCCTGCGTTGATTCGACCTTGAACGCCTCTTGGACCGCGAGCGTCTTTCTTCTGGTGACAGTGTTGGTGTCCTTGCGGTTGATTGGCTTGCGGTAGTAGGCCGCAAGCGCCTCCGCGCGGTCCATGAGCGCGAGCGCCGCCTCGAGCGCCGATGTAGGCGCGATGATGTAGTTTCCTTCTCACGCATCACACGTAGGAAAATAAATCTGAAATTTCATATTGTCATTACGAATTACGTCACTTAGAATTTGCATAGAAGATGTGATTTAATAGCTGTGTTTACTGTATCCTTCCATAAAATGGGCCCATACTTTAAATTATAGTAGTGCTTGCCGTTTATAACCACCTAACTTACAAATTAAAATCAAAGAAACACACATTTCTTAGTTATGTAAGTTTCAAAGGTCAAATCATACCTATCATTATCATAAAAAAAAAACTTAGTAACTACTTCATTACTAAAATTCCACAATAATTGGGAATAATAGTCTAATATGCGCTAAAAATGAAAACAATAACATGGGCGGTAAGGTAACATTCCTGATGATAGTTTGTGTAAGTACATAATATACTGTTTTGTTGCACCCGTTGCATATTCTTACAAACCTACTGGTTTTATTCGTCCTCGTAAATTTGTTCATGCAACATTAGTACATATAGGTACCCTGGCTTTCTAAACAACACAAAAATAACAAATTGATTAGACTAGTTCACATACCTTTATACTTTTGACAAACCTGACCGAAGTTGGCACGTAGTAATAGATATCCCTCTTCTGAATTTGATAAATACTTAGTAAATTAAACTTCTTTATTGGTCTTGAATCATTTATTTATTTCTTTTTCAACTTGAACAACCAACGGCAAGAGAGTCGCATCGCTACCACAGAGTCCATACGGTTACAGAGTACATCACGATTTACCATCGTTAACAGCTGCTAGTTTCATTATTCCTTATTTAATAACAATTACTCAATTTGTATATAATTATACAATGTAAAATAGGAAAACAACCCTTGCGAATTTCTTTATTTCGTTCTTATAATCTAACATATGTAATTGTAACAGTAATTTGATGGAAAGAAAAAGATCGCTTAACCAAACTTCTAGAACAATTTATTAATAGAAGGTTTTTATTTAATACAACTCCTTCCCTGGCTCACACGGATTAGGCGCACAATGCCACTTTCGCAAAATGACACATTTGAATTTCGCAAAATGTCACATTCTCGAATTGTCACATTCTCAAAACGCCACATCGCAAAATGTCACATTAGCAAAATGCCATTTTGGCATAATGTCACATTCTCGAATGTTTTTTTTAACTTGGACGTTAATGTTTTTATGAAATACGCCACCTAGCTAAAACTTTAAGAACTACTTAACCCTATAACGGGCATAGGCAGTTAAAATTTTTCCTGGTTTTTGAATCTTATCCTTTCTTAATGGATGCCTACACTGTATAAGCTATTTCTATTTGCAAAATTTCAAGTCTCTAGACCCGGCGGTTTAGGCTGTGCGTTGATACATCACCAATCAGTCAGTCAGTTTATCATTATATATATATAGATTTTCCCAAATACATTTGGAAATTAGAAAAAGAGGCGCCAAAAACGGTTCGCTTCAGCTGTTAGCAATTACGGTGTATGCCCAGTAACAAACCCTTACTGTCACACCTGTAACACTGAAACCGTACCATTAGGTATTGCTCTTTATTTAAGTAGACAAAACGAAAGTAGTAATGCTTCATAAGTATTTTTTTATATTAAGTAATATATCTGATCTACTATTGCCACTATTGGGGTGTATGAGGAATTGCGGTTTTTCTGCGCACACTTGGAATACGTGTGCGAAATTATAATTTTCGTAATTCTTATGACGTAAGCATCCACTAAATAAGGATTTTTCAAAATTCTACCCACAAGGGGGTGAAATAGTGAAAAAAGGCTACTATAAAATTACAGACTACTTAGTAGACCAAAATGCATGTGATTAACCGACTCGACGCTATGTAAGGCTATTATAATTATTATTGTAAACCATATTTACTAGTAAGACATGAAATCAGAGCTGCCCTTGAGTTTCTTGCTGGTTCTTCTCAGGGTACTGCATTTGGAACCAGCAACTCGTCGGTGGAGATGGGCTGCTGTTTACATTTAGCCAATCTACATGGACAAGTTTAAAGTACTTTATTAATAGACTATTGACTTTTCTAAGTTTAATTATCAATTACCTAATTCCTTATTTGAGTACCTACGGAAATAAAATACCTACATTTTCATGAAGCTTTTTAATTCCTTGGACTATTTGCATGAAATTTCGTATGAATTTAGTGCGGTATAAATAATGAGCTATGTATGTCAGCGTTTTCCCAACTTCAACCCCTAAGATGGTAAAATAGGGGATGAAACTTTGAAATAAACGCACAGGCCGAACCCTTAGGGCTAGAATTTTGTTTTTATTTTATTTTTTGGCTTAAAATTTTGGATACGTATTCCTTTTATGAAGTATGCATCCACTAAGGAAGGATTTATCAAAATTATATCCCCAAGGGGGTCAATAGGGGATAACTATAATGATTTTTAACTACAATGTTTAATATGGCTGTTGGTTTTCCTAAAATAAATAAATAAATAAAAATTTGCTTATACATAATATTCCTCTTATTTATGTCGTAGGCATCCACTAAGGAAGGATTTATAAAAATAGGGGGTGAAATAGGGGATAAAAGTTTGAATTAAACTTTTTATTCCTTGGACATATTTGCATGAAATTTCGAATTATTTGAGTAGATATGGCAAAAATAATAAGTTATGTATTTATAGCGTTTTCCAAAATTTAACGCCTAATAGGGTAAAATAGGGGATGAAACTTTGAAATAAACGCACACGTATTCCTCTTTTGACGTAGGCATCCAATATGGAAGGATTTTTAAAAATGGCCCGCCCGACTATGTGGAGATTTTTAAATAAAATACCTACTTAGGTACCTATAAAGAAAGTTTAAAGAAGTTCTAAAGTAAACGCGCGCGAGTGAAGCCGCGGGTAAGCTAGTTATGTAATAGGTAAGTTAGTAACATACCTACTTAGTAAATAATCTTAGTACTTAGATAAGAAAACTAAATATCAAACCTCCTCATTCTCAATGGTCAAGGCTCTGATGTTAATGCATTCTATTCCATCTCTGAGTTTGTCGTAACTATATTTTTTGCTTTTACATGCGACAAAAGGCCATGCCTTGGGCTCTTTAGCCAACTCAGATATATGATGGCACCATAAATTCCAGAATATCTGAAATTACAGGTAGGTCAACAACCCTTTATTTGCTTACTGTATTTAGTAGGTAACCAAACTATTCAGGTACCTTTCTTTTTCGGAACTTGCGAATTTCATAATATTTTTCAGTGTCATTGCGGACTGAACGAACTTTTATTATTTGTCTGTGTGTACATTTGAAGACTATTAATTTGACCATCCGAATCGGACAAAAGGAGCGAATTTGGTAAACTTTTCCTTTTTTGCATTTATGAATGCTATCGTTTCGGAAAAGCGGTTGAAATTCAGATTTCGTAGCAATAATCAAGTTATTTGAAGTTAAAGCTGAAAAATCATTTTATCTAAGAAAAAAAATTAAAATATAAATGGACCTTTTCTTTATAGTCCAGTCAGCCATTTAGAGTGCGCGTTCCAGGTCCAACAAAAAGTCACATCCTTTAAAGAATTGAGTAGGAGGTATTAGAGAAAATTAGAGCCAATACCTCCTCTATGCCTACGAGTATGTGCCAGCGTCCACCCGTTTCAGAGATAGGGTAACCGTACCGGTTTGCCGGCCACTACCTGTTATCGGCCACTTCGCACGTTATTTTGATTAATAGATAGTTTATAGACAGCTCCTTTCTGATTTCGCGCCAATGAACCCGGACGAACTTCACGGTTCATAATCCAACTTCATGACCTCGCAATTTGCAAACTGAGCCTTCAATCGCCAATTCAAAATTCGGTATGTGGACGCGAGGTAAATTTAGCAAAAAAATTGAGGGTGGATTGATTTTCAAAGAAAAAATTTTAGGTGTTATTTTTGTTTTATTGGTGACAGATTTGGCTTGTGTGTATTTAGCATGTTTAATTTCAATTTTCAAGTGTCTAAACTCATCAAACTTTGCATAATTTGTAATATATTCGGTGGTCGGACAATAGGTTATCGATTAATTTCAAAATCTAGTTTCCGTCCGGGTGGTCGCAAACCGGTTTATTCACGTCATTTCTATTTGCCTACATTGTGGAAACCTTAAACTCACCAACATAGATTCCATTCTATTAGTGAACAGCAAGATTTTTGTGAATTGACAACTAGATTCCGGCCGCCAGTATACCTTATAGTTTCAAAGATACGACCTTTCAAAAATACTGAAAGTTTAGCGGCCGATAACCAGTAAAAACAAAACCTGTTTTCGGCCGTCTAAAATAAAAGCGGCCGATAATTGGTAAAAATTACACCTGATTCCGGCCTTTCAAAGAAACAACGGCCGATAATTAGTAAGAAATAAATCTGTTTTCGGCCTAGGAAATTAAAGGTGGCTTATATGTTAAAAATATTAATGTAACTTCTTTCTGGCTGTTACATTTTGTTTGTGATTTTATGTTTGTTAATCCTTTATGCTTCAACGGCTAGAAGGGTTTGAATGAAATTAAATTGGAACATTGTACGTGAGCCAGAGCGGCCGATTATTCCAACCAGCCCACCTTCCCTCAAGAAGATCAAACTTCCGAGTCTACTCAAGGAATTTTGGTGTTCCAAGAATTTTCTTGCGGATCTGGGCAACGTGAACGCACTCGAAGAGCACATGCACTACCGTCTCCTCTGCCTCAATGCACGCTCTGCATAGAGGGATATCGCTGCTGTCAGTAAGACCTAAGGTTGTAAGTGGTTATTCAATGAGCAGTGTCCGGTGATGGTCCCCGATACCATTCGCAGGCTGTCTCTGTTCAGGCGCAGAAGGCGCTTGGTCAGCTTCGTGTCCCGGGATGTCATAGCCTCCTTAAATTGCCTAGATCCTGGCGCCGAGGTCCACCATTTCTCCGCTTGCGTTTGTGTGTATTCCCGTAACCAGTTCCTAAGCTGGATAAACGGAATGGGTACAATGGGTTCGGGTCTGATGGCCTTCGTGTCCACGCGAGTCACTGTGCCCTTTAATCCATTGAAGTGTCACTGTGTTGTGGTTTAGTACCGTAACGCGTTCTAGTACTTATGGCACTCCAATATCAGCCTCGAAGTGATCTGGTTTTTTTTAAGGATTGAAGGACTGAGGCACTGTCAGAGAATATACGGATATGGGTATCCGTAAATTCTCTGGCCTCTATGGCGTGTGCTGCCTGGATAATGCCTACACATTCTGCTTGATAGACAGTGTTGAGCATTCCTAGTGGTCTGGAGATTCTAATGTTTAGATCATCTGAGTAGACTCCGACTCCAGTTTCAATGTTGGTTTTTGTTCCATCAGTGTAGATCATTAGCTCTTTTGGACCTGAGTGATCATACAACTCTGCTGTACGTTGTAGTGTTTTACGAAGCAGTATGTTTTCTGGGTCCTATCGCTCGGTGATGCCATCATCGTGTGTAGAGACATTGCATCCTCTTTTATGCGTATGTGTTTCAAAGTCAAAGTCAAAAGTTTTTATTCAATGTAGGGACTTATAAGTCCTCTTATCGAAAGTCATTGCGACTCCACCGCTTCGGTATGTATATTTGGGGAGAAGAAGCGGGGCAAGAAACTCCTCGACACTTGTTTTGTTTGATTCTGGAATCTCTGCTTAAGGTGCCGGATAGCTCCAGCCTGATCGTAAATAGAGTTGCATCTTTCCTTACGACAAGGTGTAGGGGTGGTAAACCCAGCATCGCCTTAAGGGCAGCAGTAGGTGATGTTTTCATGCTGCCGGTAATTGGTACGCAAGCAAATCTTTGTAGATTCTCGAGGTCTTTCTGGGCTGTGCTCAGATTGGTCCTGAGCCACCACACATGCCAGGCTTTCCGGTCGTGTTGCTGATCAAAGGAGAAAAGTTGTCGTTGGTTAGTAACGACATCAAGAAATTTCAGGTGTTTTTTAAATTGATCCTCATCCATAAGAGTTGATGGTGTTTCCAGAGCTGATGCTATGAAATACTAAGTATTAATATGTTTTCTGTGTCGTTTATTTTACTGGCATTTCCCGATTTATTGGTACCTATTTTAAATCGCATTAAAGTTTAGGTTTTACTGGGCATAGAATTTCATGTACTTTTAAAATTTAATTTTTATATGATTGTGTTAGGAGATCTTTATAAATACCAAAGCCAAAAGTAGCTATTTGTTTGAATCGAGATTTTAAACTGTTAATCAATTGTATTTTCAAGTCTCAGAAGAGAGTAAAAATATACAGCTTTTTTAATTTAGTACTCTTTTGCTTTCATACTACTATAAACCCTATGAGCTATTGAATAGGAATCGTTTTTGTACCGTGAATTAGGCGGCCGATAACTAGTGCACTGGTGGACGACAACTAGTTAAGAAGGCCGATAACCGGTATATTTGCTATTTTTACAAATAATATTTTTTTTTAAATTATGTCTCACTCCAACATATATAAACGTTAGGTTTTCTGAAAATAGACTATTGTAGGATCAAATGATAATTTTTTGAAAGTCTTGACTTACACAGTTATGTATGATAGAAATCAACTCTTGAAGTCAACAAGTCGCTTAAGTGGCCGATAACCGGTACTTTTACCCTATTTAAGTAAAAATTTTGCTCTGTTTTATAACTTAATATCGCTGTTTATTCGGAGTTCAAATAATAAGAATAACAAATACACTTTTATAAACCACTGTCATCAATCACTAATAATACCGGAAGGATATTATGAAGGATAGCTTGAAGTAAGTAAGTACCTCCCTACCTATATATCTAACTGTCGGTTTTTAATGTTCATTCGATTCGAATTTTGTCGGCTACAATCATAACCACTTCGAATGGTTGTTTTATCGTTTTTATTTGAATGAAAGGGTAAGTATACCTAGCAGATTTTTTGGATTATGAATCTGCGTTTACCCGTTTCAGATTTACAGAAATCGGCAAAACGTTCGCCCAGCAAAACAATGTATAAGTATATCTCTGAAATATCCTGGCCTGGCAAAACTTTAAATATAATACTGGCATGTACTAATGTTGTTCAAAAACATACGTAACTACATATTCATCACTAGCTCGACGTTGAAGGAAAACATCGTGAGGAAACCCGCAGCTACAATTAATTCTGACGCATGTGTAACAGACCCGGTCCGGGCGATGGGCTCACCACATATCACGTTTAGGGGTCGAATTTACATACTCGTAAAAAGTGGGGATTTCCAGAAATTTAATACCTCTGCCTACCCCCTCGGGGATTAAAGGCGTGATGTTTTTTTAAATATCTCTGAAATATTAAGGATGTGACTTTTTGCTAAGCGAACGCACACCATTTAACTGCTGTCTAAAAGTAATTACAATTTGAGATAGTTATTGCATCCAGTCTTTCATCCAGCATCACTTCACCATCACCATCCCCAAATCCGCGGTGCTGTTGCTATATTTCATAGTAGTCCAGTGAATCTAGACATGTTAAATCAAGTTGGACCGCAGGGAATGAAAATTAAATATATACCTACCAATGTGTAGGGAAAACACAAAACACACATAAATGAAATCTAGTATGTAGGACTATAGGTAGGTAGGTAGGTACTTATTACTAACATACCAAGGTATGTTATGTGTTGTTGACAAAAATACCATGATTGCTATTGCTAAAAATATATCATACTCAACGAGTCCACAACTGATAATACCTAGCACTACTGATCGTAAATAAGTGCCACCTCTCGTAGTTTCTATGAAAGGACTCTCAATAATAACTTTGTCACTGCATTCTTCAAAATTTTCCGTCAGTAATCTTTGGATTATTCCATAATGAGATGGCATCTTCAATTAATAATAATTATCTGTATACTGTATCAATAAACACATTTATAATGTGCTTAAAATACGTAGAAACCAAAATAAAAAACGTCATAAACTTAAGTCATAACACGACCACAGAAACTTGCAGCCAAAGAGGTTGGAAGAAAATCATTATAAACTTTGACAAACGTCTTTGCTTAGCGTTACATTCGCTTTGCTACGAAGTATTTATATAATCATCAAAGAGTTTGGAAGAAAATCATTCTTTTTCTTATCCTAAACTTTTTCTTTTTCTAAACGTTTTTGAGTGTAATCATAAACTAACTTTAACCTCTAAGCTTGATAAAGCATCACAGACACAAATCAAAACCGGCCGGTTCTTTACAAATTAAATTATAGAAAAACTTCTTGTTTCTACTATTTTTATCCGAATGCAGCAAAACCAAAAGGAATGGTCATGTTTTTAGCAGTTTAAGTATCTGTAAAATAAAATAAAATATCTCATCCAATGTAGTAAGGGTTATGTTGTAGGCAAGTCGTGTTTGGGAACTTTATTCAGATTATTGAAAAGTGCTGAGCAAGAGCGAATATAGGGGCGCAGTTTTTTTACATTTTAGGTATATAAAGAATCATAAAATCATTGTTATCACGGAATACCTACATGTTTAACTCCAGTTTAAAGGTAACTCTCGTGACCAGAAGTAGATTCTCTGTAATATTTTTATTTCCAAAAAATCTCTAATAAGTAGGTAAATAAAACACCACAAAAATAACATCGTCGCCGAAAGTTTATTAAAATATATTAGACACATTATATCATTATGACTTAGGCATTTTATGTATTTTAGCGTAATACCAACACTACATTTACTTGAATACGTACATACAATAAAGTTATAATGATAAACATAAAACATACCTACTTACCTATCTATAAGCTACGCCTTAAAATTTTAAATAATATTCTAGGGACATAAATAAACTAAGCTACACCTTGAAGAGCGCGTGTGGCACTTATGAAATGGGTGTTATTTAAATGGTTAGCAGAGTATTCGTATTTTTGTGAGCAGAAAAATATAATCTGTAAGCAGAAATAGCTAATTGGTCAGCAACTCATGGCCAGCAAACATTACAAAACCTATCAGCAATTTATGTCATTCTGGATGGCTGTAATTATTTTTGAGCTGCAATGAGCTGCTACTGTTTAATAAAATTTTGGTAAGCACTCAGAGGGGAAGCCAAAAATTTTTTTTTGAGCTGCATATAAAAGTAGCAAAAATAATCTCAGCAAACTTGTCATGCGCAAAATGGGCGCATTTCTTACCTAGATTAGGAAGGACTTTGGATTATGCAACATTTATGATTTGATTATTATTACGATTACAACTAGTGGTGGTGGTTGTGGTGGTGTTGGTGGTAGTGGTAGTGAGCGTGGTAGAGTAGGGTAGGAGTGGGGGTAGGAGTGGGAGTTAGGAGTGGGGGGTAGGAGTGGGGGGTAGGAGTGGGGGGTAGGAGTGGGGGGTAGGAGTGGGGGGTAGGAGTGGGGGGTAGGAGTGGGGGGTAGGAGTGGGGGGTAGGAGTGGGGGTAGGAGTGGGGGGTAGGAGTGGGAGGTAGGAGTGGGGGTAGGAGTGGGGGTAGGAGTGGGGGGTAGGAGGGGGGGTATGAGGGTGTGGGAGGTTGTGGGAGCGTGTTAGAGCGTGTGGGAGCGAGTGGGAGCGTGTGGAAGCGTGTGGGAGCGAATGGGAGCGTGTGGGGGCGTGTGGGAGCGTGCTAGGGCGTGTGGGAACGTGCTGGGGCGTGTGGGAGCGTGTCGGAGCGTGTGAGAGCGTGTGGGAGCGTACTGGGGCGTGTGGGAGCGGGCTGGGGAGTGTGGGAGCGTGCTTGGGCGTGTGGGAGCGTGCTGGGGCGTGTGGGAACGTGCTGGGGAGTGTGGGAGCGTGCTGGGGCGTGTGGAAAAGTGTGGGAGCGAATAGGAGTGTGTGGGAGCGTGCTGAGGCGTGTGGGAGCGTCCTGGGGCGTGTGGGAGCGTGCTGGGGAGTGTGGGAGCGTGCTTGGGCGTGTGGGAGCGTGCTGGGGCGTATGGGAGCGTGCTGGGGAGTGTGGGAGCGTGCTGGGGCGTGTGGGAGCGAATGGGAGTGTGTGGGAGAGTGTGGGAGCGTGTGGGAGCATGTGGGAGCGTGTGGGAGAGTGTGGGTGCGTGTGGGAGAGTGGGAGCGTGTGGGAGCTTGTGGGAGAGTGTGGGTGCGTGTGTGAGAGTGTGGGTGCGTGTGGGAGTGTGTGGGAGCATGTGGGAGAGTGTGGGAGCGTGCTGGGGCGTGTGGGAGCGTGCTGGGGAGTGTGGGAGCGTGCTTGGGCGTGTGGGAGCGTGCTGGGGCGTGTGGGAGCGTGCTGGGGAGTGTGGGAGCGTGCTGGGGTGTGTGGAAGAGTGTGGACTGTGGGAGCGAATGGGAGTGTGTGGGAGAGTGTGGGAGCGTGCTGGGTCGTGTGGGAGCGTGCTGGGGAGTGTGGGAGCGTGCTTGGGCGTGTGGGAGCGTGCTGGGGCGTATGGGAGCGTGCTGGGGAGTGTGGGAGCGTGCTGGGGCGTGTGGGAGAGTGTGGGAGCGAATGGGAGTGTGTGGGAGAGTGTGGGGGCGTGCGGGTTCGTGTGGGAACGTGTGGGAGCGTGCTGGGGCGTGTGGGAGCGTGTTGGGGCGGGTGGGAGCGTATGTGAGAGTGGGATTGGGGGTGGGGGTGGGAGTGGGGGTGCGGTGGGAGTGGGGGTGGGAATGGGAGTGGGAGTAGTATAATTTTTACGACATGTTTTCTCTGCTGTTCAATCCTGAAGTCTTGCTGACCAAGTAGTTATTTTGCGGACCAAGTAACTATTTTGCGGACTGAATGTTTATTATGCAAACCCATGTTATTGTAAGCTGCCTATTTGTGATTTAATTTTTGACCATTATCAAAATTATTTGCCGAACAAGGATTGCTGCCTGATTTTTTTATTTGCGAACAAAATCTTTGTATGCCGACCAAATGATTTAAATGCTGATTTTTTGTGGCGAACCAAATTTTTTAATTGCTGCCCATTTAATTACTTCTCTTATGAAATTCATTTTTACCTTTATTAAGATTCCAACTAAATACCTAACTTTGGTCGAGAATTTAATTTAACCAAACTTCTCGCAAATAAGACTACCTAATTTAATCCTGTAATGATATAGGTAGGTACAACCGATTTCAATAACCCAATTTCTAGCATGTCTATTTATAAATTGTAATCGTAATCGTCTTTATTAGACATTTGTTACGCGATCAGTGCTGGCTCTTCTTTCACTGGCTGTAGTGACACATTTACGGAAGAATCAACGTACGTCAAAATGAAGACGATTGCGAATACAATTATAAATAGACAATAGGGCCCCAGTACAGCAAGAAAAACTTGTAATGGGAATGTAAGCAATTGTATTTTGCAGTTAGATGTAAATCAAAAACATACACGTCGAACTGAAAACTCCTCCTTTTTGAAGTGTGTTAAAAAGAAAACAACATAGTCAACAGGTTATTGAAATTGGCTGTTTGTAAATATGAAAATAAATTAATCTTCTATTCCATTATCGGCCAGCGTCTGCCTGAAAACAAAATATGGAACCATTAATCGTCAATTACCTAAATAAACAAAATGCTATTAGTAAGTAATTAAAGATGACGTGTAACCAAAGAAATTAAAATAATAATAGGGCGTAGAGGGTACAAAGCGAGGAAAATCCGAATGACAGCTCGCGTTCATACTAACCCATGAATTTAATATAACAATATTAAATTCATGTACTAACCACATACTAACTGACATGACGCTTGAGGTTCAAAGTTTCTGTATGAAAATCTTCCCAATGCCCGCTCTATGCCCTATCTATTATATTTTAATCTCTTTGCGTGTAACCCAACACCCAATAATAAATATTGTAAAATTTCTTATAAATCACATGCTAGGATAACAATTTTGCTTGAGATTAGCAAGGAGATTGAACTTGTGTTCAGAACTTAGTCAAGAGTTCAATGTCGATATCGTTTTATGGAAATAAAATAAATAATTTCACGCCTTTTATCCCCGAGGCGGTAGGCAGAGGTGATCCATTTCTAGAAATACCTACTTTTCACGAGAACATAAGACCCCTAAACGGGATAGGTTCTAATTTATAGCACTGAACCGAATAATAACCTTTATCAAATTTTATCATTACTAAGGCTAGATTCGTAAAACGTAGAGGCTTATCTACTAGAATAGAGTTTGCTATTTATCCTTGAGACAAGGGTTACTTACTATAGGTACACTGGATGAATCTAGGTTGACTAATTTGTCAATTTACCACAATAAAAAACACAAATTACTTAGATAAATTAAATTATAGCCATGTGTAAACAGACCCAGTCCGGCGATGGGCTCACCACCATCACGTTTAGGGGTCGAATATTCTTGTGAAAAGTGGGTATATCCAGTAATGGAATACCTCGGCCTCCTCGGGGATAAAAGACGTGAGATTATTATTATTACTTAGATAAATTCACCCCAACCGTTTTGCTCTACTTAAAAACCACCACCGATATTATGTAAATCAAATTAGTAGGTCGATACAGATTGTGAGTGATTTCAGAATATAGTATTCCATGCATATCGGAGTGATTGGTTGTGCTTTCGTTATCGTCACCGTTTTAGATATTCATGATATCTTACATTAAGTTTGCTTAAAGGACGTTTGTGGTTTAGGCTACTTGAGCGAATTGGAAGCAGATTACATCTGCTTAGTGTTTTAGTTTTGCAACTTTGGGTATGGTAATCGAGGGCGGCAACGGCAAAAGGTTATTTCCATATCTAGCGTGAAAAATGTTGTCTACAGACGTATCGTTATCCTTCTTTACAAGAGTTATAATACTAGCTCTGTCCTGAAAGAGATTTACAGATATTTAATAATATTTACAATTGTCTGGTATTTTGAATTCATTTCGTACGTACCACCGCTTCAGTCTTCTTTCGTAAATTGGACCTCGATAAAGTTAATGCCAATTCTGACTGTAACCTATTGGAGATGGATACGTCATCGGGAACATGTTGACCATCAGGTTTGTCGCCGTTTAAGAAATCTAATTTGGAAGGTTCGCGCCTGCCGCCCCCACCGCTGGCGTATTCTCCTATAGTCACCGACACCGGTCTTCCGTGCTTCTTCATAGTAGCTGTGCCGTTCGGTGCTCTCATGAAGTAATTCGAAGGTGGCTTTGGTTGTACGTTCGATGGATTCTTCAGTTTAAAAGATTCTAATGATTCTAAATCCACCTTTTCATCTTTAATACTCTTTAACTTAACAGGGATAATTTCAGGCTTAGAATTGTTGTAGTCTGGTGTGGGTGTTCGTATTAACGTGCCATTTTGTCTTAAATTCAAATTGTTTACGAGCTCAGAACCCAAACGTTTCAAAACAGGTTTCTGATCTTCGACATACGTATGGTCACCATTTTGATATCCATTAACAGGTGGCATCTGGAACAAAAGAATCTTTTGTCTGATAATGAACTTAAAAGTTTTTTTTTAGATTACCTCGCATTCTACAGAGCCGGAAAGTGTACAATGCAGATGCGAAGCCAAAAAATTATAGATTTTTTCAGAAGTGGTATCGGCTACTTCAATCGAATATAGGTACTACAAATTGTACTGTAAGTTGACCGAAGTCCGAAGTACGTCGCTAGACACTAAACTCATTCGCGGGCGGTACCGTCCTTTGACTCTACCCTCCGCGGGCGACGGGCGCAAAAATCAACAACAAAATGGAAGTTGCCCGAGGCGATCCGAGGTTGGACGAAGTAAGACGAAGTGCCTGTCCAAACTTATCGTATTCGCCTAACCTCGTTCAACATCGCGAGCTGTGTGGAGGCCCAGTTAGGTAATTGTATTCATTCATTGTCTTCTGATTTTGCATTATTATTATGCCGTATATGAAATTGTAATTATCAATTTTATTCCTTCTCTGTCAATAAAAAATACTACACTATACAGAGGCATAAAATATAGACACAAGCAATAGGCAGATGGAGGTTTTGAAATGGTTGCTGTTGCATGCTGTTTTTACTGAACACTTTTCCCCTTACCTGTAACTTTCGGCATCATCATCTCGATCAATACGCTGTTTTTTTGGAATTTATGTATCGGCTATAAGAAATGCAATATTACATAGATGAGCGATGTTTTAAAAAAAACATGGTACCTATCGTAATAGATGTTTTGATCACTAACCATCAAAATCCCCAATCGAGTTGAGATTCCCCAATTTTTAAAGCTTGCTTAAAACAAATAAAAATACAGTCTCTATGCTATGATGTAGGTACTCACAGGCGGTGGTGGAGGAGGAGGATCAGTAGCATCTCGTTTGGTTTGCGAGTGACCATTAGTTGCCGGTTCAGATGGGAAGTGCTCTGCTTTCCTCAATGGTAGAGTCGGTTGGCGATCCTAAAAAAATAATGTAAGTATCAATAAAGTTTATCTTATCATAGGTGTGACCAGCCCTATCTTGCATCAGAGGACTGTTTTTGGATAATCACGAAGATATAAAAGAATACCTAAATTTATATTTTTCCTCGTTTCTTCTACAAAAACCCTCACGTCGTATTCTCAGACATCGACGTTAAGGAAAACTACAACTACTAAACTACTTACAATTATGAAACGACTATATCCAGATATTAAAGTAAGGATGAGTTATATTCATACTGCGCGCGTTTAAAAATTGATCCGCTACGAGTGGCTGCAACATTCACATACTTACTACTTGGCGTATTTATAGCATACAACAATGACGGGGAAAGATGATACGGAACGAATAATAAAGAAAGAGACAGCTATCTGTCAACAGTTGCGCTTGAAATACGAATTGAAATACAATGAGACTAAATAAAATGTGGTTAATTAACTACATTTGTCGGCCTCATTTTCCGCGCTCTAGTGACATATCTACGTCTTTCTATATATAATATCTTTGACTATATCAATATTATAGGGTGCTAAATGTTGCCCATGAGTTCTGCGACTGGATCCTCATGAACTTTAAGTTATCGCAACCCCTAGGAACCGCGATGAAAAGTAGCCTACTAAGTCCTTTTCCTCAAAGGGTAAACTGTCGGCCTGGAAAATTTAATCAAGATCGACCGACTGGTTTAGCAGTTACTCCCGCATTTATAATATTAGTATTGATGGACTCGGGATGATTCTGTAATTTCCAGAGTTGATATTGTTTTGATTTTATAAGTAGGCATGCAGTAATGATAAATTTATTACTATTGTTTATTATTTACGTAAGTATATTGAGTTTCTTCGTATGTACTGGTAGGTAAATGAAAATATTAAAAATTGTTTTTATCTAGGTACCTAAGTAAGTACACAAATTCAGGAAGTTTTTATTACAATTAGTATTTACCTAATACTTAATAAACTGATGAGTTTATTGTTATAACATGAACTTCTAAATGAAAAGTTTGAGAATGAAATCGCTTAACATTTTTGTAATGTTGTATGTAAGCTTACCTACCTAGTAAGTATATAATTAAAATAAACATGCAACTCTGACATGACATTGATCTTTGCTACATCATCAACTCGAACATATTATAGTTATATGTATGTATTATTTAACGTATACATGACGTAAGGTAAAGGTCATGTAAGTAATAGTGGCTCTGTCCTAGCAGTCGTTTGCACGAAGTAAAATAGACTTACAATCCAATAGGTGGTAAACATATTGTGAATGCTTTGCATCGTGATCCGTGATACCTATTAAAACGTGATATGGGGTGGGATAATTTCCGTATATCGCATCCACAATTATTAATACCGTAGTCTCAGATTGCCATAATAAGTAATTTAAATGGGTATCTACCTATATTATTTAGGTTTAGTAGACGTGACTAATGAAATAAGGGTTTAAACTAGTTAGATAGCCAACTTAAATTAGTAATATTTTTTTGTACCGAGTTCATTGATAAATAAATATTACTTTGCCATTGCAAAATTCCAAAGCGACAGAGCGCGCGGGGCGGGCGCCGACGACGCGTGGACGACCCGGCCGGGCGGCCTTACGTAAACAAGGTAAGCAAACAGAGGTAACCAATTAAGTCTGGGTATTCCAGCAGAGGCCGCGCTTTTGTGATTTTTAAAATCATCTGAGACATAGAAAATAGTGTTTAAAATTCTGAAATAAAAGAATATATTACATAAGGATATAGTCTAATCAAAGTCGCATTCAGTTACAAGATCTAATGAACTTCACTCGATAGAAAAAAAACACAAAGTTACCGCTTTTTGCTTTGTTTTTTCAATATTATGACTGAAGTACTGATATTTTACATTTTTTATGGTACTAAGCTAAAGATACTAAATATTTGTAAACAAATTCGCAGAGTTTGACTTGATAAAATGTTGTTTATTATCACTATGTTGAAATACCTACAAAATGCACGAGCCCGGGTAGATTGGCTAGCGTGGTCAGTCGCGCGCTGGCGCTTACTAAATGCCTACTGCTTACTCACTGAGCAAGCAATCACTACGTTACTACTGCTACAGGAAGGCCAGGTAGCCTTAACTTCTATTTTACCTATAAGATAACCTAATTTAGATAGATAGTGTAAATAGACGTTTTTTCCTGTTTTTGATATATTTTTCCGATATAAATGCTATCGTAATCCTAACCTACCGTTTGTATCTCTCTTCTTCAGGTGGTCTGAATACAATAGTTTTCAGCCTTCTACGTTTTTGATGGATGATTTTCCAATAATTTCTACTTAGTTTACCTATGTTTAATCTAAACTGTAAGTACTGTTGATAAGTCAGTAAGGAAGGACAAGCTTACGATTTCGATGAAAATTTAGTTACGATATCGATTGGTCTTTTAAGATAAACAAAATAATTATTAATATTATATTAAAATCATATATTTTGAAGAATTTGTTCAATTAAATAGGTATATGTTTTTAGAATGTAATACTAGCTTTTCCCTTCGCCTACGCTCGTGTGTTCTTTATTATTATTGTTAGTACAGAAAATGACTCAAATCAACACTTCGTATAAACCAGAACTATCAAGTCCGAGACTAATTCCACATGTAACAAGATAAAATAGTCTAGGACTATCAAATAAATTATATACCTACCGTACTTATTTTTGTAGTTTGTTCTAAACTACCTATAGAATAAAATAGCAAAATGTAATTTTATAGTAACACTATAGCGGAATACCTATACTATCAACCATAATCTCTGTTATCGAACGTAAACTAACTATCTCCCAGATAACTCCAAACAAAGGTTATTTACATAGTGAGTGACACTTCATTTCACTTAATACCTACCTACCTTCCTAAAACTTTTTTTTTATAAAAGCAGGACGTACATATATGATAAAAAATACAAAGTAGTGGTTATGGGCATCAAGCAATACTAAGATGTTCACTATCTAGGTGGTTTTCCGCGCTCTAATAAAAGTAGAACACTGCCTATTCTATATACAACTTACTTCATAGCACTGAATGACGAATAACGGCTTCGGCCTTTTATTTTTCTCCATTTTAATGGGATGCTAATATTTTAAACAAATCACTGTCGCGAAAGTATACTGGATTGGACTAAACTACGGCCTCATCATCGCGAACTATTCCACAAGTTCAGAAAAAAATAACATAAAATACGTTTTGAATAAATCGTAGAAGTCTCGTAAACAAAAGCAAGAGTGCGTGAAGGTTGCGATTAGGTTTTCGATGCGCGGAAAATCGGCGCTATCGCATTGCACCGTTCGTCGCGCAGCGTGATTTACGGTGTGGGGTTTTCCGCGGCCACGTTCGGCGATGTGCAGCGAGCACGAGCGACTAACCTGCGCCGGCGTCGACCGCCATCGCTGGTCGTTATCAGCGAGCACCAATCGTAAAAATGAATACCTTTCTTCAAATCACATAACAAATAATCCTGTATCACAAAGCCAAGCTAATACAGTTAACAATTTGTTGACTGTGATAGAGTAATAGAGGTTTAGAAAAGAGCAATGTGTATCTATCTGATATCTACCTATTAACTAACTACATATATGTAAGTAGGTACATAGATGGTTTAAAATAATTTTTTTTCTTATCAAGTTATGGTTAGTACCTAACTTGATCACCCGTTTTGCTAACATGAATTCGTAACCGCATCGTTCTAAAAACATGGAATTGAAATTCAATCTTATAATTAGTATAATCATTAGGAATATTAGCTATTGCACGTGATTTCGTTCTCGTTTCGGAATAAAAAGTAGCCTATGTCACTTCCCGGCCCTCCAACTATATCTAAGCAAAGAATCACGTCGATACGATGCTGCGTGAAATATGTAGGTACCCGGTAGGTACAGACCAACAAACATTTCTTCGCATAGTTACATTATTACGATTTTGTGTACTAAGCGTAATGAATATTACAAACAGAGATAATTTCAAACGACTAAAGCTTTTGTCACAGTCTGAAAATTCCAGTCATGAGCGCGCAGCGTAGCACAGCACCAATAAATTAATAATATTCCCTTTTAACACTTTTGAATATAAAATCATTTTGAAATTAAAACACTTTAATTTGTTATCTAGCATTTATTAAAAATTAATAATAATAGCATTTAAATACGGCGAAATGAAACACATCATTCGTCCAATATCATTTGAAGTATGAGTAGAACCAACCTACTTTAATTAAATGAGAGGTTCACCTATGGATTTTTTAATATCATATCAAGAGGCCTGATGAGATCAGTCTGGTTTTTACAAAACTGTGTTCTTTAAATAGGTGCCTTAGCTACAAGCTATAGTCACTACACTCGTAGTGAACATGAAATTATTCCCATCGCTCTAAATATCACAAGAGCTATTGTCACGTTTATCAGATTTTCAACGGGTGGATTTCGTGATTTAAAAACCGAAGAAAATTCACTGGTTATCTCTTTAATCTTTGCATCTATAGATGTCGAAATTATTTGCAAAAGAATCTGATACCGTTTTACTTTAAGTATTCTATGAAACGTATTTTCTAATTATTCGACGTTAAATGATTTTGAAACGATAATTTAAAATTGGAGCTTAGTATGTGTTGCAAGCTAATCTTGTTAAACACGTAGTAAGCCTGTGTCAAATTAGCTATCCATAGTAACTTTAATTACCTGCACAGGCGGTAGTTAAAATTTCTGTAACATGGCGAGTTCCCACTCAGCGCAATAATCCGTTAACATACCGTGTCGAGATTACTGTAATTTTCTGTAATTAATTCTGGTACTGCATCTTGAATAAGGAGACCAGGTATATATAAAAGTAAATATAGCCAGCCCCGTCATAGGAATACGGCAAGTTGTTACGGTTTATTCCACCTAAATCACCTATGCTTATTCACCCAGGTGATTTAAATACACCAAACAGTAGACTTAAATCACCTAGCATTTACGAACCTAGGAGATTTAAGTCGACCTTAAATAATTGTCAAAGTTAGTATACTTTAATCACCTGCCACAAACGTTTACGATTACTTTATATAGACGATGTTTATGGGCCTCGCCCTGGGTTAAAACATAGAAGAAACGCGGACTCAGGTGCCCCACGCACCTGAGTCCTGAGTGTAGGTGAGTGGGCCATAATCTCCACGCTGATCCAATGCGTGGAGACATTACAAATCCTTGAATGAACCCTTTGGAGAATGAATATTTCTGAAGAGGACTAGGTTTGTGGTTTTAAAAGAGATTGCATCCTAAGGGCGGTTTCTCGCAATGCTGATCGGAATTCTCGGATATTATCAGATCATTACATCTCTCTTACTACAGTTACAAAAAAAAAAATTGCGAGGTAACTAGGAAGAATTCGGATCCGAGAATTTGATGGAATTGGACGCAGTACGAAACCGAGATAAAAGATCTTGATATTTCTTACAATGTTATTTAATATGTTCGGCCCGCCCGCACCTGAGTCCGTTTCTATGTTGTTCTATGTTTTAACCCAGGGCGAGGCCCATAAACATCGTCTATATAAAGTAATCGTAAACGTTTGTGGCAGGTGATTAAAGTATACTAACTTTGACAATTATTTAAGGTCGACTTAAATCTCCTAGGTTCGTAAATGCTAGGTGATTTAAGTCTACTGTTTGGTGTATTTAAATCACCTGGGTGAATAAGCATAGGTGATTTAGGTGGAATAAACCGTTGTTACGTCCCGCCTATCAAACAGGTAAATATCCAGTATTTGTTATCCATATTTAATAAACCTATCGGGACTTGTCTGGACTTTTATGTAGCAGGATAATATTATTATAACGTAATACTTTTTTATAAATTCTACATAAATATATTTGATTTTAATTGATACTAATTTATGAATAAACAGCGGCGTTGCCCGCTCGGATCTTGTTTATTTCCGTTACCGTAGAAATTTCCAAAAATCTCTTCTTAGTGCTTACTTATACTATTTAAGGAACAGGGTGGCCGCGCTGCGGGTCTGTGTTGAGAAACATCTTGAGCTTCGGACACGGTACAGGTACAAGTAATGCAGGACTATAGTATTCTAATATCTGTGATGCAGGTATGAATTAAAGCATTAGGTACTCCCTTTAACGGGCATAGGCAGTTTAAATTTTTCATTGGTTTTGAATCTTATTTGAATTACATAGAGCTCAATTTATGGTGGTAACTATTGTCCCTCGGCCTAATAAAGTGTTAAAATATCAATCAGTTTATTAAAATCCAACATTTTCTTTAAGTTTGCCGTATGTCATGTCTTCCCAGAATTTGATCCTTATAAACGACATATTATAGAATGGTGTAATAATAGTGTGTGTGTGTTTTTTTTTTCCAAAATCAATGTGTTCGATTCCAGGCTAGGAACATTGATTTTTAAAAAATCCAACGATGCAGTTTTAGTTTTCATCAAAATCGGGCCAGAGACTCCTTTGAGTACTTTTCGCTATTAATCATAGTTTCTGATTTAGACATCCACGCCCGCTTGAAAAAATCACCATGTATATATTATATACCATATAATATTTAGATAAGTATACAGAAAACTATCATATAGAATTGCTTTTAAAGAGACTTCATAACTATAAAACGGTAACGCTCCAATAAATGGTCGTTACGTAAGAATGCAGTAACGAATCGTGTTGAAGCGACCGTATTCATTTCGTCAATTTGTATTGCTACGAAACATTACGTAATTTAGACAAGAATCAATCAATTATTGGAGAGGTAAACGAAGATATTGTAGAGCTTAATAAAATTAATACAGGCTTGTTTGAATAAGAGGTAGCCAAGTCAAGTACGGCTATAAGTGGAGCCTAAGTTCTAATTCTTAACGGTTCGATCTTCGGATCAAAAGAAGCTTTCCCATAGGTTCCGTAATAGGAGCATGACCATGTCAAACTGGGTTCACTAAAAGTCAAAGTGATTATTATAAAAACATCTTCTTAAATGTGAAAATCCCTATAGCATTGCCTTGGAATGATGATAAAGTTATATTTTTAAGTACTTATTTAAGTGTATTTAAACGTAGTTCCCTAAACAGTACAAAATATAACTTTGTTACAATATACACTCGGCTTCAAAAAAATCGCACCTTCGGAAAATTATACTTTAAACCACTTTTAATCACATTTTAGAATCTATGGTGATGGGACTATAAAGTATCATTTTAAACATTAATTTAACGACATTAAAATTAACAATCATTTATGCCATAAAAAAAAAACATTTTACCCAAATAACGAAGTTATACAAAAATAATGCATAATTACTTTATAAAAGGGCCGCTAGTTGCGCTACCTTTTAGAGGTATAAAAGGGGGGGGGGGGGTAAAACTAGGTTTTAAGTAATTTTTAAGCATTTTTTTGTCTTACTTTAATTCTTTGTCAACAAACTTTTTCTTCTTCTTTTGCAATCACTTCTTTTTCTATGACCTAGCAAGACTAAAGTACGATTTGCTGAATGTTGATGATTAGCCTATAAAATGATACCTAATAGTCCCATCATCATTGATTCTAAATAGGATTAAAAGTGGTTTTTCAAAGGTGCGATTTTTTTGACGCCGAGTGTAGTAACACACTTATTAACTGACTAATATGAGATTAGTCAGTTAGTTTTTATCATCTGTCAAAACGTTTCACTTCGATACTATTATGACGTCAACATTTTTACTAATCATATGGCTCCAATTTTTATTATTGTATAATATTTTCAAAAATGGTTATAAGTAGATACGTAATTGTTAAATAAAAATAGATGGTGTAACTAACCCGACTTGTTTTATTTTATACATATAGGTTATTACTCTCAATTGAATCCCTCTGTAGTTATTTTCAGTTACAGTAAATTGAGGATGTTTTGTCGATTGCATCAGGTTAACTTGTGCGTGTGTTTTTAGTGCGGTTAGTAACCATAGAAGCGATCACGAGTATCACGACTAGGGTTGTCAACATTTATTCGGAGATATATAGTATTTTCCCAAATAAGCTATAAAACGATAAGATAAATAAGAGCGGTGAAAGACTAACGGTTAAAGAGCCTGCTTTACATGATGATAATCAGTGAGGCTTGGGTTCGAAACCTGGCATGTACCAATGAGTTTTTAAAAAACTTATGTACATATTTATCACTATAGTCTATTTCACACCAAGTGGGTTCGGTGACAGTTCACATTTTTCGATTTTAAGCATACAACTTTCTAGTAAGAAAAATAGATGGTTCCAAAAATAATGAATATTTTATTATTATGTCATTGCTAAAATACAATAATTGTCGCCTCTAAAATTCTAAACTAAAATCTCAGACTATAAATCAAGAAAAATATAAAAACAATAGATAAATAAGATATCCTAAAAATACGTATTGCGTGGAACGGAACTTTTACTCATAGGGATTGACACACAAATCGAAGCTTTTTGGCGGGAATCCGAAAAAAGATGCAATGCCCATGCAATTTTTGTAAAATTTTCATTTTGTTGTATCTTTTGAGTTTAAAATAGTAATAGTGTATTATGTGGCAGCTAGGGGTCTGTGAAAGTGTGCAGTGATTTGTAGATTCGATAATGTATGATATTTTTCGTATTGCATCAAAAAGTCGATGACATTTTTTTTATTTTACCATGTTTTTCCCTTATACAGGATGTCCCAGAAGTCAACGATAAGCCGAAAACCAGCGATAAGCCTAGTCATGAGGGTAATCAGAAAAATATAAAAAAAAATCTATGTTCTTTTTTCAAAATGTTATGAAGGTTTAAAAAAAATCCTAAAAAACGGACACACTGTAATGAACTTTCTTTTAACGTGACTGTAAATATTTACTTTTTGAATATATTTTTTATGTAATGCTATAACGAATAGCCGTGCTACAATTTACAATAAAAAAAAATGACATAACTGCCTCATTTTTAAGTAAAAAGTTAAATTTGTTTCCAACATTGAATTCTAAATAATTTCATCAACCAACTTAAACCAGCTGTACTGTAAAAAAAATGTATGGCTACTATTTTGGCAAGTATACTTAAAAGTTGACGCATTTAGTCTAGATTCTAAAATGGTATAACACATGCTAGGTTTTGTTATAGTTGAGGCATGAAATTTTTTTTTCTCGATGAATCCGGATTCTATGCCAATCTAATTTAATGATGTGAAATGTTGGTAACGCAACCTTAAGTCTGCAGCTGACCTGAACTAAGCCTTTTTATCCTCTTTCTTAACCCTCCTTTAAAGTAATGATACTTAAAATAAGTTTGTGTAATATTTTTATAAATCGGGTAGTTGATTTTGTAGGAAATCTAAATAAACATGCCCATTTATGGTCTCTGGCAGCTCAATCGGACCAATAACTGTACCGTTTAAAATGCCTGTCCACATGTTTACTTTAAAACGGTACTGTGAATGATCTTCACGTATTAGGTGAGGATTTTCCACGTGCCATTAGTGTAAATTGTGTAAGTTCATGTAACCGTCCTTTTTAAACGTTTTAAACATATTCAATTTAAAATCGAAAATTTTATTTCGAAAATTTAAACATATTCAATAAAAAGAAAAAAAAAATTCATGCCTCAACTATAACAAAACCTAGCATGTGTTATACCATTTTAGAGTTTAGACTAAATGCGTCAACTTTTAAGTATACTTGCTAAAATAGTAGCCATACATTTTTTTTACAGTACAGCTGATTTAAGTTGGTTGATGAAATTATTTAGAATTCAATGTTGGAAACAAATTTAACTTTTTACTTAAAAGTGAGGCAGTTATGTAATTTTTTTTATTGTAAATTGTAGCACGGCTATTCATTATAGCATTACAGAAAAAAAATATTCAAAAAGTAAATATTTACAGTCACGGTACAAGAAAGTTCATTACAGGGTGTCCGTTTTTTAGGATTTTTTTTAAACCTTCATAACATTTTGATAAAAGAACATAGATTTTTTTTTATATTTTTCTGATTACCCTCATGACTAGGCCTATCGCTGGTTTCCGGCTTATCGTTGACTTCTGGGACATCCTGTATAAGGTGTGAAATTTAAACATATTCAATAAAAAGTAATCTTGAAAAATCATTCTATCAATAAAGTATAAAATCGATTCCATTTCCTTCACAAACTTACTCGAAAATTTAGAAAAATCCATTGGATTTCATTAGGACACATCACTGCAATTGTCAACAGTGAACTGTCACCGAACCCATTTGGTGTGAAATAGACTATAACTCGACGGTGAAGGAAAACATCGTGAGGAAACCCGCAGGTCCCAGAATTAATTCTGAGGCATGTGTAACAGACCCGGTCCGGCGATGGGCTCACCACCTATCACGTTTAGGGGTCCAAAGAATATCTCGTAAAAATTGGGTATATCCGGAAATGGATTACCTCTGCCTACCCCTTAAGCTATAAAAAAATATAGTGCACTCTAAAAAAGATAGTATTTTATGAAAAATAAAATTAGACAAAGATGTGAGGAACCTTTTGCATTTTTAAACACTTCTTTTCTTCAGTAGGTAATAGTAGATTGTGTCATAAGGGAGCAAAACGATATTTTTACGGCGAGGGCGTTTCTTTAAATCACGAACATAGTGAATGTTTCTAGGATAGAATCCCGAACGTAGTGAGGGATTCTAATGTAGAATCATGAACGAAGTGAGGGGTTTAAAGTACGTAGCCCAAGGTAAAAATAATTTTGCGACCGAATGATACACTCTGCTTTTCATACCTCTCTATGAGAAAAAAATATTGATGGCATTGTTTGCTTCTTTTTTCAATATTTTCCGGTGTTTAACTATCACTGCTACTTGAATTCAGTATAAAATATAAAAGACACAAACAATTTGATGTTGGAATTCGAAAATTTGGCGTAAAATAAAATGTAAATTGTGAAAAATAACTACGAGAGCGCGCGCATTGCCACAGCAATTTTTCTGACAGTGTGGCACGACCATCGAACGCTATTCAGCCTTGTCAACCTAATGCGGCGAAAAATGGAACTAATGTTTTGTTATAGTACTTAAGCTACAGTGGCGCCAACCTAAAATGCAAACTTATTTTGCTAATCTCTTTGGCTAAGAATGTTGACGAATATTTTTAATTCTAAATTCAAAACACTTTTATTCGCACTTATAAAAACCCTATCAGAAAAGACTTACTTTGCTCCCTTTTTTGAGGACCAAAACGTCACTTTTCGAATAGAAGGTATGAAAAGTATATTTTAGCACATTTAATTTCAAAATTAACTAAATAGAAATCTCAATAATTATTAAATGAAGAGGCCGTTAATATTTTTTTGGTTTTGTTATGGATTTGTTTGTTAGGTATCGGTCTTAGGGCTGATTTTTCAATGGTCAGTAAAAAGTTATCTGAAGAATAAACATCACCTGTAACATTTTCTTTTTATTGTGTTAGACAGTGACAGCATCAATATATTCTCCAGATAAGATTTATCTGACGATTGAAAAATCAGCCCATAAAAATATAGTATTTTTGCGTATTTTATATTTCTTCAACAGTATATAGTACGTCAACCCGAAATATAGTCAATTTTATATATTATAGTACAGTTGGTAACCCAGCAGTCCATAACAATGTTTACCCGTTAATGTTTTCTACGTATCTGAGGAAACGTGATTGTGTAGGTATGCATAAACATCATTGTAGATTGAACTGAACGGGCTCGATTTCTGATTCAGCTCTGTCCTCATTGCAAACCAGAATCTTCATAACATAATTGCCTAATTGGCGATTAACTGTTAAAGTCATGCTAACCGATCCATTTGTGTATTTTTTAATTTAATTTCAGTAATTTATAAATTTCTAAGTAAATAAATTTGATTCGTGGATACGAAACAAAGCTATTAGTATAAATTTTGGTAGAAAATAACTATTATTTTTGTGGGACCTAATTCGTACACCGTTATTTGGTCCTAAACTAAACAGAGCCTATACTTATGGATACTAAACAACTGATAAACACAGTTAAAATAAATATTATACACCCATGGCTTTTAAGAGGATGTACCTAGTGACTAAGATTGAGAAAGGAATGCTCAGGTGGTTTGGACATATCGAGCGAATGGATGAAAGGCGTCTAACGAGACAAATATATAAGGGGATTGTGAGTGGCCGAGTCGGCAGAGGGCGACCTAGGCGTACTTACATCGATCAGATCAGCGATGTATTGAAAAAAATCCAGAAAAAGAGTACCCGAAACCGACGAGCTTGTATAAACCGATTGATGAATGTGGATGAGGCGCGTGAGGTATGCCAAGATCGTAGCAGGTGGCGGGGTGTTGTCTCTGCCTACCCCTTCGGGAAAAAGGCGTGAGCATTTGTATGCAGCAACTCGTCGGTGGAGATGGGATGGGCTGCTGTTAACATTTAGCCAATCTTGATAGACAAGTTCAAAGTGCCATAATATTAGACGATTGACTTTTCTAAGTGTAATTAGCAATTACCTACAGAAATAAATACATTTTAATTTTTTCATTTTCATTTTATGTATGTACTAGCGGATGCCCAGCGGCGTTGCCCGCGCGGATTCCGTTTATTGCCGTTCCAGTGGGAATTTCCGAAAATCCCTTCATAGTGGTTGTCTACGACATATTTAAAACACCTACATACCATATTTCAAATAGCGGGTGCCCAGCGGCGTTTGCCCGCGTGGATCCAGTTTATTCCCGTTCCTGTGGGAATTTTACAAAAATCTCTTCATACTACATTAGGATTCGTACGACATATAAGACACCTTCATACCATTTTCAAGTTTCTAGGTGTTATCGTTTCGGAGTAGTAAGTATTTCTCTTTTTAACCACTTTTTATATTTTCCCGTGGGAATGAGATATTTTCCTGGAATAAAAAGTACCCTAGATGTTGACCCGGGTACTCAGTTATCTCCATACCAAATTTCATCAAAATCCGTCCAGTAGTTTTTGAGTGAAGCGTGCACAACCAGACAAACAGACAGACAGACAAAAATTCAAAAAAAATGTGTTTCGGTATCTATATTAATAACTATATACACTACCGTTAAAATTTTCAAAAAATATTTCATGTACAGACACGGCCCCGTTAGAGTTTATTATATGTATAGATTATACACCCAGACACGAACCCGACAGGCACGTTCATTGTTCATGAATGTTGATGAGTTCAAAAATGTTGGCCCCGAGCGAGAATCGAACACGCGACCTCCGACTTAGAAGGTAGGGTAGGGAGGGTCACTACCAACTGATCCAAAAGGCCCATCAATATTGCCCATTACATGCACTTTCCTGCTAGAAACGTTTAAAGGATCCTTCTTTACCTAGTACATAAAACTAGTAAACAAAATAGACTTAAATAGGTAGGTAAGTACTTTTTTTTATTTTTTTTTATTTTAAAAGATCTAAATACTAACACAGTTTGAAACTTATACTAAGAGCTGTAAAAACCAGCGAAGGCTTGTGAACAGCTAGTGAGTCCGGAATTATAGTATTACTTATACAGTAGTAGGTACATGCACAATATCAATGCTTATTCCAGAATATAATCTAAGTTCTTATCGTTTATGTAATACTTTTTAATATTTTTGACTTATTATACGAAAATGAAAGACTAAAGAATAAGTAGGTAATTTTCAATAACCGCGTGGAATTCGAAACAAGACTTGTTTACCGCTTCAGATGAGCAAGTAATACTAATACAAATAACGCTCATTCGTCTTGATGATGCTAGCGAGTAATCCGTCAGGCTGCGTCTGCGTCACCCATCGTCACGAGACCCAAGGCCGCCATACTTGGCAATTGGCAACATCTCTTAAATGTTTTACACCATTTGAAACAGTATTAATCTGCAATTCTCTTAAAACTTCAAACCAAATAGCGACCACATAGCACCGTCATCATAACAACTGTTTGTTGTAATTTACAAAACTGTACAACAATAGAAAACACGTTTTTGTAGTAATATGCGACAGCGATTACATACTTTTGTGAGAAATACAGTGAAGATAACTTTTCATTTAAATATATCGTCTGCAGCTTAGCAGATATTGTGATGCAAAATCGAATCTTCATTATTGTGTGCTATGCAGAAGGACACTGATACTCGTAGATACTTAGCAAATGGAAAAGTGACCTAATATAAAATTTCTTGGAAGTTTTTACTTCGCACGTTATCGTGAGATAATGAGATTTATCATGTTTTGTGTGACGCCAGCGCGCCAGGTTTGATATATTCGGAGTTATAGACTATAACTTACTGTATGATATAGAAACCGATGATTATCGCATGTTATCAGTATAATAAGTCATTGTAGTACTCCTTTGATTTTGATAAAATTTATTGGATATCCTTATACGCTACGTTCCAGATTTAAGATATTAGAGGTATGTTAATTACGAGTATGTTACTTTCTCTTCCTTTATCAAACTAAAACTTGAGGTTGCATAAGACATCATGTAACCCTAAATTTAAAGGACACTTCTGAATCGAAGTGATATTGAATTATTAAAAATCTGATGTCATCTCAGAGATAATATTATATGTTATCTAGTTTAATACGGCTATTGAAAGATGGGTATCAAAAATGACGTTATCTGGAAACTATTCGATATGCATTCATACATAAAAACTTTGAGTATAGATAAGAAGGCAATAAAATTAGCAGTAATTGACGGGCCTGTTGGCTCAGTTGTTATTGACCCTGCTTTTTGAGCCGGAGGTCGCGAGTTCGATTCTTGCTCGGGGCTAACATTTTTGTGCATAAACATGTCTGTTGGCTTCGTGTCTGGGTGTTAAATATTTATATAAGTATGTCTATCAGTTATTTGTAAATTATAATTATATTCTCTGCCCATAGTACGCCGCGCTCTTGAGATTAAATAACCGTGTGTGAATTGTGTTCCACCATTTGTGGGGCCAATATTTGTGTGCATGAACGTGTCGTTTGGCTTCGTGTATTTATTTATTTATGTCTATCAGTTATTTAGTAGGTGCCCATAGCGTTAGTACTATTATAATCATATTCTGTGCCCATAATACAGGCTCTTGAGATTAAATAACCTTGTGTGTATTGTGTTCCACAATTTATATATCATATTTTAAACAATAAACACAAGTGCAGTGATAAACACGCATCACCTTAAGAGCTGCTAGTATATTAAATAAATAATTATAATATTTAAAAACTAAGCGAATTACTAAATTTTCACTTCTCATGCTCTAAAAGTACGCCAATATAGCCCTAAGAAGCGGGACTAAAGTGACCACTTTAGTTCCCAGGGAGTAAAAAGTAATTAGTTTTTTAATTTCCATAATGAGACATAGATAAACTCAAACAGCCAGTAAATATCTGTGGAGTGTGGACCATCTTCATTGCAAAAATGTTGCGAGTTTTAATTCCATGGTTTTTCCGCAAACGAACGTGGTGCCATGTGTTTTAAATTTTATGGTTTAGAAGAAAAAACTGAACGCGAAAATTTTTGAATTTTGTCGAGTTTTTTGTTAGGTTTTAAACAAATTTATTAAGAACTAGCGGATGCCCAGCGGCGTTGCCCGCGCGGATTCCTTTTATTCCCGTTCCCGTGGGAATTTCCGAAAATCCCTTCATAGTGGTTGCCTACGACATATTTAAGACACCTACATACCATATTTCAAATAGCGGGTGCCCAGCGGCGTTTTCCCGCTTGGATTTAGTTTATTCCCGTTCCCGTGGGAAATTCCGAAAATCCCTTCATAGTGGTTGCCTACGACATATTTAAGACACCTACATACCATATTTCAAATAGCGGGTGCCCAGCGGCGTTTTCCCGCTTGGATTTAGTTTATTCCCGTTCCCGTGGGAAATTCCGAAAATCCCTTCATAGTGGCTGCCTACGACATACTTAAAACACCTACATACCATATTTCAAATAGCGGGTGCCCAGCGGCGTTTTCCCGCTTGGATTTAGTTTATTCCTGTTCCCGTGGGAATTTCCAAAAATCCCTTCATATCAATTTCCTATGACATATCAGACACCTTCATACCATTTTTCAAGTTTCTAGGTGTTATAGTTTCGGAGTAGTACGTATTTCTCTTTTTAACCAGTTTTTTTATTTTCCCGTGGGAATGAGATATTTTCCTGGAATAAAAAGTACCCTAGATGTTGACCCGGGTACTCAGTTATCTCCATACCAAATTTCATCAAAATCCGTCCAGTAGTTTTTGAGTGATGCGTGCACAACCAGACAGACACACAGACAGACAGACAGACAGACAGACAGACAGACAGACAAAAATTCCAAAAATTGGTGTTTCGGTATCTATATCGATAACTATATACACTACCGTTAAAATTTTCAAAAAATATTTAATGTACAGACACGGCCCCGTTAGAGTTTTATTATATGTATAGATGTCAGTGAAGAGTTTGCCGTCAAGCAAAAAGCAAAAATGCATAATAGATAATCTTTTGCCGTAAAAATCGTAGAAGATTTACCTAAAAGCTTACGAAAGTTTTATGAAGTGGAGGAATAAGAAACATTTGTGATTTTTATTTTATTAAGTAATATTTATTAAATGTTTTTGTACTAAATTGACTAGCTTTCTCGCACTCAAAGTGAAAAATACAGTTTGCACCTCGAGACTAAACGCCAACTTAATATACCCTCGGTTTCATTGACTCAATGAAACCACCTCTGGTATAAAATGGCTTCGTTTAGTCCCTCGATATAAAATATACTTTTGTTTATGGCTAAGATATAATAATACCTTTATTGCAAAACAATACAAATGGGAATGGCTCGATTTCTCTGGAAATTTCGGAACATTGCTACTAGGTATATAGAATTAATAAGTGATACTATTATAAGGCAATTACGGGTCATCTAATAATAAATAAAGCATTTGCGAAATATTACATTCATGTAAAAGAGTTCAACGCATGCTAATTTTGGCGACGATTTATATGAAGGATTTCAACGCACGCTCTTTTTTTACGACTCGTATAATTTCATTTTTATCCATACGGTGAAAACCCTTTATACCTTCTATTTGTATATTAATAAAAAGTAGAACTACCTAAAATCTTACTTACCAGTTTATCAATACACTACACTGGATATTAAAAATCGACCGCTAATGACTAATATAATAAGTAGTTTTATAATCAGGATATCAGTTTTTAAATCTTCTAATTATTGTTGAAATGTTCAAAATTACCCAATATAAAAAATATATACTTACAGAAAAGCAAAATATCATACCGACTATTCTTAAGATTTAATAACGGAGTCTACGAAGTATCCTTATTATTTATCGGTCGGATTGAAACGGGACGGTCAAAGACAGAAGATGAACTTATTGTGTCTGCACTTTGTTACTTGATGGGAAAGGTAACTTAGACAAAGATGGACTTATCCCTATGCGAGATTTTTTCCAGTATATTCAATTCAACCTTATTGACTAAATTATGTTCAGAATAAAACTTACCAAGCTATCTGCATCGCTGTCGTCTCCATTAGCATTTATTTTGCTGTCGGGCTTGCCTTCTTGCCCCGCGAACATTTTCCTGTGAACCTTCTTGAACTCATCCATCAGGGCGTCGTGCTGCTTCTTCTTATCGTTATCTTGTATTTTTGGTGGATTTGGCTTCTTTACGGGTTCTACATTACCTTCGGGGTTCGATGTTTTTTTATTCTGATAACAATCGAAAAAGAACTTCTTTTTGTAACCAATAATTATAAACCAGTTATACTTCTTATTTTCTATGTTGGATTTCCGCGTTCCATAAAGTTGACTACCTAATACATAACTCAGATAAACAAATAATTTAAGTACCTATTCCCCGCGAGCAGAAAATAACTTGCATTTTTTGTATATTCGTTCACAAGAATCGATTAAGGTACGCAACCAAATTCCATGAATTATAAATTACCAGCATTGGCTACAGTGGCGTCGACCCTGGTAGGTCAACTCAGGTAGATAGGTCAATTAAAGAAATTTAATTATTAAACCACTCTCACTTCCTTTCTAACCAAGAAACATTTCCGTCAGTATATCATTTTTAACGTTACATGTACCCTTTTCAGAGGATGCCCATATCGTAGAAACCTACATAATTTAAAGTCTTTAAGTCTAATAGTTTCGGAGATTTTGTGATGAGTGATTCAGGGATATTTCTCTTTTATAATTAGTTAAAGATAGATATTATATTGTTTCAGTAGCTAATAGAAACTGTAATTTATACGGAGAAAGATAAGTATAGAACAATAACTCATTGCTAGTAAGAAGTCCATAATATACCCACCAGTTTCCGCCTCTGTAACTCCTCAGCAATGGCACTAGATAACGTAGCTGAACTGGATATACTCGTAGAGTCGGGACTGCACTCTTTCTTCGCGGGGAGAGGGTAGTTGCAGTGGTTTTTCCCACAAGTGGTATTGCTCGTGTGGTGAACTTCCACCACAATGGTCTTCTTATCACTATCCCTCGCTTGGTTCGCAAACGTATTCTTCCTAGGAGATTGGTTATCGTAACTACACTGTATCGTGGCACCGTCCTCTGTTAGATTTATTATGGTCCTATTCGATGGGCTGGTGACGAAATCCTTCTTTTTGGAGCGCAAGTTTTTATTCTCGAAGGTGTGAGGATTGTTCGGTATACTAGGGCAGTCGTAGTCGGGCTCAATGTCGGAAGGTGCGTCGAAATTGTGGATATCACCAGACTTCCAGTCAAACTCTAGGCTATCCCAAGTTCTCCTCTTCAATCTGTTCATGGTCAACCTGCATTGAAATAAGATAAGTAGGTATATAGATCTCCAAAATTTTCTAAACTTTCCACAAGTGGTAGGTGCTGTTTTCAAGGATTTTCCCAAATTTGTGTGTGATTCCATATTCTCCTACAATATCTCAAATGAGCACTGATTCCGATAAAAAGTCAATTCATTTGACGGTGATTTTTTTTTGCCGCGTTCACATTACGGTAACTAACTAGGTATTTAGATCTTTGGCTATTTTCGCTAATGATGAACCGCTTAATAATATACTATAATTACCTGTCAGCACGGTCAGCGGCCTCCTCGGCGACGCTGGCGAGGCGACGTCGAAGCGCGGCAGGGGGAGCCAAGGGTACCAGTGGTGCGGGGGGAGCAGGGCTACGTTCCCCCGCCGCCGACGACGCGGAGCTGTTGTACCCCGAGCTCTCAGGGGACACCAGTTCCGTCCCTGCACCCTCTCGAATCACCAGCTCGAGACGCCCGCTCACTTTCATTGCTGATATGGCCTGGGGAAAGTCTGCTTTATTAGTATGCTCACAAGGTCAGCTATAGGTAGGCTTTTACCAGAATTAAACGTACAATCGATACCATGAGTTCTAACAGACCTATATTTTATTTGTAGGCGTTGCTCGATTGTTTTTAATCGAATTTTTTATATATGGTGGAGGTAGGAACCCAGCAAATGAGCCATTTCAATGCGTTGCCACTCTTTGAGAAATTCGTTAACACTTCACTTCTTAGCTCCAAGGGTAAGGTTTTCATTAGGTAGCTTAGCTTAGTAGACAGTAGGAACCTCCTTCTGTATTCCTTTAGATTTAAGCTTGTAACTAGTTGAATCAATAATAGATATAGAATAGAAGAAGGATACCTAATTACTGGTTTCGCCCACGAAGAGTCATATAAGGTGGGAAAACGGTGGCGATTCGGGACGGGAATTTTCTATAGTGTTCGAGTTTGTATGCAACCTGTACCCCAGAAAGCGGGCGCATCATGTGAATCGTTTACCTAAATGTTTTAGATTTTTCAAGGAAAAGCGAACTTTTAAATCATATATTTAAACCTCATTGAATGATATGTTGGAGAAATCCTGTCCGTTGCAAGACAGTATCTGGTCGCCAGGTCTGAGCCCCGCTTCCCGCGCTATGCCACCCTCTCGCACAAACTGCACGAAGATACCCGGTTTCCACTCCGGGCCCTTGCAGATTCTATAACAAATGTAACACGTTCGTCAAAATCAACTCTTTTAATTCAACATTGCAATGTAAAATTCACTTATTAAAGATCAATACTACCAACGTCAAATTATAAAGATTAAGGCCATTGTTAAGTGCAATAAGCATCATTCGCTCAACACAGTACTAGTACATTATGATATAAGTGCGGTAAGTTGAAAATTACAGCCGAGGCGATATTGCTAGCCCGAGCCGTAGCCGAGGGTTACAAGTAAGCAGATGCTGTAATTATCAAAGCGCACGTATGTCATACGACATTTTATAACACATTTGCGAGGAAATAAAATAAAACTCGGACTATGTTAAACGAATAAAAACAATACAGCGTGGCACAAAAAACAGCCAGTATTACTAATAAAGTAAATTAATATTTTTGTGTTTTTGTTACATATTAATTGGTTGTAATTTACTGTCAAAATTAATTAAATTAAATAATTATGTAGTACATAAATGATTCTTTATCATATTTTATCTCCCAAAGTTAATTTTAATCATAAAACGTTGACAACTTTTTTGACATAAAAACTCTTTGCTAAGATTTTAAAAAGTACTATTCGTTTTTAGACGGATCATCTTGATAAACCGTGCGTTTTACATTACATTACCGCACTTGGGCGAAATGAGGTACAATACGATATTGAAATTGGTGAAATAAGACACCTTTTACGACCAAATGTGTTATAAAGCTTTGTTTGCCTTGCTGTTGCCCTCTCGATTAATTAATTAAAATAATGCCTCCGAATTAAATTATTGGACAATGCTGGTGTCTTCACTGTGATTCCCGTCACTGACACGTTTTTAAACGACTGATGAGAAACAATTTGTATATTAAGCGTTGAACCTATTACCTACTTTCTAAACTGACTCACGTATAATTATTAAAATTACCTTTGTATGGAACCCTAAAAATAATTACGGCTCAGACTAATGCATCATTATGCGTTATTAGTTATAACATTAACTGGATATTATTATACCGCTTGTTCTTCGTACATAACTAAGTTACATTACTAGCTATGTATAAAGAAAAAATATTCTTCGTACATAACCTAGGCATAATAGAATACTGTCTCAATAGAATACTGCATATTATACAAATGAGGTTTATAAAACTGTTAGTTGATAAGAAAGCTAAAACTAAATGTAAACAAAATTATAATTTATTGTTTAAAAAAAAAATTACTTGTGCATAAAAATTGCGATAATGGCATTGGACCAATTTCAGTGTAATGATTTTAAATTACTAAAAATATCCGCGAAAATGTTCGTAGTAAATTCCTGGAACCCGCTGCTAAGAACTACTATGGTGAGAGAACTCGAAAATATATGGTACCAAGAATTTGCAACAACATTGTCTCGGAGGATGAATATATTAGCAATCAGATGTTTAAGAACAAACACAAAGCTATGTTATTGTATGCTTTATTGTAGATGTAAAATGAAAGAGAATTTAATATTGTTAACTATGGTTAATCTTTAGTGGTCTTTTTGTCCTTCCATGGTACAGAATAATATATGTTTTAGTGAGTGAAACCTTCGCCAACAAACTGTAATGCAGTTTGGCGATACCTAATTATAGTTATTTGTTGTACTCTGTGGAAATAAATAAATATGAGTTTTTCAAAAGCTTACGTAGGTACAGATTTATCACTATTTCGACGGTGAAGGAAAACATCGTACGGAAACCGCATGTCGCAGGATTAATTCTGAGGCATGTGTAACAGACCCGGTCCGGCAGCTATGGGTTCACCGCCTATCACGTTTAGGGGTTCAAAGAATATACTGTTGAAACGTGGGTATTTCCACGTTGTAATGTGTGGTATTTTTCTGAGTACAAGCAGCAGCAGGAGCAGGGGGTCTGTAACAATTTATTATAAATACTACATTTTCCCTCCTTTTTATGAGATGAGATCGTTGAGGAAAATGTGTGGAGTGAAATTGTGTGATAGAGTGAGGAATGCGGATATACGAGAGAAGTGTGGTTTGAAAGAAGATGTAGTGACAAGGATAGAAAAGGGTAGGTATGTTACGCTGGTTTGGTCATGTACAACGTATGGATGAAAGAAGAGTAACGAAAGAGATTTATGGTGCGAATGTTGAAGGATGCAAGAAAAGAGGACGCCCCAGAAGGACGTTCGCGATTCAAATAAGTGACGTCCTTCAGAAAGCTGGGGTCCGGAGTGCAAAGAATAAAAGAGCGTGCATGAAAAGGCTAATGGATGTGAAGGAAGCGAAAGAAGTATGCAGAGATCGAGCAAAGTGGCGATCCGTCGTCTCTGCCTACCCCTGTGGGACCATGGCGTGAGCCTTATGTATGTATGTATGTATGTTTTACTACTTACTTAAAATCAAATTGAAAAACGTATTTCTTGATATATTTTTTTACTTCTACATATTATAATAGGTAAAGACTATGTAAACTGACCCGAGTTATAGTTGTGTTTACACGCATTGAAAGTCATGTCAAACTTCGCAGTTTAGTGCTCATTAACTTAAAACCATCTCCGAATCCACTGTAATATCGGGGGGGAGATCATAAATTTATACTTTCTCATATTTGAGGCTACCCGTTATAGCTTTCCGGACTCTTACGGGTTGACGTCTGACAATGACGATGGGGAAACTAACCCGCATCCAAGCTTGGCCCTCGGCGGGACGAGGATGGACAGCCGCAGGTCAGTCAGCCTGTCGGTGTCGTGGCACAGCGTTGGCGACGATGACGCTTCCGATCCCAGGGATGCGCGTTCCGACACGAACTGCCACGACAACGCTTCGTGTGATTTGCTGAAACAGAATTATATTCTAGTATTTCAAACCCAGGTGTGCCTATGAGAGGACCTGCCACTGATCTAGGGAGGTGGGTTGCCATAGCCCCGGTGGTAATTTAAATGCCAAAATCAAGTGTTGGCCCTGGATTGTTAAAATCGTGACTCTGGGGCTAGGGAGATTAATTTATTAATTTAATTGACTCTAACATGGAAAATATTAAGCTACTTCATAAGCATATTTCAATACTATTTATCGCCAATGAATAATCTTATACCCGCGCGGATCCAGTTTATTCCCATTCCTGTTGGAATGTCTGAAAATCCCTTCATAGTGGTTGCCTATGACGTATATGGCACCTACATACCAATATTTCAAGTTTCTAGGTGTTATCGTTTCGGAGAGGGACGTATATCTCTTTATAACTAGTTCTTTTATTTTCCCGTGGGAATGAGACATTTTCCTGCGGTAAAAAGTACTCTAGAATGTTAATTCGGCTACACAGCTATCACCACACCGAATTTTATCAAAATCCGTCAAGTAGTTTTTGCGTTTTCACAACCAGACAGACACAGACAAAAAAATTTAAAATTTGTGTTTTGATATCTAAATTCTAAATCGATAATTGTCTGCACTACAGCAAGAATTGAAAAAAATATATATTTTTTGTATATACACGCAAGTGGGACCGCCGTTAGAGTTTTATTATGTGTAGGTATATAGATATTTACTGTGATTCCGATCTCGGAGGAGTTTCCAAAAATCCCTTCTTACTTAGGTACCTTTGTGCAAAATTTCATGATTCTATACCCAACGGTTTTGGTTATGCTTTGATCGATCAGAGTGTCAGCCAGTAGTTTCTTCTTTTATTTATAAGTTTATATTTCATCGGATAAACAAAATGAATTTCACAACAAATTCCACACTGGCAAACGAATTTGCGGACGGTAGCTACTCAATACTTCAATTCGTTCTTCATATTAATAAATGAAGCAACCCATCCGACATTAAGACATAGCTTTTATATATTGGGGAAATCAATCAAACATTCTTAAGCAAAGCGCTCAGCTACATTTTTTTTGCGGCTTAAACCCATTAATTTACCTGTTTTTGACAATCTCCTAAGCAAAAATAAAACTCGTTGGACTATTGAGAAAAAAAAAACTATAGTCAACTAAGATTATATCTGGGCGTAGTTGCTAATATTAATGTTGTACCTACCTACCAATTTATTGAACTTGATTATGAAATCTTTTATATTTACTCTTTGATATATAATTACTTACTCTTTAATGGGCAGCATTCCGACATCTGAAATAAAAAGAATAATGCACCTATTATTAACGAAGTAAGTACATACCTAAATATCTTTATATCTACGCAGAGTTTCGCAAAAGTGGTCCAATTACAAATGTTTTATTGTTTATTAATTGTTCATTCAAAGGTATTTTCGCACATTCATAGGGTTTCTACGGTACATAATGTATTCATGTCTCACGATTAAACAAAGTGAGGGTCAGCTTTAAAAACATGTTGCGGAACAAGTCCAACTGGCAATTAAAAATATCTCAGCGGTCATTCGCTTCATTTTGCTATGGTGGTATGGTTTCTTTATGCAAGCAAAGTAGCAAGATTTGTAACTAATAGAAACATAGAAGGAGAATGCTAGAGATGAGTTACCCACGCGCTTTCACGATTATCTCACCAACAAAATTATGTGCTACAATCACACCGCCTTCATAAGTTTGTAACAAGTTTTGATTAATTAACATAATGGTATTTGCTACCTACGAGTTGACGAGACCAACGTAATAAATAAAGAGAGTCTGGTGTCTATTGCATAATCATCGTGCCGTGATGATGGGCCTGATCATTAATATCTCATTTGGAAACTCACTTTGTATCCTTTGCAATATATACAAAATGTCCTATGTTCCTCTATGCCCGTTTTATTAATTATGGTTGAATTGTTTAGCTTAATTATGGTTGATGTAATAGACAAGTTATGGAAATGATTTCAAGCGATGTTATTTTTACACAATTTTTAGGTAGAATTATATTCATAAAAACACTTGTTTGATAAATACTTAATAATAAAATTTCAATTAACTATGAAATCGACCACCATAACCAGTATAAGTCATATTATTTGTTGTTATAGTAGTAGTAAAAGGTACTCACGTTTAACTTTAATCTTGAGACGCGACTGCGAAGCAAGGTAGTGAATGAGTTCGGAATGCACCGCATCATCGACTCTGTAACCGTTCACGCTCACCAGCTGGTCGCCGACCTGAAACCAAATACAACCTTTCTATTCATTCTAATAAATACATTTAAATACATTCCACGTATAAAATATCTATAAAAAATCAGCCATGTTCGTTCATTGGTTTAGCATCTTTTTAGGGTTCCGTACCTAAAAAGGCAAAAACGGAACCCTTATAGGATCACTTTGTTGTCTGTCCGTCTGTCTGTCAAGACCACAGGTCAAGACCCTTTATCTCGGGAACGCGTGGAGGTATCGAGTTGAAATTAAAACCATATACTTAAATCTACGGTCCCTTGAAGCTGTGAAAAAATCAAACCTTTAAGTAAAAAAAGATACGGCCGTTTATGCCGCAAAAATTGTACCTACATTTCGATACTCTCAAGGGAATCAAAATTCACAGGGTATTTCCCGTTGACCTAAAACTATGAAATTTGGCAGATAATTTTGTCTTATACCACAAGTACAGGGAAAAATCTGAAAAGTATACATTTGTAATTAAATCTTAAAAATATATATTATTTATATAAAGTACATAATTAAACAGAAATAATCGAGGAATACACAACGCGTAACAGAAAATAGCGCAATTCCTCATACGCCCCAATTAGTATTAAACATAAAAAAAATATGTTGCAATCGAACTTTAGTTGTGTCTAACCAATTTTCTTAAATATCGATCAATAATAGCACGATTTCCATACATAACACTGAGTTCAGCTATGCTAATTCATTTTTCGGTAAAATTTAACACATATTAAAAATAGCTGAAATCGATTAAGTAGTCGATACTGAAACAAACTAATTTCAGAAATTGCGCTTATTCTGTTACATATTGTATAATACCAGCGGCACCCGAGGTTTCAACAGCGTAGTTCCCGTTCCCGTGAGAATAATGGGCTAAAATATAGCCTACATTACTCTTTGATAATGTCGCTTTCCATTGGTGAAAGATTTTTTAAAATCGGATTAGTGGTATAGGCGTGAAAGCGTCGCATTTATAATATAACTAGCGACCCGCCCGGCTTCGCACGGGTGCAATGCTAACACTGAAACCTTCCTCTTGAATCACTCGATCTATTAAAAAAAACCGCATCAAAATCCGTTGCGTAGTTTTAAAGATTTAAGCATACATAGGGATATAGGGACAGAGAAAGCGACTTTGTTTTATACTATGTAGTAAAGTTAGGTACAATTTAGTAGGTATATACCTACTAAATTGTACGGAACCCTCCACGGTGGGCGAGTCCGACTCGTATTTGTTTGGTTTTTATTTTGTTACCGTTAGCCCCTTCTCACACGTACCGGTTTCCGGCGGTCCGGCAGTCCGGTCCGGCGGCGAAATGTATGGCCGATTGCCCGGTTGCCCGCCGGTACTTATGAAAGCGAACGTACATGGCCATATACTTCGCCGCCCGCCGCACCGACGGAAATCGGTACGTGTGAAAAGGGGCTTATGCTTGTACAATAATCTGGGCGGAACCCGATTTTTGTTGATGTTATACTGCTATTCGGGGCGGCGACAAACGCAACAAAGCAAAGATCATAAAAATCGGTCCAGCCATTATCGAGTTATAAATGGTGTAAATAACCCGACTTTGTTTTATATATTAATACAGATACAGATTTATCATACCGATTCAGGATTCCGAAAAAAAGTATCAGCGACCGCTACGTAGTGGTTACTTTATTGGCGCTCCAATTAATAAATATGTATACCATTGGCCCAATTGATTGCATCTATACTAACATCTATACTTCTACTAGCGACCCGCCCCGGCTTCGCACGGGTGCAATGCTAATACCAAAACCTTCCTCTTGAATCACTCTATCTATTAATAAAAAACCGCATTAAAATCCGTTGCGTAGTTTTAAAGATTTAAGCATACATAGGGACATAGGGATATAGGGACAGAGAAAGCGACTTTGTTTTATACTATGTAGTGATACCTACTGTATACTAATATTATAAAGAGGAAAGATTTGTATGTTTGTATCTTTGTTACTAATAAACTCAAAAACTACTGTACCGATTTTAAAAATTCTTTCACCAATGCTGCAATGGAAAGCTAGAATATTCCTGAGTATCATAGGCTATATTTTATTCCCGTATTCCCACGGGAATGGGAACTACGCGGGTGAAACCGCGCAAAACCGCTAGTCAAGAATAATTGTCTTTCCTGGGGTATAGATACGGCTAGTGCCATGTCAGGGTTACTATTGTCGTATAGAGCTTCATCACGTTCAAGTAGGAACTCGGCTAGTTGGAAACTAGCTAGCTTAACTTTAAAGAGATAAGACCTAGCTCGATTGATTTGTATTTGATAAGTAAATAAAATAAGAAAAATAAAAAATAAATAAAAAAGAGATACATTGGACCCCTAAACGTGATAGGTGGTGACTGGACGTGAGCCCATCGCCGGACCGGGGGGTCGATTTTTGAATCTCACCAAGTGACTAATTCTCACCGAAGTGAGTGATTTCGGAAAGTTCGTATTTTTGAAACTCATCGGTGACTTACTTTGTCATACCTATGATATCGATTTACGAGTGCCCCTACCCACTCGTAATTGAAATCACCATGCGATTGTTTTTGCCAGTTGACGTAGGTATGTGATATCTGCCAAAAGTGCCAAAGTATGTTTTTCGGAAGAATTAGCAGCGGGGCTCGATTGTGATATTTTGTGATTGCGACGATTTATTGAAAACAGAGTGTGACTTTCAAAAATACGGCTTTTGGAAAATGGTGACATAAAAGTCATCGGTGATAATTTTAGTCACCGGTGATTTTGATATCACCAGTGAGATTCAAAAATCGACCCCCTGGTCTATTTACACATGTCTCAGAATTAATTCTGAGACCTGCGGGTTTCCTCACGATGTTTTCCTTCACCGTCGATCTAGTGATAAATATGTACGTAAGTTTTTGAAAAACTCATTGGTACATGCCAGGATTCGAACCCGACCCTCACTGATTTTTGGCCGGCTCTTTAACCGTAAAGGCTATCACTGGTAAGTAAATGTACCGGCTCTTTAACCGTAAAGGCTATCACTGGTAAGTAAATGTATAGTAAAATGTATTAAAAAAAATCTCGTTTACTTGTTGGTAAGTATAAGATATAAGTACTTAATGCAAAATGCACGTGTGCTATGGAAAAGCCAACGTCTCAACATAGGTAAAACAGGTATGTGGACATGGGTATAATGTGTGCCTAAAAACCTCTAAGCAAATATTACCTAATTACCAGTTATTTCTATCATGCAATCTTAATCGATACATCTGTTCAAATAATTTGCGAAATTATAACACTCAAGTGAGTAAGTTTGGGTATAAGTTTAATTAGAAATTAACAAGTGACTAATGAAAGGCGGAAATATAATGTAGAGCAGGCAGGTAATATACCTAAATATTGGAATATTTCTCAGGTGTCGAAATGACAATCGGCAATAAAGTTATTATAGTTCAGTTGATATTGGGCCATGGTGGCACTTAGATATCTATACAACTTATTGTACTGACGCAATGGAATAGATTCGGCGTTAGGCACTGCTTTGTTGTAAGTTATCCCTTTCTTTTAAGTAAATAGTTGGAAGTTTTGAATGTATTCGGGCAAGGTCATGCTGACGATCAACTTTCTGAAACTCACAACAGATAAGAAGTACCTCTGTCAAATAAAAACAGATCAATAACAACTCGAGTTCACGAGTATATTTTAATCTACATCTTGTTGATGTTATTATATACATGAAGTATTAAATAAAGTGTAAATTATTTGTTAAATAGTACACGTGTATAATCAGTAATAGGCGTGTGGTTAAAGAGCCCGCTTGTCATTCGTGAAGCTCGGGTTCGAATTTTGGCAAGGCCAATGTACCAATGAGTTTTTCAAAAACTTACGTGTATATTTATCACTAGCTCGACGGTAAAGGAAAACATCGTGATGAAACCGCAGGTCCCAGAAATAATTGAGGCATGTGCCTATTGCACACCCAGTCCGGCGATGGGCACACCACGTGTCACGTTTAGGGGTTCATAGAATTTACTGGCGACTCGTGGGTATTTACAGAAATGGAATACCTGTGCCTACCCCCTCGGAGACAAAAAAAGCGTAAGATTATGATGTACCTACACATTAAATACGTATAATAGAGCTTCCGTGGCTTACGCGACCAATGACGGAGCCCTGGCCTACTTTCCAAAGTCAGCAATTTGAGGTTTGCTTGAAGGGATTGGGTACCAACAGAAGCATAATTTCGCTCAGCGAACCGGTCTGTTTCGCTTCAGTAAAAACAGTTTGCGAAACAGCAGTTTCTTAGAATTTAAGAGCAATTCGATTCTTCGTGGTAACTATGGTAATAGTATAGTAGGTCTCTTGAGTGGGCGCGTGATGAATGGTTCGCTATGACGTCAGAGGCAAACTTAGCTTGGCGTCTCGGCCGCGACACGCACGGCGCTTCTGTGACGAGAAGCACTTTCCTCACGTTCGTCTCGAGCCGGTAAAAGAAGCCGGACAGGTCGCCCCGCGCCCCACATATCGAGCAACTTTCGATCAGACTTTCGTTCCAACTTATCTTTTTTTGCGAGTGACGCAGGAGATGCCAGACTCGCCGACGCCCGCCGCGGCCCTCTGAAATTCACTTTCATTATTCAATTCGCGTGTTTAAAGTCTTATAAAGCACCGACACGAGGATTCAAAAATGGGATGTAATCTTGTAGACAATAAAAGAGAATGTTGCATAACTTATTAATCGTCCCCATTTTTACAAATTCAGAAAAATATATTATTTATGTTCAAGATAATATGTTGTGATGTAAAATGTGTGTAGTATTACATTTAGTTCGCTTGGTCACACAGCAAACTTGTTATACTGAGGCTCACAATATAATACGCGCGTGCAGCTGAACACACGCGCTGGAGAGTGTTTTATATTTGCACTTATCAGCAGTGACTCACTCTGCGATAACTGCTTATTTCATTTTCGTGTTTATATTTCTACAGTTTAAAAAACTTTGTTCTAAAATATTGCCTATATATGTATATATATATATATATACCTAATAGTAATAATAAATAATAATAATAATCTCACGCCTTTTATCCCCGAGGGGGTAGGCAGAGGTATTCCATTACTGAATATACCCACATTTCACGAGATATATTGGACCCCTAAACGTGATAGGTGGTGAGCCCACCGGGTCTATAAATACACATTGCAGAAACATTGCGGGTTTCCTCACATGTTTTCCTTCACCGTCGAGCTAGTTATAAATATGTACGTAAGTTTTTGAAAAACTCATTGGTACATGCCAGGATTCGAACCCGAGCCCCACTGATTTTCGGCCGGCTCTTTAACCGTTCGGGCTATCGTTGCCTATAAAATCCATCAATCCATCTCAGCCTCTTTGTCTATTCGCCAGGAGTACCTAGGTTTTTTATGTCTTATTAAATATAATGAAAAACGATGGAATAGCCTAAATGCACATACAGAAATACCAAAAAAAAAAAGCCAAAATCTTTTCACACGCAATATACACATCAATTGTTCTATTATTTTTGTTTTATTAATTCTTTTATCTATGAAAGCAAGAGCGAAAGATCAAACAAATTGTAAATGGCCGAGGTGTTAACTTGGTTACTAAGTAAACGGACGACGTCACGTCCGTCCACCGGACACCGTCTGAAGGACCGCATTAACGCTTTTCTATTTTAGCAAACGTTACACAAGAAGCATTAACTCAAAGAGATGCAGACGCACGCGAGCGGAGAGCGGTAGAAAGTGGGCAGTGTTGCTGATCGACCGCAGCACGGAGGTAATTGAGTGACTCACGCACTGGACACGACCCACCCCCATAGGAACATTGACTATTTCTAAATTGTCATATAATTGCACCGATTTGCACCTTCCTGCAGTTAGCATTCCACGCTCCAGAACATGGGCTCCTGGCGTTTTCTCCAGCAAATAGGTATAATTTAAAGAGTTTCACTTCCCGTTTACGTGAGTTTTCACTCAGGTTTATCTTATACTAATGCGACAGTAAATGGGTATTTTAATGTCAAGTAAGCAAGTGATTTATCCCCTAAATCTCATCGTCATAGATCTTAAAAAATTAAAGCGTTAGTTAGACCATAAACCCCAAATGTAGACTGTTTCTTGTTATACCTAAAAAATTTCAAACTCTTCGAGAACATGCAAACACTGTAATACATGTCCCATTGTAAACAAATCATAATTCTTGTCATAGTTTATGTAATAAGTACGTATTGATATAACACAACACTTGCTTTCGCCAATAAAACACAATATTCGATTCTCGTCAAACAACACCTGTCGAAACTTGCGAACAACAATGAGCACGATATCCGCGGCTGGCAGGCTGTCTGGCACACTTTGATCAACATAGTGCTGAGTCAGGCTCGAAGTGAAATAACTTTTGAGGAGAAACAAATCTGTTTCATAAGGCATTGACTTCAAATACCGTTTATCTAAATTTCAGTACCCACTTTATCATTACCAGGAGTCTCCGCGATTGTCCCAAAACACCTATTGTATTGTTCAAATTAATAACAACGGATGTACGCTTGACTTTTTCGTAACTCTTTGTTGAGGCAGTAATCGTGTGAAAAATTCCAAACATTTGCAGAATAATGTTTGAATTTTCCTGCTTTAATTATCTAATTATAACAAACCGTGATCATATTTTGGTTTTACAGTTATGTTTAATTACATTCGCTCTTATCTCCCTAACTTTGCACAGAATTTCTCATAGAAAGTAGCTTCATTTTAAACATGAAGAATGAATGTGAACGATCTCTGTTTATTTGCATTATTAGGTCATTTGTAAATAGAAAACTTTCAATTACAATTAAAAACCTAATAGGTATCATAAATCGTACGAGAGATTATCTATTGACTGCCATTATCCAATAAAGCGATCAGCAATCAGTAATGAAGTATTTGACCCAGATGTCGCTAACAAAATAGCCATTACCGTAGTACTCGAGATGAGTGCTGCTTAAGGAAACAACGCAGTTACGTAAGCGCTTTAAAATAATGGAATGCGTCTTACGACTATGGTTGCGACAACTGAACCTCGAATGTAGATAATTGTACAGGAGCCCACAAGCAGGCCAGTAAGTTAATTGTTAACAGTTTGTAAGCAAAGGTGTTCGCACGCGCCCAGCTGTGGGATAAACAGTACACAAGAGTCCGTGAGAAACTGCGCAATGACTTATGTATTACATGGCAAAAACTGTCAACATTAGAGTCAATCTTCCCTGTTGGTCATACAATGTTAGTACAAAGCAAACAGAGAAACTGAACAATAAGAAAATATTGCTCAAGAGACCAGCAAAAACATTGTGACAAAGTCACTAACACAATGTATACTATTGCTATTGAAATTTCTTATCAAGAAACAGACAGAAAACCTCAATTCTATACTACCTTACCTAAGTTCTATGCTACAATACTACGGCTGGATTCGACCAACAAAGAGATGCTATTGAGGTATGATATGTTAACTTGCTTGTCTATGCAATTCGACGACTTTTCTGCGCCTATTTTTCGTGATGGTGGTAATAACTCTATTCATGCCATCCCAGCACCTCCGGGAAGCCCAGCAGCAACTTGAAAGGTGAGGTACTATTACGAAACTTACCTTTAATCCTTGGAGATGAGCCTCTGAGTTAAACTCCACTTTGGAAACGAAAAATCCGGTTGCGTATTCCCGTCCCCCGCGCACAGAGAAGCCGAAAGCAGGTGCTGAACGGCGCGGACGCAACAGCCGCACCACGCGCACACGCCGCTCACCCGCACCTACCGCCACGCGCCCCGACCCCGACGTGGTCGATGCGGTTGACGTGGCGTACATGGCTACACTGCAACAATCAAAATATACCTATAAGTATTGTATACCTATGGGCCGCCAACTTTGAGTATTAAACCAACCGGAGACGCCACTGACAGGCGTTCCCCTCTGCCAAGAAAAAGTGTCGGTCAACGATCATACCTGTTATATACAACTAGTTTTTTTGAGTTCACGGAGTGCTCGGATTGGTGAATGTATTTGTGTGCATCTAGTTCAAGCTAGTGTTTAATTGTTTTGTCAAAAAATGCGTTTGTTTTAAGATTATTTGTGTTTGTTTCCTCGTCCCCCCCGCAGAAATTGGCAGACTTTTGTGCAAAGAAACTAGTGCGCGTGACGTCTCCTGTTGGTTTAATACTCAAAGGCCGCCAAACACTACTCGTGAAATGAAACCCCACAGAAAATGAGTTTTACCAAAATTGCGAGCTAGCTAGATCGATTTAACGTTCCCGTAAACTGATACTTACTGCAAAATTTATAGAAATCGTAAGAGCCGTTTTCGAAAACGCGCTTTCAAACATATAAATATAGCTCGTGTAATATGTGGGATAAGGATAACAAAATCAAGACAAGTGGTATACCCAGTGAGCAGATATAGCAAAGCAAAGAGATTTAAATCTCTTTGATATATAGTAACTTAAAATATCATTTCGTATACCCTTTGAGTATTAAACTTATTCCTTATTCGTAGTATTAAACGAACCGGAGACGCCGCTGTAGGCGTTCCCCTCTGCCAAAAAAAAGTGTCTGTCAATGGTCATACCTGTTATATACTACTAGTTTTTTTGAGTTCACGGAGTGCTCGGATTGGTGAATGTATTTATGAGCATCTAGTTCAAGCTAGTGTTACATTTTTCGCAAAGAAACTAGTGCGCGTGACGTCTCCTGTTGGTTTAATACTCAAAGGGTATACCTATGCAAAATTCTACAAATCTCAAAAAATCTGCTTTCCAATTTTTTGGATAGTCTGGCGATGAAAAAATAGGTGATGACAACGATGATTGATTGATGTTTTTGATGATAATAAAGTTAGTGGAGAGGCAGAGGCGGTATTCTTACCCTGATCAGCAAATTGATTCTTCATAGGAATAGAATAAGTATGCCTTTATCAAAGAGATTAAAATATTTATATAATATTTTTCCTAATATTACATAGATATTATCAAAGAGATTAAAATTGCCTTATTATATTTTAATCTCTTTGGATATTATATTCAGGAGTAAAAGTGTTCTGTGATTATATTTACCTTGAATTTTTTTTCTGTACAAAACGACTTTTTTCTACAATATAGGCTAGGAAGTAAGGAGACTCGTCAATCAATAAAGATAAAAATACAAAGAGGTTTAAAGAAAAAGTTTCTCTTTTTTTTTATAGATGTAATGGAACCTTTGAATGGAACTTACATAATAATATGAAGGTACCTACGTGGCCTACTTAAAATCTGTTTGGTATTTTTAACCGACTTCAAAAAGGAGGAGACTATCAATTCGTCTGTATGTTTTTTTTTTTATGTTTGTTACCTCAGAACTTTTCACTGGGTGGACCGATTTGGATGATTCTTTTTTTATTTGAAAGCTGGTGCTTTCAGATTGATCCCATTTTAATTTCGTCCAGTTCTGACAACGGAATCCATGAGAAAACCATATAAGTTGAAAATTTAAGTCGGTTTTTTACTCTTTAGAGTGGTTATTAATAAAATAAGTAGGTACTTATTTAATAGTCTTCCAGAGATATTTGAAGAAAGCAAAGGAAGAAAGATGTACTTACTTAGTAGGTATTCCTATTAATAAATTTTAAAAACATAAGACCCTACTGCTGTGACAATAACTGCGCGTGTACAGATCATTTATATGCCATTTGGGGACTGAAATAAGTTACATATAAGTTCATATGACACTGACCCACAATTTAACGCGAAGTACAAGGTCACTACAAAAGCAGTCAAGCTGTTTAGTATACAATACTAATCGTATAACGTGTCACGAAAGCTATTAATTAAGTTCCTTCATCAACGAACTAGATGTTAACTTTATGGTCACAAACAAATCAACCATATTATTTTTATTGTAACACAGCAACCAAATGGTACTCTTACGATCACCTCGCTTAATAAAATCTATCAGCGGCTTAGCACCTCATTTGTGTTAGCTGGGCTACCGGCAGAGAATATAGGTAGGTAACTATGACCTACTTACGTCTTACACAAATAAACTAGTTTTTTTTCTATATTATTTCTCTTAAAAATCGTTAACAATAAAGTCGTTGGTCCCGAGCTGCTCTAGGTAAACTAAATTTGTATGTACAAATTTGTATTTGTATGTCTCATCGCGTCACTCCCACCTTCACTCTCTGGGTAATGCATCAACAAATTACAGACAAAATTCTTATTTGTGGCGAGTTTGTAACTTATTGTAAACAAAATTCATTTGATTTATTCTGTCTGAGTGAACAAAAACTTAAGAAGGATCTATGTGAAGATTTCTTTAAGTTAAACTGATTTGTGTGGCTTCCTGAAAAAAATAAAGTGTAACAGTAGGTACCTGTGCTGTGTCGAAACCTATTGTGCCCCAAATTGTTTTTATAGAGTCCGACTCGCACTTGTCCGGTTTTTTTTTGCTATGTTATTTTAGCAGTAAGTTTTCCGAAAAATAAATAAATAAAATTACCTTCCCGCAGGTGCAAACGGATAAAAATACAATAAAGAAAAAACTTTTATATCCCTAAATAAGCCCTAAATCATTATGTTAAATTCAATTTCCTGTAAAGAGAATAGGTTCAGAAAAGATTATAGCACATTTTATCACCTCAATTAACTAAAGTATAATATCCGGTATTAACCTAAAATGAGAAGCCATTAAAATAACTTACAATGCAGTAACGCTTGCCTACTTTAATAATGCTAACTACCCTATGTATATCCCCCTACAACATCCCAATAGATAGTAATTGTAATAATATCAATATAGAATTTTACTAGAGTTTTTACATAACCGCATGGGAAGAAAGAAACATGTGTAAACAAATGTGATTTATAGTGCATAATAAGTTGTATTGTATTCTAAAATTAGTATTTTAATTATACTCTGTTTGTACAAATCCTTTAATCAAGTTTATTAGTGATCATAAGATAAAAAGTGTGTTGACCTAGATTCAACTTAGGAACGTGCTCTGTAAAATCCGCCATATTGATATTGTGTTTACTTGAGAAATGTTGTGAATCGGATATAATTGTGTGCTACAGAATAAATCCAAATATTAAGTATATAAGAGCTTCCTCATTTGTTCCTGAACCCGAGATACGAGTATATAAGTTTTCAATCAGAAGCGGGACGGCGTATGCCCACTCACTGGGCCCGTAAGTCTTCGGAAGTAAGGTCAGTGACTATAATTATAATTTTGATTGTGCTGATTCAACTTTACTAGACATTCAATAATACGACTGTGAAGTGCTGATCGTGATGATGAAGTGTTAAAGAACGATCATGGTTTCTAACGGACATTAACGTTTGAATATGGATTATTTATATTTGGCTAAGCGATACTTCTGATCAGTTATTATTTTATTTTACTATAAGGTTACAAAATAGATAATATACCTATGTACTTAACTTAGTAACATATATATATTTTCTCTCCCTCCTTTTTTTTGTACAGATTTATTGAGTTGTTCGTTTGCTTGTTAACAATTAATTTAAGTTGGAGAGTACCTGATTTGTTTGTAAATGAATAAGTGATTTTTTTATTTATCGTTTGCATAACGATTGTTAGCTATGGGGTCTGATAGACGTTCTAGATCTAAAAAACGGCACTTGTCTAAACACCGCCGCAGGCGTTATTCCACCAGTGTTAGCATTTCTTCGCCGTCGTCTGAGAGTAGTTATGAGCGGTCGCGTAAGCGAACTAAGAAATCTAAGAGACACTCTGATGACCGCCAACGACGACGTCACGGTCACAAAACTAAACGGAAAACACTACATGATGCGACTAAATTGAATACCAGTCATGTAGCGCGCACACTGACTCCTCCATTACCATCATCATCGCAAAATCCGGCTCCATCTCTTGCGGCTGGTATTAGCACAAATAATTGTCAAGTTACTGTAACATCCAATCAACCAGATGGTTTTAGTGCTGGGCAATATAATAATAATGCAATTTTTTCCTCTCATACCTTTGCACACATGAACTCTATACCGGAATTTGATCCCAGCGATGGTTCCCAGAATATTGAATCTTGGATCCATAAAGTGAATGAGTGCGCCCAAATATATTCTTGGAATCAAATTCAGACCTGCCACTACGCATTAGCTAAGCTGACGGGCTTAGCTAAGCGATGGTATCAAGGATTACCATCATTACTTTTTACTTGGGATCAGTGGATGGAAAAGCTGAAATCAGCATTTCCTTCAACGGAAAATTATGGAGATTTACTTCAACGCATGTTACTAGTTCGTTGTAAAATAGGCCAGCCGCTGGATGTATATTACTATGAAAAAATGATCTTAATCAACAAATGTGAAATTATAGGTCGTAAGGCTGTAGGGTGTTTAGTACACGGTATCGATGACAAATTTGTCAGGATGAGCGCGAACGCCTGCCGTTTTGAGGAACCAGAGCTATTGTTTTCTTACCTTAAAACTTTATCGCAGAACGATACCTATCAAATTAATAAACGCAGACTATTTGGCAATAAAGAATCAAGCGTGTAACAGGATCTTTCTAACAATAGCTCTGAGAACCCAAAACGCGATATAGTATGTTTTAATTGTGGCGAATTGGGCCACATTCGCTCAAAATGTACTAAACCGATGAAAAAATGCAGTCTTTGTCGTAGAGTAGGTCATTTGGCAAAGGACTGCCGTAACAGGAATTTTACTTCGACCGGCACAATTGATCTTAATGTTGAATCTAATAAGATGCTTTCACTCCCGGCACCTGTTGACAAAAACGTGATGCGCATTCAGTCGGATGATGTTGAGACTAACAAATACTTCAAAGATGTTCAAATTGAAGGTAAAACAAAGCGCGCCTTCATAGATTTAGGTAGCAGCTGTACGCTATTAAAAGAGAGTATTGCATTAGAAATGGAAGCTGGAAATGCGAACATCAACACCCAAATCTTCGAGGGTTTGGTAATTCAAGTGTAACACCATTGGGATCGGTTAAAGGGTCTATATGTGTTGATGATATCGAAGCTCAAGTTACATTGGTAATAGTTTCAGATCATTACATGCCGTGCGATATAATAATCGGTCAAACATTTACTGAATTGCCCAACTTGATAATGTACAAAACTTTAAATAGCTTGATATTTTACCAGGCGCCTGATATAGGAAATGACAATTTAACAGCTAAAGTAAAGCTTAACGCTCTTAACAATATCACTATTGAAGCTTGTTCAACTTCTCCTACCGAGGTGTTTACAAATGTACAGTTTTCTGGCACTTTATACGTTCCAACTAGGTTTTGTAGCAAAACAAATAAAAAGTATCTAGTATTGTCTTGTCAAGGTCCCCTTTACCGACTGAAGATATTCAGCTAGGTACATTGTTAACAGAAGCTGAGACTGAAAAATTTCATCAATTGTTAAACAAATTTCGAGATTGTTTTGCTTTAGACCTAGCAGAGCTTGGAAAGACGAATTTGACTGAAATGATTATTAAATTAAAAGATGAAAACCCCGTTGTATATAACCCCTATCGTATGTCATTAAAAGAGAAAGAGCAACTTTCGGAAATAATAGAAGACCTTCTTAAAAATGGAATAATCAGAGAAAGTTTGTCTTCCTATGCAAGCCCGGTATTACTGGTAAACAAAAAGAATGGACAAAAACGCCTATGCGTTGATTATCGCGCTTTAAATAGAAAGACCATTAAAGATAAATACCCCTTGCCCCGGATCGAGGATAAGTTAGATTGCTTGGGTGGAAATTGCTTCTTCACAAGTCTCGATCTTGCGTCAGGTTACTACCAAGTACTTGTCGCCGAGGAGAGTAAACACTTAACAGCGTTCGTTACTCCGGACGGCCTTTACGAGTATAATCGTATGCCGTTCGGATTAGCGAATGCCCCAAGTGTTTTTCAAAGAGCAATAAACTCTATGTTGAACGGGGTAGGTCAAAAACTTGTTCTAGCATACATGGATGACCTTTTAATTCCATCAAAAACTGTTCAGGAAGGGCTAGAGAAACTAGAAAAGGTCTTGATTATGCTCAGGGATTCGAAAGTTACTTTAAATCTATCGAAATGTGTATTCTTCCAAGAACGAGTAGATTACTTGGGGTACGAAATTTCAAGTGAGGGAGTTAGGCCCGGAACACTTAAGATAGATGCGGTGAAACGTTTTCCGGTACCAAAAAACGTGCACGAGATTCGCCAATTTGTCGGACTCGCAAGTTATTTTAGAAAATTCGTTCAGAATTTTTCAGTTATTGCAAGGCCACTAACTATGCTTACTAAGAAAAATGAACCTTGGCAATTTGGAGCTGAGCAAACCAAAGCATTTAATACTCTGAAAGAGAAATTGGCCAACAGACCTGTCCTTGCGCTTTATAATCCAAATTCTCAACTTGAAGTGCATACTGACGCGAGAAAATTAGGAATTGGAGCTATTTTGTTACAAGACAGCGGCAAGGGTCTCCAGCCTATTGCTTATTATAGCCGACAAACATCACCCGAGGAGCAAAAATTCCACTCTTACGAGTTGGAGACCCTTGCCGCGGTTACAGCTTTGAATCGATTCCGTGTATACTTACTGGGCGTCCCGTTTAAACTTGTTACGGACTGTAGTGCTATCCGGAGCACAATGTCTAAAAGAGATTTAATCCCTCGCGTCGCAAGATGGTGGATCGCGATGCAGGAGTTCGATTTCACGATAGAGTATAGACCGGGGCCAAAAATGGCCCATGTAGACGCTTTAAGTAGAAACCCCATTATTGCTTCGAATCCACCATTTCGTGATGATACTATATTTCGGATAAACGTAGATGTGGCTAGTGTAGATACGGATGAAAAGTGGCTACAGACTGTGCAACAGTCAGATGTCGAACTACAAAGAATTGCTGAAATATTAAAAGATCCTAATAGTGCGAATATAGTCGAGATCAAAAATAATTTCACGCTCAAAAACAATAAATTGTACCGAGTATTAAAAAAGGACGATACCATCAGTTTGCTTTGGGTTGTTCCTAAATCAGTTCGCTGGCAAGTTCTCCAAAGTAATCATGACGCGGTGGGACACTTTGGTTATGAAAGACATATGACAGGATTCGAAAAGTTTACTGGTTCAAAAAGATGCGAAGGTTTATCAAAAAGTACTGTCAATCTTGTCTACATTGTGCCCATAATAAAGTGCCTGGTGGCCCTAAGGAAGGAATGCTACATCCTATTCCGAAACCTGACAAATCTTTCGAAACTCTGCACGCTGATCATTGTGGGCCATTTCCTCAAAGTAAGAAACGAAATTCGTACATACTTGCAATAATTGATTCCTTTACAAAATTTATTTATATTAAACCCGTCAGAAACTGTAAAAGTAAGACCACTATAGGTGTTTTTGAAGATTACTTCTCTCTCTTTGGCGTTCCACGAAGACTTATCACGGACAGAGGGACTAGTTTTACAAGTCGTGAATTTACCGATTTTATTAAACAAAAGGGAATCTGTCACGTGTTAAATGCAGTAGCGTCTCCACGTGCGAACGGTCAAATCGAGCGCTACAATCGCTCAATTGTGGATGCGCTAACAGCTATTAATCACGACAAACCAGATAACGAATGGGATATGATGATTCCAAAGGTCCAGTGGGGCCTTAACAACACTATTAATAAGGCGCTAGGGAAAACACCCGCTGAAGTCTTGTTTGGTGTTGTCCCCACTGGCGTTTCCGATGGTGCCATGAATCCCGTGGTATCCGAAATTCATGAAATAGTTAATCGCGATGATATTAGGACCGATGTAAGTGAAAGAATCTTAAGTGAGCAAGAAAAGCAAAAAGAGCGCTTCCGATAGAAGGCGCAAAGAGGCTCATACGTATAAAGTTGGTGATCTTGTACGTGTGGAGAGGGAAATTAGCAGCAACCAGCCAGGGCAGAGTAAAAAGCTACAGCCCAAATGTAGTGGGCCTTACAGGATCGTTAAAACACTATGTAATGATCGGTATGAGATAGAAGATACCCCTATTACAAAAAAAAACGGTAAACCCCTATATAGAGCCGTATTTGCTGTTGATAAAATACACCCGTGGTTAGTTTACGCTAATGACCCCATAAGCAGTGATTCTGAATCTGAAAGTCCATAAAATATTAACTATACTAATGATAATACAAAAACGTACCTATGTTGTGATTTTATTTGATAATTGTAAACAAATGTGATTTATAGTGAATGTATTTAAGTTACGAGCCCCCTGTGGCGTTACTAGCCCCCTGTGGCGTTACCAGCCCCCTGTGGCATTACCAGCCCCTTGTGGCGTTACCAGCCCCTTGTGGCGTTACCAGCCCCTTGTGGCGCTACCAGCCTCTTGTGGCGTTACCAGCCCCTGTGGCGTCCCCAGCCCTCTGTGGCGTTACCAGCCCACCTGTGGCGTTGCCAGCCACCCGTGGCGTTACCTGTTCCATTGAAGTGACTAAAAGTAAAAGTGACCAAAAATGAATTATGTCAGGTGCTATATACCCATTTGGTGGTATTGAGTTGTAATATGGATTATATAAATATTCTGTAAACATTATATTACCTATACATAGCAGTAGGAATTTACATATTTTGTTTATATATTATATACCATTTAATGAATTATATATGTCACCGTAAAATTGCAAAAACCGTTAGATTGTAATCTATCTCGCGAGATTGTAGACTGTCGAAAGATTGTGAACCGAACATACTGCTTACAATTTAACGCATTATTTTTCGGTAGATTATAATATATCGAAGTGAAACTGATAGATCACAATCTATCTAGCGTTAAATTGTCAACTGTCCAAGGACTGTCCCTGATTGGTCGGTTTTGCCGTAGCTATTTCTGTACCCATAGAGTTAGGAATCAACCACAGCTATCAGTCAAACAAAATAAAAGCAATAAAAAAATTGCGACATTAAGTATATTGTATTTATTATTTAGTAGATAGGTAATCAATAATTCTGACATTATGTTAAGAAAAATATGGAACAAAAAAACAGAAATATTTTCTCTTCAAACATAAAATAAAACTAAAAAGTAACAAAATTTTCACTTTGAAAAAAAACGATCACTAAATAAAACCTACATTAAAAAACTAAATACAAAACAAAATCTATACCTACTTAAAAAAAACTCACGCTTTTTATCCCCGCGGGGGTAGGCAGAGGTATTCCATTTCTGGAAATACCCACTTTTCCCGAGAATATTCGACCCCTAAACGTGATAGTTGGTGAGCTCATCGCCGGACCGGGTCTGTTATAAATGCCTCAGAAATAATTCTGAGACATGCGGGTTTCCTCACGATGTTTTCCTTCACCGTCGAGCTAGTGATGAATAATGTACGTAAGTTTTGAAAAATTCATTGGTACATGCCAGGATTTGAACACGAGCCTCACTGATTCTCAGAATTATTTATTTCCTACCTACTAAATAATAAATAATAATAGCGGTGATAGCCCGGACGGTTAAAGAGCCTGCCTAAAATCAGTAAGGCTCGGGTTCGAATCCTGGCATGTACCAATGAGTTTTTCAAAAACGTACGTACATATTTATCACTAGCTTGACGGTGAAGGAAAACATCGTGAGGAAACCCGCAGGTCTCAGAATTAATTCTGAGACATGTGTAAATAGACCCGGTCCGGCGATTGGCTCACCACCTATCACGTTTAGGGGTCCAATATATCTCGTGAAATGTGGGTATTTCTAGTAATGGAATACCTCTGCCTACCCCCTCGGGGATAAAAAAGGCGTGAGATTATGCTTATTATACTTATATACTTATACTAAATAATAAATACAATATACTTAATGTCACAATTTTTTTAATGATTTTAATTTGTTTAACTGACATCTGTCGTTGATTCCTAACTCTATGGACACAGAAATAACTACGGCAAGACCGACCAATCAGGGACAGTCCTTGGACAGTTGACAATTTAACGCTGGAGAGATTGTGATCTATCAGTTTCACTTCGATATATTATAATCTACCGAAAAATAATGCGTTAAATTGTAAGCAGTATGTTCGGTTCACAATCTTTCGATAGTCTACAATTTATTTATTTATTTATTTATTTAACTTCATGTACCAAGAAAATGTACACATGGCGAACTTAATGCCTAAAGGCATTATCTACCAGTCAACCATCAGGCTAAGCAGAAATAATTTGGCGGAATTGGCCGCAAATAGTAAAAAAAATCAATTAAATATAACATTACGGTAAATATAATATATATATATATATATATATATTATTACGTAAATCCTAATACATATATATGTTGATAAAATAAACTAATACATACTATATATCGTAACAAACATAAAACAAAAATACTTACATAAAATAATCTAAAGATGATGATTTTCTTTCAAACAATTTATGTTTGACCTGATAAAAACGCACGAATTTTTCTCTTAAAAGAAAACTTGCATTGGGATTTTCTAATGCAAACGGGGAGGGTGTTCCAAAGCCTGATGGCATGCACAGTGAAAGAGTTGGACACAAAACCAGTACGGTGAGAAGGCATATGTAATAACAGATGATTGCGAAGACTTCGACTGTGGGAGGAGCCCAAGAGCTGGAATCTACATTTCAAGTAGTTAGGAGAAAACGGATCGTTGAGAAGTGAATAAAGCATGCAAAGCATCCGAAGCTGTCTTCGCTTTGGGATGGGTAGCCAGTTAAGCTGAGAACGGAAGGTAGAGATGTGGTCATATTTGCGTAAACCGAAAATAAATCGGATACAATTATTTTGGAGGCGATCCAGTTTATTTACAATCTCGCGAGATAGATTATAATCTAACGGTGTTTGCAATTTTACGGTGACATATATATACATTAATGAGACTAAAAACTGTGTCGAAGTAGATTTTAGTTATAAATTTCCTTTTATTATTTTCTTTCAATTATACGAAGATAATATTTACCTAAGTTATATGTATATGAATTAATAATTTTTGAAACACGCGGGGTCGCGTGTAGTGTCAGAATAGGCCGAATGTAAACAAATGTGATTTATAGTGCATAATAAGTTGTATTGTATTCTAAAATTAGTATTTTAATTATACTTTGTTTTTACAAATCCTTTAATCAAGTTTATTAGTGATCATAAGATAAAAAGTGTGTTGACCTAGATTCAACTTAGGAACGTGCTCTGTAAAATCCGCCATATTGATATTGTGTTTACTTGAGAAATGTTGTGAATCGGATATAATTGTGTGCTACAGAATAAATCCAAATATTAAGTATATAAGAGTTTCCTCATTTGTTCCTGAACCCGAGATACGAGTATATAAGTTTTCACATGTATTTGGAAACATCCGGCAAAAATTTTGGGATGTTAAGCTCAAATGTCTTTAGGTTATTTTTTGAACTCATTGTCATGGTTTAATATTTTTTTACAGGTAACAATCTTATATCTGTATTTGTATATACAAAACAATATCTCAACAAAAGTGGGTATATGTAATGACGACTCATTGCAAATTAAAACCTTCATCTTGGATATAAAGCACAATATCGTTATCGAGCATCGATATTCCAGCTAAGATCACGAACATCTCATTCCTAAACTGAGGGTGTTCGGTAAAGAAGCGACTACTAACTTGCTACTCTTCCCTTGACATTATCACAATAGTACAACTAAAGGTCGATATGAACGCTATGTTATGTTGCGGTAGAATATTTCAACACTGCAACTTTAAGTCGGAATCAGAAGACGTTATCAATCCCCTTCGTTAACTAAAGTAACATCATAAGTATTATTTTTACATTAAATATTTCCGACATCTTTACTATAGTTAATTCGGTGTTGTGTTTTATAAGATCATAAAATATAATAATAATAATATAATCTCACGCCTTTTTTATCCCCGAGGGGGTAGGCAGAGGTATTCCATTACTGGATATACCCACATTTCACGAAATATATTGGACCCCTAAACGTGATAGGTGGTGAGCCCATCGCCGGACCGGGTCTGTTTACACATGTCTCAGAATTAATTCTGAGACCTGCGGGTTTCCTCACGATGTTTTCCTTCACCGTCGAGCTAGTGATAAATATGTACGTAAGTTTTAGAAAAACTCATTGGTACATGCCAGGATTCGAACCCGAGCCTCACTGATTTTCGATGATCATAAAAGTACTAAGTAATTAATGTTGAACCGATTTATTTATTTATTATGCCTTTAGCTTATGGCAATATTAAACTCGGTTGGAACTTGGCTGAAAAATGCAGAATCGAAAAGTAGAAATGCGATAAAGACTTAAACACAGAAAATATTCAATGAACCATTCAATTCAAATAGGACGGACAGATGTCGTCGAGCCAGGTAACTTGGGAGTTTCCTTAATGTGATTCTAAGCTTAGCGTAACTTAGAAATATTTTTTAAGATATAAATTGATGTTTAAGTTAGAGAGCAGTGATAGCCCGGACGGTTAAAGAGCCGGCCGAAAATCAGCGAGGCTCGGGTTCGAATCCTGGCATGTACCAATGAGTTTTTCAAAAACTTACGTACATATTTATCACTAGCTCGACGGTGAAGGAAAACATCGTGAGGAAACCCGCAGGTCTCAGAATTAATTCTGAGACATGTGTAAACAGACCCGGTCCGGCGATGCACAAAGGTTGATTTTAGCTAATTATGCGGCCATAATTGAATAAATAAAAGTTTTTTTAACAAAACCAGCTAACATTCCTAGAGCTTAGCAATAGTCCTAAGAACAATGGGCCGGACGGGCAAGGCGCCACTTCGCATGACATTCGAATACGGTCAGTCGGAACTTTACTGTCTCCTGCTACCCGCGTAATCGTTATTTTGAGTTTACTTGAAATCATCTCTGTCGAGGATAATATTCTTGTTCAAAGACATTTTAGTGCATTGAACGTTATGGATTCGAACAATTCAGGTAAAAACCAATATTTTTAGCTATTTATAAACAATTGGAATTGATAATATTGTCTGATATATATAACCTACCAAACTTAGGTCGTTTTCAAAAAGAAAAATCCGGTGGTTTTTGTGTTTATTAGTAATTTTGTTATACTTTCCCCCTGATCGCGCTTTAATTCTTATGAAGAACGATAGCTGGTACTTCTACCTTTTATTGACGTGAGTATTACTTGCTAATTCCTGCTATTATGTACTATGAGGGTAGTTATAGAAAAATATTTTTTTTTATGTTTTTTTTCAAATTCTATAATTTCTCGTTTTAGTGTCTCCTGGCTCTTCTGGGGTAAAAATAGTGCAACGCAAATGGCTTTAATGAACAAATTCAAGGGCAAAACTTGGCAAATTTGGATGAAAAATTCGAATATTTGGAAAATGATACACACACCGGCACAATTAGCGGAACAGAAAAAAAAAGGAGAAAAAAGAGGGAATTTAGAACAATGAATGTAATTTTTAAACAATATATTATTTAAAATGAAACAACAATTAAATTAACATGTTTTGACATTCATTTGTAACACCATACTTAAAATTTTATAAAAATAAAAATTAAATTAAACAAAATGCATTTTTCTTCGATTTTTAATTATAGAGAAACAGCAGAAAATTCAAGATTTTCCAAAGTTTAACAACAATTTCAATGACTGTTCAATATCGAGTGTTTCCTCCTCGTGATCTGATGAGGGTTTCCATCCGTCTGGGCATGCTGCGGATGATGTTATCAATGGTTTCTTGGGGCAACCTCTGCCATTCTTCAAGTAATGCGTTTCGCAACTCGTTGAGATTATTGGGAGGGGGCATTCTTGACTTTACACTCCTCTTTAGCAAGTCCCAGACGTGTTCTATAGGGTTCATATCGGGGGACCGTGCTGGCCACTCCATCACCGTTATACCAACATGGTTTAGGTATGTCTGTACTGTGCGAGCACTGTGAGCCCGAGCATTATCCTGCATTAGAATGAAGTTGTTACCAATAAAGGGGGCAAATGGCACAACATGTTCTTCTAAAATCTCCCTGATATACCGATCAGCATTCAGATTCCCGCCATCGACCACTACTAACTCCGTACGAGCTCCTAAACATATTCCTCCCCAGACCATAATTGAACCGCCGCCATATGCAACTGTATTTTCAAAATTAGACTGGATATACCGTTCTCCTTTGCGTCTCCATACTCGCTGCCTTCTATCAATTTGATTTAACATAACTCTGCATTCATCAGTAAAAAGAACCTGTCCCCAGTCGTCGAAGTCCCAATCACGATGTTCACGACCAAAGTGTAGACGGTTTGTGCGATGATGTCTCTCAAGTTTTGGGGCTTTGGCGGGCACATACGAGCCTATACCCACTTCTTCGAATCTTCTACGAACTGTCCGCTCACTCATCCTTACTGCTCGTACCTCTTCCAGTAAATTTCGAGCCTGCACCGCCGTTAGTCTCGTGTTCCGTCGGACTTGAAGTTGGAGAAAACGGTCATCCCTCCTTGAAGTACACCTTTTCCGGCCTTGTCCTCTCCTTCTCACTAGAGCATTCGTCAATCTGTATCGTTGGATGCTACGATAAATCGTTGATAACGATCGACGAAGGCTTCTGGCAATCGATCTGTAGGTTTGACCATTTCTCCTCATTTGATCTGCCCTAATGATTTCTGATGCCGTTAAATCAGGCATAATTAGATGCTCGTAAATTATCAATATGCGAAAAAACTCAAAAGCCTCAAAAACTGCAATTCAAAGCTTTTCAAATGGAATTCACGAACCTTCTAAAAACGGACAAGCGGTGGAAAAAATGAATCAATGAAAATTAAAACAAAAGAATGAAAAAAAGGGCAGTCGCTTAGTATTCCATTTTTAAATTAAAACCCAAATTTAAAAAAAGCTTGTTTAGCCGGCCAGTAACACGCAAAAATGCGTAAATACTCCCTTTTTTTTCTGTTCCGCTAATTGTGCCGGTGTGTGTATATTGTCTTTGTATGGTGAATTTGAGAAAATTGTTAAAGACCTTAAGAAGAAACTGGCTTACTTTAAAAGTGACATCAAGAAAAAGTGGACTAAATCACAGAGAAACCAAGCCTTTTTCTTTAAATCTAATCAGAAATGGTGAAATATTATTGGTTAATTATCAGAGGAGGCTCAGGAAGCCCGGAACAAACACTTCCGTATGTACCGAGAAAGCTATGCCCGTAAATTTACGCGCGAAGATTGTAATCGCGACATATTTAATAGGTTATTGCTTAGCTCAGACCCATTACTAAGCAGCACAAACCGCAGAAGAAAAAAAAGTTTCAAAAGCCTTTTTTCCCGAAATAATAGCTATGTTGATTCCAATTTTAAAGATCCGATATTAGCAGATACTTCGGGAAACAGCGAAGAAGATTCCGATGACGATTCAATTGGTTAATATTAGTAAAAAGTTAATCAGAAAGTACCTACCCTTTGCCTTTGTCATTAAAACTGCATAAAACTGTAGTAAACATAAGTTATTTCAGAATAAAGTAACAGTTTGAATGAAAATATGACTTTTTTTAATAGTTTACATATTTTTTTACCAGTTAAGGCATTAAAATAATTTTGGCCGCACAAAACTTGAAAATCAACCTATGTGCGATGGGCTCACCACCTATCACGTTTAGGGGTCCAATATATCTCGTGAAATGTGGGTATATCCAGTAATGGAATACCTCTGCCTACCCCCTCGGGGATAAAAAGGGCGTGAGATTATATTATTATTATTATATTTAAGTTAGCTTTAAGGATTATGCAAGCCATGGATACAAACGTAATATTAATAGTTTGCCAGTTCCCTCTAATAAAGCAAAACCTCAAGAACCGCAACATAATATTTATGCATTTGCTATTTTCCTCATCAAATTGTCAATGGTGCAAAGACGCGGGGTCGCGGGGGTCGGTGCGCAGCGAGGGCTAGAGTGCAGACTCCTCTGACGAAGTGCAACGACCTCTGCGCCCGCGCGCTGTCGCGAAGCCTCCTGGCCGCGCCAAAACGCAACCCGCTCCAGCGCCGATGTTCTAAACACTCATTGACACACTACTAGCTGCTCACTGAGCTCACTGCACTCAGATTGACCTTAATTACCTTGCATTGCCCATCACACACACCGACGCACACTCGGCTAATAGAACATTCTATGTAGGGTAAGTATGAACTTTTTAACTAATCAAGTTATCATAATAACGATATTTAGTACTGACTACCAATATTTGCAGCTTGCGCCTAGTGTAAATTTAAAACCTGATGAGACTAACACATCAATCGCGGACTCCTTGTGTTTGTCAACATAGAATTTGTATATTTGTCAATAAACATTCTATTGTATGCTTTGAGTATTAAACCAACCGGAGGCGCCACTGACAGGCGTCCCCTCTGCCAAAAAAACGTGTCGGTCTTTGAGCACACCGGTTAAATACAACTAGTTTGTTTGAGTTCACGGAGTGCTTGTATTGGTGAATGTATTTGTGTGCACCTAGTTCAAGCTAGTGTTTAATTGTTTTATCAAAAAATGCGTTTGTTTTAACATTATTTGTGATTGTTTCCTCGTCCCCCCCGCAGAAATTTCCAGACTTTTTTGTAAAGAAACTAGTGCGCGTGACGTCTCCTGTTGGTTTAATACTCAAAGATTGTATGTAACGTCACCTTTTACTGCTATACAAATATTGTGCTCGTATATTGTTATTAATAGATTGGCCTTATGCTATGATGTAAGAAGTTTTCTTGTTTAATGATCATAAACTTACACGCTGTATACAATAACATATTTTAAAGGTGTTTTTAAGCCAGTTAGATATCTTAAAATGTCTGAGTAAGACACTTGGTAAGACATTTGACCTACAGTTGAAATGGGTATCAAGAACTTAGCAAAATATGATAATTTAGTTCCAAATTCGATATGATAAAACAAGAAATTCCTCGGCATCCAACGAACAACAATATGGCAAATCGTGGAAGTGAAAGTTTTGATGAAGCGGCTACACTTGCCACAAAATGTTTCACGCACGTAACTAAATTCTGAAGATTCTGTAGATGTCATTACCGCTCATTCGGGTCCAAAAATTATGCAATACACAAAATATGTTATCAAGGCATGTGTTTGCGAAACGGAAACTGCTCACCAATCAGCAGTACCTGTTATGTATGAATAGTTCTGAAGGGTGTAAGATATGATAATGATAAAGATAACGTGATATTACAGACAGCAGATCAGAACCAAAAGATATTAACAGAAGGCAGATTTGGAGCAACAGAAGGTTTTAGAACAATGGGTGTGCAAATGTATGGTAACACGCAACCGTAGTAGTGCAATATCGGGCTCATTGTAGGTCTACACTCCGACGCAGGTGGCAAGGGCGCTCAACCGTGAATCCCCGCCGCCCCGTTGCGCCCCAGTCGACAACTGTTCCCCGCGTTTTTTCTATCAAAGAGCAATGGCCTCTAAATCGCGAACTTAACAAAATTCAGTATTTTAGAGTAACTACAGAGAAGCTGCTAACCTCGAGGATAATAATGTACGACACACAAAGTTGAACAAAAAGAGTTAAACAAAACCTGTTTCCGCGTCTCGAGGAAACGCTTATATTGTTTTGAAGTATGAAGAGATGGCTTTGAAGATAACGTCGTCGTTACATTATTTGGTCTCAATATACAACTCGTGTGTTAGGACTAAAATAAAAAACCCGGTCAAGTGCGAGTCGGACTCGCGCACGAAGGGTTCCTTACCATTATCTATAAAAACGGTAAAAAAAATCACGTTTGTTGTATGGGAGCCCATTTAATTATTTATTTTATTCTGTTTTTTAGTATTTGTTGTTATAGCAGCCAAAGAAATAAATCATCAGTGAAAATTTCAACTGTCTATCTACGAGTATCACGTTTCATGAGATAGGTACAGCCTGGTGCCAGACGGACGGACTGCGGAGTCTTAGTAATAGGGTCCCGTTTTACCCTTTAGGTACGGAACCCTAATAAAAACGGACAACTAATAAACATTATGACATGTGGTTTTATGCTTTAACCGTCAACAGATGTGTAATAAAATATGATTGTGCCATGGTATTTAATAATTGTCTCATGATTTTCGCCTCGAGCATATTTAAAAAGAAAAACAATAGATCAATATTGCTAGGATACGAAACCACAACTTTTGGGGAGCGTAGCTAACAGCCGAGGGGATTCTTAATTTCCGGCTAACCTAACATTAGGGAAGCCGGTACCATGCGCTTGCAGTGGGATTGAATTACGACATTCTCCATGCTTATAATGCTTACAATCATGATATTATTTTAATTGTAGGTACCTACACACCAAAGAGGTTGGAACAAAAAAATTTTCCAGGAAATGTTTTCTTCAAACGTCTTGGACAATTTTTGAAGCTTCAATCAATGAATACAATGCTTTTCGGAATCGTCGGTTTTTTCACTATAAGTTTGTATTGAAGTTAGAAGAAAAAAATTATCTTTGATCAAATCTCTTTGACCGTCCATTACTCTTTTTGTTATTGCAGGTTATTACTTTCCTTTTTATAACCAGACAAACGACGGATACAGGCATAATCTTTCCTCCTCTTCGATGCACAGTACATGAATATACAATGTAAAAAGAGCTAAAAGGAGGCAACAATTCGCAAGAGTAAACTAGTGCTAGCAAAAAACTAAAGGTAGGTACTTAATCTAAAATTTTTCACATTACAAAACCTATTAATTTAGTTTCTGTGTAGATACCAAAATAAGTACTTAGGTATGTTAAATTCGAATTTTAAATTCAAAATTCATGACGCCTTGTTGAGAAATACTCTTACCTCTCAAGCCAATAAAATAAAACACAAAATTTGATTTTTAATTGTTATTGGAACCGAGCGGTGCTCGACGAATATTATCCTCATCACACAGATCAATAACTAATGTTAGTCTAAACAAAATAAAATGCGAAAACGTTGCATACCACCACATTACGCAGCCCTGCCATAGAATAATGACCGCCCCGGTCAAACCGGCCGCGACGGGTCCTCGCCAATTAACCGCATCCGACCTCCGAGCCGCGTTCCTACCAGATACTATTCATAGATAACTGACTGCATGCCCCAGAATAATTGACCGGCCAGGTGGGGCGGAGGCAACCCTGTGCAACAGGAATGTTGCTCCTAGCTTGTCTGGCATTTTCTTTGTTCAAATCTGTGACCAACTTCCTTGAAACCAATCAATAGCCTTGAGACTAACGTCTGTAATGTACTTATTTAGATAGAAATTGAAAGGTTTTTGTATTAGGTAAAGATAAAGAGCAGGAATAGAGACCGCGCTCCGTCTTGCGCAATCTGACACATCTTGATACACCTGCAGCGCTCGCGCACCTCTGCCATTCCTACACGAATGGAACGTAAACGTTCTCACAGAGCAACTTAACGTTCTTTAGAATTCTCTTGAAAGTAGGTAAAAGGTAGGTAATAAAAGTAAAATGAACACCGACATCGTTTTTCACCGATTATGGACGATTTGTCCAAATTTTCACCGTTTTTCGTCTTTCAACCATCACAAATGAATATAATATTTTTCGTCAATATTTTCTTTATATTGTAATTTTTAACAAACATTTATTTTGTCAATGTCATACCTACATATTTTTACCGGCTGAGAGAGGCTAAAAGTACTCTGGAGATATTACATCTACGTGATATAGGTAAAGTTCGGACAAATTAGCCCTAATAAGTGTTATTGGTGTTTTATGACAGGCGCTGGGCTACACTATATAAACGACTTTGAAGTTATTAACTTCACTCGAAAAAGCTACTAGATATGGTCACAAACAAAGAAGAAAGCTGATGATGATTAAACATTAGTATCGTGTAAGCAAGAGGAAATCGTTAAAAAAAACTTGGAGTCTCCATGAATGGATGGAAAGTGAGCTGACGAACGAGACTCCATCGGTTTCTGTTCGCACGCTCCATACAAGCGAGGTGTTTTGTTTTCTACCTACATCAATGTACGATAGATAGTATATCATAGTAATAGCAGTAATTAACAAACAGTTCATTTTTCGATAAAAGGAAACTTTCTTTATCAAATGCCAATGTAATCGCAATACCAGTATTCACCTTCAAAAAATATTTAAAAAAATGCGTTCATACGGGTTGGTTGGGTTATTACCTACTGTTATTACTTATAGCTCAAATATCTTGGGTTTGGTTTCCCATATCTAATAAAATACTTAATAATTTAACTACCCTTTATAATAATTTTATTAAAATTTCTTCAATATGTTCCAATTTCCAAAATAATGGTTCTGCAACACTTTGAACTTTTCTACCCACACAAACGCATAACTACGGAAGTAACTAGTAAGTTTGTATAAATCACCAGTATACAGTTTGAAACCAATTCCAATAAAATTAAAAAGAAAGAAGTTAATTAAAAAGGAGCTCACGCAGGAAACAAGACTGGTTCCCATGTTGTAAGAAAACTTGCAGTAGTAACTGTCCTTATCCTGTGCTCCAGGGTATGAAAGCTACAAGTGTTGGTTTTCTAGAATATTATGAATTCACAATAGTACCTACCTATAGAACCTATTAGAGTTGCATCCTGCAAATAAACCACAGACTCTTTTATAGTGTTGAAGATTTTATATGTAAAACCGGGGAAAGCTATAAATACGAATGTATTGTTATTTTGCTTTCCTTTAGTATGTACCTACTTAGGTACCTATCAATTATATTTAGTTGTCAGATTGTTTGTTTAACAAGCTATATTGTATACCAATCATAACACGATAGACTATAGAGAGTCTTAATATATTTTATCTTAGGAAGTATAATTGTAACCTTACAGCCTTGTAATAAATTTATTTTGATTTGATTTTGACGATGAGAGAGATTTTGTCACATATAAATAAGTAGGTCACAGAAGCATAAAAATTAACAAGTATGGATCTACATACGATTTGTTATAGAAATATTACCAAACGTTTATTCGAAACATGGCCGTTGTCAATCTAGATACCAATATTAGATAATACGAGTGACAATTTTGACTAAGCCTCAAACATTGAGAGATGATAATGATAAGAATTTGGATAACCGTGCTAATAATAGAAACAGTCAAAACAAAGAGTTTAGTACCACCATATAGGTACCAGTTCCTACGTAAGTAGGTAAATAATATTTGTTTCATAAACAGGTATGATAATAATTGCAGTGGAAGAAAGGGGTAACATTAGTGCTATTGCAGGATAAAATGATGCATTTCCTCATTACTAACGTAGAGATAAATCTATAGAAGTAATTTATTATTATAGTTTTAAATATTAAAATTAACGTTGCAGAAAATGTCGGTACCTACCTATAGCAGAGCTAAATTAATGGAATTCAGAGAAAAATAAATAAAAACGTTTATTCACTAACTTAGGAACCTACTTCAACCCAAGGCCTGCCAAAAAATTTACCTGTTTTTAGAAACATTTAAATTATCATTGTTACATATTTTTCAATGTCAAAAAGCAGCAGTTACAAAACAAATTGGACATTTCATGAAAATGACTGTAAAACGATCGAATAAAACATCACACACCGATAAATTAAATCATAATTAAAACTAAGTATGTACCAACCTTAATGCAAGTCCCAAATCTGTTGTTTCAATAGCGACCACGAACGGTAAAATTTATTAAATCAAAATAACTGGACATTGTCGTTGTTAATCAACGTCTTTCACGTGCTTCATCTCACTGGTTCACTGTTCAACAAAATATCATACACGGTATTTGAAAGTGATGATTATTCGGTTTTAAAACAAATTCACGGTTGGATTGTGGTACTGCTCGCGCTAACCGTAATTTAGTGATGAAGCACTCCGAGCGCTGCGAACGTGCGCTCTCGACGGGCCACCAACTCGAATGGTAAAATAAAAGCAGTGGAAGAAAGTTCGACGTCACCGCGATAAAAGCCTTCGCATAGTGATTCGGATGCATTAAGTAATGTTGTACTTACGTGTAGTAGCACCTAACTGTATGCCCCAAAATTTTCTATAAATGCCAATGACTCCAATGGTTTTGTTCCTTTGTGTGTTTCATTTGAAGTTGGTTGTTCGACTTTACTAAAAATGTTACAATTTCTTCCTTTTTGAGAGGGGTGGGAATGAAATGACACTCATTAACCACATTTGAACATATTTTATTAATAGCACAACAACTCTAAAACTAATGTTCTCAGCGTTTATCACATCATTGCATGCCATTTCTATACCGTCATCTGTCGGGTTACCCATATTCCGTGGTTTGGTTAATATTATCAAAGATATGCAGCCACCATCTTCTAAAATATCACCCAAAAATACAGCCTTCTATAACACTCTAGCTAGAACATCTCATGCTTGATTAGCTTGGTTTAATTCTAATACTTATTTACAATAAACATCTATATAACATCGATTTTATCAATAATCCTCTAAAATACATCAAGTTTAACAACAATATCGCTATCTGATTAGGCTATTGTGTCGTAGAAACATACGTATTCTGAGACAGGTAACTCTATCAAATACATCATTCATATTGCCCTGTATTGGTGTACGAGTACGTTCGTCCTATAGCGGACATGCGCACCGCCACGCAAGGTCTTCGTCGATGGGGCGTTTGTTCCCACGTATCTATGAACTAAGTTCACGTTCGTTACCATTTTATACCACGCACCTAGGCAACTACCAGTCTACGTTTTAACCCAGTCAGGTAAGGGCATAATAAAATCCTTTTTGAACATAAATCCATTCAAAGATAAGCAGGGCTGTCTTAGGCCGTGCAGGGGCATTTGGGAACACAGAGCTCCAGACTCCTTTCAGAAACTCATAACAATCAGTACTAAATTTAGTTTAACAATCTATAAACCTACAAGAGCCCATCTCAATGGCTTACATCTGTATGTTATTCTCCTGGTCATCGTGAGACCCATAAGTCTGCGGTTGTGTCTTTAATCCAACAGTTTGCAAGTTACGATGCAACGAACGACTGTGCAGAGTCTATAATATATTTAGAAACTTAACAACCCTCTAGCGTCGGAAGTTAAAAATGTCATTTTTTAACTTGATTTGTAGAAATTAACAAACTTACGTTTTTAAAAGTTTCTTTGCGATTTTTTAATTGAGTTTTTAGTAACCTGACTAACAAATTAGTTTAGCGTGTAAGCGTTTCTAGTTCTTGCACTATTGGTAACGTAGGTGACCAAAAGAAAGCATGCTTTCGCATCTGTTTTAGTAATAGGTTTAACTAAGCAACTAATCTGGTTTTAGTGGCAAAAAATGGTATGGAAATTCATCTTTTCGGGCCTCTATCTGACCGTCTAGGCTTGTGCCCCACGTGGCTTTACGGTAGAGACAGAATTGAACTTATGTTAATTCATAAACAATAAAAATGCGAGACAAACATAGTAAAATAATAAAAACGGACATTAATACTAGTAAGTATTATTCTTTTTAAAGTCTAAACCTAGAATTTAAGTAGAATCTAAACGTCAACTAGAATTCTAACTTTACGTGGAGTAGGTACCTACTACCTACGCATACGAAATTATCGTATGATTTACGCTCAAATCGATTAGATAATTGAATTTACTGAACTTGTTTTAATCGATAGTTTAAGAACTCTCATAATAGAAGCTGCTACTCACCACCGAGGTCTTAAAACATGAAATTTTATTTTAAGTAAAACGTATCTGTGATTTAATTCCTTTTAACTGCAGAAATTTTAACAAATTACAATTACATTTTTCGTATATCTAAGTAATAGAAGATGCTATGTAAATTGTATTAGAATAACTTTAATGACAGATAAAAATTAAAACATATTTTAATTTCAATAATTAAAACTAGTTCTCTTTGATTTTGCTTCATGAATTAAATATGCCACTTATTTATAGTTAAGTGTTAATAATTATTTGCTTAAATTATTACGAATACTGATAGGAAACAAAAAAACGCATATATAAGGTATTTGTGCAAACAGACGGATAGAGTATGTGAAAAATTGGACAAGCTTTAAATACTCTTAGAACTTCTTATATCTACTGAAACAAAGTAGTCAGAATCCTTCTTGTAATGATTTTAAACGAAGATTTTAAAAATCCCGTTGTCGCTCGAATTTAATCTTTTCATAAAGCGTTATAAGTGCCGCTACTATCAATCAACCAATTACAGTAATTAAATATTCATTGATACGATTTAAGTATAATTGAATTACAAGGGTTAATCAAGCTTTTTGCTTTATGTGGTAAATAGTAGTTGTGGTATTATCTGTTGCTACCCTGCCTTTTTTATTTTTCTCTCGACATTATTAAGTAAAATATAATAAATAGAGATATTACATTTTGATAATAATTTATCGATTAAATAATGATATAAATTGACACTGCGTTACAAATCATTTTTAAATGGTATCGAAAATATTATATCTATGAAAAATATTGTTGTCTTTCTTAGCACCACTAACCTGCCACCACCATCTAATAATAACATCCATTATTTTTATTTAATGCAATTTCCTCATTATTTCGTCTTTTACATTGAAACAATAAATGAATGCAGGTAGATATATTATTTTTGGGACGTATTATATAATTATAGAATAATATCCTATATTTTCATTTATACTTTTCAATTCCTAAATAAATTTTAGGTCGGTGAGCAAAGAGTCTAGAAAACATTAATAATATCTAACTACTGCAAACACATTCTTCAAAATATCATATTTATAATAGTATTTCTGTATAGTTTGGCAATCATTGACACGTAATTTCATAATCATCCTAACATTTTACCGTCAATATTATTCAAGCATTTCAGTTCATAAAATTTCTCTAAATGTATTTACAACTATATATTAATAAATTTCTTAAGTATAACAATCTATACTCATACAAGTGGCGAGGAAATTTGGGAGAATCCTAAATCTTTTCGCGAGTGATTTATGACAAGCGAGAGACAGTGTTATCTTCAAAACTTCACAGTAGCTATCCGTTACATACTCGGGTACAACAAAACGGGAAATTTATTAACATTATAACAAATTAAAACAAATTATCACCTTGTATTGAGCAGATTCACGTTTCCTAATTGTTAGTTTGTTCACATTAAACTTTTTTGAATCCCTTGTTAGTGTCTTTATTTTCAAGAAGCTTAGGGTCACTTTTCTTTGATTCCGTAGATTTTGAACCAGGAGTTGTGGTACCGGATTTTACACTTGGAGTGGATTTAACTGCACTTGATGATGACTTCACTGTAGTTTCTGTCGATGGTTTAGATATATTCTTGCCTGTATTGAAAGCAGTAACGGAATACGTTGTCTTAGCCACAGGTATAGAAGATACTGAACTGCTTGCCTTTGCATTCAAATTGGTTTTTGATTTTGTGGCTTTTTCTGACTGACTAGTTGAAATTGGTGTTTTCTTTACACTTGAGGATGCCGACGTTTCAGACATTGCTGCCTGAGTAGAGGTGGTAACTATTGCTGCCTTAACAGTCGGCTTCATCGCAGTTGTTGCAGGCGTAATAGTGGCTATTGACTTAGTACTTGCTATTGTTTGAACTTTATCCATATTATTCACATTATCTACAGTTGATGCAGATATTGGTTTAGAGGCAGTTGGCATATTGGTTGCTGGTTTTGTTGATAATGTTACTGAAGGCTTTGTAGTGTGTAGTTTCGACACGGTGTTGGATTCTTTTAATGGTGATGTCGCTAAGGGTTTTATAGGATCTGATTTTGTTTTTATACCAGAAATAGACTTCACGCCGGAAGTTACGGAAATAGTCGTTGAAGGTGATGTAATATTTAAAGAAGCTATACATTCTTTTGTTGATTTTGATGCCGTAGTAAAGTCACAAAGCTTTGTACTTGATGTAATTGACTTTGCAATTGGAATTGATGATACCGGAGTAGACAAAGGAGTTTTGGCAGCTGTTGATACTGAGTTTGACACATTTGATTTGCCATTTTTTGACGGATTTTTAGTCGCAGCTATACTTTTTATGGCATCATTAACTGTGGAACTATCATAATTTATTTTAGAAGAGCCTGTGTCTTTTAAACCAAGTTCAGATGAACTAGATGGTGTTTGACTTTCTGAACTTAAAAAAAACTTTTCATCTTTATTTATGTCTTCTGTCGTTGTCTTTTGACGTTGAATCTGTTTATTGCTGAATGAACTTGTAGTTACTATGTCCTTGTTTGTAGTATTAAAAGTAGCCGTGGCAGTTATTGATGATTTAAGTACATTCGATGGTTCTAACTTATGTACACTACATTCGGACTGAATAGTTTTATCAATATCGATCTTTTTTTCGCCGCTTATAGCAGATACCGGTACTTTATTTGTATCTTTACTGAATGTGTTATCTTTATTGGCAACCATTACTTTCGTAGTATTTGCAGCAGTTGACGGATACGTGAACTGAGGCAAGACCAACTTTGTAGATACTGGATCTTTTAGACACACTTTATCATCTGTTATAGTCGAATCAATTTCCATTCCACTTTTTATCGATGATATTTGATAGATATTAGAGTCCAGTTTTTTGTCACTAGAAGTAACTTTTACAGTGGTATCTTTTTTAAATGTACCTGAATAAGCAGCTATATTTACATTATATATTCGTGGAGATATTTTATCTTTCACCAGGGACTTTGTATGGTCTCTATTAGAGGAGTCCGTAATTTTGGTACTGTGTTCAGAATCAGATGCAGTTTTGACTGCACTGCTATCTATTGTTGTTGATAAAATAGGTAATGGATTCATTTGAACAGGTTCCATAGTTTTAGAAGACCCATCAGAGTGAATTTTGGCAGTTGTAAATATTAAAGGACTAGCATTATAATTAGATTTTTTACGTTCATCAATATCAACAAGCACTTGATTTTTACATGCAGCTATTCCTTTTATATCTCCGTGTTCGATATTATTATCTACACTCACGTTCGTTTTATTGGATAATGTACTTTTAACTTGAAATTTATCATGTAACCCATTAGCAAGTGGGGACCCTTTTATGATAGGAGCCGATGTCATTGACGGTTTTTCCATTTGATTTTCACAAAGCAACTTATCTCTTTCATTTCCTTTGTCACCCGTAGAGTCAGTCTTTGCTTTTGATAATATATATTTGGCACTTTGGTTTCCAACATCCATATTCACTTTGTCTTTTTGCAAGAGTGGTTGAATGATGGTTTCGTCAGAATCATTACTCATATTTTGAATCTTTCTCTTAATGGAGTTTCTCTTAGTTTTGATAATTCCTGTACCAGACTTTTTGGTCTCATTTTCAAAACCGCTAGTAATAGAGGTACTATCTCCGCCATCTTGGGATGTCTGAAAATCATAAAATTTATTCTTACTTAAATAATTCAAACTTTAGTTGAACTTGTTGGAGCTTAAATCAGATTACATCAAAACAAATAAGTATAGGTATAACACAATTTACTTGTGCTATAGTCATTTAGCTAAAAGACTAAAGGGAATATGTTATGAGACTTTTCCTGAAAAGATTTGCTATAGACTAAACTGAACATTATTGTTCTTTATAAATAAAGAAGTTTGTAATTTTCAAAAATTATTTCAACAACAAAATTATTGAAGCTTACAAAAAAGTTTTCACCTCACAAGCTCGGAAAGATTCTGTTTGTCATTTGACATCTGAGTGCAAAAGTGCATTTTGTGCCCTAACGTTTTAAAATTCGAACCCTTCTGCTAGCCCACTGAAAATGAATTAATAAATTATTGTCAGTGCGCTAACTTCAATTTTTGAATAATTGTAGGTACTGGCCATGGCCAGCACGACAGATGAATTAAAAAAAACACTAATTCAATACATTATAGCAGTTTTTCAAAGACGTTTAAAGAAAAAGTTTCTTACTAAAGAAAATGTTTTTCTTCCAACCTCTTCGCTATATTTTTTATATTTTTTCGTCGCTGTAGTAAGATGAAAAGTCGTCTGTTTCGCTCGGCAGCAGTTATTCTGCGTCTGATGTCTTTGAAACCCTCGCTACCTACGCTAAGGATCCAAAACAAGTAGGTATGTACTCGCACTCGCCCAAATATCAACTTTGCAGCCTTGCATAACAAATAATTACTATTATTCCTTTGTTCTGTTTTTTGACGTAGGCTACTAAGAAATTACGTTAATCTTGAAACAATAAAAACAGAACAATTTGATTATGGGGGACACGTTTTGTACACAGGTCTAACTGAGTATGTCCTTTTTAGTATTCCGTCCAGAAGTGGTAATAACATAGAACTCCAAAGAGTAAAAAACCGACTTCAACTTATATGGTTTTCTCATTGATGCCATTATCAGAACTGGACCAAATTTAAATGAGACCACACGAGAAGCACCAGCTTTCAAATAAAAAAAGAATCATCAAAATCGGTAAACCTAGTCGAAAGTTCTGAAGTAACAAACATAAAAAAATTAAACATACAGTCGAATTTATAACCTTCTCCTTTTTTTTTAAGTCGGTTGCAAACAGAAATACTTATGGTGTCACTATATCTGACAAAACTGCTTATTTTAAGCAACTTCTTGCTAATGTTATTAAATTGAAAGAAGACATTTCAAAAGGGCTAAGATATTGTACAGTTACCAGAATAATTTATGGAATAAAAAACAAAAAAAAAGTTTTAAACTAAGTACTACGGTTTACGTCATCATCTGCAAAAATATTTTCTCATACTCGGAAAGTAGTGCGCAATTTACTATAATAATTATTATTTAGGTAGGTACCTACCTTCCGCATAGCAATGAGCGGGTGCGTGTTTGGGGGTCAAGCGCCACGCTCGCGCAACACAGGCCGGCCGTGCAGCAGCAGCACTGGCGGCGACAACTCGGGCTCGGTGCGCAGAGCTACCACGCACGTGCCAGAAGACTGCGGCCCCCACTCATCCGTCGGTCGGGTAAGCACTCGAGCTTTCTGTTATATTAAATTCAAATACACACTCACATAAAAGACATACATTATTTTACAATATTTCAAGATTACTTATGTACACACCGCCGGTCAAGCAGCGCGATCCCGTGGGCGCAAGATAACGATACATAAACTATTATCTTGAAAAAATGTTTTTTGACCGCCTAAATGTAATATTATAAGACATGATGTTGAAGGGGTTCACGCACAAGCAATTACAACTACAATTTACATGCTACAGTTGCGTTGTACCTACTTTCGTATTGATATTACCTCATAAAACCATAATAAAGTATAGGTATAGCTCCAAAACTGTTGATAGTTGTAAATTTCGAACATAGTGAAAAACGAACCATTTAATTTGATGGACGAAATGACAGTATATGAACTGGGTATAACACATATGAATATTATGCACTCCAGGGGGTTGGTAGAGAGAAAAAACGTCACAGATGGTGAACCTGAACCCATTGACAGCAGAAAGCTGTACCTAAATCAATGAACGTACCTCCATAATCGTGAGGTCGTCTGGCCCGCTACAGATCTGGTCGACGGCCATAAGAACCACCACAAGGACGGGAAGCACGCCGATCGACCATCCGACCGCGTCCGCCCACATCGGGTACACGTAATGCCCATACGACGCCGGCTTGTACTCGATCCAGTTGAACACCAGAATAAACTGCGAGTAAATTAAGAAAGCAAGAAGGAAGTAAGTACATAATATGAAATTATCAAGCTTGCAAAAATAATCATAACACATAGTACCACGACTGAATGTGACGAGTGAGTAACGCACGGTCCATACGTCGTACTCCGCTTGAAAAATGTCATAAGCAACACGACTTAAAGCTCTCATTTCAATGCTTTGCTTTGAGTCGCGGTTGCGTTGAGATTTTAAAGTATGAAATGACCATTACGCCGATGGGCAACCGCTAGTAGACTATAAATAACGCTTGACTATCATCCAAAATTTTGTGTGATCACATCTAATTTACCAGGCTTTTAGCTGTTGGTAGTGAAACTGCCATATGTGCTAAAGGTTTAGTTTAGTACCTACCCGTAGCACAGCTCTGCTTAGTTTGGGACTATTAACGGTATGTGCAACGTTTTTCACAATATATTTATTAACAAAAAGGATGATACAAAATTTTTCAATAAAGTGCAAGTCGGGCCCTTAGGTAAGTACATTATGATATAACGAGCCTCCCGTCTTGTAAGAATGATCTTTGATACTGAATATACTAAAAAATCTAGGTAATATTGTCAGTCAATTGCATTTTTACTACAACCTGATTTTTTTGACGTTTGGTATTACGGATTTTTTTTTTCAAGACGAGAATGTTTACTTCAGTAGATTTCATTTGAGGTGAAATTAAGCCTAAAATGCGGTTTATTTCTGTACAAAAACTGCGAAACGGAAACTAATACACGTACCACAAGGGCAGCAGGAGTGATCACCCGCCACATAGCGCTCCAGAAGATGACCCACAGCTTGGACTGGCGACCGATCATGCGCTGAATGTCGCGACAGAACTTCTCTGCGCCGTAGATCCATGCGATCAGGATGCACTCTCCAATGGCAATGATCAGCACTGACCAGTTTGCTGCGTACTTATCCATTAGCTGCAGCCAGTACATGCCGCTCTGAAAATATTATAAATTTAATAATAATAAATTGTGAGACACAATTCACATACGGTTAAATAAATAAAAATAAAATTCACATACGGTTATTGAGTCCCAAACTAGGCAGGGCCTGTAATATGGGTACTAAACAACTGATAAACATACTTAAATAAATATTAAACGACCAGACACGAAGCCAACAGACATGTTGGACCTCCGACTCGGAAGGCAGGGTCACCACCAACTGAGCCAACAGGCCCGTCATTGGTCGTCGTAGCTTTATCCTTATTACAGTTTTTTTAATTCAAATAAAGATAGTAAACAAAAGACAAATGGTCTAGTGACATAACGGAGTGATGCCCAAGACAATTCAAAAGATAGAAAGGGAGACCATGTCGAAGATGGTAGAACACGTTAGAGGAGGAGCGGGTATTACTTGGAGAAGAACAGCACAGAACCGCACACTATGGCAAACTCTAGGGGAGGTCTAATCGAATACTTCATTTATAATTGCATAATAACATTATAAATTAAAGACTTCTTTTCAATGCATCACACCGAGGCAGGGTCCCCAATAGGCTGGCAGCGTTCCCTCTTTGTATTGTCAAACTTATGCTTTGGCAAAAATAGCTGCCAGCCCTTGGGTCACGGGATGCCTCGATGAGACGCGCTGAAAGATCTTTGACAAAAGCTTTAGACTCTGGGCCCCAAGGACCCATCGTCTCAACAGCAAACGGTACTAACATATAACAACCACTCAGCCCGCATACTTTCGCCTCTTTATTATTTCCGCCGATATAGCAGCCGCTCTACTCTACTAGGTACTCTACATCTGCGCATGTGGCATCCCACACCATGCCTCTACCCAATTTCCAGGGAATCAAAGTCATACCATCAGATCTCTTGCCGTCTGCGCGGAATATACATATTCGGTTCACAAACTGCTGGGACATTGGCAGCAACAAGAGACCTGCGGATGATGTCATTGAGTGAAGCATGGCACGGAATGCGACCTGCGCTTCGCTGACAGCTCAGACGATGATGGCCCAACTCATTCAAGATCTCACCACAGCCACATCTGTGAGGTTGGTTTGTTCTTACGCCGAGCCATAAACCAACAATCAAGGATAGAGCACAATCGTCTTTAACCCAAGCAGCAAAATGTAGGCTAGAAATTGTCCTGGAATCACCATTTTATTAGGACTATAACGGAATAGTAAACAATTATAACCACGGAAAAGGGCCCAATTTATAGGCGTATCTTAGCTAATTAAATACCTATAGTAGACTTGATTAACCCACTTTAACCAATAACGACCTTATAGTTGGACTACGTAAAACTATTTGCGCCCGCGAAGCTCACTATCAGCGCCTAATGGAACCAAACACGACAATAACGTACACAGTGAATCTCTTACAAGTTCATACAAAGTGTTGTGAATTGGTGAATGTTGCTGCGCACATTTGTAAAGATTAATATTGATGAAGGTAAGTTATTCATCCATTTCTTATTATAAATATTGTCTAAAATATTAATTATGAGTAGAGTGTTAGTAAACAATAAGTCAAGATGTATTTATTGAATGTGCATAGCGAAAGTATATTTTCGGTGAAGTATAATAAGTTTTTTATCAAAATTTTTACACGCCCCTTCAAATTAGCGTTTTTAATAAGTTAAATTTTAAAATAATGTTGGTTTCAGTGAGACATACAACGAAAAGTCGCCATTTTGACAAAGTTGGTTTTCCCGAATACATTAACAAACCGTTATAGGCGTACTTTGTTTCAAAACGGTATATATCAGAACCATTGCTTGGCCATATTGTTTGGAATTAGAGTTCCGCAAATATTTCTATAGCCGGACTTATTTTATATTGTCTTATTTTAATGTTTTTGTTTAGGTGTCAGCATTGAAAATAGTAATGTTTCTGGACGTCGATCGCTTTTTGGATAAACAAAACACACTACAAGACGGCTACGACACTTCACTGTAAATCAAGAACACTGTTAAAAGAAGATAATTATTGGTGTGAAAAATGCTGCTTCTACTCATTTTATGACCACTTCAACAGAGACGAATGTGAATTTGCTAATTTACTCAATAGCACCTAATTTCTGACAGTTTAGGTTTAATTTGTCCCTATTTTAAGCGTAGCATATCTGTACCTATTTTAAGCTACCTGGTTGTTGAGAGAAAATAAAAATTATTATTATTATTATTATTATTAATTTATCGGTTTTATCTTTACCTATAAGTACTTATAAGTCATTGATTTATACGTTCTATAAAAATGAAATACTTATAGCATTCAAAATATCCATTATGTATAATATACAGTTACACGCATTATGATATTTATAATGAATGCACCGGTTGATTCTTAGATAATGATTTTAACATTAAGTTAAAAAACAAGTTTGTGTTTAAGGCAAAACCATAAATTATATTAATAAATTGCTATCTTATTAAAAAGTCGTATCTTTTATTCTACAGGACATTTTATAAGATCACTATGTAGTTGAAAATTGTAATATCCTTCAATATAGCTTTTTTGCGCAGGTTCCTCACTAATACAATCTTCTTAATCTAAATTTAAATCGTAAAACGATAAAACGTTGTTTTGTGCAGAATTATTTATATAGATATTATGTCTGAAATGTTCACAATAACTATTTTGTACGGAACCTTCTCCTATTTCTACGATTAGTTCTTCGCCAGATACAAAGCTAGAATCTGTCACCTGAAACTGAACTGAACCGAATTATTTGTTTATAGGTTTTCTGAACTTTTCGTTTGTGATAACTACTTCTTTTGAGCCCGAAAAAAAATACATAGAACACCACGTCGGCAACGAATACGACACAATAAAATCAAAATGTCTGCATTGTGACCATAACAGCATTGGCAAGTCCATTTTTAAACCAATGTATTCTTTTACAGGACACGCGGGATATAGTTTTGGATAGTAATTATATTTGTTTAAACCTTTATAATCATGTTAAGAATAAGTTTCCGAATTTCCGAAAATCGCTTCATAGTGGTGGCCTACGACATATAGATACCTACCGTACCGTACTATAGGTATTTCAAATAGCGTGTGAACAGTGGCTTTGCCCGCGCGGATCCAGTTTATTCCTGTTCCTGTGGGAATTACCAGAAGTCCCTTCTTAGCGGTTGCCTAGACATAAGAGTAGGTACCCTAGATGTTGACCCTGTAGGTATCCTATTTTCATACCAAATTTCATCAAAATCCGTCCAGTAGTTTTTGCGTGATGTACACACAAATAGACAGACAAACAAAAAGCCAAAAAAAAAATTTTGTGTTTTGATATCTAAATAGCAAAAACTATCTAAGCTACCACTAAAACTTTCAAAAAATATTTCATGTAGGTACAGATACGGTCTCGTTAGAGTATAGACATATTAACACACGTTAGAGTTTTGTTATATGTATAGATATAGATAATCAAATGTTACATTTGATATTATTATTATAATAGATAATTATCATCAGTAAGACATTTAATAGTATTTCTACACAAAAATGCAGTAAGTTTTCTTGCGAATGAGCCCGCCACAGACCTTGATCTCCCACCCAGAGCCCACTCTCCATGTAGAAGGTCGGTCGCTCAGGGGTAAATGAGAAAAAAAATCTCAGGTAGTTCGACGGTGGAACAAATGAGAAAAAAAATGACACTAGTTCGACGATCGAACTAGTGAGAACTAAGGAAAATACACTGGTGAAACATAGGTATTTCCAAAAAATATACTTATATACCTTTTGCAAACACCTTGGCTATAAGGGGTGAGTGGATATTATTATTATTATGTACTTTTATTATTGTTTATCTTTATTTACTTATTATAAACTCTTGCTGTTTCGCTTCTAACAACATCAACAATCATCATCAAAAAATTAAGGGTGTTATTTAAATGGTTAGCAGAGTATTCGTATTTTTGTGAGCAGAAAAATATAATCTGTAAGCAGAAATAGCTAATTGGTCAGCAACTCATGGCCAGCAAACATTACAAAACCTATCAGCAATTTATGTAGTTCTGGATGGCTGTAATTATTTTTGAGCTGCAATGAGCTGCTACTGTTTAATAAAATTTTGGTAAGCACTCAGAGGGGAAGCCAAAAAATATTTTTTCAACACACTTGCTCATAAAGTGGCTCTAATTTCACTGCAATTAGGCACATAATGACACCTATAATCAAACTGAGACTTTTTGTTTGCTATTATTCACTAGTGAGTTATAGATTTTTTTTTTCAATTTTGTTGCTAGAGTTGCTTTGTTCTTAAAAAAGTTTCGATACAAAAAAGATCGTATTCAATCGTACTAATAAATTAATACACAAATATGGCTTGCTCATTTCATGCAACTTCGTATTTAAATAGATCATTTCAACTTGTACGTGTTTAATAAACAAAACTTTCACTCAAATATAACTTTGGTTTTCTCTGTAAAAACTTTAAATACCCCATTTTGTACGTGGCTAAAACGCTATCCACGACAAACCAAAGAAAAAGAAACCTAATTTTTTTAGTCCATGGCCGATCGCCATTGTAAGATGCGAGCGCATAGGAAAACGAGGCTGTATGGGCCTAGATCCTTTTGCCTTTTCCAAATTATATAAATAAAAAATTGGAAAACCAATTAATTTTCCCCGCCATTGCGAATGATTATTTTAAAATGATTTTTTAGTATTATTTATTCACAAGTGTGTTGAAAAACGTCGTATGATACACGTGTGTATTGATGATTACCGTCCTCGGCTCTCTTATGACCCTCGCCTACGGCTCGGGTCTCAATGGCGCCTCAGCGGTAATCACCAACTTTACTCACTTGTACCATAATGTACTATTTTAACTGCATATAAAAGTAGCAAAAAGAATCTCAGCAAACTTTTCATGCGCAAAATGGGCGCATTCCTTACAAAGATTAAGAAAGACTTTGGATTATGCAACTTTTATGATTATTATTACGATTACAAGTAGTGGTGGTGGTGGTGGACTGGTGGTGGTGGACTGGTGGTGGACTGGTGGTGGTGGACTGGTGGTAGTGGTAGTGGTGTTGGTTGCAGTGGTAGCGGGAGTGGGCGTGGGAGTGGGGTTGGGAGTGGGAGTTGGAGTGGGAGTTGGAGTTGGGGTGGGAGTGGGAGTTGGAGTTGGGGTGGGAGTGGGGCTGGGGCTGGGGCTGGGACTGGGACTGGGACTGGGACTGGGACTGGGACTGGGACTGGGACTGGGACTGGGACTGGGACTGGGACTGGGACTGGGACTGGGACTGGGACTGGGACTGGGACTGGGACTGGGACTGGGACTGGGACTGGGACTGGGACTGGGACTGGGACTGGGACTGGGACTGGGACTGGGACTGGGACTGGGACTGGGACTGGGACTGGGACTGGGACTGGGACTGGGACTGGGACTGGGACTGGGACTGGGACTGGGACTGGGACTGGGACTGGGACTGGGACTGGGACTGGGACTGGGACTGGGACTGGGACTGGGACTGGGACTGGGACTGGGACTGGGACTGGGACTGGGACTGGGACTGGGCCTGGGCCTGGGCCTGGGCCTGGGCCTGGGCCTGGGCCTGGGCCTGGGACTGGGACTGGGACTGGGACTGGGACTGGGACTGGGACTGGGACTGGGACTGGGACTGGGACTGGGACTGGGACTGGGACTGGGACTGGGACTGGGACTGGGACTGGGACTGGGACTGGGACTGGGACTGGGACTGGGACTGGGACTGGGACTGGGACTGGGACTGGGACTGGGACTGGGACTGGGACTGGGACTGGGACTGGGACTGGGACTGGGACTGGGACTGGGACTGGGACTGGGACTGGGACTGGGACTGGGACTGGGACTGGGACTGGGAGTGGTTATAGTATAATTTTTTACGACATGTTTTCTCTGCTGTTCAAACATGAAGTCTTGCTGACCAAGTAGTTATTTTGCGGACCAAGTAACTATTTTGCGGACTGAATGTTTATTATGCAAACCCATGTTATTGTAAGCTGCCTATTTCTGATTTAATTTTTGACCATTATCAAAATTATTTGCCGAACAAGGATTGCTGCCTGATTTTTTTATTTGCGAACAAAATCTTTGTATGCCGACCAAATGATTTAAATGCTGATTTTTTGTGGCTAGCCAAATTTTATAATTGCTGCCCATTTAATTACTTCTCAAAAATTAACATTCGTACTTACATTAGTAGTGAAAATAAGTCCACCAACGTAGCCAAAAACCGCGACAGTGAACACCACCCATACTTTTTTCTGTCTGAAGTTTGGGAACCTGTCCAGTATGGCCGTTGTAACCGTTTCCATGAGCGCGAACTAAAAACATACGGAAACGAACCTTTATGAGTTAGGTACCTGTATTTAAAAAAAATAACTATCTCCTTTGGAAAGTCCGGTTATATTATATTTTTACCTGTGAGTCAAGTCCAAGGGTCAATAACATTACGAAGAAAAGAATAGACCACAAAGGTGATATAGGTAGCCTGGTCACCACTTCTGGGTACACGATGAAAGCCAGCCCTGCGCCTTGATCAACTACTTTATCTACTTCCACGTCTAACTCGTGAGCCAAGAAACCTATCACGGAGAATATCACTAAGCCAGCGAAAAACGACGTCGCGATGTTAGATACAGCCACGATCAGAGAGTCTCTGGAATAAACATAAATAATTATTACTTAAAGAACTTTGTTACTACACAGAAATAAACAATACGTAGGTACGACACTACTTACATGTAGCAGTTATTAGAGAATTTGTTGTAGGATGAAAGTGTTATGAGCCCTCCCCACGCTGGACTAAGGGCAAAAAATATCTGAACTGCAGCATCGCCCCACACCTGCGACAAAACCAATATTTATAGTCATTGTATGATATTGTCATCTATTTACATACGTTTATTTGTAAGAAACTTCAGAACCTTACCTGCGCATTTGCAAGTTGACTAAAATCCGGTGTGAGATAGAAAAGAATTCCAGTTGATGCTCCCGGCAAAGTTACCCCTCGGAAGAACAAAATCACGAGCACGACGTACGGGAACAACGCTGTGAAATATACCACCTACGGACAGAGAAAATTATACACTAATAGATATCGGTTCAAGGTACATTGCGGATAAACTTTTATTTTTCATAACTGTACCTTTCCAGAAGACTGGACACCTTTACACAGGCACAGAAAGACAATAACCCAGGCAGCCAGTAAGCAAGCGGCCATGCTCCAGCGTATGTGACCAGTTTCTTCAATACCCGCGGACAGTCCGAGTACTTTATGACTGCAAAAACAGCAGTTAGTATAACAGGCTTAATAAAACTGCTACAGCAATGCGTTGCATGCGATTATAATTAGACTTACACAAAGTATTCCTCAGCAGGAGGTCGTCTAAGCGCGAATTCCGCTAGACTAGAGATGTTGTGGATGACAGAATAAGTCTGGTTAAAGCACTTCCTCAGATAGTAAGTGCCATTGTTTGCCTCGCATGCATCCGCCTCCTCGTATGAATAACAATCTAAACAATAACACTACGTGTTACAAAAGGCTATATTGAAGCTAGACCAATTAAGCTTAGGCAACAAGCAAAATTATTTCATGAAGACGTAATTATAGGTACCTATATCAATGTTCGTGGTGCCTGCATTACAAGATTTACATTTTGAAAACTCTATTTTGATTTTGTTTGCTATATCACATATTTTTCAAGTTAATCTAACAATAATTAATTAATAAAGGCCATAATTTGACTCACGTTGCGTACTCCATTCATCGTCGCAATGCTGCCAGGGCAACTGATAAAAGATGCTCGCAAAAGAGACCACCATGTAGTAGATAGTCCAAGCTATGATTAGATTGTAGTATAGCATGACTATACATGAGACTATGACCATCCCGTAGCCCAAACCACGGAAGAGAGGGCAGAACTTGTTGTAAACTGCAACAGGTCCGAGAGCAGCGTACTGCCCGAATGACAGTTCCATGAACATAAGCGGCAAGCCTGCTATTATGAGCATCACCGTAAACGGAATTAGAAATGCACCTGAAAAGGAAATTTCTATGGTATAGATACAATTAAAAATTCACAGACTATAAAACCTACCTACCTACCTACAACCTACCTCCATTTCATAACAAAAGCTACCTAACCTGGATACAATGTGCTTATGTTATATATGTTTGTAAAGGATCATTCCGAATCAATGTTGGATTCCACACAAAAGGGAACTTCAACGGAACATGGAACTGCGAGATCGCTAAGCTCCGGACGTCCCTCTCCCAGTCTAGTCGCATGTACGTTTTACAAATACTTACTTGTTTACAATCTCGCTAACAAAGTGCAGCTTTCAGCTTGTTTTCTAAGCGACGCCCAAGTCTCGATGTGGCTTTCAGGTAACGTAATAATAAACAAGCGTCGAAAACTCAAAGGTAAAGTAAAGGTAGGTAGGTACCTACATAAACATTGATAATTTCGTAATATTTGTGTTTGCGGAACATTAATTAACTTCTTATTAATTACCTTCTTCATTAGCACAACAAACTTCCCATTAATTAAATTTTTGATTGTGTTAGAACATTATTATTATTTTTTTTAACTACACTATCGCTAATCTTCTAATCTTATTATAAAATATATTTTATGAACTGACACGGTCTTGTTACAGTTTTATTATATGTAGGACTTTGATAATCAAAGATGTAGGTACAGAATTTTTAATAGTATATTTTATATCGATTGACTAAACCAAAGTGTCCTATTATATTTTAATCTCTTTAGAATAAACGAAGCCATAATATACCAGAGGTGGTTTGGCTCCCGATCTTGCGAGTTTGGAGTAAATAAAACCGAGGGTATATTAAGTTGGTGTCTAGTCTCGAGGTAGTTTTCACTTTGAGTGCGAGAAGAATAGTCAATTTAGTACAAATTTATTTAAAACCGAATAAATTTACACTCGACAAAAATTCTGAAATGTTCGCGGCTAGTTTTTTCTTCTCACCCTGTCACAGATTAACAAAGAGATTTAAATCTCAGCAGATTAACAATTTTAAAACTCATGGCGCCACCTTCTTTGCGGAAAAACCATGGAACTAAAACTCGCAATGAAGATGCTCTACACTCCACAGATATTTACTGGCTGTTTGAGTTTGTCTACATCTCATTAAGGAAATTAAAAAACTAATTACTTTTCACTCCCTAGAGACTTAATGTGGTCACTTTAGCCCCGTTTCGTAGGGTTATATTGGCGTACTTTTAGAGTATGAGAAGTGAAATAGTAGATTGTTATACAAGGGTCGGACTCGGAAGGAATCAATTCCGATACGAGGTATTTAGACGCCCGAGCGCAGCGAGGGCGGATATAGTCCGAGTAGGAATTGATAACTTCCACCCCCGTTAAACACTCTACTTTTCATTTCGAATTTAAGGAAAGTAAACAAAAAAAATTACAATTTTACAAAAATTCAAACATGCAAAAACGCAATAATACCTAAAAAAAAAATTGTCAACAATACAACCAAAGAGGTTGCAAGAAAGAGAAACTTTTTCTTTTCAACGTCTTTGAATACTACATCATAGAGTACCTAACTTAAATAACATTACAAAAATAAAATACAAATCCTTCCTCTTTAAAATAATATGTACTTTTACCCGAGTAATAGTGTTCTGTGCTTATTAGTGTTGAATTTCGGAACAGCTAACCAAATTATTACTCTTCTTTAAATTTTAAATATGGAACGAGTACCGCCCCGCGCGCGGTCTATTTTCTGTTTATTTATACCTACACTCACAAAGCCGCACCTTTTTTTCTTATTCTAATTGATGTAAAAAGTTTCGTATCCTTGTGACTTGTACTTAGTAGGTACCCAAAGAGGTTGGAAGAAAGTCATTAACTTTCCTAGAGAAACTTTTTCTATAAACATCTTTGCCCAATGTAGTACTATTTTTTTAATTCATTCCCGCCCTAAGGCCGGAAGCAATTACTATGAGTCTTTCCCGACCGAGGGCGGGAATCACAGCCCTGAATCTCTCTGTGGTGGGAATCATCGCTTCCGACCCGGTACTCAGATCAAACATACACTACTTTCCGAGTATGAGATATGAAAAGAGTATTTGCCTTGCACCAAGCTTTAATGTGACTTTCACCTTTTTTGAATGAAATCGGATTAAGTTTTTAAACAGGTGTCAAAATAATATTTATCTAATTTAAATCAAAAGCACTAAGGAGTATTGATATCAACTTCGAAGCAAATCACCCCCAAAATATATCTATATGCCCCCTTGTTAACCCCGTTAGGGGATGAATTTCAATAAAATTCGAATCACGTCTACCATCAATTCTGTTAAAGAATGTTTGTGTAAAATTTGAAGTAGATTGGACCCAGAAATCACGCTGTCCCATACAAACATTCCCCCTTTTTCACCTCCTTAAGGGTAGAATGCGGATGCCTACGTCATACAAAAAACACACCCTCCAAGTTTCAGGTCTCTTCAGGTCTCGTTCCCGTAGAGAAACGGGAATAAAATATATCTAGACGATTTTACTCTCTGATAATGTAGCTTTCTCTTGGTAAAAGAATTTTGTAAAATCAGTTTCGTGGTTTAATCCTGTCCCGTGGGAAAATGTTACTCCCAGAAAAGTAATATTTCCATTTAAAAATAATTTTTAAAATGGGTTCGTATCAGAGCCTATTCAATACAAACAAACAAACAGATCAAACTTTCCTCCATCCAGTTTATTCCCGTTCCCGTGATAATTTCCAAAAATCCCTTCATAGCGGTTGCCGATGACATACGAGTATAAGAGACCTACATAGCATATTTTAAGTTTCTAGGTGTTATCGCGCGTTTCGGAGTAGTACCTGCGTATTTCTCTCTTTAACCAGTTTTTTAATTTTCCCGCGGAAATGAGATATGTTTCTAGAATAAAAAGTACCCTTGATGTTGACCCGGCTACTCAGCTATCACCACATCAAATTTCATCAAAATTCGTCCAGTAGTTTTTTGAATGATGCGTGCACAGACAGACAGACAGAAATTTCAAAAATGGGTATATCGATAGCTACATCGATAACTATGTACACTAACGCTGAACACGGTCTCGTTAAAGTTTTAATTTATTATATTATGTATAAATTTTTTAAAGAGTCGATATTCCCTATTTGCAATGCACCAAGCTTGTATGTGAGTTTCATAAAATCGGATTTTAAACATGTGTCAAAATAAAATGTAAGTAATTTAAATCAAAAGCCCTAAAGAGAATTTATATCAACTTTGAAGAAAATCACTCCGAAAATAATTTTCTACCCATTTTAACCCGTTAGAGGATGAATTTCAATTAAATACAAAATACATTTTACATCAATTCTGTTAACAAATGTTTATGCTAAATTTGAAGTAGATATGATCAAAGAATCACGTTGTCCCATACAAACTTTGCCCCCCTTTTTGACCCGTCTAGGGGTAGAATTTCGGAAAATCCCTTCTTATCGGACGCCTACGTCACACAAAGAACACACCCACGAACACACACACAACTTTCAGGTCTCTACGATCAGCGGTTTGGGATGTGCGTTGATCCAACATTCAGTCATTCAGGACAAAGCATTTTGTATAGGTAGGTACATAGATAATATAAAAAAATCTTAATTTTTAGTAATGAATCTTCAAACACAGGCTTAAAACATAATATGATATCATACCAAAAAGTCTTGGTAGCCAGCCAGCAAATGGGGCCAGCTTTTTCGTAGAGTTAAAATATATATGAAGCCACAAATGTCGTGAACTACATGATATGGTCACACTCCCTGTATACGCATTAGGTAAGCCCTACAAAACAAGCTATCTGAGATAATCCCCAAATCATGTGACCCGGCAATAGCCCGAATGAATACACTCGACAATGTTTGCATAAGTTGCATGCACAATACTGCTATCGTGCTATTACTTATTCTGTGCTGATAGCTATCCCTGTGATATTAAACTCTACTACAAAGATTCAAAGACGCAATGTTTACCGAGCAAGAAGTTCACCTACGTTAGATAGGAGCTAATTGGTTCTACGTATAGCGTTAATTATGGATATGGAAACCTTCCGAGAGAACTGAGAAACTTCATAACTCAACTAACATACTATCTATCAAAATTAAATAACTTTTAAATACATATTGATTAACAACATGTACTTGGTTCTAAAGTTCTATTATTAAACTAGGTACCTTTAAAATATTTTGTATGTTAGCTGCGAGACAACGGTCAATTAAGCAAGCATCAAACCTTATTTCTACTGATTGTTCCCGTTTACATTTACCCATTCCAGTGTTTTTTAAAAACCTAAATATGTTTTTATTTTCAGGAATTACCCATCTTCCATACAAACTCTTTCCCCGTTTTTCCTTACCGTAATTTTATACTTGTGCTATGGATAATTTTAATTAATAAAACCAATTACGTTTGTTAACTTTAGAGGTCTTAACTTTTCATAGATTCGTTTTTTAACTTTTATTTTGAAAAGTCCCTTATTAATCTTAGAATCCTTCATAAAACGTTACTAATGCCCAATAACTAATACCTATTCACGCGACTTTATCTCCCGAGGTGGTCAACGGATGTATTCCTGGATATAGTGACCCACGTGACAAAAATGTGACAGGTGGTGAGCCAATGGCCGGACTGGGTGGCTGCTACAAATGCCTCAGAAATAATTCTGCATTTCAACTAGTTCCAAGATTCGCGTAATTTTTTAACTGTAAGCTTAGTAAGCTCCGAGTGTGTCTGTCTGTGCACGCAAAAACAGCTGGACGGATTTTTATGAAATTGGGTGTGGTGATAGCTCAACATCTAGGGTACTTTTTACCTCGGGAAAATATCTAATTTATAAAGAGAAATTCTTATTATACTATATACGTAGGGATTTTTGGAAATTCTGATACTGTAAACTGGACCTAGTATGCCTGTAACTTTTATTTGTAATAGAACTGTACATGCGAGTCTTCAAATTTCTTTTACCAATAGAAACCTTACTTTTCTGGGAGTTACATGGGCTAGAATTTTCCCACGGGAACAGGACTGATGCGGGTGAAACCGCGGGGCGCTGCTAGTCTACACTAATAGGTATTATAAAGAGGATAGATTTGTACTTTTGTATGTTTGTGTCTTTGTTGATCTTTGTGAAAGCTAGAATATTCCTGAGTAACATAGGCTACATTTTATTCCTGTTTTCCCACGGGTGCGGGAACTAAGCGGGTGAAAGCGCGCAGAACCGCTAGTAATAAATATAAAGAGAGAAAAATCCAGATTCCTGATTGACTGGCTCATCAAAGCACCGCTGAAAGTACTAAAGCTAGAGACTTCAAATTCGGACAGTAGATTGCTTTTACGACTTAGGCATCGGATAAAGAATGATTTTGCTAATTTTCCACGGGAACGAGAGAAGAGCGCATCTGCTAGTGCCTTCTTATAGTGTTTAGATATTTCTAAGGTACCTACTTCATACTATAACGAGGTGCCTACAGTAACAATCTCTTCTATGCTAAGTAGCTACCTTTCCATTTTATTTCAGAATAAGTATATCGAAACTCAATCCATTAAAGACGATTCGTCAAATATTTTATTTAAAGTGCTATTCAAAACTGACATAGTAAGTATGTACTTGATTATTCTTTATCATAAATATAATCTAGAGCACATTTTTAACCCTTGCCTAAGTAAGTAGACCCCATGAGAACTACCATAAAATTAAACGTACCTCCACCGTTGTTGTAGCACAAGTAAGGGAACCGCCATACATTGCCTAAGCCCACGCTGTAGCCCAGCAGTGAGAGAAGAAAATCAAATCGGCCCGTCCAGTTGCCGCGCGCCGGTTCCGCCTCCTCGGGCGCTGGCTCTGTAGCCTCCTCTTTGCTCTATTGGCATAAATTCAACATCTCGTATTTTATCACGAATCTCGTATTTACATAAGAAAGGAATTTGCATCATTCCATATTCACAAGCAAGTTTTTTATAACAGATTTTTGAGACCCTATCCAGATTATATCACTACTTATACTTACTAACCTACCTACTTATCTCTATTATAAATATCTTCTCTAAGAGAAAAGTTCAAGTGAACCTATAAGTAATATCAAATTATGAATGTAGGTAGATACTTAAGCAAGTTAATATGAATTTATAAAATATAAGGTCATAATATGGTAATGTTAAATTTTCGTATATTTATTATTAATTTAATATAAGTATAATAACTTGCTCAAGTAGATACCTACATTCATAATTTAATATTACTTATAGGTTCACTTGAACTTTTCAAACCTTACGATATTTTATAGTGGGGAGATCGTTATGAACAGAATTATTATCTAACTAATGGCGCGTGTCTTATGGACGGCTTATATATTGAAATAAATATTGAAGCATAATTAAGCTAGGTATTTAGTTTTTTAATTAGGTCGAGAGGTACTCACTGGAGCATATTTCAAATCCATAGCGGGTACATTCTTTGTCACTGCTGGAATTTGAGCATTGGACGACTTCTCCATGGTCAAAATTATTTTTTAAATTACACTATTTGATATCAAATTGCTTTTTATGCATTACATCGGCTACTAGGGGAGCTTTGGTGGTTCTGATACCACCGACCATCGCACAGCACATCACACTCGCGTGGACTCTGCGGAAATAATAAATGTCACCGACTCTACGCGCGGCACAGCTCGACACTGAAAAAATAGTTTAAAAAATTATGTAGTGTAATAATATAATAAATCAAAGAGCTGACGAACGTGCATTCAATCGAGAAGTATTATAAAACGCAGGAACGCGCAGATGTCAAGTTTCGCATCGACCGAACTCTGAATGAACATCTAGGTCAATATCAAGCCTGTACCTCCGTCGCACCCCCGCCCGGTACCCGCACTGAAATTTTCTGAGATGGGAATCGCGCTCGTCCTTATGGTGTTAGGTCGGGGACGAGAATAATGGTAGAGGGACACTAACAAGATCTATTGAGGAGGGTCACTTCTGGTGGAACTTAAGTTATTTCTTAATCCATAATTTAGATACCATATGTCTGCTATGGTGTTAATTTTCGAATGAAACTGAGACTAAACTTTGGTACTGTTGTCACATTTTGCTCTTACTTTTATTATGAGTAACGTATTTCAACTATATATACTACAATTAAGTTCTTTAATATTGTTTCGTTATAAGAACTTAATTTCCAATAGTGTTGAGCGTACGATCTTCGCGGAATTAATTAATTAATTATGCTGTTAATTAGCTACTACGAAATAACTTCTCTAGTAAGCTAAATAACTCAGTCTATCCCCGATATACAAACGAAGTAGTGTTTTAAATCCACCCATTGCATCTTATTGTTGAAATGGCATAAAACAGGCCGCGAGCAGGCGCGGGAGGCTGGCTGGAAGGTCGGTGAAAATGGAGCAATGTATTGATTACAGGACGGTGCGCGGCCGTCTGCCCATCCATACTCGCCCGTAGCTCCCCCGTGGCAGCTCCACATACAAAGTTCCTACTTAGTCATCCATGTTTAATTGTTTATCTCTAGGTTTCCAACGTTTATGTATTAGAATGGAAGCCTATAATAAAAACAATAATAATATTTTGTAGGCTGTATTGTATAGTATACAATACAGCCTACCTATACTGTACTTTGGTATACTGTGTCCATAGCTCACAGGAATACGACTGGTAGTTAGTACTTATGTTTTAAATAACTGGAGTTTAACTTCAGGTGTACATTTGAAGAAGCGTCTAGCCAGCCTGTTACGAACTATATATAGACAGTGCTCTCCTCTGCCTCTCAATGTCTTCGTCATCAGACATGTTGCTCGACACTATATGACCAAGACGCCTGAAAGAATCTACATTTTTTAAAGACTCGCCATTTAAAGGTCTACCAACTTACAACATCCGGTCCTTCTCATATTTGAAAACCACCATCTCAGTCTTCTTAACATTATCTAAGTACAAGACCATGTTTTCGGGCATATCTTTGTCGAGCCAAAACGGAACATGCTCCAAAAACTACCTACAGCGTTGATAGTCTGAATCACATTCTACCTAAAACGCTGGAAAGCAAGGTACCTATAATGTCTAATGTTTATACTCTTACATAACTGTACTTATAACATTTTTATACAAAATACATCATCAATTTCATGGTTTTTATGAACCTTTTGATAATATAGGCAAGGGTGTGATGTAATTTTTTTGCCCACAGGTCAGTCTGTGGATTTACCAATGAAGATAAAGGAAAGGAGAAGGGTAAAGCCATGAAAAAGTTGTTTCCAAATAGCACTTGTTTATTCAAATAAACAGAATACAAAAAAATAACTAAATAAAGGAATGTACAATTTTAGTGGTCCCATTTCAAGATTAGTAACTTAATGTACAGTACGGCCGTTTTAACTCCATAGGCTCCGCCTGCGCAAACCGCCTTATTCCGCCAAATGGTCGCTAAAAAATGTTATTGCGCAGCCATTTGCGCAACTTCAGAGCTGCCATGTTAAAACGGCCGTACTGTAAGTACTGTGTAGCTCACAGTTAACTCAAATTAATATTATAAAAAATATAAAAATCTGATATTGACTCCCACAGTAGAACATTTGTTGAACATTAGCTAGCTTTTCACAACATTTATTTTCATAAATAACATCAAAAGTAGGGTTGCACTGTATCACTGTTAACTTAAGCCTATTTACGCAAAAACAATGGTTTGTAAAACTCTACAGCTATCATTTTATAATTATATAACAACAGGTTTAAAAATAACAGATTTTATAACTCCCTAGTTTGGTTGATTGGACTGTTGCCCCGATATTTCTGATTAATTATTTGATCCTAATTTTAGATTTCATTGAATGAAATCATTTGTATATAAAAATATTTACCTCCAATAGCTTATCTATCTGCTTAGAACCTTTACGCTATACTTCTATTTATATTGGCATTAGTCAATAATGCACTAATTAACTTCATAGAAATATCTACTTTTTAGCAAGAAGAGACTTAATCAGAGACTCGAGCTTCCTCGTGTCGGCGGCGAACTTGCGAATGCCATCAGACAGCTTGTCCGTGGCCATTTGGTCTTCATTGAGTTGCCAGCGAAATTGTGCTTCACTCAGAGAAATCTTTTCGATGTCACTTTGAGCGGCCAAGTTAGAATCCAGTACCTGCGTAAAAACATAGACATCACTACATAGTATAAAACAAAGTCGCTTTCTCTGTCCCATTATCCCTATGTCCCTTTGTATGCTTAAATCTTTAAAACTACGCAACGGATTTTGATGTGGTTTTTTTAATAGATAGAGTGATTCAAGAGGAAGGTTTTAATGTTAGCATTGCACCCGTGCGAAGCCGGGGCGGGTCGCTAGTTTTATATATAATTTTCATGCTTTATAATGGATCTGACACAGCTTCACCCAATGCTAATCGTGGAGCGACCTGTCGGTGATTTTCCAGTAACGTGCTACAAGTCTAGCTGCCCATTTGACCAATTAACCTCATCATCCTCCTTTTCTATGACCCCACCAATAATTTATTTATTTAGGTACCAACGGCGATACAGAGAGTGAAAGGCGAAAGAAATATAGTTTGAATGAAATATAGCAATCACAAAGAACATAGGTAGATACCTTATACTTAATTACCTACAAAGAATAAATTAGAAGAGAGATTGCTTATTTAATAAAATAATTCGTTCTCTTATTTGCTACCTACGTCCTAACGAGCTACATTTCATCAAGTAGGATGGCAGCAACCAGCATAGAAACTGTATTTATAGACCAGTCTGCCACTGTCGTACTTGATACAACTTAAAATATACTAACCCTCTTCAAGGGCTGGTCGCTCTTGGCCAGCTCATCAAGAAGCTTCGGGCTGATAGTGAGCAGGTCGCAGCCGGCCAGCTCACGGATTTCGCCAGTGTTCCTGAATGACGCACCCATCACTTGCGTCTTATAACCGAACTTCTTGTAGTAGTTGTACACACGCGTCACCGACAACACACCAGGGTCCTCTTTGCCTTCGTACGTCTTCTTTGTGTGTTCTACATGCCTAGAAAAAAATATACAGTTGCATTCCAAATGTCACGGATATGTTTTTAGTTATTGACACATAGATATTCAGAGTGGCGGCAAAGCGACTATTGTAGTAAAAGTTTAAATCCAACCTTATTTACTTTGGTATACGAATGTGTTTCTGATTATAGTATAGCGAAAACTGGTATGCTCAAAGCGCCGCAAAACGAGATCGAGTCGTCAACAAAAGTAAATTAAGTTGAATTTACGAGTAAATTGCTTCTAAATAAGTCTGCGCCGACCATAAAGACGATAAGTGAGTGATTGATGTTATCTTTATTTTACTCTTGAATTCAAAACGTTATATGCAGGAAAACTCCTTTGTTATTTATGTAACTTAATATCATTTATTTAAACACAATCATTCTTGTTAGCAACTAACTAGAACAATTGTTTAAAGCACTGCATTACCAGTCCAAGATTCTTCCAACAAATGGTGAAATAAGCGTCACGTTGGCCTCAGCACAGGCAATGGCTTGGTATAAAGAAAACAGCAGTGTCAAGTTGCAATGGATGCCATGCTTCTTCTCCAGTTCTCTAAAACATACAAAACAAAGTATAATAAAACTGCAGAATCTTCTATACTAATATTAAAAAGAGGAAAGATTTGATTTTTTTTTGTATTGAATAGGTTCCGAAACCACTGGACCGATTTTAAAAATTCTTTTATCAATGGAAAACTATGTTATCAGGAAGTATCATAGGCTATATTTTTTCCCGGATTCCCACGGACACGGGAACTACGCGGGTAAAACCACGCGGAACAGCTAGTTAAAAATATTATCAAAAAACTGATGTGATTAGTGTAACAGAATACAATAAAGCCATTCATTTAAACTTTTTCTCGGTCTCGTTTAAACATTATAATCCAAAACTACTAGATGAATTTTAAAGAAGTTTTTGCAGGAAACTTGAGCATAAAGCATTATATTGTTTATTTACAAACAACAATCAGTTGAAATATCAATAAACTAAGTTATTTATAATAAGAGTTATGGAAGGAACTATGAGTTAGGAAACCTAAAATTTGTATATCTCATATACTTACTTTGCAGCTTGAATGCCCTCCCAAGTGGAAGCCAGTTTAATAAGAATTCGCTCCTTTTTAATTCCATATTCAGCAAACAAATTAATAAACTTGGTAGCCTTAGCAATACTAGCATCCTTGTCAAAAGATAACCTGAAATTGGAAACACAAGTCATTATTGTGTTGGTCGTGGTTTATAAGTTGTTTTGTACCCATAGTAAAAGCTCTGCTGTGTTGGCACAATTTATTTATATTATTTATTTTGATACTATGTTTATAGTAAAATAAATACTATGTGAACATTTACCTGGCATCAACCTCAACAGATACTCGTCCAGGAATAATTTTAAGAATTTCACAACCAAACAGTACACTCAGCATGTCCAAGGTCTCAGCAACTTGCTCCTCCACAGTGCTGGAAATTTTATAATGACAATGTAAAAGTAGTTTATCATAGACTAAGACACTGGCATATAAAATTTACTTATTCTTTTTTAGTCAGTTGCTTAATGGTTGCATATAACATATACTATGTCCATGTTGCTATCAAATCAACTGTTAAAATACAAATTTACCATGGAAAATTACACTGTGACATCATCATTTGTAGTTATTTGAAAATTTGTTAAAATTTATAAATGAAATTAGATACACATTGATGTGGTTTGAGATAGTATTTACACTTCATGATTGGAGAAATAATCACCTGCCAGTGTCTTTGCCATACTTAATGGCCTTGTCAAGTAAGTGCTGGTACTGCTCCATGCCAGCAGCAGAGAGGATGAGGCTGGGGTTTGTGGTTGCATCTGTGGGCTTGTACGCCTTCATCACTAGAAAGTAACAAACTTTATTTTATAGGATTTTTTTTACTAACAAATTATTTATTTAGAGATTTTGGATAGAGCTACAATGAAATCAATCAAAATCTGTGAATTATATAATTATGATTATTTTTAGCAGACTTCAAAAAAGGAGGAGGTTCTCAATTTGTCACGTTTTTTTTGTATGTCAATCCATATTTCCATCAAATTTGAACCGACTGATTTGAACTTCAGGTGGAGAATGGAACTCCCCAGCAAATCACTTGCTATCAGTGTTTAGTAATAGTAGGTAATAGATGTTGAATAAGAATAATAGTCAATTTAGTGCTATTCGTCGGTTTGTATTTTTGTTTAAAATTTTGATAATCATGATACATATTATAATAATAATTATATTATATTATTAGGTACTTTTTTAGAAATAAAATAATATTTAAGTAAATAAAAGATCTAACATAAGACTGCACTCTCGACCTAAATCATTAATTTTATTCAAAGTATAACCTTCAAAGTCACCGGTGTCAGCCACTACCGTGGAGTACTGCTTAAGCTGGTCCAATGCACTCATTTTCGTACGCTTAACTTGAGGTTCACTGCTCATACTGACTGTGATTGAATACCTGCAAAACTAAGCAATGAATGGTAATAATTAGAGCGTAAATACAATCACAAGCAATCACGAAACAATCGCTTTGAAGGTGACCCTGAAAGACGCTAACCTAGCGCTAGCTTCTTATCGTCAAATCATTCTTTGAAACCCCCGCCCGCGCCTGACAACACGAATCATAACCTAAAATATTGTATGAAAATGTCACACCATCATTATTCTGTGACCATACCTAGAACTAGTTACAGTGGATAATAAGTAAATTTTCAAAATTATGCTATTTATTTACAATTAAAAAAATACGAGAATACATACCAATACCAAGCACAAATAAAATTCACCAAGTCGTCACCACAGACCACAGAATGCCACAGAACCACAGAACACTTTTACTCCTCCACAGACCACAGACCATGGTCGTCACCTCACCGAATGTCACATCAATGTCAATATTGTCAATGTCACTGTATTTTTTTTACCCCTAACTTTATTGGTACAGTCTATGAGCAAAGGTCATAGTGCCTCGTCTTCAGTCTAGTGTTAATTCAATAAAGGGCTTACTACACCTTCCTAATTTCAATCGACTGAATCATTCACTTACTTTACTTATGACAACAGCTCAATTCCACGGTGAGGCTTCCAACTTAACTCATTCAGGAAGGAGCCAATAAGTCATAGACAGTTTTGGTTGGTAGTGACCCTGCCTTCTGAGTCGGAGGTCGCGGATTCGATCCCGCTCGAGGCCAACATTTGTGTGAATGAACATGTCAGTTGTCTTCGTATCTGGGCGTTTAATATTTATTTAAGTATGTTTATCAGTTGTTTAGTACATAGTACAGGGGTTCTGCCCTAGTTGGGAATTATTATAGTGTCGCCAAGTTAGGAGATTTTCCATCTTGTAAGGTACTTCAGAGGGTGTTCATGGCTACTGTGCGTGTGCGTGGAAGTGTGCAGTGAATGGGAAGTTCGGTAGGGTGCGTGTGAGATAGATAGAGTCTGGCCACGCTAACTCTGCAGAAGTAAAAAATGTGGAAATAAAAAAACTGCACAATATGGTAATACTGTCTATACTACAGAAAACGTATTTGATACTTGTATTATTTGTGTACCCATACCACCTATTGCAAACCATAATAAATTTGAAATAAAAAAATATAGTGTTTAGATAAATGAAGGGGGAAAACGGGAATAAAATGAAGTTTTTAGGTGCTAAGTTACTCAGGAATATTCTAGCTCTCCATTGGTAAGAGAATAAAAAAAAAGCTTTATTAGTTTTTGAGTTTATTCGTAACAAAGATACAAAAATACAAATCTTTCCTATTTTTAGTTAGTTTGTTTAGCAGCTAGCTTTTCCATCATGGTTTGCAGTTGCTGACAATATACATAGATCTGCCGTAATCGTCTGGCCAGATTTAAGAAAGCAGTAGTGAACGACATCTTCACTAGTCCACCAAACGCTCACAAGTAATTTTTTTGCCACCTGGGCCCTGTTTTATAAAGCTACAGGTTACAGGCTACAGGCTACAGGAAAAAAAAAGCCTGTAGTGCTCCTGTAGTTACAATCTACAGGTAACAGGTGTTTTATAAAGATCCCTGTAATATTACTATTGTAGCTTATGGGCGAAAATCTCGACTACAGGCGCAGTTAACAAGTCGGAGTACAGCACTATGAATCAACCGTAAAAATTTAAAAAATGACAGAATCGACATCAGTGTACCGCCATAAAATATTAATTTATAATAAAAACAGATGTTTGTTTATTTACTTGTATTTCTATGGTTAAAGAGCCGGATGAAAATGAGCGAGGCTCGGGTTCGAATCCTGGCATGTCCCAATGAGTTTTTCAAAAACTTACGTACATAATTAATTAATTAAGCAATTAATTATTTAAGCAAAGCGAGGGCGGGTCGCTAGTTTATAATAAAAACAGATGTTTGTGTATTTACTTGTATTTCTATGGTTTATTTACGTAGTTATAGAAAAAAAACACATGATTTTCTCTAAAATTAACATTCAACCATGGCCAATAATTATTTCTCCTCCAGTATGCTCCAAAACATATTGCATTTGAGTAGGAACGTATTCTAAATTTCTCATTAAAGGTGAAACTCGTTTGCGGGTTCATATTGGTTCTGACGGCGAAAGTTCTTGGCGTCGTCTTCTTGGATGTTGACCACTATCCTCAGAGTCCAAGTCTGAGTTCCAAACACGCAAAATCACTCAAAATATTCGAATTAACAAACAACAAAACGTAAGTAAATATAACAAACTTCCTCCTGTAAATAAATTACCTACGTCTAAACACCTGTAGAAATGTTTACAAGTTTTTCCGTAAACACCTGTAAAAATTGGTCAAATCATGCTCGAAACACGCTCGATTAAGCATTAAATTGTCTTTGAAAAGTTACAGGCACGGGTTCCTGTAGATTGTAAATAAATAGAACTGTAGCTTTATAAAACGCCTGTACCTGTAATTTTATCTAGTGTTGCTATTTAATTTATCAGTATTGCTGCTTTTTTCCCTGTAAATTGTAACCTGTAGCTTTATAAAATAGGGGTGGTAGCGGGGACGACAATCCCCGCAAAAATTTAAACAATGACAGAATCGAAATCTGTGTTTTGGATTAAGTCTAGTTTACCGCCATAAAATATTAATATTTATCACTACGTATACAACAAAGTCGCTTTCTCTGTCCCTATATCCCTATGTATGATTAAATCTTTAAAAATACGCAACGGATTTTGATGCGGTTTTTTTAATAGATAGAGTGATTCAAGAGGAAGGTTAGGTCAAAGTGAGGGCGGGTCGCTAGTTTATAATAAAAACAGATGTTTGTTTATTTACTTACTTGTATTTCTATGGTTTATTTACGTAATAGAAAAAAAACACATCATTTTCTCTAAAATTAACATCATATAACTAGCCAATAATTATATCTCCTCCAATATGCTCCAAAACATATTGCATTTAAGTCGAACGCATTCTAAATTTCTCATTGAAGGTGAAAATTGTTTGCGGGTTCATATTGGTTCTGACGGCGAAAGATCTCGGAGTCGTCTTTTTGGATTCTGACCACCATCCTCAGAGTCCGAGTCTGAGCTCCAAACACGCAAAATCACTCAAAATATTCGAATTAACAAACAACAAAACGTAAGCATAATATTCGAATTAACAAACTTCCTCCTGTAACCAAATTACATACGTCTCTTCACCTGTAGAAATGTTTACAAGTTTTAATTTTTTTAATTTTTTTACAACTGTATTTTACAAGTTTTTCCGTAAACGCCTGTAAATAATATGTCGATTATGCTCGAATCACGCTCGATTAAGCATTATATTGTCTATGGAAAGTTACAGGTACGGGTTCCTGTAGACTGTAAATAAAATGACCTGTAGCTTTATAAAACGCCTGTACCTGTAATTTTATCTAGTGTTGCTGTTTAATTAATCAGTGTTGCTGCGTTTTTCCCTGTAAATTGTAACCTGTAGCTTTATAAAATAGGGCCCTGGAATAAAAGCAAATAATAAGAACCTTTTTAGATTTTACTGTAGATTCAAAGTGAGTGATTCTAACCTAACTGCATCACTACAATGTTCAATGTTTTGATTTATTTACTTATAAATTAAACTGCTGTTGCCGTCGGGGCGTTTGATATAGTAAAATATAATAATTAATATGAAACTTTTCAAGTGACCGAATATCAATAATGTATCAAAATCATTCAATCTACTTACTCGTCAACTCTTCTATATCTTGTAAACATAGTCTTTTTCTGCTAAGGATCATATCTTGTTCTTCTCTCACATCATTGAATTTACGTATCATATTATTGTTGAAGAGATTGCAAACCAAGCTAGACCTACGCGACGATGACTGGTTGCCGCAGCAACGTGCTTGTTGATTTTTCTGATCTTTGCCTTGAAATATTCTCGCTTTTATTATATTATCTTGTTGTTGTAAATAAAAAGTCTGTTTGTTATTTTTTAAGCATTTAATCTATCTATCTACTCCCTAAAGTTCATTCCACAATACTCTCGACGCGCTTTACTCACAAGTGGTTCTGTGCGTCTACGAAAGGAACTTGATGGTGTCTACCGTGCTACCAATGCAAGAGGCCTTACCGACAACGAGCTCACAGAATGGGACAAAGAAAAAGAGTAAGGATCACAAGATGAAGTGCAATTACTGCTCTGTCAAAGGTCACCGTGTCAGGGATTGTAAAAAGTGGATCCAAGATGGCCGTCCTCCAAAAAGCTGCAATCCGCCTTCCTCTTCTTCGTCCAAGAAAGAATCTCTGGTGACAGAAATGATGTACTCACAGGAAGTATTGACATCAGAACATGAAGTATCAGTGACTTCATCGAATACAACCAACTGGTACGTTGATAATGGTGCAAGATGCCACGTCTGCAACCGTGGAGATCTATTCCAGACTTTTCAACCCTTTGACCAGATGCACACCGTCTCTACAGCCAATGGCAATACTCTTCAAGCCAAAGGAAAAGGGAATATCGTCATCAAATCAGAGGTACGAGAAAAAGTATACGAGATCACATTAAAAGACGTCTGGTACGTGCCACAGATCACAAAGAACCTGGGCCCTATTTTATAAAGCTACAGGTTACAATTTACAGGGAAAAACGCAGCAACACTGATTAATTAAACATCAACACTAGATAAAATTACAGGTACAGGCGTTTTATAAATCTACAGGTCATTTTATTTACAGTCTACAGGAACCCGTGCCTGTAACTTTCCATAGACAATTTAATGCTTAGTCGAGCGTGATTCAACCTAATATTTACAGGTGTTTACAGAAAAACTTGTGAAATACAACTGTAAAAAATATTAAAAAAAAACTTGTAAACATTTCTACAGGTGTTTAGACGTAGGTAATTTAGTTACAGGAGGAAGTTTGTTATATTGACTTATGTTTTATTGTTTGTTAATTCGAATATTTTAAGTGATTTTGCGTGTTTGGAACTCAGACTTGGACTCGGAGGATAGTGGTCAACATCCAAGAAGACGACGCCAAGAACTTTCGCCGTCAGAACCAATATGAACCCGCAAACGAGTTTCACCTTTAATGAGAAATTTAGAATACGTTCCTACTCAAATGCAATATGTTTTGGAGCATACTGGAGGAGAAATAATTATTGGCCATGGTTGAATGTTAATTTTAGAGAAAATCATGTGTTTTTTTTCTATAACTACGTAAATAAACCATAGAAATACAAGTAAATACACAAACATCTGTTTTTATTATAAACTAGCGACCCGCCCTCGCTTTGCTTAAATAATTAATTGCTTAATTAATTAATTATGTACGTAAGTTTTTGAAAAACTCATTGGGACATGCCAGGATTCGAACCCGAGCCTCGCTCATTTTCATCCGGCTCTTTAACCATAGAAATACAAGTAAATAAACAAACATCTGTTTTTATTATAAATAAATATTAATATTTTATGGCGGTACACTAGACTTTAAGCCAAAAAACTGATGTAGATTCTGTCATTTTTACGGTTGATTCACAGTGCTGTACTCCGACTTGTTAACTGCGCCTGTAGTCGAGATTTTCGAGCCTAAGCTACAATAGTAATATTACAGGGGTCTTTATAAAACACCTGTTACCTGTAGATTGTAACTACAGGAGCACTACAGGCTTTTTTTTTCCTGTAGCCTGTAACCTGTAGCTTTATAAAATAGGGCCTGTTCTCTGTTTTAGCTGCTCATGACTGCAACTCAGTAAGCAAGTTTGAATCTACACCGACGAGCTGCAGTATGTCTACACGTGGCGAAGTGAAGCTATCGGGTGTACGCAGCATAAGCGGAGGTTTATACAAGCTGAACGTTACGAACGTCATTCCTAATAAAAATCTGGAAGTGAATTTAATCTTAACGAAGACTCACCTGTATCACGAACGACTCGTACATCAGAATAAACGTCATGTACGACAATTTGTAAAACGAGAGTTGGGAGTAGACCTTCCTGTTGATGAAACTACTTGTGAAAGCTGCATATTCGGCAAGTCGCATCGTTTGAAGTTTGGTACCCGACCTAGAGCTTCAAAACCCGGCGAGCTTGTACATAGTGACGTATTCGGACCGTTTCCTAACTCATTTACAAACTTACGCTATTTTGTACTATTCAAAGATGATTTTACCGGCTACCGCTTCGTTTACTTTCTGAAAGCCAAGTCAGAAGTGAAACAGAAGATGCAAGATTTCATTCTTGAAGCACGGAATACAGGTCACACTATCCAAACGCTACTGAGTGACAATGGAGGCGAGTTTGACAACAAAGATGTGCGTGATATCCTCGCCACGCATGGGATCAAACAGAGGCTGACAATGCCATACACTCCAGAGCAGAATGGATGTAGTGAGCGAGATAATAGAACCTTGGTAGAGGCTGCAAGGACTATTATGCACAGCGGAGGTTTTCAACAGAAGCTTTGGGCCGAATTAGTTAATGCGGTCGCCTACGTTCTCAACAGAACCGGTCCATCCCGTATAGAGAACAAAGCACCCTACGAACTATGGCATGGAAGAAAACCAAAAATTACTCATCTACGCATTTTAGGTTGTAGAGCTTACGCCCATGTCCCCAAGCAGAAACGAAAGAAACTTTCAGTGAAAGCCCTCAAAGGAAGATTGATAGGATATGATAATGATGATGGCTATCGTATCTGGTGTGATGACAATAGAATGGTCAGATCACGCGACGTAATCTTTGATGAGAAACCGCTTGACAGAACTCAATGCGAAGAAGTTGTACCTACGACAACAAACAAAAGCACACCGCTCAACAAATTCGAGTTGAAAGTGAATTTTGGTGAGGATCGCATAGAAGTTAATCAAGAACAAACACCGTGCCATCATAATGACAGATCGGAACCTGATCAAGATGATCAAGGGCGTGCACCGCAAATAGACGAAACAAGATCTATTGAATTTAATGAGGAAAGAACCGGTGATCATGGTGAAGTACCCAGACCACCAAGCACTACATGGTTCGACGCTGATCTAGGTAACTCATTTGACTCCGAAGGTAATTCATCTGACTCCGAAGGTGAAACTACAGAACCTAGATACAATCTAAGAGATAGAAGGGCTATACGTCCTCCTTCGAAATTCAGAGATTGTTGTGCACTTACCGATGAAGATGCTGAACCCACTACGTTTAAAGATGTTATGAACAGCCCGCACAAAGACGAGTGGATCAAAGCTATGCTGAAGGAGATAGATTCTTTGAAAGAGAACAATACATGGTCCCTTGAAGAACTACCTCACGATCGAAAAGCCATACCATGCAAATGGGTATTTAAATTAAAAAGAAACCCCGATGGCTCTGTCGATAAATATAAAGCGCGTTTGGTTGCCAAAGGCTTTAAACAACGCAAAGGAATCGACTATGAGGAAACATACAGTCCTGTAGCCAGATTTGCAACCATACAATCGCTACTTAGTGTTGCTGCAAGCGAGAGGATGTATTTAACACAATTTGACGTGACGACAGCCTTTCTCTATGGAGAGCTTGAAGAAGAACTTTACATGCAACAGCCCGAAGGTTTTCACGATGGCTCTACCCGTGTATGTCGTCTCAACCGAAGCTTATACGGACTGAAGCAAGCACCCCGCTGCTGGAATCACCGTTTCCATAAAGTACTAGCTGAACTGGACTTTACACAGAGTACTGCAGATCCGTGTCTATACACAAAGAAAGTGGAGGGGAAAGAGATCTTACTTACTTTATATGTCGACGACGGATTAGTGGCTGCTTCAGACAAAAAGCTAGCTGATGACTTTTTAGAGAACCTGAAAACAAAACTTAAAATTACGACGAAACCCGCGTCCTACTACCTGGGCATGCAGATCAATCAGTGTGATGACGGCACGATTGTTATTCATCAGAAAGCGTATACCAAGAAGGTACTTGAGCGCTTTAATATGGCCAACAGTAATCCTGTCTCAACGCCGATTGATGTCGCAGAAAAGTCGTCTGCAACACATTTTGATGAGATAAGAGGAGACTCAGAACAGGTCAACTTCCCTTACCGAGAAGCCGTTGGCGCACTAGCCTATTTTATGGTCGCAACTCGTCCTGACATTGCCTATGCAGTTAGTGTAGTGTCACGCAATTTAGAGAAGCCAGCCAAAATTGACTGGAACAGAGTCAAAAGAATATTAAGATATTTAAAGGGAACTACATCTCTTGGAATTAAATATTCACTGAGGACTATGACTGAGCCAAAACTGGTTGGATATACCGATGCCGATTATGGTGGTGATGCTTCTACCGGACGCTCCACAACTGGTGTTGTATGTTTATACGCCGGAGGTCCAGTATCGTGGACAAGCAGAAGACAGACATCAGTAGCGCTGTCAACGACTGAAGCTGAACTTGTGGCTGCCAGTGAAGGTGCCAGAGAACTAGTTTGGTTGATTAGAATCTTTGAAGATCTAAAAAAGATTAAGATGGTGCCAGATCTTAATGTTGATAATGAAGCAGCAGTACGATTGGCACACAACCCTGAGTTCCACAAAAGGACGAAGCATATTCGAATCAGACATTTTTACATTCGAGAATTTGTCTCTGAAGGAGCTATCTTCGTCAAGAGAATTGGAACCAGAGATCAGATCGCAGACATCATGACGTAGGGTCTACCGAAGCCGACCTTTGCGAAGATGAGGTCTGCACTAGCCTTGTTTTAGAGGGCGTGTTGAAGGAGATTGCAAACCAAGCTAGACCTACGCGACGATGACTGGTTGCCGCAGCAACGTGCTTGTTGATTTTTCTGATCTTTGCCTTGAAATATTCTCGCTTTTATTATATTATCTTGTTGTTGTAAATAAAAAGTCTGTTTGTTATTTTTTAAGCATTTAATCTATCTATCTACTCCCTAAAGTTCATTCCACAATACTCTCGACGCGCTTTACTCAAGTATTATAGTCTAGGCAATAAAGGTAGTGGACCCCAACATTAATTCCTCAGCCGATGAAACTTTGCAGGATTGGTGTATAGTATGAGACAATACTTGCATAAAAAAATCCAAAAAAAAAACCTAACCGAAGTTAGGTTTTTATACTAAAAAAAAAAAATTTTTTTTGATTGATAATTTCTAAAAATAATGTAGCCAGAAGGTTTTTATTTTGGATTCTCCTATTGTAAGTCCACAGCGACCATTAAATGACATTCCAGTTAAAAAAATGGACTGAGCAATTTTCCCGAGCAAGGTACATATACGTCTCAGTTTTGTTGTTTCTACCAGGAGATTTTTTTGGATATTTCGCATATAGCTTTCTTAACACACATGAATATTGCTGGAGAAGAAAATTTTGACTCAGCATTTTTCCCAACAGAGATATCAAATAAATAAGTATTTCAGTAAAAATACCTAACTTCGGTTAGGTTTTTTTTGTGGATTTTTTTATGCAAGTATTGTCTCATATTATACTACAATCCTGCAAAGTTTCATCGACTGAGGAATTAATGTTGGGGTCTTCATACAAAAATCCGCTTCATTGCCTAGACTATTATATAATAAATCCCGCACGCCACTTCTTATAGGTTTCACAATTATTTTTCTTTAAAATTAGAAAAAACAACAAATTCGAACTCGATCTGACAACTCAACTATGACCACAGAACACTATTACTAATACAAAAAAAATTGCCATATGCAAATGTTTTTGGGGTTGCCTGTTTATTCCATTACAGAGTTAGCGTAGCCATTCGGAAGTCATGCATTCATTAGAACAAAAAAAAGTCATCATTCGATGACATCGCCATCTATCTTTTGTGGATGAACTAGACTTTCTTTTTTAAAAAACGCCTCATTGACACTTCATAGACACCACAAACCGCTTTGGCTATGGTTTTGACATTAGCTGAAAGTTTTTAGTCTATGATTTGTTCATTTTCTAGAAAATTCGCGACCGAGCGGATGAATTGGAGTCCAATGAAAACCGGCGTTCGCTAGCGATTGATTACCGATTGTCATTCTTAAACAACGTGTTTCAGTTCGTGTGATTTTGTGAGACAAACAATAAGGGAGTATTTAAGAGTCGAAATATTTGAGTTTTTAGACCACAATGGCTGCGATGTCCGTCATTGGTATTGATTTCGGCAATGAATCCTGTTATATTGCTGTGGCGAAAGCAGGTGGCATTGAGACAATAGCCAACGATTACAGTCTACGAGGGACTCCGTGAGTAAATTTTATATCATTGATAATGAACATCTCTTTCCAAACTCATTAAATTCTATTTTTATTTTTGCGAAGTTGTTAAATTTTTCATTCGAATATCGGTTTGTCATGTACTCATCAATAGGTACCATAGATGTATCTAATCACTACCGTTTACGCGAATATGTCATTTGGTTGTTATCATATTATTCATCATTATGTACCTAAATCAGCTGTTATTCGATAATTATTACACTTGTTCTGAAACACCTGGAAGGGTCATTCCATCAACTAAGAAATGACAAGTCATGTTTTTCTGTAAGACTCGCCCCTAAACAAAGAGATTTAAATACTATGGATGGCATAGAGGGGGCATTGGGAATATTTTCATACAAAACTTTGAAGCCTAAGCGTCAGTGCTGGTATCTAGATTTCAATAGCTGAAACAAGTATTCAAACAATTAGAAGTTGTTTCAGCTATCGACCGGTAGAGGTCACGCTGATTAAAAGGGATGTTACTATTTCATAACAAGGTATCGATAATATCAGTTTATTGACAAAGTATAGGTATATACAACAAAATCAATTTCAATTATACCTACTACACTTCCGGACACATCTATCGGGCCACCTAGTGTTTTAAGTTTTGACGGTCCCTAGCTAAAAACGTTGTCACACGAGATCGCGGTCTTCCTTGACAACAAACGAAGCCGCCAGTCTCTAAGTACCTTAAATTATTTATTAAACTGTTTGTATTCTTAAAAACAGTATGCCTATATTTTCTACCTAATAAATAAATATCGATAACAAAAGTCGATAATAAGCACCACATCACTAATTAGTAGTGAAGTAGTGGTATAAGCTACTCAACAGCAGAGGGCGTTAATTTACAATATCAGCAGAATGTTCTAGAACGAATATAAGAAAATTACTAATTTTGTTCTTTTTTCTGAGTAAATATGAAAAATACTTACGAAAATAAACTAAAATCACTTCAAGGCGTTTTGCCGTAGCGTGATTTGCAACCTAGCAAGGCGCATCTCGGCATATTTATTTATTTTGGCGAGATACGAACGAGTCGGACGACTTAATCAAGTTATTCCACTGTGGAATAAGTTTTGTCTTCAAATTTTTCGGGCTTTGTCCCCTCTATGCCCTAGTATTTAAATCTCTTTGCCCCTAAATGACACTGACCCAATATACACTAAGATGTATTTATTCAAATTGCAGGTCATGTGTCGCCTTTTCACAGAAGAATCGAATACTAGGTGTAGCTGCTAAAAATCAGATGGTGACAAATATGAAGAACACTGTCTTCGGCTTTAAGAGGCTATTGGGTAGAAAATTCTCAGATCCTCATGTACAGAAGGAGTTGAAACAATTCCCCTTCAAGGTGGAGCAGCGGGCTGATGGTGGGATAGGTATTCGAGTCAACTATCTCGGAGAGGATAATGTATTTACTCCAGAGCAGGTAAGAACTCAATGTTATGCCTTGTTTGTATGGTAACCATTGTAACATAAGATTGATTACAACAATTTATGTTGTGAATGAAAACAAAAATGTTGACCAAATATCTTGTTGCCATAGATGACTGCAATGCTGTTCACTAAGCTTAAGGAATCTGCTGCTGTGGCCCTACAAACCCAAGTCAATGACTGTGTTATTTCTGTGCCGAGCTACTACACAAATGCTGAAAGAAACGCTCTCCTAGATGCTGCTGCCATTGCTGGTAAATGAAAACCTCAAGGCTATCTTGCATGAAATCAAATGATATAAAATTCAAATGAAAATTTGTCTCGTAAATCTCAATTAGGTTTTCAGTTATAATACATTTTTACATGGTCATTTAAAATTAATATATAAATAGTTTTGAGTGCAAATATTTAAAGGGCAGATCAAATAATGAACAAGAAATTATTCTTTGCACAGATTTTTATTTCTCATACGCTACCTTACTAGATAAAAACAATTATTATTAGTATAAAAAACAAACTAACACTCTGTACATAAACAACTAGCGACCCGCCCCGGCTTCGCACGGGTACAATGCTTATACTAAAACCTTCCTCTTGAATCACTCTATCTATTAAAAAAAAAACACATCAAAATCCATTGCGTAGTTTTGAAGATTTAAGCATACAAAGGGACATAGGGACATAAGGACATAGGGATATAAGGACAGAGAACGTGACTTTGTTTTATACTATGTAGTGATGATACATGCGCACTACCCAATCAAAAATTGCTCGAAATGATCAAAATAAGTTAATAAATAAAAACTCACATCATCATCAAATCACTTTTGATAAGCATTAACTTATTTATTTTCTATAACAACATCAATTCATTTGTTTGCGGAAATGCAATAAGGTTCATTTTTAAATAACTTGTGGTTTTAGATCCTTCAAATATAACCTATTCTAGAATCCATTTGACTCCTGTATCAAAACAAACTAATTTTAGTTCTTGCTAATATGATATGACAAGTTATCTATTACTTAAATATCATTGGCTGATACACATATAACTGAAAGCCGAACATAAGAGTTACAGTGGAACACTTAATAAAACATTGATAAGATTCTAGAAAATTCCAGAAACAGTATGAACCTTTGGTGGCCTTGTGTTAACAAAAAATCAATACATAGTATGGTGTATTCATTCTGTCTCTGCTACTTGCTTACAAATCAATACTGGCTCTCATTATATAAAGTGGTATATTCCAGGACTCAATGTGTTGCGTCTTATGAATGAAACAACTGCTACTGCACTAGCTTATGGTATTTACAAACAAGATCTACCAGCCCCAGAAGAGAAACCCAAAAATGTTGTGTTTGTTGATTTTGGGCACAGCTCACTTCAGGTAAATTTTATTAAATTTGTAAAAATAAAGTGTACCTTACTTAAGTACTATACCTGATTTGTTTTCTTTTTTTAAACTTTATTCAACGGAGGGAACACACATACATAATCTCACGCCTATTTCCCATTGGGGTAGGAGGTAGGAGGGAACACATTTATTATATTTTTAATAAAACTATTTTTGAAAAAGTAGCTAATATATTTTTATAACTAAGTTTTGCTGTGCCTCTACGGGGCGTCATATAGGGCTATATGGAAACATGTAAGCCTATTATGTACTGTGCAATTTGAAATAAATAAATAATGATATTTTATATTCTAGGTGGCCGCTTGTGCTTTCAACAAGGGTAAGCTACGCGTGCTGGCCACTGCAACTGACCCTTACTGTGGTGGCAGAGATATAGATTATGCTCTTGCAGAATATTTCTGCCAAGACTTTATTAACAGATACAAACTTGATCCTAGGAAAAATCAAAGGTAAAGCAATATCTGGTAATCAAGTCAAGTCAATGGTATATAAATATTTCAAACATGATACACATATTATGTAAGTTAGATGTAAAGAAATACATAAATTTCAGAGCTTATCTGCGGCTCCTTCAAGAGGTAGAGAAGCTGAAGAAGCAGATGTCTGCAAACAGCACCCGTTTGCCATTGAACATTGAATGCTTCATGGAGGAACGTGACGTGTCCGGCGAAATGCAGCGCCCGCAAATGGAGCAGATTTGTGCTGATACCTTCCACCGAGTTGAGAGAACCCTGAGAACCATTGCTCATAATGCCAGTAAGATATAAATTTTTATGTTGGCTGTAGTTGCAGGCTCCTCCTTCACACTTATGAAGAGTGTTTTGTGAGTTAAGAGGCATAATTGAACTCAAATTCTGTACATTAGTTTCGCAAAACTCTGTGGTGTATGCTTAGATTCAGAGGCATACTGAGATCTCATACATATGAGGTGAAATAACATCCGCATCAATGCATGGAAATTATTATGATATGACTTAAATAATTTTCAATTGTTGTAATAAGGAACACTTGCGACAAAAAATGAGGATTATTATTAATCAGGCAAGCAGTTGCAACTGATAAACACCTGTATCCAGATTTCATGATTCCAGATGATAACGATCAAAATAAAATTGCAAATAATATTAAACTATTCACAGGAGATGCATTATAAGTAATCTCGCGTAAGTAGTATCGATCATCACCGGATGCGACTGTCGTGACCAGGGAAATTATACCATTATTTCGTGAACAAACTGATCAATGAACAATAAACGTCACTGTTGTACCACTTGCTTTAAAATCTATTAAAATGACCTTAAGTTCATAAAAGTGATAATCAGTGTCAACCAATCATTATCTCACATAATTGTTACCTGACCAGCTCATATATTTTTACTGTTTTGAACAGCTGCAACATTATATTTCACAATGTTATCATTATCACTCATGAAATTATGCCATATATGTACTTCCAACATGGTAATTAGAATCACTGTTGCATTTGTATTGGGGAGAATTTGATATTTATTCTCTCCTTTTATACTGGGAACAAAATCTTTTTTTACAGTTCTATACTAGTATTATAAAGAGGAAAGATTTGTATGTTTGTGATGAATAAACTCAAAAACTACTGGACCGCTTTTAAAAGTTCTATCACTAATGGAAAGCTAGAAAAACCCTGAGTAACATAGGTTATATTTTATTCCCGTATTCCCACGGGAACGGGAACTACGCGGGTGAAACCGCTCTGAACCGCTAGTGTACCTATAAAGAAACTAGATAAAACTATTTTTATTCATACTTTTTATTAAAATTATTTAATATACATACATGCATACAGCTCTTGTCATTGGTAGGCAGAGACGATGGATCGCCATTTTGCTCGATCTCTGCATACTTCTTTCGCTTCACATCCATAAGCCTTTTCATGAACGCTCTTTTATTGTTATTTTTCGTTAATTGACTAATTAATTTTTTTACTTTATGATTTCAAATCCAGTGCTTTAAATTGATCAGGAAGTCACTTATAAACATGACCTACTTTATCCCTGCCTTCAATATTTTTACAGAGCTCAGACCAGAAGACATACATTCAGTGGAAATTGTCGGGGGCTCTACAAGAATTCCTGCTGTTAAGGGGTTGATTGAACAAGTTTTCTCGAAACATGCTTCTACAACTCTAAATCAGGTAAAATTGTATTTATACTAACAATCTACCACACACCTGCATAAAGTAACCTTTCTAGGAAATATTGTTTTTCTCCTCAATTACTTTCAATAAGTGGACCTATAAGCTCCTACTTTGAATAAAATCATTTTGATTTGTATTGATTTAACATTGAAATGACATGACATGTTGATTGTTATCATTCATTCTATGAAAAATTATAAAATATGTTTGTATATACAGGGTGAATTTTTCAAGTGGGCGTGGTAGGCTAAATCAGAAACTATGAGGAATATCGAAAAGTACTTAAAGGAGTCTCGGGCCCGATTTCGATGAAAACTAAAACTGCATCTTTGGATTTTTGAAAAATCAATAATACTATCCAGGAATCGAACCCGTTGATTTTGGAAAAAAAAACTCAACCTGTATTATTACACCATTCGATAGTGTCGCTAATAAGGATTGTATTCTGGGAAGAAATGACGTACGAAAAACTTAAGGAAAACGTTGGATTTTAATAAAGTGATTCATATTTTAAAGTAATGCCTTAATTTCATACCTGCATTACCTGTACCTTGTCCAAAATGATGAACTAGACGTTGAATTAAAACAGTAATTCCGTAATTAGTTTTATTTCCATTTAAATTCTTTTTAATAAATTTGAAAAAAAAAAGATTTTGAAATGCGACGTCTCAAAAATCCCGCCTCCTTGTCCACAATGTCACAATTCGTCGACCCCCTTCCCCCTTCTTAACGTGTAACGTAATTTATGGAATATTTTTTTTATTATCTTCTCGCGGTTAGGGGCTAACCGCGAAGAGATAATAAAAAAAATATTATTAGAACATAAGGTTGTGAAGATGATAGCGCTACGGGTCTATGTTGAGAAAATTATTGAGCATAATTTTGGACAAGGTACAGGTAATGCAGGTATGCTATTAAGGCATTACTTTAAAATATGAATCACTTTATTAAAATCCAACGTTTTCCTTAAGTTTTTCGTATGTCATTTCTTCCCAGAATTCGATCCTTTTTAGCGACACTATCGAATGGTGTAATAATACAGGGTGAGTTTTTTTTTCAAAATCAACGGGTTCGATTCCTGGATAGTATTATTGATTTTTCAAAAATCCAAAGATGCAGTTTTAGTTTTCATCGAAATCGGGCCCGAGACTCCTTGAAGTACTTTTCGATATTCCTCATAGTTTCTGATTTAGCCTACCACGCCCACTTGAAAAATTCACCCTGTATATATGGACGGACAGGCCTCTCACATTCAAAAAGAAATGAGCCCTATATTCGTCTTACACTATATCCTAAAATATAATAATATAATATAATCTCACGCCTTTTTTATCCCCGAGGGGGTAGGCAGAGGTATTCCATTACTGGATATACCCACATTTCACGAGATATATTGGACCCCTAAACGTGATAGGTGGTGAGCCTTTCGCCGGACCGGGTCTGTTTACACATGTCTCAGAATTAATTCTGAGACCTGCGGGTTTCCTCACGATGTTTTTCCTTCACCGTCGAGCTAGTGATAAATATGTACGTAAGTTTTTGAAAAACTCATTGGTACATGCCAGGATTCGAACCCGAGCCTCACTGATTTTCGGCCGGCTCTTTAACCATCCGGGCTATCACTGCTCCTATCCTAAAATATAAAACCTAAAATCTAATTATTTTAATTTGTTGTGTTATTGTTATTAATTTCTCTAAGCATGTTGTGGATCCCTTTAATTTTGAATGCAATTAACTGTTTTTATTTTGTTATGTACTGACCATATAATATTGTACGTTCTGTTGAAACTACAATAAATAAATAAATAAATGACAAATAAAGTATCTTCTATTCTTACAGGACGAGGCAGTAGCCCGTGGCTGCGCGCTTCAATGCGCCATGCTTAGTCCGGCAGTGCGCGTGCGCGAGTTCAGCGTTACTGACGTCCAGCCGTTCGCCGTGCGACTCACGTGGGACGCCGCCCGCGGCGAGGATGGCGACATGGAGGTGCTGAGACCTTGATGATATATCAACACTGCTGTGGTGGTATACTTAGGCTAAAGAAACTCGTCTCTGTTCCATGTCAGGTCTTTCAAAATTCGACTTACGAGTAAAATTCATATTTATTTATTGCCAGTCATGTTTACATTATTAACATGATTCCACTATCATTCACCATATATTCGCCAAGTCGGTCCAGCCATTCTCAAGTGAGACAACAAACAGCATTTTTATAAAATAAATAAATAAAAAATTAATAATCTTACGGCTTTTATCCCTGAGGGGGTAGGCAGAGGTATTCCATTTCATGAAATACCCCCATTTCACGAGAATATTCGACCCCTAAACGTGATAGGTGGTGAGCCCATCGCCGGACCGGTACGGTTACACATGCCTCAGAATTAATTCTGAGACCTGCGGGTTTCCTCACGATGTTTTTCTTCACCGTCGATCTAGTGAGGAATATGTACGAAAGTTTTGAAAATATAATTGCATTTTAAGCATTTTTATCTACATCTACATAATATATAAAATGATAGATTGATAGGTGATGTATCTACGCACAGCCTAAACGGCTGGGTCTAGAGACTTGAAATTTTGCACATAGATAGCTTATACAGTGTAGGCATCCACTAAGAAATGATTTTGCAAAATTCACCCCCATAAACGTCCACGAGCGAAGCCGCGGGTAAAAGCTAGTATATTATAAAGATTATGCTAAACTGGTGTTGTATTGAGCCCCTATCCCTGTTGCGCAGGTATTCCCGGCTTTCCACGCAGCGCCATTCTCCAAGATGTTGACTTTCTACAGGAAGGAACCATTCTCGGTCAGCGCTTACTACTCTGACCAAGTGCCGTACCCTGACACATTTATTGGTAAGAATTCGCTAAGCTATTTAATCGTCCTAGAATTTGGCTACTGATAACAAGTAATTCTTTCGCCATCAATGTAGGTTATACTTATATAAAGAAACGTGTTTGTTTAGCTATTCCTTTTATTAGATAGATATACAATATCAGAACCAAGTGTTCTATTGCTTATAGAGAATGCATTTGAGAAGAAATTTCATGCAAAAAGTTTTTATGTCAAAATTGATGGGTTGTACCTTAGTTAAGATCTTATGTAATTCTTATATGTGGGTATTCCAAATCTAGGTCAGTGGCATATTAGAGATGTTCAACCAACTCCGGAAGGTGAGTCCCAAAAAGTGAAGCTGAAAGTGCGAGTGAATATTCACGGCATTATAACTGTCGCTTCCGCATCTCTTGTTGAAAAGAAACAAGACGTCTCCCAAAATGAGAACATTGAAATGGAAAACTCCAGTGAAAATGTGCAGAACAACCAGGAAGCACCAATGGAGACCAATGGTGGAAGCCAAGAGCAACAGCAAAACGGGCCTGAGAACCAAGAGGTGAGGGAAGACGAAATGAAGGGGGAGCCGCAAAAACAATCGTGGACACAGAGAGTAGGCCAGTGGTTCAGCGGGGTACGTTTCGGTAGCGCGTGTGGCGTGTGCTCGCGTGGTGTTTGTTGCCAGCTCCCTTATCACCGTCTACTCATTTTTCCTTTCACAGCATCGAAGGTATAGCCGCCCGAGAAGTGAAGCAATTCAGACTTGCCCCTTTCACAGAGGGTTATACCTTGTATTTACACAGAACTTTATTTCTCAGGTTAAGACGTCCGAGAGGCAGCAGACATCACATAATTTGCATCTTCCCCATCCTCGTAATGAGGTCCCATTTGCACAAAATTTTTGAAAGGCTTTTTCAAATATTGCCTTAGTTCGGCCATTTTTAATTGTGTTCTTGAAGTAAACATTCTGTTTTGTCTCTGTGTCCACGCATGTTTTTTTTATCCTAACAGTTTCTAATTGTTTTCTTCCAATTTTCATCTCGCAGCAGTATCCGAAGATGAAGATTAGTGAGAAGTAAGATAATTGCTTGCAGTGATTTGTGAAGATGGTGCAAATGGGTCACCGCGCCGCTTGGAATACCTTATTCTATCTTCATTCTTTAACTTCTTGCTCTTCTAAATAGGGGCCTACTTTCCAAGCAGTGCTGGTGGTGGGGAATCACTAATTTCAAAAGTTTTGAGTGTTCTCTCTTATTTTCAGGAGCATGACGATAAAAAGGATAAGTCTAAGGAGAAATCCAAAAAGGTTGTAGTTAAAACAGTTGAATTGCCAATTGACGCTCGGACTCACGGGTTTGGACAGCATGAAGTTAATTCGTACACGGAACAAGAGGTATGTGCTATCCAAAGACGTTTAAAGAAATTTTTTCTCTCCTATAGACTGCTAATGTTCTAAAAACACTATGGAAACCACTTCAACCAAAAATCGGGGCGCGGGGGGCGAAGTATGAGATGACGTACTAAATGTCAATCAATTTACCAATAGTATTTAAAGAACATTTTGTGTTCGGCCAATCAGAAAGCTCACGTATTATTGTACTTTTGAATTTGCTTCAATAGTGACGGACTAGTGAAGTAATCATATACCACACAATCGATATCGATAAATGCTGCAACCTTAGGAATAACAGACTTTGTCAGTTTGGTATATTTGCAAGTAGAAGAATAATAAATAATAATAATAAATACTAAATTGTGGCACACAATTCACACACGGTTATTTAGTCCCAAGCTAGGCAGGGCCTGTATGTATATTTTAGAAGTATGCAATTTGTAAAACAGCACTTAATTTTTTTAAAACCAAAAGAATGCTTTGTGACAGAGCTGTTCGAAATCCAGATAGAATTAATTTTGACCACTGTCCCAGAACTAGTTTTTATAAAAATAATTGCTACCACATGTGCATCAAAATTTGGAATAAATTTCCCAATGATATCAAAGTAGTGAATGAAAGACAATTTGGGAATAAATAAAAAACATGGCTTTTATCGAAATGCTTTTATAAGCTCAATGATTTTTTATATGAGTAAACTATTCATACCATACAAGTAACCATATTTTGTAATTTTGTTTCTATTGTTAAATTTTTATTTTATATTTTATTTTGATGTTTAATTGTTAGGTACCTAGTCACTATTCTTCTGTGTAAAAATAGCTATTTCTTAGAGGTACCTATTATATTGTATGTCCAAATCGGGCCAAGCTGTTGAACTTACTGTCTATGTTTTATCATATTACCAACCTATGTACACAGTTTGCACAATAAATTTTATTCTATTCTATTCTATTCTGTATTATGGGTACTAAACAACTCATAGACATACTTAAATAAATATTAAACGACCAGACACGAAGCCAACAGACATGTTCATGCACACAAATGTTGGCCCCGAGCGGGGATCGAACCCACGACCTCCGGCTCAGAAGGTATGGTCACTACCAACTGAGCCAACAGGCCCGTCAAGAAGAAGATTGAAGTGTATAAAGTCAGGCTGAAAATGTTTAGTTCAAATTGTGGCATGTGTTGATGCAGAGACCAGTATAAATAAATAGACTGACAACGCCATACAAAATATCGTAACTCGAAATCTAATTACTTACTAAGACGCGAGATGTCGTTAGGTGTATCGAATGGAGAAATAAATAGAAACTACAACCACAGCTACAACTTATATTCACCTCCTAGCTTACTGCCACGCTTAGTGCGGCCAAACAAAACGTTAGGTGGCGCTATATCCGATTTATTTTTTTATTTTGTGCTGGGCTGTAATTTTTGTAAGGTGCGATGTTGCCGATCTTACACGAGTTAGTTTTTGGAGATTTGTGTGCTTTTTAAAAGCTTTTATTTAACTTGCAATGTATGTAACTATGTATGTTCGGGTGGAATCTTGCAACTCAATTTTGAAGCAGATATCTTCAACCGATTGAGCTGAAATTTGGTATACTTATGTAAGTTCGGTGACAATGCAATATTATGGCACCACTGAGCTGATCTGATGATGGAGCTGGAAGATGGTTATGGGAACTAGGTAATTAAACGACACAACCCCATCGAATTTGGGCTCGTATGATTTGTCTTTACGAGTACTTTGATACTAGATGGTAACCAGGGTCTGATGATGGAGCTGGAAGATGGCCATAGGAACTCAGTAATTAAACGACATAATCCCATCGAGTTTGGGCTCGTATGATTCGTCTTGACGAGTACTTTGGCATTAGATGGTAACCAGGGTCTGATGATGGAGCTGGAACATGGCTATGGGAACTAGGTAATTAAACGACACAACCACATCGAGTTTGAGCTCGTATGATTTGTCTTTACGAGTACCTTTGTATATATGCATGGTTAGCCATGTGACGTCATTCTAAATCCAACTAAAAAGTAAAAAATAAATTAAGAGTAAAAAATATTTTTTAAAACAAGGTTTTATTTTAATGCGCTAAAAAGAATAAAATGAAGTTTTCCATTAAAACTTTGACTATCCTTAAACGTCATTACACAATTTACTATGTAATAAAAGCTTGTCGCGAGATATATCTACTCATATAGTAAATATATTAATAACTATAACTGATTGAATAAATTTTTTTCTTAAACTTATATTTACTTAGTCTGAAAAGAAAATTCTTTTACTTAAATATGAGTACTTAAATCTCGCGACAAGCTTTTATTACATAGTCAATTGTGTAATGACGTTTAAGGATAGTCAAAGTTTTAATGGAAAACTTTATTTTATTCTTTTTAGCGCATTAAAATAAAAGCTTGTTTTAAAAAATATTTTTTACTCTTAATTTATTTATTATAAGCTTTTATTTAACTTGCAATGTAGGTATGTATGTATGAATGTTTGTTCGGGTGGAATCTTTCAACTCAATTTTGAAGCAGATATCTTCAACCGATTGAGCTGAAATTCGGTGTACTTATGTAAGTTGGGTGACAATGCAATATTATGGTACCACCGAGCTGATCTGATGATGGAGCTGGAAGATGGCTATAGGAACTCGGTAATTAAACTACACAACCCCATCGAGTTTGGGCTCGTTTGATTCGTCTTGATGAGTACTTTGAAACTAGATGGTAACCAGGGTCTGATGATGGAGCTGGAAGATGGCCATAGGAGAAACTCAGTAATTAAACGTCATATTTCCATCGAGTTTGAGATCGTTTGATTTGTCTTGACAAGTACTCTGGTGCTAGATGGTAACCAGGGTCTGATGATGGAGCTAGAAGATGGACATAGGAAATCAGTAATTAAACGACATAAACCCATTGAGTTTGGGCTTGGTTGATTCGTCTTGACGAGTACTTTGGTACTAGATGGTAACCAGGTCTGATGATGGAACTGGATGATAACCAACGAAGCTGAAATTTTGTATACACGTTTAATTTAGATGAGAATGCAAGGTTAGCCATATGATGCTATTCTAAATCTAACTAAAAAGGGCCCTACATTTTGTGCCGTCACATTTCAAAATCTAATATTTTTTATTTTTTTTTAAATTTATTATTTGTTGTTGATTTTATTAAAAAGAATTTAAATGGAAATCAAACTCATTACAGAACTGCTGTTTTAATGATAAATGAATATTAAAACACATTTAGCATTCAATTAAATAAGATAGGACTCGATTTTTAAGTTTGCTCTATTCTTTTCCACCGCTTTGGAAAGGAAGGGGACAGAAATAAGCGCCATATTTATTGGGTGCTATTTAAATGGTTAGCATATTAATCGTATTTTTGTGACCAAAAAAATATAATCTGTAAGCAGAAATAGCTAATTGGTCAGCAACTCGTGGCCAGCAAACATTTTAAAATCAATCTGCATTTTTTGTCATTCTTGATGGCTGAAAAAAAAATACATACTTTACTTGTCTTGCGCAAAATGGGCGCATTCCTTACAAAGACTATTTAGGAAGGACTTTAGATTATGCAACTTCGATTTAGGGGAGGGGGAGGGATAATCCCCCCATACTCACTCCCAGAACGCGGAGATTAATAGTTTTGGATAAATTAAAAAAAAAAACAAAAAAGTGAGTTTATGTCATCATAACTTAGTACAACCTTTCGTATTCTGCCTTATACAAGTGACCAGAGCCCAATTCGATTCTGGCACTTCGCCGGCTGCTCGCTACGCTCGCTCGGCTTGTGCGTTGTGGTCACAAGAAAAACCTAAGCTAACCCACGTGTCACGCGCCTGCTCTTACTCCGCCCACTTTTAACGTACATTATCGATTTTTCAACAAAAACGCAATCCAATTAGATATTATTATAGACATGTTTTCTCTGCTGATCAATCATGAAATCTTGCTGACCAAGTAGTTATTTTGCGGACCAAGTAATTATTTTGCGGACTGAATGTTTATTATGCAAACTCATGTTATTCTAAGCTGCCTATTTATCAAAGAGATTTAAATATAATAGGGCATAGAGGGGACAAAACGAGGAAAATTTGAAGTCAAAAGTTATTCCAAGTGGAATAAGTCTAGAACAATTTCGACCGAATGACAGCTCGCGTTCATACTAACTGACATGACAAGGACATGACGCTTAGGCAAAGAGATTAAAATATAATAAGGCATAGAGGGGACAAAGCGAAGAAAATTTGAAGTCAAAAGTTATTCCAAGTGGAATTAGTCTAGTACAATTTCGACCGAATGACAGCTCGCGTTCATACTAACTGACATGACAAGGACATGACGCTTAGGCTTCAAAGTTTTGTATGAAAATATTTCCAATGCCCCCTCTATGCCCTATTATATTTAAATCTCTTTGCGCTTAGGCTTCAAAGTTTTGTATGAAAATATTCCCAATGCCCCCTTTATGCCCTATTATATTTAAATCTCTTTGCTATTTATGATTTAATTTTTTACCTTTATCAAAATTATTTGCGGAACCAGGATTGCTGCCTGATTTTTTTAGTTGCAAACAAAATCTTTGTATGCCGACCAAATGATTGAAATGCTGTTTTTTTGGGGTTCACCCAATTTTATAATTGCTGAATATTCAAATTACTTCTCAAATTTATTTACAATGTCATACCTATATGTCAAAATAACAAAATTGAACCTTATGGACGCATTCACATCTTATTCAAATAAACGTTTTTAGCAATTTTAGCAACGATGTAATAAGATCATGGATAAAAGTGACAGATAAGACATCAAATTAGTTCGATTTTACATGTTTGACAATACTCTATAATAAATGGTTTGTTTCTGTCCTTTTTCTTCCGTATTCTATAGAGAAAGATAGGCTTACTTAAAATTAGGAATTTTAGATGGTCTTCAGAGTCGAGTCCAGTGTCTTCATTAATTTTCTGTAGCAACCACAACCCACATTTTACGAGATAGTCTTTGGACCCCTAAACGTGATGGGTGCTGAGCCCATCAGCGGACCGGGTCTGTTTGCAGTGTCTCAGAACTAATTCTGGGACCTGCGGGTTTCTTCTCGATGTTTTCCTTCACCGTCGAGCAAATATGTACGTAAGTTTTTGAAAAACTCATTGGTACATGCCAGGATTCGAACCCCAGCCACACTGATTTTCGGCCGGCTCTTTAGCCGTTCGGGCTATCACTGCTATTTAAATCATTTGGTCGACATAAAAAGATTTTGTTTGCAATAAAAAAAATCTGGCAGCAATGCTTGTTCTGCTAATAAAATAACTACTTGGTCCGCAAAATAACTACTTGGTCAGCAAGGTTTCATGATTAAACAGCAGAGAAGTCTGTAAGCACTAGTGTATTTGATTGGTATGCATATTTAAAACATGGCAAGCAAAATTACTAATTGGACTGCATTTTATTAAAATCGGCAATGCACGTTTAATAATAACAACAACAACAACAAAACAATACAACAACAAAACAATATAACAACAAAATAATACAACAACAACAAATCAATACAACAACAACAAATCAATACAACAACAACAAAACAATACAACAACAACAAAACGATAGAACAATACAACAATAACAATAAGTTGCATAATCTAAAGTCCTTCCTAAATAATCATTATAAGGAATGGGCCCATTTTGCGCATGACAAGTAGGTACATTATGATATAAGTGCGGTAGGTTGAAAATTACAGCCGAGGCGATATTGCTAGCCCGAGCCGTAGGCGAGGGTTACAAGTAAGCAGAGGCTGTAATTGTCAAAGCGCACGTATGTCATACGACGTTTTATAACACATCTGCGAGGAAATAAAATAAAACTCTGACTATGGTAAACGAATAAAAACAATACAGCGTTAAGAAAAAGCGCGCGGCGCGCATCAGCATTTTTTTTTAGACAAAGGCACAAAAAACAGCCAGTATTACTAATAAAGTAAATTAATATTATTGTGTTTTTGTTACAGATTAATTGGTTGTAATTTACTGTCAAAATTAATTAAATTAAATAATTGTGTGCATAAATATTTCTTTAGTATATTTTATCTCCCAACGTTAATTTTATGACAACTTTTTTGACACAAAAACTCTTTGCTGAGATTTTAAAAAGTACCGTTCGTTTTAAGACGGAGCATCTTGATAAACCGTGCGTTTTACTTGGGCGTAATGCGATATTGAAATTGGTAAAATAAGACACCTTTTACGAGCAAATGTGTTATAAAGTATTTTGCTACTTTTATATGCAGCTCAAAATTAATCTTTTTGCTTACCCTCTGAGTGCTTACCAAAATTTTATTAAACAGGAGCAGCTCATTGCAGCTTATATAATTAATATGCTGTACAAAAATAATTACAGCCATCCAGAATGACATAAATTGCAGATTGATTTTGGAATGTTTGCTGGCCATGAGTTGCTGACCAATTAGCTATTTCTGCTTACAGATTATATTTTTCTGCTCAAAAAAAAAGGAAAAGTTACTATGCTAACCATTTAAAAATAACACCCTAAATTAAGTACCTATATCAAATTTCAGCTCAATCGGTTGAAGATATCTGCTTCAAAATTTAGTTGCGAGATTCCACTGAACATACATAGTTATATACATACATTGCAAATTAAATAAAATCTTTGAATCAAAGACGTTTAAAGAAAAAGTTTATCTCCTAAAATGATTTTCTTCCAACCTCTGCTTTCTAATATTGGTTTAGATTTTAGGTTGAAAAAGGTTTGTGTTGAGCGCCATCTAGTCGGAAAACGATTCGATACTTTGTACCTTGACTACCTTTCATCCTATCTATATAGTCACGCCATCTGTATATATGTATGCGAATGTTTTTTGTTTAAATTCAAATGAATGAAGAATCTTGCATATTCTAAAAATGAAAAATATATTTTTCCGAGGTTTTATTGAAGAAGTTATTTAAATTTCTTGGTTTTAATGGCTCTGGTGAAATTGTATATATTATGGAGTAGCGCCATCTGGATATTGTACAAATTTTGAGCTTTATTTGAGTTACGATTTGTTCTATGGGGATTGACAGTCTATTCATTTAAATACTGGTCTCTGGTTGATGGAATCAAATTTTTAGCCTTGCCTGTAGATTTAACCAATTTTTTTTTTAGGTTAGGATCTCTTGTAAATCTGAAAATCATTTATAATTTCAGTTCTATATTTGATAAAAATATAGCAAATTTTATCGACATAAAATTATTGATCTATCGATATTTTATACTTTTTTGTCAAGCACTAAGGAAATATTAATGGATAAAAATTCAAATATTTCAATATAATTTTTGTGGTGTAGTTTGAATAGGAAAATACTAAATGGTGATAGGTAATGCATGTATAGGTTTTCTGCGAATTTACTGTGGAGTTTCTGCACCACACAACGACACAAGCGGGCATATTTTTGTCAAAACCGAGAGCTTGTTTCGATCTGGCTTCCAATATGGCACTGTGTTGTCAAACCAGCGGCCACGTCAAAATACGGTCTGTCAACCGAATGTTGGCGAGGATTCACTAGGTCGAGCTTTCCTACATTGGCACTCTATAGGAAAGAGAATGATTTTCTTCCAACCTCTTTGGTGCTATCATTATTATTTTAATGTTGTCGTTAGTTTTTCGCTCAGGCTTATGATACTTATAATCGTATTTTACTATCACATTTTCATTAATATAAAACATAAGAAAATGGCTCACATTCCCTGAAAAATTGCAGTGATAGCCCTGGGGTCAGTGATGGCCTGTAATGCTTGAGGCTGAGGTTTGAATCCTGGTGAAGGCACGTACTAATGAGTTTTTCCAAACATACGTACATATTTATCACAAACTCGACGATAAAGGAAAACATCGTGGGCTCATCACCTGTCACATTCCAAAAATATGCTAGCAATATCGGGGCATATACAGCGCGTCACGACGATTCCTTATACACTCCAATTAGTATATTAATAAAAAATATATATAACTCATTCGTACTTTAGTTTTGTCTAACTAAGTTTCTTAAATATGTAAATCCCATATTATTTTGAAATAAGACTATTTTTATACTAATTTCAAATGATTATGACATTGTTAATTTATTCTATATTATTTTGTAATAGGTACATTTATTATCTATATATTGCCTTACCCGTAGGGTGAAATTACATTGTTTCTTTATCGCATTTTTCTGACATCTGTGTATACATGTAATTAATCGCAATAAATATAGATAGCCCCAAATTAAGGTACATGGTAATTCATTTTTTGGAAAAAATTAACGCATATTAAAAATAGCTGAAATCGTTTAAGTAATTGATACTGAACAAACTAATTTCAGAAATTGCGCTTATTCTGTTACATCTTGTATATTTATTAATTTTATTTTAATCCATGTCAGGGCAAGATGCAAGCTCAGGATAGGCAGGAGAAAGAGCGTGCCGACGCTCGTAACGCTCTCGAGGAATACGTTTACGAGTTGCGCGGGAAACTGTCCGAGGGTGAGACTCTGCACGACTTCGTGGCAGAGGACCAGCGTAGCCAGCTGGTGGACCAGCTGGACGCGCTCGAGCAGTGGCTCTACGACGAGGGCGAGGACCAGAACAGACAGGTAATAGGCTTAGTCAAATGACTTACCGATTTATAAACGCCTGTATCCAGGAGTTCTCCACTCAACCTTTCTCATTACAGGATATGTATTTGTCTAGTTTATTTTTAAATTGATTAACATTATTTATTTTTTCTGTGCAAAATATAAATTTTAATACCTACGCGTTACTAGTCGTCGACTATAATATTGTAGGATGCAATTATGTCTTTTGTTTTACTTATTTAATAACATAATGTTAGTTATGTACAAAGACGTTTAAAGAAAACGTTTCTCTCTCCTAAGAATGATTTTCTTCCAACCTCTTTGGGTTAAACATTGATAGTAATAGAATCTGATGTAATACAACTTCATGAATTATACCTAGCTAGCAAATGTATTGAAAATCCCCACCCTTGAAACTGATTTTGTGTTGATTCTAATAAATGCATGTCGAAGTCTGATGTGATGACCTTATTGTATATTTTCATTGCAATCTGTATTTTTACATGTTTAGCATTCGCCCTGGTAGCCAATCAATACTATTAAACAAAAGTTTTGTGTGAAATACTTCCCAATATTTAAATTTGGAGTCAAATGTTAAATAATTGTTATTTCTGTGCAACAACAAAATTTTACTAATCATTTACTTACATCACTATTAACTAGTACATATAGTTGTGGGCGCTATTGTGTTAATCGCTTTCGCAGCATTTTTTTTACTTGTATGGTCATTTGCAAGTTCAGTAGACCAACACCAGCGAAAAATGCACAACAATCAATATGACTTTACGGCACAGCCTCAAGTACTATGTCTATTCTATTCTTCTATAGTCTATTGCTTGTAACGATCACACTGGTAAAGCAAAGTTGAACGCGATCAGTCATTGAATGGGTGACCGCCTAGTGCTATTATATCACGAGCGCTTTCGTGTTTCGGAAGGTACTTTAAATTGTTCGTCTCGGATTTCGTTGTGTGTACCCTTTGGTGGCTTGAAAATTTCTAACTAGGTTAGGTGGCCACTTGCCTAACACCATAATATCCCAATCTGTGGTGAGCTCGAGTGGGAGATTATAATAGCCCTCATGACATGCGAGGAAAGACCCTTAGCTCAGCAGTGGGGTGTTACGGGTTGTTGATGGATAGGTGCCCGTGGGAATTTCCAGAAATCCCTTCATAGTAATTGCCTACGATATATAAAACACCTACATTCTATATTTCAAATAACAAAGCGGCGTTGCCCGCGTCGATCCAGTTTATTTCCGTTCCTGTAGGAATTTCCGAAAATCCCGTAATAGTGGTTGCTTATGACAGATACACCGTATTTCAAATAGAGGGTGCGCGCGGATCCAGTTGTCCCGTTCCCGTTGGAATTTTTAAAAATCCTTACGTAGCGGATGCCTACGATATATAAGACCGCACCTACCTTTGTGTTTGGGTGTTTATTAATTATTTAAGTATGATTTATCAGTTTAGCATCCGCGGTACTGGCTCTGCCAAGTTAGGGACTGAAAAACCGTGTGTAAACAAAAAATATAAATTGTAAAATTATTATATTATACCAAATTTCAAGTTTCTAGGTGTCTTCTTTTCGGAGTAGTATGTTTTTATCTTTTTACCCAGTTTTTTAATTTTCCCGTGGGAATGAGACATTCTCCAGAGCTGTAAAAAATATTCTAGATGTTGACCCAGTTACTCAGTACTACACCAAATTTCACCAAAATCCGTCCAGTAGTTTTTGCGTGATACGTGCACAACCAAACACAGACAATAATTTCAAAAATGTGTGTTTTGATATTTATCTATATCGATAACTATCTACACTACCGCTTAAATGTTCTTAAAATATTTCATGTACTGACACGGCCTCGTTACAGTTTTATTATATGTATAGATATATGATATGTGAGCAGTAATAGCTTGGACGGTTAAAGAGCCGGCCGAAAATCAGTGAAGCTCGGCTTCGAATCCTGGCATGTACCAATGAGTTTTTCAAAAAACTTACGTACATATTTATCACTAGCTCGACGGTGAAGGAAAACATCGTGAGGAAACCCGCAGGTCTCAGAATTATTTCTGAGACATGTGTAAATAGACCCGGTCCGGCGATGGGCTCACCACCTATCACGTTTAGGGGTCCAATATATCTCGTGAAATGTGGGTATATCCAGTAATGGAATACCTCTGCCTACCCCCTCGCGGATATAAAAAGGCGTGAGATTAAATTATTATTATACATGTTAAATTTGTGTGATTACAGGTTTACAGTGATAAGCTGACAGAACTCAAAACGGAAGGGGAGCCTATAAAACAGCGACGCCTCGAGTACGAACTCCGCCCAGGAGCATTAGATGACTACGCATTATCTATCCAGTTAGCTAATAAAGCGATCGATCAATACAAGTGAGCACATCTATACATTATCATCTCACATACCTTTTACGTTACCTTTCATTGCTAAATCGGAAGGACATAGGCTATTTTTTTATTCAAAAACAACTCAAGGTCCTAGGGGCCGCGATAACCTAAAGTTCGCGAGGACGGAGCGGGCAGCAGTCCCAAAGAATTGCACAATTGGTCTAGATATTGATTTTTTACTATCCGGTCAAGCAGCAGGTTCCCATGGGCCCCCAATGACAATACATAACCTATTATTAAATGCCTTTTTGTTCTACAAAAGGACGGGAGAGGCCAAGTACGCCCACTTAGCTGAAGCTGACGTGCAGAAAGCGGCGGACGCGTGCAAGAACGCACACAACTGGCTGGAGAGCGCGCGCCAGACACTGGCGCACTCGCCGAGGCACCAGGCGCCGCCGCACACCACGCACCAGATACGCCAGGAGCGGCAGGTAACCACTCCCTTCCCTTTGCGACCGACAACAGTCATATTACAAAATAATAAACTCGAAAGAGCAAAAAACCGAATATCACTTAAAATATCATCAACATATACAATTTTTTGACTTGTAGATTTTTTAAATCTGATTGAACGGTTTCGATAAAATTTAAATTTGACCCTCTGAAGTATGATCTACTCGTATCAAACAAAAAAAGAATCATCAAAATCAATTCATGATTGGCGCAATGATATGCTTAAAAAAAAGATAAGTCGAATTAAGAACCTCCTTCTTTTTAAAAGCTTTTATTTAACTTGCAATGTATGTATGTAACTATGTATGTTCGGGTGGAATCTTGCAACTCAATTTTGAAGCAGATATCTTCAACCGATTGAGCTGAAATTTGGTATACTTATGTAAGTTCGGTGACAATGCAATATTATGGTACCACCGAGCTGATCTGATGATGGAGCCAGGAGGTAGATATTTCAACTCCTCAATGACTACTCGCAAACCCCTCGAGTTTGGGCTTGTATGATTCGTCTTGAGCAATACTTTGGTACTAGATGGTAACCAGGGTCTGATGATGGAGCTGGAAGATGGCAATAGGAACTCAGTAATTAAACAACATAACCCCATCGAGTTTGGGCTCGTATGATTTGTCTTTACGAGTACTTTGGTACTAGATGGTAACCAGGGTCTGATGATGGAGCTGGAAGATGGCCATAGGAACTCAGTAATTAAACGACAAACCCCATCGAGTTTGGGCTCGTATGATTCGTCTTTACGAGTACTTTGGTACTAGATGGTATCCAGGGTCTGATGATGGAGCTGGCAGATGGCTATGGGAACTAGGTAATTAAACGAGTCCCCATCGAGTTTGGGCTCGTAAGATTTGTCTTTACGAGTACTTTGGTACTAGATGGTAACAAGGGTCTGATGATGAAGCTGGAAGATGGCTAGGGGAACTAGGTAATTAAACGACACAACCCCATCGAGTTCGGGCTCGTATGATTTGTCTTGACGAGTACTTTGGTACTAGATGGTAACCAGGGGAAGATAACCAATTGAGCTGAAATTTTGTATAATAACCATAATATAAGTATATAATGCATGGTTATCAATGTGACGTCATTCTAAATCCAACTAAAAAGTAAAAAATAAATTAAGAGTAAAAAATATTTTTAAAACAAGCTTTTATTTTAATGCGCTAAAAAGAATAAAATAAAGTTTTCCATTAAAACTTTGACTATCCTTAAACTTCATTACACAATTTACTATGTAATAAAAGCTTGTCGCGAGATTTAAGTACCTACTCATATTTAAGTAAAATAATTTTCCTTTCGGACTTAGTAAATATAAGTTTATGAAAAAAATTAATTCAATTAGTTATAGTTAGTTACTAATTTAATTACTATATGAGTACTTAAATCTCGCGACAAGCTTTTATTACATAGTAAATTGTGTAATGAAGTTTAAGGATAGTCAAAGTTTTAATGGAAAACTTTATTTTATTCTTTTTAGCGCATTAAAATAAAAGCTTGTTTTAAAAATATTTTTTACTCTTAATTTATTTTTTTTGAAGTGAGAAGTTGCTGCCTTGGTACTATGATTTTAGATGCAGTTCTGTATAATAGATTAAACAGTCCTGTTGATAATAATTAGCCTGCTAAACTAACCTAACTGTACTTACACATGTAGCACTTGCTCGATAGTCATGGAAAATATCGTGCGGAATTTGTTCTGACGCATGGTTAAAAAGTGAGGAAAGGGACACCTCTGTGGTAACCCGTGAGCATGTTTTTTAATGTTTAACCATATCTGTTCCAGAACTTCGAAAATACTGTCAACCCTATCCTTAACAAACCGAAGCCTAAGGAGAAGACTCCGCCACCGCCCAATCCTACCGCAGGTGACGGGCAAACTGGCACCGCGCCCTCGGACCCGCCGCAACAACAGCACCAAGAACAGATGGACGTCGAGTGAACTCCACTCGCCCACACTTCCTCAACAACTCAACCTAAATAACTTTACTGCGTAGACACGACACCACGGAACGAAACAATAGTCTGTATCCAAGTGCCTCTAAGAGCGATCAGTCTAAACATATATTAGGGAATCATCGCCGGTGTAAACAGTATGAACATGTGTTTTTGAAGCGCCACTTTGGAATATTGCTAACATGTACGCACCTTTAGCGTTTCATGGGATTTCTAATTTACAGTTAAGATAAATATTATTTTATTCATTTCATACTCTATTGTTACTCATTTTATCGGCGTTGACGTGTTTGTCTGGTCTACGTGCAGTCTATAGTCGAAGTTTTTAAATGCTGGCTCTTATAACGCAATGCAACAAGGCAAAATTACTAGTAGATATTTGTTTTTTTCGAATGACACTAGCCAATTATTTCTATATTTACTGCCAAATTTAATTGTCGCGTCAGTAATGAATAATTTATTGTTTAAATGAAATAACAGCAAATGTTTGACATAACCCTCAATACTATTAACTATTTTTTTTTATATATTTTTGGTTATAACAGGCTTGGTGCATTTCTGTACGATTATTGCAAGTTTTTCTACTATGTGATAAAATTATATAAATTAAGTCCCTGAATGAGTAAGTGTAAATAATTTTATTACTTATTACATTTTGAGCATCATTTTATTATGAAATTGCTCACTCATTTACATATTCTGTACGGTCTACATTTGCATTGTAGACTAATATTATGGTTTCATAATTAGTTAAATATTCTGTATTTTTTTATTTTTCATTCGCAGAAGACTATGAGAACCAGCCATGGAGTATTTAGTCAGTGTTGATTCGCTTGAAAACTAAATACCAATTTGTTCGTAATGTGGAATTAGAACAAATCCGAAATCCTAGTTAATACGTCGTTGTTCTCATTGTCTTTTGTTGGATTTTAGGAACAAAAGTCCCTGGCTTCTATTTACTATTTAGTCGATCATTCCGAAGAGATAAATGTGTTATCCCTGCATTCATAACTATATAATTTCATTTGGATTAGGCGCACAATGCCACATTCGCAAAATGCCACATGACGCAAAATGCCACATTCGCAAAATGCCTCATTCGCTAAATGCCACATTCGCAAAATACCACATTCGCAAAATGCCACACAGCAAAATGCCACACTAACAAAGTGCCATACTTGTCCGACTCCCTTTCTTGCAGTATGTAGACCGATGATTTATAAAGTAGAAAATAAAACTAATTTTAGAATTTTAGTATGTACTTATGTATTTAATCACATTATTTATTAATTTCCATTTATTTTAACACAAAATAAATTGAAAATGTTAACTGAAATTATGAATGCCGCTGAGAATCATAAAAACTTAATAACAAAATATCATAACTTTTTTTACAAAAACCCTTTTTTTTTTTATTTACTTACATCATTCAGCTGTTCTATTGTAATAGGTACTTATAATAGTATTTAATCACATCACACAGAACACCGAACAAGCCGGTTTCCGAAAAGGCTTTAGCACCATAGACCACATCCATACGCTCCGTCAGATTATACAGAAGACTAAGGAGTATAATCGGCCATTATGTTTAGCGTTTGTGGACTATGAAAAAGCCTTTGATTCCATCGAAACCTGGGCAGTGTTACAGTCCCTTCAGCGATGCCGTATCGACTATAGGTATATAGAAGTGTTGAAGTGTTTGTATAGAAACGCCACTATGTCTATCCGATTGCAGGACGAGAGCACGGAACCAATCCAATTGCAAAGAGGCGTGAGACAGGGAGACGTCATCTCTCCTAAACTGTTCGCGAACGCATTGGAGGACGTTTTCAAGCTCTTGGATTGGGACGGATTTGGCATCAACATCAATGGCGAATACATCACCCACCTTCGTTTCGCCGATGATATAGTCATCATGGCTGAATCGCTGGAGGATATGAACACTATGCTTGGAGACCTCAACAACGTTTCTCAACAGGTGGGTCTTAAAATGAATATGGACAAGACGAAAATTATGTCGAATGTACATGTTCCACCCATGTCGGTATTTGTTGGAAACGTTGCTATCGAAGTTGTCGACCAGTACGTTTACCTTGGACAAACTGTTCAACTAGGTAAGTCCAACTTCGACAAAGAGGTCGCCCGAAGAATCCAACTCGGATGGGCAGCGTTCGGGAAACTACGCGATATATTTTCGTCCAAAATTCCACAGTGCCTGAAGACGAGGGTTTATAACCAATGTGTGTTGCCAGTGATGACCTATGGCACAGAAACGTGGTCCCTAACTGCTGGCCTCCTAGATAAGCTCAGAGTCACCCAACGAGCTATGGAGAGAGCTATGCTCGGAGTTTCTTTGCGCGATAGAATCCGGAACGAGGAAATCCGCCGAAGAACTAAGGTCACCGACATAGCTCTCAGAATCTGCAAGCTTAAGTGGCAATGGGCAGGCCACATCGCTCGAAGAACCGATAACCGATGGGGAAGAAAGGTTCTCGAGTGGCGACCACGAACCGGAAGACGCAGCGTTGGTAGGCCTCCCACCAGGTGGACCGACGACATCGTCAAGGTCGCGGGTAACCGGTGGATGCAAGCGGCAAGTTGCCGTTCGTTATGGCGTTCTATGGGGGAGGCCTTTGTTCAACAGTGGACGTCTTCCGGCTGATGATGATGATGATGACATCACACAGATTAGTACGAGAGTGTGGCATTATGCGAAAATGGCATTTTGATAATGTGACATTTTGCGATGTGGCGTTTTGAGAATGTGGCATTTTGCGAAAATCTAATGTGTCATTTTGCGAATGTGGCATTATGCGCCTAATCCTTTCATTTCTGGAAAATCGTAATTTTTATTCGGTACTTAACAAATCTGCCTCGGTTAGAACCATCTAGAATTTGGTTTAGTAATAAAAGGGGACAGTTTATATGATGTTAAATGTTATGCCAAAATATTTGAATGTGTAATATTTATGTTTTTGAAAGATTAATAGGGATAGATAGAAGAAGCAAATTGAAATATATATCGTACTTATGATTTTATATAAGCCTTGAAAATTATTAGGGTCAATGATTACGATCAATTTCACATGCTTTGTGTTCAAAGTCAACTTTGACTTTGTTCAATTACGAATTCTACTTTGATATTGATCACGACCTTGTATTGATAACAAGTGTACCGTTGGGGTTAGAGGAGTCATCAAGTATTATCTGGTAGGTACTGGATGGAGGAAGGTTTAGTGATTTCAAATATTATATTGTTATGCATACATAATTTTTTTTCTAGCTGTGATTTTAATCAAATCTACCCTAATCCCACAAAACCCGCATTTACTATATTACACCGCTTACAAAATATTATGTAGCGATTAGAACTTTAATTTAAAAATTCTATAATTGCAACACATGTAACCACTGTCTACAAAGGTAGAGGCAAAGGCCCCTATTGTACATTTTACAAATACCTAAATGGTTCAACCATTTCCATGTTATTTGTGCATTTTTAATATTTAAACAAAGCTTAGTAAATGATATAATTAACTACCAAATTATCTTTTACTTTAATGCCCCGATTATTTCAGTAACTAATGCCGGCCCACCTGGAAAGTCTAGAATGCTAAGACTGCTATACAACAGCTGGAAAAAACATCGCAGTGGTTTCATTTCGAAAAAAAATGTCCAAGTGTAAGACGGACTCGTACACGAAGGAATCATTACACAGAATCACATTTTAAAAAAGAGATTCAGGTTGGTGGTTCCAATATAGGTATAAAAATCTCGTTTCACGGTGATTTTGTTTGCAAGCATATAACTTTTTACATCGATTAAAATAAGGAAAAAAAACCTTGTGATTGGAGGTATAAAAAACAAATACCCCGCAGCGGTGAAGTGTTTTGGTTGGTTGTGAAAATTTAAAAAATACTAACTACTACCTTGAAGCAACACTGTAAGCTGTTCCAAAATTCAATATCTTGTTTGTCATTTACACTAATATGGGAGAAATTTTATGATTTTTTGACCCTTTCCCCGTCCTTGTCACAGTTGTGAGTCTCCGCTAGGAGTAAGAGTGTTCTGTGGTTGTGAGACTCTACCCCCCCCCCCCCTCCCTAATGTGACGTCACATAAATTGCAATTTTACAACTAGACGTTGGATTAAAACAGCAGTTCCATAATTACTTCATTCTTTTTAATAAAATCAACAACAAATCAGAAATTTGGAAAGATATCTGCGGGTCTAAAATGGCCACTTTGAGCAATTCCTCTGAAATCAATTCCTATTATGAATTCCCAGCAATTCATAAGCAATTCCTCTAAATTTCGTAAAATGGTCCCCTCATATTGGTGATTCACTGACAATTCAATTCATCAGCAGATTCAGATTTGGTGAAAATATTGCCACACGAAAAAAACGAAAACCGACACTTTACCGGTAATTGTTTTTATTACTATAAGTAAGTACCTATTCGTATAGGATTTAATGCTTAGTTATGTTAATCAACAAAATACACTTAAAATCATTCCAATGATTGTGATTACGTGTCCAAAACCTAAATTGAATCTTACAAATATTTATTTTTTGTTCGACTGGCAACAATTTACACGTCTAAGTGGACATCAACAAAACTGAAAGAAATTATTTGTTTATATGTAGATTACATAGAATACCTTTATTTAACAAAAATATGTTCAATCATCAATATGTGGCTTACTCTCGAGAAAAAATTATCCACTTTTGGATTCCATGGAGGCATTCCTTTGGACCAAGTTGTAAACATCTCAATAAACATACCGATAATTTATTTCAAATTGCAAATTGGAACCAATTTTCAAACTTAATTTAAAAGTAAGTGCCTACCTACGTTATTATTTTTACAATTCTTAATGCTTATGAATCATTGTGCAAAGTTTTGTGATACATTTCATTGACAAAGAATTTTTATTTTCTTTAGGTCGTCCACTAACTCCTCTGTGTGAATTTCGGAGGCTTCAAGGATTACAAGTGGAGTGAGTTGCAGCCCGTGCCCCTAGTGCCCATGCTTTCCACCTAATTGCATTGAACTTCGGAATGCTTGTGGATTCTTTTAAAGATTGTTGACACATATTGGACCTCAATAAAAATAAAGGTATTGATTTCTCTCGGTGGACACAAATGAAACTTTAGTAATATAAGAAAACAGACTTTAATAGAAATGGTAAACAGAATAACAATCATAAAATCAAAGCGAGAACATTGGTCATGTATTGTTATCTTGCACCCCCGTAAACCCGCTGCTTGGCCAGCTAGTGCAAACCATAGTTACCATAGCCTTTCTTTCTTATTGATTAGCCTGCTTAATAGTAATTACTTCTTAATACATAATGTCAATGCTGTTACTTCACAATGCAGTTCAATGTAGTGTCGTTGAAGGGAATTGGTCTTAGTGTCAATTGTGTTGGACATAGGGGATAACTGAATCACCTGAAACATAAATTAAATATTCACTATCAAAATTCAGAGATAATTTAGTAAATGTGTAGATGTTAATAAAAATTAAAACACACTGTTTTATTTTCAGCATGGAGTTTTTCAAGTTGGGACAGCGGCTGGTGCTTCTGCACACATGAATCATGATTCGCTCCACCGTGGCTAGCAGTAATACTTTATACTATTTAAGTCAGAGTCACACACCTGAAATTGAAAGTAAAAACTATTATTATTGTATAATTTACATGTTTTGGATGAAAATAATTAGACAATTTTATTTTAAAATAAATACTTTGTTTTATTTCCTAAAAAGGCTATAAAATTATTTCGAACTTCCTAAGTTTAATACTTCAAATTTTGAAAAGTTATAAATAAAATACAGACAATGGACAGAATTAGTGTTATCCCATGTCTCATAGAAAATTTTGTTATTACAAGAAAATGGACTTTAATGAATACATTAAACAACAAAAGAAAAAGAAAAGTCATAAAACCGAGAACTCATAATGCTGATTAAACTAATTTTATTGGATGTAGCGGATAACCTTAGTGACCTGAAACAGCTAATCAGTTAAAATATATGTAGAAGGATACCCACTGTTCATGAGATATTTTTTTGGACCCCTAAACATGATAGGTGATGAGCCCATCGCATCGGTTAAAATACTTAAAGTAAAATTCACATAGATTTTAAAAGAACTACACTGTTACATTTTCAGCGTGGAGTTGCTCAAGATTGAATGGTGCTTTGCTCTACCATAATTAGCTTCTATACTTTAGATATTTAAGTCAGTGTCCCATACTGTGCACTCAACTCTGAAATGTAGAGAAGATAAGAATGAAATAGGTTCTCTAGAACTTAGGGAAACTGGCACAGTTACTTGTATCATCTACTACTACCTAATTTAATAAATGTAACCATTATGACTCTTGCACTTACCTTGGAGATACATAGTACATATTTCACCACTACGGGTGGTTAAATAAGGTTCCAAGGTCTGAGTATGAGGTCCAACAAAGTCTGAGTCCGGCATTTCAAAAGCTAGTTCCATTTTTCGAAAACTTGCACTTTGCAGGCGATATAAAATACTCTCCGTCACTCGCGCGTGCTTGGGAAAGTTTTTTTATAAACCCAAATCGGTCAATTTTATTTAATTTTTACAAAATTCAACAAAATGAATTGAAAAATTTTGGTATTGAGTAACTTCAGTGATTCTGCTTGGATTCTGCTATTTGACACTTTGCAATTCTGCTTTTGTGAGCCATTTTACGAATCTCCATAGAAAACTGTCAAAAAGATGAATGAATTGCTGAATGATGGAAATGAATCATAATATGAATTGTCATTAAGTGGCCATTTTAAGATTTCAAATATGAATCATAATATGATTCTAATATGATTCACCCGAAACGGCCTTTTTAGCTCCCAGAAAATATCAACTTTAAACATGAGGACACTTTCTTTTCGTTTAAAAAAAATGAAAGTAATATTTTTTTATGTATTAGCAAAGAGATTAAAATATATTAAGGCATATAGAGGGGACAAAGCGAGGAAGTCAAAAGTTAGGTATTCCAAGTGGAATAAGTCTAGTACAATTTCGACCGAATGACAGCTCGCGTTCATTCATGAATGTCAGTTAGTATGAATATTAACTGACATGCTAAGGACATGACGATATGGCTTCAAAGTTTTGTATGAAAATATTCCCAATGCCCCCTCTATGCCCTATTATATTTAAATCTCTTTGTGTATTAGGTATTCGTTATGAAACAAAAGTATCAAAATCTTGCAACATTATCAATGGGATCAAAAAAGTTTGAATCATGAGTCCTAAAAAGAAATATTTCAAATAAATTAATATTTTTTTGTACGAAAGTAGCGATTGATGTGCTACGTGAAAGAGATAGCGCTTTCCTTTTTTTCTCACTCTTATCTGCCATTAGCGTTTATGCGGAAGCGAAATAAAACACTGTTTTTTTTTTATTTGGTTGTCGGTCTGCCACTGTGCTAATGTCAATTTGACATTTCTGCACCCTAGTGGGGGCACTGGTCTGTGGGGGCCAATTCCACTAAACGTTATCGGTCATAGTTGGATGACAATGTTCAGTCAATGGTGTTATTTTGACACTTTTCAGAGCAAATAACACCATAGACTGACCATGGCATTGTCATCCAACTGTAACCGTTGACATTTAGTAGAATTGGCCCCCTGGGGGTCTAAAATGGCCACTTCGAGCAATTCCTCCTTTTATGAATTCCCAGCAAATCCTAAGCAATTCCTCTAAATTTCGTAAAATGGTCCCTCATGTTGGTGATTCACTGACAATTCAATTCACTAGCAGATTCGGATTTGGTGAAAATTTCGAATATGAATTGTAATAGGATCCTATTATGATTCACCCGAAACCAATGATGTTAAATATAAAAAGAGGTAGATTTCGTACTACAGCGCGATAACTGAGGCCGATAAATGTTGCTAATTAGCGCAATACTGTTTAGTCGCGTTAGGGGTGTCCACTTAGAAAATACATCGATGTTTTTTTTCGATGCAATACATCGAGACTATGCATCGATGTTTTCCGATACATCGGATAGAAACATCGATGTTTTCCGATACATCGGATCAGTGGTCTCGAACATACCGATTTTTCGGTATTTCTACCGAAATGGGCTCTGTCCTACCGAAATACCGAAACGCAACGATTTTTCTACGATTTCAGAGAATACATGGAAATTATTCCGATTTTTCTACCGATTTGACACTTTTGTGATGGTAACTCTATTTATTTATGTTTAACATGAATGTTTCATGTTTTACGGAATACTCTAGACTCCTAAAACTCGTTTTTTTTATTGTAGCCTAAAACTGGATGTTTTATGGTGTTTCCCGCTCGGGAATTCACTTGTCTATATAAACAGAAATTCTGGTAAGAAATTTTGTTTCATAATTGAATACCTAAAATAGGTAAATACATAAAAAAATTATGAAACTTTAATTATTTTTTATAAACGCAGAGAAAGTGTCCTCAAGTTTAAAGTTGCGAACGAAGTGCTACTTAGTTAAAATGTCTTCTGACGAGGAACCAAGTAAGTACAAGAGCGAGTGCTTAGAAATTAATGCAATGATGACCAAAGAATATTGGTATGATCCTAAATATTGTAAAAAATAATTGTACCTATCTAAGTGTGTTTTTATGTACCTATCTAAATTACTCCTTAGATTTATTTTTACAAATAAATAAATTGGATTGAATATTGAATTTTTTGGTCGTATACCGATTTTTGGTACAAATATACCGATTTTAGTGGGCAGCTCTACCGATTTCGTTAAATGACGTTCGAGACCACTGCATCGGATTGAAACATCGATGTTTTTTCAAAATCGAGTATTTTTACCTGTTACTAACAAAAAAAAATACTTTTCATGCAAACCCGCGTTGATTCAGTTGTTGTTAATTAATAATGTTGTTTATTAAATGCATTGGGAATATTTTCATAAAAAACTGTTTGAAGCTCAAGCGTCATGTCAGTTAGTATGAAGGCGAGCTGTCATTCGGTCAAAATTGTACTTATTCCACTTGGAATAACTTTTCGGCTTCAAATTTTCCTCGCTTTGTCGCCTCTATGCCCTATTATATTTTAATCTCTTTGATTCCACGCATTTTATCGAATTTCCCTTATTCGATGTTTTATGAAAATACATCGATACATCGAGTAAATCAATACCTTTTCAAAACATCGGATTGATTCGATGTATCGTATTGTAAACATCGAATGAATTCGATGCATCGATGTATATCGAATATCCCTAAGTCGCGTTATAGCAGCGCATGAGTAAGCGCGTGCCGAATGTGCCTATCATAACTACTCGCGATATTCTCAAAATGCCGCATTGTGTACTGCAAAAATGCAAAAACTATGGTATAAAAATAAAAAAGGACCAAGGAGTTACATACCACGCGTAAATACATAAAAATGTCGTCATATTTTAATATTTTATCAAAATTACATCATATTATTAAATATTTGAAATTATGGTTGAAAAGGGATAGCGAAAATGGACGGCAACTGCAGTGCGATAAGGCCAGATAGCGAGCACGTCCGCCATTCATAGATTATTCAATCAGAAGCGAAGTCGTAGGCACAATTTACAACATCATGTACTTAGTTATAGCCTTACGGTTAAAGAGCCTGCTTTAAGGCTGATTCATGTATGTTATATTAAAAATTAAAACATATGATGTAAATGAATTTCTTATGTGCTGCTTCTGATGATGGTTGATTGTGATGCGATGATGATGAGATGAGATGGTGATGAGTCATCACTGATGACGAGATGATTATGATGAGATGATGATGATGGTGAGATGATGATGATGAGATGATGATGAGACGATGATGATGATGATAAGATGATGATGAGGTGATGGTGTTGATGATGATGATGCTGATGATGAGATAATGATGATGAGATGAGATGATGACCGAAATTCGTTCCATCCGGGTGTCCCTTGACACCTCTCAAGTTTTTTTTACACATTTTTTGGTTATATTTTTAGTAATTTTACGAATATAATCGTGTCATATTATGTAAGTATTATAACTAGCAGCCACTATTATGTTTTAATGTTATCCAGATTTCCAAGTGACGAGCAAGTATGCGACATAAATGGATCAGCAATAGTCAGCATAGTACAGGCGGAAAGAAGTGAATATGATTGGTTACCTACAAAAAGCCAAACATACCAAAGAAAGAAAGAAAGTTGGTGATTGTAAGCCAATAGCTTGTTTTATTTAATGTCCCTACTTTTTGCATTTTTCACCTAGTCTATGTTGCGTTGACGTATTTTAAACGCAACTCTTGACAGATACTGTCTCTTTCTATATCATTCGTTCCGTATCATCTTTCGCCGTCATTGATGTATCCTATAAATACGCTAAGAGGTAAGTATGTACATGTCGTAGTCACTCGTAGCGGAACAATTATTTTAACCAGCGTCGTATGACTATACGCCATCTTGGTATTTAACATCATTGCCCTAAACGGCCTTTTTAGACCCCCTGGTTACTGTCTGCACCTACATCAAAGAGATTAAAATATAATAGGGCATTTAATCTCTTTGACCTACATGGAGTGTTTTCAAAATCACCACGAAACGAACGAACATACCATAGGTACAGAACGTTAAAACGTTGACTGTATATTTCACTAACAAAAAAATAATTTAATAATTCAGGGAATCCTAATAATATTAAAAACGCGAAAGTTTGTATGGTTGAATGTATGGATGTTTGTTCTTCTTTCACGCAAAAACTTCTGAACGGATTTTGATGAAACTACATCAGAATAACGCCCAGGCTATATTTTATCCCCGTATTCCCACGGGAACGGGAACTACGCAGGTGAAACCGCGGGGCGCTGCTAGTACTAAATAATCATACAAATTCGATTAGCTTTGAATAAATAATTTTTAGTCCATAGACCCAAAAGGTGATGTTTGTGACAGTGACCTCAACTCTCATTACATCACTCAAATTTCCACACATAGGGAGCCATTATAAAATATTTCAATAATGTTATCAAATAGCCCGGTAAATTAGCTTGACAATGATATATTGGTAATAAAATACAAGGAATAAAATACCACCATTATTCTTTTCTTTTATTGATAATATAATGATATTTTTCATATCAGGTTTAAATTATCATTTGAAAATTTTTAGTTCTTTTTATTGACAAGAACTTAATAAATAAGCTTGTTTTTAAGTTATTTTTCTTTTAATTTTAGTTTCCTGTTTGAAATCGTTTTTTTTTTTGTTTAAAATCAGCGAGCTTATAAATAGTAACATATAGGATAGGATATCATTCATCAGATATTATGATAGCAACATATAATATCATTGTTCAAAATTATAAAAAATTACATCATATTACTAACACATTTAATCAATTATAACATCTACAAATAAATATCGATAGGTAATAATATACTGGTGTAACATAATTATTTATTGATCATTTTCAAAATCAGCAGGATTCTTGCGACTGAGCCTGTGGTGCTCTCTTTCAACACCTTCATAAATAAGGTATCCAATGATGAATGCTGAAATAGATACAAGATGCACCTAGTTGATTTCTTTCAAAAAGTAGCGTTTAAAACTAGGGGATTATTTGCAGAAAAATTATCTCCACTAATATTATAGAGGAAAGATTTGTATTTTTGTATCTTTGTAATGTAATGTAAGTAATTTTAATAAATCTTTTACAAATGGAAAGCTACAATACCCCTGAGAAACATAGGCTATATTTTATTCCCATATTCCCAAGGGAACGGGAACTACATGTACTTTTTAGAATAAAAGAGTTTATTTATACTTGTCATTTTTTAAATCTGACTCTTTTGTCTTGTCGACTACTTAAAAAAAATACAAAATTTTATTGTAGACCATTTCCTGATTTATTTCACAATATCTAAGCTCTGTGCACGTTAGAGTGGGACTTGAGTACTAACTACTAACACTAGCTCTTCCCTAGACTTTCTGATTTATCCTTTGAGGTGCCCCATAATAATGAGCTGCAACTTTATGCAAATTACTGAATACATATTCACTAAACCCACGGTATTTGTGTATTGTGTCATGGTAAACTATAAACTTTATGCCGTTTTCTCATTTAGTTTGATCCTTACGTAAACTACTCTCCTAGTGCATATCTCATACATACAGGTACAGGCCAAAGATAGAACTACTTTAGGTGAAAGAGTCATCGTATCTTTTGAAGTCTGTTAGGCAGAGAAATTTATAATAAAATTAAAACTTACGTGGGGCTACTCTGAACACGTTTTCACGGAACCTGCGGAACATATTAGGAACACCATTGGAAATGGCACCAGCATAAGCTCGTTGCTCGTGGTGTGAGAGCTTGTATGTTATCAGCCCTCGGATTTTAGCCAGTTCTCCAAAATGCTTTCCCATTTTTTCAAATAAACTTACAATATTATGTAATTTATTTTCAGAAGTTGGAAGAGATACTTCCACCACAGAACACTATTACCACCACATTACCACAATTACTCCTTAGTTTTTTTTTCTCTTATTTTAAGGCATTGGCATTTTAGCCATCTCAGCTCTGCTTCAGAGCTATGCACAAAAAGTTTCTTCAAAACTTATCGAAATGTCACTTGGTTATCAACAGTAAAGCGATAGTGCACTTTACTGAAGATTTTGAAGAGACTTCTTGAGGTAATTCGAAAAAGTCCATCGCACGCATTTTATCGAATTTCCAATTCACTCCACACTATCACGGACATTTACCACATAATATACTATCACTATTAAGAACTAAAGCCCAAAATATACGGCAAAACGAAAATTTTACAAAAAACATGACGTCCGTCTTCGGATTCCCTTACTCCTTAGTTAGGTAGGTACCTGGTCTGTGATTACTCCTAGCGGAGACTTCCCAAACTAGTAAAGTAGAGAATACAGACCATTATCCAAAGAGAACTGACGTTATGAGCCATTTACAAGAGGGCAATCCACTAAAACTGCATACAAAAAAAACTTGAGGACAATGGAATGGATTGTCAAGTTTTTTTTGGCTCATTATTATAGGCTGATTCACATTACACCCAGGCCGTGCCCCGTCCGGGGCAGTATACTATACTCATTGGCCCGGGATGAATAATCTAACAATAGTAACAATACGCCTCGACATGTCGACGCCGTACCCCGTCCGGGCCAGCGCTATATACCAAAAGTATACTATAGATGTTGACCGGACCAGCTTCATACCAAAAGTATACCTACTAATATAGATGTTGACCGTGCCCCGGACGGGGCCCGGCCCGGTCCCGCCTCGGGGTAATAGGAAATTTACACGAGGGCAATCCACTAAGACTGCATACAAAAAAAACTTGAGGACAGTGGAATATAAATAGCCCGTAATGGCTTCGTGTAAATGGAGACAGTCCACTGCAATGGATTGTCCTCAAGCTTTTTTTGTATGCAGTTTGGAATGACTTAGTGGATTGTCTTAGGGGAATGGCTCGTGGAATGGACTCGTGTAAATGAGGCGTTTTTTAAAAAAGAAAAACTAGTTCATTCACTAAAGATAGATGGTGATGTCCACATAGGTACCAATAACCTGTCATCGAATGATGGCTTTTTTTTTGTTCTCATGAATGCAAGGGTCATGAAAATATACAGCTATAAAACCGAAAGACGTGTTGTTTATATTAGAGATAATCTAATTTGTGTTGTGGTTGGTGTGTTTTCTCATCAAACATAACAAGAGAGAGAACAAACACATGAATATTTACTCAGATTCCACCCGACTTTGTGTTGAACATCTATACTGGTAGCTCTAATCCACTGTTGTCTTAAGGTCTCATGAGTTGGATATGTATGAACGCCTCCATTTCTACAGATAACGATGGAACATGTTCGCATGTTGAAAATAGCAACATAATATAATTAATATAAGACGCGATTCTGCAAACCAGCTCAAATTCCTAATTTTAAGTTAGCTTTATTCTTTTCCACCGCTTTGGAAAGAAAAGGAACAAAAATAAGCGGCATATTTATTTACTACTAGCGACCCGCCCCGGCTTCGCACGGGTACAATAGTTTATACTAAAACCTTCCTCTAGAATCACTCTATCTATTAAAAAAAACCGCATCAAAATCCGTTGCGTAGTTTTAAAGATTTAAGCATACAAAGGGACATGGGGACATAGGGATATAAGGACAGAGAAAGTGACTTTGTTTTATACTATGTATAGTGATGATAGTGATAGTGATGTCACAAATGTCAAAATAACTAAATTGAACCTTATGAACGCATTCAGATCTTATTCAAATACACGTGTTTAGACATGTAACAAGGTCATGGATAAAAGTGACAGACATGTACGTTCTTAAGGTTTAAGTTAGTTGGTTTGTACATGTTTGACATTACTGTATAATCTATGGTTTATTTCTGTCCTTTATCTTCCGTATTCTGGTGGATATGGATAGGCTAACTTAAAATTAGGAATTTTAGGTGGTCTGCAGAATCGAGTCTATAGATAGATTGTGTTTAACCTTTGTAGCAATAAAAAATCTCAGTGTCCCTAAAAAAATGGTTACGTATTTAAATGTCTAAAATTAAAAAAACCTGACGTTAAATAACCTAAGTTTAAAAAAATACCTAAAATCAAAATACCTAACGTTTTAATATACCTAATAAAATAATACATACCCACGAAATATCTAAGATTACAATTCGACCGATTCGACTAAATACCTAAAATTTAAAATGTTTATAGTTATAACAACTAATTTTGATATACCAACATTTTTAATTACAAATGGTCAAAATACCTAAAGTAATGCCACTTGCGCGATATTTGTTTGAAATAGTGGATCACCTTCCGCGAGCGTAAAAGTGGGTAGATTGCTAAAATTCATCGTTTTCAATGTTTAATATATTTTGTGTCAGGAAAATATACATTCATTTACAATAATTACAGATAAATATTACTTGTGTTTTTATTTAGATTTCGACCATTACGTCGGTATTTGTCACTTCGGTCAAATCAATTTGAGGGACGTTGTACATAGGTATTTCAAGTTTTATCCTTTTGAACTTCAGTAATATATCCATTTGACATTTTAAACTTTTGGTATTTTAACTTTAAGTCAAACAACCATTAGGTATTTTGATTTTAGGTATTTTGAACTGAGGTTATTTAACGTTAGGTTTTTTAATTTTAGACATTTAAATACGTAAACAACACTCTTTTATTTATAAAACAAATATTGAATAAATAATGATATTTTTCTTATCAGGTTTAATTATTATTTTCAAATGTTTAGTTCTTTTTATTGACAAGAATATATTGTAAGATGGTTTTTTAAAAAGTTTATTTTTATTTTATTTTTAACTTTTTAGTATTATTTTATATTTTAATAACTCTACATATGAATTTTTTCATAGTTCCTTACGAGCCATACTCGATGGGTTTATGTCATTTAATTACTCAGTTTCTATGGGGGTATGTATGAAAATGCCAAAGTAAGTCACAGATATCTTTAACTAAGTAAATAAAACCGAATTTCACAAGACCTATGGATGAAAGACCAAAAATTGAAAGACCGAATGGTTGTTTGGCCGTACGTTTAAAATCACGAAAGGACATTTTACCTAAAAGACTAAATCTCGAAGGTTACAAACCCGAAGGTTAATATAAGTACCTATAAGATCTGTACCCCTACCTATTTGATACCGGATTAAATAATTAGTCAAAAAGTAACTAATTAGGTATATAATTTAAATCATGAGAATCTGGTTTTATTTGGGGACTGCGGTATTCTGCCTCGGTCAATTCGGTTCTAGCACTTCACCGGCAGCTACCGCGGCATGCTCGCTACGCTCGCTCGGCCCGTGCTCCGCGTTGTGGTCACAACACTAACCTAACCTAACCTAGCGCCTAAGCAGTCCATTAAATAAGACTACGTGGATTGATTCGGTTCCGTGACCACCGTTGAACCTTGCCTTGCCTGATGCCTGATGGATGACATGAGTTGATTTCACAAAATGGCTTCTTTTTTTTCTGGCCTTGCTCGGGGGATATCAAACACAAATACTTATGACTGAATTGAGAAAAAAAATGTTATCTACTCGATATTAAAGGTTAATGTAAGTATCGATATTTTAACTTGCGGGATTTCGAACTATTGGTCATTTGTTAATCTATCTTTCAAGTTTCGGTCTATCGGATATCGGCATTTAGGACTTTCGGTATTTAGAACCTAGGTGTTTTGTGTGTCGATATTTCGGTTGTATGTGTTGTGAACTTTCGGCATTTTCATACCCTTTTTATGGCCATCTTCCAGCTCTAATATCAGACCCTGGTTACAATTGAAAGACAAACAACTAGTCAAAACGATTCAAACGAGCCCAAACTCGATGAGGTTGTGTTGTTTCATTGCGAAGTCCCTATGGCCACCTTCCAGCTCCATCATCAGATCAGCCAGCACCATGTCATCAAAATATTGCATTGTTACTCGATTTACCCAGGCCGATTGGCCGCCAGCGTCTTCCAAAGCGTTGCCGCGAGAAACGAAGTTAGGCGAGCCTGCACGGCTACTTCCGAATTCAGTTTCAGTTTTGAAAGTTGAAACTTGATTTTTGGCCGTAACTCGGCTGAAACCGAACTTTCGATCGGACACAAGTTTTTAGTCATATGAAAGAAAAAAAAAGGAGTGTCAGACTGTGGTGTCAGATTTGTCAGTGTCAAATATGTCATGTGTCAACAACACCGACCGTGTGACCGACCGACACAACCAACACAACACAACGTCATCAAAATTTACCTATTTCGTTAGTGTACAGTTTCAGACAAGGTACAATACATTACATAAAAAATATTCTAAATGCTGTGTTTCTTTAAAGGACTTATTGTTTAGGCAATAATGATTTTTGTGTTGTTTTGTAATTAAGCTTGACCATTCATCGTTTCAACTTTCATATAATATTTTCATGCCAGATGGATTGTTTGTTACGTTTCTAGTCTGTAACATAATATTGTAATTACCTATTAAATTTCATAGGATTGTAATTGGGCATATTATGTTATCGATTGTCATGTGTAATGTGTGTTGTACTTCTAATATTTTTCATTGAGATTTCATAGGGGTTCCGTGTCGCGTAACTGTAAATCCCTGGTATATTTATTTTTGCAAATTGTTTTATTTTATTATTATTCATTTGTGTTCTGGTAGAATCTCAATCATCAGGGTATCGCTACTTAGCTCCTATGAAGTCTACAAATGATTCAAATCACCAGGCTGAAGAAACTGAACCAGTAAACAGTGAGCCTCAGCAATCTGAGACCTCTGACGCTGTCCCAATCACTGCTGAAACTCAACTCACTGTGGAAAACATGGATGATGATGAAAAGAAAACTCAAGTATATTCTCCCAATAGGAGAAATAAGAAAGGTATTATTTATATAGGGAATAAGTACACAAATATTTTATTACTATTATATGGAAAATACAAATCTATAAATTATAGCTAATTTATATGTGGGGAATTATTATTTGAGATTATATGAGGTTCATAATGATGATTGATTAAGATTGTGATAAGTAACATTAAAAATGTAAAACTTTTTAGTGTTACCTTAAATGCTAAAATAGTTCTTCATGGAACAAAATAATTACTACTAATAATAATTGGTACTAATCTTAATTGGGATAAAATCTTTTTCTGTAATGTATGTTTTTGTAACTTTTGATAAGCCTCACATAAAATTTTTTTTTGTTTAGCTGGATATGTGAAATATGCAAGTTTAGTAATTCTTACTATACAAAATGCTGCATTAGGTCTCAGTATGAGATATGCTCTTACAAGAGATGGAACTAAGTTTTCTGCACCAGCAGGTGAGTAAGAATATAAATTTACATTTTAAAACATAAAGTTATTTGTGGATTGATATGATAAATTATAGACACAGGATTGTTGAAATGATGATTCTAGAAGCATAGTTTTTCCTCCAGAGAGCTGCTGCTATTTTAGTAAAGTATTACAAATTCATTTAATATTAATATTTCAGCTGTTCTTGTAGCTGAAGTGTTCAAGTTAATCATTTGCCTCTGCCTCGTTATGCAAGAATCTGGGAACATCAATAGAGGAATACATTCTCTGTATGCCACAGTTATTCTAAACTTCAAAGACACATTACGTGTTTGTGTGCCATCATTTCTCTACAATATACAAAATAATTTACTGTATGTCTCATCATCAAATTTGGATGCAGCTACTTATCAAGTAAGAAACTATAACTATATCTTGCCTATCTATAGAAGATTTTTTTTTTCAATTTTATGGTAAATGTCAAATCTTTGTTTTCAGGTTACATATCAGTTGAAACTGTTAACAACTGCATTTTTTGCAGTAGTGGTATTAAAGAAGAAACTTCAGAAGTGGCAGTGGTGTGCCCTGGGAATTTTAGCTGCAGGGATAGCTTTGGTACAGCTCTCCTCAACAGACAAAGTCTCTAAATCTAATGAGAATGGATCAGAATCAAGGGCACTGGGATTCTGTGCAGCTTTAGCGGCTTGTTTTATATCAGGGTTTGCAGGAATATACTTTGAAAAAGTGCTCAAAGAATCTGACATATCTGTAAGTAAAGCCAGTAAACAATATTATAGTATAATGTCACCCATTATCCCCAAGGTCTGAAAAGGTGTTCTGATTCTGGAAGTATCAATTTTTCTCCAATACTTTTTTTTACCCGTAAATTTAAGAGGAGGTAAGCTACACTTCACATGCCTCAGAAGTCAGAACCTATCCTGGTGCCTATGGCTTTCCTCACAATATACATGCCCCACCCAGAAAAAGACTGGAATTGGTTGGCAGCTAGGTATACAAAATGTAAGAGAAACTTTAAGGAAGAAATCTTTTGATATTATCAGAAGTACATAACTTGATTGCCAAAGACGTTTAAAGAAAACGTTTCTAAGAGAATGATTTTCTTCCAACCTCTTTGTTGATTGTTCTCAAAATGGCTATTTAGTATTCCATTAATAGCTACTCAGTGGCATAATTTCACTAAAGTACTACCTTTGTTGTTTGAAAATAAACAGTGGCTTTTGTTTCAGGTGTGGATGAGGAATGTTCAATTAAGTTTATTGTCCCTACCATTTGGTACTGCCACATATCTTATTAAAGAAGGTTCTCTGTCGAGCCTACTAAGGGGTTTTGATGGCTTTGTATGGTACCTAGTGGTGTTGCAAGCGGCTGGGGGGCTTATTGTTGCCGTTGTCGTCAAATACGCAGACAATATACTGAAAGGTTTCGCAACTTCCGTTGCGATAATAATTTCCTGCATAGTATCAATCTATATATTTGACTTCCACTTAACAGTACAGTTTGCTTGCGGCACATTACTCGTAATAGGGTCAATATTCCTATATGGTTACATGCCTAAAAAGCCTGAGTCTCGATCTTCTCTAAGTGTATGATTTTAATTTTGGCAGTATTTAAATTATTTTGTATACCTACCTACAGGTGATTTTTTCAAGTGGGCGTGGATGGCTAAATCAGAAACTGAGGAATATTAGCGAAAAGTAATTAAAAGGAATCTCGGGCCCAATTTTGATGAAAACTAAAACTGCATCTTTAGATTTTTGAAAAATTTACCGCAGGCGCGTTATTACCGCTCGATAATATCGCGATTGTTTTTGTTGCCAACTTAGTGGAATTTCCACTAAAACTGGTGGTTTTGACCCCCCCCCTTTTAGTGGCGAAATATTGCCTTTCGTGGCTAGTGGTTTTTTTAGTGGTAGAGTTCAGTTTTCAACCCGTATTTATACTTTTTTTCTAGAAGAGAATTTACACTTATAAATAACTAAATGTTGTTACTAAAAAAGCGTTTAGTGGAAAATTTAGCGACTATGAGAGTAAGGTCATTTTTCGTAGTTTTCTGGTGGTTTTAGATGTTGAATCTGGTGGCAAGTTAATTTAACTGTTGTAAACACGGTGCGCGATATTATCGAGCGGTAATAACGCGCCTGTGGGGTAGAGCCTTTATATTAGAATTTCTAGCCAGAGGAATTGAACACGTTGATTTTGAAAAAAAAACGCATGCTGTTTTATTACAAATGACATAATTACGGCAAAGTTAAGGAAAATGTTAGATTTTAATAATCTGATTCATATTTTAAATTAATGCTTTAATTCACACCTGCATTACCTGTACCTTGCGCAATATTTTTCTAATCAAATCGTTCATCATTGGTTAATATCCATCTTCAAATTGCAAGTAGGTATAGGTATTATTTTTTAGAAACAGTAGGTAGGTACGCAAACAGTTAAAACGAAACGTTGAACAAAATCTAAATTACTTGCGGCAATATACTCTACGTTCTAATTTATTTATTTTTTTATTTTACAGTGAAGAGATAATAAAAAAATAATTGTTAGAACATAATGTTGTAAAGATCACCACGCTGCGGGTCAGTGTTGAGAAAAATATTAAGCATTATTTCGTACAAGGTAGGTGTACAGATGGTGTTCAGGCATGGCCGGTCCGTGAGCTTAGGGGGCCTTGGGCTAATACTACTTATGGACCCACCTAATTACCCAGTTCAGTTCGAAGTACCAACACAACGTAGACTTGTATTAAATTAATTGAATGGGTTTGATTATTCGCAGGATCCGCAGGGCTGCAAAACTTACGATCACTTTAAATTAATTGTATTACTTATAGATTTTTTCGCATTATTATCTATTTTTGACTTTGACTTGACTTAGCTGGGGGCCCCTGGAATCCACGGGGCCCTGGGCTGATGCCATAAAAGCCATATGATAGATCCGGCCCTGTGTACAGATAACGCACAGGTATGAATTTTACATTACTTTAAAATATTTATTAAAATCCAACACTTTCCTTCAGTTTGTCGTATGTTATTTCGTCCCAGAACTCGATCCTTGTTAGCGATACTATCGAATGGTGTAATAAAACAGTAAGTTATGTGTTTTTTTTTTCGTAATCAATGTGGTCGATTCCTGGCTAGGAATATTGATTTTTCAAAAACCTTTGGGTTTTAGTTTTCACCGAAATCGGGCCCGAAACTCCTTTGAGTACTTTTCGCTATTCCTCAGTTTCTGATTTAGCCATCCACGCCCACTTGATAAATTCACCTACGTAATATACATATAATAGTGACCAGTCCCGGATTCGCACGGGTGCAATGCTAATACTAAATCTTCCTCTTGAATCACTCTATCTATTAAAAAAACCGCATCAAAATCCGTTGCGTAGTTTTAAAGATTTAAGCATACCTACATATAATAGGGATATAGGGACAGATAAAGCGACTTTGTTTTATACTAGTGAAGTATATACCGCCTGATTCTTTTTACCGTCTGGAAAAAAATATGGGGTGATAGGTAAGTGTAATAGACTAGCGGTCCGCCCCGGCTTCGCACGGCTAGACATTTATTTTTTAAACATTTTGAGATAAACGTAGAGTAAACGTATCTTTATGCAGGACTTATATAGGTTATTTTTATTTTTCAAATTGCCGTTGCCAGAACCAGTATATTCCCGTTCCCGTTTAACGTTTGAATTCATGACATCTAAGACACCCACATAATATAAGTATTTCAAGTTTCTAGGTGTTATCGATTCGGAGTAGTACTGATTCCAAAGGGTATGCATGTGCACATGATAACAAACAAATTTCCCAAAAAACGCATACCCAGGTAATTCCCAAAAAAAAAATTTTTTTTTGTATGTCGACTTAGAGAATATATCTGTGCCAAGTTTCAAGTTGATAGACGCAAAAAAAACACACTTCTCCTTACGAACTTCAATCCCTACTTGCATGCTTTTCGTAAAATCCAAAAACACGTGTCTCATCATTTATTTTTATGAGTGATTGTGCTAAATTTTGAGTTGATAGACGTAAAAAACAACACGTCTCCATACAAACTCCAACCCCCTGTTTCACCCTCTCAGGGGGTGATTTTCGTAACATCCAGAAATACGTGTGTTGTTGTTTGTTTTGAAGAGTATTTTTACAAAGTTTCGAATTGATACACCCAAAAATTAAGGTTTTCCATACAAACTTCAACCCCTACTTTCACCCCATTGGAGGATGATTTTCGAAAAATCCTAGAACTAATATCTCAGTTTGTTTTGAAGAGTATTTGTGCCAAGTTTAAATTTGATACACGGAGGAATCACACTATCCCATACAATACATTAACTTCAACCCCCTCTTTCACCCTCTTAGAGGTTGAATTTCGTAAAAACCTTTTTTAGCGAGCATCTCCACTATAAACGTAACCTACACCCAAAATTTCATGTTTCTATGTTCTGCGGTTTGGGCTGGTCCTTGATTTTTAGATATAGCTTCTCCTTTTATCTATATACAAAGTGGAGCTCACAATGCCACAATAAATGAACTCGCTATCGGTAGGTAAGACTAGTTGAATAAAATATCATAATAGTACATTATGGTACAAGTGAGTAAAGTTGGTGATTACCGCTGAGGCGCCATTGAGACCCGAGCCGTAGGCGAGGGTCATAAGAGAGCCGAGGACGGTAATCATCAATACACACGTGTATCATACGACGTTTTTCAACACACTTGTGAATAAATAATACTAAAAAATCATTTTAAAATAATCATTCGCAATGGCGGGGAAAATTAATTGGTTTTCCAATTTTTTATTTATATAATTTGGAAAAGGCAAAAGGATCTAGGCCCATACAGCCTCGTTTTCCTATGCGCTCGCATCTTACAATGGCGATCGGCCATGGACTAAAAAAATTAGGTTTCTTTTTCTTTGGTTTGTCGTGGATAGCGTTTTAGCCACGTACAAAATGGGGTATTTAAAGTTTTTACAGAGAAAACCAAAGTTATATTTGAGTGAAAGTTTTGTTTATTAAACACGTACAAGTTGAAATGATCTATTTAAATACGAAGTTGCATGAAATGAGCAAGCCATATTTGTGTATTAATTTATTAGTACGATTGAATACGATCTTTTTTGTATCGAAACTTTTTTAAGAACAAAGCAACTCTAGCAACAAAATTGAAAAAAAAAATCTATAACTCACTAGTGAATAATAGCAAACAAAAAGTCTCAGTTTGATTATAGGTGTCATTATGTGCCTAATTGCAGTGAAATTAGAGCCACTTTATGAGCAAGTGTGTTGAAAATTATTTTTCAACACACTTGCTCATAAAGTGGCTCTAATTTCACTGCAATTAGGCACATAATGACACCTATAATCAAACTGAGACTTTTTGTTTGCTATTATTCACTAGTGAGTTATAGATTTTTTTTTTCAATTTTGTTGCTAGAGTTGCTTTGTTCTTAAAAAAGTTTCGATACAAAAAAGATCGTATTCAATCGTACTAATAAATTAATACACAAATATGGCTTGCTCATTTCATGCAACTTCGTATTTAAATAGATCATTTCAACTTGTACGTGTTTAATAAACAAAACTTTCACTCAAATATAACTTTGGTTTTCTCTGTAAAAACTTTAAATACCCCATTTTGTACGTGGCTAAAACGCTATCCACGACAAACCAAAGAAAAAGAAACCTAATTTTTTTAGTCCATGGCCGATCGCCATTGTAAGATGCGAGCGCATAGGAAAACGAGGCTGTATGGGCCTAGATCCTTTTGCCTTTTCCAAATTATATAAATAAAAAATTGGAAAACCAATTAATTTTCCCCGCCATTGCGAATGATTATTTTAAAATGATTTTTTAGTATTATTTATTCACAAGTGTGTTGAAAAACGTCGTATGATACACGTGTGTATTGATGATTACCGTCCTCGGCTCTCTTATGACCCTCGCCTACGGCTCGGGTCTCAATGGCGCCTCAGCGGTAATCACCAACTTTACTCACTTGTACCATAATGTACTATATTATAGTTGTTATGTAAAAATAAAAAAAGTGAAATTTTTAAACAAACTAAATATCCTAATAATATAAACTAAAAACACCTTTTCATATCTCATACTAGGAAAGTAGTGTATGTTTGATCTGAGTACCGGGTCGGAAGCGATGATTCCCACCACAGAGAGATTCAGGGCTGTGATTCCCGCCCTCGGTCGGGAAAGACTCATAGTAATTGCTTCCGGACTTAGGGCGGGAATGAATAAAAAAAAATAGTACTACATTTGGCAGACGTTTACAGAAAAAGTTTCTCTAGGAAAGAGAATGACTTTCTTCCAACCTCTTTGGGTACTTACTTAGTAGGGATACGAAACTTTTTACATCAATTAGAATAAGAAAAAAAGGTACGGCCTTGTGAGTGTAGGTATAAACAACAGAAAATACGCGTTCCATATTTAAAATTAAAAAAAGAGTAATAATTTGGAAAGCTGTTCCGAAATTCAAAATCTTGTTTTTCATCGACACTAATAAGCACAGAACACTATTATATTCTATACACTCGGCTAAAAGTCTGAGTATTAAACCAACCGGAGACGTCACGCGCACAAGAAACAAGTCTGCCAATTTCTGCGGGGGGGACGAGGAAACAATCACAAATAATGTTAAAACAAACGCATTTTTTGATAAAACAATTAAACACTAGCTTGAACTAGGTGCACACAAATACATTCACCAATACAAGCACTCCGTGAACTCAAACAAACTAGTTGCATTTAACCGGTGTGCTCAAAGACCGACACGTTTTTTTGACAGAGGGGAACGCCTGTTAGTGGCGTCTCCGGTTGGTTTAATACTCAAAGGCTAAAAGTACATATTATTTTAAAGAGGAAGGATTTGTATATTATTTTTGTAATGTTATTTACTCTATGATGTAGTATTCCAAGACGTTTAAAAAAAAAGTTTCTCTTTCTTCCAACCTCCTTGGTTGTATTGTTGAAAAATTTTTTTTGTAGGTATTATTGCGTTTTTGCATGTTTGAATTTTTGTACAATTGTAATTTTTTTTGTTTACTTTCCTTGAATTCGAAATGAAAAGTAGAGTGTTTAACGCGGGTGGAAGTTATCAATTCCTACTTGGACTATATCCGCCCTCGCTGCGCTCGGGCGTCTAAATACCTCGTAACTATGGGAATTGATTCCTTCCGAACCTTGTATAACAATCTACTATTGCGACTCACTCCGCAAGAATGGCACCGTCGCGGTCATTGCCCGCGCCTGGCGCGCGGCGGTGTGCATCTGGATTGAGGGCCCACTTTTTAAATTATTGCGAAACGAAATGATACTTACAGGGCATTTACTTACAATTTTGTAAAACCTAAAGCAAAGATTCTTAAATTTCTTAAACGTGAATCAAAAGAGTTATGGTCAAATAGCTTGGGCCCTCAATCCTGACGCCTGCATAAAACGGCATAGTCGAATCTCAGAAAGTACTATCCCTGGGATAATAATTTTTATTCGAGTATTTAGTTAGGAATTTGTTAAATACATTAAGAAATTGTCAAGTCTTAAGAATGCGACAATACAGATTTATGGCGGTTTAGCTTGGGCCCTCAATTCATCAATTTTGATATTGTAGAATCAGCAAAAAATATGAGTTTTTCTAAGGAAAGATATTAATACGACTTTAATATATTTGAGTTCCATATCTCGGAAAATTTGTTAAAAAGAAATAACGACACAAAAGTTAATTGTTAAAAAGTTATTGAAATTCGTATTTTTTCAAAACGTCTGAACTGAGGGCCCAAGGTTTTTGTCAGTATTGACTAGACTAAGCTTTCTACACTACCGCACTTTAGGCTAAGTATTTTAACAAATTCTTAACTAAAAGGCTACAAAGCGTCCATTCTTCTAAATGCCGTACTTTAGGAGAAAATTGATTTTCGATGTTTTATATGAGAAAATTCAGTAGGGTGTATATGATTTTGTTACTTTTTTGAGACAAATCAGCATGTACCCTCTTAGAAGATATTTCATAAGTTGTTGTCGGAAGCGATTACGTTTTGTGTGATCCAAAATTAATAAAAGGTGTTATTTAAATGGTTATCATAGTATTCGTATTTTTGACGCCTGACGTACGCGCGTCCCCGTCATGTTTTTTGTTTAATTTTCATTTTGCTGTGTATTTCGGGTTTTGACTCATATTAGTGATAGTATATTATACCTATGTGGCAAGCACAGATCATTAATCTAGCTCTGTGGTAGCAAGGGTCCGTGACAGTGTGCAGTGAATGGGAAATTCGATAAAATGCCAGGGATGAACATTTTTGGATTGCCTCAAGAAGTCTTAATAAAGTCATCAGTAAAAGTGCTATTATTTTACTGTTGAAAAAAGTTTGTTAAAAAAAAGACCCACAATCGCTCCATACTTGTATGGTTTTTTTTTATTGTTTAGCGGCCTTTGGATTCTAGTCCTAATAGCCTTATTACTTTCCTATTATTATTAATCTTAGTAAAATGGCTCTGCTTTGAATTTTTAGATTTTTTGTATTGAAAAGGCTCCAATACTACCGGTTTTACCGATTTAAAAAAAATGTTTTGCCAGTGGAAAGCGTACTTTTCTGGGAGTAACATGTGCTATAATTTTTCCACGGGAACAGGCCTAAACCACGTTACCGATTTAAAAAGTTCTTTTAAAAATGGAAAGATACATTACCAGGGAGTAACAAAGGCTATATTTTATTCCCGTATTTTCACGGGAACGGGAACTACGCGGATGAAACCGCAAGGCAATGCTAGTTGTTAATATACAGGGTTATAATTTTAATACGTCCAATAGGTACATAATTTCATTGATTATTGGCACTTTCTTATTTTATTTTTCCACGCATACGTAGGTGAAGGCACAGCACAGCTAATCGTATATAATTATATCGAGCTTTATATATTATATACAATATGTAACAGAATAAGTGCAATTCCTGAAATTAGTTTGTTCAGTATCGACTACATATTATTATTCGATTTCATCTATTTTTAATATGTGTTAAATTTTTCCGAAAAATGAATTAGCATAGCTGAATTTAATGCTATCTATTGAAATCGTACTATTATAGAACGATATTTAAGAAAATTGGACACAACTAAAGTTCGATTGCATCTTTTTTTATATTAATTTACTAACCGGGGTGTATGAGGAATTGCGCTTTTTCTGTTACGCGTTGTATAATTATATATATTGTATCTGCGCTTTACAAAATACTACTTACATGATCACAACGAATACTTGTTTATACTTACGATAAACATTATGGTCACCCTACTGAATTTTCTCATATAAAACATCGAAAATCAATTTTCTCCTAAAGTACGGCATTTAGAAGAATGGACGCTTTGTAGCCTTTTAGTTAAGAATTTGTTAAAATACTTAGCCTAAAGTGCGGTAGTGTAGAAAGCTTAGTCTAGTCAATACTGACAAAAACCTTGGGCCCTCAGTTCAGACGTTTTGAAAAAATACGAATTTCAATAACTTTTTAACAATTAACTTTTGTGTCGTTATTTCTTTTTAACAAATTTTCCGAGATATGGAACTCAAATATATTAAAGTCGTATTAATATCTTTCCTTAGAAAAACTCATATTTTTTGCTGATTCTACAATATCAAAATTGATGAATTGAGGGCCCAAGCTAAACCGCCATAAATCTGTATTGTCGCATTCTTAAGACTTGACAATTTCTTAATGTATTTAACAAATTCCTAACTAAATACTCTAATAAAAATTATTATCCCAGGGATAGTACTTTCTGAGATTCGACTATGCCGTTTTATGAAGGCGTCAGGATTGAGGGCCCAAGCTATTTGACCATAACTCTTTTGATTCACGTTTAAGAAATTTAAGAATCTTTGCTTTAGGTTTTACAAAATTTTAAGTAAATGCCCTGTAAGTATCATTTCGTTTCGCAATAATTTAAAAAGTGGGCCCTCAATCCAGATGCACACCGCGCGGCGCGGGCGGCGAGGCGCGTACCTATTGCCTGCCGCGGCATTATTGACATCAGAATGTTGGAGCCCCGGAGCTGCAGAGCTGGCGAGTGGCCTAAATTATTGTAGGGAAAATGTAGTAGTCAAAAACACATCTCTTTGAATTTGTAGTTCTATGGTTCAGGAGATATTAGACCTGAAAGCTAGAAATCATCAGGTCAGAGTGGCCCCGAGATCTCAGTAATTAGGGCAGTAACGGACGTTTGCTCTTAGACAAAGTTACTGTAATATTTAGGTAGTAGACAGAAAAACAAAGAATAGAATTCGTAGTTCAATATTTTGGCAGTAATTCACGTTTGAAGTGCAGGACAATCAGGTCCCTGTAGCCCAGTGTTTTCTCTGAAACGAAGCATCCTAGCATAGTACCTATGTTGTTTGAAAAAAATTCTGTAGTTCTCGATTTAGGATTATTAATGTTAAAACTTATGAATAAACAACCTGAGTGCAAATTTGAATAAATACCTACTATTTGATGTCATATCATACTTACTTACACCATCAAATTTCAGTGCTCGAATATTTTTCCTATTTAACATACAATGTATGGTCACCCTCTTCCATTATACAGATAATGGTACCGAATATGTTTATATTAGATTCCTTTACAAATACTGCATGGATCTCTATAAAATTTTGCACACTTATTATTTGATGGATAATAAATCGTTGTGTAAGTTTCTGTTTCGCTAGCTTGTTTGGTTCCAAAGATGTAATGAGTGAGGTTATCTGTCATTTCAGAGCTTCCGACTTGAATTATTCGTAAACTGTAGAACTACATATAAAACTAGCTCCATACGAATTCCTAAATCAAGAACTACAGAAACTTTATCAAACAACATATTATGCTAGGCTACAGGGACCTGATTGATTATCCTGCACTTCAAACGTGAATTACTGCCAAAATATTGAACTACGAATTCTATTCTTTGTTTTTCTGTCTACTACCTAAATATTACAGTAACTTTGTCTAAGAGCAAACGTCCGTTACTGCCCTAATTACTGAGATCTCGGGGCCACACCGACCTGATGATTTCTAGCTTTCAGGTCTAATATCTCCTGAACTATAGAACTACAAATTCAAAGAGATGTGAGATGTGACTACTACATTTTCCCTACAATAATTTAGGCCACTCGCCAGCTCTGTAGCTCCGGGGCTCCAACATTCTGATGTCAATGTGGAATTAGGTACGAAGGCGGCTTCTTTGGCGGTAAAAACGGACACAGCGGCGCGGAGCGACTGCTTTCGTCGTCGTGACGACTCAATCAAATTTGAGAAATAATTTGTAAATAATTATCGCATATTCACTCACTGAACACAAAATTTTTCGTAATTCGGGCGCGGGTGAACCGACACTAGGGTTGCCACCTTTTTTTAGGACGAATAAAGTATTTTTTCATTTTGTTAGGTCGAAAATAAAGTACACAGCATAAAAAAAGAGTATTTATTTATTTGTTCTTAAAAACATATTTTTGGTTGCTCTTTGCAATTTTTAGCAAATATTTATCTTTTTCAAAGACATTTAACACATCTTTGCACTCATACTTTAAATTAAAATATATAATTAACTCATTTTTAATTAAGTTTAGGGAAGCTCTATTTCTTTCATCTCTCCACTTTACATTCATAAGAGAGAAGACCCTCTCAGTGAAGGCTGATGTGGCCGGCACAGACAAGATATACGAGATGAATTTGAAAATATTTGGAAAATCTTCACTTTTATTGAATATGTATTGCCACTTCTGAGCCGTTGATAAGTCAGAAAAATCTTTATTATTCTGCATTACTTTTTCATATGTTTCATTCAGGAGTATAGTTTCTGAATATAAATTGTCCATTACTATACCAAGTTTTTCTTGAATATTTAATGCTGCAATACTATTTTCAAAATGTTCAAATGAAATAGGTGACTTTAAATTAAAGTAACTTAGTGAAAATAAAAGATTTTCATTTGAAAAATTAAACCATTTCTCCAAATAGCATAAAGCTTTGTCAATGAATAATTTAAAATTTTTACAAATCCTATCTTTCAATTCAAGTGAAGATTCTTCAACCTGTCTTAGCAGTTTTTTTGTTTCATATCCAAAGAAGCAATCTTCCTTCCTTTTTGTTAATTCTTTTTTGAGCATGCTCATTATGTTGTAAACATCCAATATTGTTATACTGTTGCCTTCTAGGCATTTGACAGTTTTGTTGAATAAATTTAATATATGACTGCAGAAATGCATATAAATCTCAATCAAATCATAATTCACATCACTGTTCAATAAAAGTAAATTTTGCAAAATCATAGGGCAATCTTCTCCTAAACTTAAAAAGTAATCTCTTATTGGTTTCCAATTTAAAAGTATAGTGTCTATGCAAGGTAAAAGACTTAACCATCGGGTTCCTACATGGCGTTTAAGCTCATGGAAATCACCATCAACACTTTTAACAAAATTTTTTAGATTTTCTCTTCTGACAGCTGAATGTGAAAAGTGACTATAAATTTTCAGAATTACATTTTCAATATCATAAGATAAGAAGTTCATGGAGTGTCTCATGCAGTTATGCACTATGTGTGCATGGCAATTTCCCTTTATTAAATCAGGAATCAACTCTTTCATGTTAGTAAACAAAGAATGGTGTGTACCAAAATTAGAATTTGTGTTGTCTGCACTTAGCCCTGATATTTTATCAAAGGATAATTGATGCAATGCAATTGACTCCTGTATAGCTTGAAACATGCCATCAGCTGATTCATTGCTGTTCTCATAAAAATCAATTAATTTGTTTTGAATTCCATTTTGTGCTGTGAAATATTGCACCACCAATGGGAACAATTTTATATTTTTCTTATTTGATGCATCAGTCTGCAAACAAAAATATACATTTTCAGTATTTAAATCATCTATCACATGTTGTAATGCATATGGCCCCAACACCTCAGAAACCAAAGCCTCCATTTTAGTTCTAGCTAAATGAATACTAGTGTGTACTTGAATCCACATAAATAATTTTATTCAGTTTGATGGTGCAGTCCATACTGTTATATGATAAGTTGTGTTTCACAGTGTGGTATGTCAGAGCAAGTTCAGCAGCAGTTATTTTTTCTCTACTATCAGATACTTCAGATGTACTTGTAGTAGGTGTAAGAAATTTATTAAGAACTCCAGCTGTTTTCTTTAGTTCAGTTTTAGATTTGTGTATCTTTGTTTCTTGGTGTTGCTTTATCTGTGAACAAGAAAATAACCAACACCATAATAACACCAAACACACACCAACCAACACCGCAAGCAGTTTGTAGGGCAAACAAACAGATCACCCCCACCAAACAAACAGTTACTTACGTGTCCAATTCCAGCCGAAGAAATACTAAAAATTACTCCACAGATTTTGCATTTCGCGTTAAAACTATTCTCTGGATCGTTTGTCAGCCATGTATATTCTTTTTCCCAGAGCTTTGTATACTTCTGGGGTCGTTTTTTTGGCTTATCTAATTTTCGTTTTTTAGGCGTGATAATCCTATCAAAGGACGCACTAGAAGCGACATCTTCTTCATCCATTTTAATTGTTAATTTTATGCATGAAATAACTGACAAATATTCACAAAAACAGTAGAAAATATAGGGAAATAATGCACTTATACTCAATGCTGCGAGTACTCAACCTAAGAAGAATGTCATTTTTTACATTTACTTGTCAAGTGGCGTTATTTTTTTTTGTTAATTTGTCCATTTCGGAAAAGGCAAAGAGATCGAGTTCATACTGCCTTGTCCTTGTCTGATGTAAGTATTATTATATAGGGTAAACGGTCAATATTATGAAACGCTGTGGATGGATAGGATTAGGGATACCATCTCACAAGGACTCGTAACAAGTAACGGGCCAGTAATAATCAGTTTTACGTAAATAGAGTATTTAGCGTACTTTACTGGTGGCGTAGATTATAAAGTACGCCTACATGAAAAAGAGGACAATACTCTATTTTAGAGTACGGGTGGGAACCCTAACCGACACGCAACAACCTTACGCGACGTGCATTAAGCCACTGGATCACAGAACACTTTTATGCACTGGATGATCTAATAACCTACCCTACTGACTGTGACCTTGCGCGAAAGTTAGAGTAAAAAATCATAGTTTACTTCCTTTTCACACTTCGGATTTATGAATGGGTAGTAGTAGTAGCGCAGTCACGTTGGTGTCAAAATGGTAACGTAATCGACTTTCTCTGTCTTACATCTGCAAGTTATTATCCTTTTCTTGTACGCACAGTTCCTTGACCTACGGTAGTCCAATTCGATCACAAGACGAACATCTACAGCATGATTAAAATTATAATAACAAAAAAAAAACTTGTAGCTAAAGTATTTAATGTTTTTCATTGTGTTTTTGTGTACAGTCACAGAATGCAATGTTTATAGCATGGGATAATTTGTTGTGGCATTGTGAGCTCCACTTTGTATATAAAAATCAATGCCACTTTTCAATGTTATTTTATAACTCAAGAACGGGCTCACCTATCCAAACCAAATTTTGAGGCTTTATTCGGACTATTTAGCAGATGGTTTATGCGAAGTTTGCTAAAAAAATAAAATCTGTCGAGTGCTTCTTCATTTATCACATTTTTACAGGACAGCGTCTGTCGGGTCAGCTAGTAGGTATTATATAGATTCTTTTGACATTGTTAATTAATTTTTATTTTTTTTTAATTTTCGTAATAAGTAGTATATCATTATAATAATATAAATTACTCAATTATAGTCAATATTACACACTAAAATATTTGAAATAGTATTTTGAGATGAAACAGGGGGCCAATTCTACTAAATGACAGCGGTGATAGTTGTATGACAATTACATGATTGTGGTCACTCAATGGTGATATTATGTCAAAATTTGACACTCAATGGTGATATTATGTCAAAATTTGACATAATATCACCATTGAGTGACCACAATCATGTAATTGTCATACAACTATCACCGCTGTCATTTAGTGGAATTGGCCCCCAGGCTCGTAGCTTCCATTCATGCGCAATCTACCTACAACCGCCAGCTGTTACATAAATTGCATTTAACGTGACTATATTTAAAAATTAATTACGTGTATAGCTTCGGCGCTAGATACCTTGTACCTACGTCATATTTTTTGCTAAACGGTAAAAAAAAATCATTCACTATTATACAGTGTGAGTCTCCATAAAGTGCACATATGAAAATGGGTGAAACTAGACACATTTTTATCGACGGAAAAAATGATAAGAAAAATCAGATTTTTTTATTTTGATTACGTACTGTTGACTTTATGTAAATAAAACGTTATAACTTTTTAACTAAGAAGTATATTGTGATAAAAATTAAAATAGTTATGATGTAAAATAACAGAAGATACTAATACAATAAAAAAATACCCAAAAAACGGTACCAAGAAATAATAAAAAGGGACTTTTTGAGGAAAATCTATATTTTTTTTTCGTGTTTTTTTAATTAATTATCAAATTTCTCTAAATAATGCCCATATTATATGTATTTTTTATTACTTTATGTTATTCTTCATTGTTTACCTTTCAAAAATCCCGTATCTTTATCCATATCACAACGTTTACTATGTGTTTGAACTAAGTCATTCCGGGTGCACCATTCAACGCTTCGTTCTAGTTTGTCCCCTTTTATTATTTCCGTTGACCGTTTTTTGGGTTTTATTTTATTACTATCTTCTATTATTTGACATCATTACTGTTTTAATTTTATCACGATTTACTTCATAGTTTAAAAGTTATAACCTTTTCTTTACATAAAGTCAACAGTAAGTAATCAGAAGAAAAAAATATCTATAAAATATAAAAAAATAAAATCTCAGATTTTTTTTAACATTTTTTCCGTCGGTAAAAATGTGTCTAGTTTCACCTATTTTCATATGTGCACTTTATGGAGACTCACACTGTATAGTACTTACCTAGTCTCTCTTACTTAGGGGGCTATCCATAAATGACGAGGGGGGAAGGGGTTCGAAGAATTGTGACATTGTGTGACAAGGGGGTGGGTGTGACAATGTGACGTCACAAAACGTAGGGCCCCTACATACATTTTGTGACGTTACATTTCAAAATCTAATATTTTGTAATATTGTTCAAATTTCTGATTTGTTGTTTATTTTATTAAAAGGAATTTAAATAGGAATATAACTAATTACGGAAATGCTGTTTTAATGCAACGTCTAGTTGTAAAATTGTAATTTATGTGACGTCTCACAAATGTGAGCTACTAGCTGTGACAAGGACGGGGGGAGGGGCAAAAAATCATGAAATTTGTGTGACATAATTTATGGATGGCCCCATAATACATAGTAATATGACTTTGTAAGTGATACCATAGTATTTAAATTTATTTATAACAGTAAATATGTAGTGTATAAGCAGTTTGTTTCAGATTGACATCCCATAACAATAATATTTTTTTCCTTTTCAAGTTAAGTAATAATAGTTAAATAAGAAAAATCAGATAGGCCTGTAACGGTGTTCTAACTGAAGCTTGTCTTTTGCAGTATTAAAAAAAAAGTTTCTATTGTCCTGATACTAGACTACTAATCTGTATGATACTCAAACAGAAGGGGCCATATTATGCAGATGATAAGCACTAAGAAAAGTGAATCTGTATTACGTTATGTACATTCATGCTGTTTTACTCAATGGTTCATCAGTTTAAATGCCTCTAACAGACAAAACACATTGTTTTATTTAGTACTTTTACAAAGATTCTGTATTAAAAAAAATGCCTGCGAAAAGTATCTCTGGACAAGGCATTCCTCTTGTATACTATAGACATGTAGCTAAACCAGATTAGAAAAATAGTTGCAGCAAAAGCATAATATTTTGTATTTTTTTTAATTTATCATTTACAATGAATTAGGTGTAGTGAAGATTTTCTAAGATTGCATTTCAATGTACCTGTACTTAAATAGAAGTATAATTATGTACTTTATTGTATGTTCTGCATTATTTTAATTACTTAACATGTATCTGCTGAGAATAGGTCTTCCCCAAATAATATTATATCTTATAGAAATCCTATAATTTTAAGTTGGAAATTAATACTTTAAAAACAATAGGAAATGTAAGTATTAAAACATTAGAATTTCATTCTATTTATATATTTTTATAACTAAGTAATTAGTATTAATTTATTAAATAAATATGACTACATTAAAATGAGTTTATGATTTTTCTCTTCCTCATTGATTCCACCCATTGGTCAAGTTGTTGATGTGGTGTAATGGGACTAAGTTTGTAATAATCTTTTGGTGGCTTTCCTTCTTCAAGTCGTACAAAATAATGGCAGTATTGGTAGCGGACTTCTCCTATGCGGCCTCTGGCATGTCTCCTGATTCCTTTGATAATTTTTCCTTTGCCACTAAATGATTCAGCTGTAAGCAAAGGAGCTTAATGAGATTGTTTAACTAAATGTCTTAGTAAAGGAATTTTGGATCAGACTCATTGAAATACACATTAGCGTAGCTAGGGATTTTTCCTAGGGGGGGCCATGGCCCCAGCCATGAATTGGCCGGCCACGGCTAGTTGGTCACTGCTTTTTGAAGACTGTTTTCGGTTGGGCTAATTGAGGATGAAGTTATTTTATGTATGAGGAAGGGTTCACGGGTATTTTTTTAGGGTGGGCCCACAGTTTTCTAGGGTGGGCCCGGCCCACCCTGGCCCCCCCCCTAGCTACGCCCATGGAAATACAAATTACATATTTTATTTAAAATACAAAATACCAATCCATAAATTGCTTCTGAATTCTACATTGTGTGATTTGACAGCAAGTTCTTGGGCTTCTAGAATAGCTTCCTTAACATAAGCTGCACCCTTTTTGTTGACAAAACTTAATTGTTTGACTGCCTCATCCACAGTCATTCCACGGACAAGACAAGCAATGTACCACATTTTGTCTGGGCTGTATTTTATATTCGTCTTCTGATGGCATACAAACTGTGAATATGTTTATAATATTGTTATTAGAAACTGGGATTAGTGCTGTAAAATGTTCAATAAATAAAAATAATGGTTTACTCACAGCTGCTCTGGGTTCCTCACCTATTTCCTGCGGCGGATAAATTGTCTTATTGTGTTTTAGAAATCTTTCAGGTACTGCAGATTTTGACCAAGCTAGTGCAGGTGCTGCAGTATGAAAATTGTTACAAATAAGGTTGTTTTTCAAAACAGCGGAGCAAACATTTTTAAATACATGATTCATCTTTATTTGTTGGTAAATTATGCTCAACAACAAAAAAATCCTTTCACACTTAGAAAGTAAGTATATTTCTTTTCAAAGTTCTTCTCCGCTATAATTTTGTCTATTTCACACCAACCACAACACCAACCAAATGGATTCGGTGACAGTTCACATTTTTCCTTTTTACGCATACCTAACAACTTTCTAGTAAGAAAAATAGATGGTTCCAAAAATAATGAATAATTTATTATTATTATGTCATTGCTAAAATACAATAATTGTCGCCTCTAAAATTCTAAAATAAAATCTCAGGCTATAAATCAAGATAAATAGATAAAAAAATCCTAAAAACACGTATTGCGTGGAACCTCTGAGTACTGAAACCAATGGAGACGACATATTATTCTATATGAACAATCTGTTATACAAATATGATTTATATCGACATTGTACTCATAAACTTGTAGCTGTCTCGTTTTAACTAACCTACCATACTCCACGTAAAAAGAGATAACAATATATTTGCCTAAACTATTTTCGGCAACATTAAAAAGTGACGTCATAGAAATACCTAACTACGGCCGGTTCGCCATTTGTTTTTCCAGCTGTAGCAGGTAGATGAGCTGTCAACGCTAGTTGTAATTTGCAGTGTTTTGTGAGAAAATCGTGTTTGTTTGTGTTTTGAACGTGTCATAGTTCATCATAAAATGAAAGAACTAACAAGGAACATGCCTAATTGCAGTGTTGTAGGCTGCGGCATCAAAAAAAGCGAAAATCGACCAAACATTTCGTTACACCGGTACGTATTATTATTCTGCAAAAATACCATACAATTCAATAAATGCCTTATGTTTTTGCTTTCATAAAAATAGTTTATGGATAATTAATTCCAAATTCAGCTTCTACTACGTTTTTTGTGGGTTTTGATAGTGTATTTTATGAAAGTTTAAAACAGTTCTTTTGTCGGTAGAGTTGCCCTTCAAGGTATTTTTCATATCGATGTTTTCAAGTGTAAATTGTATTGTAATATTTTTGTACCGGTATTTTTTGTTTTAGGTTGCATAAAAATGTTCAAAAAAGAAAAATATGGCTGGATATGATAGGAGTGGAAAATTGAAATACTCCTACGAAGTCTATTTTCGTTTGCTCTTTTTATTTTGAGGAATCCTGTTTTAATCGGACTTTAAATAACACAGCAATGAGAGACGATGCCGTACCGTCACGAATCTTTCTGGTATGTATATGTTTTACTTACCTTTTCCGTAGCTTATCAACGAAAGTTGTCCTGTGAATTACCTCTGACTACCCCTATTGGGCATATAGTCGTGAGTGTATGTACCTACGTATGTATGTATGAAAATTAATACCAAGTTTCAAGTAAAACTGACCCAAAAAATAATATTGTCCAAACACTATTTTGAAGTATGGACAATAATATTTCATTAAATTTATAATTCCTTAAATAATTTCTTAGAGAATTAGCGTTGATAGTCAGTCAGGACAAACGATTTTATAAGTATTGATTTTATCTGAAATCATGTTCTATATTTTATTATCATTCATGTTTCAGCCGTCAGCCCAATCCAGTTCATCCCGTACTTTAAAAGAAATAAATCAAAATCAGACTATCTACTACCAAACACATTTTACACCTTAATGTATTAATGTAAATATTGCCTGAAATAAAGATTTTTATTATTGTAATTTATATTGTAAATATTTCATTTGTGAAATTCAAAGTTGTTTCAAATTAAAAAAATATTTTTGCAAATTGCTCTTTGTTTTATTGAAGTACATTTTTTTTGTTTCAAAAATAGTGCCCTTTTACATTCAGGGCCGAGCCGCCACGCCGCGGCTAGGCGCCAGGGCCAGGGCAGTAGGGGCGCCGGATGAAATGCCAGTTGCAATTATTGAAATTATTTTTGTCACATAACAACTTATTCTTAAAAGTGGGTGCCCAGTGGCGTTACCCGCGCGAATCCAGTTTATTCAGAGTATGTATCTCTTTTTAATTATTTTTTTATATTTTCCCGTGGGAATAAGATATTTTCCTGTAGTAAAAAGTACCCTAAATGTTGACCCGGTTACTCAGTTATCTCCACACCAAATTTCATCAAAATCCGAAGAGTAGTTTTTTTCGTGATGCGTACACAGACAGACAAAATTTCACGTTAGGAGAATATAATATGTTCTCCAGTTCTATTTTAACTGAAATATTATTTCAGTTAAAATTTGATTAATAAGAAAACATTAATGTCGAAATTAGACGACAAAAAAAGAGACGCTTCATAGGGTTCGCATACAGGCGCTGGCAGGGTCGGGCGCGGCGGCGCGGCCCTGATTAAATTGTGATATGACAGAGTATAGAAACGCGGTGTAACGTAATTTTTTTAATTGAGAAATACATAACCTTATACAATGATATTAAGTAAGAACAGATATGTTACCTTCATAGTAATTTGCTTTTTAAATCTGTGCCTAGCAATCCAAAACTGCACACAGTATTTAATTTAGTAATTAGTATCATAAGTGGTATGTACACTTCAGAAACACACATGATGGCATTTTTTTATTTATTTTGAAATAGACGCAGGAACCTCCGGGGCGTCACGCCCGTGACTGTGCCGGTTTTTGAGTCTTCACTACGCGCGCCCTTATAACAAATCTGCCTCTTGTATTATTTAATATCAATACCTTATATTATAAATCTGAATGTCAAAAAACACATCAAAATCAAAACATCGTCTACAAAGGTATCGATGTACTATGGGGCAACACTATGAAAAGGCGCCATTTGTTTGTCCCAGTACGTTTAGGTATACACGTTTTTTTCGTAGGTATGTCATCTCCATTGGTTTCAGTACTCAGAGCGTGGAACGGAACTTTTACTCATAGGGATTGACACAACTTATTCTACAATAAATCGATGAATCGAAGCTTTTTGGCGGGAATCCGATAAAAGGTGCACTGTTTTTGTAAAATTTTCATTTTGTTGTATCTTTTGGGTTTAAAATAGTAATAGTGTATTATGATTTATGTGGCAGGCGTCTGTGAAAGTGTCCAGTGATTTGTAGATTCGATAATGTATGATTATTTTCGTATTGCATCAAAAAGTCGATGACATTCTTTTTATTTTACCATGTTTTTCCCTTATATAACCTGTGAAATTTAAACATATTCAATAAAAAGTAAACTTGAAAAATCATTCTATCAATAAAGTATAAAATCGATTCCATTTCCTTTACAAACTTACTCGAAACTTAAGAAAAATCGATTGGATTTCATTGGGACACATCACTTCAATTGTCAATAGTGAACTGTCACCGAACCCATTTGGTGTGAAATAGACTTATAAAAAGGTTGTAAAAGGTTCTGTGGACTGGCCTGTCGCGCTCAGCCGCCTCCAGTGTTGTCAACTGCTAGTTGCTACCCTTACCTTGTAGCTAGACATCTTGCGAAAAGTAGCCAGATTGCCCGATTTGTTGACATAAAAAAGTAGCTAGAAGTAGCTAAAACTTTAAAATAGGTAAAGTAAGTAGATTACGTGTATTTTTTCATAGGTAAATCAATTTTCAGTTTAATAAAACAGCGATGCCATGTGATTGTCACATGCACACATCACATCACACAGAGCCAAACTGCCAAATAAATCGTGTTATTTGGCAGTTTGGCTCTTTTCAGAAATAACACCATTGACAAATTGACATGTGATTGTCATCCAACTATGTATAGCCCAAGGAGATTCTACGTTATTCCATAACGGGAGGAAGTGCTACTAAGAAAGCAGGCGGTCCACTTGAGAGGCACCTCGATTAGTATTGTGTCCCTTTCTAGTATTGACATCATCGCTGTTCCAAATTCCCCCCTACATTTTCTTACTTACGTATCGCAATATAAAATCTATAAAATAAATGTACTTTCTATAATGAATAAGGAGTGTTTTTTTTAAATATGTTTCCTGATTAAAAATATCTATGTTTAATTTGAAACTGTTAAAAATAAGTACATTTAGCATACCAAAAATTATACCAAATTTAGGGGTACGATATTGTTCCTACGATGGCAACATCAACCGTTGACATTTGTTCAATGACAAATGGCGGGAAATTAAATAGCGTTAATTTTCAACAAATTTACAATTATTTTACAAGTTATGGTGTTTAGCTGCTCTGTTCCTGGTTGTAGAAATGAATCTTACCCCGGATGTGGATTTTCATTTCACAGGTGAGCGATTATTACATTATGCATTAGATTTAGTCGTTCTTATTTCATTTAAATGGGTTCCGATCATTTTTTACCAAATATTTCTTATATAAAAATAAATAAAGGTTCGGTTCAGAGAATATTGAGGAAGAAATAAGTGCTTTAGTAGTTTTTAATAGTTTAATTTCGTTTCGAAAGAATAAGTTGGAAAACGAAACGGGTGACCATACTGACCATGATATTTGTAGACATTCTTTACAATATAGGTAGGGTAGGTTGTTTAGGTAGGTCAGATCAGACTTATTGTCCGACTTATATTATAGGAATAGGAATTGATAACTTTTACCCGCGTTATTCACTCTACATTTAGAGTGAGGCCAAAGGAGCGTAATTTTGTGAGTCGTGAGTAGCAGAATTTCGGTTGCAGATATTCTGCTGCATTCGGTTTCATACAAAAGTCCTATTTGATTCACACGGCGACGCAAAATGAGTTGTCTGCTGACTCACATGCATTATGCGGACCGAATTCAGTTCGCGGGGCGAGGGGGTAGACACGGGCCGAGCAAAGCGTCAGTGTTTGTCTATACATATAATAAAACTCGAACAGGGCCGTGTCTGTACATGAAATATTTTTTGAAAATTTGTTTATAGTAATCGATGTAGATACCAAAACAGCAATATTTGAAATTTTTGTCTGTCTGTCTGTTTGTGTGGTTGTGCACGCATCACGCAAAAACTACTGGAAGGATTTTAATGAAATTTGGTATGCAGATAACTGAGTACCCGGGTCAACATCTAGGGTACTTTTTATTCCAGAAAAATATCTCATTCCCACGGGAAAATATAAAGACTGGGTAAAAAGAGCAATACGTACTATTCTGAAACGATAACACCTAGGAACTTGAAATATGGAGTTAGTTTATTCCCGTTCCCGTGGGAATTTGAAAAAATCCCTTCATAAAGGTTAAAATAGGTGTCTTATACATCGTAGCCAACCCTTATGAAGGGATTTTTTCAAATTCCCACGGGAACGGGAATAAACTAACACCATATTTAAAGTTTCTAGGTGTTATCGTTTCAGAATAGTACGTATTGCTCTTTTTACCCAGTCTTTATATTTTCCCGTGGGAATGCGATATTTTTCTGGAATAAAAAGTACCCTAGATTGACCTATAGTGTTAGTTTATTCCCGTTCCCGTGGGAATTTAAAAAAAATCCTTCATAAGGGTTGGCTACGAATTACGATGTATAAGACACCTATTATACATCGTAGCCAACCCTTATGAAGTGATTTTTTCAAACTCCCACGGGAACGGGAATAAACTAACACTATTGGTCAATCTAGGGTACTTTTTATTCCAGAAAAATAACTCATTCCCACGGGAAAATATAAAGACTGTGTAAAAAGAGCAATACGTACTATTCTGAAACGATAACACCTAGAAACTTTAAATATGGTGTCAGCTTATTCCCGTTCCCGTGGCAATTTAAAAAAATCCCTTCATAAGGGTTGGCTACGAAAATACAAATAAATGATTTTATTTGTCAATGTAGGTAGGTTTTACAAAAGATGTTATATTTTTAAAAAGAAATAGTTCGCTAAATTCCGCCCGTGAGCATACAAATATTACACTTCAAGCATGTCATTATGATAAACCGATTAATTTAACATTCATTTCATATCACATTTCACATTATGATGTTTAAAATTTGTCACTTTTATACAATAAAAAATATATATTGTGTCAGGTAGAGTTAATAATATCAAGTCGCATTATAGTACCTAACCTATGTTATTAGTTATAAAGTTAATTATTGAACTAACAATAGATAAGACTACATTCATGTTATGTATAACGATGTATAAGACACCTATTATACCCTTTATGAAGGGATTTTTTTCAAATTCCCACGGGAACGCCCCGGGGCTTTCGCCCCGGTTGCCCTCCCCCAAATCCGGCCCTGGTTGGAAGGGATAGACCTAGAGGCGGACGTTTCGAGACCAAATTGGGGACGTCTTGAAAAAAGGCCAGGTCAAGAGTACCCTAAACCGAAGAGCATGTATGAAAGGAATAATGAAAGTGGACAAAGCGAAACAAGTAAGTAAGGATCGTAGCAAGTGGAAAGAAGTGGTCTCTGCCTACCCCTACGGGAAAGAGGCGTAATTATATGTATGTATGTATGTACTATAAACGCAAAAGCTTGTGAGTATAGATGTATGGATGTTTGTTGCTCTTTCACACAAAAACGATTGAACAGATTTTGTGATTTTGACTTACAGGTGTATAGCTTTTACATCAGAATAACACATACCCATGGGAACGTGAGCTACGCAAGTGAAACGGGGGGATGCTGCTGGTAAATAATAATTTAAAAATCTTCATATTATTTAAACAATCTCACAACAAAAAATGTAAAATGCCAAATTGTCCATGTTTCAAAGAAAATTGTGGTTGCACTATTAGAAAGGGACACAATACTAATCGAGGTGCCTCTCAAGTGGACCGCTTGCTTTCTTAGTAGCACTTCCTCCCGTTATAGAATAACGTAGAAACTCCTTGGTATAGCCGTTGACATTTAGTAGAATTATTGGCCCCCTGAGCCTTAAAGATAAACTTAACTGAAGACGAGGCAGTATGGTCTATGACCTTAGCCTATCCAACACAAGTTGGTCGAATTATGTAAAAAAATAATAAATAACCTAGTTTTTTTTGTTGACACATCACAATCACAATTATTTAACGCACATACCACAAAGATGATGGTTCACTCAAAGTTATTATAAATTATAGAAAATAATGTACTTATTATGTAATAGTATATCTATTTTAAAAGAGAGGAGGATTGTAAGTTTGTTAAAATAGAAAAGTTAGGTTATCTTCGGCACTTTTCATATTATGAAGACATTTTCGTTTCTATAATTACATGATGGGTGATTTGTATATAGCAGTGGTCTGCTCATCTAACATGAATCGCAGTATGGAAGCTCATGCGTTTCTGGTAAAAAAAGGCTTCAAAGTAAAGTCCTACGGAACTGGGGAAAAGGTCAAATTACCAGGAGCATCAGCTGACCGTCCTAATTGCTATGAATTTGGTGTTCCTTATGACGATATCTATAACGATTTATTAGAGAAGGATAAAGCTTATTACACACAAAATGGACTGTTGCATATGCTGGATAGGAATCGAAGAATTAAGCCATGTCCAGAAAAGTTCCAGGTGTCAGCAGAACTATTTGATGTTATCATTACATGTGAAGAAAGAGTCTATGACCAGGTAATAGAGTGGTTCGGCTCGAGACGGTCTGTGTATAACCAGCCAGTCCATGTTATCAATATAGACATACAAGACAACCATGAGGAAGCAACCATTGGTGCTTTTATGATCAGTGACATGGTTACTAAAATGGCACAGAGTGACGATTTGGACAATGATATTGATGAACTACTGCATGACTTCGAAGGGAAGTGCCACCGACCAATTTTGAACTGTATTATGTTTTACTGACAGCCTCAAATCTGAACTTAAAATAACCTCAAGGTTTCCTTGAAAATATTATTATACATTTGAACTGGTAATACCCAATATATCAAGTTCAATTATAATTAGTGTCCGACCGAAACTGATTTTCCGGCCGAAACCGAATGTTCGGCCGTGGCTTCAGTTTCGGCCAAAACCGAAACTCACATGCTCAAGTATCAAATTTCTTAAAATACAGAAATTTGGTGCATTTTACCCATTATTCTGTATTAATTAGGACATGAAATGTATACACAGTATATTAATTTTGTTGTTTATTTAATATAATATAAAAATATATTAAGGCACGACAATTCCCGAACAGGGCTGCCAGCGTCCGCCAAAGTGTTGCCGCGAGAAACGAAGTTAGGAGAGCCTGCACGACAACTTCCGAAAACAGTTTTGGTTTCGAAACTTGATTTTTGCCCGAAACTTGGTCGAAACCGAAACCGAACTTTGAGTCGGACACTAATTATAATGCAATTTAGAAAATGATGATGATTAGTCTTAAAAGAAAAGGTTACTTTATCTCTTTTGCCAGGATGCTTGTCTACAAAAATGTACTTTACATTGAGCTGTAACTGGAACCCAATATATTTTCACAATGAATTGTTATGTGTGAGGAAATAATATTAAGTTACCTTTGTATTATATTATAAAACAATAACATTGAATTCAGAAAAGTATTTTTATTCACTTCTACACATTTCAAAAATAGTTATGGTCCTGTAAGGTTGTTCGGAGCAGCACACATGGAGTTGAGGGAAATCTTACAAACATTTAAAATTTTATCCTTAATTGCTGCTGTATAATGTAGTTGTATGTGGAATCAGTAAGTCAGTTGAATTTATATGAGAGCATTGATTGCCCGGACGGTTAAAGAGCCGGCCGAAAATCAGTGAGGCTCGGGTTCGAATCCTGGCATGTACCAATGAGTTTTTCAAAACTTACGTACATATTTATCACTAGCTCGACGGTGAAGGAAAACATCGTGAGGAAACCCGCAGGTCTCAGAATTAATTCTGAGACATGTGTAAAAAGACCCGGTCCGGCGATGGGATCACCACCTTTCACGTTTAGGGGTCCAGTATATCTCGTGAAATATGGGTATATCCAGTAATGGAATACCTCTGCCTGCCCCCTCGGGGATAAAAAGGCGTGAGATTATATTATTATCAGAGCATCATCATCATCATTCTTCAGAGGCAAACATTGTGAGGAAACCCGCAGGTCCTAGAATAAATTCTGAGACACGTATAAACAGACCCAGTTCGGTGATGGGCTCACCACCTATCACGTTTGGGGGTCCAAAGAATATCTCGTGAAAAGTGGGTATAATCAGAAATGGAATACTTCTGCCTACCCCCTGATATATTTTACACACTGACATATTTGAAATACCTAGTAGGTATTTTTAAAAGAAACAGGCTCGTAGCATTGACGTCAGTATCTACCTTGGAGCCCCGAAGCTACAGAGCTGGCGAGTGGCCTAAATTATTGTAGGGAAAAATGTAGAAGTTACCTACCTAGTCAAAAACACATCTCTTTGAATTTGTAGTTCTATAGTTGAGGAGTTATTAGACCTGAAAGCTAGAAATCATCAGGTCGGTGTGGCCCCGAGATCTCAGTAATTAGGGCAGTAACGGACGTTTGCTTTTTGACAAAGTTACTGTAATATTTAGGTAGTAGACAGAAAAACAAGGAATAGAATTCGTAGTTCAATATTTTGCCTGTAATTCACGTTTGAAGTGCAGGACAATCAGGTCCCTGTAGCCCAGTGTTTTCTCTGAAACAAAGCATCCTAGCATAGTATGTTGTTTGAGAAAGTTTCTGTAGTTCTCGATTTAGGAATTCGTATGGAGCCAGTTTTTTATGTAGTTCTACAGTTAACGAATAATTCAGGTCGGAAGCTCCGAAATGACAGCTAACCTTAGGTACTAATTACATCTTTGGAACCAAACAAGCTACCTACCGAAACAGAAACTTACACAACGATTTATCATCCATCGAATACCTACCTACTATTTGATGTCATATCATACTTACTTACACCATCAAATTTCAGTGCTCGAATATTTTTCCTATTTAACATACAATGTATGGTCACCCTCTTCCATTATACAGATAATGGTACCGAATGTGTTTATATTAGATTCCTTTACAAATACTGCATGGATCTCTATAAAATTTTGCACACTTATTATTTGATGGATAATAAATCGTTGTGTAAGTTTCTGTTTCGCTAGCTTGTTTGGTTCCAAAGATGTAATGAGTGAGGTTAGCTGCAGAGATTAAAATATTATATTTTAATCTCTTTGGTTAGCTGTCATTTCGGAGCTTCCGACAAAGGGGCTCCATACGAATTCCTAAATCGAGCACTACAAAAATTTTCTCAAACAACATACTATGCTAGGTTTGCGATTTCTCGAGGTTTTCCAGTTCTAGGGTCTCGAGAACTCTCGAGTCCGATTTCTCGGGTCTTCTCGGGATATAGAGAAATTTAAATTTACGTATATTTTTTTTGTTTAAGTACAAAAGTGAAAGGTTGTTTTTATTAGAATAATTAAAAATTAACAATTTTTAACACAAAACAGAATATTAATTTAGTTCAATTAACGATCAAGTCAAACATCCTAACTAAAAACAAAAATTATTTCTCTTATCACAACTAATCTAACAAGCAGCTGAAGACATAGTAGGTACATATTTAGTAAAAAAAAGTTAATTTAAAAAACCAAACCCCGACTGCCTAAAAAGCTGGTAACAAAACCTATTAGTGAAGTAGGAAGTTAAGACCATGTGCTGCATAATCTTACAACAATCTCATGCAGTCGGCGGCAATAAGTCTTTAATTTTGAATTGAGAAGATACCGCCCACTGCATGAGATTGTTGTAGATTAATCTCGTGTATAACTTCGGCTCTAGATACCTTATACTTTATGTGATATTTATTATATGAAATGTAGATTCCAGCTCTTGGGCTCCTCCCACAGTCGAAGTAGTCGCATTATTTCTGCTTAGCCTGATGGTTGACTGGTATATATGATTCTGATAATAAATTACGAGGAATAAAATAGGTACCCCCATTATTCTTCTCTTTTAACCGCCGACAAAACAGAAAACATCGTGAGGAAACCCGCAGGTCTCAGAATTAATTCTGAGACGTGTGTAAATAGACCCGTCCGGCGATGGGCTCACCACCTATCACGTTTAGGGGGTCCAATGTATCTCGAGAAATGTGGGTATATCCAGTAATGGAGTACCTCTGCCTACCCCCTCGAGGATGAAAGGCGTGAGATTTTTATTTACAAAACAGAAAAGCGCAAAATAATAAACATTTTTATTTAACTAACTTCATAATAAGTAATAATAATTGTAATAATTTTGAGTTTTTAATTAACTTGAATAACTAAGTTCTTAAACTAGGTAGTAAGTATACTTTCTCGGCGCCAAAATTTAAGGTACCTAATAAAACTTAGTTATGAAGGATAATTTAAAAAGTCAAAATAATGACACAAATATATACCTACATACTTAGATAAACTTACATTATGTGGGTACATACTCTTAGAACTTAGTTATTAAGGTTAAATAAAAATGTTTCTAGTTTTTCGAGTTTTTCGCTTTCCATTTTTTTTGGCCGTTTAAGTTTTTGATGATTTTATTGATTTGTTGGATTTGTCTCTGCCCCGAATCGCAGAATAAAATTGTTAATCATTTCAACAAAATCGGGTTCCGGGCGGGCAAAGCCGCTGGGCACACGCTAGTAATAAAAAAAAAGTAATTATAGTGCATGTTTTATTTACTTATTGTTAATGTAATATTAAAAATAACAACATGATTATTTTAACTTATCATTGACATGAGCGATAACAGAACAATATTATAGGTACCTTTTAATAAAATTTATCAATCTACTTATTGTTATAAGTATATTATAACGTGGGCCTACCCCACCACGTCAAAATATTACTCTTATTATTTAGGCTTATCTTTAACTACGTTTTTGTGATTGATTTCAACATCAGGTATGTTTGATCGTCGATGATCGATGAAATTAACTCAATTCTTTGTACACCTTATCTTTCAGCTCGTAGTATTTGTTAAGACGAATTTCTGCATAACTGAAATAAAAAAATAAAAGGATTAGCAACGTCAATGACTGGATAGTGCACGAGGATAGTTAGATCCTAATAACAACAAAGAGACCTACACCGGACAAAGAGGTAAAGAAAGCCAACAGACATGTTCATGCACACAAATGTTGGTCCCGAGCGAGGATCGAACCCTCGACCTCCGACTCAGAAGACAGGGGACCAACTGAGCCAACAGGCCCACGCGTATTGTTGTTTACCCTTTTATTTTGTTTAATTATGATTTTGTTTCTGTATATCATCGTCGTATAGGGTAAATTCGTTGTCCTTGAACCCGAGCGTTCTCAGTGATGATACTGATGATGTGCCAGATTTGAGTGCTTGTAGTAAAGATGCATATAATTCAGAGTAATTCGTAGTTTCTTTCGCTATTATATCAGGGTTAATATTAATAGTATTTATTTGCTGCAGTTGAAAATTGTAATTTTGGTCAAATATTGTTGGTTTTATTACCCGATTGCGCCAGAAGGGGGGTTATGTTTTTCGAGAGTATGTATGTATGTATTTTCAATAGGGAATCTGGATAAATAATAATAAAAATTGTGAAATAGCCTCATCGTGCTAATCGCCGGTCGAGTTTTGTGTGGGTGGAAGATGGATGTCAGTGGTTTATGATCCGTGACAAGTATAAACTTTCGGCCGTAGAGATAGAAGAATAATTTTTCAACCTCCAGTGTATTGCCGTAGCTTCTTTGTGTCTATTTGACTGTATCTCTTCTCACTGTCTGATAATGTTCTCGAAGCAAATGCTATAGGTCTCTCCGATCCGTCGGGGACTTTGAGTATTAAACCAACCGAGGCGCCACTGACAGGCGTTCCCCTCTGCCAAAAAAAAAGTGTCGGTCAACGATCACACCTGTTATACAAAGTGGAGCTCACAATGCCACAATAAATGAACTCGCTATCGTTACTAGTTGAATAAAATATCATAAATTATTTATTATAGTTGTTATGTAAAAATAAAAAAAGTGAAATTTTCAAACAAACTAAATATCCTAATAATGTAAACTAAAAAAACACCTTTGCCACTCACTCCCGCAAGAACGGCACAGTCGCGGTCATTGCCCGCGCCTGGGGCGCGGCGCGGGCGGCGAGGCGCGTACCTAATGCCTGCCGCGGCATTAGTTACGAAGGCGGCTTCTTTGGCGGTAAAAACGGACATAGCGGAGCGGAGCGACTGCTTTCGTCGTCGTGACGACTCAGTCAAATTTGAGAAATAATTTATGTAACGCGCGAAGTAGGTACCGAGCTCAAGCGACGAAGGACGCACGGCCGGCCCGCGCCGCCCGCACCCCATACCTCGGTTACTCGTTGCCGCGTCCGCTGGCCAGCCCGGCCTTCTCCAGTCGCTCCCGCGCACCGAGCGGCGATGCATTGTTAGAAATTATCATGAATACTTGCCTACGTGTAAGGTCCTAAGTTTTGAAGATTAAATGTGTTAAAACCAATAGACGTGTTTTACAATGGCGCCCAACGTGGGGCCCGAACCCACGACCCTGAGATTAAGAGTCTCATGCTCTACCGACTGAGCTAGCCGGGCCTATGTCGCTGATTACATAAAGAAGTGCGTCCCATGCCAGAAATACAAGGTGGATAACCGCAAGCCGGCGGGCCTACTTCAGACTCCTGCGATGTCTCGACGATTCGAAGTTTTGTCCGTAGATCTTTTTGGCCCGCTGATAGCGACGGAGAGGAAGAATAGGTGGATTTTGATAGTAGAAGACGTGTGTTCACGTTGGGTGGAACTCTTCCCGCTCGAGAACGCTACAAGTTTCGAGTGCGCACGTACCCTTATAGACGAGGTGTTCATGAGATTTGGAGTCCCCCGGCGCATTGTTAGCGACAACGGCGTGCAGTTCGTGGGCGAAGTAATGCAGCAGGCCTGTCACGTGATGGGCATCGATCAAGTGCTCACTCCGCTTTACCACCCCGAGGCGAATCCCGTGGAGCGAAAGAACCGGGATCTCAAACCTCAGTTGGCTATTCTGGTAGGGCAGGATCATACATCGTGGAATACTCACCTCGCGGCGATCAGGTTTGCTATGAACTCTGCCGTTACGGCGAGCACAGGGTTTTCACCGGCGTACCTTACCTTCGGCAGGGAGCTGCGTGCGCCGTCCGACGCTCTCGTAGATATGAGGGCTATTGTGGAGACTGATAACTTCATACCCACAGTCACGCCCTACTTGAAAGGTATGGCTACCACCTTGATTGAAGCGCGAGACGCCCACGAGAGAGCCCAGGCGCTTCACAAACAGTACGCGGATGAGGGTCGTCGTCCGCCGCCTGAATACAAGGTAGGGGATCTTGTGTTGTTAAAGACCCAAGGGGCTAACGATACGGGACGGGGCCAGATAGCCAAGTTTATACCCCGTCGCGATGGGCCTTACCGGATTAAGTCGGTCATGTCTGATTCGACCTACGGTCTAGAAGGGATAAGTGATGAGCGGTACCTGGGGAAGTATCACGTTTCTCACCTTACTCCATTCGTTGGCACTGTAGAGCAACCCGTTAGAGCGAAGCGCGCGCGTGGTAGACCTAAGAAGACTTCAGCTAGCCCAAACTCGAAGGCGATTGTTTAGGCTAGAGGGGGAGTGTAACGCGCGAAGTAGGTACCGAGCTCAAGCGACGAAGGACGCACGGCCGGCCCGCGCCGCCCGCACCCCATACCTCGGTTACTCGTTGCCGCGTCCGCTGGCCAGCCCGGCCTTCTCCAGTCGCTCCCGCGCACCGAGCGGCGATGCATTGTTAGAAATTATCATGAATACTTGCCTACGTGTAAGGTCCTAAGTTTTGAAGATTAAATGTGTTAAAACCAATAGACGTGTTTTACATTTATAAATAATTATCGCATATTCACTCACTGAACACAAAATTTTTCGTAATTCGGGCGCGGGTGAACCGACATGCAACAACCTTACGCGACGTGCAGTAAGCCACTGGATGATCTAATAACCTACTGACTGTGACGTTGCGCGAAAGTTAGAGCGAAAAATCATAGTTTACTTCCTTTTCACACTTCAGATTTATGAATGGGTATTGGGTAGTAGTAGTAGCGCAATCACGTTGGTGTCAAAATGGTAACGTAATCGACTTTCTCTGTCTTACATCTGCAACTTATTATCCTTTTCTTGTACGCACAGTTCCTTGACCTACGGTAGTCCAATTCGAACACAAGACGAACATCTACAGCATGATTGAAATTAGTTTTTTTGAGTACAAGGAGTGCTCGTATTGGTGAATGTATTTGTGTGCATTCTAGTTCAAGCTAGTGTTAAATTGTTTTGTCAATAAATGCGTTTGTTTTAACATTATTTGTGTGCGTTTCCTCGTCCCCCCCGCAGAAATTGGCAGACTTTTTTTGCAAATAAACTAGTGCGCGTGACGTCTCCTGTTGGTTTAATACTCAAAGGTCGGGGAGCCTGTTAGCATTAGATCCGGCTGCAAAATATATATTCTCATAATCATAAATATGCGTAAAAATTTGGATTGTATCATATACTCGATCCCTACACTTTTTTGCAGCCGGATCTCGTACTATGTGTGCCAAGTCCCAGTGGTGATGCGTCGGTAGCTAATACAAAGGGTTTAAATTGTGGCATCGAAGTACTTTTTCGCTTAGAATTTCCTTCTTAATTTGGATGAACGCTTGTTCGCATTCTGTAGACCAACGGAAGCTTGATTCTTTCTTTAGCAAATTATCAAGTGAGTTTGTGATTGATGCTAGGTTAGGTATAAAGGTGATGTCCAGAAAATCTATAGAGGGTGGTATAATAATAAATGAAAAATACTATAGAGATCTGATTTAGTAGAGCGGTAAGAAGATATTATTTTAAACAAATATGTCCTACAAAACACCCCCCAGAATGCCCCCTGACTTGTAAAATTCTTCAAAGTACAAAAATCTGCTTGCAACATTATCAAAATACTGGTAACCCATCCAACATACATTTTTGTACATGAAATCAAAAAAGCTTGAATCCAGAGTCGTAAAAAGAAATATTTAAAAGAAATAAATATTTTTTTTGGACGAAAGTAGCGATTGATGTGCTATGTGAAAGAGATAGCGCTCTACTTTCTTTCTCACTCTTATCTGTCATTAGCATTTATGCGGAAGTGAAATAAAACACAGTTACCTATTTTTTTATTATGTTGTCGGTCTGCCACTCTGCCAATGTCAATATGACATTTCTTCACTTACATGGAGCACAGAACACTATTACTCCTTGTACCTTGGACCATGAAACGAACATACCACTTTGACTAACAAAAAAATAATAATTTAATAATTCAGGTAATATAAAATAATCATACAAATTCGATTAACTTAATTGACCACATAACTAGATAATTATAGGCCCACAGGTTAAATCATTTTGGGTCCCTAGACCAAAAGGGTGACGTTCGTTTCTCAGTGACCTAAACCCTCATATATTACTGAATTTTTCAAACATAGGGTGGCATTTTAAAATATTTCATTATGTTATTAAATAGCCCAGTAAATTTGCTTTACAATGATATTTATATGGTTCCGGTAATAAAATACGAGGAATAAAATACCACTAATATTCTTCTCTTTTGTTATAAAAGTTAGCCATTCCAAGAAATGTTCTCAGCTCTGCGGTGTTTACTGGGCGTTCTGTTTTAATGATGGTATTTATCTTGTCTCGGTTTTTGTATAGTCCTTCTTTGTCGATCTATGTCCTAGGTAATTATTGCTTGTTTTGAAAAGTGGCACTTGTCTTTGTTGACTCGAAGGTTCAGGAAACTTCAGTTTGTCTAGCACCAGCTTTCAGCTTCTGTAGAAGCTGCTCCTTGGTACCTCCTTGTATAATAATATCGTCAAAGAAGCAGTTACCTCCTTCTAGTCCTTGTAAGTTTATCCATACATTTCTGCCATAAACTCGGTGCTACTTTTACTCAGAACATGAGTCGATTTACTTTGTAGGTGCCTTTGTGTGTGCTGAGTGTTTGTAACATTGCGCTTTCTTCGTCCATTACCATGTTGAGATATGCTTGCGTGATGTCGAGTGTGCAGAATAGCTTGCTTCCGTTCATCTCGGCAAAAATATCTTCGATCATAGGAATCGATATTGTTCGTCTTGAATTACTTTGTTCAAAGTGACCTTATAGTCAGCGCATAATCGGATAGAGCCGTTGGGTTTGACAACTGTTACAACTGGGGTACCCCACTCAGAGTGGTCAACTTTTGTAATGACACTTTGTTCGCATAGTCGCTCTATCTCTTTATCTACCTACTTTAGTTTTTAAGGCGTATGGTATTCTTCGTGGCTTGACAAAACATTGGTTGTAAGTTTTCTTTCAAGTTTAGATGACCTTTGAAATTAGGTATTTTACCCAGTCGGACCTGAAGACTGAGGTCTCTAATAGTTGGCCTAATTCTAAGTTTTCAGTATGTTGTACTTTTTTAATGTCTGCTAGATTTAGTGTTTCGAGTTCCTTCATCCAGCTGCGTCCGAAGATAGGGTCTACGTTGTCATTAATGATATACATTTTTCCATGGAATTATTTTCCTTGACATTTGAATCGAACGTATGTGACTCCTGCTGGTTTGATTATTTCTCCAGTATATGTCCTAAGTTTGATATCTGTCTTGAATAGCTTCTTTCCAATATTTAGTTTTCTGTAGTCTCGCATCGACATTGACGTTAATGTAGCTCCAGTATCGAATTCCATTTTAAGCATAACATTTTCGATTTGTACATTTATCATGTACTTTTCAGACGTTTATCCCACCCAGATATCAAATTGATTGGTTCTTCTAGTTGGTGTGAATTCGGTCTCGTTGTTTTGGAATCTGTGTCGGAACGGCGTTGCAGGCAAACTCGGACAAGGTGACCGACCTTTTTGCATTTTCGGCAAGTGACGTCGATGGCGCTACATATCTGTTGGATTCGCGAGTTTTTCATGACATTTGCCTTTTAGGTCTCTGTATGTGATTTCTCTTGAGCTAGGTGCCTCGGATCAGTAAGTATTCGTATTTGTAGATACTTTGTTGATATTTTCGTTACTGGTGCTTGGTTGTTTGTTAGTTATCAAGGTTGTGTTTTCTGCCTTGCTCATTTCGATAGATGTTGCAATCTATGTTAGTGATTTGAATGAATATACTGTTCGATCTTGTAGGATTTTCGTTCGCGCGTCACTATCTTTAAGCCTTCGTTGCAGAGACAGAAAGCTTTCTGATGTATTTTTTGACAATGTGGGCATTTGAATTAGCAAATAGTTTTAGTTTTTTTTATTCTGCGGCGTATTGAGCTGCCATTTCCTGAAACTTTTGCGTTCTTGTTATAAACTTGTGTTGAAGTGCCCAGTTGCTAGGTTTTGGGTCTAAATAGTCGTCAAGTGTTTCAGTAATAAGATCAAACGTCATATATTCATGGGCTCTTCTGGACATACTAGATCACAAAGCTTCTCAAGGAGTTCTGGTGATAGGGTGGAAAGTAAGATGTTGGTCTTCGTCTGTATGTTGGTAATTTCATTCAATTTAAAGTACACTTCCAGTCTCTTCTTGAAGTTTTTAAATGTTTCTGATTCTTGGGGAAATTTATTTTTGGTATGTTCTTATGTTGCTGCTGTTGTTTCTGTTTCATCAGAAGTTTCATTGTAATTGTTGAATACAGTTCCTCAAACTCGTACCTGTACTCTTGTTCTAGTGCGTGACTGGCTTCGTCGTTAGCCTTGATAGTCTGGTAATCGATTTTCTCGTGTATCTCCCAGAGTGACTGAATCATTTCCTTCAGCCCTTGAGAGCGACCGGTGATGTCCTCGTCAGACATCATAAAACATATTTGTTATAAGTTACTCTATGTTAAATTGTTAGCCAAGACATTGACAGGACGACAAAAACCATAGCATAGATATAGTTAGGGAGGCGAGGTAGCTAAATGGCGTAATTCAACGGCGCCGTCGAGACCTATCAAAATCGAAAAGAAAAGCTCGTATGGTAAAAACCATTTTAGCGGTGGGTTTGGCGTGTACGGTTTTTCAAAAATGTTAAAAAAAAGGGCATTCTTGAGCGCGTTAGATATTCATACTACGTATGCCCCAAGTCACAGTGCCCCAAGTGCCTCTGATAACAACGGTATACTAATCTGCCGGTTTGCGTGGTGGGGGTAGGCATATAAAGTAGTCAAAAATGCAAAAAAAAAATTTGATCGAGCGCGTCAGATTTTCGAAAGGGGTGTTAAGTAGGCCCCAAGGAAGCTCCCTTTAAAAAAACTGACGATTTCGGCTTGACGATAAGTTACGATGAATTTTTGAAAATGCAAAAAAAAAAAAGTTCTTTTGAAATACTCGAGCGCGTCAGATTTTCATAGGGGAGGTTTATCTCGGTATCCTGAAAGCATATTTTCTTAATCTGACAAAAATGTTGGTGGGTTCTCTTAATCTGACCGAAAAAGGTTTTTTGGTTTCTTTTTTTTCCTTTCTTTCTCCTTGATAAAACAGGGAATTATATATATGTCGGAGATTCCATGAGGGCAGATGTAATGGGACGCAAGCGGCGTCTGACGTCATCAGCGTGCTTTTACAGTGTCTATTGTGTACCGGGCTCAGAGGGAAGCAGTCTAAGAGAGGACCTCATACAGTGCGCGTGCGCATACGAACAGTACCTACCTATATTTCGTTAATCCGAACATTTGTATTGTGAATACTAAGTGAACTATCAGTCAGAGCTCTATATTGTTAGATCAGAACTCTATAAAAGATCAGTCTAGTTTATCTGTTATGTGAACTGCATTTAAGGCAGATTAAAGGATATTGTAAAGTATGAATCCTGAGTCGTATTATTGCCACACTCCACGTTCACCTGATGAGAGAGATGTTGGACCCTGAAAATAAATCGGCATCCTGTTCCGACATCAGAAGTGGGATCGAATGTGGCAAACGACTCCTCCGGAAATGAAGCTGGCGAATATTATTGAAACTTCAAAATTTAATAATGGAAGCAGAAGAATCAAGCGCTGAAAACATCGGATACCATTACTTATCACCAGTGATCCGAAAAGTGTGTGTTCCTGAGTTTGACCCCAATAAAAAAAAATATGGTGATGTTCTTCATGGTGTGCAACGGCAGTTTTTATCATCTGAAAATCCATGTAAAGGTATGACGCAAAATCAATCTAAGAAATGATTAATCACTCAAATCGAATATTTACAATTGAAACACCGACTGCTACATGATCAATCTAAACACTAAGAAACCCAAAAGTGAGAAAAAGTATAGCTGTCACCTTCGCTGACTAACAAGTGGAAAAGTACTTTCATCGGGGAGATATCAGTCCCGACAGTTTTTACACACATAGTTCGATTTGATACTCGATTGCAGCGGCTTCACTATACTGAACATAAATAAAAGCTACAGATAACAACTAAAATTGGTAAAACCTGTCACCAAAAAATAAATGAAAGCCAGAAACGCGAAACACATTGAAAGATAATTATCCCAGATCAAGAATAAAATTTGGTTGGGGTAACGACCGAAGAAAATTCAACATCATCCTGGAATTTTGTTACTGTCTGAAACGGGGACATGAACATTAAGAAGATAAAAATCTAACGGTATCTACATCATCGATGCTAAACAGACGAAATTAATCTCGGGAAGCGACAGCCAGCAATATTTTACTTCAATATGCGGTGCGGTAGGCCACAAAGTCTCAAACGGCGGCGTTGAAATTGAAGAAGACAGCGAGAACAGCATGGGCGATGCGGCTGGGAGCGGTGCAGGCGGCGGCTGTGCGTCAGGCAGCATGAGGGCCGGCGCAGCCTATGCAACGACCGGTGGACTTATGCATCGTGGACAGTAAACATAAAGGTGTGTGGTAAACTTATCGTTTTTACTTTAATTCTGAAAGATATTAAAATTAGAAGTCTTGTTTCAAAATTTTATGCTAAACGTAATAAGAATAATATTTCATTAGCTGACATTGGTATAGTGATTGTATACAGTACCAAGATAAATAATAAGCCATGTTTAACTTAGCGGCTGCTTTGTGAAGCTTTTGTTACATGTTTTGCCTAACTCATATATCCGTAGTGATATTATGATAGACCGTGAAATTTTATACCAGCGTTTAGATGTTTATATATCGGTCTCTCAGTTCTCACTATCCGAACAAAGCGTAGTTGTATAATGCGTCGCGTTAACATAAACATGCGATAACGGCAACAGCATACCGGCTACATGATAAGGACTAACTAGAGATGAAAAATATGATTCCCAGTTATAAATTGGTCACAGTTGATTTGTTTACAAAGCTGATTTAGTGTTTCGTGTGAATTACAGCTGTGCAACAACTTCGTATTACTTAGCTAAGATTCTAATATTCAATTCGTTGAGATTATCTTGATCTACTTTAGATACACTATGTAATGATATTTGTGCGGATTCAATTGCAACTTGCTATTTTATGGAGAAGTACAGGTGAAATAATAGTTCAAGGAGTTCTTTGAACTGTCTGTAATAAACGAATAATCGTAAATAGTGTACGATGTCCCTAGACTATAGAAAAGCATAGTACTTGGCTGAATAGAAGTTGTTTGGGTTCCATTAAACGAGATAAATTGATGAGTCTAATGATGAGCGAAGTTCGATCGACGCTGACTAAGAGGAACCTGAAAGTTGTGAGTAGAGATTGCATTTAGTATTGACCGTATCAGAGATCATCGCCGACGTAGCTTAACAGAAATCGGTATCTGACCCTAGTAGACCATGAATACGCGGAATGCGATTATCCCTGACGGAGGTCGGGTTTCGTGGAAACCGTAGAGCCTGTGGCTCGGCGATCCTATGAGAGGATGCGCAAAATGGAGGGGCTTGGAAGCCTCGGAATGCAAACTGCTACAGACCATTTCGTAAGACGAAGATGACATGAACATTGAACCATGGATAAATACTTCGGCTTTGATTCACTTTGGAAAAGCAATGATTTCTTTGTCCTGTTATATTTTCCCAAAAAGTAAAATTTCTAATCAGAGGCAGACGTGAATTAAGCAGTGCAATCATTTTGATTCCGTATCGATGTTAACAGATGTATGATTGACGGGGTCGACTACGCCATATGAGAGTACCTATCTAGTAATGTTATCTAATTTTGCCTGTACTATGGATATCTTTGAAAATGTTTTATGAATTTTGATACTTGTAATATCAGTCCAGTTCCTTATAGTAGATTTGATGATGATATTATAATAATAATAAGAACGACGAAGATAGTTCACATGATGATTCTTTTCAAATGTTTGTTGATTATGAGAATGGACCTTAGTTTTTGAAGGTCAGGACAGCCGAACGTGTGATACTGTGGATATGTCTCTCTTGTTTCAGATAACACACGTGGACGTGTGTCTCGTAGGATGGCCGTGTCGGAGATTCCATGAGGGCAGATGTAATGGGACGCAAGCGGCGTCTGACGTCATCAGCGTACTTTTACAGTGGCTATTGTGTACCGGGCTCAGAGGGAAGCAGTCTAAGAGAGGACCTCATACAGTGCGCGTGCGCATACGAACTGTACCTAGTAGTACCTACCTATGTTTCGTTAATCCAGACATTTGTATTGTGAATACTAAATGAACTATCAGTCAGAACTCTATATTGTTAGATCAGAACTCTATAAAGGGTCAGTCTAGTTTATCTGTTATGTGAACTGCATTTAAGGCAGATTAAAGGATATTGTAAAGTATGAATCCTGAGTCGTATTATTGCCACACTCTACGTTCACCTGATGAGAGAGATGTTGGACCCTGAAAATAAATCGGCATCCTGTTCCGACATATATATGAGGGTGTACCGAAAATTCCCTTCTACCGCTTTTTCCCCACCATCAATGTTGCGAAATAAAGGAAAAATTCTGGTAGGACGGCATATTTCCGCGAAGCGCTCAGTCTGTGTTACATGTTTATGGCAAATTCCTCTTTTTTGCTTCAATTCTTCACTTCGTTTTGCTTACGGACTTACGGTACGTCCAAAAAACAATTTGAGGATCAACAGGCTATTGAATAATATACATACATGGAACTGTACATGTTAATAATACTTTTGTATACAGATACGCGTAACTTTTTCCGAGTCCACGAAAATTGTCGAGAACCTTTAGAAAAAAAAATTGGAGATAGGTATAATAAAAGTTCAATAATTTAATCATCGTTATTTCATATCAATTTTTTTAACATCCTCAGTTTTCGAGATATACTCAAAAAACCGGGAGTTTGAGTTTTTATGATGCTTTAAGTCAAAAAGTTTAAACTTTGGACAAAAACGTAAAGAGACATTTTTTGTGTAAAATAAAATTACCTTTTTTGTTTATTACAACTTTTTTTGTGTAAAATGTATCATTCGCGACTTATATGCCGCAACGCGTTTTTCGGAAGACGAAATGGCTCCTCCACACTTCCGGTCATGCGGAAACCGGCAGATTTTGTATTTTTAGTAAGTTTTAGATTATATTCTTCAAAATAAAAAATAAAAACATCGCGCTCGAGAATGCCGGATTAACGTTTTTTTTAAAAGTTCGCGACCCTATGACTTGGCGACGTCAAGGACTTATCGTCAGATTAGTTAAATTTAGTCTTAAAACACTAAAATCAACCCCCAATATCTTAATCTGACGCGCTCGAGTATTTCAGACTATCGTTTTTTTTTTACTAATCTGATCGTCTATCCTTGGCGCGCGTCACTACATATAGAGCTAAATACTTTACAAGGTTGTTCTATTAGGTCTAAGGTATCTCTCATATCTTTAACTGCCACGCTCGAGTATTACCGAAAATTCCCCTATTCGCCTCCCTAACTAATACACCACACAAATAATAACAATATGAAAATAAACAAACGAAAGTATGAATTGAGACAAAAAAAATGATTTCACCATTAGGTATTAACTTTCTAAAATCAAAATAAGACAGTCTTTGTTATCTTGTCAACATAACTCACCTTAAAAAGTCAAATTCAATATCAGAGAGCTCAAATTGAATAAGTGACCAAATTCCCCACAAGAAATGGGATATAAGAATGTGATACTGAACTTCGTTGAATACATTTTCCACCTCTCCTTTTGAAGGGTTTCTATTTAAATATTCTGTGAGGTATATTCTGATCCAAGTCATCTGGTACTCTTTACTTGGAAATCGTTTGTAATCAATGTCATCTACAGATATACCTAGAAACCAATTAAGTACATTTAACTATAAAGTAATAATTTAAAATTTAATGGACACTAAATGTTTACCTACTATATTTCAACGATGTAGATTTTATGCATCCAACTTACCAACATATTCATTAAAATGGTTTGCTATATCAAAAGCTTGGTAATTGTAATTGGCATATTCAAAGTCAATTAAAGATACGGTTCTTTCGCTTTCATTGTAGATGACGTTTCCTAGAAGCAAATCATTGTGAGCAAACACTATGGGGCTCTCAGTTTTGGTTAGGAGGTGTGATTTAAGACGCTCAAACTCTATCCTTAATCTTGTTACTGACCCAAAGCTATTGACAAATCTACAACAGAAGTAAGAAAAAACAAGTCCGTGTTAATAAATTTAAACAACCTTTTAAAATATTATTTTAAAGACTCAGAAGAATTAATAAGGAGCAAGTAAAAGTAACTATGAATAGTAAACAAATCTAATGTAGTTATGGGTTCGATTCTGCTTTACAGCGACTTACTACTGTCATTTTTTTTCATAGAAAAGAAAAGAGACGAGAGATATTTAGTCCTGCTAAATTAAAATTAGTCCTGTCAACTAAAGGCATTTCATAAAGTGTTTAGTGCATAAGCAATTTATTATACTGTGGCATAAGTAAAGAAGTCACAAGTAAAATACAGCCTCTGACAGGACTAAATTCGGTAGGTTATCTTCTATCCCTTTTCTTTTTTTGAGGTAAGACAAAGACAGGACTAAACTAAAATAAGTTTAGTCGGTGTAAAGCAGAATCGCCCCCATTGTGCCAGTAATAAGAGGGCATTAGACAGTTAATCAATAACATACATACCTTTTGTGTTTAGTTTCAATGGTAAATTCGTTAGGTAGTAAATTTAGAAACTGTTCAATTTTATCCCATACAAATGGTTCTTTGTGAACCTGAAAGTATATATATTTGATAATAAACTTATGTAGGTAGAAAATCAAATGCCACATACAATCCTTTTCACGTGACAGTGCTTGTTACCGGTCTTTGAATTTGTGTAGGTAGTGGAAACTATATACCTAATTATTGGTCTATTTCTTTAAAATCTGTAGGAAGAATCCCTATGCATTTTTATGGTCATCTATGACTAGAAACACCGCCACATGATAATAATTTAAGGAAGAGGGGGGGGGGGGGGTTAGGTCTGATCGTCCGCATACACCTACATGAAACATTAGGTATATGTAGTGTAGTTTGTAGAATAAACAGCCGCAATTTAAATGCATTTTTATGTTATTTATATCGCTTCTACTTTTAAAAGTATTTTTTGAGGATCTTTTGCAAAACGGTTTTTAACGTGTTCCGTAAAAGAATCGCCCATACTGTTTACAAGTTTTTTATGTAGACTGAGCAAACAAAGTCCATTTAACCTGTCTTCAATCATTGATGATCTCAGCCACGTTTTTCACGCGTCTGAGAGTACTGAATGACCTGTGTGTACTGATCTGAGTGTACTGAATGATCTGTCTACTGCGCGGTTTATTTAAAAGTTAGAACATAAGGCCCCGTTTACACTTTGATTAGTAATAAGGCGAGTTCATACATGTTCTGCGAGGGAGGCAGCTGCCCTACCCCCCCTAGGTACACCCATGAATACCTGTATGTATTATACAATTTGTAGCTCTATTTATCTGTCCTTTTTACATATGTACTGCTATTCAATTTTGTAGGGACATAGGCTACTGTAAATTACGGAACGCCTGAACGCAGGCAAAAGCCAGTAATGTTATACTATGCCATAGTCATAATCATTAAGAATACAACAAGCACAGATAAGATAATGGGTTCATTACGATCTTTTTGTTTCTGTAATTCTGTATTTTATTACCCAGATAGTTGACTGTTTGTTTCTTTAACTGCTTAAGCCTTAACAGACAATGGAGGGCTCTTTTTTAGGGTTCCGTACCCAAAAGGTAAAAACGGGACCCTGTTACTAAGACTTCGCTGTCTGTCCGTCTATCTGTCTGTCACCAGGCTGCATCTCAAAATTGAAATTTTCACAAATAAAAATAATATAATCTCACTCCTTTTTTATACCCGAGGGGGTAGGCAGAGGTATTCCATTACTGGATATACCCACATTTCACGAGATAATATATTGGACCCCTTAACGTGATAGTTGGTGAGCCCATCGCCGGACCGGGTCTATTTACACATGTCTGATGTTTTCCATCACCGTCGAGCTAGTGATAAATATGTACGTAAGTTTTTGAAAAACTCATTGGTACATGCCAGGATTCGAACCCGAGCCTCACTGATTTTCGGCCGGCTCTCTAACCGTCCGGGCTATCACTGCTCTTTCACAAATTATGTATTTCTGTTGTCGCTATAACAACAAATACTAAAAACAAAATAAAATAAATATTTAACGGGGGCTTCCATACAACAAACGTGTTTTTTTTGTCGTTTTTATAGATAATGGTACGGAACCCTTTGTGCGCGAGTCCGACTCGCACCGGGCCGGTTTTTTTAAATTGCCAAAATAAATCTACTTATGTTACGTATTTTAATTTTTTATTAGCCTGTACAATTTATATTTACAAACCTGCTTATAGTCTTTGAGTATTAAACCAACCTTATAGTAGACTACTGATTGCAAATACAATTAATAAAAAAAAAGTTGGAGCATGGTTGGAATCCATAGGTAAAATTTGTGAATATATTATTACATTATTTTTATCAAGAAATCTACACTAATTTTATGAAGAGGAAAGGATAGTTTTTCTTTTTTATATTTTTAGGGTTCCGTAGCCAAATGGCAAAAAACTGAACCCTATTAACGAGGTACTCGTTATCGGACCTCCTTTATCCCCCCTTTTATAAAATTTTTGCCCTTTTAACTTCTTTAACTGGCCATACATTCTAAATTTTGATGTTTGAAATTAGAATAGCAGCTCTCTCTTCTATTTTTCTTCTACCAGCAAATCAGTAATCGACCAAAGCTCGAACTAGACAGACGGTCTCAGACGGTTTCAGATCTGTATTTTAAATAAGCTTTTCTACGTAGAAAAGCATCTCCTGTTCTAAATATTATAATATCTATATTTCTACAATTATGCTGTATTAAATAACCCGATAAAACCGTGACAATAAACTGAAAACACTGTTAATAAACCATTTGGCTGCTGAAACACTCGTTTATATTCATCTTCCTCCAACCCTCTACGAACCCTCGACCTTCACTCCGTGTCCTCATCTCTACGTGTCCTCATCATCATCCCTACGTGCTGGCAGTTGCGGCTGAGGAGTGGGCAGCAACGCTGCAATGTCTGTCTGTCTGTCTGTCCGGCTGTATGTCAGTCACTTTTTTTGGAAACTTGGAACTAAAACTAATTTTTTTTAATAACATCCATACGTGTGGTATCTATGGATAGGTTTTCAAAAAAGATAATGAGGTTCATAATAAAAAAAAAATCTATACTGATAGTTTGCGCCAGACACCTCCAAAGTGGTAAAATGTGTGTCCCCCCCCCCCTGTAATTTCTAAAATAAGAGAATGATAAAACTAAAAAATATATATGATGTACATAACCATGCAAACTTCCACCGAAATATGATTTGAAAGAGATCTAGTAAGTAGTTTTTTTTTAATACGTCATAAATCGTAAACCGCAATTTACCTTTCATTCGCTTTTTATAGATAACGGTAAGGAACCCTTAGTGCGCGAGTCCGACTCGCACTTGGCCGGTTTTTATGTTTGTTTGTAATAAATATGCCCTGAAACTACTGGAAAGTTAAGAAAAACTTACGTACGAGAAAGGACTGACGAGGGTGACGTGTGTCAAATAAATGTAGAACATAGGTACTTACTTCAGGTCCCAATTCAACTTTATGCATTTTACCTATTTGACGAGCCACAAGAGGCCATATTTTATCATCCACCACTGTATCCACATTAAGAGTTACTCCAGGATAGTACTGATATGCCAAACCATTCTCAAATATTCCATAAATCTTTGGTGCTAAACCAAGTACATTTAATTTCTTAATATTTCTGAAACAATTTAATACAATAGATGCAACTGTATGTCATCTTTTGTTGTGTAATGGGAACTTTCTCAACAGGTTACACCTTGGACATTTAGATAATAATAATTATGCAATTATGTTTTGGTTGCATTTGTTTTTTTAATTAATCTAAATATTTTTACATGACATTACATTGTATTTTAGGAAAGATTATGTATAAACTGATATATAATGATTTTGCAATGAATAAAACAAAAAGACTGACTTTTTGTTTTATTCATTGCAAAATTAACTAGTCAGTTTAATGAAATTTGAAAGAATATTGGATGATAAGAATATTTGGAGACTAAATTATAGAAGTCTATTTTACAAAATTTTTAATCATTTTACCTTACTTATGACTTATGTTATGACCAAAAAATAAAGTCACTTAGTCTCAAAAATGCAGTCCACATTAATGAACTATTTAGCATGTCAAAGATTTTTGTAAATGTAATACATAACCTTATTGTTACAAAGTATAATGTAGTAATTTGTCAACGGCAGAAGTATTTGTCTTGTACTATATGTACCTACTAAATCCATATACATTTGCAGTAAAGGCACTTCAAGGACATTAATTACAAAAGGTAATGATACTTAAATTGTTATTTATGAAACACTCATCATTTACTCACTGTACCCATAAACTAATTTTCGTAGAATATTGAGTTACTAGCTTTTACCCGCGGCTTCGCTCCCGCATGTTTATTTCACCCCCTTAGGGGTTGAATTATGCAAAATCTTAGTGGATGCCTACACTGTATAAGCTATCTATGTGCAAAATTTCAAGTCTCGAGACCCAGCGGTTTAGGCCAAGCGTTGATACATCACCAATCAGTCTGTCAGTTTATAATTTTATATGTATTATATAGATTTTAATAAAAAAAAGCAATCAAAATATGTACATACCGTAATTCTGCATTTCTATCAATTATTAGATCAGTTTTGTTTCCATAAATGCGAATAAGAATAATATTTTCTCCTTCCGATGAACCATTTTTAAGCTGACATGCAACTAACTTGTTGGTGATACCATCCGTAAATGTCTAAAAATTGTGATTAAATAAAATACAAGTACTTAAAGTTTTGTTGTTTTATTATTTTAATAGGGAATGAGAAATACCTTGAAATTAACATCGTCTGGACACCATGTTGGTCTTAAAACTTCAAGAATCTTTATAATTCCCCCTACTATGTCATTCTCCTCAATAGTAACAGGTACAAAAGTATCACCAGATGCAAGGCAGGCTAATGACATATTTTATTATTTATATTTAATATAAGTAATATTAATTAATAACTTTACACACAATTTCTATTTCAAAAGGTGTGGAAACTTCAGTCTGACTACTATGAATTAATCTAGTTTGAGCTGTCGAAAACAGTTTGCACTTCTTAGCAAATGGTTCGCCGCCCAAATATGATACATCTCTGGGATTTACGGACGTATTTATAGTAAAATTGCGTATTAGCTCTTGCAAGTTGTCACTTTACTTCTTAGAGTACTGTACCTTGCATAATTTGATACTTTCATTCTGTAATGAGGCGTTTTCGTTGACAGCTGTCACTTTAGTATTCAAAGGTGTCAATAGATGGTGCTGAACTGAACTTTATATTAGCTGTCATTAACTAGTACAGTACCTCCATAAGCCATACCACACTACAGAAAGTTGTGAGCATGTGGTCCTCCGTACCACCTCTTAATTCTTTTCGAAAACCACATAGAAGTAATGTGACGGTGATTGTGACGCTGATTTCTGCTATCATTTTGATTGTGACGGCTTCCTCGCAGAAGGATGGATCAAAATAGGTGGCACGGAGGTTCACATGCTTTGTCTATGGTTTTTACACAAATCGTCGAATTCCGAGAGAATCACACCATGTACCGGCGAAATTAACATTTTAAACCAATGTGACGGAATATGTGACAGCTACAAACACATTCTTTACATATGTGACGCAATAGGGACAGAGAAATAAGCGATCTTTTTTTCAGAAGCATGTCTTGAGTTTGGCCACCATTTTAACGTCAAAAATCCTATTGAAACATGCATTTAAATAAAAACCTAACAGGAATTCGAAACCATTTAGTCACGACAAATAGCTCATGATATTATTTCTACGACTACTTTATTCGTTTAAGAGAAAATTGGATTTGTCCATTACTATGGAAAGTTACTGTATAGGGTGACTATAATTTTGTTGGGACTGATTCAGAGTCGACCTTTTTGACTGAAAGTACTTCATACTGAAGTGCGGCAGGGACTTCGCAAACGGTAAAGGAGAGGTGTTTATCGTTTACCTACCAATATCTAAGTATGTTTTATTTACAATAACTATATAAGTAGAATCGAAAATTTTAATGAAAATAAAGAATTCAATAAAAGACAGTAAGTTTTTATTATAATATTTATTGAAACATCTTGTAATGATACATGTACGACAAACGCTAAGCCTGATATATTCGGTAGAATTGTCGCTTGTAAGCTCAAGCTTTATTACCAGGACCCTAATTAGAGTTTAACAATGAGAAGCCAGTAACACGTACATATTTATCACTAGCTCGACGGTGAAGGAAAACATCGTGAGGAAACCCGCAGATCTCAGAATTAATTCTGAGGCATGTGTAAATAGACCCGGTCCGGCGATGGGCTCACCACCTATCACGTTTAGGGGTCCAATGTATCTCGTGAAATGTGGGTATATCCAGTAATGGAATACCTCTGCCTACCCCCTCGGGGATGAAAGGCGTGAGATTTTTTTTTTTTTTATTATTTTAAGCCAGTAACACCGTCTTTTTATTCCATTCCCACCCATTCGACACAAAATGGTCATAAACATGAAAAAAATACTTTTTTTTTGTAATTGTCATTGTTACTATAAGAGAGGGCTTTGTCGCCACGGAGCGGGGTGGAAAAAGATTGCTGCTCGCAAAAATGACTCTTGGGTGTATCAGGCAAAAGTTTTAAATAATAAGTGGCTGGTTAATTAAATAATATATATATAATCTCACGCCTTTTATCCCCGAGGGGGTAGCCAGAGGTATTCCATTACTAGATATACCCACATTTCACGAGATATATTGGACCCCTAAACGTGATAGGTTAATTATTAAAGTTGAAAATACCTACATAGACAAAATAAAAAGAATCTACTCTCTCACGCCTTTTTCCCGAAGTGGTAGGCAGAGACAACAGCCCGCCACCTGCTACTATCCTGGCATACCTCACGTGCATCATCCACATCCATCAATCGGTTCATACAAGCTCGTCGGTTTCGGGTACTCTTTATCTGGCTTTTTTTCAATACATCGCCGATCTGATCGATGTAAGTACGCCTAGGTCGCCCTCTGCCAACTCGGCCACTCACAATCCCCTTATATATTTGTCTCGTTAGACGCCTTTCATCCATCCGCTCGACATGTCCAAACCACCTGAGCATTCCTTTCTCAATCTTAGTCACTACATCCTCCTTCAAGCCACAACGCTCTCGGATTACACTATTCCTCATTCTATCAATCAATCGTACTCCACTCATGCTTCTTAGCGAGCGCATTTCTACTGCATTTATTTGACTCTCGTGCTTCTTCTGCCATACCCAACTCTCGCTACCATACATTAAGGTAGGAACCAACACCCCATCATGAACAGCCAGGCGTGCTTTTTTAGTCATTTTCTAGCTCCTCATGAAGGCGTGCAATGCACCGTTTACCATATTACCTGCATTCACCTCCTTTCAATATCACTATCACACTTACCGTCTCTACTAAACTTACTTCCTATATACACAAATTCTGACACTTGTTCTACTTTCTCACCTTCAACCATAATATCGCACGCAGAAATGTCCATATTCTTCTCCACAACCATAACCTTCGTCTTGCTTACATTTACTTTCATACCTTTCCTCTTGAATGCCTCATTCACGATAGTTACCGTGTCCTGCAACTCATGCGCTGATGGTTCAATTATAACTTGATCATCAGCGTACAGTAGGCATTTGACCGGTACCTCTCCCATTCGTACTCCACAATCACGCTCTTTTAAATCTGTCAGACAACTATCCATGAAAAGGTTGAACAGCCATAGTGATGCTACACATCCCTGTCTAACACCCATGGAGATGTTAAACCAGTCTGTGTAGGCTCCATTTATTCTAACACAGGCTCTGGAATCCTTATATAAGGATTTCAGAGCCCGCACCAGAATAGGGTCCAACCCATGCATGGCCAGTGTTGACCACAATTCGTTCCTCCTCACTCTATCGTAAGCCTTTTCCAGGTCTATAAAGGCGCAATAGATTTTTTGGCCCTTAGCCAAAAACTTCTCGGTAACGCACCGTAAGGAAAAGACTTGATCCATACATCCCATCCCCTTTCGAAAACCTGCCTGAACGTCCCATATTTTCTCATCTGTTTCGCTTACAACCCTGTCAATTAAAATCCTTGCATAAAGTTTTCCTTCCACACTTAAAAGACTAATGCCACGATAGTTTTTGCAATCCTGCTGCGACCCCTTTCCCTTAAATAGTGGCACAATTACCGCCTTAGTCTAGTCATCTGGCACTCGACCTTGTGCCAGGCAGAGGTTAAATAGGCGTTGCAGTAGGCCGGCAACTAGCCCATCGCCAGCCCTTAGCATCTCCACGGTTACTCTGTCATACCTTGCAGCTTTACCCAGTTTCAAACGTTTCAATGCTTCCATAATCTCTTTCATACTTATTTCACTATCCTGTGGAATTGATACCTCACCAATTTCACTATCATGCTCATCCTCTTGCTTTTCAAACAGACTTTCAAAGTATCTTTTCCACCGCTCTAGTACACACCGTTCTTCTATCATAAGTTCACCGCTTTCATCCCTTATTACATTCACCGAAGATTTTGTGGACTTCCCCTGCGCTGTTCTTACTAGTTTCCAAAATAACTTTATGTTATTCCGAAAACTTGCGCAAAATTTTTGGTCTAGCATATTATTCTTCTCTTCTTTCTTTCTATCAATACACTTTTTTACTTTCGTCTTAATCGCTGCATATCGTTCTTTCATACTTTCAACCCTCTCCTTGTTGTGGTCACTACTATTCAATAGATCCAGCCACGCTTTTTTCTTTTCCTCTACTACACTCTTCGTCTCACAATCCCACCAGTCAGGCATCCTGTTCTTTGCATTCCTCCTTTTACTTGTACCACAAACTTCTTTGGCACTACTCACAGCATTCTCTCTCAAAACATTCCAGATCATATCTATGTCATCCTCACATTCATCGTTCAAATATTTTTCCATACTTTCTCTCATTAGCTTTTTATACTTCTCTTTCACTTCTGGTTCACTCAGTCGTTCTACTTTGATACGTTCTTGCTCAGTCACAGGTCCCCGTGCACGATGTTTCCACCGTGAAAACAGACCACCAATCCGACACACTACCAAGTAGTGATCTGTCCCCACGTTGGCTCCCCGATATGCTCTGGAATCTGTGACCTTGCTTCTCAGTCTCTCATCTACTATCACAAAGTCAATCATGCTTCTCTCATTACCTCTCTCCCACGTGTAAAGATGAACCTGCCTGTGCTCAAACATAGTGTTAGTCACATTCAGCTTCATCTCTACACACAAATCTAATAATCTCACCCCATTGTCATTCACTCTTACATCACCGGCAGCCCCTAACACCTCCTCATATCCATCCCGTTTCACACCCACCCAAGCATTAAAGTCCCCTAACAATACCAACCGTTCATTGGGCTTTCGGTTTTGGCAGACCTCTCTTAAACATTCCCAAAAAGACTCTCTTTCTTCTTGAGCTTTCGACATATCGGGGGCATATACACCAATTACAAAAATAGGTGTTATGCCCACTTTTAGTCTAGCCCAAAGAAGGCGAGAATCAACACATTCATATTCTTTCATGCTTTCCATCATTCGCTCAGAAAGGATAAGTCCAACACCTTTACTGCCATATTCATTGTCAGCGACCCCTGACCAGATCGTTGTGAATTGGCCGTGCGTCGACAAGTCCTTTCCCTTTCGCTTCGTCTCATTCACACACAAAACATCAATATGCCTACCACACATCATCTTACATACTTCATCAATCTTACTATCCATTCCTCCGCAGACATTCAGTGTAGCAAAGCGGCACTCTGCTGCCCGCTTTTCGCCCCTACGGAAAACGTTTCAGCGTAACGAGTGGCGAGCTGCGTCGCCGCCTAAAGAAACCGGAATTTTGTCCCCCCCAGATACGTCGGGACTGCCCTCACCCAGGATATTAAGGGAGGGAAAGGATTCTCCAACCCTGTGGTCGGTACCTTTCTGGGGCAATGTTTGTTTAAAAACCGCTTTCATTTTCCCGTAATAAAAATGTTGTATGTATGTATGTGTGTATGTCTAATCTCTCTTTTGTCTATACATCTTACTGCTCATATGACGATTATTTTTAACTTTTATTTAAATCGGATTGGGGTCTTTTCATTTTATTTTTTTAACTATTAACTTTGATTATAATTTAAAAAATAAACATACTTATTTCAAAATATGAACTTTACAAAGTTATTTTTAAAGTAATTAATCTAATGTAATCTCAAGAGCAGTAATAGCCTTGCGGTTAAAGAGCCCGCTTCACATGATGAAAATCAGTGAGTCTCGGATTCGAATCCTGGCATGTACCAATGACTTTTTCAAAAACTTACGTACGTATTTATCATTAGCTCGACGGTGAAGGAAAACATCGTGAGGACGGACACCCGCAGGTCCCAGAATCAATTTTGAGACATGTGTAAAAGACCCGGTCTGGCGAAGGGCTCACCACCTATCACGTTTAGGGGTCCAAAAAATATCTGTTGAAAGGTGGGTATATCCAGAAATGGAATACCTCTGCCTACCCCCTCGGGGATATAAGACGTGAGATTATTACTTTATTACTAATAAATCGAATTGTGCAAATGTCGATCCAGTGTTATTTACGGTAACATAAATTGTGTCGTTAATTATTTCATTCTTATAAATAAAAATAAAAATTCTCACGCCTTTTATCCCCGAGGAGGCAAAGGTATTCCATTAATTCTTATACTTTCTATAAACATTTCTTTAGCTTTATTTCAGTTTACCAGCGTGTTTATTCGTTTTTTAAATTATTATTATTCGTTGTACTGACAGCAAAACATTCTTTTGAATTTAGAGCCGATGAGAGTTCCATTTTTTTATTTATAGATGTATGTCCTAAAGTGATCTAAGACATTGGTCACCCTAATTCGTGTAGGTCAGAGCCATAGAGCGGCGAGACCATGGGATGGTGGTGGGTCTGTCCTCAGGAGGGTGGGTGGGCCGCCGGTCCCATCCCACAATTTATCTTGAGAGTACTTACCCGCTTATGTTATTAGAATATCTAGTAGACTGTTATTCTGTTAGTGTAATTACCGTATTGTCTGTTAATCTACTTTGTGACCTTATTTAATAAAGTGACTATGTACCTTCTTGTGTAACCGTTTAATTATTACCCTGCCCAGAGTAGTATACGCCCACATAGATATCGTATCGGCGATCCTGAATACTTCTGATGCACGGGAGACCCCTGAGTATCATTAGTAATGACTGATGTAGTGTAAGAGAGCAGGGGCCCTCCGCCGTCATATTTTTTAATTAACCAGCCACTTAATATTTAAAACTTTTGCCTGATACACCCAAGAGTCATTTTTGCGAGCAGCAATCTTTTTCCACCCCGCTCCGTGGCGACAAAGCCCTCTCTTATAGTAACAATGACAATTACAAAAAAAAAGTATTTTTTTCATGTTTATGACCATTTTGTGTCGAATGGGTGGGAATGGAATAAAAAGACGGTGTTACTGGCTTCTCATTGTTTAACTCTAATTAGGGTCCTGGTAATAAAGCTTGAGCTTACAAGCGACAATTCTACCGAATATATCAGGCTTAGCGTTTGTCGTACATGTATCATTACAAGATGTTTCAATAAATATTATAATAAAAACTTACTGTCTTTTATTGAATTCTTTATTTTCATTAAAATTTTCGATTCTATATAGTATTGTAGATAAAACATACTTAGATATTGGTAGGTAGACAATAAACACCCTTCCTTTACCGTTTGCGAAGTCCCTACCGCACTTCAGTATAAAGTACTTTCAGTCAAGAAGGTCGACTCTGAATCAGTCCCAACAAAATTATAGTCACCCTATACAGTAACTTGCCAAAGTAATGGACAAATCCAATTTTCTCTTAAACGAATAAAGTAGTCGTAGAAATAATATCATGAGCTATTTGTCGTGACTAAACGGTTTCGAATTCCTGTTAGGTTTTTATTTAAATGCATGTTTCAATAGGATTTTTGAAGTTAAAATGGTGGCCAAACTCAAGACATGGTTCTGACAAAAAGATTGCTTATTTCTCTGTCCCTATTGCGTCACATATGTAAAGAATGTGTTTGTAGCTGTCACATATTCCGTCACATTGGTTTAAAATGTTAATTTCGCCGGTACATGGTGTGATTCTCTTGGAATTCGACGATTTGTGTGAAAACCATAGACAAAGCATGTGAACCTCCGTGCCACCTATTTTGATCCATCCTTCGGCGAGGAAGCCGTCACAATCAAAATGATAGCAGAAATCAGCGTCACAATCACCGTCACATTACTTCTAGGTGGTTTTCGAAAAGAATTAAGAGGTGGTACGGAGGACCACATGCTCACGCGAAATTAACATTTTAAACCAATGTGACGGAATATGTGACAGCTACAAACACATTCTTTACATATGTGACGCAATAGGGACAGAGAAATAAGCGATTTTTTTTTCAGAAGCATGTCTTGAGTTTGGCCACCATTTTAACGTCAAAAATCCTTTTTAAACATGCATATAAATAAAAACCTAACAGGAATTCGAAACCGTTTAGTCACGACAAATTAGCTCATAATATTATTTCCACGACTACTTTATTCGTTTAAGAGAAAATTGGATTTGTCCATTACTATGGAAAGTCACTGTATAGGGTGACTATGATTTTGTTGGGACTGATTCAGAGTCGACCCTCTTGATTGAAAGTACTTCATACTGAAGTGCGGTAGGCACTTCGCAAATGGTAAAGAAGGGATGTTTATTGTGTACCTACCAATATCTAAGTATGTTTTATTTACAATAACTATATAGAATCGAAAATTTTAATGAAAATAAAGAATTCAATAAAAGACAGTTAGTTTTTATTATAATATTTATTGAAACATCTTGTAATGAATGATACATGTACCTACGACAAACGCCAAGCCTGATACATTCGGTAGAATTGTCGCTTTTAAGCTCAAGCTTTATTACCAGGACACTAATTAGAGTTAAACAATGAGAAGCCAGTAACACCGTCTTTTTATTCCATTCCCACCCATTCGACACAAAATGGTCATAAACCTGAAAGAAATACATTTTTTTTTGTAATTGTCATTGTTACCATAAGAGAGGGCTTTGTCGCAAAAATGACCCTTGGGTGTATCAGGCAAAAGTTTTAAATAATAACTGGCTGGTTGTATAAAAAATATATATATAATCTCACGCTTATAGCCCCGAGGGGGTAGCCAGAGGTATTCTATTACTAGATATACCCACATTTCACAAGATATATTAGACCCCTACACGTGATAGGTTAATTATTAAAGTTGAAAATACCTACATAGACAAAATAAAAAGAATCTACTCTTTCTTTTGTCTATACATCTTACTGCTCATATTATGACGATTATTTCACGTTTAGGGGTTCAAAAAATATCTGTTGAAAGGTGGGTATAACCTCTGCCTACCCCCTCGGGGATGTAAGGCGTGAGATTATTACTTTATTACTAATAAATTGAATTGTGCGAATGTAGATCCAGAGTTATTTACTATAACATAAATTGTGTCGTTAATTATCTTATTCTTATACCTAAATAAAAATCTCACGCCTTTTATCCCCGAGGAGGCAGAGGTATTCCATACATACATACATACAGCTCACGCCTTCTTCCCACAGGGGTAGGCAGAGACGATGGATCGCCACTTTGCCCGATCTTTGCACACTTCCCTCGCTTCCTTCACATCCATAAGCCTTTTCATGCACGCTCTTTTATTCTTTGCACTCTTGACACCAGATTTTTGAAGGACGTCACTAATTTGATCCATGAACGTCTTTCTGGGGCGTCCTCTTGCCTTGTATCCTTCAACATTTGCACCATAAATCTCTTTCGTTACTCTTCTTTCGTCCATATGTCCTAAATGACCAAACCAGCTTAACATGCCCTTTTCTATCCTTGTCACTACATCTTCTTTCAAACCACACTTCTCTCGTATATCCGCATTCCTCACTCTATCACACAATTTTACTCCACACATTTTCCTCAAAGACCTCATTTTCACTGCGTTCACCTTGCTTTCATGCTTCTTCTGCCACACCCAACATTCACTCGCATACATCAGCGTCGGGACCAGAACAGCGTTATGCATAGCCATCCTTGCCTTGTTAGACATGACCTGGCTACTCACGAGGCCATTAATTCTTATACTTTCTATAAAAATTTCTTTAGCTTTATTTCAGTTGACCATTACAGCGTCTTTATTAGTTTTTTAAATTATTATTATTCGTTGTACTGACAGCAAACATTCTTTTGAATTTAGAGCCGATGAGAGTTAATTTTTTTTATTTATAGATGAATGTCCTAAGGTGATCTAAGACATTGGTCACCCTAATTCGTGTATATGAAATATTCATTCACGTTTTTCTTAAAAAATAAAGAAGTAGTCGTGGAAATAATATTATGAGCTATTTGTCGTGACTAAATGGTTTCGAATTCCTGTTAGGTTTTTATTTATATGCATGTTTCAATAGGATTTTTGACGTTAAAATGGTGGCCAAACTCAAGACATGCTTCTGAAAAAAAGATCGCTTATTTCTGTGTCCCTATTGCGTCACATATGTAAAGAATGTGTTTGTAGCTGTCACATATTCCGTCACATTGGTTTAAAATGTTAATTTCGCCGGTACATGGTGTGATTCTCTTGGAATTCGACGATTTGTCTGAAAACCATAGACAAAGCATGTGAACCTCCGTGCCACCTATTTTGATCCATCCTTCTGCGAGGAAGCCGTCACAATCAAAATGATAGCAGAAATCAGCGTCACAATCATCGTCACATTACTTCTAGGTGGTTTTCGAAAAGAATTAAGAGGTGGTACGGAGGACCACATGCTCACAGAAAGTTGACATGTTGATAGTAAATAAATTTATATAAACACTGAGATTTTCTTATTGCTACAAAGGTTAAACACAATCTATATCTATAGACTCGATTCTGCAGACCAGCTTAAAAAAAAATCCTTATCCATAGAATACGGAAGAAAAAAGACAGAAATATACCATAGATTATAGAGTAATGTCAAACATGTAAAAACCAACTAATTTGAACCTTATGAACGTGCATATCTATCACTTTTATCCATGACCTTGTTTCATTGATAAACACGTGTATTTGAATAAGATGTGAATGCGTTTATATGGTTCAATTTTGTTATTTTGACATTTGTGACATTGTAAATAAATATGGCGCTTATTTCTGTTCCTTTTCTTTCCAAAGCGGTGGAAAAAAGAAAATAGAGCTAACTTAAAAGCTGGTTTGCAAAATCGAGTCCTATATTAAATACTGTTGTTATTTTCAACATGCGAACATGTTCCATCTCTAACTGTAGAAATGGAGGCGTTCATACATATCCAACTCATGAGACCATAAAACAGTGGATTAGAGCTACCAGTATAGATGTTCTACGCAAAGTCGGGTGGAATCTGAGTAAATATTCATTTGTTTGTTCGAACCACTTTAAACCTAGTGTAAATCAAGAGAAAACACACCAACCAACACAAATTAGATATCACTAATTTAAACAACACGTCTCTCGTCAATAATAGCTGTATATTTTTATGATGACCCTTGCATTCATGAGAAAAAAAAAACATGATTCGATGACAGGTTATTGGTCTGTGGACATCGCCATCTTTCTTTAGTGAATGAGCTAGTTTTTCTTTTTTTAAAAACGCCTCTTTGAAAACATGACGAAAACACTGAAAAACGACTTGCGAAAGTTTTTTTATACAATGATTAGTAAATTTAAAGAAGAACAAGTAGAAAGAGATGTAGTTTTCAAACAAAAATAAGAGTGTTTACATAAATATCTCAGAGAAGTAATTAAAAGAGCAGCAATTAAAAAATTTGGATAGCCACATAAAATCAGCATTTAAATCATTTGGTCGGCATACAAAGATTTTGTTCGCAAATAAAAAAATCAGGCAGCAATCCTTGTTCGGCAAATAATTTTGATAATGGTCAAAAATTAAATCAGAAATAGGCAGCTTACAATAACATGGGTTTGCATAATAAACATTCAGTCCGCAAAATAGTTACTTGGTCCGCAAAATAATTACTTGGTCAGCAAGACTTCATGATTGAACAGCAGAGAAAACATGTCGTAAAAATTATACTACTCCCACTCCCACACGCTCCCACACGCTCCCACACGCCCCAGCACGCTCCCACACTCCCCAGCACTACCACTCCCACTCTCACCCCCACCCACACTCTTACACGCTCCCACAAGCTCCCACACGCTCTCACACGCTCCCACACTCTCCCACACGCTCCCACACTCTCCCACACGCCCCAGCACGCTCCCACACTTCCCAGCACGCTCCCACACTCCCCAGCACGCTCCCACACGCTTCCACACGCTCCCACACGCTCCCACACGCCCCCATTCGCTCCCACACGCTCCCACGCTCTCCCACACGCCCCAGCACGCTCCCACACTCCCCAGCACGCTCCCACACTCCCCAGCACGCTCCCACACTCCCCAGCACGCTCCCACACGCTTCCACAGGCTCCCACACTCCCCATCACTCCCACTCCCACTCTCACCCCCACCCCCACCCACGCTCTTACACGCTCCCACAAGCTCCCACACGCTCTCACACTCTCCCACACGCTCCTACTAGCTCCCACACGCTCCCACACTCTCCCACATGCCCCAGCACGCTCTCACACTTCCCAGCACGCTCCCACACGCTTCCGCAGGCTCCCACACGCTCCCACACGCCCCCACACGCTCCCATTCGCTCCCACACTCCAGCACGCTCCCACACTTCCCAGCACGCTCCCACACTCCCCAGCACTCCCACTCCCACCCCCACCCACACTCTCACACGCTCCCACAAGCTCCCACACTCTCCCACATGCCCCAGCACGCTCCTTCACTTCCCAGCACGCTCCCACACTCCCCAGCACGCTACCACACTCCCCAGCACGCTCCCACACTCCCCAGCACTCCCACTCCCACCCCCACCCACACTCTCACACGCTCCCACACGCTCCCACACTCTCCCACATGCCCCAGCACGCTCCCACACTTCCCAGCACGCTCCCACACTCCCCAGCACGCTCCCACACGCTTCCACAGGCTCCCACACGCTCCCACATGCTCCCATTCGCTCCCACACGCTCCCTCACGCACCCCCACGCTCCCACACGGTCCCACGCGCTCCCACACGCTCCCACACTCCCCAGCACGCTCCCACACTTCCCAGCATGCTCCCACACTCCCCAGCACGCTACCACACTCCCCAGCACGCTCCCACACTCCCCAGCACTCCCACTCCCACCCCCACCCACACTCACACGCTCCCACACGCTCCCACACTCTCCCACATGCCCCAGCACGCTCCCACACTCCCCAGCACTCCCACTCCCACCCCCACCCACACTCTCACACTCTCCCACATGCCCCAGCACGCTCCCACACTTCCCAGCACGCTCCCACACTCCCCAGCACGCTACCACACTCCCCAGCACGCTCCCACACTCCCCAGCACTCCCACTTTCACCCCCACCCACACTCTCACACGCTCCCACACGCTCCCACACTCTCCCACATGCTTCCACACGCTCCCACACTCCTACACGCCCCAGCACGCTCCCACACTCCCCAACACGCTCCCACACTCCCCAGCACGCTCCCACACTCCCCAGCACGCTCCCACACTCCCCAGCACGCTCCCACACTCCCCAGCACTATCCCACACGCTTCCACACGCTCCCACACGCCCCCACACGCTCCCACACACTCCCACACTCTCTACACGCTCCCACACGCTCCCACTTGCACCTACACGCTCCCACTCGCTCCCACACGCTCTCACTCGCTCCAACACGCTCTCACACGCTCCCACACGATCCCACAACCTCCCACACACTCATACCCCCCACTCCTACCCCCCACTCCTATCCCCCACTCCTACCCCCCACTCCTACCCCCCACTCCTAACTCCCACTCCTACCCCCGTCTCCTACCCCCACTCCTACCCCCACTCCTACCCTCACTCCTACCCCCACTCCTACCCCACTCTACCACGCTCACTACCACTACCACCAACACCACCACAACCACCACCACTACTTGTAATCGTAATAATAATCATAATCATTAATCATAAATGTTGCATAATCCAAAGTCCTTCCTAATCTATGTAAGAAATGCCCCCATTTTGTGCATGACAAGTTTGCTGAGATTATTTTTGCTACTTTTATATGAAGCTCAAAAAAATTTTTTTGGCTTCCCCTCTGAGTGCTTACCAAAATTTTATTAAACAGTAGCAGCTCATTGCAGCTCAAAAATAATTACAGCCATCCAGAATGACATAAATTGCTGATAGGTTTTGTAATGTTTGCTGGCCATGAGTTGCTGACCAATTAGCTATTTCTGCTTACAGATTATATTTTTCTGCTTACAAAAATACGAATACTCTGCTAACCATTTAAATAACACCCATTTTAAAAAAGTATATAGTGCCATGACGTCACGTTGCCATGGCAATATAGTGGAAATAATGTAAACAATGGTCATTTAGGTCGATTTTGGCTTGAACTTTACATTTCACTCCTGTCATTGGAAATAGAGTTGGGTCCACAAGGACAAAGTTTACGATTCGCTTCTATGGTTCACGGTTAAGTCTTACGAAATTGTCTATGCTTCATAGTGGAAATAAGTCGTTCGCTGTTCTGTGCACACAACGACACAACACTTTTACTCAGTGTTGCCAACTTAGCTACTTTCTAGCTAGATCTAGCTATTTTTGGGTGTCAGGCAGCTACAAATTACAAAATCTTGTAGCTAAATTTTTTAGCTACTTTTTCTAGCTACTTTTACGCTTTTACAAGATGTGAGTACTTTGAGACTTTATAGTAGGTTATCAGCCCTTAAATTGTACCTAAACGTGGCTGGCTTAACTATTTTATTACTAATACTTGGATAAATGAAGGGGATAAACAGATTTCTTCGTTTAAAACTTATTCTGCGTTCTGTTTTGTCTTATTTTATAAATTTAAAATTGTTGCTCGCTGTTTTAATAAGCTGAAAATTGATTTATCTATGAAAAAATACGCGTAATCTACTTACTTTTCCAATTTTAAAGTTTTAGCTACTTCTAGCTACTTTTTTGTGTCAACAAATCGGGCAATCTGGCTACTTTTCGCAAGATGTCTAGCTACAAGGTAAGGGTAGCAGTTGGCAACACTGCTTTTACTCCTAGCCACAGATATCCATAACTAGTCCTAGCGGTTCAAGCTGTCTGAAATCTTCTGGTTAATTGGGCGTAATACAAAAAATGTTTCGAAATATTCGCAAAATATCTTTGAAACGGAGTATTATTTCTATATACATACCAAAATGTTCATTTTTAACGAACAATTATGAATGTACTGAGGCGTGGAATTCACAAATTTCGACACCTATACTCACTAAAGTGAATCTGAATGATTTTTACAGCATTTTGGACCAGAACCACGCCTCAAAGGGAGTTATAAGTGCTATAGACGTCGACGTATTTGCGAATGCTATAAATGATCCTAGTTATCTTGAAGAACTTAAGAGTCTACTACACAAGTTGAGGCTTTCTGCGGAGACAAAGAACACCTTGGAATCCACACATCATGCCACTATAAGAAAATTTATTGAATTCGACCATATTCCAGAGCTGGTGGATATCCTGAAAGATCCTTTGAATTTTGGTTTGTTTCTTGATGAGTATACAGCCAATATTTTGTTAGACAAACTCATAGTATCTGAAAATTATGATTTAGCCACTGACGTAGCTTCTTTATTCATGTTACAAGAAGATTACACTAATGACATTACATGCACCTTATGCCAATATGCCTGCTATAAGTATATCACTGGTTACACACCACTACCCGAGCAAATTACTCCTGAAGAAAAAAACAAAAAAGTTGAAGAAATAAAGATACGAGTGAAATTTCTTAGGAATCCATACTTTGATGATCACTTCGACATTAAAGATACTCTCATTTTGAGCGGAAAAACATTAGCTTGGATTTCAGAAAGAGGATTGGATAATCTGAATAATAATCTACAAATAATTGGTTGGCTAATTTATAAGAAGTATGAGAGATTGTTGGAATGCTGTATAAATTTTAATAAAACAACATCATTCAAAGTATATAGTGAAGTCATTGATTTGTTAAAAAGAGAATGTAGTAAAGTTGATGATGAAAACAAAACAACAGTTGAAAGTTGCATTTCTTTGTTAAGTGCAGTTAGTTATGCAGAATTGCCCCTAGAGGAATCAATGAAGATTAGTATAGAAAATGCCATCAATAAGACTCAAAACAAAGACATATCTCAACAAAACGAGGTAAAGTATACCATATAAAGTACTCTATTTATACTAATATAAAGAGTATTTTTCGATGTTTGTAACAAATAAACTCAAAAACTACTGGACCGATTTCAAAAGTTCATTCACCATTAGAATGCTTTGGCTTCTCTACAGAAGTCCAAAGTCAAGGTTTACTAAAGGGTGATGCAAAGCATACTAGGTGTAAAAAGGATTGACTGAGTCCGGAACAATGCTAAACTCCAATGAAAATCTGCCAAGTTGAAGTGGGAATGGGCAGGCCACATTTGTTGTTAAGTCAGACAGATGGGCAAAAATCTTCACCAACTGAGTCCCAACAACTGGCTTTCATTGCCAAGGCGAGACAAGGGAGATGGTGGAATGAGCTGGACACCTTTTCAAGGACATGACCAGAGGAGGCAGAGGATAGGGATAAGTGGAGAAAGGGAGGAGAGGCCTTTGCTCAATGAATTGCTGAAATTTCCAAATGGAAAAGATGGATGTATGTATGCAATAGTTGGCAGTGTGTACCTGCCTGTTGACTTGACTACATAATTTATTTACAACCCAGTCCCTTCATTCAACATTACTAAATAGAACGCGTAACAGAAAAAGCGCAATTCCTCATACACCCCAATTAGTATACTAATATAAAAAAAATATGATGCTATCGAACTTTAGTTGTGTCTAACCAATTTTCTTAATTAATAATAGCATGATTTCCATAGAAAGCACTAAATTCAGCGACGCTAATTCATTTTTCGGAAAAATTTAACACATTAAAAATATCTGAAATCGATTAAGTAGTCGATACTGAACAAACTGCTTTCAGGAATTGCGCTTGTTCTGTTACATATTGTATATGCATGACTGTGTTTTTTTCAGTTATTCAAGATGTGGATTACTATTAGAGAAAACAAGCTGGAGGAACAAACAAAACGTTTAGATAGAGCAAAGAGAATGCAGCTAATCCAAGAAAAAACGAAATCATTACAGGAGGAAGAGCAGAAACTATGGTTCTTCGAAAATGAAGAGGCAATTGAACTGCAAATTGAAGAAAAGGAAAAACTTGTAGAAACACCAGTTGGGAAGAAGACTGCTGCTAAGAAAGTGGACGAAAATTATATTCCCCCTGAAATTATGCGTAGGCGTAAATAATAATAAAACAGATTTTAGTTCCAGTATAATGTATATAAATGTGTATTCATTACTGTGTAGATATAGCCAATAGCCCAAGATTCTTTTCTTTCCATTGCTTCTATGGAAAAGCTTATATTGATGGTCTAGATTCTAGACCATCGATATAAGCTTTTTCTCGACTCTAGAAGACAAATGTGCTAAGTACAGTCAAGAGCAAGTCAAGCTTGACACTACCAGTTTAAGCTGAGCTCTGATTTGTACTGCGCACCATAAAATACAGGGCCGGGTCAAAGTACAAAGTGTCAAGCTTAGCGTGCTCTTGACTGTACAAAATTTTGAAAAATGATATTTTAATGCCAAATGTATTAAATGAGCATGCTCTACCGATAGCACTCATCCAAATGGCATAATTCAGTCTCTTTCTGCCTAAACTGTAGTTGTACATTCATTGTAAGTGATGTCATTTTCAAGCCAAACAAAATAATGGTAGTTATTTACCATCAGTTGAAACTACTGAAAATGCTAAATAGATTTAAAATATTTCGTTGTGTTAACCATGATTGACAAATAAGCTAAATATTTTTATTACTTTTGTCAATTTATAACTTTTGATTTCCAATTAACTAAGAGTAGAGGGTGTTAAGCTTTTCAAGAGCCAGTAGACAAATGGTTTAAGTGATCTTATAGTACACTAGCTGTCCCCGCGCGGTTTCACCCGCGTTCCCGTTCTCGTTCCCATTCCCGTTCCCGCGTAGTTCCCGTTCCCGTGGGAATATTATTTCATAATTATGTATTCGTCAAGTTTTCATTGTTTTTAAAATGTATTCTGCTATTCAGGGCGGAGACAAATCCAACGAAACAAAAACCATGAAAATTGATCCAGCCGATCTCGAGTTATAACTTATAAGTGTTGTAACAAACCCGTCTTTGTTTTATATATATAGATAGATAATAGTGAACACTCGTCAGCAAATAGTAAAAAATATTTAGTGCTTTTAAAAATACTGTGCCAGAAAGAATAAAATGTAGACAAATGTTGCAAATGATTTAAAGACACAGTTCTAAGTAGGTAAACAACAGGAGTCCGAGAGTATTAGTTTTTTTAATTTCTTTACCAAGGCATTGAATATTAATATTAAAAAGTATATTAATATGATTGATATTTTCATACTACTTATAACGTTGCATCTCATAATATCGGATCTTAGCTGCCTCTCTTGCGCACGTAGCCCGGCCGCCTGTCGCGCCATGCGTCTCTCACTGACATCATCCGCAGAGCTCTCGCCACTGCTGGTACCCCGGCTATTCTTGAGCCTAACGGCATCACAAGGATGGGTGGCGGGAGGCCTGATGGTATGACTGTCAGGCCATGGAAACATGGTAGGTCGCTGGTGTGGGATGAAACATGTGCCGACACATTTGCCCCATCCCACATCGACGCCACCTCTGTAGGCGCTGGCGCAGCGGCTGCGACCGCTGAACGCCTGAAGCGGCGCAGCTGCGCAGGTATGCGATCTTAATGTGTATTATGTTACATGTTTGGGATAGAGACCATGGGACCATGGGAGCTGGAGGAGCGGCAGCTTTTCAAAGAGCTGTCAGTGCTTTTGGTTGAGGCTTCAGGTGACCAGAGAGCTGACAGCTACCTCTGTCAAAAGATCAGCCTAGCTATCCCGAGGGAATGCGGCCAGTCTTTTGGGCACTGTTCCACATTATTCCTCTTAGGAGGACATTTTTTATCTGTAACTAGCGGGTGGCGTTGACTGCGCGGTTCTAGTAATTTCCCGTTCCCGTGGGAATTTTTTAAAACCCCTTCATATTGGTTGCCTACGACATACTCATAAATAAGACACGTACCTACATACAACATATCAAATAGCGAGTCCCCTTTTAGAATAGAATTTTCAAGAATCCCTTCATAGCGGTTGCCTTCGACATATTATATACTAGCGGTTCTGCGCGGTTTCACCCGCGTAGTTCCCGTAAGATGAAATAATTTCTCCCGTTTTTTACACATTTACCACTATATCTTTGCTCCTATTGGTCGTAGCGTGATGTTATATAGCCTATAGCCTTCCTCGATAACTGGACTATCCAACACAAAAAGAATTATTCAATTCGAACCAGTAGTTTCGGAGATTAGCGCGTTCAAACAAACAAACAAACAAACTCTTCAGCTTTATAATATTAGTATAGATTAGTATAGATAAGACACCTAGGGGTTCATACCATATTTAAAATTTCTAGGTGTTATCGTTTCGGAATATTATGTATTTGTCTTTTTAACCAGTTTCTTTTAAATTTTAACGATGGAATGAGACATTCTCCCGCTGTAAAAAGTACTCTAAATGTTGACCCAGCTACTCGGTTATCTCCACACGGCACACCAAACATCAAAATCCGTCTTTGCGTGATGATGACATATTTCAAGACCTACATACCTACCATATTTCTAGTTTCTTAGGTGTAATCGTTTCGGAATATTACGTATTTCTCTTTTTAACCAGTTTTTATATTATCCCGTGGGAATGAGATATTTTTCTGGAATAAAAATTACCCTAGATGTTGACCCAGGTACTCAGTTATCTCTATACCAAATTTTATCAAAATCCATCCAGTAGTTTTTGCGTGACGCGTGCACAGACAGACAGACAAAAATTGCAAAAATTGGTGTTTTGGTAGGTATCTACATCGATAACAATATACCTACACTACTGCTAAAGTTTTCAAAAAATATTTCATGTACAGACACGGCCCCGTTTGAGTTTTATTATATGTAAGTATAGATTATTGTAAATGAATGTATATGTATTTTCTTTGTAAATAAAGTTAAATGTTCCATACACGAAAGTGTTATGTGAACATTTTAATATAAAGTTTGTGTACAAACGTACTAAGTGACGCTCTTTTTTACTATTTTGGTATTTTTATAGAATACTTTAGATTGACGTTTAAATTTATGTTAATTAAGAAGATAATTACTATGTAGTTGTTAAGTATGTAGAACAATTATTCATTCTAGCAGCGCAAGCGATGTAAGCACAGACCAAGAATGGTCTGTGGATTTTATGGCAATTTTTTCTAAACCTTGGATAACATTGAAGTTTTAGTAAGGATTCCAAATTTTTTTATAGATAATATTATTCAGGGATAATGCAACAATAATAATGGTGACAGAATTATTGAAATCGGTACAGTAGTTTTTGTTTTTTTTTTTCATTACAAACCTTTCCTCTTTACAATAATATTAGTGTTGATGAAGTTACCTAGATAATTTTCCTACGAAATCTATACTTACCTACTTACATTTCTTAAATAGGTACCTACTTAGCGATCGGAAATGTATTACATCTGGATGCCGGTGGGTACAATGAGTATGTTAGCGGAGGGTAATTATTTTAAAAAATATGATTCTCAGTTTACTATAGTCTATTTCACATAGCTCTGGTTCGGTGACAGTTCACATTTTTCCGTTGTACAACTTTGTAGGCAAAGATATTATATATAGAAAGACGTAGATATGTTACTAGAGCACGGAAAATGAGGCCGACAAATGGGTAGTTGACAGCATTGAAATTAAATTGCGAGTAGTCATACATTAAAAAGATTATCCCAAAACACCTCAAAATATGTATTTCGATTTTCAATTTACAATTATAGCAAATTTAAAAATAATAAAACAATCAAAAAAAGTGCTGCAATTGAGTACTACAAACTATGGCGTCACGGTTTGCTATTTCAGTACATTTTCCATAGTAAAATTTCGTTTTGACAGATCGTAAAAAGTAACTGATTTGACTAGGTAGGACACAACCCTAATGTAGTTAATTAACCACATTTTATTTAGTCGCATTGTGTTTCAAGTCGTATTTTAAGCTCAATTCTTAACAGATAGCTCTCTTTTTCTTTATTATTCGTTCCGTATTATCTTTCCCCGTCATTGTTGTATCCTATAAATACGCTAAGAAGTAAGTATGTCCATGTTGTAGCACACTCGTAGGGGATCAATTTTCAAACTCAAGCAGTATGAATATAACTCATCCTTACTTTAATATATTTGTTTGTAGGTATTAAGAAAAATACATGGTCCCAAAAATTATAATTATTTTGTCATTGCAAAAATACAATAATTTTCGCCTCTAAAATTGTAAATAAAAATCTCAGACTGTAAATAGTGACAAATAAATAAAACAACTCATAAAAACAGATATCCTAAAAATAGATATTGCGTGGAACGGAACTTTTACTCATAAAGATTGACACTAGTCTACTGAATCTAAATTAAATCGATGAATCGTACCTTTTTGGCGGGAATCCGAAAAGAAATGTAATGAATAGTAATGATTTTTGTAAATTTTTTAGTGTTTTGTAAATTTTGGGTTTATAAAAGTGTATTATGTGGCAGGGGTCTTTGAAAGTGAGCAGTGATTGGTAGATTCGATAAATAGAATGTAGGTATGATATTTTCGTATTGCATTAAAAGTCGATGACAACAAAAATTTACTATGTTTTTCCCGTAAATACCTACTTATATACTGTGAAGTTTAATCATATTCAATAAAAAGTAATATTGAAAAATCATTATATCAATCACATCGACAAACTTACTCGTAACTTTAGAAAAATCGATTGGATTGCATTATTGGTACGGTCCAAATTGCGCTTTCTGCGCTCGTATGCGCTATATTCATGCAAACAACTGTTCAAATTGCGCTGTGGTACGCTGACATGAGCATTGTGACTTCATCGATGACGTCATCGATTGGTGCAAACAGTGCTAACAACGAGGAGGTAGTGCAATGTCTCCGGATCTGTCAAACAGTTGTCAAACTTCAATGTGCGTGGTGTTTTTTTTCCCGCGAACTTTTTTCATATTCGTTATGTAATCGATTAATTAAAATTAGGTATGTCGTCATTAATATTAACAGAAGCATTACATTGTGAAGCTTCGGGGGACACTATACGACTCAAATACAACTGAATTTAACTTCAGAACAGTATCAACCTAAATATTAAAAGAACTGTCATTTTTGACAAACGTAAACCTGTTCAAATTGTTTGCATGCTAACAATCGTAATCATTTTGAACAGTCGTGTGCGTGCTTACGAACGTATTTACTATTTGCACAAAACGGACCGCAGCCTATGACACATCACTTCAATTGTCAACAGTAAACTGTCACCGAACCCCAGGCGGCGTCAAGTGGGTATGGGACTTGGGTGTCATACCTAATGGGGAAACTTCTGTGTGACAAGTTAACTCAATATTCTATAAAGGGAGTATTTAAAAATTGTTTTATATATACTAATATATAATTTAATTATATGTATTGTTTTCTAAAATATGTTAAAAAAATTAATTCAAAAATACATAAAAAAGTATTTATGTAAGAGAACATCATTAAACATTGGCAGCCCCATGGCATAGGGTCATTTCGCCGGATCGCGGCCCTGCGTTAGTTTGCGGCCTTTTAGAGGACCAACCGCATAAATATTGCAATAATAAGAATTCTATCCCACCTTTTCCAACGTTTGTATCACTTTAAGAAGTAGAATAGTTGCAGAATGTAATGCCTATTCAAATTGGTCGATTCCCCTTATCCATGTGCCGGAAATAAATTGTCCATTTTGGCAGCCGCGCCGTCAGCAGACATACGTTCGCAAACCTGTTCAAAAAATAGCGAACAGGTCCCACTTCAAAAGTAAGTATTTCATGTTTACGATTACATAGTACTATTGTGATTGTTTTTGAGTGATCATAGGTGTTTGATATACTTAATTTCACATTTATTTTTGAAGTAAATTACTTTAATACTAGTTTTATTGGGTGGCCGCGAACCAGATTAATAAATTTTTGGTAAAGTTGGTTTACGGCCGGGTGGCCGCGAACTAACTCACTGAATGAAATAGGTTTGCTTTCCATCCTATTATTAATGTAAATAAAGTTTCGTTTTGTGCAACATTTGTTTATTGTTGGGGTTGGGTTGAATGCTATGGTTAGTTCACGGCCGCCAAAATATAATTTTATACGGATTTATGGCTACTTAAATATAAGGGGGCCGCAAACTAACACATGGTTAAAAAACGAAACTGGTTCGCGGCCGTCTGAAAATTGTATGAAAAATAGACGGCCGTTATCTGACTATTGAAAATAGAGGTGTCAGTTTACGGCCACTTCTTTCACACAGACTAATTAATTTTTTAATCAAGTAGGTATTTTAAAAATGTTTTTAACAATCTGGCTTTGAGGTCAATAAAAATTGGTACACAAAAATTATATCACTAATACTACGGTACTAGTCTAGTCAAAAATATCCCGAGCCGTACCAGTAGCAAAGGAGCCCATGACAGACATCGCGTTGCCGGGCTGCATGGTAATAGACAACCTTTGCAGCAGGTAGGTACACCCCAGAGCGAGCGTCACACGTCTCACGAAGCTGACGGCCAATCTCTCTTTAATAAAAGCCAAAGCTTTTGCTCCCCAGCATCCCGTAGTTTCGCACGCAAATGGCACGAAGCAATAATTTGCTTCTAAGGCCAAGTATGAACTAGGATGAACTTGGACAAAACCAAAGTTATGATTATGTTCCACGATAATAAATGGCTGTCAATGGTGGTGCTCTCGAGTATGTTCAAGAATACGTTTACCTCGAGCAAACTCTGCAATTCGGTAAGAACAACCTTGAGAGTGAGGCTAACAGGAGAATTCAACTGGGCTGGGCAGCGTTCGGGAAGCTTCGTCGAGTATTCTCTGTGCTTATTCCACGGACCGAAAAAAGAAGACGACTTAAAGACGAAAGGTTTCAACCAATGCGTCCTGCCTGTTATGACTTACGGAGCCGAAACGTGGACACTCACGGTACGGCTGGCCCATACATTCAAGGTGACTCTGCGAGCTATGGAACGGGCTATGCTTGAAGTCTCTGAGGGATCGAATCCGAAACGAGGTAATCCGATAGAGAACCAAAGTTTTCAACAGAGCTCGTAGAATAAGCAAGCTGAAGTGGAAAAAGGGCTGGCCATATTAGCCGTAGAACTGATGACCTTTCCGTTGGAGTAGACATGTTCTAGACTGGAGACCGCGAATCGGTAAGCATATGGTAGGACGGCCTCAGGCTAGGTGGAGCGACGACCTTCGCAGGGTGGCTGGTAGCAGATGTATGAGAGTTGCTGAGAATAGAATGGCGTGTAATTGGAGAGGCCTATGTCCAGCAGTGGACCGGTATAGGCTGATGATGATGATGAAGGCCGAGTATTTCTCGTGCTTTTTGACGGCCGCCAACTCAGTGTGACCGAAGTAAGAGGCCGCGTGTTGACGCACGTAGCGTCACACAATAAACACCTCTCTGCCACGGCACCAGGGTCAAACCACCTAGCCTTTTGCCATGGACTAAGACAAGGATGGAATATTGATGTCATTGAGCGCATAGTGCCGAGGGAATCTTTTCAAACAAAGACAGCAGCTCAATGCATGATGACCAGTTGCCCCAACCATGGAGCTGCAAATGTATTGATGTGGTTGACATACATCGCAGTCCAGGCGGAGAACAACCGCGACACGCAAGGAGTTGCCGTCGTGAAGAGTTCCCATATGTGGAGGGTAATGCCTGCAAACAGAGTCTAGCCTGTCCAGGGTGTTCTTTGTGCCTTCCTCATCCACACCCGCTGCACAGTAGGAACTTTGGGCACGACAGCGTTCGGGAAGAGAGTCCTCCACTTCGCCAGCGCCTCATCTGCAAAGGGCAGGGGCCCGCTTCCATGGGAAGATAATATATACGAGAGACAAGATCCGCAACCCCGTGCGTCGAGGCGAGGAAAGCCGGAACACTCACATCCCTTACGCGTCGCACCCCCAGTCCGCCGCATCGTATGGCATCGCATCGAACGATGCCTGACTCCACTGGTCATTGCTGAATGAAACATTTAGTAGCGCTTCAACTGGAGCCGTCCTCAAAAGATACATTATTTTAGGGGCTGCAAAGCACATCCTTAACAAGACCAAGACGACATGCGCGGAAACACTTTTCAGACGATCCCGAGCGAGGAGAAGGAGACGTCTTCTAGCTTCAATAGCATCAGGTATAGCCTCTGGGAATGCAGGCGAACCCAAGAGGCTAAAAGTTGTAGGGGATAGTTGCTTCAGCCCGGGAGGATCGAACTGAAGGCAGAAAAGAAAGGGCAAAGAGATGTTAGAACAGTGTAAGCTTAGGTTAGGTTAGATCACAAAAAAGGGACGAATATTTAGGAAAACGTGTTTTTTAAGAGTGAAGGCATTTGAGTGACAATCGCGATCATATGCCTAATGATGTGGAAATTTACGATAGGATATGTATGGAGAAGTGTACGAAAACGTCAAAAAAGTATGAAATCTCGCAAGTCGATACCTATTGTATGTAAAACTGGCGGCCGCGAACTGACTCTAGGGTGGCCGCCAACCAAAAAAAGTGGCCGCCAACCGGCGTTTTGCCCAAGTTTCAGGTAATTATTTATTTAGAAATATAAATGCTCCCATATTCATATAAAACTTATTTCGAAAAATAACTTGATTATATCTGCTATGCCCACATAAATAATCAGAACTTGAATTATGGACATATCATACTAATTTCAAAGAGCAAAGTTTGGAAGGCGACTAAAAGGCCGCCAACCGGCACAATGACCCTACTGTCATCATGATGTCTCGTCTGTCATATCTGTGGTTTTTAAAATTACAATTTACAGTTTTCTTTTCTTCATTATTGCATTGAGTTGAGCCGTGGTTGAGTCTTTGTTCCTCCGCATTAGTGTTGACGTGCTTGCTATAGTGCTAGCGAAGTATTTGTGAGATAGAGACTCGAGGAGATAGAAAAGGTGTTTGTGTTTTGTTCCGCTAGGAGTAAAAGTGTTCTGTGGTTTTGTTTGTCGTTATGGCTGATAACATCAGAAGAAAATGTTTGAAATGTGGGCTAAAGCCGAAGGAAGATTCGGACATCAAAGCTTACAGATTTCCTAACCCCTAAGGAACAAATATTATTGAGGTAAGTAACAATATTTACACATTATTTTTGTATGTATCATCCTAGCAGCGCCACACTACTCTGGGTACGAAGTAGTCTTGAATTTCGTACCCTCGCGGTTTAGCAGATATGAGGGGGGGGGGGGGTTGGTGGTTTTGCCAAAATGACGTCTTTACAGCAGCACCAAAACCTGTATCCGTAAATAAAGGTCATTTTTTTTTCCATAGTATATAACTTCACCAACATTTAGTACTCGTGAGGACGTTAGTACGTAATGTTTCAATCTTCATGGACGCATTTATTATGCCTTGTTATTAGGCTATTGGCATTTCTAAGTGTAATTTTAATTACCTACAGAAATAAAAACATTTTCATTTCATTTTACTTTACTAAATCAGATGACATGTCTTACAGTCTCAGCCTATACTTTTGGATAAAAATAACCATTTGCCTGAATGTAGCCCTCATTTTTCTCAAAACCACTGCATATAGATCTGTAATTATTATTTTAATCATAATTATTTTTCTAGGACCCCTGATATTGAGCAATTCTATATAACTGTGACTGGAACAATAATGAACAAGAATACTGTGGAAGAATTTAAAACTATTGACAAAGCAGCTTTTTTAAACTCCGTTGGAGAAGTGTTACGGGCTAATATTAAGAAAAAGACCTGGATCACCAATCCTGTATTGAATTTTATTGTACTGGCATTTGCTGTAAGTTGATGAAGTAATTTAAAAATAAGTTTTTAGTATGTCATCGACATCATCGACAACCCATAACAGCCCACTGCTGAGCTAAGGGTCTTTCCTCACACTGAGGAAGTATATGGACTATAATCTCCCACGCGAGTCCACCGCGGATTGGGAGATTTTGTTAGGCTAGTGGCCACCTAACTGCCGGAATTTTTCAAGCCACCCAAAGGTATCCAACATGGCTTAACGACTTCCATTGTTCTTAAACAACGAAAACTGGAACCAACACTTTAACGTGCCTTCCGAAACACGGAAGCGCTCGTGATATAAATGCCACTAGGCGGTCACCCATTCACTGACTGACCGTGCCCAACATTGCTTAACTACTTTAGTATGTACCTTCTTTGATTTATTGAAGCCAATGACATTTTATCGATAGATAAATTATGATTGTATTATAATATGCTAGAAGCGATATCTAGTGGATAATTTTCTTTGAAACTATTTCGTACCCGGGCATCTTAATATGTTGCAAACATATTTTAGAAATATGATGTACCTACTTTAAAAGATGTATATATTTAAGTCCACGAAGAATTTAGTGTGAGTTCTACTCCCTTCCTAAAAGTACAAAATAGTACGAAATCGTCGTGTAGCCTAAAAGCAGAAATATGCTATATATCATTTTGGCATCGCCACCAAACTCTACATCTGCTAAACGGCGAGGGTACGAAATTCAAGACTATTTCGTACCCAGAGTAGTGTGGCGCTGCTAGGATGATACATACATTATTCTTATGTCAATTTTGTCGTAAAATGTTTGTAAGAATGATTTTAATTTGTTTTCAGCTATGAATCTTGGGCCAAGTTTTTTTCCCGGATCTGGGGGCACGTGCCCCCGCCAAGTCGAGCAAAAAGCGGCACGGCCGTACCATCCTTTTCTCGAAGCAATTCACGCACTTTTCGATCCCCTATAACTTCGTTGTGGATAAACCTAGAAGCCTGAATTTTCAGTAACCAAGCATGCATTGTATAAACACAGTATATTTCAAAATTCATCCAATTTGAACCAGTAGTTTTAAAATTATAAATATTCAAAGTTTCCTAATTTTGTCACTCACTGACTGACTGACTCACTGACCAATCATCAAAACTCTAAGGCACTTCTAGCAGTCGTAGAAGCTTCAAATTTAGAATACAATTAGGGTTTAGTGTATAAATCAAGGAAAAACTCAAATAATTTGCAATTTCGGTCTAGGTTTCTAGATACACTAACTGCATAAATAACTTTGTAATCCCATAATAATTGTATAGGATTACAAAATTAGATGTTCAAGTGGAATCTTGCAACTCAATTTTGAAGCAGATATTTTCAACCGATTGAGCTGAAATTTGGTATACTTATGTATGTTTGGTCACAATGCAATATTATGGTACCATCAAGCTGATCTGATGATAGTTTAAGGAGGTGGATATCGCAACTCCTCAATGACTACTCGTAAACCACTCGAGTTTGGGCTCGTATGATTCGTCTTGACAAATACTTTGGTGCTAGATTGTAACCAGGGTCTGATGATGGAGCTAGAAAATGGCCATGAGAACTCGGTAATTAAATGACATAACCCAATGGGACCGTGGGGGCCTTCAGATGACCAGAGGGCTGGCAGCTATCTCTGTCAAAGGATCAACCTAGATATCCAGAGAGGGAATGCAGCCAGTCTTCTGGGCACTGTCCTACATGGTTCCTCTTTAGATTTCGATTATCTAAAGTTACCAAATCCTTGACCAACATGCATGGGATTAACCGACTCGACGCTATGTAAGGCTATTAATTATAATTATTATTGTAAACCATATTTATTAGTAAGACATGAGATTAAAAAGAGCTGCCCTTGAGTTGCTTGCTGGCTCTTCTCGGGGTACTGCATTTGGAACCAGCAACTCGTCGGTGGAGATGGGCTGCTGTTTACATTTAGCCAGTCTTCATGGAAGAGTTTAGAGTGCCTTGTTATTATAAACTATTGACTTTTCTAAGTGTAAATTCAATACCACCTACTGACAATAAACGCCTTTGACTTTAGATGACATTTTTTTATCTGTAATTACTGTAATTGAATACGTATATTTTCTTTGTAAATGAATGTATATATTTTTTGTAAATGAATGTATTTTTCTTTGTAAATGAATGTATATTTTCTTGGTAAATGAATGTTTATTTTCTTTGTAAATGAATGTATATTTTCTTGGTAAATAAATGTTATATTTTAGTAAAACAATACCTAAGAAAGTTTTTTTTTTAGCTAAATTAAGGTTTTTAAGCTTGTGTTTAAATGTATATTCAGAGCCTGTCCATATACTTCTCCGGGGTATTATTCATATCATATTCTGAGAAGTTATTTAGTAAAACTTCAATAGAATATAATATGAATAGTACTCCGGGAGAAGTATATGAATAGGCTCTGAATATACATTTAAACATTCCACTATAAAATTCAAATATCCCGCCATACGATGATACGTCAGTGGTTTTTGGGGTCAATAAAGAGATCGCGCTGTAGGTCGAGTTTTGTCGCCATATTTTTGTATGAGGTTGGCATTCTTCTCCGCTAGGAGTAAAAGTGTTCTGTGCCGAACCCACCCATGGTTATGTGAAATAGACCTATATAAAGACTGGTCTGTGATATATAGTGTGTTTTATTTATTTATACACAGAAGCATATTTTTTTTATACATTTCCTAGTATCATCTCGGAATTGTATACAATTCCCAGGAAATGTTAGTAGGTATTAGGTGATGTTAAAAAACATCATTGGTATTAGGTACCTACAGAATCATCATATCATTATTTTACACATTTCCTAAATATGCTTGGAATTACATCATTGGTATTAGGTACCTACAGAATCATCAAATCATTATTTTACACATTTCCTAAATATGCTCGGAATTGTATACGTACATTTCCTGTAACATATACACAAATAATACAAATTGCTATGATTCAATCACAACACGACGTGCGTGTGTGTGAGCTGTTCTTTGTTGAGGAGTTCGACCTATCTACGAAATGGTACCTACTTCAGAATGACAACATTTATGTGGCAACAAATCAAGTACATAATAATTAGATATGTAAGTACTTACCTACTCTTTTGAAAAGATGCCATGTCAAACCCACGGAGATGAAAATAAATCTTGAATGCGTTATCCCCGAGGGCGTCGTCGCCAGAAGTATTCCAGCCATGCGAATACACACATTTGTCACCATTTGTATTTTTTACAACGCTGTGATCATATCAGTGCTTAGAACCAAAGTAGGGTAGGTTTCCCTAATATTTATGCAAGTTTTAGAAAATCTTATTTAGAACACGTATATAGAGGAGCAGAGATGGAATGCTCCTCCATCGTAAAAATAAAGGGGGCTGACGCAGAATGTGCACTTCGCAAAATGAGCATTTCGCGGTTGGTGCACTTCTCACAAGGCGTCGTTGATCGTCAGATAAATATTTCTATATATTACTTGCATATGGATACTTTAAATGTAATGGAATTAGTTTAAAAATAAAAACCCACCTTCACTACACAAGTCTATCTTGAAAAATATGTTCGATTTTGAAAAACCATTTACTACTAGGTTTCATACATTTAACGTAGGTACCTAGGTTCTTAATCATAATCAATCACTTATAATTTTTATGTAACACATCAGACACTGATTATTATTTAGACCTGATTACTTTCTTCTTGCATTTTGGCCAGATCACACTGTATCTTTTGTAAGGTGTCTTCAGTTCTTTTGGCTGTCTCTGCCTTGATATTGTCTTCTAAATCTACAATGTCTCTTGCCAGTGTACCAGTGTCATTTACCAGAGATACAATAGTGTTGCACTCAGAATGCAACAGTGCTAGCAATTTATAAGCTTTTTTGGCTTGATCATCCTTCTTCGCATCCTGAAATGAAATGATCAATTCTATAACGTAGATAAAATAAAATTGAATGTAAACTTGTAAAGTGATATTTTACGAAAAGTCTAAAATTGTTTTACTCTGAACAATGTTTCATCAGAAATTGAAAAACATCTATCTAGTTGGCCTTCAAGTGTATTAATTTCTTTCTGAAGTTGTCTTGTATCTTCCAGTATCTTCTGTATCTCTAGATTTTGTTTATCAACATTGGAGATTATTTCTAAAATTCTTTTTGTATAAATAAATCTGGAACAATAAAACCAAGTTTTTAGTGCTGTAAATTTTTTTATACTTACATTTTATCGCTGCCTACTTGAAGCAAATAAAATGTATAAAAATATGTATGGTTAGTAGCTTTTGACGGCATGTGTTTGATATTTAAGTGAACCACATAATGGTCCTGTTTCTCATTCTCAAATTTTAACAGATTTTATAAATTATCAACTCGACTATGATTATGGTCCAATGTATCTCGTGAAATGTGGGTACCGTATATCCAGATATACAATATTATTGCATGCAATGAAAATTTACACCAACCTTTTACTTCCTCCCTTCAGTTTTTCGTAGCTTCTTTTTAGTTGGTTTCTTATTTCCTCCTTCTTTTCAAATTCTTTTTTCATGGATTTTGCATTATCTTTTAAATATACAAGTATTTTCTTACACTTTGTCCTCTCACACTAAAGACAAAAAATATGTAATTTTAACTGATTTGGTGTGGATAGTGGATTTTTTCTGATTGTCAAACCCACCAACCAACAAAATAATAAATTATTATTATAATATCAATTAATAATAAACAAATAGGTACCTCTGTCAAAGCCATATTATTTTTAAGTTTATCTATTTCAACTTTAAGATATAAATTTCTGGAGGTCAATTCTTCACTCTTCACATGTAATGATCCAATATTTCTTTGAACTACATGTAATATATTTTCTGTAGGATCATCATATCCAATGTCGGATATTCCAATACTGTGTAGGATGTTTTGAACGTTTGCCAACTCTGCTTCTGCTCTCTCACAAGATTTTTGAGCCTGAAAATATTTTTATAAGAAGATAATATGAAGACATATTAGATTTAATTCAGCAGTGGAGAACCTACCACAATGCTGGTTATAATGGGAATAAAGTTTGATAATCATAAACACAGAGAAAGAGGAAAATACTCATATTGACTAGGGATAAGCCTAAATACAGTACGGCCGTTTTAACTTGGCTTCTCTGAACATAGGCTTGGCCTGCGCAAATCCCCCTCCTACCGCCATATGGTCGCTAGAAAATGTTACTGCGCAGCCATTTGCGCAACTTCAGAGCTGTCAAGTTAAAACGGCCGTGCTGTACAAGCTTAATACCCAGTAGCTTCTAAGAGTAACTAGTTTAGTGGATCCTCTTTATGTTGGTCGAGATCTGCTCTGAGTAATGTATACCAGTAAAAGAACAGCAAAGATGCGCTTATTTGGCAGAATCTGCCTAGTATTTTTCTTTGTTCACAGAATTAATAAAATCTCATCCCTAGCAAGCAGATCTCAGATCTTGCTTGCTTTATCATGGTATCGTAACAAAAAACCAATAAACATACCTGGGAATACTCCACATCCATAACATTTCTTTCACTCTCCAAAGTATCTAATTTTTGTCTTAGAACTATAGTTGTTTCTTTAAGTTCTTTTAAACTTATACTCATATCATATTCTAAAACAGGTACTATTGCAGATTCATTTGAAATTGTTTCTTTATCATCCTCATTTTGTTCTTTTACATCTTCAAGAGGATTTGATTTATTCATTTCCTTTAGTTTTTGTAACTTCTGTATCAATTCATCTTCAGTAATTTTGTTTTCAGAATCTGGCCATAGTACTGTAACACAAGAACAAAATTTGGTTATTGATTATGGCCAGACAACAGAGTCAGAATGTTGAGACATTCAGTAGAAAGGTAACATGTTGAGACTGTTGCTTTTGGTGGAATTCATGGAATTTCTCTATCAGTCCATATGAATCCTGTTACATATTGTCAATAACAGCATTATAACTTGTTAAGTTATTAATGTTGTTTCTGGCTTAATGCCTGAAAAATAATCACATAATGTTCCTAACTGTAAAATTGTATAACATCAGAGAACAAAGATTTGGTTACATATACCTGGAGAAGAAATGTAATCTCCAATGGACTTTTGTTTGGGAAGGTTGCAGCATGGTGGAATCCAAATGGAATTGAGTTCTTCTGTGATTTTATTGCTAATATTTTGCAAAAGTAGGGACTTTTTGCTTGTTGGTGTAATTATGTTGATTTGTTTACCCTCAGTAGGTAGTCTTTCTATAAGGAACATAAACACTTGTCGCAACTCCGCTTCATTGTAGTACAGGAATGTCTGATACCCAACATCATTTTTATATCCCAGGTCCTAAAACAATAACTTCTAAGAATATAAAATGTTATATTTATAAGGTAAACATCAAAAGTGTTGTTTCCACTACGACCTAGATATGGGCATAGAAGTAAGGTATGAATTATACATGGTGTTTAATTGCATCAACCCTTCAAACCACAAGAATAAGACTCAAAAGAATTATTTATTGTCTTCAACTGACCATGGATGCCTTGCTTTCAATACCTGATAGTAGTGTTATAGAGCAGTGATCCGCAATGCTATCACAGCTCTATAACTGCGGATAAGGAGCCTGCTTTATATGATCATAATCCGTGAGGCTCGGGTTCGAATCTTGGCAGGTACCAATGAGTTTATCAAAACTTACATACCTATTTATCACTAGCTCGACGGTTAAGGAAAACATCGTGAGGTAACCCGCAGGTCCCAGAATTAATTCTGAGACATGTGTAAACGACCTGGTCCGGCGATGGGCTCACCACCTATCACGTTTAGGGGTCTAAAGAATATCTCGTGAAAAGTGGGTATATCCAGAAATGGAACACCTCTGTCTACCCCCTCGGGGACAAAAGGCATGAGGTTATTACTAGAGCACAATTTTAAATACCTATAGGATAATTACCAGCGGCCTGCCCCGGGTTTGCACAGGTGGACCTGTATTTTTTAAACACTTTGGGATGCATCTTTTATTAACTTCCTCCTGCGTAGCATTATAAGAGGAAGTTAATGGTTTGAGTAGGATGTCTGTCTGTCTGTCTGTGTGTCTGTCGACAGGATATCTCCGGATCTACTGGACCGATTGACTTCAAATTCGGTCGGTAGATACCTTAGGTCAATACCTCGATCGAGTTTGAATTTCAGACCCGTGGGTCAAATGGGACTGGGCATTTCAGACTCGTGGGTCAAAAATGTCAAAACTGTCAAAAAGGTCAAAAACGTCAAAAAGGTCTAAAATGTCAAAAATGTCAAAAATGTCGAAAAGGTCTAAAATGTCAAAAAGTTCAAAAATGTCAAAAAGGTCAAAAATGACAAAAAGGTCTAAAATGTCAAAAAAGTCAAAAAGGTCTAAAATGTCAAAAATGTTTAAAATGTCAAAAAGGTCAAAAATGTCAAAAATCTTAAAAATGTCAAAAATGTTTTCGTTGTTGGCAGTAAGCAGGTGGAAGTTTGTCCATAGAATTACATTCTCTCGTTTATTTTATTTTTATGTTTGTTACCTCAGAACTTGCGACTGGGCGAACCGATTATTTAGATGATTCTTTTTTAATTTGAAAGCTGGTGCTTCAGGTTGGTCCCATTTTAATTTCGTCTAACACTCGTACCGATTTCGATGATCCTTTTTTAACTGTTTTCAAAAAATGAAGAGGTTCTCTTCTCAATTCAACTGTATTTTTTAGTATTACTCGTTGAAGTCAGTTTTTTACTTTTCAGAGTTATAGGTTATTTAAATAGCCGGTGCCCAGTTTATTCCCGTTCCAGTAGGAATTTCTAAAAACTTGAAAAATAAAAAGAACCTACTTATGTCCTGCATAAAGATATATTTACTCTAAGTGCATCCCAAAATGTTTAAAAAAATTCCTTCATAGAGCGGTTGACGACGGTTACGACATATAAGACACCTACATACCATATTATTTCAAGTTTCTAGGTGTTATTGATTCGATGTAGTACATAATTATTTCTCTTTTTAACCAGTTTTTAGGGTTCCATAGGTACTCAAAGGGTAAAACGGGACCCTATTACTAAGACTCCACTGTCCGTCCGTCCGTCTGTCTGTCCATCTGTCACCATGCTGTATCTCATGAACCATGATAGTTAGACAGTTGATAGACGCAAAAAACGAGACCGTCAAGTTAGAAGCCTCACCATGGAATTGAGCCGTTCTGATAATGTCAAATAACTCTTCCTAAATAGTGCCAAATAGTGCCCAAAGCATATAAATAGTGCTATCATACTTTCGGAGATATTCAGGTCGTTCAGTGAGGCTGCTATCTTGACGTCAAGATAGCAGCCTCATCTCAGTACACAAAAACCACAGCACTGTTCTTGAAGAACTATATACCAAAAAACTCTTCTTAAATAGTGCCTTGGATTTGCAAAGTTTCAGAATTAGTGCTTCAAAGGAACCGAAGATATTAGGGTACATTGATGAGGCTTCCAACTTGACGTCAAGCTGGAAGTCACATCATCAACGAGGAAGAATTTCGAATTGAGACTAATGCCAAAAATCTCTTCCTAAATAGTGCCTCCGGAATCAAAACAAAGCGGAAAGATTTAACTTGTATTTTAGTCAATAAATGATGATAAACTTCCACGTACATTTTGGATTCGGTACAGATAGGAATAAACCAACTAGATCAAAATGGAGGCTCAGTTTTATGAAGAGCAACATCTCAGAATGTTTTTTTTTGTTTTTTTTTTTTGTAGCTAGGGGTACAAATTGTGATGATTTATCAAGTATCAGGATGCGGACTGGTTCAGTTTTTGAGATATAATTTTTTGAAGAATTATAACTTAATCATTTATCAAATATCAAAGAAAACGCAATGTCCAATGTCCAACTTCAAAAAAACGTTTAAATAAATTTTATTCATTGATAAAAATCTATTGGTTATTTATATTAAAAACTATTTTTATTTAATAGTTAATGTTTTGTTACGGAATACATTTATTAAAATATTTCAATTTTCTTTCATCGCCGTGTCCTAAACTGTTTAAACATACAATATTGTTTTATCTTAGGATGAATGTCAACAGGTCCATTAAAATCCGTGTTTTTTTTTATCTTTAGTTTTTCAAACAAAATCGAGTTTTTTTATAATGTATTCTTGCTTAATATCTAGCATATGAGGGTGTATTTCAACAGGCCCATAAAAATCTTCATTTCCGTGGTTTTTTTTTATCCTTAAGTTTTTTTAAAAACATCGCTTTTATTAATAAAATAAAATTTTATGCCACGGCGATGAAACATACGTGCACGGCAATGAAACAAGCGTTCACGGCAATGAAACAACTGTGCCACAGGATTGAAAGAATCAAACAACGGAAATGAAAATCCATATAAAACATAATATTTTATATACTTACCTAAGTATTATACTTACATAAAATATATACATGCCTGTCTCCGAGAGGGAAAGGCATACCCAGACTGTCTCTCCATCGGATCCTTTAAATTCCTACCAGTCCACAAACAATGGCTTGGTTCTACCCAAAGTTTGTGTTTGGGAAAAAGATTTGGATAAAATCTTTGAATTTTTTTATCTTGTGTCTGCTACTTCACGCCGCAGACCTTATAGTCGTAGTTTTTTTTATAATTTAATTATTTAGTGGCACGCCCGAGCATCAATGTGTTATACCTTTTTATATTTATTTATATAAAACCGTAATGGCCAATCGTATAGCTCCACTTGTACGCATTATGCGCATTACTTAATTCTTATGCTATTTTAGCTTAGTAGCACATTGTAATTAGGGCGACAGTTCCATATTTTAATTGGTAACCCTCTCATTAAGACCGGATAAAGAAGCCATCTTGTCTTTTCAATTGCCTTAGACACACTCGGTTCCGCGCTCGTACATTGTATGTATTTTATACTTTAGATTTCTAATAATTAATTGCTCAAACCCAAAAAATAGAGCTTTTTTTACTTCCCTTGTTCCTGTATCGAACATTTTGTACATCTAATTAGTTTTTTAAGTTATCTGCTACATATTCAGCAAGAATACATACAATATAAAGAAAACTTAAATAAAAGCGATGTTTTAAAAAAACTTAAGATTTTTTTTTATCAATGAACAAAAAATTTTTTAAACGTTTTTTTGAAGTTTGACATTGGACATTGCGTTTTCTTTGATATTTGATAAATGATTAAGTTATAATTCTTCAAAAAATTATATCTCAAAAACTAAACCAGTCCGCATCCTGATGCTTGATAAATCATCACAATTTGTACCCCTAGCTACAAAAAAAAAAAAAAAAACATTCTGAGATTTTGCTCTTTATAAAGCTGAGCCTCCATTTTGATCTAGTTGGTTTATTCCTATCTGTACCGAATCCAAAATGTACGTGGAAGTTTATCATCATTTATTGACTAAAATACAAGTTAAATCTTTCCGCTTTGTTTTGATTCCGGAGGCACTATTTAGGAAGAGATTTTTGGCATTACTCTCGATTCAAAATTCTTCCTCGTTGATGATGTGACTTCCAGCTTGACGTCAAGTTGGAAGCCTCATCAATGTACCCTAATATCTTCGGTTCTTTGAAGCACTAATTCTGAAACTTTGCAAATCCAAGGCACTATTTAAGAAGAGTTTTTTGGTATATAGTTCTTCAAGAACAGTGCTGTGGTTTTTGTGTACTGAGATGAGGCTGCTATCTTGACGTCAAGATAGCAGCCTCACTGAACGACCTGAATATCTCCGAAAGTATGGTAGCACTATTTATATGCTTCGGGCACTATTTGGCACTATTTAGGAAGAGTTGTTTGACATTATCAGAACAGCTCAATTCCATGGTGAGGCTTCTAACTTGACGATCTCCAAAAAACAACAACATGTCTGTACAAACTCCAACCCTCTGTTTTACCCCCCCAGGGGGTGATTTACGAAAAATCCAAAAATATTTGTCATGTTGTTTGTTTTAAGAAGTATTTTACAAAGTTTCGAATTGATACTATCCAAGAATTCCATTTCCAAAAGGTTTTCCATACAAACTTCAACCCCCACTTGATTGGCTGATTTTCGAAAAATCCTAGAACTAATATCTCATAGTTTGTTTTGAAGAGTATTTGTGCCAAGTTTAAAGTTGATACACGCAGAAATCACCCTATCCCATAAAAACTTCAACCCCCTTAGGGGTTGAATTTCGTAAAATCCTTTCTTAGCGAGCATCTACACTATAAACTTAACCTACACACAAAATTTCATGTTTCTATGTTCTGTGGTTTGGGCTGGACCTTGATTTTTAGATTTAGCTTCTCCCTTTTTACAAATATATTATATACTCTAGAAATCAACTCCAACGCACACACCACACAGCAATATATGTATAGTAAAAAACTGCAATACCATCATAATTTACACTATGACTATGCATATGGTATTGCAGTTTAGCCGTGTAGGATCCGGCAGAGTAGAATAGACCCACCCCCCTTTTCTTCCCGGGGGGTCGTAAGAGACGACCACAGGGAATAGGGCACAAAAACATATCTATCATAGATGCCCTCAATAAAAATTTTAGTACGGGAAAATGAAAACGGCTTTAAAACGCGCATTGCCCCAGAAAGGTCGACTTGGTCGGAGAATCCTTTTCCTCACTCGACGTCTTCGGTGAGGGCAGTCCCGACGTATCTGGGGGGGACAAAGTTCCGTTTTCTGTAGGCGGCGACGCAGCTCGCCACTCGTCACGCCGAAACATTTCCCGGAGGGGCGAAAAGCGGACGGCAGAGTGCCGCTTTGCTACTTTGAATGTTTGCGGAGGAATGGAGCGTAAACTAGATGAAGTATGTGAGATGATGTGTGATAGGAATATTGATATCCTGTGTGTGAATGAGACGAAGAGAAAGGGGAAGGACTTGTTGACGCATGGCCAATTCACAGCCATCTGGTCAGGGGTCGCTGATGATGAATATGGCAGTAGAGGTGTCGGACTTGTCCTTTCTGAGCGAATGATGATAGGCATGAGAGGGTATGAGTGTGTAGATTCTCGTCTTCTTTGGGCTAGACTGAAAGTGGGCATAACATCCATTTTTATAATTGGTGTATATGCTCCCGACATGTCAAAACCTCAAGAAGAAAGAGAATCTTTTTGGGAAGGTCTAAGAGAAGTATGTCTGAAGCGAAAGCCCAATGAACGATTGGTAATGTTAGGGGATTTTAATGCTTGGGTTGGCATGAAAAGGGATGGATATGAAAAGGTACTGGGGGCTTTCGGTGATGTAAGAGTTAATGAGAATGGGATAAGACTGTTAGATGTGTGTGCAGAGATGAATCTGAATGTGACAAACACTATGTTTGAGCACCGACAGGTCCATCTGTACACGTGGCAGAGAGGTAATGAGAGAAGCTTGATTGATTTTGTGATTGTAGATGAAAGACTGAGAAGCAAAGTCACAGATACCAGAGCATATAGGGGGGCCAACGTGGGCACAGATTATTACTTGGTAGTGTGTCGAATTAGCGGTCTGTTTTCACGTTGGAAGAACCGTGCACGGGTAAATGTGACTGCGCCAGAACGTATAAAAGTAGAGAGATTGAGTGACCCTGACGTGAAAGAGCAGTATAAAAATAAAATGAGAGAAATTTTTTAAAAAGAATTAAAGGATGTCTGTGGAAATGATATTGATTTGATCTGGAATGTTTTGAAGAAGAATGCGGTAAATATTGCGAAGGAGGTATGTGGTGTAAGTAAAAGGAGGAATGCAAAGAACATGATGGCTGACTGGTGGGATTGGGAGACGAAAGGTGTAGTAGATGATAAGAAGAAAGCATGGCTGGACTTGTTGGCGGTGAAAGCCGACTGCAGAGTGTATGATTGTGAACAAAATAGGGAGAATGTAAAAAGAACAAAAGAGCGGTATGCAGAGTTTAAAAGGAAAGTTAAAGAGTGCGTGGCGAGAAAGAAAGAAGAGAAGAATAATAAGTTGGATCAAAAATTCTGCTCTAGTTTTCGAAATAACATAAAGTTATTTTGGATACTTGTAAGGAAAGCGCAGGGGCAATCCACAAAATCTTCTCTGAGTGGAATACGGGATGAAAGTGGTGAACCTATGTTTGAAGAACGGCATGTACTAGAGCGGTGGAAAAGTTACTTTGAAAGTCTGTTTGAAAAGCAAGAGGATGAGCATGAGAGTGAAATTTGTGAGATATCAGTTCCACCGGAAGATTTCGAAATAAGTATGAAAGAGATTGTGGAAGCGCTAAAAAGTATGAAACTAGGTAAAGCTGCAGGATATGATAGCGTGACGGTAGAAATGTTAAGGGCTGGTGACACGTTGGTAACAGGCCTGCTGCAAAGACTCTTTAACCTATGTTTGGAACATGGCCGGGTACCAGATGACTGGACTAAGGCGGTAATTGTACCACTATATGTATAAAGGAAAGGGGTCGCAACAGGACTGTAAGAACTATCGTGGCATTAGTCTCTTAAGTGTGGTCGGCAAACTATATGCGAGGATATTGATTGATAGGGTCAAGAGTGAAACGAATGAGAGGATATGGGATGTTCAGGCAGGCTTTAGAAGGGGGATGGGATGCATGGATCAAGTCTTTTTCTTACGGTGCGTCACTGAGAAATTTTTGGCAAAAGACCAAAAAATATTCTGCGCCTTTATAGACCTGGAAAAGGCTTACGATAGAGTGAGAAGGAAGGAGCTATGGTCAACACTGGCCATGCATGGGTTGAACCCTATTTTGGTACAGGGTCTGAAATCCCTCTATAGGGATTCTAGAGCCTGTGTCAGAATTAATGGCGCCTACTCGGACTGGTTTGACATCTCTGTGGGTGTTAGACAGGGTTGTGTAGCATCGCCATGGCTTTTCAACCTTTTCATGGATAGCTGTTTGACAGATTTGAAAGAGCGAGATTGTGGAGTACGAATGGGAGAGGTACGTGTCAAATGCCTGTTATACGCCGATGATCAGGTAATACTTGAACCATCGGCGTGTGAGTTGCAGGACACTGTAACTCTTGTGAATGAGGCTTTTAAGAAGAAAGGCATGAAAGTGAATGAAGCAAGACAAAGGTAATGGTTCTGGAGAAAGATACTGACATGTCTGAATGTGATATTATAATTGAAGGCGAGAAAATAGAACAAGTGTCAGAGTTTGTTTACTTGGGAAGTAAGTTTACAAGAGACGGAAAGTGTGACAGTGATATTGAAAGGAGGGTGAATGCAGGGAACATGATTAACGGAGCTTTGCACTCCTTTATGAAGAGCCAGAATGTGACAAATAAAGCACGTCTGGCTGTACATGATGGTGTGTTGGTACCTACGTTGATGTATGGCAGTGAGTGTTGGGTATGGCAGAAGAAGCACGAAAGCAGAATAAATGCAGTTGAAATGCGTTCATTAAGAAGCATTAGTGGAGTAAGATAGATAGATCGAGTGAAAAATAGTGTGATCCGAGAGCGTTGCGGCTTGAAAGATGATATAGTGACTAGGATTGAAAGAGGAATGCTCAGGTGGTTTGGTCACATTGAGCGGATGAATGAAAGTCGTCTAACGAGACAAATATACAAGGGTGTTGTGAATGGGCGAGTCGGTAGAGGACGACGTAGGCGTACCTACATCGACCAGATTGGCGATGTGTTGAAGAAAAGACAGATAAAGAGTACCCGAAACCGACGAGCATGCATGAGTCGTTTGATGGATGTGGAGGAAGCGCGTGAGATCTGCCAGGTTCGTAGCAAGTGGCGGTCTGTTGTCTCTGCCTACCCCAATGGGAAATAGGCGTGAGATTATGTATGTATGTAATTATGTACATAATCCAATTGAGTACCAATTTATTTATTAACAAACTATTAAAATAATATGCTGAGGAGTTTCACAACCTGCTTCTTCTCCTCAACCATACATGCTGAAGGGGCAGAGATTACTTTCAATAAGTGAACTTATAAGTCCCTACTTTGAATAAAAACTTTTTGACTCGAGCAAAGTAAGTACTTGGGGTCTGATTTGTGGGTTTGATAATAGGTTTAAATATAATTTAAAGAAAAAATACAAATATTCAACATTTGCTTTACCTTACAAATTGATGCTATTTGAGCAGCCACTTCAATCCTATGTGATATACCAGCAGGCAGTTTAGTCGGTACTTTTAAAGTTGGGTTTATAGCAATTAAACAAAGTGATGTTGCTTCAATTATAGTTGCCACTGACAAGTCACAAATATTCTTGACTTCATCTTCAATGTTTCTAAAAAGAAATACAGAAACATTTTTATATAATGATTTTCAATTTTAGCCTTCTAATCGGCTACAATTCGAAAAATATTACTATAAATTAGAAATAACATAATTTTATTTATTTACATATGTATTACCAATAATAATACAATGTTTAAAAAATAATTTATTTCAAATTGATAAGACTTACATATTCAACTGTCGAAGAAAATGTAAGATAATAGAATCCACTTCTTCCATTGCTTACTGCAGATAGTATTTTATCTAAAGGGAAGCTTACTGTCGGCTTATAACGGAGAACTCAAGATGTAAAATCAATCAGTAGAGCACAGACCAGTGGGTCTAAAATGGCCACTTTGAGCAATTCCTCTGAGCAATTCTCCTTTTCTGAATTCTCAGTAAATCCTAAGCAATTCCTCTAAATTTCGTAAAATGGTCCCATAATTTAGTGATTCACTGTCAATTTAATTCATTAGCAGATTCGTATTTGGTGAAAAATTCGAATATGAATCGAAATAGAATTCTATTATGATTCACCCGAAACGGCCTTTTTAGACCCGCAGTAATAGCCAATTAGGAACAAAATTTTTGTCCAATTAAAGAGACGTTGGGGGAGGCAGAGAAAACAACATATAGAATCTATCTTATTTCTCAGTCCCCCTTGAGCGATCGGTCTCATTCCACTCTAGTATCTGTTTCACACATTTTACATAAGTATTGGCCTCTGTCATCTTTATTAGGGATGCCCTGCTTTCGTATTTAACCGAAACATCGGTATTCAATCGAAAATAGTGATGTGATTTTTTTCGATTTTTATCGGTTTTTGTTTTCCGGTGTAATGGGTTTCTACTTTTGTAATTATTTTTAAGATTTTAAAATAAAAGGCGTTTGAAATAGGCACATTTATTTTTATTCTATATCTACATAAACTGATAGTCAACATTTCAAAAACAGGCCAAGTGCCCGAAGGGTTCCGTACCATTATCTATGAAAACGGCAAAAAAACGTTTGTTGTTTATAGTATCTGTTGTTAAAGCGGCAACAGAAATATTTTGCGAAAATTTCAACTGTCTAACTATCGCGGTTCTTGAGATACAGCTTGGTGACAGACAAACGGACGGACAGACAGCGAAATCTTAGTAACAGGGTCCCATTTTTACCCTTTGGGCACGGAACCCTAAAAAAGAGGTACATTCAAGAACGTAAGTTTTGGAAATTTTTTCATATAAACCGCCAATGCTGTTGATACTTGGTGGCTGAATACTTGCGCTGCATACTGGATCTGAAAAACGACATTTCGTAAAATAAACAATCTGATCAGCATAAACACGAATATCAATTGATGAATCTTATTTAGTTATTATAGGTAATATGATTGAAAGTAAGTTGTTTGTGTGTAAATAAACATTTTTGTTTTATACTACAAGACAAGGTCAAGATGTTAAACCTTTTTACAGTAATCTCGACTATCTCAAGTGATTCTATAAGTATGAATTTGTAGAATCACCCTAATATGAAATCACAGTTACTTTACGAAGTTATCAAACTAGACTGAACAAACATAGAAACGAATTGGCGGCTCAACTGCAAGAATCAGGGAGCATTAAGTTCTGTCGACTCAAACGACACAGTATCCAGGGACTGGCGGAAAGATTCGCAGAGAGTGACTGAGAGATGACTCACTGGACAAGTCTCTCGCTAAAGGACAAAATTCAGAGTTCTTCAGACAGCTTATTGGATTATTGTTGCTCAGCGACAGATCGCCAAGTAGCAGACTACAAAAGGAAAAAAATAAAAAAATAAAAAATAATCTCACGCCTTTCATCCCCGAGGGGGTAGGCAGAGGTATTCCATTACTGGATATACCCACATTTCACGAGATATATTGGACCCCTAAACGTGATAGGTGGTGAGCCCATCGCCGGACCGGGTCTATTTACACATGTCTCAGAATTAATTCTAAGACCTGCGGGTTTCCTCACGATGTTTTCCTTCACCGTCGAGCTAGTGATAAATATGTACGTAAGTTTTTTGAAAAACTCATTGGTACATGCCAGGATTCGAACCCGAGCCTCACTGATTTTCGGCCGGCTCTTTAACCGTCCGGGCTATCACTACAAAAGAAAAAAAAAAAAAAAAAACTTTACGAAGCCACTGTCAAGTAAAGTAAAAAGTTCTTAATATTTATGTATAGCTGTAACGATCTAAAGGTACTTATGATATTTGTGTTATAAACGATAAAAATCATTTTTATTTTGATTATTAGCTATAATTTATTTAACCGAAAGGGCTGTAAAACTGATATAAATGAATCCTATATTTTGTGCTAATTCTACTTTACTATGCAAGGAAGAATATGAATTAAGTTTGGTTTAAAGAAAAAAAGTGAAAAAATGAACTTTCTATACAATATGTGCTTCAAATTTGAAAATTTTTTACCTTCATTTTATCATAAGCTTGGTGCTGCGTGCTTTGCCTCCGTTCCCATCCACATTATAAGACATCTCAAGGAAAGCCCGTTGTGCTTGTTGCTGTCCTGCAATAAAGAGATATTTTATTTGAAAATTGTTAAATGAAAAAATAAAAATATCACGCCTTTTATCACCGAGGGGGTAGGCGGAAGTATTCCATTACTGGATATACCCACTTTTAACGATATATATCGGCCCCGGAAGCCAACCCACGATTTAAGGGGGGGGAAGGGGGGGAGGGAGGAGAGGGGCTACCCCCCTGTACCACTCCCCCCTCTCGGAAACAATTAGTTTTTTTTTTATGAATTTTTTAAAAATGGTATGAAAACACGCAATGGAGCGAAAATCGCTTCCGCTTGTTAAAAAAAAAGCTCGCCGGTACAAAATTTATACTAATCCGCGTCGGAAATCGCTCCTCTTATTAAAAATCTAGTTCTCTCTAGTAATCGCCAGTCGCTAGTTTCTGGGGAGGGTTTGATTTGTGTGGTCATAAAAAAAAATAACCTAACATCGAAGGCTATGGTGGGAGCCGCATTCGCGGCTCCCACCATAGCCTTCTAACCTATTAGGGACCATGTCGGATCTGAGTGGGCACTCCCGCTCGCTCGCTTGGACAGTTAAGCCTAAAGGGGCCATGTCGATTCTCACAAATATTAATAAAATGCGCGGATAAAAGATGACTGAAAATAAAATGACATGGCCGCCGCTGCCGCGCATTGCGTTCCGATACACGTTACCATTCATTAAATAAAATTAAAAGTAAAAAAAACAATACCATATTGCGTATTTTAAGCAATTATATTAATATTTATTGCGATGTTATTAAATTATATGTGAAATAACGTAAATTTCTACAAATTATATGTAAATTTCAAATAAAACCAAAGCATTTCTACCATAAGTAGACAGAACGGAACGCAACTTTTGCCTAACTGTCATTGAAAAAAAAAAAAAAAGAAAAAGACCACATAAAATTATTGTTTTTGAAATTGAAATAACTAAAAAACTACGAGTTTCCGAAATCTAAAACTTTGTAAATATGCTAATAAAAATATGATCTTTCAAATAAATAACATGTGAATTGCCAACTCGTGGGTTGATAATCAAAACCTGAGCCTCGGCCCCTTAACCGTGATAGGTGGTGAGCCCATCGCCGGACCGGGTCTATTTACACCTATATCTCAGAATTAATTCTGGGACCTGCGGGTTTCCTCACGATGTTTTCCTACGTTCCCACAAAATTGCTACGAAAGCATTTCAGCAGATGTGGGTGTGGGACAGATGTGTTTTGATCGACTGTCACACCTCGGTAGTCTCGGAACACAGAAAATTTTACTGTAAAACTTTTACAGATTTTCTTTTACAGTGAAAGAGAATCTGTGAAAAAACAACCTAACCAAACTTCTAAGCAGTAAAATATAATGATAATAGACTCACCAAATGTCCAGATTCAATATCCAAGTAGCAGGAACTCGATAAACGTCAACCGATGAAAGAAACTTGAAAATACCACTCGAAAAACTAAAACACTCAACGGAATAACATTTAGATCACAATTTAGATAGCAGCCATATTGGAAGTAAATACAGACCAGAGACCAGTAACCAGAAGCTACAGACCAACCGGAAGTAAACTACCAACAAAACAACTTGACTCTTTTTTTAATTACTCACACATACAAATTCGTGAGCATGTGGTCCTCCGTACCACCTCTTAATTCTTTTCGAAAACCACCTAGAAGTAATGTGACGGTGATTGTGACGCTGATTTCTGCTATCATTTTGATTGTGACGGCTTCCTCGCAGAAGGATGGATCAAAATAGGTGGCACGGAGGTTCACATGCTTTGTCTATGGTTTTCACACAAATCGTCGAATTCCAAGAGAATCACACCATGTACCGGCGAAATTAACATTTTAAACCAATGTGACGGAATATGTGACAGCTACAAACACATTCTTTACCTAAGTGACGCAATAGGGACAGAGAAATAAGCGATCTTTTTTTCAGAAGCATGTCTTGAGTTTGGCCACCATTTTAACGTCAAAAATCCTATTGAAATATGCATTTAAATAAAAACCTAATAGAAATTCGAAACCGTTTAGTCACGACAAATAGCTCATGATATTATTTCCACGACTACTTCATTATTTTTTAAGAAAAACGTGAATGAATTTTTCATATACACGAATTAGGGTGACCAATGTCTTAGATCACTTTAGGACATTCATCTATGTATAAATAAAAAAATTGAACTCTCATCGGCTCTAAATTCAAAAGAAATGTTTGCTGTCCGTATAATGAATAATAATCATTTAAAAAACGAATAAACACGCTGTAATGGTAAACTGAAATAAAGCTGAAGAAATATTAATAGAAAGTATAAGAATTAATGGAATACCGCTGCCTCCTCGGGGATAAAAGGCATGAGATTTTTTTTTTTTATTTATAAGAATTAAATAATTAAAGACACAATTTATGTTATCGTAAATAACACTGGATCGACATTCGCACAATTCGATTTATTAGTAATAAAGTAATAATCTCACGCCTTATATCCCCGAGGGGGTAGGCAGAGGTATTCCATTTCTGAATATACCCACCTTTCAACAGATATTTTTTGGACCCCTAAACGTGATAGGTGGTGAGCCTTTCGCCGGACCGGGTCTTTTACACATGTCTCAGAATTATTATTAATTATTAGAAATGTATCAGTGTATGTCCTGTAGATTACCCTAATAAATAAATAAATAAATAGAATTAATTCTGGGACCTGCGGGTGTCCTCACGATGTTTTCCTTCACCGTCCAGCTAATGATAAATATGTACGTAAGTTTTTGAAAAAGTCATCATGCCAGGATTCGAATCCGAGGCTCACTGATTTTCATCATGTGAAGCGGGCTCTTTAACCGCAAGGCTATTACTCTTTGAGTATTAAACCAACAGGAGACGTCACGCGCACTAGTTTCTTTACAAAAAAGTCTGCCACTTTCTGCGGGGGGGACGAGGAACAATCACAAATAATGTTAAAACAAACGCATTTTTTGATAAAACAATTAAACACTAGCTTGAACTAGGTGCACACAAATACATTCACCAATACAAGCACTCCGTGAACTCAAACAAACTAGTTGTATTTAACCGGTGTGCTCAAAGACCGACACGTTTTTTTGGCAGAGGGGAACGCCTGTCAGTGGCGTCTCCGGTTGGTTTAATACTCAAAGCTATTACTGCTCTTGAGATTACATTAGATTAATTACTTTAAAAATAATTTTGGAAAGTTCATATTTTGAAATAAGTATGTTTATGTTTTTAAATTATAATCAAAATTAATAGTTAAAAAAATAATACGAAAAGACCCCAATCCGATTTAAATAATAGTTTAAACTAATCGTCATATCAGCAGTAAGATGTATAGACAAAAGAGAGAGTAGATTCTTTTTATTTTGTCAATGTAGGTATTTTCGACTTTAATAATTAACCTATCACGTGTAGGGGTCCAATATATCTCGTGAAATGTGGGTATATCTAGAATGGAATACCTCTGGCTACCCCCTCGGGGATAAAAGACGTGAGATTATATATATATATATATATATTTAATTAAGCAGTCACTTATTATTTAAAACTTTTGCCTGATACACCCAAGAGTCATTTTTGCGAGCAGCAATCTTTTTCCACCCCGCTCCGTGGCGACGAAGCCCTCTCTTATAGTAACAATGACAATTACAATAAAAAAGGATTTCTTACATGTTTATGACCATTTTGTGTCGAATGGGTGGGAATCGAATAAAAAGACGGTGTTACTGGCTTCTCATTGTTTAACTCTAATTAGGGTCCTGGTAATAAAGCTTGAGCTTACAAGCGACAATTCTACCGAATATATCAGGCTTAGCGTTTGTCGTACATGTATCATTATTCATTACAAGATGTTTCAATAAATATTATAATAAAAACTTACTGTCTTTTATTGAATTCTTTATTTTCATTGAAATTTTCGATTCTATATAGTTATTGTAGATAAAACATACTTAGATATTGGTAGGTAGACAATAAACACCCCTCCTTTACCGTTTGCGAAGTCCCTACCGCACTTCAGTATAAAGTACTTTCAGTCAAGAAGGTGGACTCGGAATCAGTCCCAACAAAATTATAGTCACCCTATACAGTAACTTTCCATAGTAATGGACAAATCCAATTTTCTCTTAAACGAATAAAGTAGTCGTAAAAATAATATCATGAGCTATTTGTCGTGACTAAACGGTTTCTAATTCCTGTTAGGTTTTTATTTAAATGCATATTTCAATAAGATTTTTGACGTTAAAATGGTGGCCAAACTCAAGACATGCTTCTAAAAAAAAGATCGCTTATTTCTTTGTCCCTATTACGTCACATATGTAAAGAATGTGTTTGTAGCTGTCACATATTCCGTCACATTGGTTTAAAATGTTAATTTCGCCGGTACATGGTGTGATTCTCTTGGAATTCGACGATTTGTGTGAAAACCATAGACAAAGCATGTGAACCTCCGTGCCACCTATTTTGATCCATCCTTCTGCGAGGAAGCCGTCACAATCAAAATGATAGCAGAAATCAGCGTCACAATCACCATCACATTACTTCTAGGTGGTTTTCGAAAAGAATTAAGAGGTGGTACGGACGTCCACATGCTCACACAAATTCAGCACACACACAGACGCAAATGGAATGAAAAGCGAGAGTGTAAGTGGGACTTTACAATGAGTGCGAGAAGTGTTATCGTGTCCTTATGGTCAGGGCCAGCAGGAAGGCCCTGCAGTAGAGTTTCAGACCTGTGACACTCTTGACACTTGTTATAGTCTATTTTTTTTTTAATTTGTCCCTTTAGGGAAAGGCAAAGGGATCTAGCCCATACAGCCTAGTCTGTTGTAAATTTTAATCTTAGATAAATGGCTCTGCTTCAGAGACCATGCACAAAAATTCTGTGTCTTCAACACTTTCTACATCCCTCCCTTGTTTATTAACAGTAAAATGATAGCACTTTTACTGAAGACTTCGTTGTGACTTTTTGGGACAATCCAAAAATATGCATCCCACGCATTTTATCGAATTTCCCATTCACTGCACACCTTCACGGACACTTGCCACATAATAAACTATCACTATTATGAGCCAAAACCCGAAATACACAGCAAAAAGAAAATTATACAAAAAACATGACGTCCCTCTTCGGATTCCCGCCAAAAAGTCGTTATAGTCTATTTCGCACCAAATGGGTTCGGTGACAGTTCACATTTTTCCTTTTTACGCATACAACTTTCTAGTAAGAAAAATAAATGGTTCCAAAAATAATGAATAATTTATTATTATGTCATTGCTAAAATACAATAATTGTCGCCTCTAAAATTCTAAATTAAAATCTCAGACAATCAAAATAAAGAAAAATATAAAGAAAACAATAGATAAATAGGTAAGATATCCTAAAAATACGTATTGCGTGGAACGGAACTTTTACTCATAGGGATTGACACAACATAATCTACATTAAATCGATGAATCGAAGCGTTTTGGCGGGAATCCGAAAAAAGGTGCAATGTTTTTGTAAAATTTTCATTTTGTTGTATCTTTTGGGTTTAAAATAGTAAAAGTGTATTATGTGGCAGGGGTCTGTGAAAGTGTACAGTGATTTGTAGATTCGATAATGTATGATTATTTTCGTATTGCATCAGAAAGTCGATGAAATTTTTTTTTATTTTACAATGTTTTTCCCTTATATAACCAGTGAAATTTAAACATATTCAATAAAAAGTAATCTTGAAAAATCATTCTACCAATAAAGTATAAAATCGATTCCATTTCCTTTACAAACTTACTCGAAACTTTAGAAAAATCGATTGGATTTCATTAGGACACATCACTTCAATCTTGGATTTTCATTTGTTTTACTTAATTTTCGTTGTAGTTTGATTCCTTTGTGTTGTGTGAGTGTCGTCATCGCTAATATAATATTCCGAGAAACGATGATTTACGGGAACTATGGTTATCTTTTCTAATTCCTCACAAATACTTACAATGAAGAGTTAAGTGGGTTTTTGAAAGACCAATTACAGAAAAAACCTGTGTGTCAAAAACACTGCTAAATACTAATTTGACGGAAAGGGTGATCGCATTCAGGCTGTTTTGTATCCCCTCAGACCAAATAAAATCCCTCACTGAAGTGGAAATAATGCATGGCATCCCACTGAGTACTTCTGGTAAGCTTTTGAATATTAAGATTTTCTGACCAATCTGATCAAATTGTATTAGTGTTTAATTTTTATTTAAATATCTATATTTTCCATTTTCAGATGGAATTTTTTCAAGTGAACACACCTATTTAAAATCTGAAACGGAGGTCAATGAATTCACTGTAAAAATACTAAAAGATCGTAAGTATGTATCATTGTTTATATTCTGCTTCTAAAATAATTTTTTTTTTATGTCAAATATAATTTATTTTCTAAACATACAAAAAGTACACTAAGAAAGGTCAATAGTCTAATAACAAGGCACTCTAAGCTCGTCCATGAAGATTGGCTAAATGTAAACAGCAGCCCATGTCCACCGACGGATTGCTGGTTCCAAGTACAGTACCCCGATAAGAACCAACAAGAAACTCAAACTCTTTCTAATCTCATGTCTTACAAGTAAATATGGTTTACAATGATAATTATGATTAATAGCCTTACAGTCGAGTTGGTTAATCACATGCATGCTGGTCTACTAAGTAGTCTGGATCTTTTATTTTCTATAATAAAGTTGTATGCTTACAGAAAAACTTTCGAAGGACAGCCCGATATCAGCGAAACCATGGAAACAACAGGGGAAGCAGTAGAATTTATAGATAAACTGTGTCAATGGCTAAAAAACAGCAACAAAACAAAGAAAGCTTCACGGCTCTATTCAACCCGAATCTGAGCATTTCAGTTTTTGGCATGAAGCAAAGGACATTATGAAAAGTGTTTCATTTTTAGACTCAACCAGTAAACTATAAAAAATAATAAAACACATTATGGGCGTGTTCCTTCGTCAGAAGGATGAATCACGACAATAAAAAGCTTTGTAAGGATAGGAAAGTTGCTGTTCAAGGAGCATAATATTGTGTACATTTTTCAAAGAAATCCAAATCAAGACCCATTAGTAAATTTCTATGTCCCCAAAATTTAAGTGCAATAATTGCAAAAGAACATACAAATATTACAAATGAAATAGAAAACTTTGAGATTAAAGAACAGCAACATAGCTTATCCTTACCAAAAACTTTTTATTGATGTACAGAGAAGTAACTTTTTTGGTCCATACTTTAAATAATATTATCTAATTAATAAAATAATTTACTGGTTGGGCTGCACCATTCATAAAAAAGAAATTAATAAGTTTTGTATGAAATTGATATTAAGAATGCACAATCATAATTGGTATAACATAAACAATTTCATCATCATTATCAGCCTACATTTGTCCACTGCTGGAAATAGGCCTCCCATAATGATTACATACATAAATAAAGAAATAAAAAGAAATAATTTCGAATTGTTTTTTATTGCTTTTTGAAAAATAAAACTTAACAGTGGCCCTATATCGATCTTTTTTATAAGCACATCACTAGCCATATCGATATCGATTACAATTGAAAGGGGTACTTTCACAACACTATGCGACACTAGCGCTCGGTGAACTTTTAGGAACTATTGCTTAAACGGAAGAGTGTCCTATATGTCTCCGACTAGTTAAAGATATCTGTGGTTTCAGCCACAGACCAGGTTTCAGCTATATTTCAGTCAAATGTCAATTCACAATTGTCATTTGTCAATAGAAATCTCTTTTGCAGTGTTGCCAACTGCTACCCTTACCCCTTACCTACTTACCTTACATGTTGCGAAAAGTAGCCTGATTGCCCGATTTTTTTTGACACAAAAAAGTAGCTAGAAGTAGCTAACTTTAAAATAGGTGAAGTAAGTAGATTACGTGTATTTTTTCATAGGTAAATCAATTTGCAGTTTATCAAAAGTTTATTAAAAATTTCCTTTGTGGAACACCCCCCGATTCTCTTCTGATGATTTTAAATAGGCCATGGTAGAGGAAACCAAAAGCGGTTATTTTTCCCACGAAGAAATTATTTAAATGGAGACAAAAATTATGGATGACATCTAGAAGAGAATTTACACTTTTAAATAACTAAACGTTGTTAATAAAAAAGCGTTTAGTGGAAAAGAACAAATGCCAAAAGTCCATGTGTTCTGGGTACCCCACTTACACCTGCCCACGGAAGACAAAACCGTGTAAAATCGATAGTTCTTGGACAGACTAAGATAATATGTAATCATACCACATTTTTATAAGTTGAGGTTTAAAAGTTATTCGTTACCTAGTGAATTTTGTAGGTTATTATGAGATTTTAGGTACCAAAGACGTGTAAAGAAAAAGTTTCTCTAGAAAAGAAAATGATTTTCTTCCAACCTCTTTGTTAGAAAATAGCACTGCCTACCACATGCCATATAAGTTACTCTATGCCAGTGAATGATGGCTTGGGCAAAAAATATCGATACCTATATTAAAATATCGATATTTTTCCAAATACTAAATTAGCATATTATATAGGTATATCGTCGCTATTTTTAATGGCGATATATTGACATTTATTTTACAGTATCGAATTCGTATCAATTTTAATATATTTTTAACGCAATTCTGGTTTCGTGTTTCATTTCATGTTAGGTACTAGATACTTGCCGACTCAAGCATTTATAAAAATATACTATTTTCATCGTCCTTTTTTACGAATTTGGGAATATGTATATGTAGTAATAATAATGTAAAACTGACGATATATCGATATTTTTCACTCGATTTTTATCTATAGTATTTAGAAATGTCGATACGATAAATATCAATTTATTTTTTCACTTGGCCATCCGTTCAATTTTACCACAACAACAAAAAAGTTTTTGTATTAATCAAAGACATTAAAATATAATAGCATAGAGGGGGCATTGGGAATATTTTCATATAAAACTTTGAAGCTCAAGCGTCATGTCCTTGTCATGTCAGTTAGTATGAACGCGAGCTGTCATTCGGTCGAAATTGTACTAGACTTATTCCACTTGGAATAACTTTTGGCTTCAAATAATCCTCGCTTTGTCCCCTTCATGCCTTATATTATATTTTAATGTCTTTGGTATTAATAGATTTCCCAATCGATCGATTCGTGTTTCTATGATATTTCTGTTTTATTTGACTCAATATTTTCAACTGCTAGATTAATTTAAAAATATGGAAAATTTCGACTTGTTATGAGTCAATATAACAAGCATAGTGTGATACCCCGTGGGTGTCTATTTCAGTGGGTACCAAAGCTGCCGATATTCTTTAGCGACTATGAGAGTAAGGTCGTTTTTCGTTAGTGGTTTTCTGGTGGTTTTAGATGTTGAATCTGGTGGAAAGTTAATTTAACTGTTGGCAACACTGTGCGCGATAATTATGGATCGGTAATAACGCGCTTGTGGGGGCCTTTATTGTCGGATAGGGCAATTTTAACAACCTGTGTGGGCAAAATTTCTGATCGGGTCTGGCAGCACCGATCATATCATCTCAAACTGGGCCCTATTTTATAAAGCTACACAAAGATATTGTAACATACAATATCTTTGAAGCTACAGGTTACAAGTTACAGGGAAAAAAGCAGCAACACTGATTAATTAAACAGCAACACTAGATAAAATTACAGGTACAGGTGTTTTATAAAGCTACAGGTCATTTTATTTACAATCTACAGGAACCCGTGCCTGTAACTTTCCATAGACAATTTAAAACACATCATTGTATGCGTATACAGACCCCCTTATAGTGTAAATTTTTAAAATTTTGAAAACAAAATGGATGAGGTCTTAAAGTTGTTAAGTAAATATAGTAAAAGTGTTGTGGTCTGTGGTGATTTTAACGTGGATCTGCTTGAACCAAGCTTGTATAAAACTAGGATATTAAGTTTATTAAAATCTTTTAATTTAATGAATGTATTTACAGATCCTACCAGAATCACAGAAACTTCGGCAACTTGCATTGACAATAGCTATTGTAATTGTATTCCTAATAGTAAAACTATAATAAATAAGCTAAAATCCGATCACAGCGGTTAGTGTATTTTACTCCCTGTGGACAATCGCGATTTATCAGTAAAAATTCAGATAAGACCTGTCACAGTATGTAAAATAGAGAAATATAAAAGAGCACTAGAGTGTAAGTTACCTTTGCCCGATCCTGTTGATTCTGATCCAAACGGCTATTTTAAGAAATTCTTTTCTGTTTTAACCGAGGAATTTGATTCACATTTTGAACTTAAAAATAAAATACTTTCTAATAAATTTAAATTTAGCGAATGGGCTACCATTGGTATTCGTAAAAGCAGGGTCAAATTATTTGAATTGTATGAAAAGCGATCATATACCCATGATGAAAAGTTTGTGAAATATGTTAGAAACTATTCTAAAACATTCAAAAAGGTTTGTGCTTGTGCAAAAGCAATGTCCATAAGTAATACTATTAAAAAATCGGATAACACAATAAAGGCTGTTTGGAAAGTAATAAACAGAGAAACGGGTAGAGTGAAACCACGTGACCATGACTTAGCTATTCAAACGGACTACGGCCTATTTACCAAGAGTGAGGATGTGGCTAGGGAATTTGAACATTTTTTTACTAATATACCTATTAAAACAACAGAACACCTTAACTCATCCACATCTCTTGCCATAACTTTTCTACGAAAAAATGTAAGTAGCTGTAACGAATCTCTTATATTTAGACACACTAGTCCGGATACCGTTATTAAAACTTTTAGAGCACTTAAACTTAAAAGTACTGAAGATATTTGAAGCATGTCTGTTAAGGTATGTAGCTTCATCATAACCTTAGTCGCACCATATTTAGCTTATATCTTTAACAATTGTATTGACAAAGGATTATTTCCTGACCTAATGAAACATAGTAAAGTTATTCCTCTTTTTAAATCAGGAGAGAAAAAAGACCCCTCAAATTATAGACCTGTTTCTGTTTTACCAGTACTTAGCAAAGTTTTTGGAAGGTTATTACTTGATCAAATGATTTCACACTTCAATCTAAATAACTTATTTCATAACGAACAATTTGGCTTCACCAAAGGTCGTTCAACCACGGATGCTGGAATAGCATTACTCAAGAATATTTTTAATGCCTGGGAGAAATCTCAAAACGCAATTGGAGTTTTTTGCGATCTATCAAAAGCATTTGACTGCGTAGATCATGAGACCTTGCTATGTAAATTAAATCATTATGGAGTCAACGGTAAAGCGCTTGATATTTTACAGTCCTATCTCGAAAATAGGATACAAAAAGTAAAAATAAATGATTGTAAATCACAGGGCGCACCCGTAAAAATTGGAGTGCCTCAAGGTTCGATTCTTGGTCCTTTTCTTTTTCTTGTATATATGTATAAATGATCTTCCATTCATGGTAGAGAGTTTGTCAAAGATAGTGTTGTTTGCTGATGATACATCTCTGATTTTCAAAGTAGATAGACAAGCTCAGAAGCTCGACGAGGTAAATGACACTCTTCAACAAATTCTCACATGGTTCACTGCAAACAATCTAGTGCTCAACGCTAAGAAGACCAAATGTATAAAGTTTGTACTCCCTAATGTTAGACGAGTAGAGATAATTTTAAACAATGACAAATTAGATTTTGCTGATAATACAGTTTTTTTGGGGATAACGATAGACTCCAAACTTCAATGGAATTCTCATATTTCTGCATTATCTAACAGACTGAGCTCAGCTGCTTATGCCGTCAGAAAAATCAGATGGCTTACTGATGTAGACACAGCAAGACTCGTTTATTTTAGCTACTTTCACAGTATAATGTCCTATGGCATCTTGCTGTGGGGCAGAGCTGCTAATGCAGAATCTATTTTTATTTTACAAAAAAGGGCTATACGCGCCATTTACAAATTAAGATGTCGTGATTCCCTAAGAGAACTGTTCAAAGAAATTAATATTTTAACAATGCCTTGTCAGTACATTTATGAAAACATTATGTATGTACGGAAAAACATATTACTGTATACTAAAAACTGTGACAGGCATAATTGTAATCTTAGGAATAAAAATAAACTAGAGCAACCTCAGTCACGATTAAGTAAAATTAATAATTCCTTTGTGGGGCTTTGCATACGCTTTTATAATAAAATACCAGAAGATATTTTGAAATTGCCTGAAACTGTGTTCAAAACTCATGTTAAACATGTACTTTGTAAAATGGCATATTACAAACTAGACGATTATATAAATGATAATGATGCTTGGAACAGATTTCCTCCAGTCCAGCGCAATTTAGTATTAAGTAACAATTGATTAAAAGAATATTGTGTTGAGGAGTTTCTTGCCCCGCTTCTTCTCCTCAACCATACATGCTGAAGCGGTGGAGTTGAAATGACGTTCAATAAGTGGACTTGTAAGTTCCTATTTTGAATAAAACATTTTGACTTTGACTTTGACTTTGAATGCTTAGTCGAGCGTGATTCAACCTATTATTTACAGGTGTTTAAGGAAAAACTTGTGAAATACAACTGTAAAAAAAATTAAAAAATAAAAACTTGTAAACATTTCTACAGGTGTTTAGACGTAGGTAATTTAGTAACAGGTGGAAGTTTGTTATATTGACTTAAGTTTTGTTGTTTGTTAATTCGAATATTTTGAGTGATTTTGCGTGTTTGGAGCTCAGACTTGGTCTCTGAGGATGGTGGTCAACATCCAAGAAGACGACGGCCAAGAACTTTCGCCGTCAGACCCAATGGAATGCTCAAATGCAATATGTTTTGGAGCATATTTAGGAGATATAAAAAGAGAGACTTACAGAAAAAATCTCCAACCTCTTACACCGAAAGAGCAACTTTGTATTAATTTTAGAAAAAATAATGTGATTTCTTTCTATAACTACTTACGTAAATAAACCATAGAAATACAAGTTAATAAACAAACATCTGTTTTCATCATGTTCAACTAGCGGGTGCCCAGCGGCGTTGCCCGTGCGGATCCCGTTTATTCCTGTTCCCGTGGGAATTACGGAAAATCCCTTCATAGTGGTTGCCTACGACTTATAAGAGTAGTACGACTAGGTACGTATTTCTCTTATTGACCAGTTTTTCTATTTTTTCGTGGGAATGAGATAATTTCCTGGATGAAAAAGTACCTACGCTAGATGTTGACCCGGGTACTCAGTTATATCCATACTAAATTTCATTAAAATCCATCAAGTAGTTTTTGCATGATGCGTGTAGGTACAACCAGACAGACAGACAGACAAAAATTTCAAAAATTGCTGTTTTGGTATCTACATCGATAACTATATACACTACTGTTAAAATTTTTAAAAAATATATGTACAGACACGGCCCCGTTCGAGTCATATTATATGTATTGTATAGATATAGATATTAATATGTTATGGCGGTAAACTAGACTGAACTAGACTTAAGCCAACATTTATTTTTTATTTTTGCGGTTGATTCATAGTGCTGTACTCCGACTTGTTAACTGCGCCTGTAGTCGAGATTTTCGCCCATAAGCTACAATAGTAATATTACAGGGGTCTTTATAAAACACCTGTTACCTGTAGATTGTAACTACAGGAGCACTACAGGCTTTTTTCTCCTGTAGCCTGTAACCTGTAGCTTTATAAAACAGGGCCCTGGTCTGTGATCTCTCTCCGCTATAGTCTTTTTCACACCAAGTGGGTTCGGTGACAGTTCACATTTTTCCATTTTACGCATACAACTTTCTAGTAAGAAAAATAGATGGTTGTAAAAATTATGAATAATTTATTATTATGTCATTGCTAAAATAAAATAATTGTCACCTCTAAAATTCTTTATTAAAATCTCAGACAAATCAAGAAAAATATAAAAAACAATAGATAAAAAGATATCCTAAAAATACGTATTGCGTGCGCCTTTTTATAGTTAGGGAGGCGAATAGGGGAATTTTCGGTAACACTCGAGCGTGGCAGTTTAAGATATGAGAGATACCTTAGACCTAATAGAACAACCTTGTAAAGTATTTAGCTCTATATGTAGTGACGCGCGCCTAGGATAGACGCGCGCCTAGGTAGAGAAAAATCGATAGTCTGAAATACTCGAGCGCGTCAGAATAAGATATTGGGGGTTGATTTTAGTGTTTTAAGACTAAATTTAACTAATCTGACGATAAGTCCTTGACGCCGCCAAGTTATAGGGTCGCGAACTTGTAAAAAAAAAAAACGTTAATCCGGCATTCTCGAGCGCTATTTTTTAATTTTTTGTTTTGAAGAATATAATCTAAAACTTACTAAAAATACAAAATCTGCCGGTTTCCGCATGACCGGAAGTGTGGAGGAGCCATTTCGTCTTCCGAAAAACGCGTTGCGGCATATAAGTCGCGAATGATACATTTTACACAAAAAAAGTTTAAATAAACAAAAAAGGTAATTTTATTTTACACAAAAAATGACTCTTTACATTTTTGTCCAAAGTTGAGAGTTCTTTTTGACTTGAAGCATCATAAAAAATCAAACTCCCGGTTTTTGAGTATATCTCGAAAACTGAGGGTGTTAAAAAATTGATATGAAATAACGATGATTAAATTATTGAACTTTTATTATATCTCAATTTTTTTTTTCTAAAGCTTCTCGACAATTTTCGTAGACTCGGAAAAAGTTACGCGTATCTGTATACAAAAGTATTATTAACATGTACAGTTCCATGTATGTATATTATTCAAGAGCCTGTTGATCCTTAAATTGTTTTTTGGACGTACCGTAAGCAAAACGAAGTGAAGAATTGAAGCAAAAAAGAGGAATTTGCCATAAACATGTAATACAGACTGAGCGCTTCGCGGAAATATGCCGTCCTACCAGTATTTTTCCTTTATTTCGCAACATTGATGGTGGGGAAAAAAGCGGTAGAAGGTAATTCTCGGTACACCTTAATATATATATATAATTCTCCGTTTTATCAAGGAGAAAGAAAGGACGCTTAGAGGTCCAATATATCTCGTGAAATGTGGGTATATCCAGTAATGGAATACCTCTGCCTACCCCCTCGGGGATAAAAAAAAGCGTGAGATTATATTTATATTTTATATAAATTTTTTATATATTTATATAAAGAAAGGAAAAAAAGAAACCAAAAAACCTTTTTCGGTCAGATTAAGAGAACCCGCCAATATTTTTGTCAGATTAAGAAAATATGCTTTTAGGATACCGAGATAAACCTCCCCTATGAAAATCTGACGCGCTCGAGTATTTCAAAAGAACTTTTTTTTTTGCATTTTCAAACATTCATCGTAACTTATCGTCACGCCGAAATCGTCAGTTTTTTTAAAGGGAGCTTCCTTGGGGCCTACTTAACACCCCTTCCGAAAATCTAACGCGCTCGAGTAATTTTTTTTTTGAATTTTTGACTACTTTTTATGCCTACCCCCACCACGCAAACCGGCAGATTAGTATACCGTTGTTATCAGAGGCACTTGGGGCATACGTAGTATGAATATCTGACGCGCTCGAGTATTTCAAAAGAACTTTTTTTTTGCATTTTCAAACATTCATCGTAACTTATCGTCACGCCGAAATCGTCAGTTTTTTTAAAGGGAGCTTCCTTGGGGCCTACTTAACACCCCTTCCGAAAATCTAACGCTTTCGAGTAATTTTTTTTTTGCATTTTTGACTACTTTTTATGCCTACCCCCACCACGCAAACCGGCAGATTAGTATACCGTTGTTATCAGAGGCACTTGGGGCATACGTAGTATGAATATCTGACGCGCTCGAGATTGCCCTAGTAACTGGTTTTTTTAACATTTTTGAAAAACCGTACACGCCAAACCCACCGCTAAAATGGTTTTTACCATACGAGCTTTTCTTTTCGAAATTATTTTATCTTTCGATTTTGATAGGTCTCGACGGCGCCGTTGAATTACACCATTTAGCTACCTCGCCTCCCTAACTACACACACCGGCACAATTAGCGGAACAGAAAAAAAAGGGAGTATTTACGCATTTTTGCGTGTTACTGGCCGGCTAAACAAGCTTTTTTTAAATTTGGGTTTTAATTTAAAAATGGAATACTAAGCGACTGCCCTTTTTTTCATTCTTTTGTTTTAATTTTCATTGATTCATTTTTTCCACCGCTTGTCCGTTTTTAGAAGGTTCGTGAATTCCATTTGAAAAGCTTTGAATTGCAGTTTTTGAGGCTTTTGAGTTTTTTCGCATATTGATAATTTACGAGCATCTAATTATGCCTGATTTAACGCCATCAGAAATCATTAGGGCAGATCAAATGAGGAGAAATGGTCAAACCTACAGATCGATTGCCAGAAGCCTTCGTCGATCGTTATCAACGATTTATCGTAGCATCCAACGATACAGATTGACGAATGCTCTAGTGAGAAGGAGAGGACAAGGCCGGAAAAGGTGTACTTCAAGGAGGGATGACCGTTTTCTCCAACTTCAAGTCCGACGGAACACGAGACTAACGGCGGTGCAGGCTCGAAATTTACTGGAAGAGGTACGAGCAGTAAGGATGAGTGAGCGGACAGTTCGTAGAAGATTCGAAGAAGTGGGTATAGGCTCGTATGTGCCCGCCAAAGCCCCAAAACTTGAGAGACATCATCGCACAAACCGTCTACACTTTGGTCGTGAACATCGTGATTGGGACTTCAACGACTGGGGACAGGTTCTTTTTACTGATGAATGCAGAGTTATGTTAAATCAAATTGATGGAAGGCAGCGAGTATGGAGACGCAAAGGAGAACGGTATATCCAGTCTAATTTTGAAAATACAGTTGCATATGGCGGCGGTTCAATTATGGTCTGGGGAGGAATATGTTTAGGAGCTCGTACGGAGTTAGTAGTGGTCGATGGCGGGAATCTGAATGCTGATCGGTATATCAGGGAGATTTTAGAAGAACATGTTGTGCCATTTGCCCCCTTTATTGGTAACAACTTCATTCTAATGCAGGATAATGCTCGGGCTCACAGTGCTCGCACAGTACAGACATACCTAAACCATGTTGGTATAACGGTGATGGAGTGGCCAGCACGGTCCCCCGATATGAACCCTATAGAACACGTCTGGGACTTGCTAAAGAGGAGTGTAAAGTCAAGAATGCCCCCTCCCAATAATCTCAACGAGTTGCGAAACGCATTACTTGAAGAATGGCAGAGGTTGCCCCAAGAAACCATTGATAACATCATCCGCAGCATGCCCAGACGGATGGAAACCCTCATCAGAGCACGAGGAGGAAACACTCGATATTGAACAGTCATTGAAATTGTTGTTAAACTTTGGAAAATCTTGAATTTTCTGCTGTTTCTCTATAATTAAAAATCGAAGAAAAATGCATTTTGTTTAATTTAATTTTTATTTTTATAAAATTTTAAGTATGGTGTTACAAATGAATGTCAAAACATGTTAATTTAATTGTTGTTTCATTTTAAATAATATATTGTTTAAAAATTACATTCATTGTTCTAAATTCCCTCTTTTTTCTCCTTTTTTTTTCTGTTCCGCTAATTGTGCCGGTGTGTGTATTTAACATCATTGCGTGGAACGGAACTTTTATTCATAGGGATTGACACCATATTGACATTAATTAAATCGATGAATAGAAGCTTTTTGGCGGGAATCCGAATGAAAATGCAATGTTTTTCTAAAATTTTCATTTTGTTGTATCTTTTGGGTTTAAAATAGTAATAGTGTATTATGTGGCAGGGGTCTGTGAAAGTGTGCAGTTAATTGTAGATTCGATAATGTATGATATTTTCGTATTGCATCAAAAAGTCGATGACATTTTTTTTATTTACCATGTTTTTATTTTGTTATATATTCAACGTATATAAATATTATGTAGTATTTGATTTGAAGTTTACGATAAAAAACCGGTCAAGTGCGAGTCGGACTCGCCCACAGAGGGTTCCGTACAAATTTGTAGGTACCTACACCCTAACTTAATATTATAAATGCGAAAGTGACTTTATTTGTTTGTTACGCTTTAATGCCTATACCACTAAACCGATTTTAAAAACTCTTTTACCAATGGAGAGCTACATTATCAAGGAGTAATATAGGCTATATTTTATACCCATATTTCCACGGGCATGGGAACTACGCTGGCTAAACCGCAGAGCTAGTGTAAAATATACCTCGATGACGACGTTACTGTGGGCTACGCTATGATGACGACAGCCCAGAAAGACCTTGAGAAACTACAAAAATTAGCCTGCGTAGAAATTACCGCCATCATGAGAACATCACCTACTGCTGCCCTACAGCAGATGCTGGGGTTACCACCCCTACACCTTAACGTGAGGGAAGAAGCAGCCCTGCCGACGTTCAGGCTGGAGCTATCCGGCACCCTAAGCAGAGATTCCAGAATCAAACACATAAAAGATAATGCAATCTCGCGAAACTCAATGAGGGCATCAAAGAGCGATAGGATCCAGAAAACACACTGTTTCGTAAAACACTACAACGTAGAACTCACAACAGAGTTTTATGATCACTCAGGTTCAAAAGAGCTAAGGATCTACACTGATGGATCAAAAACAGACACTGGAACTGGAGTCGGGAGTCTACTCAGGTGATATCAATATTAGAATATCCAGACCACTAGGAATGCTCCAAGGAGTATATGCCATTCCTGAAGACGGAACAGCCCAAGCGCCTTCTGCGCCTGGACAGAGATAGCCTGCGAATGGTGTCGGAGACCATCACCGGACACTGCTCACTGAATAAACACTTACACACCGTAGGTATTACTGATTAGGTACACCTCAGCCTTCTATGCAGAGCGTGCATTAAGGCGGAGGAGACGGTAGCACATATGCTCCTCGAGTGAGCTGGCGTTTCCCAGATCTGCAAGGAAATTCTTGGAACACCAGAATACCTTGCGGATGTCCTAAGCAGACTCGGAAGTTTGATCTGCTTCTGGAAGGAGGTGGGCTGGTTGAAATAACTGACTGCAATGGCTCACGTAGGTAACTACAATGGTCCGATTTAGGGACTAATTGCGGAAACCAAACCCTTAAGCATGAAGGGACCGTAGAACTGAGTACATGGTTTTAATTTCAACTCGATACCTCTACGCGTTCCCGAGATAAAGGGTCTTGACAGACAGACGGACCACAAAGTGATCTTATAAGGGTTCCGTTTGTTTTATTTTTAGGTACGGAACCCTAAAATCTGTCAGAATAAATTGTCACTGGAACGGGCAACTAAATCGCTGAGCGCGGCACGCGGCGTACGGGCATTCGGGCAGGTGTGCGGGGTGGGCCGGGCTGTGATCCCCGCGGCCCCCGTGGTAGGAAAAACGTAATTCCTTCCGCGGGAGCCATGGGGGACACCCGTGTGCCAACTCACAAATTCTTAGGATTTTGGAAGAAAAACACCGGGGTTTTTAGTTTATAGTGGTAACTATTATATTTTCAATGCATAATAACCAAAAAACAACATTGTGAAAAGTTGTCATATATATGAATTCCCGATGGCTCTAACCAAATTTATAGTTTGGCCCACATGGTGCCCCCCGTGGCGTTCAACGTGTTAAATAACCTGTGAAATTTAAACATATTCAATAAAAAGTAATCTTGAAAAATCATTACCTATATCAAAGAAGTATAAAATCGATTCCATTTCCTTTACAAACTTACTCGAAACTTTAGAAAAATCAATTGGATTTCATTAGGACACATTAGACATCACTTCAATTGTCAACAGTGAACTGTCACCGAACCCACTTGGTGTGAAATCTTTGAGAACCAACAGGAGACGTCACGCGCACTAGTTTCTTTGCAAAAAAGTCGGCCAATTTCTGAGCGGGGGACGAGGAAACAAACACAAATGATGTTAAAACAAACGCATTTTTTGACAAAAATATTAAAAACTAGCTTGAACTAGATGCACACAAATACATTCACCAATCCGAGCACTCCGTGAACTCAAAAAAACTAGTTGTATATAGCAGGTATGATCGTTGACCGACACTTTTTCTTGGAAGAGGGGAACGCCTGTCAGTGGCGTCTCCGAAGTGTGAAATAGACCAGGGGGCCAATTCCACTAAATGTCAGCCATTGTCATCGAACTATCATTCCATTATGCTGCAACTGGCAACTATGACATCTAATTTGTATTCCACTAAAATCATAGTGGCATAACAATGGAATGACTATGGACTACGTTAGGTGTTGCCTACCATATATAACTATTACTACCATGCGTGTCATTAGTTTTATTTCGGGTTTTCGGCACTAAAATCTTTAGATGATTGATTTTATTTATGGTACATGTGACATTTCGATAAGTTTTGAAGAAACTTGTGTATTTTTGTGCATAGACTCTGAAGCAGAGCTAAAATCTGAATTTCGTGTCGTGTTTAGGGCTGATGGCTAAATTGCCAATGCCTTAAAATAAGAGAAAAAAAGCAATCACTGGACAGCGCCATTCCATGGTAGGAATAGTAGAATACCAAAAGTGGTCAACAATGATAGTTGAATGATTGTGAAAACTGACAGTTAACAGAATACGAAAAGTGTCAAAATTTGACATAATATCACCATTGAGTAACCACAGTCATACAACTATCACCGCTGTCATTTAGTAGAATTGGCCCCCAGACTATAGGATTAAAAGTGTTCTGTGGTGATCTCAAATAGAGATGTGTACCGGTTGCAATTTTAGCCTCCGGAGATTTCAGGAGTTTTTTTTAGCAAAAACCGGTTTTTCACCGGTGAAAAACCTATAGGGAAATTTCTTAATATTATATGGAAAGCTTAATTTCTACAGTCGTAGTGGACAACATTTATCTACCAACAATTTAAAAAATAAGTACCTACGCGCCTGCACATGTAAAACGAGATTTTGTGAAAGTAATGATGCAATGCGATACCCTACCACGACAAATCAACACGTAGCTAGTCATTATTTTAAATTATTTCGGGGCGATAGACCAAAAGGAACACGTTCGTTTCATCAGTGACCGCAGCCTATAATATTTTATTAATGTTATCAAATAGCCAATTAGCTTTCCAACGGTATGTTTATGGTTCTGGTAATAAAATTCGAGGAATAAAATATTACCATTATTTTCTCCTTTGTGTTCCTCGTGCATATATAAAAATACCAGTAAAAAACCGGTAGCGACGTTATCCGGTTTTTCACCGGTTTTTGTAGAATCGGTAGACACCGGTACTGTACACATCTCTAATAGGGATGTAAGATTAAAGAAAAATAATCGATTAAATAAAAATAAATTTTTCTTTCTTCAAAATTAACAGTTTTTTTTTAAATCGATTAATATTGAAAATAATCGATTATTCTAAAAAATCGTTTTTTTTCTAATACATATTTAAAAATCTATATATTATTATGCTTTTCATATTTTAATAATAAAATCCTAAGAGATTCATATTAACATTTTAACAGATTAAAAATGAAATAAAATAATATGATTAAAGAAATAACAAAATAAAGTTTCGATAATCTTCAAATATAATAATATAAACAATAAAATGATTAAAAATAATTAGTGTCACCAATGTCCAGTCCTCTTTTACATTTGACTAGTATTAAAATAAAATACTTAAAACGAGAATAAAAAAAACTAAACGACTACGTTATGGTCTCAAAAACTAAAAAAAACAATCTTTATTTATTTTTTAGGTTTAAACAGTCAAAAGACGAAAAATAATAAAAAATAAGAGTACTCGTAGTATTAAAATAAAATGAAACGATAAGTAAAAAAGCATAACGACAACGTTAAGGTTCATCCACCGCATAGATGGCGCTGTTTATAAAAAATCGATTAAAATGCGTAATTTATATAATCGATTAATTAAGAATCGATTATTTTTATTGTAGAAATCGATTATTAAAAATCGATTTTAAAAAAAAATTATCGATTACTTTAAAATTCGATTATTTTTTACATCCATATTCTCTAATCTCTCTCAAACAGGACCACTTAAGATTCATGTTTTATTTTATTTCATAAAATATTATTACTATTTATCGTGTAAGTATAAACATTCAGTTAGTTAGTTATGTACTTTTAAACCCCAACTGTTATATTTTATGTGTTATTTGAAGTTAGGGTTTTCTAAAAATTAATACAAAAACAATGCTAACCTTTCAACAAGACAGGTTTTTGGTCTCGAATGCAGTGTAGGTACCTATTGTTTTTTTGTAGTTTCACTCTGCACTGATGATTGTATGATTAATGACTATATACAGGACGTTAAAGTTAAGCTCTTGATTGTTAGAACTTACTGTGCCAATTTCAATGTCTTGCCTTTGATAATCAGTGCGTTTATGTCTTTGGAAAGTCTTTAAAATGATAGTAATCTAAAGCTAATTCTTTAAACACAGTTATTTTCCTAATTCTTTTGTTTTTATGCAGATGCAAAATGGCAAATCAATGGGGACAGAAAGCTGAAGAACTAGAAATTTCAAATAAGGTTGCTGGGCTTGGATTGAATAAGGTTCACCATCATACAAATGATTCTGAAGAAAATCCAGATGCACCCAATCCAGCAGAAGCTTCACTTTTGATGAAAATCATAAGGCAAGGCCTTGTTGAATCCAAACTAGATATTGAAATTCAAAGAAAAGACCCAAATTCACCACTCTATTCAGTAAAGACATTTGAAGCACTGCATTTGAAGCCTAATCTTCTAAAAGGTGTTTATGCTATGGGCTTCAATGCACCATCAAAAATCCAAGAAACTGCTTTACCAACTTTATTAGCTGATCCACCACAAAATATGATTGCCCAATCTCAGTCGGGTACTGGTAAAACTGCAGCATTTGTATTGGCAATGTTAAGTAGAGTGGATTCCAGTGTGAATTATCCACAAGTTTTATGTTTGAGTCCCACATATGAACTTGCAATACAGACTGGAGAAGTTGCTGCTAAAATGGCAAAATTCTGTCCTGAGATAAAGCTCAAGTATGCAGTTAGGGGTGAAGAAGTTCCTCGAGGTACCAAAATAACAGACCACATAATTATTGGGACACCTGGCAAAATGCTTGACTGGGGAGTTAAATTTGAAATGTTTGCTCTAAGCAAGATTAAAGTTTTTGTATTAGATGAGGCTGATGTAATGATTGATCGCCAAGGACATCAGGACCAGTGCATTCGAATTCATAAATGCCTGCCATCAACATGCCAAATGATGTTCTTCTCTGCAACATATGACAGTGCTGTCATGGAATTTGCCGAAATCATTGTTCCGAATCCTATTATAATAAGATTGCTGAGGGAAGAAGAATCTCTGGACAACATAAAGCAGTATTATGTAAAATGCAAAAATGCAGAGGAGAAATACAGAGCAATCTGCAATATCTATGGTGTTATCACAATTGGACAAGCAATTATATTTTGTCATACCAGAAAGACTGCTAGTTGGTTGTCCGAAAAGATGTCAAAGGATGGGCACTCAGTTGCTGTTTTGTCTGGTGAACTTACTGTTGAACAACGAATAGCAGTTTTGGATCGATTCAGAGCTGGTCTAGAAAAAGTACTTATCACCACTAATGTACTATCTCGAGGAATAGATGTGGAGCAAGTGACACTAGTTGTAAACTTTGATATGCCAATGGATATGGAAAAGAAGGCTGATTGTGAGACATATTTGCATAGGATTGGACGTACTGGGAGATTTGGAAAGGCTGGAATTGCAATTAATCTGGTTGATTCAAGTTTGGCAATGCAAATATGTTTGGACATTGAAGCTCACTTTGGAAAGAAAATTCATCTGCTGGATATTGAAGATGCTGAAGAAATTGAGAAGATAGGAGCATAAACTAGCCTTGAAATAGGTGTTTGTGGTTTAGTTGGCAAAGGGCTACTTTGCGAAATGCCTTTTTCTTGAAACAGGAACCAATTCCTAAAATGGTAAATTCTGAGTCATTTTGTTTTAATAAATCTAATCTTGTCTTCTCAAAAAGACCTGTTATTATCGAAATGTATATTTTCACAATACTAACCTCATCCATAGTCAAGCGCAGTTGCAGCCTGAAATTGGGGGGGTGGGATGTGACTAATAATAAAATATGTCGAGTAAATATTAGACAAATACAAAATTTTATCTCACACATTATAAAACAAATGGAAGTCTTTGCCCCATCCCATCATGTCCCCTTGTGAAGAGGTGACTTGGTTTGGGCAAGATTTGGTTTCTTTCTTTAAATTACCAATAATAGACATTTTGTAAATTAGTATTTTATCAACTAATAAACTATTAAAATTGCTACAAATGTGGTGTGTATGAATTTTGTAGAATTCATATTGGTTTCTTTATGATTTCTGGATACCATAACTATACCTCAATATTTAAACATTGTTTTTGCTTCACTGTTGTTTGGTTCCTATTTACTTTGTAAAGGAACCTATATGATTTGTAACTTTCCGAATTCTGGAAAATACTTGAGGTATGGGAAAAAAGATTACAATAATTATATTTAAAAAACACCACACTTCAGACAATAAATATGCTTGATTTATTGTACTTTATTGTACTTTGTATTAATTTGAGCATAATAATAAATGAATAGGTACTTGAACTTTACATACTTGAATTCAATGGGGAAGTAAAACTATATTACATACAATATTAATTTTGTTTTAATATCCCAACTACATACATATTATATTGACTATAAATAAATTAGCGCGCGCCTTGAGCTGCAGGCTCTGGATTGGTGGCTCCAGATATCATCACGAAGATGGCAATAGGTACTATGTACATCCACTGAAAATAGTAAAAGTAACAATAATATAAGCTCTTATAATAAATGGATAACCTATTAGGTGCTTAATATTATTGTTCAAGTATTTATTATGCTACATTTAATTCCCATCATTTAAGAATGTAGGATTTCTTTATAGTAAATCATCATCATCAACCTGTAACAGCCCACTGCTGAGCTAAGGGTCTCTCCTCACACATGAGGAAGTCTGGGTTATAATCTCCCACGCGAGCCCACCGCGGATTGGGAGATGGTGTTAGGCTAGTGGCCACCTAGCTGTCAGAATTTCTCAAGCCACCCAAGGGTATCTGACATGGCTTAACGACTTCCATTGTGCGTAAACACAACGAAAACCGGGACCTACAATTTAACGTGCCTTCCGAAACACGGAAACGCTCGTGATATAAATGCCACTAGGCGGTCACCCATTCACTGACTGACCGCACCCAACTTTGCTTAACCAGTGTTCGCTTCTATTGTAAATAAAATAAAAAAATAATCTCACGCCTTTTATCCCCGAGGGGGTAGGCAGAGGTATTCCCTTATTGGATATACCCACATTTCACGAGATATATTCGACCCCTAAACGTGATAGGTGGTGAGTTGGTGAGCCCATCGCCGGACCGGGTCTGTTTATTTTAATCATATTTCTTTATTGTAATCATCATCATTTACTTACCCTTTTCGAATTATTTGGGTCGGCCTGATAAGTTATTTCCTTCCATCTAGATCTATCATAAATCATATTTACATTAACTTGCATCTTGCACATATCATCCTTCACATGTATCCATCTTTTCTTTGGTCTACCCCTCTTCCTATAACCTTCCATATTCATATCAAGCACTCAGCCTTACAACATTACTTTCATACCTCCTCATTAGGTATAATATGTCTATACTAAGACAAATGATTACCTCTCAACTTTTCCATCACAGATGCCAAATTTTATCCATTCTTGTCACTCCACACACCCGTCTCAACATTCTGATCTTTTCTTTTATTGTAATATCCTTATGATAAAATTTAAAAACACAAATAAATTATGAGAACTTACATATTTCATATTATATTACGGTGCGGCGATGGGCTCACCACCTATCACGTTTAGGGGTCCAATATATCTCGTGAAATGTGGGTATATCCAGTAATGGAATACCTCTGCCTACCCCCTCGGGGATAAAATGAGTGAGATTATTTATTTATTTTTTAACTTACATATTTTGCTAAAAATGACCTATTATCTTTTAAGTCGCCTTTCTCGCGGGCTTCTCTTTCCCTCTCCAATTTCTGTATGTATGAAGCAGTATCAGGTCTGTAAAAATAGGTAAATAAGTAAGGGGTAGTATTAAAATGAGTGACTGTAAATTAAAGTTTTAAGTGTCAAAAATAATTAATTTAGGTTATAGTATTACTAACTGAGCGACTGACTGCGAGTGACGAGAAATCAACAGAACAGCAACTTACAAACATTAATTTGAGTTACAATACAAAATGAGTCGCTTCATAATATTTGAGCGACTTAATATTTGTTTGAGTGTCAACGTTACATACTGCATTTTAAGCTATTGCATAGCTTCTATCGCGGGCCTTGAGCGCGGGGACCGAATCCAGAAATTCCGTAACGAAAAAAACCTCACGCTCCCCACTCCGACGGGCACGGAGGTGTGGCTTGAAGGCCGTGCATTGTCTATGATATGATGGATGGATGGATGGATCGATGGATGGGTGGGTGGATTTTGGGTGGCTGGATGGGTGGATGGCTGGATGGGTGGACGGATGGATGGATGGATGATGACCGAATCCAGAAATTCCGTAACGAAAAAACCTCACGCTCCCCACTCCGACGGGCACGGAGGTGTGGCTTGAAGGCCGTGCATTGTCTAACGTCGTTTGTTTTCGGCAGTCTCTACCGCGGCAGTTCCCGAGTGCCACACGTCTTTTTTTTTCACTATTTGGCAAATGTTTTTTTTATACTGAGCGGCATTTTATGTTTAGTAAAGTGTTTCGAATACAAAAACAACTTTGAAAAATACTATAATGAGCAGAGTATTATATGAACTCACATTTTATATTTTTTTTCTTATGAAATAACTATTTGAAGAAACACTATTCCATTAGCAAAGAAATTTAATTATTTAAATTTAAGGGTAGGTAATAAAATAAAATAATGTATTCCGAAAAAATAAAGCAATATGCATTTACTTAAATCACATGAACAAAAAATACCGGTCAAGTGCGAGTCGGACTCGCGCACGAAGGGTTTCGTACCATTCTCTATAAAAACGGCAATATTAATTTTATTTTGTTTTTAGTATTTGTTGTTATAGCAGCAACAGAAATACATAATTTGTGAAAATTTCAACTGTCTAGGCTATCGCAGTTCTTAAGATATAGCCTGGTGATAGACAGATGGACGGACAGACGGACGGACAGATGGGCGGAGAGACAGACGGATAGACGGACGGACGGCGGACAGACGGACGGACGGATAGATGGACGGAGAGACAGACGGACTGACAGACGGACAGGCGGACGGATGGAAAGACGGACGGAAAGATGGACGGAAAGACGGACGGAAAAACTGACGGACAGACGGACGGAAAGACGGACGGACAGAAAGACTGACGGACAGACGGACGGACAGACAGCGAAGTCTTAGTAATACAGTTCCGTTTTTGCCCTTTGGGTACGGAACCCTAAAACAAAATGAAATAAGACGCTTCAGTCAACTAAAAAAAGTAATCTTCTTATGAATACATCGATTCCTCGTCGCCCCGCCCCCATTCGAATTCGCGCCTTTTAAAAAATCTGTAGCTTTCATTAAAAATCGTACGAAAGTTAAAAACATAAGACCTCAAATAGAATATCAGTAACCAATAATAATTAATAAAGCAGCTTAAAAAACTTTGCTTAAAGTGAACTTTCTAGTAGTTCGTTATGTAAAACCCAATTGGAAAAATCATATCTATCTCAATATTCAAGTTGCCCTCTCTGTATTTCTAGTCGCTCACTTAGTAATATAGTCGCTCGGATAGAATTTTATTATCTGAAATGGATTAATCACAACCCACTTTTTGTAAGCTCGTTTTGGATTTTATTGTTAAGCAATATTCGTCATTACTTTAGTTAATTTTTCGCTTACGCAAATTCATACCGCTCAAGTCATTAAAACAGCATGTCATCATCAGTTGCAAAGTTTTTTTTTATTCCATTGTTTTATAATTCCCCATAAGTAATTTGTGCTATATGCATCTGCATCATCTTTATTTTATTTCTATATTGTGGAACAGTATAAATTTATGTTGTAAATTAGACTAAGCTCCCCGAAGAAAAGAATATCAATTAAATATTATTAGCTTACGTACACTGGGGCTTGGTCCACATAACGAAGATAAAACAGTGAATTTATCCTATACATGTTGTTACTGTCAGAATTCAGTGGCTGTGATGAGTTGTTGACCTGGAAGCTGACTCCAGTGACAGCTCCATTTGGTAGCACCCAAGCATTAACAATGTCAGATAGGCCACTGTCCAAAAACGCAAATGCCTTTACTGATGAAAGGAATTCAGTTTGTTTGTTGTCCGATGATGTAACTACTGTCCTGATTGTATAAAATCCATCTATGTCTGAAAGTTCCTGAAGAATTGAAAAATATCACTGGTGAATTTTCAATTTATATGTAGTGGCGTAAAACACCCAATTGTTGACACTCAGCAATTAATTGACACCCCAACAGATTTTTTCAAAATTTACGAAATTACGATACACAACATAGCATAACTTTTTACAGAGTAGTCCGATTTTGATCATTCTTTTATTTATCGGAAAGGGTCTACCCCGAAGCTGGTCCCATCAAAAATTTGTAATAAAAATTTAAGGTAATACTAAAGTTTGTTCATTGATAGTTTGGTGCCTGAAAATTACTTAGGTATACATGGTGGGTAGGTATACATTAGTTTCAGAACATAGTTATTAAGGTTATTTAGAAATTCAATCTAATTACAAAAAATATATAGGTACTACTTACATGTTTTGGAACTTAGTTATTATATTATGATTTAACTTTTTAAATCTAATAAATTTTTGGTTTTCAGTTTTTTCCGAGGAATTTTTTTTTGTTTTTTCCTTATACTTCTGAGTGTAATCTTAGGGGCGGAGATGCTTAAGTCCATGCCAGGTGCTTAATTAGCTACCACTGTGAATCATAAATGGGTATCTATCTACTTACTTTTAACCTTAGTATATCTACTTTGGACAAAGGTTTTTGCTCAACAACAGTAGTACCAGCTCGAATACTTTTCAGTGAAATATTGCCTCGCGAGCAGTACTCTTCCTCTTTACAATTTATTGAATGTTCAATTCTTATGTTCATCCAACCATCGTAATCAATACATGCCTGAAATTAAAGAATCGTTAGCAAGTTCTGATTTAAGAAATTATAAATTAGATGTATGTATGCATGTACCAATAAAACAATTACCGCGATTTGAATCATTCCGAGTAAATAAATCACTAAATATTGTTTCATTTTGATGTCTGCGAGATGCAGTTTGATGTTTCAGTAGGTAGTAGGTACCTTTATGTATTTATAATTAAATATATAAAACAGCTTTATTTCTTAGATTGTTTGTTTTATGTATTTTTCACAAATATAGTTTTATTGTAAATGAATATGATTTTTCACCACATTTCCATATATTTATTCCACGCTCATTTTTTTTTATTTTTTTTTATTTGTTCCTTTAGGGAAAGGCAAAGGGATCTAGCCCATACAGCCTAGTCTGTTGTTTTTAATCTTAGATAAATGGCTCTGCTTCAGAGACCATGCACAAAAATTCAGTGTCTTCAACACTTTCTACATCCCTCCCTTGTTTATCAACAGTAAAATGATAGCACTTTTACTGAAGACTTCATTGTGACTTTTTGGGGCAATCCAAAAATATGCATCCCACGCATTTTATCGAATTTCCCATTCACTGCACACCTTCACGGACACTTGCCACATAATAAACTATCACTATTATGATATTCCACGCTCATTCAAGCTACACCCCTATAGATAATAGGCCATTTACACGAGGCCATTCCACTAAGACAATCCACTAATACGAGGGCAATCCAGTAAGACAATCCACTAAGACTGCATACAAAAAAAACTTGAGGACAATCCATTCCATTGTCCTCAAGTTTTTTTTTGTATGCAGTCTTAGTAGATTGTCTTAGTGGATTGCCCTCGTGTAAATGGCTCATAAATGGCCCCTCATAGAGTCAACCTAGGAGCTATCAGAGACCAGTATTTAAACTGGTCTCTGGAGCTATGGACAATATACACGAGGCCATTCCATGAGCCATCCCACTAAGACAATCCACTAAGCCAATCCAAAAAAAAGCTTGAAGACAATCCATTGCAATGGACTGTCGCTATTTACACGAGGCCATTAGTGGATTGGCTTAGTGGAATGGCTCACTGGAATGGTCTCGTGTAAATGGCCCATAACAAATAGTGTTCTGTGCACAGTGTTTAATGAATGAATGTCATTGTCACTAGCATTGTCATGTCTTTAGTTTCATAATTTGAGGCATTGGCAATTTAGCCATCAGCACTGAACACGATACGAAATTAAATTTTTTTAGTCTTTGCACAAAAATACAATTTAAGGTCAACCGGGGCTATCTCGTCTACGGGGCTAAGGCGTCTTTTCCAATTATCATACGAAACGCGTAATTTAGAAATACTCACGCCATCTTTTTTGTGTCTTCTGCACTAAAAGTACAAAATGCCATCAATAGATGTTGTGACAGAGCTCTTTTTTTTAAATTATCCGTCATTGAAAATTTGACATATTTTTTGGACTCTTCTTGAGTGCCAACACGTGAATTTGAATCTTTTTAAATCTCAGTTCCTATAAGATAATCGATGTTTTTAAACCGTCAGTACTTTTATTGTTTTATTGCACACCATGTGCTTTAATTATTTTACGTAATTAGCTTAAGATTTTCAGTCAATATGCAATTTAAAATTTGTAGGATATTTTTTTGCTTTAGGGCTATTGCGTCTGTCCTTTTGGGGTGATTGCGTCTCTTGTAACGCAATAGCCCCATTGTCAGGGGTCCTGAACCTATAAACCTAAACCGATATTACAGGTAAATCTTTCTACTTTTTATACTAATATTATTTTTGAAATGCTTTTAATGACAGTATGTATTTTGTTAAGTACAACTTGACACCAAAGCAAGTGTTGCGTGGTAAAGTAATAATATAAGACATAAAAGATAAAAAATGTCACGCCTTTTAGCCCCGAGGGGATAGGCAGAGGTATTCCATTTATGGAAAAAAACACTTTTCACCAGAATATTCGACCCCTAAACGTGATAGGTGGTAAGCCTATTGCCGGAACAGCCTGTTACACATATCTCTGAATCAGTTCTGAAACCTGCGGGTTTCATCACGATGTTTTGCTTCACCGTCGAGCTAGTGATGAATATGTAAGTTTTGAAAAACTCATTGGTACATGCCAGGATTTGAAGCCGAGGCTCTTTAACCGTAAGGCTATCATTGCTCTTCACATATATCTAAATAATAATAATAATAAATTGTGGGACACAATTCACACACGGTTATTCAGTCCCAAACTAGGCAGAGCCTGTACTATGAGTACTAAGCAAATGATAAACATACTTAAATAAATATATAAAAATCACATAAAAACTCTTGTATTTAAAAATTAAAATACTTTTTAAAAACCCGACTGCTTAAATAATGAACTTTAAAAAAGATGAAAACATAACATAAGAACTGCAAAGAGTAAAAACCCGACTTCAACTTTTAAATACCCGAACCTATTACAAGAAATTGTTTGGTACCCCTGGAATCTAGGATGGGGCTAATGCGTCTACAAGAAACGAGGTAAGTTAGACGCCATAGCCCCGAATATTTTTGTTCAACTAATAACCCTAAACTAAGCCCTGCATTTGGCGTACAAGATAATAATGAACTATAACACTAAACATTTTATAAATTACTAGCAGCCCGCCCCGGCTTCGCACGGGTGGACATTTATTTTTTCAACAATTTGGGATGCACAAACAAATTTCTCCTAGCAACCCATAGTAAATTATAAAAAAAAATTAGACTTTGTATGGAGACTTTAAAAGAATATTTGTGCCAAGTTTCAAGTTGATAGACGCAAAAAACCCCTCTTCTCTATACCAACTTCAACCCCTAATTTCACCCTTTTAGGGAATGATTTTAAAATAAAACAAAAATACGTTTCTCATCATTTATTTTTAAGAGTATTTGTGATAAGTTTCAAGTTGACAGACGTAAAAAAACCACACGTTTCCATACAATCTCCAACAACGTTTCACCCGTGAGTTTTGAAAAATCGAGATATACCTACTTGTCTTGTTGTTTGTTTTGAGGAGTATTTTTTTCAAAATTTCGAATTGATACATCCAAAAATGAAGGTATTCATGCAAACTTCAACCCCCAAGGGGATGAAACCCCTTGGAGGATGGTTTTCGATAAATCCTAGAACTAATATATCAAGTTTATTTTCAAGAATATTTGTAAAAAGTTTAAAGTTGATACACGCAGAAATCACACTATCCCATACAAACTTTATCCCCCTCTTTCACCCCTTTAAGAGATGATTTTCAAAAAATCCAAAAACACGTGTCTCATTTATTTTTAAAAGTATTTGTGCCCAGTTTCAAGTTAATAAGACGTAAAAAACAACACGTCTCCATACAAACTTTATCCCCCTCTTTCACCCCTTTAAGAGATGATTTTCAAAAAATCCAAAAACACGTGTCTCATCATTTATTTTTAAAAGTATTTGTGCCAAGTTTGAAGTTGATAGACGTAAAAATTAAACACGTCTCCATACAAACTCCAACCCCCTGTTTCACCCCCTTAAGGGGTGATTTTCGAAACATCCAGAAATACGTATCTTGTTATTTGTTTTGAGGAGTATTTTTACAAAGTTTCGAATCGATACACCCAAAAATGAAGGTTTTCCATACAAACTTCAACCCCCACTTTCACCCCCTTGGAGGAAGATTTTTGAAAAATCCTAGAACTAATATCTCATAGTTTGTTTTCAGAAGCATTTGTACCAAGTTTCAAGTTGATGGACGCAAAAAATAAAATTCTTCGTATCAAGTTCAACCCCTACTTTCATCCGTTTAGGGGATGATTTTCGAAAGATCCAAAAATATGTGTCTCATTATTTATTTCTTAGAGTATTTATGTAAAGTTTGAAGTTGATAGACGTAAAAAACAACACGTCTCCATACAAACTCCACTCCCCTGTTTCACCCCCTTAGGGGATGGTTTTTGGAAAATCCGGAAATACGTGTCTTGTTGTTTGTTTTGAGGAGTATTTTTACAAAGTTTCGAATTGATACACCCAAAAATGAAGGTTTTCCATACAAACTTCATCCCCTACTTTCACCCCCTTGGAGGATGATTTTCAAAAAATCCTAGAACTAATATTTCATAGTGTGTTTTGAAGAGTATTTGTGCCAAGTTTAAAGTTGATACACGCAGAAATCACACTATCCCATACAAACTTCAACCCCCTCTTTCACCCCTTTAAGGGTTGAATTTCGTAAAATCCTTTCTTAGCGAGCATCTACACTATAAACGTAATCTACACACAAAATTTCATGTTTCTATGTTCAGCGGTTTGGGCTGGGCCTTGATTTTTAGATTTAGCTTCTCCTTTTATATATATAGATAGATAGTGATAATAATTTATGTTAGCTCTTCCATTTACGAAATACCAGTAAAAGACGCATTCGCCCCACCTGGAGCTATTTCGTCAAAAAATACCAGATTTCATAGAAACGTTATTTACACGTAGAAGTTATTCAAAATGTCATTATGTGGCATTAAAATATGAAATTAGATAAAATTTCCTAACTTGTATTATAAGTTGTAGCTTATAATGTTATAAAATATGTTTGTTATAGACAAATAAATATGTCGTTAAAAGTATTGTGCCGCAATAGCCCCGGTTGACCTTACTCGATTCTGGCTGACCAGCTAAAATTCCTAATCACAGATATCTTTAACTAGTCGGGTCCTAATATTGCTTCACGATTTTGGTATTCTACGAAAACTGTCAAATTCAAATGACATGATTATTTTGAATTTGACGTTTCTGGTTACATTTAGCTGGTTATCTTTTTCATTTTTCATTTATTTATTTATTCGTTAACAAAAAATATTTGTGTTCGTTTCTGCGCAACTAATTGTTTTTAGTTCTACAGGTGCAATACGGCCGTTTTAACTTGGCTTCTCTGAACATAGGCTTCGCCTGCGCAAGCCCCCCCCGTACCGCCAAATGGTCCGCTAAAAATCTTATTGCGCAGCCATTTGCGCAACTTCAGAGTGGTCAAGTTATAACGGCCGCGGTGTAACTTGTTGAACAGTAGAACTGTTTGATTTCGCACACATTGTTTAACCACATTAAGCCTAGGTTGTACGACGCACTTGAGGTCCTTCCTTCTGGTTTTCTCTCTCTCTGTTCTCTCCTCTTCCGTTTCATAAATGTGTCTTTGCTTATGGAAGTTGGTTAATAGCACTAGTATATACAAACTGGGCACTGTTAAAATACCCAGTTCTATGAAATGTGGTCTACAAGACTTCCATGAAGGGATTCGTGCTATTGTTCGTATTGCTCTCTATTGGGCTACAAAGGCTCTATTTAAATTATATTGATAACTGTTACCCCAAAGCTGGATACTGTAACGTAGTCTTGACTCCACTAAGGCGAAGTAGACAGATTTCAGTTGTTCAATGGTTAGCTCATTCCTGAGACTACGAAGCGCATAGCAGGAAGAGCCAATGTTACTTTCAATGGCTCCAAGTTCCGATTTCCAGTTTAAATTTTCATCAATATAAACACCTGAAAATTTCACTTGTTTCACGCATTCAATGCTATCATTTCGCAACTGTAAAGCCAAGGTTTCCTTATTACGTGATGTGGGCCTAAAAAGGATAATATTGCTATTACTTATATTGAGCTTTAGATTATTGAAATTAAACCAGCTGTCAAAAAGAGCGACGGTTCTAGCTGCCCAAATATTAAGATCCTCAATATTGCTTCCAGTTACTATAGCGTTAGTATCGTCTGCAAATAATACCATATTTATACTCGGAATTTCATTGTACATAATATATAATTGATGACATCATTTATGAAAAGAATGAAAAGAATTGGACCCAGTATTGAGCCTTGTGGCACTCCCCTATTGATTTGTCTAATTTTTGACTTGTAGACAATTTCAGATAGTTCACCTCTTTTTGTATTTTTAATCTCAACATACTGTTTCCTGTTACTCAGGTAAGATTGAAAAAGAGATAGTTCTTGGTTTCTTACACCGTAATAATCTAACTTTTTAATTAATATTTTATGGTCTACGCAATCAAAAGCCGAACTAAGATCTAAGAACAGTCCAGCTACTTTCTGCTTTTCATTTAGTTTATCAGTGACGTCATTAATTAACGTTTCAATAGCGTGATGTTGATAGCCAAACTGTCTGCTGTTTAGAATTTTATTTAATTTAAGGTGTGAAAGTAGTCTAGTTTTTAATACCTTTTCAAATTACTTTGATAGAGTCGAGAGTAAGGAAATCGGTCGGAAGTTCTTTGGATTCTGTTTCGAGTTTTTCTTGTGAATGGGAATAATTCTTGCAATCTTCAATTGGTCCGGAAATATATTTTCATTCATACATTTATTGTAAAAATAAGCCAACGGTTCTGCTAAAACACCAATGTTCTCTTTAATCACTGTAATGGGCATTTCATCATAACCACATGAATTTTTATTTTGCATCTTATTTACTAACTTCATAATCTCCGTAGCGTTTGTTCTCCAACAAATCATGTTATTAGTAACACGTTCAGTACTATGTGAAAGCATAGTTATTGCCTTTTCTAAACTATCTTGTACTTCACTGCTACTGTGATCAAAAATTTCGCTAAAACATTCAACAATATCTTGTGGATTATGTAGTAGTCTGTCGTTTAATCTGATGGAAAAGTTTTTACCTTTATTAACTGTTTTCCTATTCGTGTATTTATTAACAACCTGCCAAATTCCTTTCGTATTGTTCTTTACTTTTCCTATTTCAGATTGTACCTCCAGTTTCTTTGCTACTCTTAAGACTTTCCTATACAACCTTAAATAATTTGAATGATAATTTGAGACCGTTTCGTGGGATTGTGTTTTATTTCGATTTCCTAGAAACCTTTTCATTTGACTTGACACTTTTATTCCCTTGGTAATCCATCTTAAATTGTAGATTTTCTTTAAATTTAATTTCTTTTTAACCTTCTTATAACTTTTTTGAAAAAGAGTCGAGAATAATTTCAAGAAGGTATTAAGTCCTTGACTCGTCCAGTAAACTTTTGAAAAAATTTCTGTAAAAGTAGTTCTCTTTTTTTTTATTAAAAACCCTCCTTTCAACATATGTGACTAGTTCTTTCCGGTTTCCTTTATACTTAGTTGTTTTTATACTAACTGATATACCATTATGACCATCCGATAGACCATTATTATTTTTTTATAAAAGAGATAATTATTATTTTACCAAAGAGATTTAAATATAATAGGGCATAGAGGGGACAAAGCGAGGAAAATTTGAAGTCAAACGTTATTCCAAGTGGAATAAGTTTAAGGACAATTTCGACTGAATGACAGCTCGCGTTCATATTAACTGACATGACATGGTCATGACGCTTAGGCTTCAAAGTTTTTTATGAAAATATTCCCAATGCCCCCTCTATGCCCTATTATATTTAAATCTCTTTGTTCAAAACATATTGCATCTGAGTAGAACGCATTCTAAATTTCTCATTGAACTATAGTAACATATAATATCATTGTCATTGAAGGTGAAAATCGTTTGCGGGTTCATTTTGGTCGGTGAACGATTTTGGTTCTGACGGCGAAAGTTCTTGGCCGTCGTCTTCTTGGATGTTGACCACCATCCTCAGAGTCCGAGTCTGAGCTCCAAACACGCAACATCAGTCAAAATATTCGAACTTACGAAAACGAAAATAACAAACAATAAAACGTGAGTCAATATAACAAACTTCCTCCTGTAAACTAACTAAACAAACAAACTAAATTACCTACGTCTAAACACCTGTAGAAATGTTTACAAGTTTTTATTTTTTAAATTTTTTTACAGTTGCAATTTACAAGTTTTTCCGTAAACACCTGTAAATAATAGGTTGAATCATGCTCGAATATGCATTAAATTGTCTATGGAAAGTTACAGGCACGGGTTCCTGTAGATTGTAAATAAAATGACCTGTAGCTTTATAAAACGCCTGTAGGTACCTGTAATTTTAACTAGTGTTGCTGTTTAATTTTTTTTTTAATTTAAAAAAAGGGTGCAAACGAGCAGACGGGTCAATGGTAAGTGACGTCCGTCGCCCATGGACATCTGCAACTCAAGAGTCACAACTGCGTTGCCGACCTTTGAGGTGGGAGTAGGGGGAGAGGGGAGGGGAGGGGGGATTGGGGTCTCCGGTTACCTCACTCACTCAACGAAACGCAATTTATTGCTTTACGCTGGTTTTCTGTGAGGCCGTGGTATCACTCCGGTGGAGCCGGCCCAAGCGTGCCGAAGCATGGCTCTCCCACGATGTGATTAATTAGTAATTAATCAGTGTTGCAGCTTTTTTCCCTGTAAATTGTAACCTGTAGCTTTATAAAATAGGGCCCAGGAGTCACAATGAAGTACTTAGGTACGTACATAAGTACCTACCTATGTAAGTAGGTACCAAACTTGAATTCCTATACAACTTACTTATAAGTATATTGTCTTCGTCCGCCCGTAGATAACTGATATCATTGACTGACTCGAAAAATAATCATTACCTATATCAGATGTAGGAATGTACGTAATGTACCTACATAGTTCAATGCAGGAAGGATGGAATATATATCTACCTAACTACCACTGCGTCGGAAAGTGCTCTATCTGTAAATAAAACGATGCTACCTAGGTAGTCAAAAACTCCACAATGTCGCAGTTTTTAAAACTTCGCTAGGTAACAGGATTACATTGTTATTACATAATATTATGTATAGAAGCTAATTAAGTATAATGCTGACAATTGATAACCTATTTGTAGGTTATGTTATCAGTTATTTTATAGATTATTTACGAGACCTAAGCAAATCTTAAGATTAGGTAAGTACATGTAACTTTTCGTTATATAATGGTGTCTCAGAGTGGGTTGTTCCTAAGTACTTACCGTGATGAGTGAGGATGATGAAAATTTCCAGTAATTTAAGTGTCCATAGTTTGTAGTTTATTGGTAATCTCTGAACTACTGACACGGTGCTAAAAATTCTTTCATTAATGGGGATCTCTTATCACTAACACTTAAACATTATCCCTTTTTAAAAAGGGCTAGTAGGTAAGTAAGTAGGTACCTACCTACCTACCCAAAGAGATTAAAATATTATAATAGGGCATAGAGGGGACAAAGCTAGGAAAATTTGAAGCCGAAAAGTTATTCCAATTGGAATAAGTCTAGTACAATTTCAACCGAATGACAGCTCGCGTTCATACCAACTGACATTTTTTTTTATTAATAATAGGCAAACTATTTGTCTGCCATCTCACCTGATGGAAAGTGATGACATGACGCTTGAGCTTCAAACATGCTTCAAAGTTTTGTATGAAAATATTCCCAATGCCCACTCTATGTCCTATTATATTTGTACCTACCCAAGATCCAAGATATCTCTTATGGAGAGTTGCTGAAAAACCGAAATGTTTTTGGAGAATAAGTACTTATGTACAATAAGTAAGATCTTCAAGAAAGTTATTACGATAAGTATGTAGTTTAAATGTAATTTAATCACCGATATAATTATATTTTTAAATTTTAGCAAGAAACATGTTTTGACCAAAGAGATTTAAATATAATAGGGCATAGAGGGGGCATTGGGAATATTTTCATACAAAACTTTGAAGCCTAAGCGTCATGTCCTTGTTATGTCAGTTAGTATGAACGCGAGCTGTCATTCGGTCGAAATTGTACTAGACTTATTCCACTTGGAATAACTTTTGACTTTAAATTTTTCTCGCTTTGTCCCCTCTATGAATTATTATATTTTAATCTCTTTGGTTTTGACCAATTATCATCACCTTAAATACCAATTTATCGACACCCTCAATGTTGAAGAAAAACTTAAAATAAAAAATTAAGTTTAGTTGTAACTTTAATAACTGATAGAAGGTACCTAATAATCTCCGTCGAGTCAGTGATAAATATATTTTTATTTATTTTTTAACCCATTGATTGATATATGCCTTTGCCAGGATTCGAATCCGAGCCCCACGAATGAGAAGCGGGGTCTTTAACCACTCGGCTAAAGCTGCTTTCTTTTGCTATTATTGCTGCATTTTAAAGGAAACCGTTATTAAAAAACCCGCTGGCACTAGAATAGGTTTTATTTCTGATGCATGTGTACTTTACGCCATCTGTCACATATATGACTCCAAAAACTAAACATTGATGAAAATTAGGTTGGTACTCTTAACCTGTATTATTGAGACCCTATAACCACTTTTTCGACTTGAAAGTCAATGCAAAGGTATTCCGTTCTTTCCGTGTAGCTTCCAAATGTTGACACCCTATTATAAATAAAATAAAACATATGCAACTGTAAAATTAAAAATATTGATAAAATTTGAGACAATAAATTAATAAAACAAAAAAAATACCTGCACTAAAATTCCGGAGATGTACAAATATTGAAATAGCACTTAAGTTCACAAAAAGTTAAGTTTAACAGTGTGTCGTAAGCACTCGTAGCCCTGCGGTACCAGTGTTTTTGTAACAATCATACTGGATAAACAAATTTGGTCGTGGTTAGTCAGTGAATGACCGACCGCCTAAATTACGCATTATACATGTCGCAGTAAGATAGATGAACCCGTAATATAGTTATATCCCTAGGGATATAATTATATACCGTAACATAGTAATACGAAAGCGATTCATTACTATCTCACTAGGAATATAGTTATAAAACGGTCCAAGTTTAGTGATATACTTATATTACTAGATTAAGTTTAGTGAAATAGCTTTCCGAGTGTGCGGCGCAGGCGGTCACATTGGAATTATTGAAATTTTTATTAAGGAATTGGTTCAAATGTTCCCAAGTTGTAAAATAATTAACGGAAGACCTAGACATCCAGCGAGTCAAGGATCTGTGGAGCGAGCGAACCAAGATGTGGAGAACATGTTACAGGCTTGGCTACAAGATAATAATTCTACTAATTGGTCGATTGGAGTACGCTTTGTAAAGTACCAAAAAACTGCTCTTTTCGGCACGCTACGCCACGGATGAAATGAAAATTTGTTAGGGGGCCCTTATGAAGGGTAAGATTTCTCACAAAAGAAAAAAAAATGCATAAAATTAAAAGAAATATTTATTCATCATAATTATCTATCTGTCACTTTTTCCAAAAACTTTACAAAAAATTTTAATTAAATATACACTCTCCTTGCCTTTTTTCCCGCAAACTGATTTATTTTATTTATAGCTGATGAAGACTAGCTGGTCTGACCGGCGTTCATATCCCGTCGAAGTTCTTAGGTAATTTTATCAGTTTTAAAGTTTTTATTAATTTTTGATTTATGCGAGTCGGGGGGGGGGGGGGCGTATAATTTATCTGGCTGATACGGCGGTGGCTACGCCCCTGCATTCATCGCATTTTCATCGAACTATAAAAATAACACCATACAAAGCTCTTTTCCGAGTGGAGAACAAATAAGCTTTATTATACTACAATTATGATGACAATATGATACAATATAACTACAATATGACTTTTTTGAAACAAACCCTAATATATTTATAACACTGAACTTAATCTAGTAATATAAGTATATCACTAAACTTCGACGGTTTTATAACTATATTCCTAGTGAGATAGTAAAGAATGGCTATCGTATAACTATGTTACGGTATATAATTATATCCCTAGGGATATAACTATATTATAGCTTTATCTATCTTACTGCGACATACACATTATATCATGACTATGAGCGCGTCCGTGTTTCCGAAGGCACGTTAAATTGTTTGTACCGGTTTTCGTTGTGTTTATGCATGGTTTACGCACAATAGAAGTCGTTAAGCCATGACAGATACCCTTGGGTGGATTGAAAAATTCTGACTGTTAGGTGAACAATAGCTTAACAACATCTTCCAATCCGCGGTGGGCTCGCGTGGGAGATTATAGGCCATACTTCCTCATGTGTGAGGAAATACCCTTAGCTCAGCAGTGCTGTTACCTTAGTGGACCTTAATTTTGAAAAAAAAATGAAATTTTGTGTCTATTAATTGGTCAGGTAAATGTCAACAATTGGGTGTTTTAACTTTGATAAAATATTTTATTAAACCAAATTGGGAAAAAGCGCTGCTTAGCTGGTTTATCGGTGTGTGCAGCTAATCTAATAATCATTTAAAAAATAAATGCATCTTTGTTTATCCTCTCGTTTGTCATTCCCTCGATTCAGACGAAACTTTGATAATTTGTTATGGGCACGTCAATAGTATAAATGTATAATATTATCTATACATATAATAAAACTATAACACGGACGTGTCTGTAGGTATATGAAAATATTTAAAAAAAATTCGTGGTCCTAATTTTAGCGGTGGTTCCCACGGGAACGCCGCCGGGGCAGCCGCTATATTATAATAATAAGTAGGTATAATAAATGGGCAATTGCCACGAGAACGTGAAAAAACAACGGCACAGAATATGTAAAAGTACCTACCTATTAACGTAGCTACGGGTCATTTAGTAAACTGAAGATGCACCTTACAAACCATCATCCTACCAAATTTCATTAGGATCGGTTCACCGGTTTGGCTGTGAAAAGTGAATACATGGAATGATATAATTATATACGCATAATAATTAGTGGGGAGGGATAGAAGGATCATTATAATGATAAAATTATGAGTCGGGAAGTAGCCGGTCAAGCCGAGTAATCGGGAAACAATAGGATTAGGTATCTATTGTAACAGATCACCCATGGTAGGCTGTTGCTTGATAGGGGATAACCTACCCAATTAGAAATAAGTAGGTACTTATGTAATTCTTTCTGAGTAGGTATTTTATTAGTTTAGTTGGTAAGGGGAATAAACTTGGAAGTGAGAGTTCTGGAAACAAATTGTTGGCACGCGAAGGATGAAAGAGTTAGCTTTATTAGAACCCAAGCCGAACTCCGTCTGGTAGCGGGTGCCAATCTAAGTTCTTAATTCCCTGCTCGGGCACGCACCTGAGGGATAACAATCGCTCTCTCATTAGTACCTATACTAGCGACCTGGAGTGCGATTTTTGAATCTCACTGGTGATATCAAAATCACCGGTAACTAAAATTATCACCGATGACTTTTATGTCACCATTTTCCAAAAGCCGTATTTTTGAAAGTCACACGATGTTTACCAACATGCAGAAATTTTACAATGTCAGTCAGAGACAATCTTCCCGTTACGTTCCTTTTTACGCAGATGTTATAGTGTTGCCCTTGATATCGGTTTTTATTTACTCATACTATAATTTAAAAAAGATTCATCAAATTGGTCAATCGTAAAACGTAACGTATTTGTCAGTGTCATGTAAACGAAAATTAAAGTTTTGAATTGAAAAATTTACTTAATTCACTAGAAAAGGACGAATAAAGAGAACATAACACAGATTTTACAATTTATAAGAAAAGGTATGTACATTTGTTAGTGGCATAATATGTTTTACAAGTATACTTAATAATTGTATTTACTAATAACTTGGATATTGTTTTATTTAATTGAGAGGTTTTTCATATTTTCAATAAATCGTCGCAATCACGAAATATCACAATCGAGCCCCGCTGCTAATTCTTCCGAAAAACATACTTTGGCACTTTTGGCAGATGTCACTTACGTTAACTGTCAAAAACAATCACATGGTGATTTCAATTACGAGTGGGTAGGGGCACTCGTAAATCGATATCATAGGTATGACAAATGTAAGTCACCGATGAGTTTCAAAAATACGAACTTTCGGAAATCACTCACATCGGTGAGAATTAGTCACTTGGTGAGATTCAAAAATCGACCCCCTGGCCTCGCTTCGCTATGGTTTATCCAAATAAAATCTTCTGCTATCTTACGAACCCTGTAAGTCATCGAAACGAAACATGGCATGTACCTATTAAAGGTAAAATTCCTATAAATCATAAATCCCTAAAATTTTCATAGAAATCCGATGAAATCCGTTTCTGTTGGAGCCTACTTGACGCAGACTTTCAGTCAGATAGACAGCAATTCGAAAAACGGTAATTTATATTTAGTCTTCGTATAAACAGTATCGTAGCTAGATCCTGGCAATAGGGGCGCGCGCCAGAGGCGCCAAGCCCGAGAACGCAACCGCCGACCACATGATTATTAACAAGGCTCTCTGTCAATCCTTGCTCTCCTACTGCATACCAGTCTGGGGCGGAGCAGCTAAGTCCTCCCTCTTTAAACTTGAAAGAGCACAAAGAGCTGTTCTAAAAGTCATACTGAGAAAATCCTTTCGTTACCCAACTACCACGCTATATTCCGAAGCCTTAGCTTCATCTCATCATCTAAATGCTAGACAATTTTTTATACTCCGTCTAATTCTACGGAAGCACCCACAAGTCCCATCTAAGATCGATTCACAGAAAAGGTGTACTAGAGATATATGCCCTTCAGTTGCACATAAAAGTTCCTTTGCCTCCAAACATTAGGTACTACTCCTATTAGCTCTGTTCTTTATAATAAAATTAATAATACAAATATTTAAATTAAACAATTTTGAATTGAAAAAAGTATTAGCAAAATGGCTTCAGAGTTTAAATTACAGTTAGACAGAAAATTTGTAAGTCTTTATTTTTTTTTATCAATAGACAACATAATTTTTAGGAAATCTAAATCTAGCTTATACATTACTCACTCACTACACGGCCATTTATACACACATCTACTCGCCCCATACCCCTCATACACACTTACACCACCACCCCCACCCTCACACATACACGACCCCAAACACACCCCCCTCTCACACTACCACAATATTCTAACAGAAAAATAAGATCATTTTAGGTAGGTAATGAACTTCCATCCATTACCTGTATAACTTATAGGCCGGTTACTGTTCTTCTAAGATGCAGGGTTAGTTTAGAAGCACAGGGACGCAAAGTTCTTGTGTCAAATACTTATTCAAATTAAATATAAGTCGTAATACCTCCTTGACTCATATTAAGTCTTGTGTTAAATAAAGATTTATTGAAAGGAATCAATTCCTATACGAGTTATTTAAACGCTCGGGCGTTTGAATCGGACTATATCCACCCTCGCTGCCGTTCGAGTCCGAGTAGGAATTGATAACTTTCACCTACTTTTCATTTCGAATACAAGGAAAGTAAACGCTACAAAAATACAAGTACCTATATAAAAAATACAAAAACAAAAAAGGACAAAAGTACAAAAAAATATAATAATACTAAAACGCAAAAATACAATCAATACAATAATACAATTAATGCACAAAAAAAAACACAACTATAAAAAATACTAATCTTTCCGTTTTATACTTAATATTAGTGTTTGAATTTCGGAACAGCTAACCAAATTATTATACTCGTAGTCTTTTTTTTAATTTTAAATATGGAACACACCTCGTCACCACCGCGGGCAATTTTTTTTGTTTTTACCTACACTCGCAAGGCCGTACCCTTTTTTCTTATTTTAATTGATGTAAAAAGTTTCGTGTCTGACTTTACCAAATGTAGTACTTAATAATTATACATACATACATAATCTCACGCCTATTATCCCCGAGGGGGTAGGCAGAGGTATTCCATTACTGGATATACCCACATTTCACGAGATATATTGGACTCCTAAACGTGATAGGTGGTGAGCCCATCGCCGGACCGGGTCTGTTTACACATGTCTCAGAATTAATTCTGAGACCTGCGGGTTTCCTCACGATGTTTTCCTTCACCGTCGAGCTAGTGATAAATATGTACGTAAGTTTTTGAAAAACTCATTGGTACATGCCAGTATTCGAACCCGAGCCTCACTGATTTTTGGCCGGCTCTTTAACCGTCCGGGCTATCACTGCTCTTGTATGTAGTACTTACTATTTTTTTAATTGCCTTCCCTAAGGAAGGAAGCGAGGAAGGCGAGTAAGTATGTGAAATGAAAAATATGTACTTAGCTGACCTTTAAAGGGCGCAAATTCAAAATCTTGCCCTGGGCGCCTATGACCTTAGCTACGGCTCTGCGTATATCTCAGTTTTCTCTTAGGTATACATTTTAAAATTTTGAAATCACAGACATTTGAATATTATTTTATTGGTATTGGTATAGATTATAACTATAGCGTACATTCGGTAGGTACGTACGTTGTTTTTGCAAAATGAACCATTAGTTTAAAAGGTTGCCAACGATGCCATATTGCTAAATCTCTGCTGTTTGTATGGTGAAATGTCATCAAATATTACAAAACATAGGAGAAGTGTGGTTTTTTGCGTCTATCAACTTGAAACTAATTGGCACGACTATTCTTTAAAAGTCTCCATACAAATTACATTTTTTTTTCCAGAATTCACTATGGGTTCCTTGGAAAAATTAGTTTGTGCATCCATAAAAAATAAATGTCCACTCGTGCGTACCTAGCCGGGGCGGGCCCCTAGTGAGTAGGTACCTATTTTAAATAGGATTCATAAGTTTCTATTTGTAATAATCACCAACGACCGACGACTGTACAAATACTAACGAAGACAAATTACCTATTAAGTCTATTAGTGTTTTGTGGTGTCCATGCGATTGTCACTTCCATTCCGAAATTTTAATGTAAGTAGGTATTCTATAGCCTCGACGTACATTATTACATTTTCTAAATCTACGAATAAGGAATACTTAGATGACAACTTAGCATTTCTAAAACATACCTACTAGTAAAAAGTTAGGTTAGATTATAATAAATAACTAGACAAGTGCTAGTCACTCACGCACGGAGGGTTTGGTAGATTTTCTAAAAGCACCCAGGTGTTATTAGTACGATATAAAGTTAATTTTTTTTTTGTGAGATTGCATAACCAACTTTCTAAGCAAAAATATTTTTGCTGATTTCTAAAAAATGTGATGTGCTGATATGGAGTAGTGTGTGACAGACAGACGGATCGGTACCATAAAGGTTGCCTTTTTAACATTTTCTACGAATTGGTCAAGATTTATGCGACTCTAAACAAGATGCAACTCGAGTGCACATGAATTGCACTATCTTCTATTATTTTATTGAGTTACTCGTATTGGTTGTTCGAGTTATAATAATAACTAGCGGGTACACAGCGGCGTTGCCCGCGCGGAAACAATTTATTCCCGTTCCCGTGGGAATTTATAAAAATCCTTTCATAGCGGTTTCCTACGACATATAAGACACCTACAAACCATATTTCAAGTTTCTAGGCGTTATCATTTCGGAGTGGTACCTATTTCTCTCTGTAACCAGTTTTTTTTATTTTACCGTTTAAATGAGACCTTTTCCCGTAAAAAGGACCTAACTACCCTAGATTGACCCAACTACTCAGCTATTACAACACCAAACATCAAAATCAAATCCGTCTAGTAATTTTTGTGTGATTCGTGCACAGACAGACAGACGGACAGACAGACAAATTTCAGAAATTTGTGTTTTGATATCTACATCGATTAGGTACTACGAGTAGGTATCTAAACTACTGACAAAATTTTCAAAAAAATATTTCACACGAACACACGAACTTGTTACAGTTTTATTATATGTATAGATAGATAATTGTTTTTGTTATAAGTAGCCTAAAGTGCAATAGTAAAGGGATTACCTTGATAGGTAGGTACAATAAATTATTATTTAGGCGGAGGCCCATATCTAAAATAAGATACCCTGAGCTATAGATATCAGCTACAATTTATATGTGCACGATATTTAGTTATTGTTGTTGTATATATCTACCATGTCATTTAGTTATCATCATGACATCATGTCAACAACTGATAACTAAATGACATCACAATATAAGCGCGTTGTGTGCCGCGAAGTCGTTAGTTGCTTTACTCGACCGAGGCAATTGTGCACAGATTATATTAAGTATTTACGGTAAGTCGATATAATTTTTCTCCACAAATTCTTAAGAAGTTTATTGTTTGCGAGACGGCGAAGGGAACGGGACGGGATCGCAAATAAAGAAATAATCTATTCTATTCTATCGAGTTTTGGCAAGGGCCCGGTCTAGGTGGTAATGATCCTCCCCTTGGCTGTCTCTAGGTTGACCTCTGATAATTTTTAGGGTTTCGTACCCAAATGGTAAAACGGGAGACTATTATTAAGACTCCTCTGTCCGTCCGTCTGTCTGTCTGTCTGTCTGTCCGTCTCTCACCAGGCTGTATCTCATGAACCGTGATAGACAGTTGAAATTTTCACAGATGATGTATTTCTGTTGCCTCTATAACAACAAATACTAAAAAACAGAATAAAATAAATATTTAAGGGGGCTCCCAAACAACAAAAGTGTTTTTTTGCCGTTTTTATGTATATAGTAATGGAACGGAACCATTGGCCGCACTTGGCCGGTTTTTTTTAATTTCGTTAATCTTAACTCTAATAAAATGAATACTTCGTATGATGGCTAATGGTACGATAACCCAAGAACGACACGCGCTGTTCTGTCTTTTTAATTTAGATTTATCATTGAAATCGAATTGGAACCTGACCTAACTGGAGCTCAACTAAGTGGCCTCTCCTGACTCGAAGACTGGATCTGCCCTTGAGCGTCAGCCGGTATCTATTTATTACGATTGAGGTCTCATTTCGTCATCGTCGAGCTCAGCGACGCGACGCCTGAGACAGTTCGAGCGCGTTCATACACTCGTAGTCGGCGACCCGCCTCCGTCTATCACTGCTGATTATCTCATGCATCTTAAATCGATGTTGCAATAATTTTTAAACACCTCTGCCAGTTGGTACGGATTTCTTACTAGCTTGATGGTAATGGCAAACATCGTGAGGATACCTGTATTCCATAGAATTGGTTCTAAGACATTGGTAAAGGATTAGAAAAAAAAGCTTCGCCTTTATCCCCGAGGAAGTAGGCAGAGGTATTGCATTGGTGGAAACAACCACTTTTCAGCAGTATATTTTTTGGACCCCTAAACGTTACAGGTGGGGTGAACCTATCGCCGGGATGGTGGCGTGCTGCTACTTATACCTACCTCAGAATCAATTCTTGGGACCTGCGGGTTTCCTCATGATGTTTTCCTGCACCGTGGAGATAGTGATAAATAAGTACGTAAGTTTTTTAAACTCATTGGTACATGCCCTCGCTAGAATTCGGACTCCAACCTTACACACGCGAAGCGGGCTCTGTAACAACACAGGGAGAAGGTTTGTAGTGTACCTACCCACTTTTCTTCCAGAAATGGAATAGGGCTGCTAACCACTTCGGGTCTGATTGTATATGGTTATTTTCAACTTTTTATTTCACATTTGAAATAACGTTAAAATACAAGCTGAATGTAAATGTAAACGTTTTTTTTACAGAAATGGCTACCAAAAAATTCGCGGGCCCTTCTCCTTACACTTTGAAGTCTTCATACCCAGCAGAAGACTACCGTCACACCAAGTAATTTCTTTTTTTAATACTTCGCTGTTTACTTTGGGAAAAACATAAGGAAATGTTTATGTCATAGATGTTTAAGGCGTAAGACTGGTAATTGCTTGAACTCATTAATATCAGCTTTACCTAAGTGTTTAAAGCGACCACCTTTGTGTATATTACATTCTCAGCCTCTTTCGCATTGAAGTAGGTCACAACAATAGAACGCCACTTGCTACGGACTTATCAGATCTCTCGTTGTTCATCCACATCCATCAAACGACTCATGCATGCTTTTCAGTTTCTCTATTTCTTTCTCTTACTCTTTATCTGGCTTTGTATATTTGTCTTTCATTCAACCGCTCAAATGACCAAGCTATCTACTGTAGCATTCCCTTTTCAATACTATATCATCGACTATTATACCTATTATATATGTATACTAGCGACCCACCCTGGCTTCGCACGGGTGTAATGCTAACACTAAAACCGTCCTCTTGAATCATTCTATCTATTAAAAAAACGCATCAAAATCCGTTGCGTAGTTTTAAAGATTTAAGCATACATAGGGACATAGGGATATAGGGACAGAGAAAGCGACTTTGTTTTATACTATGTAGTGATTTACAGATACTTGAACGACGTGACCAAAAACCACAAGTCCAAGATTCAAACCCCGCCCGTTGTGGGCGCTATCTTCGGTTTGGGTCGTGCCGGCTCCATTCACCTGACCTCTATTATCGGCAACCCACGCATAGTACTGAAGTACATCGTCGATGACCAGCCCAACAAGTTCGCCGACCTAAGGAAGTACTGGAACCTACCTGACAGCGTGTCCATCATCACCTCAAGGGAAGCCGACAAAGTGTACAATGACAAGTCGTAAGTGTTTTTACTTTTATAACGAAGGAAATATATTCATTTATTTACGGCTACGTAGAAAACATAATAACAAGAAGAATCTACTTAATTCTACTAATAATATAAACGAGAAAGTTTGTGAGGATGGATGGATGATATAATATGTATTAATAATAGATGTATGACTTCACAAAAAATACGTCCGACTGTGAAAATCAGCAATAACTTTCTTATTCGGATGGATGTTTCTTACTCTTTCACGCAAAAACTATAAATACTATAACTATAACCAATAGCTGATACTTCAGAATTATTCATAGGCTACGTCGCGATAAGCAAGTTTTCACAAAGTCTTCCTAATTTTTGACAAATCCAACAAAAAGAATTCTGTATGGTCCTCACAACAAATGTTGCATCATCTATCATTTTGAATAACTATATGCCTCTACCCTAACAGCGTGAACGTGGTGATTATCGGAGCTCCAACGTTCGCTCACCATGACATTGTCGTCAAGTCGATTGCGGCCAACAAGGACGTGTTTTGCGAGAAACCCATTGCTGAGAATATACAGGACACCAAGAAGTGCTACGAAGAAGCTAAACTTAAGGGCCGCGCCCTGTATGCCGCGTTCAACCGTCGCTTCGACCCTGCCTACAGGACCCTTCGGGAGAGGGCCAGGAACGGAGAGGTCGGCCACATCCAGATCGTCAGAGTGACTGCTAGAGACTCTCCCTTGCCCAGCATCGACTACTTGAAGACCTCAGGTAGAAACCTAATTAAAATATTGTATGAAGTACACACACTAAACACTCGTAGCCAATAGTTAGGCATCTAATGCCTATTCGTAAGGATTCCACAGTTTAAGTAATAGGTTTCGGAGGCACATTAAACCGTTGGTCCCGGTTTTCATAGAGTTCACAAACACAAACAAACAGAGTGAAGAAAGAACTTAGCAATGCGCTTTCACGGGTTGACGTTGATGATTAATTATTATTAGGTACGTCAATACTAAGTAATAATCTATGCCTATACTTATCACTACATAGTAGGTATAAAACAAAGTCGCTTTCTCTGTCCCTATATCCCTATGTCCATATGAATTTTTTGAATCTTTAAAACTACGTAACGGATTTTGATGCGTTTTTTTTAATAGATAGAGTGATTCAAGACGAAGGGTTTAGTGTTAGCATCACACCTGTGCGAAGCCGGAGCGGGTCGCTAGTATTATTAAATCTAAAGAAGACCGTTTTTGAGATTCTGATTCATCAATAAAAATAAATAAAATAAATAAATAAATAATCTCACGCCTTTTATCTCCGAGGGGGTAGGCAGAGGTATTCCATTACTGGATATACCCACATTTCACGAGATATATTGGACCCCTAAACGTGATAGGTGGTGAGCCCATCGCCGGACCGGGTCTGTCTGTTTACACATGTCTCAGAATTAATTCTGAGACCTGCGGGTTTCCTCACGATGTTTTCCTTCACCGTCGAGCTAGTGATAAATATGTACGTAAGTTTTTGAAAAACTCATTGGTACATGCCAGGATTCGAACCCGAGCCCCACTGATTTTCGGCCGGCTCTTTAACCGTTCGGGCTATCACTGCTCCTATCATCAATACTTTTACAACATTTAATACAAAAGTAGAATATAGACATTAAAATTTATAACAAGAGTACATTACAAAATAATTCTGTCTGAAATGGAGTCGAGCTAAATTCGAATTATGTTTAGGTGGTGTGTTCCACGACTGCTTGGTTCATGACTTTGACATGGTTTGCTGGGTGCTGGGTGAGCTGCCGATTCGCGTGCAGGCTACTGCCTCCGCATTGATCCCCGAAGTGAAGGCTATTGACGACTTCGACACTATCGCCTTCGTGCTCACCTTCCCTTCGGGTGCCGTGGCGCTTGGCGACAACAGCCGCTACTGCGCGTACGGCTACGACCAGAGGCTAGAAGTTTTCGGAAATAAGGGTTAGTTCGACGTACTGTAGAAAGCCTGCAGATATGGTGCAAATCGCTGGTATACTATAAATAATGTAAATATTTAAAATACTGACAAGACGTCGCGACTATAAAAATTTACCATCAGATTCCTCGTCTGCTCGTTTGCCACTTTTATAATATACAAAAGAGACAAAGTATTTTATATAAAATTTGTAATTATATAAATTTAAAATTTTAAACGTATGCGTAGCGTTTACGCCAAGGGTGAACTTGGACGGACTATAAATATTAATTATCCACAACCACAATAGGTACCTATTCAGTTTCAATGTGTATGTTACTTAGGATTATTTTGTTATCTGTGAAGACCTGTCATTGGCCTCGTTTTTACTTAATTCAGCGTTAAGATTTGTTTTATAGCTGTTGGTCTTCCGAACATTAAATAAAAATAAATAGATTATTCATTGTCTCTGTCTGCCATATTATTTAAATATGCCGGTTCTTGGAGTCGAAGCGTAAAAACATGTACTTTTATAGCCTAAGGAATAAGAAGTTTAACATTTGTTTCGATTAATAAAAGACAAAACAAATTGCCAGATGATACAATAATGAGTAGCTCAAGAAATGTTTGTTTTGTCCACATATTCAATGTATGCTAGGTCCCTGCCAAAAGATTAAGACTATAACTTTGTTTTTAGGTATGATTAAGGTTGAAAATGAGAGGCCTATGCATTCTATGGAGACTCTGATTGGCCACGAGGGTCTTAAGACTACTCCGATCTACTATTCCTTCCCGTCACGCTTCACTATCGGCTACCAACAAGAATTGGAGCACTTCTTGGACGTCGTGCAGAGTAAGTGTACCTAATATTTTTTCTAGCAAAGAATTGTACTAGAATTGCGCCAGAGACGGGATATATATATATATATATATATAGATATATATATATATATATATATATAGTTGTCAGAACAGGATGTCGATGTCTTTTTGGATGTCGTTTTTTCACAATACAAAAGTCTGGAGTAACAAAACGGAAGTCCTCTTTAAGATTGCTTACTCTCAGTGCCCGGCACAACAGACTGTAAGAGTGTGTTGATGACTCATGACTTCATGGTATAATATCTCCGACATATTTGTTTTAAAATTGCACGCCACGCATGGTTATACAATTCGGAGAAGTTATCAATATTCGTTCTTTTGTGTTTGATGAGCATATAAACAAATAACTAGGCAGGAACATTCTAAAACACCTGGTTTAACAGACTAACGGGCGTCAGAAAACTCATAATAGCCCCTGAAATTACCGTAACTCGCAGTTTGATGCTAAGAGGCGCGATGTCGCTAAATCATACAAGTAAAAAAAAATGTTAGTACTCGTATGAAAATATCTACTACTAGCTGATGCCCGCGACTTCGTCCGCGTAGAATTTGTTATTCCTTTGCGTTTCAAAAATATATCAAGAAGGATAATCTACACTATCTATCTATCAACACTAATATTATAAAGAGGAAAGATTTGTAGTTTTGTACCTATGTTAATAACGAATAAACTCAAAACTACTGGACCGATTAAAAAAACTCTTTCACCAATAGAATGCTACATTATTCCTGAGTAACATAGGCTATATCTATGACGAAAAAGAATTAGGGATCCTTACTAAAACTTGACTGTACATGCCAGGATTGGAACCCGAGCCTTACGAATGAGAGGCGGGCTCTTTAGCCAGTGGGCTATCATTGCTATTTATTTATATTTTTGTTATTCAAAACACCCTATATACAACGCGTCCCAGAATAAGCGCAATTCCTCATACACCCCAATTAGTATACTAATATAAAAATATGGTAATGCATTCGTACTTTAGTTTTGTCTAACAAAATTTCTTATGTAAAGAGGGATAACAGTACGGTTTTCACAGGTAGCCCTAACTAAATTCAGTTCTATGCTAATTCGTTTTTCTGAAAAAAAAAATAGCTGAAATTAATTAAATAGTCGATACTGATTAAGTATTGTATACCCTATGACACTCTCTGGTTTATGATTTTTGAATTTGTTCTTGATACCAAAGGCTATGCATGTGCTCATAATAACAAACAAATTTCCTCAAGGAACCCATAGTGAATTCTCAAAAAAAGAAGTGGACTTGGTATGGAGACTTTTAAAGAATATTTGTGCCAAATTTCAAGTTGAGTACAAAAAATCTAGAAATACATGTCTTGTTATTTGGTTTGAGGAGTATTTTTACAAAGTTTCGAATTGATACACCAAAAAATTAGGGTTTTCCATATATACATGAACGTGGGAGAGCCATGCTTCGACCGGAGTGATACCACGGCCTCACAGAAAACCAGCGTAAAGCAATGCATTGCGTTTTGTTGAGTGAGTGAGGTAACCATAGGCCCCAATCCCCCCTCCCCCTCCCCTCCTCTCCCCTCCTCTCCCCCTACTCCCACCTCAAAGGTCGGCAACGCAGTTGTGACTCTTGAGTTGCAGGTGTCCATGGGCGACGGACGTCCCTTACCATCAGGTGAATCGTCTGCCCGTTTGCCGCCTTTTATATCATAAAAAAAATACCAACTTTAACCTTCTACTTTCACCCCTTTTGGGTACGATTTTCGAAAAATCCAAAAACACGTGTCTACTCATTTATTTTCAAAATTATTTGTACCAAGTTTCAAGTTGATAGACGTAAAAAACAACACGTCTCCATACAAACTCCAACCCCCCGTTTCACGACTTTAGGGGGTGTTTTTTGCAAATCCCGAAGTACGTGTCTTGTGGTTTGTTTTTAGGAGTATTTGTACAAAGTTTCGAATCGATACACCCAAAAATGAAGGTTTTCCATACATTACAAACTCAACCCCTACTTTCACCCCGTTAAGGGACGATTTTCGGAAAATCCAAAAACACGTATCTACTCATTTATTTCTAAAAGTATTTGTGCCAAGTTTCAAGTCGATACACGTCAAAAACAACACATCTCCATACAAAATTCCAACCCCGTTTCGCCCCCGTTGGGGGTGTTTTTTACAAAACCCAGAAATACGTATTTTGTTGTTTGTTTTGAGGAGTATTTCTAGAAAGATTCGAATTGATACACCCAAGTATGAAGGTTTTCCATACATTCTAAACTCAACCCCTACTTCCACCCCGTTAGGGGACGAATTTCGGAAAATCGAAAAACACGTATCTACTCATTTATTTCTAAAAGTATTTGTGCCAAGTTTCAAGTTGATAGACGTAAAAAACAACACGTCTCCATACAAAACCCCACCCCCTGTTTCGCCCCCTAGGGGGTGTTTTTTACAAAACCCAGAAATACGTGTCTTGTTGTTTGTTTTGAGGAGTATTTCTAGAAAGATTTGAATTGATACACCTAAAAATGAAGGTTTTCCATACATTCCAAACTCAACCCCTACTTTCACCCCGTTAGGGGACGATTTTCGGAAAATCCAAAAATACGTATCTACTTATTTATTTTTAAAAGTATTTGTGCCAAGTTTCAAGTTGATAGACATAAAAAACAACACGTCTCCATACAAACTCCATCCCCCTCTTTCACCCCCTTATGGGGTGTTTTTTGAAAAATTAATAAATAAGTTTCTTGTCGTTTGTTTTATAGAGTATTTTTACAAAGTTTTGAATTGATATACCCAAAAATGAAGGTTTTGCATACAAACTTTCAACCCCTTTTTCACCCCCTTAAAGGTTGAATTTTGAAAATTCCTTTCTTATTCCTAGTCTAGTCTTTAAAATAATATTTTCAAAAAAAAAATTAATAATATTTTTTGAAAATTCCTAGTCTTTAAAATAATATATGTGAAAAAAATCAGCTTTCTAGGTGTAACGGTTTAAGCTGGGCGTTGATGAGTCAGTGAGTCAGGACTTCTCTCTTTATATATAAATATATATAGATAGATATAAAAATAAGTCGGGTTTTCCTTCCTGACGCTATAACTCCAGAACGCAGGAACCGATTTCCACGGTTTTGCATTCGTTGGAAAGGTCTCGGGCTCCGTGAGGTTTATAGCAAAGAAAATTCAGGAAAAAATTCAACAGAAAAGCGGGAAAATCTTATAAGCATTGCACCCGTGCGAAGCCGGGGCGGGTCGCTAGTATATCATAAATACGTTTTAAAATGCGTTGGTTAACTTTGTTGTTTACGGATGTTTTCGTTCACAGAGGGCGTCCCGATGGACGTGAAAGACTACCAGACCTTGGCTGTAAGCAAAATCGCTACTGCGGCCGAGCAGAGCGCACGCACCGGCAAAGCGGTCGAGATAGACTGGAGCAAGGACGGCATTCCCACCCCGTATTCGTAGTTTGTTCGAAAGTTGAACTTGAAGATCATTAAACGATGTTTTGGTTTTTAATGGTATTTTTGTTGTTCATCTCATTAGAAATTATAGTTTTATAAATTTACTATAAAATAGCAACGTCACCTGTATGGGTGTAATTTTTTTTTTTTGCAAAAGCTTTTCTTTTTGAGACCGTCAAGTTAGAAGCCTCACCATGGAATTGAGCTGTTCTGATAATGTCAAACAACTCTTCCTAAATAGTGCCAAATAGTGCCCAAAGCATATAAATAGTGCTATCATACTTTCGGAGATATTCAGGTCGTTCAGTGAGGCTGCTATCTTGACGTCAAGATAGCAGCCTCATCTCAGTACACAAGAACCACAGCACTGTTCTTGAAGAACTATATACCAAAAAACTCTTCTTAAATAGTGCCTTGGATTTGCAAAGTTTCAGAATTAGTGCTTCAAAGGAACCGAAGATATTAGGGTACATTGATGAGGCTTCCAACTTGACGTCAAGCTGGAAGTCACATCATCAACGAGGAAGAATTTCGAATTGAGACTAATGCCAAAAATCTCTTCCTAAATAGTGCCTCCGGAATCAAAACAAAGCGGAACGATTTAACTTGTATTTTAGTCAATAAATGATGATAAACTTCCACGTACATTTTGGATTCGGTACAGATAGGAATAAACCAACTAGATCAAAATGGAGGCTCAGCTTTAAAAAGAGCGACATCTCAGAATGTTTTTTTTTTGTTTTTTTTTTTTAGATAGGGTTGATGATTTATCAAGTATCAGGATGCGGACTGGTTTAGTTTTTGAGATATATTTTTTTGAAGAATTATAATTTAATCATTTATTACGTCAAATATCAAAGAAAACGCAATGTCCAATATCAAACTTCAAAAAGGCGTTTTACAAAAATTTTGTTCATAAGTTTTTTTTAAAACATCGCTTTTATTTAAGTTTTCTTTATATTGTATGTATTCCTTCTGAATATGTAGCAGATAACTAATGAGATGTACAAGATGTTCGATACAGGAACAAGGGAAATAAAAAAAAGCTCTATTTTTGGGGTTTGAGCAATTAATTATTAGAAATCTAAAGTATAAAATACATACAATGCACGAGCGCGGAACCGAGCGTGTCTAAGGCAATTGAAAAGACAAGATGGCTTCTTTAACCGGTCTTAGTGAAAGGGTCACCAATTAAAATATGGAATTATCGCCCTAATTACAATGTGCTACTGAGCTAAAATAGCATAAGAATTAAGTAATTTAATTCTTATGCTATTTTAGGTCAGTGGCGCATAATGCGTACAAGTGGAGCTAATTATGCGATTGGCCATTACGGTTTTATACAAATAAATATAAAAAGGTATAACACATTGATGCTCGTGCGTGCCACTAAATAACTAAATTATAAAAAAAACTACGACTATGAGGTCTGCGGCGGAAGTAGCAGACACAAGATAAAAAAATCAAAGATTATATCCAAATCTTTCTCCCAAACACAAACTTTGGGTAGAACCAAGCCATTGTTTGTGGACTGGTAAGAATTTAAAGGATCCGATGGAGAGACAGTCTGGGTATGCCTTTCCCTCTTGGAGACAGGCATGGCATGTATATATTTTATGTAAGTATAATACTCAAGTAAGTATATAAAATATTATGTTTTATATGGATTTTCATTTCCGTTGTTTGATTCTTTCAACCCTGTGGCACAGTTCTTTCATTGCCGTGAACGTTTGTTTCATTGCCGTGCACGTATGTTTCATCGCCGTGGCACAAAATTTTTAATCTTGTATATCTTGTTTTTTTTTTTAAGTTATCTGCTACATATTCGGCAAGAATACAAACAATATAAAGAAAATTTAAATAAAACCTAAGTTTTTAAAAAAACATAAGGATAAAAAAACCACGGAAATGAAGATTTTTATGGGCCTGTTGAAATACACCCTCATCTGCTAGATATTAAGCAAGAATACATTATAAAAAAACTCGATTTTGTTTGAAAAACTAAAGATAAAAAAATCCACGGAAATGAAGATTTTAATGAACCTGTTGACATTCATCGTAAGATAAAACAATATTGTTTAAACATGTTTAGGACACGGCGATGAAAGAAAATTTAAATATTTTATTAAATGTATTAAATAAAAATAGGTTTTAATATAACTCTTTGAGTTGCAGGTGTCCATGGGTGACGGACATCACTTGCAATCGGGTGGCCCGTCTGCTCGTTTGCCCCCTTTTTTATCATAAAAAAAAATATATAAATAACCAATAGATTTTTATTAATGAACAAAATTTTTTTAAAACGCCTTTTCGAAGTTTGATATTGGACATTGCGTTTTCTTTGATATTTGAGGTTATAAATGATTAAATTATAATTCTTCAAAAAAATATATCTCAAAAACTAAACCAGTCCGCATCCTGATACTTGATAAATCATCACCCCTATCTAAAAAAAAAAACAAAAAAAAACATTCTGAGATGTCGCTCTTTTTAAAGCTGAGCCTCCATTTTGATCTAGTTGGTTTATTCCTATCTGTACCGAATCCAAAATGTACGTGGAAGTTTATCATCATTTATTGACTAAAATACAAGTTAAATCGTTCCGCTTTGTTTTGATTCCGGAGGCACTATTTAGGAAGAGATTTTTGGCATTAGTCTTGATTCGAAATTCATCCTCGTTGATGATGTGACTTCCAGCTTGACGTCAAGTTGGAAGCCTCATCAATGTACCCTAATATCTTCGGTTCCTTTGAAGCACTAATTCTGAAACTTTGCAAATCCAAGGCACTATTTAAGAAGAGTTTTTTGGTATATAGTTCTTCAAGAACAGTGCTGTGGTTTTTGTGTACTGAGATGAGGCTGCTATCTTGATGTCAAGATAGCAGCCTCACTGAACGACCTGAATATCTCCGAAAGTATGATAGCACTATTTATATGCTTTGGGCACTATTTGGCACTATTTAGGAAGAGTTGTTTGACATTATCAGAACAGCTCAATTCCATGGTGAGGCTTCTAACTTGACGGTCTCTTCTTTTTGTGAGTCGTTACGTACCTAACTATTGAACTTCAAAACGGACAGTACTCCCATACAAACTTAAATTAATTATTTCGTCTTCATAAGGAATGATCTTCTAATTAATAAAGTACTTATATATTAGTAGGTACTAATTTATTTAATATTTAAAAAAAAAAAAGTAAATACAAGCGGGTTTTTAAACATGTAGGTACTTACAATAGAATTTCTAAACTAAATTTTTACGTCTCTATCTAAGTTCTTGAATTTCCATATAAACATTTAACACCCTTAGCTGATTTTTTAAAAGTTATTTCTACATGTTTAATCGTAAAGGCAAAATAATCTGCAAACTTCATGTTTCTTGCGCCGCGTTGACCAGTAACCTACAAAAATCTATTTAAATGACTTTCAATTAGTAGGTATGGCTTTGGAAGGTAAGTAAAAAAATAAAATAAAAAAATCTCACGCCTTTCATCCCCGAAGGGATAGGCAGAGGTATTCCATTACTGGATATACCCACATTTCATGAGATACATTGGACCCCTAAACGTGATAGGTATTGAGCCCATCGGCGGACCGGGTCTATTTACACTCACGATGTTTTCCTTCACCGTCGAGCTAGTGATAAATATGTACGTAAGTTTTTGAAAAAATTAATTCGTACATGCCGGGATTCGAACCCGAGCCTCACTGATTTTCGGCCGACTCTGTAACCGTAAGGGCTATCACTGGAAGGTAAGTAGTACCTAATATTATAGTATGAGAACATACTAATCACTATCGCAAGCTAAAAAAGTTATTCAAGTGATTAGAGGTTATTATTGCCTCGTCGTGGCCACGGTATGTATAATCTGTTGATGAGTGCCAGTAGCGTGGAGCCGTTGGATCGGACCGAATCCAATGAATAGGTTAGTTGTTATGCAATAAAAAGGCACGTCTTCTACTCCAATGACGATGATGAAGTATATGTAGCACGTACCTACTCGTAAAAAGGTTCCTGAAAACAATTCTTTTAAAGAATTCGGGTCCGGATAAAAGACTTTTATGGGCTCTTATATACGGACGAAATTAAACATGAATACTTGCTTTTACCTTCGACGTGGAACATTCCGCTCCAATACATCCACTTTGAACACAAGGGAAGCTGAGGAGGGTAATCGGGTTTAGTAACATATATCTCTTTTTACCTAACCCGCAATGAGATAAATGACTAAAATCATCTTGGCTTTATTGGAATTCCCTACTACCAGTTAAAGAATTTCTCTAAGAAAATTCTAGCTATAAATTGTTATAACGGTGAACTGGTAATTTCAGAAGGTGGCTATAGATATAGAAGATAAGATAATTATTTAAAAGGCATATGACCTAAAAATAACAGATAAATAGCTTTATTTAATATAAATGACACACCTTATCGATGATATAGTGTTGCATTACAATCATAACCATTGTAAGTACTTACCTACCTTTATATTTTATACTAACGTTTATTTGTTAATAAAATTATCTAATCTAAACTATCATGTTTCCTCCTTAGCCTTTTAAGTTAATTTTTAATGATTTTTTGTGTTTATTTTACTTTTAAATTAACAATTTTTTTTACAATTAAATCAAGTCAATTATTACTCATGTTGGTCTAGTCTGTTAGTAGGACAGCATTTAACATTTATTGTATTGTGAAATAAGTTATTAGAAATGTATCAGTGTACTGATACTGATACACAATAATCAGTGTATCCGTTAACTACCCTAATAAATAAATAAATAACTGGTTTGTGCCTGGGATTATAAGTACTTAGTAAGTATTTTGTCCGTTTACCAGATGTCAGCTGTCTTCTTAAAAAAATCATTTAGATCACTTCAGCTATTTAGAACGTAACAAACAGACCAAGCAGATTAATAATATTAGTAGAGACGTCGTCGAAATCTGCCGAAATAAAATATTTATTTAAACAAATCTGCAAATTCCTATTTCAGGGTTAAAAGATACCTAATATATATCCAACACTAACAGATAAAAATATGTGTTTAACTACACCCAACGGGATCGCTTGATTCAAATTACTATTATTCAATGGGTTTATCTACGAGTTCTACGACCCAAGGCTCCTGATACACTATTTAGTTCAGTTAAAAAGAAATAACACAAAAAGTGCCGTAGTAAGCCACTGGACCGTGGCGGGGTAGACAGTTGCGACAAACGTAATTTAGTTGTAGCTGAAGTGGATAAGCACGAGTGGAATTATTTATCCAATGGCGCCGGCGACTGTGCTGCTGTGACCTATGTAGAGTATCAGCACGCTGTGCTTAAACGAGCTAGTAGCGTAAGCGGATTCAAGACTAATGTTGTATATTATAGACTTTAATATTGGTCAAGCAACTATTAACCGACATAGTAGAATTGTTTATTGTCCTCGTTAGCTTGTGGGATCTTGCTGCTTGAGTGGCTGCAGACATATTATATTTTTGTAATTATTTTGCTGAAGACAAATAACTTAAAGGCGACTAACTGTATGCAAATAAAAATCATAGCTGAGGAACAATAAATAAAGACTTGGTTAGTAATATTATTAGTAGAGTAATATGGATTCAAATTAAATATATTGTTAAGTTAACGCGGTTTTAGGGAGAGCCACAACACCACATTAACCTAGTAAACTTCGATCTTGTTCGGAGCCAACATTTGTGTGCATCAACATGTCTGTTGGCTTCGTGTCTGGGTGTTTAATATTTATTTAAGTATGTTTATCATTTGTTTAATAGGTACCTACCTGTAGTACAGGCGCTGCCTAGTTTGGGACTAAATAACCGTGTGTGAATTGTGTCCCACAATTTATTTATTTTATTTATTTATTTAAACTAAATGGTTAATCCAAATAGTCTAATATATCTAGCGAAACGATATATTACGATGTTCTTTATTAGCTGTCTTTTTTAAATTCAGGTTACTTTGTAGACGCATTAAATACATGTCATAAGTATGAAGGGTGACATTGCATAGGACTTAGTTTAATTTAGATTCAGCAACCCCAAATATTCTTCTTTTTCATAGCGGTACATTTTTTATATTTTCTGTACTTAGGTACTCGGACTGTTCTCGTTTTGGAAAATTTGTGTAGATATTTTCCTGACATTAAGTAAGCAGAAAGTAGCTTCTTAAAGATAGCCAATATTATTACTCCTTTAACAAATATTAATACAATTTTATATTACACTCGCCAAACTGCAATGCAGTTTGTCGGCGAGAATAACGCTCTTTTCTATAATTAATAATTTGCCATAGAACCTTACACTCATCTAGCTATTCACTTATTTATAACAATAATATGTAGGTACTTGTTTACTTATGCTTAATAAAATTTTCAAAGATAGAAAAAAAAAGTGTCAATTGTCAAAATTGTCAAATTGTCAAGTGTCAATTAAAAGTATTCATTAATTCTATATCGTTACAAGAGGTATCTATCCAGTACGATGATGGTAGATATAAGTTCTGAGTTAAACACACAAGACTCAGATTACTACTATACTATACTATAATCTCACGCCTTTTATCTCCGAGGGGGTAGGCAGAGGTATTCCATTACTGGATATACTCAGATTTCACGAGAAATATTGGACCCCTAAACGTGATAGGTGGTGAGCCCATCGCCAAGACTCAGATTGCCTGATAAAAATCGCTAATCGCTTCATACCTATGTGACGTTTACCAGGCTACCATCTCAACTTCTCGACGTGACTCTAATTGAAAAATGCAGTTAGTTAGTGCTTCTACTTTAATTCCCTCGAGCAGCAACTAGCCTGCCATCAATCTGACTAACGCGGCAACAAACTTAAAGATTTATCGAGTCTTTACTAAAGTATTTAAAAATTTTAAGTTTGCGTTTATTGGATTGAAATACCTTTTCAAAGAAAGAATATAATCTATTGAGTACATAAATTTTGCAGGAATCTTTAAATCTGTTATTGAATGTTAAAATAAACGACCCCGTCAAACCACAAGATCAGGACACAACAAGATTATCCTATGGTCCTTACTCAACCATGCAATGAGCTCATTTTGTAAGGGAATAAGTAGCTGTATTTCTCCTTTGTATTTCTTAAGGTTCTTCAAATGTTAATAAAGAATGTGTTATCCCTAGAGTTCCGTGCCTAACGTATGCCAAACCTGAAAGTTCAACAAGAAAACAAAGGGTATTAATAATTTCATGCCAAAGAGAAATAGAGCGCAGCATGATGGATATTAAATAATACAAAAAAAAAATAAGACACACCACTAAGACAAGGGATGGATTGGTACTCGTTAAATCTCTAAAATGGAAGTGGGCTGGATATGTGACGCTCTTACGAGACCAAAAATGGACCAAAAGGGTGACCACATGGGCGGGTCCACAAGGCAAAAGAAAGAGAGGTAGACCAGTAGTAAGTAAATGGGAAGACGACCTCATAAAAACAGCTGGCCCCGTCTGGATACATGTAGCTCAATCCAGAGAGGACTGTCGGTGTTTGGAGGAGGCCTTTGTCTACAGAGGGGTTCTTGCAGATAATAATTAAATATTAACACTATTTTAAATTAAGCTTTTACAAACACAACTCTTTTAATTTTATAATAATTCTCACTCATTTCAGCATTTAACCATTTAATTTAATCAGAAGTTTCTGATATTTTACCTCCTACAAACAACTTTACCTCGAATGAATGAAAAGCAAGTTGTTGGTTGCATGTAGAGTCGCCATCTCTAAAATTTCGCTTAAAATCCCTGGATTTTAGAGCCCAGAATCCGGACATGTCAACAGGTTTTTATAAAAGTGTAATAAAAACAGTTGAAAAGTCATAAATCACCTTTTTATTTATTTTCAGACCTTAAAATTAAATTTATTAATCTTTTATCAACTAAGTCTGAAAAGAATAAAAGAAGGAAAAATATAGTTACTAGAGAATTTTCAAACAAGGAGTTAAATTAGAACTATAATAACGACTTTGTCAGCAAAATAGCATACTTACATGAAAATCGGGAAAAAGAATCGAAAACTCTAAGCAAGAATCTCCGTAAACTTTTCAAAAAGCAAAATTATACCGCATCTTGACCTTATTTTCACGACTCCGTGATTATATATATATATATATATATATATATATATATATATATATATATATATATATATATATATATATGTATATATAACTTATGTCCTTCCCTGGAATAAAAGCATTATTTATGCCAAATTTCTTATGGAAGTGTGGATAGCAGCATTCAGAATATTCAGATAAGCACTGTCACAATACTGTACAGAATTAAAACTACGATATAATAATAAAAATCTCGTTTACTTACCACGTGTACATATGTACGTACACCCGCTTACCTGTAACGACGTGAATTTAGATTCGGTTGATCGGGGTGTGGGCACAGTGCGTGTGTCACGGATGGACCAAGACTTCAAATTTTAAAACCCGGACTGCAAATGAAGCCCGCCCTCGCCCGGACGCTCCCAGACGTCCTCTAAACTAAGACAAATCCGGGGAAACCCGGACGGCTGGCAACCCTAGTTGCATGGCACCTGATTATATAAATATTGGGTCCACTGGACCATAAAATTAAACAATCCGTTGTTGACAGACGATGCACTCGTTGAATTTTCAATGTTATTATAAAAAAATACACGTATATACTAATGTTAATAACAGCAAAATATTTAAGTAACGAGCTTTTAACCCTTTTTAATCAACTCATAAGAAACTTTAAAGTTATTCTTTCGTGACCTATTATTTGTGTTATTTATTTTTGTTCTTGTAACAGTAACCTGAAAGTAATTTCCTTTTACATTGCACCATTGTTTGATGCCTTGAATAAATTAAATGCTCTGCTTATTTGCAAGTCACTTGAGCTACGAAGTGGCAGTAAACTGAAACAGTCTGTAAAATTCTCATTACAGACAAATACGTTATTCTTATTCTAGTCTACAAAGTTGTCAACGTCGACTTGAATACGACGTGTTGCTATCAGTCTATTTATCAAGTGTATTGCATGATGTTATCGATGGCTGGCAGGCGCGTGTCACTTGTCCTGGGTTCGATAATTGAACATGTCCGGCGTTAATGAAATTTTCTCCTGGAAAAGCACGACGCATGATGGGCCTGTCAGCAATATTAGCCGAGATAGTTTTCATTGAAGTTCTATTATAATCTCCTCTTGCTTGAAATAATTTAATAGAAGGATATTCACTTATTTAGCTAAAATATTGCTTTTGTAAAATACATCTTCTCATACGAAAAACACCGACCACTTGACCATTTATGTGTCTCTATGTCGCAGCTGCTTATTTCCAGTAAAAATATCGTTCTATGGATTTGAAATGTCTATCACGTTTAATATCACGCTGGTGAAAAATGGGTCTTCGGACCCCGTCGGGGACAAGGCGTAAACCCATATATTTTATGTATTTACAGTTAGATATAAGGTAGGTACGTACGAATAATGTATTTTTTCAAAGGCATCTAATGAATAATAGGGAATGAAAGCAGCGTAGGTATGTTTCTTGGTTTGCCTGCGCTACGATTGCTGTCATTGTGCCCACACAATGCACTGTGATGAGAACTGAGACCTCATTCCTCACACGTTCGTCTTCGTTTCGTTTTCGACTTTAGATCTTTTCAGTTTACCTGGTCTATTCGACATAGATAATTTATTAAAAGAACTCCTCAGAATTAGTGATTTGGAACTGGATTCTGTTAAATAATATAATAATTAAACTGTGAGACAATTCAAAAAGGTTTTTAGTCTTAAACTAGGCAGAATGTTTACCTACTTAACAACTGAGAAAAATAAGTGCTTAATAAATTAATTAAAACGCTCAGACACCACACCAACAAATATGCTCAAATGTACACAAGTCACAATCTTTGGCTGGATTGGGAATCAAACCTTTGTCCGAGACCTTTTATCTCCAAAGGCAAGAGCGCTATGAACTGAGCCAAAGCTCGTAACATGTAGTCGTAGCTGATACGATGAAGGTTAGACCCAATTTTACTCATTTGCAACTTTTTACATCTACTTTTAGCCGAAGATAAAAAGATTACAGGTACAGGATCACCTTGCCTTAGCCGGTTAAAACTTGGTGTAACCAAACTTCGCAAAATTAGCATATTGTAATAATAATAATCATCATTTTGTAATAATTTAATCAACACTTACGGTCTTATTAATAAATTCCGACTAGAGAAAGATTAACTTTACTCCAAGTATTAACTCATTACTAACCAATTTCAGTATTAATAAACACAGAGTAAGCAAGGAGTAACCTAATCCATGCCTACTCCCGGAGTAAAAGTTACGCCTTGGTGTCACCTAGTTTAAGCAGGGATTAGCCATGGTTTAGGTTTTATGCTAACCTAAAAGTTACTTTGACATTCATCGATGACGGAAGGATGACGGTAAGGCGATGGGATCAAAGAGATTTAAATATTATTATATTTTAATCTCTTTGCTACTCACCAACCACAAATATGAATGTTAGATAGCCAGCTGTCACTTGTGAAACACATTTTTGTAGGGTTCCATACCCAAACGGTAAAATTGGGACCCTATTACTAAGACTTCGCTGTCTGTCCGTCACCAGTCTGTATCTCAAGAACCCCGATAGCTAGACAGTTGACATTTTCACAGATTATTATTTAACAAATACTAAAAAACAGAATAAATTAAGGAGGGATCCCATACAACCAACGTTATTTTTTTGCCGTTTTTATAGGTAATGGTACGAAACCCTTCGTACCATTAACCGACTCGCACTTGGCCGGATTTCTTCCATTTTGGAAAAGTTCTTATCTCTCTTTTTACTTTTAAATTCATCAGTATTGCCACATTTCAGACGTAATCTAAGTGTAAGCTAGGTGTAAGGAATGTATAGTTAGTCCGAGGATACTCCGTGTTTATTAATGACATACAAAAAACTGAGGTAATATTTGGTTACTCAGGGATTAACTACTTCTAGCGTAACGTCTGATTATCCTAGGAATAGGCCATTTTTATTAATAAGACCGTATAGTCTAAGAATAAGACCAATAAAAATATAATCATCATTTATTTCAGGTTCAATGTCCCATAAATTAAAATGTAATACATTGTCAAAAAATAGTAAAATAACAGGCAAAACAGAAAGATAAAATAAAACTAGAATCAAATTAGTATAAATATAGATGAATACTTATATGAATATACTAGTGGCCCGGGCAGACGTCGTTCTGGCACCGTATAAACCATCCCTGGACCCACTCTAACCCACACAAAAAGTTTCATCAAAATCTGTCCAGCCGTTCTGGAGTTTTAATCAGACTAACGAACATCAATTCATTTTTATTTATATAGATAGATTATATAATAAATGAAAACAAACTGCAATAAAAAATAAATGAAATGTGTAAAATGAGTAGGTACCTACTTTCAGGGGCTTGCTATGATCGTCTAAGAAGAAAAAAAATGGAAATTAATTATGAAAGGTTTGGGGGAGATGACTTAGATTTCGCAGGAGTGAGCAAAGAAGCCATTAACCGCATGATTTGACAAGAACGGCATGATTAGAATTGGTTAGAAGCGGTTTGCATCAAAAACAAATTAAGTTTTCTCCGGCAATTTACAAGACAATTTAGGATTTACTAGACAAACACTTTTTGCAGCGGACTATAGAATAATGTTTAAGCTTACAAGTTAATTTGAACAATTTACAAAAGAAATAAAATAGTGATTGAAATAAGTACAAATAAATAAACGTAAATTTAATCACCATCAACCCGTAACAGTCCACTGATATACTTTGCTCACATATGTTTTAAATTTATAATTGGGTTCCATCTCCTATTCGAGACCACAACAGATTAGGTTATTAGGCTTGAGTCCTCTGTGAGAATTTTTCAAGCCACGCAAGGGTATCCAAAATGAATTTCATTGAGCGTGAACGTAACAAAAACCAGCCCCAACGGCTTGACGTGCCTTCTAAAACATTGACGAGTTCGCTTTCAAAGTTCGAAAACGTGTAAGGTTATCGCTAGGATTTTCATTTCAAGCGGCTAGCTAACATTAAAAGGTTAATCGTTCGCATAAAACACGGCACAATAAAGAACGTTTCACCATTCATGAGCCGCACCGAGTCAGACATCTCACGTTATTATAGTCGTAAAGTTCGCCCTTTCCTTGCATAATGACCTGACGAATTGCGATCGCGATATTTTTGCATCTTTATACGATGAGGTCATTACGCAGTTATGACGCTAAAGGTTGGGAAGGAATGCGCCCTAGAATATGTTTCCGGGTTCCATTCTCCTGTGCATTGCGAGCATATGAGCTAATTCAACTGATAATATTGGTAAAGAAGTAAGTCATTTTCTTTCTATACCTACATTATCTATACTTCTTAAAAAGTTAAATTATTTGGCTCACTATTCCCGTGTTATGAGTTATTGACGCGAGTGAAACCGCAGGCGTAGCTAGTACTATTATAAAACAGTAAAGTAAAACCATTTATTTTTGTATTTTTAGCCTTTTGTTCGATAATCTATTACGAGGAAATTACTAATGAAATCAAATTTATTTCAAAACAAACGAATCCTATCACTTATATAAACTACGATATTTTTTACCGGAATTTTACTCGCATTACATAGGTCGCAATCCACGCCGACAAAGGTACAAAACTTTGTAATTTTATAAAAGTAAATTTGCTACCAAAAAGTGGGCCACATCGTGCACAATTTGCGCATTTGTACGAAAAAAAAAGCAATCGAGTGATACGAGTATTAAACAAACTTGCGCCTCTGAAATTAAAAACAGTGGTAAAACTTCCGCGGACTAAATACGCACCCGTTGCCGGTCATTGCTTGGTTTTTTGTTTAAAAGCTGGTGAGGAAATTTAAAGCAAATTCAACCGCAGAGATAATGGAGAGCTCGAGTTTCGAGTAATGGGGACGTGTGGCCTGTGGCTGGCAAGTTGGAGTGAAAAAGTACAAAAGTTTTGTTCGTACCTGCTGATATATAGGATAAAGATTACGGTAATAATAAATACATAATTTTGAAATAAATAACTCATCGAGGCGACCGTATCGGGTTTTACATAGTTTTATCTAACGCCGGCCGACACTTGAGAGGACTTAATTGAGTTTCGACGACGAGATATTCTCCGGCTGTAAAAAGTACTCTAGATGTTGACCACGTTACTCAGTTATTTTCACACCAAATTTAATGAAAATCCGTCCAGTAGTTTTTGATTAATGCATGCGCAACCAGACAGAGACAGACAAAAATAAAATTAATATGTTCCGCCCTATTGCGATGGGTACCACTTTAAGACGTGTAGCATCCAAAATTGCATGTAAAGTAGTCTCTTCTGATTTGACGCAGCTATTCCAGCCGATTCAGGTGGGGTTTGGCTCTAGAGGAGGCTGCGAGGCCGCAGTGCATGCCACGCGCACATTCTTGCAGAACTGTCCCGATAAGGTGCTGTTGAAAGTGGACGTTCGTAACGCCTTTAATGCTATTGATCGAGGCTCGCTTTTGTCGCAGGTCAAAGAACACACACCATCCCTGTTTCCGTATTTGTGGCAGTGCTACAGCAGCCCGTCCAACCTTGCATTCCAGACGCACCTGCTGAAGTCAAGCGTAGGATGCCAACAGGGAGATCCCTTAGGTCCGGCAATATTTAGTTTGGGCATCCATCCGCACATCACCTCTCTCCGCTCCTGCCTTAATGTCTGGTATCTGGACGACGGGACTCTGGGTGGGGACGCCGATACTGTCCTTGCCGACCTCAGCGCCCTCATAGGCGGCTTCGCTTCCATCGGTCTTGAACTTAACTTTGCAAAATGCGAAATCTACATCCCGCAGTCAGCGGGTGCGACTGAACGGCAGAGCATGTTATCTAAGTTCGATGCCTTAGCTCCCGGCATACAAATTGCCACAAGTGAATCGCTGCACCTGTTGGGGGCGCCTTTGCTTGATGAGTCGGTTCCGAGTTTTATGCGTCGGCAGATGGAAAAATTCGGGAAAACCTCGGACCGCTTGTGCCATATCAACGCCCATATGGCACTAACCTTAATCAAGTTCTGCCTCTTCGTGCCAAAATTCACTTACCTGTTGGGATGTGCTCACTTATGGAGGTTTGGGTCCCTGCTAGATAGCGTGGATGCGTGTATCTCGGATACACTTTCTAAAGTGCTGAACGTTTACTTTACCGATAAGGCATGGGCTCAGGCCTCTTTACCTGTGCGGTTCGGGGGTATAGGCATCAGGAAGGTTGCAGAAGTGGCCTTACCGGCTTTTCTTTCTTCTGCTTACGGCTGCCGGGACCTCTTTGGCAGGATCTTGTCTTCAGCCCTGGGATCTGCAGAGGTCAAATACCTACCAGAGGCACGAGACGAATGGTGCCGCTTATGTCCGGATCAACCAATTCCCATCGTCTTGTCCTCCCAAAAAGGGTGGGATGAACCTCTTTGCCGGAAAGTCCAGTGCAATTTGCTCAACACCAGCACTGACCCCTCCAATCGAGCCCGGCTGTTGGCAGTCTTTGAGGAAGAATCCGGACACTGGCTTAATGCCCTGCCATCGCCGGCAATCGGTACCTTATTGGACAATACCAGTCTTTCCCTCATTGTTGGGTTAAGGCTTGGCACTAAAACTGTCCAGCCGCACCTATGTAGGTGTGGGGAAGCGAGCGTGGGTGAATTGGGTCACCATGGGCTGTCTTGTAGGAGAAGTGCGGGTCGCATCCCGCGCCACGCTGCGTTGAACGATATTCTCCGGCGGGCTCTTGCCTCGGCGAACATTCCGGCTACGTTAGAACCACACGGAATCGTTCGCTCCGATGGCAAGAGGCCTGACGGAGCTTCTCACGTGGCGTGGAGGGAAGGTAGGTTCCTTGCGTGGGATGTGACCTGCGTGGACACACTGGCACCGTTACATGTTAGGGAGACTGCTGTGTGTGCGGGTGCAGCCGCTGCGCGGGCCGAGACTCTTAAATTAAACAAGTATCAGGACCTACAGGGAGGATACTTATTCGCACCAGTCGGGTTTGAGACGATGGGACCCTGGGGTCCTGAGGCCAAGCGGCTAGTTAAGGACTTGGCGGCGCGTCTCGTCGAGGCTTCTGGTGACCACAGGGCGGGCGGCTTTATGGCCCAAAGATTAAGTCTTGCTATCCAGCGTGGTAATGCCGCCTGCTTGCTGGGTACTATGCCGCCTCGAGGAGACGCGCTCGATGATTTTTTTTATATTTAAGTTTGACATGCCAATAATTGTACTGTACCTACCTATAATTAAAAACTAATAAAGCAGTGTTTTGGTATGATAAACTAATTTTTTCAAGAGACGCCCTCTTAAACTAAACTAAATTTTTAAGAGGGCGTTGATGGCTAAATCAGAAACCATGAAAAATAACGAAAAGTACTCAAAGGAGTCTCGGGCCCGATTTTGATGAAAACTAAAACCGAATCTATGGATTTTTTAAAAATAAATTTTCCTAGCTAGGAATCCAACTCGTTGATTTAAAAAAAATACATCTTGTATTATTAATTATTCCACCATTTTGATAGTGTCGCTAATAAGGATCGAGTTCTAGGAAGAAATGATTTACGGCAAAATTAAGGATTGGAATTTAATAAACGGATTCATATTTTTTTTAAGTAATGCTTTAATTCATATTTATCACTAGCTCGACGGTGAAGGAAAACATGGTGAGGAAACCCGCTGATCCCGGGTCTGTTACACATGTCTCGGAATTAATTCTGGTAATTCCGAGACATGTGTAACAGACCCGGGCCGGCGATGGGCTCACCACCTATCATGTTTAGGGGTAAAAAAAATATCTCGTGAAAAGTGGGTATATTCAGAAATGGAATACCTCTGCCTACCCCCTCGGGGATAACAAGGCGTGAGATTATATTTATGCTGTGAAGATGACCGCGCTGCGGGTCTTTTTCTAGAAAAATATTGAGCAACATTTCGGACAAGGTACAGGTAATGCAGGTATGAATTAAAGCATTACTTTAAAATATGAATCCATCATCACTACATAGTATAAAACAAAGCCGCTTTCTCTGTCCCTATATCCCCATGTCCCTATGTATGCTTTAATCTTTAAAACAACGCGGATTTTGATGCGGTTTTTTTTAAATAGGTAGAGTGATTAAAGCGGAAAAGTCAAAGTCAAAGTCAAAGTCAAAATGTTTTATTCAAAATAGGAACTTACAAGTCCACTTATTGAACGTCATTTCAACTCCACCGCTTCAGCATGTATGGTTGAGGAGAAGAAGCGGGGCAAGAAACTCCTCAACACAATATTCTTTTAATCAATTGTTACATATTACTAGATTGGGTTACATAATTTCGTTTGTTTTTCGCTATCGTATTGCGCTGGACTGGAGGAAATCTGTTCCAAGCATCATTGTCATTTATATAGTCGTCTAGTTTGTAATATGCCATTTTACAAAGTACATGTTTAACATGAGTTTTGAACACAGTTTCAGGCAATTTCAAAATATCTTCTGGTATTTTATTATAAAAGCGTATGCAAAGCCCCACAAAGGAATTATTAATTTTACTTAATCGTGACTGAGGTTGCTCTAGTTTATTTTTATTCCTTAGATTACAATTATGCCTGTCACAGTTTTTAGTATACAGTAATATGTTTTTCCGTACATACATAATGTTTTCATAAATGTACTGACAAGGCATTGTTAAAATATTAATTTCTTTGAACAGTTCTCTTAGGGAATCACGACATCTTAATTTGTAAATGGCGCGTATAGCCCTTTTTTGTAAAATAAAAATAGATTCTGCATTAGCAGCTCTGCCCCACAGCAAGATGCCATAGGACATTATACTGTGAAAGTAGCTAAAATAAACGAGTCTTGCTGTGTCTACATCAGTAAGCCATCTGATTTTTCTGACGGCATAAGCAGCTGAGCTCAGTCTGTTAGATAATGCAGAAATATGAGAATTCCATTGAAGTTTGGAGTCTATCGTTATCCCCAAAAAAACTGTATTATCAGCGAAATCTAATTTGTCATTGTTTAAAATTATCTCATTCTCTACTCGTCTAACATTAGGGAGTACAAACTTTATACATTTGGTCTTCTTAGCGTTGAGCACTAGATTGTTTGCAGTGAACCATGTGAGAATTTGTTGAAGAGTGTCATTTACCTCGTCGAGCTTCTGAGCTTGTCTATCTACTTTGAAAATCAGAGATGTATCATCAGCAAACAACACTATCTTTGACAAACTCTCTACCATGAATGGAAGATCATTTATATATACAAGGAAAAGAAAAGGACCAAGAATCGAACCTTGAGGCACCCCAATTTTTACGGGTGCGAAGGTTTTAGTGTTAGCATTGCACCCGTGCGAAGCCGGGGCGGGTCGCTAGTATTATATAAAATGTTAAACTGACTGATTGGTGATATATCAACGCACAGCCTAAACCGCTGCATTTAGAGACTTGAATTTTTGCACATAGATAGCTTATACAGTGTAGGCATCCGGGTGTGAAATAAACGTGCGCGAGCGAAGCCGCGGGTAAAAGCTAGTCGGTTTCCTTAAGTTTTCCGTATGTCATTTCCTACCAGAACTCGATCCCTATTAGCGACAATATCAAATGGTGTAATATACAGGGTGAGTTTTTTTTCAAAATCATCATTGATCATTCAAATATCCAAAGATGTTTGTGAGTTACCTAGAAGTTTTAGTTCTGAGACTACTTTTCGCTATTCATAGTTTCGGATTTAGCAATCCACGCCCACTTGAAAAATTCAAAATCAAAATTTTCATAAAATATTTCATGTATGTACATACAGACACAGCCCCGTTACAGTTTTATTTTATGTATAGATAACTGCTACGATTTTTATATTACGTATCATAGGTACTAGTGCAGAAGTTTATGTAAAATTTAAAGTCAACTACAGAACCACACAGGTTTGTTTACCTACAAATATCATGTTTTATGCTTATCAGTGAGTAAAACGGTACAAACCTACGAAATAACCTTACTTTAAGAAGTTAACTGAAAAATGTATTAGTTTCATCATAAAATAGTCTCACTTCAACTTTTACTTCGTTTCAATTCCGATTCATAATTCTTCTTAAAACTTCTTAAATGAAAGTTAAGAGCTTAAAATAGTAAGTTCCCAGCACTTTCTACACATTTTTATTGTTGTGAAGTTGGCAAATTCCATCTGAATTCCGGTCTGAATAATTTGTGAGATGTTATAAGTACCTACTTTACCCTTCTACCTACTTACTTCATGTTATGCAGATTTATTTGAAACGAAACAACATAATTATCACGACGTTATTTATAGTATTTTTTATGACTAAACCTGTAAACATGTAAGGAAATCCAGTGAATAGTTAGTTTTTACATGTTCATATAATTTCACAAGCAATAAAATAGCCACGATTCAACTTCATTAAAATCAATGATTAAAACTATGTGTGTGTTTCTTCCATAATTTCATAAAAATAAACGACCAAATCTCCTCCTCATCGCAGTGGAAGCAGTTCGTGCTTCGAATAAATTTCTTCAAAGGGATCGTTTTCAATTTCATGGCTCAATCTTCGGGATCTCAGTGAGAATATGTAAAGGGGCATTTGTCGGTGTCAACACAATGTAATGAGCCCCTTTCGCATTATCTACGTGCTCCACGATGTCATTATCCTACGGGAACATATACGGTGCAATTTTGGTCTCCTAATGCGACGATATCATACATTTCGTTAATCGCCGATGAAGCGGAATGTTTTTACTTGGCTATATTATAATTAGCATGGGTATGGGCAGCGGTATAAAAAAATAGAGAAATTTATTTAATCTTCGTGCTGTAATAAGAGCCGGTTAATATTTCCAAGAAAGCATTACGAATTTAATTAGTTTCATGAAACAGGTACCTTAATGAAAAAATAAACAAAAATTATAACTTAATTTGTTTTTTATTAAACCTTTGAAATGAGAAATATTTTAATGAGCAATAATAATTAAGAGCAGTGATAGCCCGGACGGTTAAAGAGCCGGCCGAAAATCAGTGAGGCTCGGGTTCGAATCCTGGCATGTACCAATGAGTTTTTCAAAAACTTACGTACATATTTATCACTAGCTCGACGGTGAAGGAAAACATCGTGAGGAAACCCGCAGGTCTCAGAATTAATTCTGAGACATGTGTAAACAGACCCGGTCCGGCGATGGGCTCACCACCTATCACGTTTAGGGGTCCAATATATCTCGTGAAATGTGGGTATATCCAGTAATGGAATACCTCTGCCTACCCCCTCGGGGATAAAAAAAGGCGTGAGATTATATTATTATATTATAAATATTTTAATGTATGATTTTTTTTACTCGAATTGGTAGTTTACAGAATACCGTAGTTAATAACAGCAAGGTAGTAAATGAAGTCGGAATAATAATGAACAGCGGGATATCATCTTATATAGTCACAAAGCTCGTTTTGTAGTCTTAATAATTACCACCAGAGGCGAAATGCAGTGCGAATTACTTCTTCAGTGAATAACTCGTTCGTTTGTAGGTTGTCTTAATTTACTTTGTTATAAGTTGAACAAAGAGGAATGTATACTATTTTAAAGATTTAAAATCATCTTCTTTTTATTTTGTTAACCCTAGCCATTTTTAAAATCTTGTTTAGTTTTGCTCTAACGATCTATTATTGTCAGTGTTTCTAATGAAAGTGTACGACTAGGTACTTTTTTTTTATTAAACTAGCTGACCCGACAACGTTGTCCTGTACAACTGTCAGTTATGTCAAACACTATTGGTCTTATTAATAAATTCCGACTAGAGAAAGATTAACTTTACTCCAAGTATTAACTCATTACTAACCAATTTCAGTATTAATAAACACAGAGTAAGCAAGGAGTAACCTAATCCATGCCTACTCCCGGAGTAAAAGTTACGCCTTGGTGTCACCTAGTTTAAGCAGGGATTAGCCATGGTTTAGGTTTTATGCTAACCTAAAAGTTACTTTGACATTCATCGATGACGGAAGGATGACGGTAAGGCGATAGGATCAAAGAGATTTAAATATTATTATATTTTAATCTATTTGCTACTCACTAACCACAAATACGGATGTCAGATAGTCAGCTGTCACTTGTGAAACACATTTTTTTAGGGTTCCATACCCAAAGGGTAAAATTGGGACCCTATTACTAAGACTTCGCTGTCTGTCCGTCACCAGTCTGTATCTCAAGAACCGCGATAGCTAGACAGTTGACATTTTCACAGATTATGTATTTCTGTTGCCGTTATAACAACAAATACTAAAAAACAGAATAAATTAAGGAAGGATCCCATACAACCAACGTTATTTTTTTGCCGTTTTTATAGGTAATGGTACGAAACCCTTCGTACCATTACCGACTCGCACTTGGCCGGATTTCTTCCATTTTGGAAAAGTTCTTATCTCTCTTTTTACTTTTAAATTCATCAGTATTGCCACATTTCAGACGTAATCTAAGTGTAAGCTAGGTGTAAGGAATGTATAGTTAGTCCGAGGATACTCCGTGTTTATTAATGACATAAAAAAAACTGAGGTAATACTTGGTTACTCAGGGATTAACTACTTCTAGCTTGACTTTTTCTTTCATAAGACAAATACAACAAAAAAATAAATTGGTTCAGCCGTTCACGCGGATTCATTTTTTATGTAAAGATATGTCTGGCGAAGTCGTCCGTTTCGAAATACAATTAAAATAGGTTGGCGGAATCATCATGTCGTCGCTGATGTCTCCAATAACGAGCTAAGGGAATAAGCTGATGGCTCGAGACTGACCCTTGACCCTTGTATCTCAGCTATATATATCACTATTATACAATTTGGTAAGTATATACTTAGGTACGTATATAAATAAAAAATTTACAAAGCTTGATTCTGGGGAGAATAACTACATATTATCTAGATATCAAATAATTTAAAAAGGGCAAAGATGACCATGATTCTATAACTAATCTTATTTAGAGCTATTTCGATCCATGAGATGGTATTTATTTTAAAAATAATACTTTATTCGTCGTGCACCGCGCGGTTCCAATCGGCACCGTAACAATTAAAAATCAATTGTGTTTTATTTTATTGGCATAAGAGGTTAAAACCACTAGTCCTTCATTTCGCCTCTAAATGACGTCTCCCACCCACTATAAATATAATTTAATAATGTTATTTTCCAGCGAGGTGAGAGGAGTCTATTCTAAACATAGACACGTCAAATGTCCACAAAGTTCAAATATTTATTCTACATTATGACAAAGATGTTTACTTCTTCAGTCTTATGCCATCATCAGTAGCAAAAATATCTCTCTACTTGAAAAAAAAACAAATGTTGAAATTTGTAGCACAAGAATAACGTACTTTAAAACTAAAATATGAAAAAGTTATTCAGAAGATAAAATGTATGGACCCCTAAACGTGATAGGTGGTGAGCCCATCGCCGGACCGGGTCTTTTACACATGTTTTAGAATTAATTCTTGGACCTGCGGGTTTTCTCACCATGTTTTCCTTCGCCGTCGAGCTAGTGATGAAAATGTACGTAAGTTTTGAAAAACTCATTGGTACATGCCAGGATTCGAACCCGAGTCTCACTGATTATCATCATGTGAAGCAGGCTCCTTAACCGTAAGGCAAATAAATTACAGATGCATCATAAATGAAAAAGTAAAATTACAATAGATGCACGAATTCGTACGTGAGGTGCGCCAATCTTCTTTGCCTTTGACGTCAGAGTTCCGCTATTGTGAATTGTTTCGGCGGAACATTTCGCCCATAGAACAGTAATAACGTTTGTTCGAAATTCAAACACGAAACTATTGAGGCTGCTTTCGAAGTGCGAGTGTGCCATAAACGGCTCAAGACTATATTGTGGCGCCTTGCGATTTCTGTCGAGTATTTTGCGGAAGGGCAAATTTCCCTGGTGTGGTTTAATAGAAAACTTGAAGATAACATTTTAACTAATATTCAAAATTAAAAAGTAAGTTTGTTTGTTCTTTATTCGTGTTGCAAGGCTTGAAGAGATACCCAGTAAAATCGTTGAGCATACCCATCCACGAGCAAAATGTTGGACAAAACCCATTAGTAATATTAATCAAAAATAATATGCATAACGGAAGGCTTATGTCCAGTCGTAGGTCTGTCTTTTGGCTGATATGACGATGATGAATAAAAAATAATAAAGACGTACCTAAGTTGTTTGTAAGAAGGTACGTTTATGAGTAGGGAAGTTTCTAGGATCTATCGCATGGTACTGGTCGTTATAGAGTTCGCTAACATAACAAGTTCTGTTATAAGTTCAAAGTATAACATAAAACCTTCATAGCTAAATAAATATAATGCATGACTGTAATGAAGGGTGATTGTAATTTTTTATTTGAACTGATTGCAGCTTAGGGCTGTTCAATGGGTGTGGTGTACGTACATTTAATATTATAGGAACATATATCTGCCATGTGGCTTTCTATAAGTTGGTTTCCAGTTTTTCAAAATTAGTGTAGAATAGAATTTTCATTTATTTGTATAACAGAATTACAGAGTAGAAGAGCTATTGGCGGTCATGTTTTGAAAAAAGCTTTTGAGAAACGAAATGTCACAATGAGTAGAGAGAGCCCTTGTTGATGAAGCTGTGTTCACAGAGAGGGGTGAGGTAAGATTGCGACCCTTCTGATTACACAATGCTGGCTTTCATCCCTTGTGCAAGTCGCGCTCCGGAAATCTTTTGTGATTCGACTTCGGTTATTGTGGCGTGGCATACTAATACGAGGTGAGGAGGAATATGTGCCGCCTTAAATCTAAAACACACAGAATTTCAGCGACTGTATACGAAATCAAACACCAACAGAGCTTCTGAATGCGGAAGCCTGACCGTTACAAAGAACAGTTACGGATATAATTCCTGAAGGAGACCTTCGTTCAGGTGTGGAAAATGGCGCCTAGGACAAACAGAAAAATTGAGCCCTTGGAACATTGAATATAAAATTAATAGAAGCACTATTTAAAATATAGAGCGGGGTTAGCATCGATATTCCACTTCTGGAACTAGAAAAGTGTTGTGCTAATCGCCGGACTCAAATGCTGTTACACATGCTTTCACCATAGAGCTGTGTTAGCTAAGCTCAGCTTAATATTGCATGCGTTAAAATGCAACGATGATTTATGAAAATTGCGCCCCCATATTTGAGAAGAGCCCAAGAAACACGCCTCTAACTTCATGACGAATCTTTCTCTGTTTCTTCTTTTTTTCGCGAGAATACATTAAGCAATAAATAATTGTTTTGATAATGTAAACAAAAAATTGCTCGATTAACCTTTAAGTTAGGCAGTCAACGTTCTTGCAACATACAAAATATATTGTCAAATAGTTTACAGGACTGTTGTTGATGTTAAGTTTCAGTGTCCAAGCTTATCTAGTCGGCGGTGTGGTCCAGAGCTAAATTAAATTTGTGCCGCCCGTCGACTCCATGATCTAGTGGTCACAGCAGACACACTTGAGTTGCTGCAGCAGTTTGAACTGCAAACTAAACGGCTTTTCTATATATTCTAGTACGGCAGTTGCTATAACAGTTTGAATAGTGTATACTGTATATTACTGTAAGAACTGATCTATAAACAAGTGGAAGTAAGTAGGTGAAACTAAAACCCGACTAAATCGGTCGAGTAACGTAGGCGCTACGGTGTAACACACATACCTTTATATATAGTCTTCTTAAAACATATAACATAGATTAGAACTCTACAGAGAAAAAACAGATTTTGACTTCTATGGTTTTCTCATGGATGCCGTTGTTAGAACTGGACCAAAATGGGACCACACGGGAAGAAACAGCTTTTAAATAAAAAAAATAATCAAAATCGGCTCACCCAGTCGAAAGTTCTGAGGAACCAAACATAAAAAAAAACATACAGTCGGATTGAGAACCTCCTCCTTTTTCGAAGTAGGTTGAAAATATAATTATTTTGGTTTCGTCGTATATGAACTGAAAACAAACGCAACAATAACCAGGATAGCTAGATACTTTAGAAACCGAATACTATAAAATGAAGTAAACCAATCCACAGCTTATACAGAGGACGATAGACCGAAATGTGATCAAAAACTTACAACCCCGGGAATCTCGGGCAAGGGATTTAAGGCAGTATGTCAGAAGCTCTCCGAGAGTGTGTTTCTTCTCTGATAAGAATACGTAAGAGCATAAAAATAAAAGTTCACATCGAAGGAAGAGGAAAATGTCGCGGAATAATATTTGGGATTCTCGTTTTATTTGACTGCAGACCCTCTGTGAATGGAGACAGAGATTTCCCGAGATGGCCCTATCAAACATTTATGGAGTACCTACATAAAAGGACAACACTTAAAGACAGTTTCAATAAGTGTTTGAGTTTACATATCCCTGAGGGAAATTGAATAGATCATTTGATTTAAACTTTTTATAGTACATAGAAACAATGGATACTGCGGCCACTTGTCATGATAATCAAAGGTTTCAATATTCAGTTCATTGTGTGGTGTAGTGTAAGCTACATAATCAACACGCGTCCGCTAACCGGCAATTAAGAGATTATCTAGTGGTATCAGAAACATAAATTACAGCATATTATAATGTTGCACTTAGTTAGCACCTACGAGTTACAATTTAATATTTTACATTGCAAAACTGTTCCTTGTTCTACAAAAACCTTTCCATAATTTTCGTTAGCGTTTGATCAATGCGTGTGATGTAAACTATACTTTGGGTTCTAATTAGAAATAGCCCATTGGTTTATTGATGCGGTTTGACCGTGTACCGAGCGCGGCCGGCCGAGTGCCGACTCGTATAAATGCAAATGAGACTTGCTTTGGTTAATTTACAACATTTTGTTCCTTTCCAAATTATTATTATAATTTTTATTCACATCTTCATCTTGTTGCATTACACGACAAGAAATTACAGTCATTATTAAATAAGAAGACTACTTATTTAATATTTATAAACAATGATACCTCTGTTGAAACTTACAGATGTCCGAAAAACTTACTGATGAAAAGTGAGATACCTGAAATGGAACATCTCGGGGCAAGGACCGTGTATATTTTTTTATTTATTACTCTAATACAAACAGGGCAAGAAATTTAAAGAAATATATGTACCTACCTTCCTACGTAATAAATACGCAAGCAAAGTGATGTTCTAAATTCTTCTTATTGGTCGTTGTTTCAAAGCGCTGTAAAAAGAGATTGCGTCAGATAACTTGTATGTTATTCAATATTCCATCTACGCCTCTATAAACGATGTCTTTTGACTTCTTTGTCGCATCGTTCATACAATATTTATCATTCGCACAAAGAAATTCCATTTTGGGGCAAATGCGCAAATAGTTCGACGTTTGAATTTCCCCTGTGTAAATGTTATTACGGTACGTTCCGCGTGTTGCAGGTGAAACATTCTGCAATAACAGTCAAGTTGGAGCTTTCCGCGGAGAGGGAGGGGTTATGCCGACAAAGGCGTCCGAGTGCCTTAGAATGCCAATTCTATTAAAAGTATCATGTATTAAAACACTCGTATGATATTATTATCACACTTGGCTTTTAATAACCCTTATTATACCTATGACAGTTGCATACAAATTTTCTGTCTGTTCGTATTGTGTGATTGAACGTGTACACTACTCAAACTTGTTCATCAGATTTTCACAAAACTTATATGGGACCAACTCTACGTATACCCGTTCAAACTAAAATTTTAAAAATCTTTTCAAATTGGCCGGAAATTTTTAAGTCTGTTAAAAATTGAAATTCCGGTATTTAGTGAAGAAATGTTTTTTTTATAATGCAGTAAAATAGTAACAAAATAACATTGCATATTTGTAGGTAAGGATCTATATTTGAAAGCCCTTAAACTGTTTATTTAAGTTTATCACCGGCCAACGTGTCACCTGTGGCGTCCACCAAAATTTACCCTAACAAAATTTACGAAGTTATTTTGCTAAGTAAGACTGATAGACGTTTTTAGGCGCCCAGGCAGGAAAATGTGGTTGATTGACGTATCGCTAACGATTTTCCCCAATAATTTAGTTATGTTTAAGTTAAAAATTTCCGTAAAATGAGTTCTTTCATAATTTAAGTGAGATTTTCTAGTATGAAATACTCAGTATTCTATTGATTTGTATCAATTCACTAAAATATGCAGTTGTAGACATTTCAATGAAAGTGTAATTTATTAATAAAACATTAACTAAAAACCTCTGAGAATACTTAGAGATAAAATAGAAAAATACTGTACATAATTTAAATATAAACCCTGCGCCTGTTCGCATTGGATTTCTAAAATCAATGAATATTCGGGGAGCGTATAAAAAAGATTCATATAAAGAAGATAACGAGAAAAAATAATCCATGTGTCGTTTTCTTTTCATTCCGGGGTGCCTCGAGATTATGGCGCCTCATGATTATGATTAAGCGGAAGATCGGCGCCACAGGTGAGGAAAAACTGCCAAGAATAAAATTAAAATTACATTTCGCGGGCCCTCATTACGCTTTCTATGTTATGGGAAATGTTGTAAATTTATACAAATGAGTTTTTTTATTGTAAGGTGCACAAAATACAGAATATGTATGAACTTTATTTCCTGTAAAATTTCTTTGAGAAATAGTGCCACACCGGAAGTTTATAGCATGTTTGAAATTTTCGATGAGATTTAAGAGGACTAAGGACCAACTGTTAATTTTAGTAACTTCCGTGCCAGCTTGTACAAGAACGTTGCAGCGTACATTTTAATACTAGTTGCAGATAGGTATCGCAGTCAGGTGGCTTTAACTGCCATATTTGTCATACGCGTATACCAAAATGCTTTCGATTTATCACTAAACTCCGTAATTTCATGCATTAGAGTTGTTAAGCTTGTGTTAATGTTTATTTTCTACTTCAATCAACTTTATAACACAGCAACTGTTACTATATGATGAGTAGGTACTCTGTTACAAAACTAGAGACAACAAATCAAATGGAGGCTGTAATTATGTGCTGCCGCTATGTTGTCGGATGCCATCTATCGACATTGTAACATATTATCTTCCTTTAAGCATCGTTCGTGCCTAAACACACAATCAAAGACTTATTTTGTTAAGTATTGCTGAGAAATTCATCAATTTCCAATAATTTGCCCAAGTATTTATGTTCTAGTTAAAGAAAAATCTCCTGACCGACAGACCTGACAACGGATAGCGTAAACCGCTGGACTCGAAAAATTAATCGGAATGTAATTTGAAATATACGTAGCTTTTAAAACATAGGCACTGAAAAAGGTTTAAAAAATGACGAAGAATTGATACTTTATTTTTGCAATGACTCTAAAGGAGAGCCATTTAACTAAGAGAATGATAAAAATAAAGCTTTGTTTTAAAGGCCATGTAATAAATTCCAAATAAAAATTAAATAATAATAGTGTTGTATGTACGATTGCATGGCCAAACGCAAAACATTTTCTAGCCTTTAGTAAATTTAGTGATATTTATTTAATATTTCAACTCATACTTCATTCACCGCACCCTGATTTTTGGTGGAAGTATTTTTATAGATAAATTTTTTCTTCGAACGTCTCAAGTACAATAGTTCCGTTACTAGTAACTAAACTAAATCGTGCTTTGGTTTCTTTCCTCGCAGTAGGATATAATAAAATGTTAATAATGAACGAATAAATATTATTTGTATTTTTAGAAACTCTATTATATTATTATTTTAATCGAGTTATAACTATAGTTATCAACCGATTGTGATAAAAAACCACGAGCAGCGAGCATGTATGTTTTGAATGATGTCTGATAATTGTTATTCATCATCATCATCAACCCGTAACAGCCCACTGCTGAGCTAAGGGTCTTTCCTCGCACATGAGGAAGTATGGGCTATAATCTCCCACGCGAGCCCACCGCGGATTGGGAGATGGTGTTAAAAGCTAGTGGCCACTTAACAGTCAGAATTTTTCAAGCCACCAAAGGGTATCTGACATGGCTTAACGACTTCCACTGTGCGGAAACACAACGAAAACCGGGACCAACAATTTAACGTGCCTTCCGAAACACGGAAGCGCTCGTAATATAAATGCCACTAGGCGGTCACCCATCCACTGACTGACCGCGCCCAACTTTGCTTAACCAGTGTGATCGTTACAAACACACTGGCACCGCAGGGCTACGAGCGCTTCATTGTTATTACTTAATAATAAATTCTTATTACAGTTTAATTAATAGGTAGGTACTAAGTATTTATGTTACTATAATAATAATATTAAGCTGGAGTATTATTGATGGGTCTGCTTGGTGTGTGCTTGATGACGAACTGGAATTGATATAGTTGTATGAGGATTTGTGTTTTCATAGTATATGCTTGTGCTGGTTTTAATTCTAAAACTACCCATCAAGAAATTGAATGCACACGTAATAGATAACATAATAGATACTGCATCTATTATCTTTGAGCGGCCTTGGGAATCTGATGCTTGACTTGTGTACCAACTTTATTTTATACTAGCAGGGCCTCTCGATTTCACCCTCGTAATTTCCGTTCCCCTGGGAATACGGGGATAAAATATAGCTTAGGTATGTCTCACGTACACTGAAACATGCCAATTTAGATCCAAAAACGTATCGATAGATGGCGCGCGGTGTAGTTAAAACGCGCTATGGTTTGGTTTACCGGATACCAGCGGCCGCGCCACTACGGTTTCACCCGCGTGGTACCCGTTCCCGTGGGATTACGGGGTTAAAATATAGCCTATGTCTCTCAGGGAGACTGTAGCATTCTAAGCAGAATGTTTTGAAATCGGTCCAGTAGCCTTTGAGTTTCTTCGTTACAATCATATATCTTGATAATATTCATTTTATACAAAACCAAGTACTTAATACAAATTATATGAAAAATGGCTTTTTCAGGCGTGCTTTGGATAATTATAACCAGCGGTTCACAGATATTGACATTTTTGGGTTGTCTTTGGGCACATTTAAATCACGTATTGGTGAAAAATTGTTTAATTTCATTTAAGTTAGCGTTGGTTTGTTGCATCGCAATGTACCTTTATGTACTACTTTTACCGTAAGTTTTAAAATATGTTTATTTTTAAATCGACTAAATGAGTTCTCGATGTACATTTTTGCTCTTTTAATTAGTGGAACTCTAGGTCTATGTAATAATACCAATATTGTTACTATTAGTGTTTAAGACTGTATGTTTCCCAAATAAAAAAAAAAAAAAAAAAAAAAAAAATTATGTAGATGTAGATTACTTACGTGACAATATGAACACTCCTAAATATAAAACACTCTACTTGCTGAGTAAAGCTAGGATCACTCTGGATCAGCGTTGTGTGTCGTGTAGGTACATGTATTTAGTATGGATAGTAATACATCGTGGAGTTGTGTGTAGTGACGACTGTGTCTTTCTAACCCCATAAATGTACCTATAACACAGGCTTATGAAATATTTACAATTGTTTTTATTTTGAAGTAGGTACCTACGTTTCTTCTTGCGTATTCTGTTGTGAGCAAGCACTGACGGCTTAAAAAATGAAAATTAAAGACGATTTAGATTACAATTATAAATAGACAATAACGCCCCAGATAGCGTTACCACACACCAGGCTGGTCTAGTGTAGTTCTCACTTAATAGGAACAGTTAGGTATACTGGGATACATCAACACAGACTAGGTACGAGTACATACCTCACCGCACTTGAAAAACAAACACAATGTCGAACGTCTTGCACGAAATGGTTACTTAAATTTAGTAAGCACAAAAGGAGTGTCACTTAGAAATAGTGAGTGAGGGTCGTTTGGTTCTGCAAAGTTTTTATACAGGGTGTAGCGGCGGGCCACATAACGGGCACCTGCGGCCTCATCTACATAATGTGGACAAGTCGTTGAACTCGCTGCCGGACAGTTTCGGGCCGAAAGTGTCCGGAGTCCGGAACTCTGGACACTCAGCCACCGGAGTGTCTAGCTTAGGATGTGCGACTCATTACAACCCAACCGTACTAGTAGACACTGTTATTCTGGCACTTGTTAGAAAATAAAGGGTAATTTTGAAGATATATCGAGGCAAGTAAATCCAGTACATTAGTTAGTCCGCCTCTCACGAGGCTTAAATGTCTGTAACTGAAGTAGGAAAGAAAAAATTATCCAAATCTTTTTATTAGAATTAGTAGTGGGCTGTTACGGTTTGATAATGATGATAATTTTTTGAGAACTAATCTATATCTATACATATAATAAAACTCTAACGGGGCCGTGTCTGTACATTAAATATTTTTTGAAAATTTTAACGGTAGTGTATATAGTTATCGATATAGATACCGAAACACCAATTTTTGGAATTTTTGTCTGTCTGTCTGTCTGGTTGTGCACGCATCACTCAAAAACTACTGGACGGATTTTGATGAAATTTGGTATGCAGATAGCTGAGTACCCGGGTCAACATCTAGGGTACTTTTTATTCCTGGAAAATATCTCATTCCCACGGGAACATATAAAAACTGGTTAAAAAGAGAAATACGTACTACTCCGAAACGATAACACCTAGAAACTTGAAATATGGTATGAAGGTGTCTGATATGTCATAGAAAATTGGTATGAAGGGATTTTTGGAAATTCCCACGGGAACGGGAATAAACTGAATCCAAGCGGGAAAACGCCGCTGGGCACCCGCTATTTGAAATATGGTATGTAGGTGTCTTAAATATGTCGTAGGCAACCACTATGAAGGGATTTTCGGAAATTCCCACGGGAACGGGAATAAACGGAATCCGCGCGGGCAACGCCGCTGGGCACCCGCTAGTCCAAAATTAAGTTAGTCTAAAATTAGTCACGATATCTACATTATCTGGGAGAATAGCTGTGTGATCTTAGGAAGTTCTAACAAGATTTAGATGCAGTTAAAACCATCTCATAAATACTCTTTTAAATAAAAAGCCGTGTTGACATCGGTCGACACAGCCAGATAACACTCCTCGTATTTCGTCCGGATTTAAATACATCGACCTACTTCATTTTTTCTATGAAAATGCCCTGAAAGTGAACAAGTACTGTTCAAATATTTGGCACTTGATTGTGTTTGTTTATAGGGTCGTAACTAAAAAAGTCTGCTGAAATAAATATAAACGGTTCACAGCTCCTTTTATGTAACACGAAGGATAACGCAAACAAATAAAATCTTGTTTCTACGAGGGCGTCCGTATTTGTTTTTGGATGTTTTTATGGTAACAAACATTTACAATAAATCGGTATATTTCACGTATGTTGATGAGTTCAGTCTATCAGTAACATGTCTTTTCAATTCTTAGACGCAAAAATGGATCTCGGATTCTTGGCTCATATGGTCCACTACAGTTTAGTGATTACAAGTTAATACAAATTACAATTCCTTTGTATCTAAGTATGTCGTATGAATTATCGATGTATCTTTTCAAATAAAAATAAATAAATAAAAATAACATAAATAATCTCGCAACTTTTATCCCCGAGGGGGTAGGAAGAAGTATTCCATTTCTGGAAATACCCACGTTCCACCTGTAGGTATGTTCTTTGGACCCCTAGGAACATGTAATAAAATTTTTGTAAGTTGGCAAAAAAAATTGGCAGTGAGCACTAATCAAGACACAACACAGCAGTTTATAATTAAGTGTGCAGTTAATCCAACAAAGAAAGCCGAACCCGAAGTCGCAGTCCTAATGTTTTCCCTCGTTAACAGTACAGTCAGGCAAAAAAGCTGCAACAAAATGTTGTCGTTGCGGTCTCAATTAAGGGACATAGCTCTAATTACGGGCAGTGTCGCGCGGTCGCGGTCGGCGCGGTTGCCGGTCGCCGCGACTTGCTGCCGCAGCCTTCGCGTTGATTAACAGCTTGTTTAAAATTGATCAGTGTTAGTTTTAAAAATATTAACTTTTGACTTTTTGTATTTTATTTATATGGGGCATAGTTAATATCAATAAACGATACTGTTTTATCTCTGATACATCTATATCTTTTTATATTAAAGTACATGCTATATACCTATCACAGACAAACTAGGTAATTAAACCTATCTCCGAAACCGATAACTTGAAATTAGACAGTTTTGGATTTTTAAAAATTCCCTAGCGAACGGAAAATAATTAACTATAATACTCGTAGGTATACTATGTTTTTTTATAAATATTCTAATTTATCACTATTGGATTTCCAGTTCGAAAATTGAAGTAATCAAAATTATTTATAGTGCTGAAGTAGGTCAGACATCCTGCGACTCAAACTTTGGGGCTGCAAGGAAAATATGACACTTTTCTTTGGAGATTATACGTCTCCGTTGGGAGTTGGAGATGCCTGTTCGCATCTGTTTTACTCAACTTCAATTATAATAATATAGTGATAAGAAGAAGACAAAAAAAAACCTAGCCCTACATAGTAAATATACTTTTTACATAATAATAGTAATCTAAACGGCTTTAATTCAAAAGAGAATGTAACTTCAATTAATAACAATAATTAATTCTGAGACATGTGTAAACAGACCCGGTCCGGCGATGGGCTCACCACCTATCACGTTTAGGGGTCCAATATATCTCGTGGAATGTGGGTATATCCAGTAATGGATATGAATGGATCTGCCTACCCCCTCGGGCATAAAAAAGGCGTGAGATTATATTATATTATTATAGAATGTAACTTCACTCCAAATTTTAGATTGACCAATTTGTGTAATATTTGCGAAGAATAATTAAATAAGGATGGTTTTGGTTTATAATAAATAATTAGAAAAAATATATTTGTGCATTTTATTTGACACTCTTTTGTACTAAAATATGTGCATGCTGCAGTTACTCGACTATATCAAAAAGTTTATTTGGCATTATTTTATTATGTCTACTATACCTATATAGTAAATCTAAACATATTCTATCCCTAAACTAATGATCACATTGGTGTTTTGATAAACCTCATCATAAATTGCCTTTGTGACTGACTCATCGGCAGATGTTATTTTAATCGCTATTTGAGCATTCGGTGCAGATTTGACCAACATAAACTAAGTCTTATCCAAACAGCAAAAACTCTATTTTGCGATTTAGCTTGGATTCGTCCAATAAAAATTAGGACTCACTCCGAAATTAAATGGGAAAAGACTGTTTTTGCCTTTTATCCTCGGGATGAGGCTTAGTCTACAGACAAACCAAACGTTAATTGGGGAAAGAGCCTCAAATTTTGTTGATAAAATCCGCCCTAAATGATCTATATTTTGTTTCATTATCGACACAGGTCTGTGTCATCCTCGCGTGCTTCGCAGAGCACGTCCGGCGCCGCCAGGAAGAGCTTGCCCGAGGCGCATGCGCACAGCTGGTACACCTTATTTCTTGAACTTTTTTGAGGAGCTGCTGTAATTTTAGCTTCTTTCAATTGATGAACCACGATATTCGGAGCATCGATTTTGATCTGAAATGATTACCTATTAATTTTAAACTTTTTTTAAATTTTAAACAACATATTCCTTTATGAATTACCAGAAATGGAATACCTATGCTAATCCGCTCGCGTAAAGCGCTTGAATGTCTATTAAGCACTATTTTTATGAAAGAGCTGTGATAACCCAGCGGTAAAAGAGCCTCTCATGCGTGAAGTCTCGGATTCGAATTCTGGCATGTACCAATGAGTTTTTCAAAAACTTACGTACCTTGTTTTCATTTACCGTCGAGCTATGTGAGCTGCGCGGTAAATATAATCACCAGCTCGGCAGTGAAGGAAAACATCATGAGGAAACCCGCAGGGCCCAGAATTAATTCTTAGGAATATGTAACAGACCCAGTCTGCGGATGGGCTCACCGCCACGTTAAGGGGTCCAAAGATTATATTGGTGAAATGTGGGAATTTCCTGAAATTTAATACCTCTGCCTAGCTCCTCGGGGACAAGGCGTGAGTTTTTTTTTGACATATATAAACAAATGTATTACTTTAAAAAAAGTGACTTACAGCTCCCACAATAGAACGGAGTTGTATATTGCCATGTGAAGCAATTTCGATACTTCCAGCTCTACTTTCGAAGTATATCGACTGAGGGGCCCTCAAGTCCAGACGTCTTGTGGTCGATTCCAATCTAAAACATCAAATAACGGTACCTATATTATTGGTCTTCCTATTGATACGGTCAGATGAAATATCGATCTCTTTCCTGCCACAATAACAAACAATTTATTTCGATAGGCACCGTGTCATTTCGTACAAAATATTTTTCAGACTCGTCGAACTTTTTGCAAGCTCATAAAAGTTAGGAGCTGTTGAGAACTTTTAGAAGAACTATCAATGTTGAACTATACAGTGTGAGTCTCCATAAAGTGCACATATGAAAATGGGTGAAACTAGACACATTTTTATCGACGGAAAAAATGATAAAAAAAAACTGAAATTTTTTATTTATTTTTATAAATATTTTTTCTTTTGATTACGTACTGTTGACTTTATGTGAATAAAACGTTATAACTTTTTAACTAAGAAGTATATTGTGATAAAATAAAGACAGTTATGATATAAAATAACAGAAACTACTAATAAAATAAAAAAATACCCAAAAAACGGTACCAAGAAATAATAAAAAGGGACTTTTTGAGGAAAATCTGTATTTTTATTCGTGTTTTTTAATTAATTATCAAATTTCTCTAAATATTGCCCATATTATATGTAGTTGTTATTACTTTATGTTATTTTCCATCGTATTACCTTTCAAAAAACAAAAATCCCGTATCTTTATCCATATCATAACGTTTACTATGAGTGTTTGAACTAAGTCATTCCGGGTGCACCATTCAACGCTTTGTTCTAGATTGTCCCATTTTATTATTTCTTAGTACCATTTTTTGGTTTTTATTTTTATTTTATTAGTACCTTCTGTTATTTGACATCATTACTGTTTTTATTTTATCACGATATACTTCATAGTTTAAAAGTTATAACGCTTTCTTTACATAAAGTCAACAGTAAGTAATCAGATGAAAAAAATATCTATAAAATACTAGCGACCCGCCCCGGCTTCGCACGGGTGCAATACTTATAAGATTTTCACGCTTTTCTGTTGAAATTTTTCCTGAATTTTCTCCCCGAGACCTTTCCAACGAATGCAAAACCATGGAAATCGGTTCGTGCGTTCTGGAGTTATAGCGTCAGGAAGGAAAACCCGACTTATTTTTATATAGTAGAATAAAAAATTAAATCTCAGATTTTTTTTTAATATTTTTTCCGTCGATACAAATGTGTCTAGTTTCACCCATTTTCATATGTGCACTTTATGGAGCCCTACTCACACTGTATGCCTTGTAAGTAAGTGTTGCTTCTATTTTGTGCATAGTATGTAAACTTCAATAACAAAAGTAGACATGGCTAGTCGTTTTCTTATACCTACTTATAGTACTCATATGGTTTTACAATACAATATACCGGATGATTTTTTTTACAGTCTGGAAAAAAATATGACGTATAAGGTATCTAGAGCCGAAATTATACACGAGAGTAATTGTTAAATATAGTCATGTTTAATGCAATTTACAAAATCTAGTCAGTAGTCGTTCGTCTGTCAATATTGTTGAAAAAATGATAATATTATTGGGCACACGAATTTTTAGACAACCAATAATTTTAATCAAATAAAAAACAAGTTTATCCCCGTTCTCGGTCGTACTTGGTAAAACGTAGTTCCATAGAAATTCAGCGTGGTAATGGGACTTTGGGCCAGGAATGGCTAAGGGGGGAATTCTTCTTAGACTAATCTCACGAAGTTGGTTACGGGTTCACAAAAAAAAAAAAACGTTTAGTGCCACAACATCATAAAAAATTTGGATACAAATAAAGAAAACAATTATGGTGCCAGTCCAAGCTTTAGCTAAGCTAATGGAAGCCTCAAACCTTCAACATGTTATGTTTTATATTAAATTAATTGTAATTTAATATTAGAATCATTTATTTATTGTAAATTTATTTTTCATTAAAATTGCTTCTTTATCATTTTAGTTTAGTCTTGGCTTAGTATTTTTTAAATCCAGATACGATTTTCTAAAAATGTTTATGAAATAAATAAAAATAAAAGAAACCACGGTTTAAAGAAAACCGCTTTTCATTCGCAAGGCTAGGGTTCAAAGCTCGGGGTCCAAATATATACATAATAAAAAATGAATACCTCTGCCTAACCCTTCGGTGATAAAAGGCATAATTAGACATTTTATTTTTATTTATTTACAAATAAAAAAATATCGGTTATACATACTGGAGGTCAGAACCAGGCGGTGCTCGCACCAGCTGCGTTTGTACAGCACCCTTCGCGGAAAGACCTCCCACTCCGTCTACTGTGAACGTATCCGAGAAGACTTTGACCTCGTCTCGCGACGCGTAGAATACGCCGGCACCGCGCGAGTCTCGCACTTGAAACGTTCGGCCACTGCATTCAATGCCATCGCGCTCTGTAATTTATAATATTACACTCGTAATACACGTTACAACTAGAAATTTTGCATTAAACAGGCGTTGTAGCCTGCTCAAAACAATATGGTTTAATTAAAACTGCTCTTTGTTGTTAAAATGATAGATGATGACATTTGTCTATACTGGAACACAAAACTCTGGTTGTTATGGATATGTATTTAGCGTGCTTTCAGACGGACGCTTTCAGCGCCGCGATTTTAACGCCGCGATTCCAACATTATGGGCAGTAGGTACCAACGAGGCGTGGATGTTGACAACGTTAAGAAATCCCATTGATATGAGAAAACCGTCTGCCGATGCGACATAATAACGAAAAGTATTCGTCTAAATGCTGTGTTAGCAAACGTCTGAAAGGGCAGATCCGTAGGGCAGATCTGACATAATATGGAGGCCGTTAATAAAAAGAGAGATACGATCTTAATCAGCCTAATAAATAGATTTGGAATATTATGTTTAGAAACTATTATTTATAGCCTGCGCAGACGACGGACTTTGTCCCCGGAGGACAAGATCCCCCGAATCGTAAAAAATATGTTCACCGAGGACTTGTCGCGGACTCAACGCACACGAGAGAAGCGCACGCTATGGAAGCGAATATTCTGAGATTACGTTTGTGTTGTAATTTACATGAAGTTTAAGAAAAAGAGAAGTAGTTTTAAAAGAGAATACTGAGTTCATCCCTTTATATCGGATCGATTAATGAATGGATATTTACATGCGAAGCATGCTCAGTTGAAACCATAGATTTAGAACTTTTTGCTATGATTGAAACAATATCCAAAAAGATTCTTCAAATATTATAAAACGTCGGGTGGAACTTTTGAGGAGTTGTTGTCAATTGTGAAACCCTCTAAAAGTTATTCTGACAATGATGAGGATGTGCATTGATCCAGAAAAAATACCATATTTAGTTTTTTCCTAATTCGACATTGGGTTCGATTCTGCATTACAGCGACTAAACTTATTTTAGTTTATTCCTGTCTTTATTTTACCTCAAAAAAGAAAAGGGATAGAAGATAACCTACCGAATTTAGTCCTGTCAGAGGCTGTATTTTAGTCGTGACTTATTTACTTATGCACTAAACACGTTATGAAATGCCTTAGTTGACAGGACTAATTATAATTTGACAGGACTAAATATCACTAGTCTCTTTTCTTCTCTATGAGAAAGAAAATGCAGGACTAAACTAAAATAAGTTTAGGCGCTGTAATGCAGAATCGAACCCATTAAATCCCTAAATGATAATTTTTCATATAAATTGGTATTTATTATTCTATAATCGATTTTTAAATATCGATTATTTTTAAGAAAATTAATCATTTTTCAAAAATCCATTATTATTAAAAAGAATAATCGATATTTTTTTCGATCAATGTCACATCCCTATCGAGCGCGTGGGGAAGACTAAAGTGTGCCATGTGCGTGGCAGCGCTTAGTCACGTTAGTTCTATTTTTCGGGGACTACCGCATACTTTTTGTCCTGTCCCGCCCCTCGATGTCCGCGATTATTCAGGGAACTTTTTGTACGCGATACTTTTAATCCCTCGTGTGCGTTACTCGATGCAGTTGCAAGCCATCTATTTTGGCGGACAAAAAAATACGGGGACAAACGTGTCTCGTCTGCGCAGGCTATTACTATTATAATAACCACTGCTGGCGTCGGGTAATACGTAAAATAAATACTTTACTTTTTGCTACTTTGAAGGTAATCTCAGGATAATGATGAAGCATTTTTTCCTATTATTTTACTTTTGAGATTGTTTTTTTTAAATCATTACACCAGTCAAGGCCTATTAAGTTTATGGCTTCATTAGAAGCCGCACTAGGTCATGCTGCCAAAATTCAATCACTCAATTTGGTGTTATTCCTAAGTAGACACATCTATTTGAAGATGGAACCTTCAGGAGAAAATTGTATAAATTTTCTTCTGAATTTAGTTTGACTTACTTATAAGTAACTTGGATTGGTCCGCATGATGAGGCTCGGAGACTAGCACGGTGAAGTTACGGTGAGAGTGCAAAGTGATAGGCTGAGCGGGTTGCGACGTTATAGTCGATGCTATGAGTTTATCCACCACCCAAGTTTGACCTTGCACTTGTATCCCGCCATTAACTATCTTAATAGGACCAATACTGGACTGTAAAAAATCAATCATTGTATTACTTAGTGATTTCACTGTAAAGTTATTTAAAGGAGAAACATTGTACTCACAATACTTAATTTTAAAGCACTAATAATCCATAGCGTTAAGGCGATATTTAAGAATACTAGTAGCATTAGAAACACTAATATACAATAGAGAGCTGTTCGTCTCCAGCCTCTTCGCAAAGCCTCTGGTAGGCACCGTGGCTTAGTTTGCTCGTCTGTTGACACGGCCGCAGACGGTGGGTCACCGGTGGGCGTACAGCCCCATCCGTGAATCGCTCCATTCATCTCTTCCGCTCTTTCCCTTGCCATAATGCAATATTTCCTTATGAAATTAAAATCAGCTGCGAATCTGTAGCAAAGTAAAATGTATGGTGATTAAATGTTTCAGGTAAATAATGAAAAGGTATTTATTAATTGTGGTGTCTCGTAAATACAGGCTTGCGTCTTTTCTGGTTTCTTGTGTGCAGTTATGCCTGCCACATTTCGGTCTTGACAAAGCTAGTCTTGTCCTGAGTGCAGACTTATTTAAAATTCAGTACGATCTAAACCAACCACTAAACCGACCGGAAGGTATAGCTTCTCGTGGTCTTATATTCTGGTTTTACAGTATAAACTACAAAGTGCGATTTATGTAAAACCGATAGCTCAGGGAGTTGCGTTCGGTGGCAGGTGGGGCCCGGCCGAAATAACCACCCGCGCCGATACGCCGCCACTTGCATACTCATATTATACATACATACAAATATATTATAGACAGACAATATCTATAATCATCTCTGTTTTGATTTATCATAATGGTAGTTAATCCGTATTGTAAAGCAGGTAAAATATATTTTCCGGTATTCAGTTATCATGATAGTTATAAATAAATCCACTTCGTTTCATCTGTAGCGTACATTTGGATTTTTTCAATTAACGGGCTCGTAATTGAATGAAAAACAAGTTTGGAATGAGACAGTGCGGATAAAGCGGCGTGTAGTGCGCTAATGAACACAGCAGCGAGAGACTAATGAATAACACTGAGCCTTTTCAGAATGGGCGAATATTGTTAATAACGCTGTAACTGCCAACAAAATACTCCTTTGTTTCAGTTTCGCTGGCTTCTGAGTTAAATAGCTACGTCAGTTTAGAGTAGGTACGAATAAAAGTGTCTACTAGAATTCTTTTAATACTACAGAGGATGAGATACGTTAATAACTGATTAAGAATCTAGCTAAAATTTTTCTTTCTCAGATAACCTTTGGCATGTCGCAATGGACATATATACTATTATAAAAGTATTATTTATTTTATTTATCGGAGAAATATCAAAATACAAATCGAGTGTAAAATAATAATGGCGTCAAATTAGTTTGCCGGCTGGAGCATTGAACTGCACTTCAATGCTATTTCTGGTACCATTCCGTTATTTCAGATGACAGTAAACTCTACCTTTTAAGGGATATTTAAAAAATATTTAACGAAACGTTAAACGTTATTTCAGTGCAGTGGGTCTACAGAGAAAAATAAATACCTGTGGACCCACCAGTGGGGCATGGCGGTGGGAGGCGATTTCTGATACCCTAGGCAACTAGAATAAAATGTACATATACTGTAAATGTATTGCATTGTTAAGTTTTTCATATATGTGTTGGTAGTATTAAATATATTTTTACCATTTTGATTGAAGGTATTATCTTAAGAAAAATATGTTACGATAACTTAGATGCACTCTATTTTTTATTTTCTATTTTTAGTTACTTTCAAGTTAGCAGAACTTGATCCGTGACATTCTTTTTTCAAACTTGTATATATTCTGCTAACGGCAACGGGTCCACTCGGCAAAGAAACCTTGTTATATGGTTTCATACAGGTCTTACACCGGTAAAATGCATAGGATGTCAATAGTCGGTATACTTACACTTATATCGCTAGCTATCCGTCACGAAGCTTTGTTACAGAATCTTTTCAGGTCAATTACCATACCATACTACCTACTAGCAATTGTGGTTGTTTGGTACATTATACGTTATTTCACATTTCTTATGAATGCTGGCATTAGTTTTCCTATGTATTCGATTCAAGTACAGCAACAAAACTTACGAATTTTGTTTAGACCTTTTGTGTACCTGTTTTGGAAAAGTAGATCTTCCCTTTAAGCAGTAAAAAGTATAAACGAGCAGTCGCTGGGTTACGAAGAGTTAAGTCTAGAGCAAAGTGACAATGTTTTGACATATTAAAAAACTGTGTGTGATAACAACAAGAGACACACCTTATGATATCTGGCGGAATCAACAGAGTCTTATGAATAAAACAAACTGATTTCAGTAATGTTTGCCAAGTTTTTCTCCGCCCTTGAACTTTCCGGTGAATTCCCACCGCATTTTTCCACAAGCAACACTTGAATGTTTATAAACAGCTACATACAGCATACACTCAACTTTTTCTTTTAAATATTTTAGTTAGCAATACGGTCTGTACCGACATTAACGATACGGGCGGATGCACCGAGCCTGTTCTTTGACTGAGCCTAGGTACATTCATAGGTGGTGGAAGCAGCACTCGAAATATCTGGCGCGAGGCGAGCGGCGTGCTCCAGAATATAATATCAGGCGGTGGAGTGGCCGCGACTCCCGCGCGACTCGGCCCTGCTCCGCCAGTTCCCGCGCCCTCGTAATAAACGATATAGCGCGAAAATAGCACCGCGGTACATACCGAAACCGATATCGTTGTTTTCCACGTAAATAAAATGCCAACGATTGCGCCGCTCCCGTCTATCGCCGCCGCATTTTCTGTTTTCCGATTGTCCATGTTTCATTGATCTGGCGCCGGCGTTTAAAAATAAACTGCAATTCTTATTTAGGGACAATGACCTAATTGCTGAACGGGAAAATTCGAAAATTCCTCATTTTCAGCGTCAAGACGATGGGTTATACATATTTGATTTAGGTGAACCTAGTTGTATAATGAACTTAAATAAGTATTTACTTAATGATACCAGTATCTTCATTAAATTGTATAAATCTTACCCGGATTTCAATGAATTTGGTCAATCATCCTTCTTAAAAATCACCTTAGTACCTAACCTGATTCACTGCAGTCACATAGCAAGATCTCGGTACGAGTATTACGTCTGAAAACGAGTAAACTCCATAGAGCGAACTGTCCGGTTGGAGCGTGATCCCAGCACTGCCGGCAGCGTGCGCGAGCGACGCCGATGCCGATTCCACCTCGTTTTGAAGTGTTGCATTTTTAAAGAGGCGCCTGTCTCGCGCGGGACATAACTCGGGGTTGCTCTGCATACAGCTGAGCTCCCTATTACGAATTCCTGTTAACGTTATCATTAGCTGACACCTTCATATAAACCTCGTCCATAATTAACGCGGGATGCGACCGTGTCAACACTCGTCGTGCGGACGCCGCCTGTTGTTGATACTATTAATAACTGGATTTTGGTGTACCGAGTTATTCAGCCGTGGTGTTTCGCAATAAAAGTTTTGGTAGCAAGTTCATTGACAATGCACAGGCATTTAAAAATATGACATAGGGATTTGGTTCTGGGGTTTTAAATTTGAATTACATTATTACGAGGATTAATGTACGAGAATCATTATTGGATTATGTAAAAAGTTTTCAGTCCCTGCTGTACTGGATTTAAAAGTGCAGGTTTCACCCGCGTAGTTCCCGTTCGTGTGGGACTACGGGAATAAAATATAGCTTATATTATAGAAAGGATTTTGAAAATCGGTCCAGTAGTTTTTGAGTTTATTCGTAACAAACAAACAAAAATGTACTTATCTCGTGAAATGTGGGTATATCCAGTAATGGAATACCTCTGCCTACCCCCTCGGGGATGAAAGGCGTGAGTTTATTTATTTTAAAATACAAAAATTTAAAAATACAAATCTTTCCTCTTTATAATATTAGTATAGATACATATAAATATATATTTTACAATTCACACACGACTATTTAGTCCCAAACTAGGCAGGGCCTGTACTAAACCACTGATAAACATCCTTAAATAAATATTAAACAACCACACACGAAGCCAACCGACATGTTCAATGTTCATGCACACAAATATTAGCCCCGAGCGGGGATCGAACCCACGACCTCCGACTCGGAAGGCAGGGTAACTAACAATTGAGCCAACAGGCCCGTCGAATATATTAGTTCAATAACAAGCCAGGAGCCATTTAATCGAAACACTATATTAAAGTAAATTTGTCATTACATGCGATCGTATAGACATACATTTGGATACTTTGAGTAAATGGTTGTGTAAAGCTGTCAATGCATGCAGCGATCGTATAGACATACATTTGGATACTTTGAGTAAATTTTATAGGATAGTGTACGAAAGTATTTCTATGAATAATTTGTAGTAATGTAACCAAATAATGTTGTTTATTTCTGTTTTTTTTTACTATGTACATGTAGTGTCTGCCTGTAAGTGACCATTGCACTTACTACAGAGTATATTATGTTTGTATTAAGTTTATGTATTGGTGTAATGGTTGTTGGTGGACCTTGTTTAAATAAATAAATAAAAAAAAATACATTTCGATGCAATATACTCGTACTTAATTATTTAATGTGATTAGCTCATAAGTTTTTATTTCATTTTAGTGATATCTAACACTATGAATGTACCTACATTTTAACCGAAATATCTAATTAAATAAAACAAATTAATTCATATTTCGTAAGTTTTTTTCGCAGCTCTGTGTAGTGTAATATACCAAACAAATAACGTGGATAATAAGACCCATTCGGAAACAGCGATGAAATCATATTGGATGTCACCGAATGTTTCCATTGGAGTTTTATTGAGCTGATAAACGTGGGCCCCGGGGACACTACGCCGGCACTTTTAGATGAGTAAAACGGAAACGGGCTTTGTAAGTGAGGTCGTTCGATCGGTGTACTCCATATAGGCTAAGTAAGAAGTGGAATTTGATCTCTAGATGCAGATAGAATCAAACTTGAAACGAAAGAATGACTAATGAAAGAGTTGTTATATTTCTTTATACAACTACTGCTATGGTTTAATAATGGTGTTGTATGCTAGAGACCTAGCAGATTGATAATATAAGCACAAACACTGATAGGTACTTATACAACTTAAAAATAATTTTTCATGGTTTAAACAGAGGTTGTAGTTAAGTAAAACCTAGCAAAAATAGTATGATTCAGATTTTACTTAGCGGAAATTCCCAATCGCAAAATGTATTCTATAAAATATTATGCTTACTCAGCTTCCTTTGAGTTTAAATTCAAATATACCGCCGTTTTTCACGTTATTGGTACAGGCATGAGAAAGTGATTATGCGGAGAGCACCTCCGATGCGATGGCCCATTTAATTCAGGCAATGTTCCCACTCTATCCTATTTTAGGAAACAATCCCCGTGATCCCGGCGTGATGTTGCATAATGTCGTCCGCTCTGCCACTACAATGTTGAAAAATCTTCATCCCACTCTGCAAAAGAAGGAATAATAAAACCCCGCTCAAAACGGCTTATGCTGCTTTGAACAAGGGTACTTATTTATTACATAATATTATTATGGTAAGACAAGATATTTAAATTTGGGGTGGTAGCCAAGCGTAATAATTATAGAATTACTTTTGTTCCTTTATTCAAAAATATATTTTTTGCCTAATTTCATTAGTTGTACCTACTTATGTATTTTTATTTAGGTATACTTAGTTAACTAGCTGTTCCGCACAATTTCACCTGTGGGAAAATTATAGCCCAGTAGAAAAGTACCCAAGCTTTCCATGGGTAAAATATTTTTTTTAGTCGGTCCAGAAGTTTCGGCGCCTGTTTAATACAATTTTTTTTTCGTGAATTAAAAAGTATCTACTTACGAGTAAAACGCCTGGTAAAAGAAATCACAAACAACGATTATAAGAAGTTACGTAATTTCTCTAATAAATACCTAATGAAGACCTGTGGTTCAGACATTCCAACCTAGATATTCGCTCTTATAAAATAAGTTTCCTAAAACCATTTTACTGTGCTACTGGAATACAATAAAGTATTAGAATACTGAGACAAGTCTGCGAACGAAACCATTGCATTGCAACGTGGACGTGCGTCCGTAGCCGAAGTTCTCCATCATACCTGCGTCACTTGAAAATTGAAAAACTTTTGCAATGCCTTTCTTATGGAAATAGTTTGCGTTTACGTTTGAATGAGTTGTCATTGTGAGGTTTCAATGCAAGCGTCATTCAAATAAAACGTACATTTGAGTATTTAAAGTTTTAAATGGCGCAGTGAATTTAGTGAATAGAAGTTTGAACGAATGAGATATTTAATGTAAGAGTAAAACTGTTAATGTGAAAACTTTAAGAGAAACGTGGAGGTAATAGATTAATACGCCAGCTGTTTTACTTTTTTGCCTTAATAAAGCGATAAGTAATATAAGAAAAAAGTGGGCCATACCTAATTCACAAACTGTAATTTTGTCCCAAACTGGGCTAGTCTTAAAGAATTAATCAAAAATTAGATAATTTGTGATACACAGATACAAATACGCAAAACTTACAAACTTCTATGCACATAAGTGTTGGTCTCTGGTGGGAATCAGACCCCAGAAACAAACCTAACAGTAACAAATCACTGAGTCACAAATTGTATCCCGTTTTAATTTAATAATAATAATAATTGTGGAAGACACACACGGTTATTTAGTCCCAATATAGGCCGGGCCTGTACTAAGGGTACTAAACAAGTAATAAAAAAATACGCCTTTTTTCCCGGAGGGGGTAGGCAGAGATATTTCATTTCTGGATATACCCACTTTTCACGAGATATTCTTTGGACCCCTAAACGTAACAGCTGGTAAACATACTTAAATAAATATTAAACGACCAGACACCAAGCCAGCAGACATATATGTTCATGCACACAAATTTTGGCCCCGAGCGGGGATCGAACCCGCGACCTCCGACTCCGAAGGCAGGGTCACTACTAAGTGACCCAACACGCCCGTCGGCAATTTAAATGTTAAAAAGTTATAAGTATTTGCGTATCCACCAGAATCAAAGTGCTGCCTATTTTTAGGACAGCAAAATGCAAACCCTCGCGATAGCTCGCGTAAATCCGCATGAAATATTGATACAGTTTCGTGTAAACGTGTAACAAATGCGGTAATTTGAGCCACCTGCCGGCGGCGATGCGGCCTCGCCGCGACTCGCGCGCCGCGTGCTATGATATGCACAAGTTTTGTTACTGTACCCTTACCTTTCCTTGTTTGTTGTTTCATTATTTTAAATTATGACATTTTTAAATCATTAATCAAATTTTAAGAAATCATAGAAAAAATACATACGCATAGTTCCTAGGCGCAATATCTCGCAGACATATAAATAGTCAAACCATCATCAAATGCGGAACGTCGGGCGTACTAAAAACGTGGGCAACATTTTCTCTTTTGGATAGGGGCTAATCCTTTGACAGAGAAGGCTGTGCCTCGAATTATTTACATTACACAAGCCATCACGGTCACTGAACGCGAACGTGTGGTTTGTTGTGTCAGTCATCAATCGATGCGTTTTTCGAAGTAAAGGAAAAGTCATTTTTGCCTTACAAATCATTCGTATTTACCGAGGCCTAGACTATTTTTCCGGAAGTATTTTGTGTAGATAATAGATGTATGACAACTATGACATTAGAAAAAAGCCGTCGAAGTGGGAAAGTAGCCAATAAGGTGCGTACTGTGTACGTCGCGCAGTTGTCATGCACTGTCATGTAAAAAAATTGTCTTGCTGGTGTATTAAAATGTAAGGAATTGTCTAGTGTTTGCGGAATTGAGCCCCTCGTCGTCGCGATTGCTTCTATTTGCTCTGTTGTATTTACGGGGAATTCACACTGGCCGCCCAACAAGTGTTGTTTTAGGACTGATACTGGTGTTTTCGGTGAGGTGTTTTTCTTCTTTCTTACATTAGTTTATTGACGGTAATTTGATACAGTTCCACTTTGTTACTTCGTTTCTTTTGTTTCTTTCTCTGATTGTTCTTTGTATGGGATAAAATCTATATAGGTAATTGTATGATAAGGACTCAATAATTGTTATCTGTGTTAGGGTGCAAGAAAAGTAAATTTTAAAGCACAATACTAAGGACAATTCATTAACACTCCTTTAAAAAATGTCAAAGTTTTGCCAAAGCCGCTGATAGGAAATTCAACGGCTGATGGGATAAAAATATAAATTCCTTAACAAGGCGCAGCCGATCGGCAAAGAGTCCACTAGTAATGGCGCAATCATCTAATGAATGCTTCCGGGCAGATAAGCTCCGATTAAATGGTCGCTTTATTGCCAAAGGAAAGGCGCGTCCCTTTACTGCACATTGAGATATCTTTTATGAAGATATCTTTACTGTATCTACCATCTATTGTAATAAAATTGATAGCAGTGAGTGAGCTGACCCTCCTTTGTTTTATTAATAATGACTATGTAATAAAATAACTATTTATTGTTAGTACTACAAAATAAATATTAACAAAAATAAAATAAATGGTAGTAAAAGAATTCAGAAAACATTGGGATAGATAAAATTAGAGATTATTAGAGCTAGACAAGAAAGATGTAGGTAATCTATACGTACATATAAAAGAGGTTAAAATCTTGTTCATTTAAATTCGACTGGTATTTTATAGGAACTTTTTTAAATCTAAGACTCAACTACGAGTATCCTTTAACTTTGAAAGCTTTCTTAGATCACTTATCGTACGCCCATAAATCAAGACTATTGTGAATGTAATAATACCTTATTAGGGCTAAATATCAATTACAGTTTAATAAATGACGTCCGCTACAAAGACGGGGCTGAGCTGCGGTTAGATCTCGCGATAAGCACCGTCTTGTATGTGTAGGTAACGCTCTACAATTTATCGCTTGCATATCCTTTCAGCGGGTAGATAATGACCGCAGTAAAACGTTTAAGCACGGAATAACTGGTGCTGGAAGCCGTTATTACAATATTATGAATGGCTTCCCCGCTGCGGGTTCGCTCGTCTCGCTATGTAGACTCCTTGCAGAACGATGTGTTATTTGGTAGATACGTGTACCAAATTACTGATTCATTACAATTCCGGGCTTGCATTAATTGCATAATATAGTTTTCAATATTGTTTATGTAAAGTAAAATGGTGTGTTATCAATTCTTACTACTACTTAGCTCGACGCTGAAGAACAACATCGTGAGGAAACCCTTTTTGTAAGTCCCAGAATTGGTCCCGTCCGAGGCATCCAAGTCGGAGAGTAGATATCATTGTTTTATTTCTGTGCTACTTACCTACTTGAAAAGTTTTCGTATTGTTTGTGTAGCCTCTCAGACCATGAATCACAGACACAATTGATTTTTAATTGTGTCTCGGTCCCAATTGGAACCGGCGGTTCTTAACTGATTAAGGTAATGAGCACTTTGTTGATGAATATCTGAATGATGAATTAATAATTATGTATGTAAGTGCGTGAGTTTTTTCTCTTTCGTCATCACCGGAGTTACATGTGCTATATTTATAAATATTTTCAGTACTGACAAGTTTTTATTTTAAAAGCATAGGTATGATTATGTTTTAGCAGATAATAAAATAAGAATAGATAAATAATTCATTTGGTCACTTTTCTCTAGACTAAGGAAGAGTAATACAATCTACTTATTTGTTGCACAAAGCAGCTCTACAACAGCAATTAAGTGACTTTCCCTAGAGTATAAAAAGACAGGGACTGTATGAAACGGTTTTTCTAACAAAGAAATTGCTTTGGGATTGAATGCGCAAACAAAAAGCGATTTAACATCAATTTGGGGTAAAATTGTCGGGCGAAGCCACACGCCTGTCTATCTTTGTTCAAACAATGTGTTGTAATTAGAAATAAAAAAATAATAAGTATGTTAAATGTAAAAATCCATCAAAGCGCGAGTTTTATTCACGCGCCGAAGGCACAGAATAGGTATTAGTGCTAGGAGGGTTCCGTTCTTTTTCAATTTTTTTTTTGCAGTCGTGTATCTATATTTTTTGCTTGTTAATGATTTTTGCTTAGTTCTAAAAAAAGACGTGTGGCACTCGGGGACTGCCGCGGTAAAGCTATTGCATAGCATTTTGTATCAACAAGACTGCCGAAAGAAACGGGTTGTTCCCAGTCCGCCGATCGGAACTCCGATTGGTAGGGACGAGTGGGAATATTTTTTCCCACTGCTCCGATTGTTTTTATGTTGTTTCAATAACCTCTTTTTTCGCCAAAAGTACAGTCACCAATAAAATTAAAATACTTATTTCTTTAAAGGTATGTAATATTATAATACTAAGGCTATTTATAAGTTAAGATGTCGTGATTCCCTAAGGGTCACAGCACACATATCAACTCGGAAAGGGATCGGCACCGTATCGCCTTTCGCCTCGCCGTCAACCAGGCGTCAACCTAACGTATGCATGTAACCAAAGCGTAGCAGCGGCTCCTGTACGTCAACTCGGCTACGGCTAAGCGTCACCGCGCTTACGCCTCGCCGACCGCTGGCTGACCGGGTTGGCACCAAATCAGTTTGAATCCAAACGTTGAGTGTTCAATAAAAAAATCAATAAAACTTACGCGAAACACGAAAGGAAGTTGCCTTGCGAATGGCGGGCGGCGGCACGGTCGGCAGGCAAGTCGCGGGAGGGAACACGGTCAAGGGTGGACGAAGAGCCGTGAGCTCGCGTACGGAGAGACGTAAGCGGGGGGACAGCGAGCCGTAAGCGCGGGGACTGCAAGTTGACCACTCACCGCATCGCGGTTCGGAGCCTGTTCCGAGGCGAGGCGATTACGTTACGTTTCCGATTAGTGTGCGTTGCAGTAGGGAGTTTCATACAAACAATACTGAACGGCTCGAGGCGATACGGTGACGATCCCTTTCCGAGTTGATAAGTGTGCTGTGACCTTTAGAGAACTGTTCAAAGAAATTAATATTTTAACAATGCCTTGTCAGTACATTTATGAAAACATTATACATGTGCGGAAAAACATATTACTTTGTACTAAAACTGTGACAGGCATAGGAAATTGTAATCTTAGGAATAAAAATAAATTAGAGCGACCTCAGTCACGATTGTAAAATTTATAATTCCTTTGTGGGGCTTTGCACACCTGAAACTGTGTTCGAAACTTCGATTCGATTCGACTCGACTCGACTCTCGACTCTCGACTTTCGACTTTCGACTTTCGACTTTCGACTTTCGACTTTCGACTTTCGACTTTCGACTTTCGACTTTCGACTTTCGACTTTCGACTTTCGACTTTCGACTTTCGACTTTCGACTTTCGACTTTCGACTTTCGACTTTCGACTTTCGACTTTCGACTTTCGACTTTCGACTTTCGACTTTCGACTTTCGACTTTCGACTTTCGACTTTCGACTTTCGACTTTCGACTTTCGACTTTCGACTTTCGACTTTCGACTTTCGACTTTCGACTTTCGACTTTCGACTTTCGACTTTCGACTTTCGACTTTCGACTTTCGACTTTCGACTTTCGACTTTCGACTTTCGACTTTCGACTTTCGACTTTCGACTTTCGACTTTCGACTTTCGACTTTCGACTTTCGACTTTCGACTTTCGACTTTCGACTTCGACTTCGACTTCGACTTCGACTTCGACTTACTTTACTATTTTATACAATGCACGGCCTTTAAGCCACACCTCCGTGCCCGTCGGAGTGGGGAGAGCGTGAGGTTTTTTCGTTACGGAATTTCTGAATTCGGTCCCCGCGCTCAAGGCCCACGATAGAAGCTATGCAATAGCTTAAAAACATGTTTGTTTATTAATTTTATCGTTCTTGTAATATTTAAATAAATCTTAACTAACCTACTAACTATTTCAGATTTTTCGCTTGGCAAACTTCAAGATACGAGCAGTGATAGCCCGGACGGTTAAAGAGCCGGCCGAAAATCAGTGAGGCTCGGGTTCAAATCCTGGCATGTACCAATGAGTTTTTCAAAAACTTACGTACATATTTATCACTAGCTCGACGGTGAAGGAAAACATCGTGAGGAAACCCGCAGGTCTCAGAATTAATTCTGAGACATGTGTAAACAGACCCGGTCCGGCGATAGGCTCACCACCTATCACGTTTAGGGGTCCAATATATCTCGTGAAATGTGGGTATATCCAGTAATGGAATACCTCTGCCTACCCCCTCGGGGATAAAAAGGCGTGAGATTATATTATTATATTATTATTATTAAACTTCAAGATTATTTAGCATTTATTTATTTAACAAGCATTATTTAAAACTATTAAAGTCGATAGTATTAGTACGAGTAGTTATTGATATAAGTAACCGTGGACAACAGCATAAGGCTTCCTTTTTTACAACTTTGGTAAGGCAAGTTTAGAAGTAGTGTTTTTTGTAAGATGAGTGTATTACCAAACAGTGTTAAACAATTTCCCTTGTCAGATCGCACACCATGACATGCGTCATGGTACTGACTTGTACTATTAATTGTGTAAAGACACGAAAAGCACACACGTTGATGCAGTCTTTCGATACCGTTAATATCTTTGGAGCTATCAATATAAGTAGCCTAGACTAAATAAAAAAAAATACACTGAAGCCTCCCAGCCCGATCAGTTTTTCACTGACAGTCAAACGTATGATTTGTAATCTAACCAGGAAAACTTAATTTCTTCAGTTTTTACGAATGAAGCTACTAAATGTAATATTAGAATTATAAATTATTTATGAGATAATGTATATTATGTTATGAATCTTTTTGCCAAGTATCACATTTATGCACGGTTACACATCCCGCTTTCAGGAGGTTTCCTCACAGAGGATGCGAGACCTCGCCTCGCTCCGGGGGCGAGTAATTAGCAACGCTTTCCTTCCGCTTTCGCTCCGCACCGCCCTACAGCTATGTGCCTAACTATTACGTTCTTTGCCCTTTTCATTTGCAACGAAATATTCTCAAAAACTGTGCATGTTTAGTATAACCAAACTATATATGTTTCAAAAATAAGAGAAGTTCATCGCATGAAGCTATTTGTACAGTACGAGGCGGAGTTTTATCGACAAAGGAATACTACAAAGATCGCAGCATGTGAGCAATTTATTTTACGGAGTCTTTATGACTCTCAATCAAGATGAAAAAGAATTTTTAATCAGACTTGCTTTGTCAGTCTTTCTTTGTATACAAAATACACCTACTCGGTGAGATTGGTCGCGGTAACCTACGGGGGGAAAATTCATCTAATTTCAGAAAAATACTTTTCGTGTCCATATTCAAATTGTCATCGTTCTTTAAATTCCTCATAATCCGTCCAATTTTGAATCGCGGAGCGGCGAATGCCGGGTCGCAACTCAGTAATCAAGACGGCTTCAGCTGGATTTCATTCCCACGCCAGACGTGCGGACGACTGGTTACAGTAAATTTCTCGATGATAATGTGAGCTTATGCACGATCCCTCTTGCTTTTGTATACTCTCGTGTTGAGGAGCAATTAATTTAATAAATGTTTGCAGTTTCTAAGCAGTGCAGCTTTTATGAATTGCAGTGCGAGTGCATTAAATCCAGTGGGACTCAACGTGGTGTGTGAATGTGTTGCGCATTTAAAAAACTCATTACAGGCTGGGACCGCGGCGCGGACGAGTGGCGTCTTTGAGGGCCTGCGCCGCCACTGCGGTATTATTCCAGATTATACGGGCTTCCATACAAATGAAATCTCGCTTAAACCCACTGCAATTTCGGAACGAGAAAATAAGGCTCACAAGTTGTTTTACTGCACTCGCACTTTCTGGAAAATTATTTGAACTTATGGCATGGGCGAAACGTATTTAGGTTACTTAATGTTCCATTTAAACCAGTTCTGCATTGAGGTTTAGCATTACTGACAAAATGAATATGATATTTGAGGCAACTTGGCGAGGCTAATTGCCACGGTTGTAGGCAACTATAGGTAAATGTATCTGTAAAGAAATGAAAGTATTATTATCTACAGTTACATTTATAATAATATGTGTAAAAAAACATAGAAAACAGTACTTCTACTAGTATTGCATGGCACTGAAAAAAAGTGTAGTGAAACCACTTTACGTTTATAGAAAATGCATGACGACGATAATAGCAATTCGAAGGCGTACATGTACCTAAGCTGGTCAATAGACCGGGGAGGTGTAGCAAGGCCGTTCCGAATAACCATTACATATTTAGTTAGTATGTCCCCAGGGAGTGCGCTTGCGGTTCTTGCCATTAGCGCGATTGAGCACTCGCCGCCGGCCGGTGCCTCGCCGATCCCGGCTTTAGCCTCTTTTGGTAGCTGATTTAAACTTGTTACTTTTAAAAATAATTAAAAGTATTATATTGACTGATTTTGAAGAGATTTTTAGTGACATAAGAGTAAAGATGTGCTGAGACACGCATGACGGATTAGGTCCCTGATGGAGTTCTTAAAAAATTAGATATATTTATCGTTTACTTGACAATGAATTTTCATTCAGTTTTCAGTTGGGGAAGCCAGCAGAGGTTCTAACTTCTGAGGCATGTTTACTCACAATACCAGGGTCCGGCTACTGGTTCACCATCGGCCACAGTGAGAGATCTGCAAAAGCTGGTGAAAAACTCCGAGAAATCGAAGATAAGGAGTGAACGAATGTTTATGTTAAAATGTGCTGCAGTTAGCGACTAAAAACATACCTATAGTATATTTACAATTTGGATATAATGTATTACTACAAGAGCGTTTTGAGAATGTAAATGTCTACCTAGAACATAGCATACAATAACATGGTCTAGTGTGAGTGTTGACATTACACGAGGCTTGATATCATCTAGGCCCCCGTATCGTCGCCTTAGAGTGAAAACCTCGTATTTGAAATTTCATGGTTTTTTTTTATTACTTATTTGGAAAGAAAACCTCGTAACGGACGTTCTAGTTTTACTCGAGTAAACATCATAGACATGGTGCACCATCTATGACCTATAATGAGAACCTCGTAAAAGCACTCGTATGTCAGTCTGCTGTGAAAACCTCGTAAGAAAGTGCATGCGTGGCTGCGAATTCAATAGTTCAAAGTCGTTTTTTCAGTATAGTTATACTATTTTCTGAAGGAAATAAGTGCTTTTGATGTTATAAATAATTTGGTAAATTGTATTAATTAATATTTTAGAAGTTATTGCAATTTTTGTTTCTCGTTTGATAGAAAAACTCGTACAATTTATCTCTTGTTTGAAAACCTCGCAAACTCACTTACGAGGATTTTTTTTACACAAAATAGCTGGAAAATAAACCACGTATGTGTGGTTACGAGGTATTCATGATTAAATATTTGTTGATAAAGACTCAGAAAATTATCAAACATGACTACCTACGAGGTTTTCTCGAAGTTATATTGAACCTAATTAGGAGATTTTGGATTAGAGTGGAGAAAAGGGCGCAAAAACACGAAAGAACGTCTAATTATTCTTAATAACTTTATGAAAGAGAATGAGATTCAGATATTTAGCCACGCAAGGTCATGTAATTTTTATTCATTACGGAAATGTCAAACTGTACCTACACAATTTAGAAGGTCCGCATCCAAAAGCCCTTAATTACTTACTTACTTTTTTTATAACCAGCATAAAATATTTAAAAAGGCATGCAGAGAGTACAAAATTTTCTTTTAAAATACAAATGAAGGCAAAATTCGAAAGCGCTGCTGTATGTTAGAAAAAATCAAAAATATCAGAGACTGCTTTTGCTTTCTGAGTTGTGTCGAAGGATGGCAATAGTCAGCAGTCCAAACCAAAATTTATGTGAAGCCAGGCGCTCAACGAAAGGTCAAGATGGTTCAGCATCTTACGATTTATAGTTATTCGACTTTTTATAAATTTTTTGACTACTTTAAACTTGTTTTACTAAGAATTTTCCTAAAACAAGAAGAATTTGTAATCACAAATATAATTTTATTTAAAATTACATATATGTATTTTAATGTAAATAACTATTTTTATTTTACCCGGTTTCATTGATTAACTTGTAACTGAAGTCCAAATAGTGAGTTTTTTGTTAGAAAACCTCGTAAGTGACATTTAACATGTTTAGACTAATAATGTGTAACATATCACTCTATTATTAAAAAAAGTAGTATAATTACATACTAAAACAGGTATAATCCAATAAGCTTTGGTAACAAAAAATTTCAGGGCGCGGTTTTTTCTTCCTCCTGTAAAGTTGCTCTTTTTCTTATACGAGGATTTCACTCTAAGGCGACGGTATGTAGGTATACTATATGTATAATGTATATTGTTCTAAGGTACCATGTCTGACCTTCCTATGGTGCACCGAACGTTAGATATTTGGTTTATACTTAACTAGCTGATGCCCGCGACTTCGTCCGCGTGGAATTTGTTATTCCTTTGCGTTTAGAAAATATATCAAGAAGGATAATCTACACTATCTATCTATCTACAACAATATCATAAAGAGGAAGGATTTGTATTTTTGTATGTTAACAACGAATAAACCGATTTAAAAAAAATTTTTACTGTTAGAATGTTACATTATCCCTGAGTAATACAATATGTATCAGAAAGGTGAAATAATATTGAAGGGTGTATATGTATATCGTGTAACGAAATACCTAAAAAAATATCAGATCTAATATAGCAACTTTTTTCTTTCATATAAACTTAATAATTACTTTTTATGTGTGAATTTTGGCCAACCCTGTGATTGAATAATAAAAGCGTACGGGCTCCCTAGGCGCTAGTGTCGTTGACCGTAGTAGTGGTAGGTAGCGTAGGTAGGTAACGCAGCTGATCGCTCGCGCCGTGCCGGTCGCCGCGCGCCCGCGCGCCCCTTAACATACCTACCTATTTTATTCTAGGGTAAATGTTATTGGAAATAATAAATGTTATTAATAGCAGTAAGCATTTATTAAAAAAAAATTAAAGGTAAAAACGTAGTTTTTATTCAATAATAAATTTAACTGATCAAAAAATTGACATTAAACAAGTAATACCTACCTACATACTAATCATGTAGTTTCATCAAACTTTTACACTTTGGGTCCGACCTACTATTGGTTTACACACACATTAATACCGCACAATAACTCAAAATGTCCACCCGTGCGCAGTGGGTACCACCGCGCCGCAGGTCCCGGTACCACGAGTAGGCGTACAGGCGCGCGACCTTGGGGGGTTTGAGCGCGGAACGAACCGCATACGCAGACACCTGACAAATTCTCCCCGAAGCAGCTGCAGGATAATATGCGCTGCTCATCCAGCGATCTACCTTCGGCGAAGCGCACGTGACACAGCTCCCTAACTCGACTGATATTGCCATCAGGAGCACCGACACAAAGTCATTTCATAAGATTCACTTGAATAATCGCGAGACACTGTAGCGACGGTTGCGAGTCATATTTTTTGATTATAACACATCTTCACTCGTTGATAGATAGGAAGCAACTAAGTGCATTGATTTGAAAATGAAAGAATTTGCCGATTTTCTAAAATTTTGTTGTAGGGTTCAGTTGAAAATTAAACATAACCCTATGAAAATAAAAGACGTAAAAATAATTCTACGCGATACAAGGATAATGAATCAATTAATTACATAATTTACTTTTGTCAATTGTGAAATAATAATAACGTGAAATAAGATAAAAGACTTAGAATTAGGAATATTTTTTAAAACATACGGAACCACTCAATAAATAGAGGGTGGAGCTAGAGTCTTTAGTAACGCCGCCGCCGGCCCTTTGACCTTTGCGCAGTGTCCTTATTGGCCAAAAAGGAGCGGACGGGCGTTTCTAGTAATCAATGGATTTTTCATTGATCTAAGACCGCAATCCACGTGGACTAACAAAATTCTATCAAAGTCTAATAATGTCAGATATTTACGTAGGTAAATTAGTAGGTTTTCTTTAAAACTATGGGAAAATAAATTAAAATAATAATGGAGTATTATCGGGCCTGTTGGCTCAGTTGTTAGTGACCTTCAGAACCGGAGCTCGCGGGTTCGATTCCCACTGAACAACATGTTGGCCTACAGTTGTTTGAATGAACATATCATTTTTCTTTGTGACTGGGTTTTCAATAATTATTTAAGTATGTCTATTAGTTATTTAGTACTCATAGTGTAGGCACAGTCTAGTTTTTCGTAGGTAAAAACACGATGTCTTATCTGTACCATGTTTAGTCACTTTAAAGAGAGTTCAACAGCATTTAGCAGCTGATTTAAGGGTTGAAAATGATTTTTTTTTATGATAACTTCAACGTTGTTTTACTCCAAATTTATAGGATATATTAAACAAGAGACATTTTTCACGTACTGTATATAAGCTACTTTATATGACCCTTAATTATTATTTCACCTTTCTGATACATATTGTATAGGCTATATCTATGATGAAAAAAAGTTAAGGATCCTTACTAAAACTTGACTGTACATGCCGGGATTGGAACCCGAGCCTCGCGAATGAGAAGCGGGCTCTTTAGCGACTGGGCTATCATTGCTATTTAATATTTTTGTTATTAAAAACACCCTATATACAACGCGTCACAGAATAAGCGCAATTCCTGATACGTACCCCGATTAGTATACTAACATAAAAAGATGGTGATGCATTCGTACTTTAGTTTTGTCTAACCAAATTGCTTAAATAAAGAGCGATAACAGTACGGTGTCAATAGGCAGTCCTAAATTTAGTTATGCTAATTATTTTTTCGGAAAAACTTGACACATATTGAAAATAGCTGAAATCAATTAAGAAGTTGATACTAATTTCAGGAATTGCGCTTATTCTCTTACGTGTTGTAAAGCCTAGGACACTCTCTGGATTATGATTTATGAATTAGTTCTTGATATCAATGGCTACGCATATTGTGGTCATAATCTATATAAATAAAAATGAATTGATGTTCGTTAGTCTGATTAAAACTCCAGAACGGCTGGACAGATTTTGATGAAACTTTTAGTGTGGGTTAGAGTGGGTCCAGGGATGGTTTATACGGTGGCAGAACGACGTCTGCCCGGGCCACTAGTAACAAATAAATTTCCATAAGGAACCCATAGTGAATTTCATAAAAAAAGAAGTGGTCTTTGTATGGAGACTATTGAAGAATATTTGTGCCAAGTTTCAAGTTGAAGATAAGGAAATCTTGTTGTTTGTTTTGAGGAGTATTTTTATAATATTTCGAATTGATACACCCAAAAATGAAGGTTTTCCGTACATACCAAACTCAACCCCTACTTTCACCCTTTTAGGGGAGGACTTTCGAAAAATCCAAAAATACGTATCTCATCATTTATTTCTAAGAGTATTTGTGAGAAGTTTCACGTTGGTAGAATAAAAAAAACAACACGTCTCCATACAAACTCCATCCCCCTGTTTCAACCCCTTAGGGGGGTTTTTTTGGAAACCCAGAAATACGTGTCGTGTTTTTTGTTTTGAGGAGTTTTTTCACAAAGTTTGGAATTGATACACCCAAAAATGAAGGTTTTCCATACATACCAAACTGAACCCCTACTTTCACCCTTTTAGGGGACGATTTTCGAAAAATTCAAAAACACGTATTTCATAATTTATTTCTAAAAGTATTTGTGCCAAGTTTCAACTTGATAGACGTAAAAAACAACACGTCTCCATACAAACTCCATCCCCCTATTTCAACCCCTTAGGGGTTTTTTTTTGGAAAACCCAGAAATACGTGTCGTGTTTTTGTTTTGAGGAGTATTTTTACAAAGTTTCGAATTGATATACCCAAAAATGAAGGTTTTCCATACATACCAAACTCAACCCCCACTTTCACACCTTTATGGGACGATTTTCGAAAAATCCAAAAACATGTATGTCATATTTTATTTCTAAGAGTATTTTTGTCAAGTTTCAACTTGATAAACGTAAAAAACAACACGTCTCCATACAAACTCCATCCCCCTGTTTCAACCCCTAAGGGGGGTTTTTTTGGAAAACCCAGAAATATGTGTCGTGTTTTTTGTTTTGAGGAGTATTTTTACAAAGTTTTGAATTGATATACCCAAAAATGAAGGTTTCCCATACATATCAAACTCAACCCCTACTTTCACACCTTTATGGGACGATTTTCGAAAAATCCAAAAACATGTGTCTCATTATTTATTTTTAAGAGTATTTGTGTCAAGTTTCAACTTGATAGACGTAAAAAACAACTCATCTCCATACAAAATCCATCCCCCTGTTTCAACCCCTTAGGAGGGGTTTTTTGGAAAATCCCGAATCACGTGTCTTGTTATTTGTTTTGAGGAGTGTTTTAACAATGTTTCGAATTGATACACCCAAAAATGAAGGTTTTGCATACAAACTCTCAACCCCTTTTTCACCCCCTTAAAGGTTGAATTTGGAAAATTCCTTTCTTATTCCTAGTCTACGTCTTCAAAATAATATATGTGACAAAAATCAGCTTTCTAGGTGTAAGGGTTTAGGCTGGGCGTTGATGAGTCAGTGAGTCAGGACTTCTCTCTTTATATATATAGATTTCTATACACAGGTAGCTATTACAGACCAAATTTTCAAATATATATTTTTGCAGATACGAGTAGGTATCTATATATACCTACATTATAATAAAACTCTAACGGGACCGTGTCTGTACATGAAATATTTTTTGAAAATTTTAATGGTAGTGTAGATAGTTATTGATTTAGATACCAAAACATCAATTTTTGAAATTTTTGTCTGTCTGTCTGCGCACGCATCACGCGAAAACTACTGGACGGATTTTGATGAAATTTAGTATGGAGATTACTGAGTACCTGGGTCAACATCTAGAGTAGATAATTTTTATTTAAGAAAAATATTTTATTCCCACGTGTAAATATAAAAACTGGCTAAAAAGAGAAATATGTACTATTCCGAAACGATTACACCTAAGAAACTTGAAATATCGTATGTAGGTGTCTTATATGTCGTAGGTAACCGCTATGAATGGATTTTTGGAAATTCCTACTGAAACGGGAATAAACTGGATCCACGCGGGCATCCGTTATTTGTAATAAAATTCCACAAACGAGTCTTAAAATTTCTTTCACCAATGGAAAGCTTACTTTTCTGGTAGTAACAGGGCTATAATTTTCCCACGGGAACGCGACTGACGCTGGTGAAACCGCGGGCACTGCTAGTACTATACTATATTATATTAAGTCGTACCTATTTATTTATCTGTGGTATAGATGTGCAATGCTCGAAAGGCGACGGTAAAGTATCGATGCGTTGTCGGGTGCGCGGCCCGCCTCGTATAGATGCAGATGAGCTAACTATTTGTCTTGCCTGATGGCTGAGGCTTGATTAAACCGTGAAACATTTAGCGGTGTTCACCTGCTAGACTTGCCTACTGTGCGGCGCCTGTTCAAACAATGTTTATCTGCAATGAGTAGATTCCAAAATATATTTGTTAATTCACACCGCGCACTCTGTGAGGCAGGCAGTAATAAATGATTTTAAGTAGTTTTTTTATGGCAACTAAGTTAGGAAAAGCTTTTCTGCAACTAGTAGTCTCCGAGAATTCAAAAACTTTATGAAACATGAAAGGAACTTCGAACAGTTCAAAATAAGAATTGATAAAGATTGCAATATTCGCGTTTTGAATTCGCCGAATGTTAACGATATTTTGTGAATTATTGCATAGGGTGAGCGCTCACACAGTGATTAGGACAGATAAATGACGGACATTACTTGTAATGAATGTTTAGGTGGTCGTAATCGCATCGCGTAAAGTGTCGGCGCCATTACTTCACAGCTGCTGTTGCCGAGATATTGCCTCAAGCACCATTTGCCGCTATCCCATAGATTTATTCTTCCGCATTCTGAAAAAACTTAATAATCTATGGATTATTATTAAGACTTTGACAGTCTTAATAATAATCCATAGATTATTAAGTTCGAGTACAAAGAGGTAACATGGTTTAACTATCTAAAATCAGTATTGATTGAATTTTCCCCATGTAACTAGCGAGATTTTTTAATGCATGTTGTTTTCCATTGCCATGCCATTCTTGATTCTTTACCCTGAAGGGCAATAATATAAATACATTATTTTCAACTGAGGCTTTCATTTTATATATTCATTGATGCTTGGTTATATTCGTTCAAGTGATTATAGGTATGTATACGAAAGCAGTTAATATTTGGCAGGTGTGTCGAACGAGGAGTCACAATTTCCTGCACTTAACAACACAGGAAGCAATTTTGACGAGTCATCAAACGGCGGACTCCGATTGACGCAGGCGACGACACACAGATACCTATAATTAGTCTTCACGCCTTAATGGCACTTTTGTTTTACTTACGCCACTAAACTTGTAATGGAAACAAAAGAACTGCATTTCAAAAAAGGTATACCTAAGTAGCAGTCTTTAAGCTTCATGCCAAGTTTACATCTTTTCAACGAATAAAAGACGTTGAAGAACTTAACTCCTTTCAAGTGCAAGTAGTCGGTAACAAAAGTATACAAATTGTGCTGCGGTTTCAATAGTTTATGCCCCTCGTGCTAGAAACGCCAAACGACCGGGATTTTTATTGAATTAGGTACCTAGTATACTATATGTAACAGATAAATAATAATAAAAAAATATAAGTAATCTCACGCCTTTTATCCCCGAGGGGGTAGGCAGAGGTAGTCCATTTCTGGATATACCCACTTTTCACGAGATATTCTTTGGACCCCTAAACACGATAGGTGGTGAGCCCATCGCCGGACCGGGTCTTTTAAAACGTGTCTCAGAATTAATTCTGGGACCTGCGGGTTTCCTCACGATGTTTTCCTTCACGGTCGAGCTAGTGATTAATATGTACGTAAGTTTTGAAAAACTCATTGGTACATGCCAAGAGAACCTGAGCCCCACTGATTATCATCATGTGAAGCAGCCTCTTTAACTGTAAGGGTATCATTGCTATAATGTACATAATATATTAAATAATTTTAAAATTAGGGCTACCTATAGAAACCGTACTATTAATGCTCTTTATTTCAGAAATTTGGTTAGACAAAACTAAAGTACGAATGCATATTTTTTTATATTAATATACTAATTTGGGTGTATGAGGAATTGCGCTCATTCTGTGACGTGTTGTACCTATATTATGTTAAAAGGGGTAATTACTTACCTACCTAACATAAATAATTTTTACAATCGCCCCCATAATTTCGGACCTATAATTCATTAGATAGCTAGATAGATATAATTCATTAGATTAGGGAGCAGTGATAGCCCGGACGGTTAAAGAGCCGGACGAAAATCAGTGAGGCTCGGGTTCAAATCCTGGCATGTACCAATGAGTTTTTCAAAACTTACGTACATATTTATCACTAGCTCGACGGTGAAGGAAAACTTCGTGAGGAAACCCGCAGGTCTCAGAATTAATTCTGAGACATGTGTAAACAGACCCGGTCCGGCGATGGGCTCACCACCTATCACGTTTAGGGGTCCAATATATCTCGTGAAATGTGGGTATATCCAGTAATGGAATACCTCTGCCTACCCCCTCGGGGATGAAAGGCGTGAGATTATTTATTTTATTTTTTATTTATTTTTATTTTAATTCATTAGAAACAAACATATAAAAGACAAGTCTTTATATATTAGTGTAGGTAGATTAGGTGGGTTCTCTACTTGATTTCGAAACCTTATTAACCGAATGTTGATTTGTCGATGACGTTCTGTAGAAACTACTATAATTCGAATCCTCGGTGCATCGAGTGATCGTTGGAACGATACCCGTTATACCGATAGTACGTTTTGTCGAAAGTTGATAACACAATAGTCTAATTTATCGAAAGGTTCTTATGTCGATGATCATTTTAACGAACGGTAAAATACAGGCAATTTTGAAGACTTGGTTGAAAATTCGGTTTCAAAACGTTGTTAAGTGATTCTTGTTATCATAAAAAATATTTTTGTTTTATTAACTTCCTCCTGCGTAGCATTACCTATAAGAGGAAGTTAATGGTTTGAGTAGGATGTCTGTCTGTCTGTCTGTCTGTGTGTCTGTCGACAGGATATCTCCGGATCTACTGGACCGATTGACTTCAAATTCGGTCAGTAGATACCTTAGGTCAATACCTCGATCGAGTTTGAATTTTAGACCCGTGGGTCAAAAGGGACTGGGCATTTCAGACCCGTGGGTCAAAAATGTCAAAAAATTCAAAAATCTAAAAAATTTCAAAAATGTCAAATATGTCAAAACTGTCAAAAAATGTCAAAAATGTCAAAAAGGTCTAAAATGTCAAAAATGTCAAAAAATTTCAAAAATGTCAAAGATGTCTAAAATGTCAAAAAGGTCTAAAATATCAAAAAGGTCAAAAATGTCTAAAAATGTCAAAAAGGTCTAAAATGTCAAAAAGGTCTAAAATGTCCAAAGGTCTAAAATGTCAAAAAGCTCTAAAATATCAATAAGGTCAAAAATGTCAAAAATTGACAAAAAATGTCAAAAAGGTCGAAAATGTCAAAAAGGTCTAAAATGGCAAAAATGTCAAAAAGGTCTAAAATGGCAAAAGGTCGAAAATGTGGTCAACAGCATTATCAAACATTGTAGTGTGTTGGATTGGAAGGGTGGGTTGGTGTTGGAAGGATGTATGGTTGTTGGAAGGGTGGGTGTTGAAAGTATCCAACAAGTTGAACTAAATTATTTAAACCAATCCATTCTTCTTTTCAATTTTACAAGCATTGTCAACTTTATAACTACTTATATAAGAAACATTTATGCCGATGAATATGTTTTCTGCATAAAAATAAATTCCAGATAAATAATTATTCCATTAAATTAGTTGTTGACTGGCTGCGGTCCGTTTTGTGCAAATAGTAAATACGTTCGTAAGCACGCACACGACTGTTCAAAATGATTACGATTGTTAGCATGCAAACAATTTGAACAGGTTTTCGTTTGTCAAAAATGACAGTTCTTTTAATATTTAGGTTGATACTGTTCTGAAGTTAAATTCAGTCGTATTTGAGTCGTATAGTGTCCCCCGAAGCTTCACAATGTAATGCTTCTGTTAATATTAATGACGACATACCTAATTTTAATTAATCGATTACTTAACGAATATGAAAAAAGTTCGCGGGAAAAAAAACACCACGCACATTGAAGTTTGACAACTGTTTGACAGATCCGGAGACATTGCACTACCTCCTCGTTGTTAGCACTGTTTGCACCAATCGATGACGTCATCGATGAAGTCACAATGCTCATGTCAGCGTACCACAGCGCAATTTGAACAGTTGTTTGCATGAATATAGCGCACACGAGAGCAGAAAGTGTAATTTGGACCGTACCATAAAAGTTATTACTAGCAAATGAAATATTGATCAATTAATCCATCGTTTAAAAATTTTTCGACAAAACGAATCATCGCAGTATAGAGAGTCGATTAAATGAACTTTCGCTTTAAAAAACTGTAGACAAAATGTCATCGACAAATCAACATTCGGGTAATAGGGTTTCGAAATCAAGTAGGGAACCCATATTACACTAGTAATTAGCTCCGAAACTGTGGGAGCGAATGTAAATATTCTTTCACCGATAAAATATTACTTTCGGGGGACAACATGCGTTATATTTTCCCACGAGAACGGGGCTTAGCCAGGTGAAATTGCTATAGCTAGTATAATTTATCTAAAAAATATTTTCTGATATATAATGTAAATGCTTCTTAAATTTATTTAAGAAAAACAATAATTACCCTACCTTACCTACCTACCTTACCTACTTACCTCTATATCCGTGTAAACTGCCAAGCGATAGTTGTTGTGGATCGCCAGTCTGAAAGGAGAAGTTCTTTCCATAATAATTCCGCTGTTGATTCTGTAGACGTCCGTCATCAAAGTTGGGGAATTGTGGCCAGCTGCTGCGCGCCGCGTCGCTCTCAGATTACCAGTAGAGCTTCGTTTAATCGTTTTATTAATACGCCGACAAATCGTTTTACTGCCACTTGCTCAAATGTTTGCTACACCGTACTCTTCGAAATGAAATTCAGGTGGTTACTGTTAAGTAAGATTAAAACCGTAGCTATGTATTGTTGTAGGTATACATATACATTTATAAGAGCGGTAACTTTTTGAAAAAACAGCAATCACTTTGTATTTGAACAATGATGAGTGGACACCAGAAAGAAATTCACGGACTAGGTATCAGGCGGGATTTATGAAATGTAAGGATGGAATGGAGTAGACATACTTCAAAGTTCTCGCATTAACTAGGTGGCAATACAGATTCGGTGAAAGATTGCCAAATATTTGTTTGTCTACAATTTTGAATATTGCAGTTGTGGACTATTACCATGAATTTACGATAGCAAGGTACAGTTTATGCAAAGATTGGTAAACAAGCGTTAAATATTCCAGTCGAGTGCATGCACGGTGCAGGGTGGACGGAGTTCCCATGGTTCAGGTAGGCCCCGATGCAGCTCGCCGCCAGTTATTAGGGACCGTAAATAATAAGTATTAAAAGCTTCCTTGCCCTGTTTTATTTACAGACACTACGTGAACGGCTTACGGGGCCTACTGAAATAAATTGTTAAGGAAAATACTGTATTATTTACGTTTTACGCTAAGAATTTTATGAATGCATACTTAGAGGGGTCCCTTTGGTTTATGTCTTATTTGGTATTATCAATTAAACTTTAGAGATAATACATCTTTATTTATAACTTTGGAACTGTAGATATGAGAACAAATAAAAGTCTGTTTATCATTTTCACAAATAAAATGGAAACAAACATTTAAATCTTACTGGTCCATTGGGTGCTATGTAGGTTTGTATTTAAATCGATAAATTTTGATTCTGCTTATCAAATAAGTAATAATAATGTTTTTGTTTAAATATAAAGTTTAACTTTCTTGTTGTCTCAGTCTGTATGGTTTTCTAGTGCGATTTCTACAAGAGCAATCTTTTAACTTAACTTTATTCTACCAAAGGATTTATCTATTGTTGAATGTCTGTGGGACTTTGATGCTTGACTACTATTTAGGGGTAAGAAATCAAAATTTTACATCGAGAACCCAGACCCCAATTCGTGTTGCCCGGGTTATTTGGATACTTCAAACAGATGAAAGTGCAATTCTCCTATTATACACTGCAAATGTACGACGGCGGCTCGAGTGCAAAAATTGACACCATGTCCAGCGCCATTGACTCTGATTGGATTAGGTTCGAAACGCTGTCGGTGCACTGATGCCGGGCTCAAACGTAAAATTTTACGTGACCACTTTCCAAACGTCGACTTTCCTGACGCAATCGTGCACACTTGGATTCCGCTGCCGTCCTCTGCCGCTGATCGCTCTGTATGGAGTATTATGTAAATTTTGCGACGCCTGTTTGCAGTGGATACCGTATGACGGTTCATTCTTGAAGTATTCTCATTTATATTTAAGTAAATGTGACTGGAATAGGTTTATATTGCGTTAGTTCATACCAAAATAGATAGATTTTTCAGCTACAGCTCAAAAAGCAGGGTTACTGCCGTCTGAGCCCACAGGCCCGTCAAAATCGCCAACTGCCATATTTTATTTTGTATTATTCTTCTATACATATAATAAAACTCTAACGGGGCCGTGTCTGTACATTAAATATTTTTTGAAAATTTTAACGGTAGTGTATATAGTTATCGATATAGATACCGAAACACCAATTTTTGGAATTTTTGTCTGTCTGTCTGTCTGTCTGGTTGTGCACGCATCACTCAAAAACTACTGGACGGATTTTGATGAAATTTGGTATGGAGATAACTGAGTACCCGGGTCAACATCTAGGGTACTTTTTATTCCAGGAAAATATCTCATTCCCACGGGAAAATAAAAAAACTGGTAAAAAAGAGAAATACGTACGTTACTCAGAAACGATAACACCTAGAAACTTGAAAAATGGTATGAAGGTGTCTGATATGTCATAAGAAATTGGTATGAAGGGATTTTTGGATTTCCCACGGGAACGGGAATAAACTAAATTCAAGCTGGAAAACGCCGCTGCGGGCACCCGCTATTTGAAATATGGTATGTAGGTGTCTTAAGTATGTCGTAGGCAACCACTATGAAGGGATTTTTGGAAATTCCTACGGGAACGGGAATAAACTAAATCCAAGCGGGAAAACACCTCTGAGCACCCGCTATTTGAAATATGGTATGTAGGTGTCTTAAATATGTTGTAGGCAACCACTATTAAGGGATTTTCGGAAATTCCCACGGGAACGGGAATAAACGGAATCCGCGCGGGCAACGCCGCTGGGCATCCGCTATCTTAAATATATTACACTAGCGACCCGCCCCTACTTCGCACGGGTTCAGATTTCTTTCGTACAAACCTTGTCCTGACAATAACGTAGGTTCACAACCAAAAAAGAATTATCCAATTTGGTGCAGTCGTCCGGAAGTTAATCAAGTTAAGAGCGTATATACATACATTTCGACGATTCATTTTTATTTATTCGTTGCGATCCAGTTTATTCCCATTACCGTGGGAATTTCTTAAAATCCCTTCATAATAACGGTACGGAACCCTTAGTGCGCGAGTCCGACTCGCACTTGGCCGGTTTTGTTTATTGTTTAACTAGCAGTGCCCCGCGGTTTCACTCACGTAGTTCCCGTTCCCGTGGCAATACGGGAATAAAAAGCCTTTTTTTAAATCATTTTCGTGGTTTAGGCCTGTTCCCGTGGGAAAATTATAGCCCATGCTACTTCCAGAAAAGTACGCTTCCCACAGGCAAAAGATTTTTTAAATTGGTGAAACCAGTAATATCGGAGCCTTTTCAATACAAATTTGTTCCCGTTCCCGTGGGAATTTCCAAAAATTCCTTCATAGTGATTGCCTACGACATATAAGACACCTACATACCATATTTCAAATAGCTGGTGCCCATAGCGACGTTTCCCGCAAACATCCAGATTATTCCCGTTCCCGTGGGAATTCCCAAAAAACCCTTTATAGCGGTTGACTACAATATATAAGACACCTACACGCCGTATTCCAAGTTTCTAGTACGTATTTTTCTTTTTTACCCAGTTTTTATATTTTCCCGTGGGAATGAGATATTTTTCTGGAATAAAAAGTACCCTAGATGTTGACCCGGGTACTCAGTTATCTGCATACCAAATTTCATCAAAATCCGTCCAGTAGTTTTTGAGTGATGCGTGCACAACCAGACAGACAGACAGACAGACAGACAGACAGACAGACAAAAATTCCAAAAATTGGTGTTTCGGTATCTATATCGATAACTATATTCACTACCGTTAAAATTTTCAAAAAATATTTCATGTACAGACACGGCCCCGTTAGAGTTTTATTATATGTATAGATATGTATAGATATAGATAGATGCAAATAAAATAATAGTATTTTAAAACTAAACAGTGCTTCGATAAATAATATTGTTATGTTCCGAAATTCTGAGAAGTTTACCGAGTAGTCGGTGCTGTAGTACCGACTCTAAATTTCTGAGAACAATTAGTAGAACTAGCAGGCCCCCAAGTGGCCTACACTACGTAGGTATTACGACTACACTGATCCTCTTACCTTGATGGTGCTATCGAACCGAGAGTGCTTGAGTTGAAAACTAGAATTGTTTGTATTACAGGTTTCGCTTATAAAAGTAAAAAAATATATAAAATTAAAACCTCCGAAAAAACAAAAAATAAGAAACCATTTTTTATTTAACCTTAATAACTTATTTCTTAAAACATTGTAAGTATACATAAGTAAAGCCTCCCCGAGGAGCGCCAACCTTTCCGATCATGGGCAGCCCGCATCCGACCACTGCCAGCCGCTTCCCTTTCAGTTATTCTCTCTCAGTCCAAAACTTGCATGCTATTAATTCTATTATTCCCACATTTTTATATACAGAGTACTTGATACTTTGGTGAATACAGCGCTGAATTGAACAACCATCCGTCTTGTACTGTAATCTATATTTTCTTAATGCTCATACGACTTATTCTCGAAGCAGAATTTATGCGCCATTTGCCGCACCGTTCCCCTCCTCGAGAGAATTGGTACTAACTTCGCCTATATTTAACACTAGCAGCGCCCCGCGGTTTCAACGCGTCAGTCCTGTTCCCGTGGGAAAATTATAGCCCATGTTACTCCCAGAAAAGTAAGCTTTACGTGGTGAAGGAATTTTTAAGATCCGCATGTGGAATTTTATTACCAATAGCCGGTGCCCAGCGGCGTTGCCCACGTGGATATAGTTGATTCCCGTTCCCGTGGGAATTCCCAAAAATCTCTTCAAAGTAGTTTCCTATGACATATAAGACACCTAGTTACATACTATATTTCAAGTTTATAGATGTTATCCTTTCGGAGTAATACTATAATATTAGTATAGATTGGTAGCGGTACAAAGTATTTACACCATATTGTCCGGGTATCATTTTAGTTTAGGGTTTAGAGTGACTAAAAATAAAAATACTATGAAGGAATAAATAAGAATATCATTAGCAGAGGAATGAAGTGGAAAAATATTCCATACTTACACATGTTCCGTTTCGTGCACTTGCGTTTGCGTGAAAGTTTGTGTACCTCAAAATATCCTGCGCATCTGACCGCTTCCCTTAGTTGAAGTGGTTGAAGTGGTCGCCATGGCCGAAAACGATCGGAGCTCATCGTCATTACCATCACACATCTTTCACTCTAATATAAGACAAACACTGGATAGTATTTATCGATAATTTTTGCGTTTAAAATATAAGTAGGATTAAATTTAGCGAAACTAAAATAAAAGCATGCTTTAGAGATATATTACTTCTGGTTAGTCAGGTTTTATACTTTTGAAAGTTACGCAGGAATGTGAAGTAGGAAGACAAAGTAGCGTTTCAACACAGGAACACACTTAAATCTTAGAAGAATGTTGTAATATCCACATCTCATTACACGTAACTTTGAAGAATTATGACTTGGCAAAGTCCTTTATTGGAAATACCTCCACAAGCCTGAAATATAGCAATGTCGTGAAGAGCTCAAATTCCTAATTAGAAATTCTTTAGTGAAACTTTATTAAGTTTTTACTTAGCACAACGGACCTAATGAAAGTAATGAAAATGCCACGTCAGTCGCGCAGTGAGTGTCTGAGTAAATGCTGACAGTTTTCATAGGAAGGGTTCAAGTGTTCTTGTTTAAATGATTGAAATATGTATAGGTATTCGATGAAGTCCCTCATTGTAATTCTACCATTGAATACCTCTAAGTACATACACACTTATTTTTAGACCGGGGGCCTACCACGACTTCTTAAAACCAGCTTAAAACACAAGCAGTCCTACTGTTGTAGTATTTCTATCTTCATACCACGACGCCCAAAGTAGATAAGCTTGTTGTAGTATTTGTTTTGTGTGAAATCGCTTTTTTTAAAAAACAGTGGCGAAAGTGATCACGCTACATTAAGATGAGGCTGCATCTCGTTTTCTCTATAACGTGGAATAGACAACAATGAGACAATCAGTTGTTCTTTTACTACATAATGCAGGAATAAAACAATATACATATTACTATATATTGTTTTAAGAGATTGTTTAAAAAATGTGAGTAGGTACCTACATAATGTTGCTTTAAGATTTAAACTTAATTTTCCTAAACTATCATAGTATTTTAAAATATGGTGGTAGGCCCCCAGGAGAAATAACGAAAATGTTTTTTGTAGTATAATAAGTTATGTGAATTCATTGAAAGTGATATACACTCGTACCTACCTCGATTTATTCGATACGCAGGGAGTTGTTTGTCGCTTTGTGTTTACCTGGTGCTGTTCAGACCGCTCCATTTGTATGAGTTATGGATAAGGTGGGCCCTCTGTTATGTTTGCCGTTTCTATTTAATTGTTTGGTGCAGTTCCATTGCTCAGTTCAATTTCTGAAATAATATGTTGTTCTACAGCCGTACCACCTAAGTTTAATTATGAGACATCTAATTTGTGCGCCTCATTAAAAAAAGTGTTGATCTCTATTCTCTATGCGCAAATCTCAAATCTTACGTTAAATGGTAACCAAATTCCATTTTATATTTAGCGATTAAGCCTGCTAATGTTCAGAAAATTTGGGGGTAATATTTTACTTCTATTAATTATATTCCAGTAAACATGATGACTTACTATAATTTCATATATAAAATAATTGTTTTTTATTAAAAAAATCTCAGCTGTTGCAGCAAAGTTTACATGAATTTCTGCAGCAGTTTTCGAACGGAACACAGACGCGATACCTTAGTCGTTACTAGTGCATTAGACGTCGCAGCAAACAATTACATTACCCTGCATGCATAGTTTGGCTCGGGACCAACAGAGTACTCGTTGAACACGCCCGACTATTTTCAAATTTCCACTATTATTTCCACTTTCGTGGGGTGAATTTGAGTTTATAGCCCGACTTGAAAGTTGAGAATCTATAGCTCCATCGCTTCGTGCTTTATGGTAAACTCTTATGAAAACTAGTTTTAGAAGGTAGAAACAATGAAATGCGGTACTTTTGGAGATTACCTGGGATTACCTTTCACAAGTGGTAATGGATATGTTATCTACACTAGTATTATAAAAAGGAAATATTTAGATTTTTACATGTTTGTTTGCAATGAATAGACAGAGCCTAAACTACTGGACCGATTTGAAACTTTTTCACCAATGGCTTTCTTTTCTGGAATTATCATGGATTGTAATTTTCCCATGGGAACGGGTGAAATCACGAGGAACAGCCAGTTTTTTACAAATTTTCTTCCAATGTCGACATGTAGGTATGTATTATGTAGAAAAACGTTTTGAAACTTACCTGCAACTTACATGCTACAAACAATTTCTGTAATAATAAAAAGTACAGTAAAATATTTCACCTCAACTCTTATAAACATCGATATTCGAGCTGGAGACGTTGGCAAAAGACAACGTTGTATCTAAAACAAAGAAATGGGGGAAATAATTTAGTTCTTTGTGTTCGCAATATCGAGCAGGCGGAGCGCTGCGCCCGGCGGGCATCGCGATATTAATCGACGCAAAGCTGATTATGCACTCGTACTAAGGTTGTCTTTCCACAGTTTCCATTTCATTTCCCGTTACTACTTTAGTCTATCTTATTGCAATCATTTTGTACGGATCGGAATTGTATTCGCCGTAAGGTTATTTTTATCGTAAGGTAAGGGTCATGGAATTGCAACCATGCGGGCTGCTTACCTTTCAGATTAGAAGGTACGAGTATATAGATAAGACATTGGGGTGAAGTATTGCAATTTTACTATGGACTAGGCTGACTTTATAGAAATACAAATAGGTAAGTAGATAAAAATAAGGTGATGATGTAAAAATCCTTGAAACCTAGAACTTTGATAATTGGGAAAGCGACAGTGACAAATACACAGGCTTGTTTATTTGTTGCCTTCTCACGGTTAACCTGCTGAACCGATCTTGAAGAAACTTGGCACCAGATAGCTTGCATTTTAGGGACCGAGTACGAAGTCGCAAACAAAAGCTAAAGTAATATAAAATATAATATTTATAGTAAGCGCCGATCGGTTTAAAAAGGTTATATGTGTAACTAGCAGCGCAGCGCGGTTTTACCCGCGTAGGTCCCATATATAAAAATTAGCCTATGTTTTATTCTGATGTAGGTATAAGCTATATAACTGTAAAGTTTCATCAATATCAGTAGTTTTTTGAGAGAGGACCAAACATCCATACATACTTACAGTGTAGCGTTGAAATAACTGACTAAATGTAAATAATTGTCTTTTGTTGAACGTGTGCACGTAATGTGGGTGCAGGCGGGCGTATGTCGGGTAGCAGGTACAATAACAGTCGGCTTAAGATCGTCGAGGCCAGGCCGGTGGCGGACGCGCGATTTGCAAGATCCGCTCTATCGCGGGGGAACACGCCTAAACAATTCCCACTTTACCCTGCGCTGTTTTACTGGACGGACACTGCTATTGGGTTTATTAGGGTAGGATCTGAATTGATTTCTGTTAAGGTATCCAAGACCATCTATAGAACTTTCAAGTATGTATACAATAATTTTAATAGTGAGTTTTTTGGCGACTTATTTGATTTAGCTCAATTGTTCAGTCAACTGATATGCGAAGGATTGCATGCTCGCTTTGCGTAGGGCAATAAACGTTTATTAATATGCGACTAGCCCTTGAATATATTAAAATTAATATCAGATTTTAAGCATGCAAGTAAGTACTAGCGGCGTTGTTGCCACACTGATAGACTTTTTTCGTTCCCTTTAACAAAATCAAAGAATCCCTCTTCAGTGAACCTCAAGGAATGTAAACCAAGCAGTATATTTGACTTACAAGAGTAATTTTTCCCAAAAAAAACGATGTAGAGCATTTAAGTATAAGTATTTCAATATAATTGAGTTTCCTTAATTTTTCAATAACTTATTTTGCAATTGCAACCATGGATTTGTCCTTTCAATGTGTTTACGCATGTCAGATACCTTTGGGTGACTAAAACAATTCTGACAGTTGGGTGAACGATAGCCTAGCACCATCTCCCAATCACTCGCGTGAGAGATTATAGCCCATACTTCCTCATGTATGAGGAAAGACCCTTAGCTCAGCAGTGGGCTGTTACAGGGTGCTACAGTGATATTTTGTCCTTTCAAACATCGATAGGTAGAGATGTTTAAACACTTTTATAATTTGAAATCGGTTGTGTCGTTTTGTAGCCTATTCAAGACAAACTTTTAGACACACCGACAGAAAAACAAACATTCTATAAACGGTCACTTTATAATGTATCGTAGAAGTAAAAGTATTAACTTAAATTCTGGCATTTATCTCGAAATCACAGACGCGTCCATTTTATTGTTGGGCGCTAGATATCTTCTTCTATATACATATAATAAAACTCTAACGGGGCCGTGTCTGTACATTAAATATTTTTTGAAAATTTTAACGGTAGTGTATATAGTTATCGATATAGATACCGAAACACCAATTTTTGGAATTTTTGTCTGTCTGTCTGTCTGTCTGTCTGTCTGGTTGTGCACGCATCACTCAAAAACTACTGGACGGATTTTGATGAAATTTGGTATGGAGATAACTGAGTACCCGGGTCAACATCTAGGGTACTTTTTATTCCAGGAAAATATCTCATTCCCACGGGAAAATAAAAAAACTGGTTAAAAAGAGAAATACGTACTACTCCGAAACGATAACACCTAGAAACTTGAAAAATTGTATGAAGGTGTCTGATATGTCATAGGAAATTGGTATGAAGGGATTTTTGGAAATTCCCACGGGAACGGGAATAAACTAAATCCAAGCGGGAAAACGCCGCTGGGCACCCGCTATTTGAAATGTGGTATGTAGGTGTCTTAAGTATGTCGTAGGCAACCACTATGAAGGGATTTTCGGAATTTCTAACGGGAAAGGGAATAAACTAAATCCAAGCGGGAAAACGCCGCTGGGCACCCGCTATTTGAAATATGGTATGTAGGTGTCCTATATATGTCGTAGGCAACCACTATGAAGGGATTTTCGGAAATTCCCACGGGAACGGGAATAAACGGAATCCGCGCGGGCAACGCGGCTGGGCATCCGCTAGTAGATTACTAAAAACCCTGAAATGGTCTTGGTGAAACATGGCTATGAGTGAATATAGACAATTCGATTGTGACGTAAATGCCAATTGTCGAATTGTGATCCGTATGTCGGCATTTATTGCATAGCACGTCTGCAATTTGCATACGTTTGAATACTAAGTACCGGCAACGTCATGGTTTGAAGCCACTTTAATTGAATAGTTCGATTTATGCTATGAGTTTAACTTTGCGCTATTTTGCTGTTAAACGTAATACACTAATATCCTATACTATCGTTACTACAACACTGGTAGTTTGAAACTCTCACAAAATAATGTTGTTTCGAAAGAGCGGCTTCTTGAACTCGTTTAGATATTACTTCGGATAGGTAAAGTATGAACGTCTCGGGTTGACTAAAGATAGTGCGAGACGGGTTAGCATGCAGTCATACCACCAACCCAGAGAAGGTAATAAGTTATTTATAAGCAGTCGCCTTGAAGCGGACTGGTAGTGCATACTGCTACGTGCTCTAAACGAATTGCGAGATCGCATACAGCCTTCCCATTTGACTTGCTCTAACCTCGGTTTATGTGTCTAGTCAGAATTCTCAGTTTTGTCGTCGCGATATGAACTGAATATGGCGCAGTAAAAAGTTTTGGTTCTTTTATATATGAAGCATGGAGTGGAGCCTTGTTGAAATTGAAACTGGTGCCATTACTTAGTATGCATTGGGCGGCGCGACGTGTAGCGATCGCCCTCGCACGAGGTCGGCGCTCCGGTCACGTTTTTCCAATTGTTTTCTGACGACGTGTATCATTCCTTTAAATCAGATTTCATGATTTATTGTCGCATTCTATGGGCGGGAGTTTCGGTCGAAATTGTAAAGCGTCTTTTTTCTGAAGGCCCGTTTGATTTATTGGTATCATTTGCCTTACGAGCGCTTGACTCAATTTCGTAAACGTGAACGATCCACAAATAGCGTCTTTAGTATTCATGGGGTTGGCTGAGAGATCGTGTGACATTTGCAATTTTTGTTTCATTAACAATTCAGATATGTGAGATGGTTGGGAATGGATTCGGCGTCGTGGCGGTGCGAGACACGAGCAGCGGCGCGGCCCGTGTTATAACGGCCATCAATCACGGCCAACGCGGCGCGGCGGGCGCGGCGAGGGCCGAACACACGTATTTAACCAATTTGTCAAAATCTTCTTTGCCTTTTACATGATGTACGTTTCAAATCTTTACTGCTCCTGCTATGTTGAACTTAGGCTCTGATTAACTCTAGTCGCCTTCTAGCCAAGTTCCACACAAACGTTTCATGTGCTTACTGGCATCCGCGTAATTGTAATTCTAACTATTAAATAACTACGTGACCATGACTTTACCTATTTAGAATGTAGCGTCAATTTTAATAATGAGTATGATAGTCTAGGCAATAAAGGTAGTGGACCCCAACATTAATTCCTCAGTCGATGAAACTTTGCAGGATTGTAGTATAGTATGAGACAATACTTGCATAAAAAAATAAAAAAAAAAACCTAACCGAAGTTAGGTTTCTATACTAAAAAAAAATTTTTTTTTTCGTCGCTAGTTTGATAATTTCTGAAAATAATATAGCGAGACGGTTTTTATTTTGGATTTTCCTATTGTAAGTCCACAGCGACTATTAAATCACATTCCAGTTAAAAAAATGGACTGAGCAATTTTCCCGTGCAAGGTACATATACGTCTGAGTTTTGTTGTTTCTACCAGGAGATTTTTTTGGATATTTCGCATATAGCTTTCTTAACACACATGAATATTGCTGGCGAAGAAAATTTTGACTGAGCATTTTTCCCAACAAAGATATCAAATAAATAAGTATTACAGTAAAAATACCTAACTTCGGTTAGGTTTTTTTTTTGGATTTTTTTATGCAAGTATTGTCTCATACTATACTACAATCCTGCAAAGTTTCATCGACTGAGGAATTAATGTTGGGGTCTTCATACAAAAATCCGCTTCATTGCCTGGACTATGATTCAAGTCAATCGCATACATTTGTCTTTATATTCCACTAACATTTACATTTACAAAGAAAACTTTGCTAGGTTCTCAGTAGTGCAGAATTGCAAAATGCATGGAGCGCGCGCGTGCCATAAATATCACTCGCATTGAAAAATAAGAGTAATCGTACCTAATCATAAAAATAATGTTTGTACATATAGGTACTCCAATAATTACGGTCATTTGTTACAAGCCCAAACTGGAAAAGTCATTATTTATAAAGTTGAAACACAGTTTCATACTGCTATCCATCAACCGAAATGTCAATAATAACGGTATGTAGTGTAAAGTTATAAGAAATCAATCATTATAACTTATTTATAGTAGCATTTTTCATAAATTATAAGTTTTGGACGGCAAAGAGCTAATAAAGAAACACAGAAGTAGTTAATAATCTATTTAATATTTGCCTGTCCGGTCAGAGGCCGGGTCGGTTTTAATTCTTATACTAAAGTGTACCTGCACATTTCCCGAAATGAAATCCGGACCTGCTACTAACATTGAATAAGTAGAGTTTAATCCTCGGTGCGGCTCTGTCAAACTTTGCTGTTGCCGTTGTTTTAGTAGTTATAATGGCCCTGCTTGGTGGTCAGGGAATTGTTGCTAATGCAGGATTGCAGGCTGTCTCACGTGATGACTTCTTCCCACACCGGAGGTTTCTAGTTGAATTATGATATTTACCTAACTACACCTGTTTTATTTAGTAAAGAAATATTAATGCATTTCTATAGACCCTGATTTTTTAAATTAGCATAGCTGAATTTAATGCTACCTATGGAAATCGTACTATTATTGCTATTTATTTAAGAAAATTTGTTCGACACCACTAAAGTACGAAGGCATCGTATTTTTTTATATTAATATACCCCAATTAGGGGTGTATGAGGAAATGCGCTTATTCTGTTACGCGTTGTAGTTATATAAGAAAACGGGCCGTAAGTACCAGTGGGCTTGGTGATGAAATAAAAAATATTGCAAATTTATACAGAGTTAAATTTTATTAGTTTTTTGTCCGATCAATACTGACTTTACGGATTAATCAATATGTGAGCAATGATAATAGATGGACTATGGACAGAATGCAATACACGCTGCAATTAACCAAAATGTTGAACAGCCGATTTTCTGTCACGCGAATTTCATCGATGGCGTTGATTTGGGAACTAAATAATAGTTACAAAATAAATGTCAAAATTACGTTTCGCCTTAAGGTTGTAACGACCAAAACAAACAAACCAACTGTATACAAATTACATAGGGGACCACTAGGTAATTCATACATGTTATGTGAGCAAAGATCTTGTTTCCGAGATTACGAGTGGCGACATGTCCCGCGGCGGAGTCTGTCCGGAAGCGACGCCGGTAGATAGTGCCTCCGACATCACGCGTGTCCATTAGAGCTTGTTGACGTAAGATATAATTATTATGCTCCCTGTTTCCGTCTCAAATATATTTCCAATCATTTTTCATTACCACTGTTCGGCCTTTTATACAACTACACCAGTAGGTAAAGTTTTTCGGGAGTAAAAATTACACAAATAAATATTGCAAAGGTGCTCCATTCATGCAAATACACACTTTCACCCGTTTATTTTACAGGAGACCTAATGCGAAAGGTGGTGAGTCCATCACTGGAACAGGGGGCCAATTCTACTAAATGACAGCGGTGATAGTTGGATGACAATTACATGATTGTGGTCACTCAATGGTGATATTTGACACTTTTCGTATTCTGTTAACTGTCAGTTTTCACAATCATTCAACTATCATTATTGACCACTTTTGGTATTCTACTATTCCTACCATGGAATGGCGATGTCCAGTGATTGCTTTTTTCCCCTTATTTTAAGGCATTGGCAATTTAGCCATCAGCCCTAAGCACGACACGAAATTCAGATTTTAGCTCTGCTTCAGAGTCTATGCACAAAAATACACAAGTTTCTTCAAAACTTATCGAAATGTCACATGTACCATAAATAAAATCAATCATCTAAAGATTTTAGTGCCGAAAACACGAAATAAAACTAATGACACGCATGGTAGTAATAGTTATATATGGTAGGCAACACCTAACGTAGTCCATAGTCATTCCATTGTAATGCCACTATGAATTTAGTGGAATACAAATTAGATGTCATAGTTGCCAGTTGCAGCATAATGGAATGATAGTTCGATGACAATGGCTGACATTTAGTGGAATTGGCCCCCAGGGTGCTGGTACACATGCCTTAGAATTATTTCTAGGACCTGCGGGTTTCCTTGCGGTATTTTCCTCCACCGTCGGGCTAAGCTAAGTTAGTAATAATTAATTGTGGTACAAAACTCAGTACATGACGTCACCAGGATTCGAATCCGAACCTCACGCATAAGAGGCGGGCTCAGTAATCACAGGGCTACCACTGCTCTTTTTGTGGGTGTATGTTTGTGAAAATGTGAGCAGGTCCCAGCATTATTTCTGAATCATGTGTAAACAGAACGATGAGATGGGGATGTCACGTTTTTTGGTTTAAGAAAACTTGTAATAAGCGGGTAAATTTCATTAAAAAGCCCTTTCAACCCCTTGGTAAGCCGTGAGAATATAGATACAAATAATAAAACTTTAACAAGGCCGTGTATGCACATAAAATATTTTTTGAAAATGTTTGTGGTAGTGTAGATAATAATAATGTGTATTTCAAAAACTTAAGCCTACGGATACACAATAAAGTGCATACCTACTAGGGTTTTATTAGGTGGTTGTTTAAATAGTTTTTGATGTAGATGTCAAACTGGGTCAACATTTTGAGTACTTTTCACAGCGGGAGAATGTCTAATTCCCATTTGAAAATTTAAAAAACTTGGTTAAAAGAGAAATACGTATCTCTCCGAAACGATAACACCTACAAACTTCAAATATGATTTATAGGTGCTTTATATGTCGTGAGCAACCGCTATTAAGGGATTTTTGTAAATTCCGACGGGAACGGGAATAAACGGCAACGCCGCCGCTAGGCACCCGCTAGTTTTTGATAATTTATAATAATAATAATATATATAATCTCACGCCTTTTATCCCCGAGGGGGTAGGCAGAGGTATTTCATTACTGGATATACCCACGTTTGATAATTTCTGTAGTTCTTATAACTAAACTATTGTTTTGAACAGAAAAACAATAAAGTATAACGTACATTTGGTACTCATACGACGCCACAACACGTCACATGTGCGGGCCAGACCTTTGCCAAAACGCTGACCTACTATTCTATTCCGCCATCGAAGCAGATAGAAAAATATGTTATTCACTGAAGGCGATCCTCCTTCAGAGCGTTATGGGCCTGTTTTTGTGAGATGTAGGACTATATAGGAATTGGTGACTTTGAACGATTTGAGGTGTAGATTGGATCAGTGTGGCCAATTTTTTTTTGTGAAATGTTGGTCGATCTTTATCTTATAAAGTGAAAGAAGTAGCCCGACTCGTTCTTAAAAATAAATTGTTGCTATAGATTCTATACATATCTACACTTCTACACTAATATTATAAAGAGGAAACGTTTGTATTTTTGTATGTTTGTATCTTTGTTAAGATTAAACTCAAAAACTACTAGACCGATTTAAAAATTCTTTTACCAATGGAAAGCTAGAAGATTCCTGAGTTAGATACATAGGCTATATTTTATTCCCGTATTCTTAGAATTTTTGTTTGTCTGTCTGTTTGTCAAATATTGATACTGATGCGGTTTTCACAGTGGTGCTGTTGCCGGTCTAATCTTGAATTTATACCATGTTTCATCTTGATACACCGCCTAGAAGTCGAGTTATCTACACAACAAAGCATTTTTTTATCTTCGTCATTACGAGCTTAAGCAAGTTATAATAAAAGTATTATTCTTAGAACTCCTTCTCTCATTCCATTAAAGTTAACGTATCTAAGGTAGAGAAGCTTATAGAGTTGGAAACACAAAGTGGTTGCGTTGATGGATTTTATGCAATTTTCAGTATCTATCACATCCAGCGCAGCGGCGCTCCAGCCCGTGGGGATTAAGTTCGATCTTTTCGCAATACTTACAGGGTAAACAGCTTGAGCTGGCGACGGAGGTGGCTCTCTGCCGGCTCACTTGACGCCCGAAAAGGTATTGTGTCGATTACGTCACTTGACTAGATTAATAGGAGCTATATATAAATGCAATGAGAATATGGGTCTGTTAGCTCAGCTGTTAATAGTGACACCGCCTTCGGAGTCCAAGAACATGTGTCTATGATATAGATATTTATGTTTAAGTATCTAATTTGGGACTAAGTAACTGATATGTATTTTGATTAATTTATTAATTTTACTTAAAGTACCACAAAAATGTCCACACGGTGAACAATACATGTATGTATTTAATCATTTTACACAGGTAGTAAGTTGTTACATAGTACACTTTATACTCATTGTCGTAAATGAAATGTATTATAATTAATTTAATTAAAAACTTCTGTTTCAATCTTAAATAAACACACTTTCATAATACTAATATATTGCCTTGCTACATACCGACATTGAGACACATATACGTATACATTGAGAATTTCTCTCCGATTAGAGCAAACGGAATGCTCGCAAGTTAGTTCAGGAGTTTTTGCTTCTTTCAATTTACGTCGAGGTAATTTATTTCAGTGAGCAATGGCGTCTTGTTGCTGTAATGCAGTTCTGTCAAAATGCATTAGGGTGGTGCATTAAGTCATTTCTAACTAGGTAGAGAAAGTTAACTGTATAATTAAATTAATGTAATGTATGTAATTTCTTAACCTTTGTTGTACATTCATTTTATCTATATATATATAAAATGATAAACTGACTGACTGATTGTGATGTATCAACGGACAGCGTAAACCGCTGGGTCTAGAGACTTGAAATTTTGCACATAGATAGCTTATACAGTGTAGGCGTCCACTAAGAAAGGATTTTGCAAAATTGAACCCCTAAGGGGGTGAAATAAACGTGTGCGAGCGAAGCCGCTTGTAAAAGCTAGTTATAAACATAGGAGTATTATTCACTGGATGAAAATGCAGTTAACTTTTATTGTGAGCTGGCTTTGTATGTATTCCGACTTTAAAAGTGATTAAAAGTTCACCATATTCACTGGTTTATCTCACAGCGTTGAACAAATTTGTCTTAAAGTGGAGAATACTTACGGTTTTGTCTCGTGACATCAGGGTAAAGAATTGTTCTGAACAATAAAGATATACTGAGATAAATGTTCATGCACGATAGAGAGAGGCATGCAATAAAAAACTTGTGATAGCAGTGAAACAAAAAAATCTTCATGTAGTGGCGATATGCCGGGAGCGTGCGCGGAATAAATTTTTGTTCATAGAAACCATTTTCAATTTCACGGCTCAATCTTTGTGTGCTCGGGGTGAATATGTAAAAGGGCATTCGTTGGTGTCAACAAAGTGTAATGGTTTCGTGCTTGCGCGTGCTTGATCTATGAGTTAGAATGTAGACCGATGGCAAATGAAAAACCAATGATCTGCCTCTCTGCCCGACCTATACTTCTATACCTAACTTATAATCTTATAATAGATACTACATCATTATAAAATATAATATAAATTCACCATTACATTTTTTTTTACCAAATTGAAATGAGTTCCGATGATAATTGCAAAAAAAGGTTTGTCTTAGATATAAATTTTATTAGCAGTAGAAGAGAATCGCATAAAATTATCGAATAATGAGGTTGACAGAGATGTATTAATTTCTGAAGCGAAGCGAGGGTGGGTCGCTAGACCATTATAATATTGAGAATTAATTACAATTGTACACAAGCTCTAATAAAACTATATACGTAATTAAAATCGTTGTTCTGTTACTAGCTCCTCAGGAAAAATATGTGCCTACTAACTGTTCCGCGTGTTTTCACCCGCGTAGTTGCCGTTCCTGTGGGAAAATAGCCCATGTTACTCCCAGAAAAGTAAGCTTTCCATTGGTGAAAGAATTTTTAAAATCGGTCTAGTAGTTTCGGTGCCTGTTCGATACAAACAAATAAAAAATTTTTTTTTTTCATCTTTTATAATACTAGCAGAGACCATTTATTTAAACTGGTCTCTGATACTAGTGTAGAAGTGTAGATGTAGACTAAAAACCACCCGTTTAGTTTCTCTAACAGTCGCCTACACAAGTGTCATGAAAAATGGAGTAAGAGGTAACCGTTCGCAGTTTTGGGCATGAAGCGCCTTTTGACAAATTATTTAAGGACGTGTGTTAGGGGACGTGGCCTATTATACGCATGATTGATCGCACTGATAGCGCCGACAAACGGCGCCTTTTTAATCTTTTCTCCAGTTTACTGGCCCTTTGTGAAGTACGATTACCTTTTGTATATTGGAGTGCTTAGCTTTAGTATCTACTTAGATATTAATGTTAAGTTTTGACATTTGATACACGTGTTAACAATAGATGATGGATTAAAATTACATGTGTGTATGTGTAGGTAATTGTAGTGAATGAAATCAACACAGGATGTGAACAAAGAAAAAAAAAAGACACTAATGTGTTTATACCTTAAGTTAACATAAACACGGGAAGCATGGTTCTCACAGCTTATTTCATTTTATATGGGGCATATCCATCATCTTGATATCGGAGCCAGTTATGACGACCGTGTAAAGGTTGTCGACGATATTAGCCGGAATTAACAACAGTTTGTGATACTTTGACGTGGAAAAATGCTATTATTAATCGTTTGTATAGACTGACGTTGAGTACCTATTATAAAAAGAGCCCAGTGTAATATTTTTTCTGTTGAACAAATTTAACTGAGTTAATTTGTCGAGCACCGTTCGGTTCCAATAGGCACCGTAACAATTAAAAATCAATTGTGTTTTATTTTATTGGGTCGAGAGGTTTAAAGCATTGCCGATTCTAGTTAGATCAATGAACACGGCGGTGATAAAAACACGCTTATGCCTTTTCTCCGAGGGGGTCGGCAGAGGTATTCCATTCCAGGAAATATTGATAGTGACAGGTGGTGAGCCCATCCCCGGACCGGGTGCTTAAGAATCAATTTTGGGACCTACAGCTCCACCAAACCCTGTAAGTATCTTTTTATTTTTATTTATTTTCTTTAACAAATAGTATACAAACTTTAAATTACACTCGCCAAACTACAATGCAGTTTGTCGGCGAGAATAACGCCCTTTTCTTCTGTTATTAATTTAGCATAGGTTGTAGTTGTACATGCATTATCCAATCCTACACTTATCTATTCACTTATTTATAACAATAGGTACTTGCTTTCTTAAATTCATTAAAAAACTCTTGCAAAAAAAAACCGTCTGTCTGTTTGTCAGAGTAAATATTCGAGGATAACGTTCTTACGGTTATGTTTTAGCGTGTGTTTACAAGTAATGTGATTTTCTTTTAAATATGGAATCTTATTATATGTTTTAGGTGTTTCTTAGCTAGGGTACAAAATCTAAGACTATTTCGTACCCGGAGTACGAAATAAGTACTTAATGTATATCTGGCCGTGTGGGATCCGGCAGAGTAGAATAGACCCACCCCCTTTTCTTCCCGGGGGGTCGTAAGAGGCGACCACAGGGAATAGGGCACAAAAACATATATCTATCATAGATGCCCTCAATAAAATTTTAGTACGGGAAAATGAAAACGGCTTTAAAAGACGCATTGCCCTAGAAAGGTACCGACTTGGTCGGAGAATCCTTTCCCTCACTCGACGTCTTCGGTGAGGGCAGTCCCGACGTATCTGGGGGGGACAAAGTTCCGTTTTCTGTAGGCGGCGACGCAGCTCGCCACTCGTCACGCCGAAACATTTCCCGGAGGGGCGAAAAGCGGACGGCAGAGTGCCGGTTTGCTACTTTGAATGTTTGCGGAGGAATGGAGCGTAAACTAGATGAAGTATGTGAGATGATGTGTGATAGGAATATTGATATCCTGTGTGTGAATGAGACGAAGAGAAAGGGGAAGGACTTGTCGACGCATGGCCAATTCACAGCCATCTGGTCAGGGGTCGCTGATGATGAATATGGCAGTAGAGGTGTCGGACTTGTCCTTTCTGAGCGAATGATGATAGGCATGAGAGAGTATGAGTGTGTAGATTCTCGTCTTCTTTGGGCTAGACTGAAAGTGGGCATAACATCCATTTTTATAATTGGTGTATATGCTCCCGACATGTCAAAACCTCAAGAAGAAAGAGAATCTTTTTGGGAAGGTCTAAGAGAAGTATGTCTAAAGCGAAAGCCCAATGAACGATTGGTAATGTTAGGGGATTTTAATGCTTGGGTTGGCATGAAAAGGGATGGATATGAAAAGGTACTGGGGGCTTTCGGTGATGTAAGAGTTAATGAGAATGGGATAAGACTGTTAGATGTGTGTGCAGAGATGAATCTGAATGTGACAAACACTATGTTTGAGCACCGACAGGTCCATCTGTACACGTGGCAGAGAGGTAATGAGAGAAGCTTGATTGATTTTGTGATTGTAGATGAAAGACTGAAAAGCAAAGTCACAGATACCAGAGCATAGTATAGCATAGCAGAGCATTTTGTATCCCTTAAGACACATAGTACTTTTTAATTTATATTACTGTTTACATGTGGAAGCTTATAATTAGCGTTTGGACATATACTATGTTTACTATATTGTAATACTTAGCTGTTAGCTTCCCGAACATAATAAAAATAAAATAAAATAAAATATAGGGGGGCCAACGTGGGCACAGATCATTACTTGGTAGTGTGTCGAATTAGCGGTCTGTTTTCACGTTGGAAGAACCGTGCACGGGTAAATGTGACTGCGCCAGAACGTATAAAAGTAGAGAGATTAAGTGACCCTGACGTGAAAGAGCAGTATAAAAATAAAATGAGAGAAAATTTTGAAAAAGAATTGAAGGATGACTGTGGAAATGATATTGATTTGATCTGGAATGTTTTGAAGAAGAATGCGGTAAATATTGCGAAGGAGGTGTGTGGTGTAAGTAAGTGTGAGGTGTGGGCGAGTCGGTAAAGGACGACCTAGGCGTACCTACATCGACCAGATCGGCGATGTGTTGAAGAAAAGCCAGATAAAGAGTACCCGAAACCGACGAGCATGCATGAGTCGTTTGATGGATGTGGAGGAAGCGCGTGAGATCTGCCAGGTTCGTAGCAAGTGGCGGTCTGTTGTCTCTGCCTACCCCAATGGGAAATAGGCGTGAGATTATGTATGTATGTATGTATGTATGTGTATATCTGGTGCAAATGCTAATCAGATGCCGTGGCGCTGCTAGGATGATACATACTTCCTCACGATGAGTTCCTTCACGGAAGTGATATTAAGTAGTTATATGTTTTTCAGATATTATAGCTACGGAACACTAATAAAAATAGTCACACGACGTGTTTGTTTTTAATACAATATCATATTATAGCATTGCAATCATCATCATGTCAGCCTATCGACTTTCACTGCAGGACAAAGGCCTCCCCCAAGATTCTCCACAACGTCCGGTCCTGCGCCGCCCGCATCCAGCGGCTTCCACGACCTTAACCAGATCGTCGGTCCACCTGGTGGGGGGCCTGCCCACTCCACGCTTCCTTAATCGTAGTCGCCACTCGAGAACTTTTCTGCCCCAACGGCCGTTAGTTCTGCGAGCGATGTGCCCTGCCCATAGCCGCTTTAGTTTAGCGATTCTTCGAGGTATGTCCGTTACTTTAGTTTTCCTAGCATTGCAATAGCGTTGTTAAATCATTAAACACTAGCTGTTGTCCGCGACTCTGTCTTTGGAAACTATGTTGTTCCGGGATGACACGTAGCCTGTCTGATAATATAGGTTATAACATCTGTGTTCCAAATTTCATTAAATTTTATGATTGAGTAACAAACATCCGAACTCTCAGATTTATAGTATTAGTAGGATAATTAAATCTTTTAGGTATATTAATATCACAAACAGAAACAAAGAGTACGTTTGATTTATAGGAAAATCAATTGCTTTGTTGGAATTATTGTTTACGAAGCAGCCAATACGTGGACTAGGTTAGCTCGTTCGTAGGGAGGGAAACTCCCTGGGGAAATCACCACAACAATTACATCTCAAATGCTGCTTCCAATAACACCCGGCAAACCTTTAAAAGTCTACCAATAACTTTCTTAAGACTGGGACGACAGTCTGCGAATCAATTGAAAATTAAATTCACTTTCAAAGCTACTTTTGAAATTACTATTTAAAATGTATATACGAGTATGTAAAATTCACGTAAATTTTCAGACTTACTTATTTTTAAACAAGCATTCTAAAGATTATTATTTATTACTTAAAAATTATAATAAATATGTTTAATAAATCTAACTAAACTAGCTAGTGCCTATTATATAACGAAACAACAAAAATTATTATGCTTTTATCTCCGAGTGCAATACCCAGACCGGGGTGCTATTACACATACATCAGAATAAATTTTGGGACCCAAGCCTCACTGATTATCATCATTTTCAAATACTTACGTACATTGATCACTAGTTAAGGAAAACATTGAGAAGAAACCTACATCTTCTCGATGTTTTCCTTACTTATTAATCAAAACATCGAGAAGAAACCTACATCTTCTCGATGTTTTCCTTACCTAGTGATCAATGTACGTAAGTATATTTGAAAATGATGATATTTGAAGATAATGAGTTTTTCAAAACTTACGTACATATTTATCACTCACTCGACGGTGAAGGAAAACATCGTGAGGAAACCCGCAAGTCCCAGAATAGATTCTGAGACATTTGTAAAAAGACCCGGTCCGGCGATGGGCTCACCACCTATCACGTTTAGGAGTCCAAAGAACATTTCGTGAAAAGTGGGTATATCCAGAAATGGAATACCTCTGCCTACCCCCTCGGGGATAAAAGGCGTGAGATTTTTTTTATTATTTCATTTGAAAAAACGTATTGGTACATCAATCTAAGCAACAAGTAATACCTTCTTACAAATTTTACTTACTTACTCTACATATAAATGACAAAAATGAATAATAAATAATCTCACACCTTTTATCCCCAAGGAGGTAGGCAGAGGTATTCCATTACTGGCTGGCTGCATGTTTCCTCACGATATTTTCCTTGACCGTCAACTCAGTAATAATATGTACGTAAGCTCTTGAAAAACTCATTGGTAAATGCCAGGATTCGAACTCGAGTCCCACGCATGAGAAACGGGGTCATTAACCGCTGGGCTATCACTGCTCTATATAAATGACACTTATCCAAGAATTTAAGATATTATGTATTAATGACGCTGCTCATTCCATAAGTCGGTTCGTGATAATACTATGAATATTCAAAGGCTTCGGTTGTCCCTAAGGAGGGAACCCTTTCGAGCATAAGAGAGGAAATGCGGACGGCGAGTTTCAAAACAATATGATATTATCGCATTTAAGCGCTTCTAATAAGATTTACCTCAATATTAATGCGCATCGCGGCGTCCATTATTCGAAGGCATTATCTAAATACAGAACGTACAGTCCGTCAATTCCATTTGTATACCATCTCCAGTGTATATAATACCTTAAGTCGAATCATATTGAAATTGTTGTTTTGGAAACTACGTTCTCGCCTAGATAACAAAAGAACAACCCTACTATTACAGAACAATTGTGTCGTCCAACCTTTAGCTCCACAAAAAGAGCAAGATGATTAATTGTTTTCCCGACCTCTTCAAAACACCGTCTTATTCTTTAAAATACTTCCGCTATTTTCCGTCTCGATGACGGTGAGAGGGTGATTTGCGACTATAAAAATTAATATTGTAAAGCGGTTTCAAAACAAAAAATATTTTTGCTGTTATTTTCGTACTCGAATCATGTGGTTCGTTAAAAATTTATGGGTTGACGTGAATGTTGGCTTTAGCATTTTAGGGGAAGTAGATAATATTGGTAGGATATAATTTTATTGCTAAACCCGCTATTTTACAAAATGGAAGATTTATATATGACGTGATGCCCAAGTTTAGTTAGCAATGACGTTGCTGTCGCTCACGGATCGAACACCACGTGATTCTATCCGAGCACATACGCGCGCGCTCCGAACATGCCCACTAAAAGCGAATCGCCGTAAACAAGAATTAACGCCAAACCTGCATCGACCACTGCACTCTCCTTTATAGTGACATGATAAAAGCTCCCCGTTTTCAGAGCTGCCGCACAATAGACGCGTAATTGGTCATCAAAAGTGTATAAAAAATTTAGTGACAATGTAGAAATACCTAAGAAGAATGGTCTTATAATTTTTCTATATAATATTATAGATATGCGAGAAATAAGTTTTCTACTATTTTAAATACACTTGTGACTGTATAGATTTATAAATTACGATCTTTAAAATTTCTTAGACCGACTATTTCAATTAAATAATTCAATCAGAGTTTGCATTTTTATAAAAACCTAATGGTTATATTTGCGTATTCAGTTCAACAAGTAAAACCGCTGCCCTACTTTCACAGCGAAGTTCTTTTTGGTAGGTTAGTAATCCTACGAATTCAATCTGCAGATTGGCTTGATTAAATCCAGCAGTACCTTAGGCCTCGCCATATAATAGTCCGGCAGTATGCCATGTTTCACCGCTGATGTATCGCTGGGGAGCCGGAGCCCCCTTTTTTCCTAACAAGAGACGCTTGGGGCCGACTGCAGCGTCTGGCGGAATGTTAAATACCTGCCCTCGTTAACAAACTTTTTACTTTCATTTACCTCTACGAAAACTATTGGGTGTTTTTCTACATTTGCATAGTGTGTTTTTGTGAGAGGTAAATTGTAACAATTTGTGTGGGTGGTATAAATAAAATATACTCCGATTATTCCCGTCAACCACAAGATGCAGACACGATAGGATTATACAGGGTGAATTTTTCAAGTGGGCGTGGTAGGCTAAATCAGAAACTATGAGGAATATCGAAAAGTACTCAAAGGAGTCTCGGGCCCGATTTCGATGAAAACAAAACTGCATCTTTGGATTTTTTTTAAATCAATAATCCTAGCCAGGAATCGAACCCGTGACCGAAACCGAAAAAAAATCACCCTGTATTATTATACCATTCGATAGTGTCATATCGATAGTGTAATATTGAGCATCATTTCAGACAAGATACAGGCAATGCAGGTATGAATTAAAGCATTACTTTAAAATTTGAATCAGTTTATTAAAATCCAAGGTTTTCCTTAAGTGTTTCGTATGTCATTTCTTCCCAGAATTCAATCCTTATTAGCGACACTATCGAATGGTGTAATAATAAAGGGTGAGTTTTTTTTTTAAAATCAACAGGTTCGATTCCTGGCTAGGATTATTGATTTTTCAAAAATCCGAAGATGTATTTTAGTTTTCATCGAAATCGGGCCCGAGACTCCTTTGAGTACTTTTCGATATTCCTCATAGTTTCTGATTAAGCCTACCACGCCCACTTGAAAAATTCACCTGTATATACTTCTTCATATGGGTCACTCCTTGTTGACTGTATATGGGAAATTTATAATTTGATTATTATATAATATATTATAATTAGATCAAACATAGCATAATCGTTCATACATATGACATAGGATTTTGGCTTCACAATTCCTGGCATTTACCAACAACTGAGACAGGGCAGATGAATTTTGTTTTTGTTTACATTCACTATTAAAATGTTACAATAAACCTTATTGTTTCTCATCGCTTAGCACAATGTCATCACAGTGGCACAGAATTCCACAGGGTGGTACAGAATTAAGAGCTTATATTTCTGCTTTTGATTTTTATGTTTTTCATTCTCTTTGAAATTTTGCGTACTTTCTTTACCACGATATACATGCACGAGTGAATATAAAAACAACTATTAAAATGTTAGACAAAAGTGCCCCATACTTTTTGTCGTCGAGGATTGCGTGTAAACTGAAATTGAAGTGCCGGGTTGGAATGCAAGCGGCAAAAGGCGTCAAAGGCTTTATTCACGACCATCGACACGTAACACCATCACCGCGTCGGCTCTGTGAAATTTAAAAAATCCATACAAAAATGAAATGTATTCTAGAAAAAATTCAAAGCACTGGTTAAAGAATGGAATTATTTATTTATGTACTAGTGGGTGTCTAGCAGCGTTGCTCGTTCGGATGCAGTTTATTCCCGTTCCCGTGATAAATTCCCAAAAATTCCTTCATAGTGGTTGCCTATGACATATAAGACACCTGCATACGAGTATATACCATATTTCAAATAGCGGGTGCCCAAAGGCGTTGCAACGCGTAGATCCAGGTTATTCCCGTCCCCCTGCGAATTTTCGATAATCCCTTCATGTGGTTTTCTAAGACATATAAAACAAAAAGCGGGTCCTCAGCGGCGTTGCCCGCGCGGATCTAGTTTATTCCCGTTCCCGTTAAAATTTCCAAAAACCCCTTCATAGCGGTTGTCTACGACACATAAGACACCTGCATACCATACTTCATGTTTCTGTGTTTTTTTTTACAGAGTATAAGACTAACATTATAGTTAGGTATCGCCAAACTGCATTAGAGTTTGTTGGCAAAGGTCACTCACTAAAACATATATTATTAAAACATATACTATGGAAGGACAAAAAGACCACTAATCTACCCTTAACCACAGTTAACAACATTAAACTGTCTCTTTCATTTCACATCTATAATAAAGTACCTCTAGTGGTTTTAGGTAGAAAATTAAAATCCAATCAAAATATATTTATTATCTGTAGGTAATTGCAAATTATACTTAGAACTTGTCCTATAACGTCAAATCCTTAGAAACGTCACTGGTCTAATAACAAGGCACTACAAACTCGTATGAACGTAGGCAATCTGTACCTATGATTTATTCCATCCTAAGTATTTGTTATAAGTAAGTTTAGTGAAGTAATCATACGCCTGTGAAAGTGAACCCGCCTCTTGTACCCACTCTCGTACTCTCGGATTGTAACGATTATATGTTTGAAAACATACTTAATATATTTATCACTTGGTGGTATCATCGGAAGGAAACCTCCAGGCCCGTAGAATTCGTTCTTTCTTTAAGGGTACGAAAAATACATTGGAGAAGAGTGGGTATTTTTGGATTTGGAATACTTCTTCTGCCGAACGCCCTTGGAATAAAGCGTGAGCTTATTTAAAAAAACTTGTTCTTTCAGGGCAATCTGGATCAACAAAACTGATTTAAAAAAACAATAACCACTTTCAAACTCTAACTCAGTGATATTCCGAAGATTCTTTGTACACTAGAAGGGTTCCATAGCATCATAGATCATCATTATTCGTAACATAAGTTTTGTAACCAAGTGAGTTGGATTTTCAGGTTTTTCTATATTTACTAAGTTATACTGGAAATTTGAATTTTGTACAGCAGTATATCTTTGAAAGGAAACACATTTACTTTACATACGGGCAGATACATGGAAAGAAAAGGCTTCAATCTTTTCCATAACAGAGCACGGAATCCTAAATATTAAGATTTTTCTTTGCAAACAAACCAACCGACAGAAAATCTACGATTAGCTTTCTTAATGTTCAATTGAAACCAATTTATTACTTAAAGTTGAAGCGCCGCGAATCGCCGTTTGAGTGAAAGCTTAAAGTTTCAGTGAGGCAGTTACGCTCCCCTTCCGAGCGATCAACGTAAATTATTCCCCTAGAAGAAATCTCTAAGGGCCGAATGACGGATAAGGGACGAGCCGTTTTATTGCCCACACCGGCCCGCGTTTGTAACCGCCTTAAAAATCGACCCGAATGTTAATTGGGGGATAATGTTATTCAATAGCGCGCCGCCATTGATTTAATTACTGGCGCGAAATGGGAAAAACGTCAATGGCGCGATTGGATTAATTCTGCTTGACACACTACATTGACTGGTGATGAACGGTGTTCGTTATCTACTTTAAAAAAATACACAATTGCGTCAATAGAAAACCCTTTTTTTACGTCTGCTAGAAAAGTGTTAGAAAAGGTCCAGTTTAACGTGTATAACTTGTTACTACAAAGATTTGTAGTTAGATAACTACAAAACGTAAATACCTATTTCAAGAATTTAAAAAATAACCATTTCTTTTGGAATGTTAAAAAGCTAACTGAAGGTTACAAATAAGAGACTTACCTATACCTCGCAAAACATTGTTATACTATTAAAAGTAGATTTATTTGGATAGTATACTAACTTGTACGTAGTAATTTCCTCTGTGGTATAATCAATATTTCTTGTCGAAACCGTGTTCAGAAATAGTGTCTGCTAGAAAATTGCCAGCAATATTCTAAGAACCGGCCACTAAATCGTTTATTCTCTGTTAGGAATGGTTTATGGGAGTAATTTTCCGCGGTTGAAAGGCGTTGTAAGTGATAATTAAAACCCCGTTACTACAGCTGTTGCTGGCGTCATTTCTGTGTTTTAATATTATGCTGCAATAATACTATGAAAAGGCAATCAAGCGCAAAACGTAAAGTAATTGTTATTATATCTTGCTAAAAGCTGGGGACCTCTTTTATTGTGTAGGTTCTTTTTTATTTTCAGAATTTTTCCGCAATTATGCACGGCACGCACGGCAGTCAACGATGGCTAGGTCAATCAAAATACATAATGTAAAATAAATATATTTTTTTGGCGATAGAATTTTCTTTACATAAAATACTGATGAGGCAGTATGGACCATCGGGATCGTATGCGGATGTAGAAGATTATCTATCATAGTAAAAAAAATTGCAGCACATAATAAAATCTTAAGTCACACTTCTTAGGTAAACTAAGAATCCTTTGGGATGCGATAAGCATATTTAATTACTTCAAAATGTATTTATTCATGGAGGCCATACATAAAATCCTCGTACAGTCTTTAACACGCATTATCTTGTTTAGTTCTTTAGGTATTGTTATGCAAATGTAAGCGACTTCAGCAATCATTTGCGAAGGCGTCAGAGCGACGTTCGTAGTACTCGTAGCATTCTGTAGCGCGGCGCGGCGTAGCAAGCGTAGAGCCAGCTGTTGTTTCCTGTCGCGTGCCGTCCTGTCTACGCAGCGATGCTTGTAGCGACAGACTCTTTTGAATAAAATTAATATTATACATACTTATGACATTTTCAAATAAAAAAAGTTTTTTGTAAACATAATTAATTCAAAAGTTTTTATTCAATGTAGGGGCTTATAAGTCCTGTTATTGAAATTCATTGCATCGAAAGACTTAAGAATACTGGTTTAATTAAATTGGATTATGTTTCATTTTTGTAAATTTTATATTTAGCTACTCTTGCACGCCTGTCATGAAAGTATAAAATTTAAGTGTGCACGGTACTAAGAGCACAGCAGAAATAATCTTTGGGAGGCACGCCTAATCCGCTTACTAAAAAGGATTCTGAAACTCATTCGCCTGACATAATCGACACGAATTTTTCACTTATATTTCTTTCACTCACAAATCCAATTTAATTAAGGCGAGGAACTCGCGGTTAAAATCCTATTTAAGCCGTTTTTATTACCGCCCGACGGGCAAAGACGGTTCACCGCCGCGCTTGGAATTTGAACGGCGGAGGATTGCTCCGGCTTTTATCTTAGCGGTGGCGAGCGAGCGCTCTATGCAAATTGCTTATTGTGGCCACTGACGTGCGTAAGTTTGGGCGCAGCTCGATATTTCATCGATGCTCGTAGTGCTAAGGCAGTATCTACTATGAAATAATATTAACTAGCTGTCCCCGCGCGGTTTCACCCGCGTTCCCGTTCTCGTTCCCATTCCCTTTCCCGCTTAGTTCCCGTTCTCGTTCCCGCGTAGGTCCCGTTCCCGTGGGGATATTGAAATAAAAAGTATCCTATGTTCGTTTCCTGGTTCTAAGCTACCTCCCCACCAACTTTCAGCCAAATCGGTTCAGCCGTTCTTGCGTTATAAATAGTGTAACAAACACGACTTTCTTTTATATATAGATAAATTGTGGGACACATTTCACACGCAGTTATATAGTCCCAAACTAGGCAAAGTCTTTGCTATGTGTATGTTGCTTGCTTTGTATATGTTGCTTATATAAATGTGTGATAAATATTATAATGTTTACCCACACAAATGTTGACCACTATAAATATCCGAAGATAGAAACTAAATATTAGCCCAGTGGTTAAAGTGGAAAATATCATGAAGAAACCAGCAGGTCTTAGAATTAATTATAAGGTATGTATAACAGAACCGGTCCGGCGATGGGCTCACAACCTATCATGTGTAGGGGTCCAAAGTATATACTGGTGAAACGTGGGTATTTACAGAAATTGAATACCTCTGCCTACCCCCTCGAGGATAAAGTAGTCCGAATAAGAGTTTTAATGATTTCTATAAAAACTGTATTTGCTAGAGACATCGTTTTACTTTTTCTTTATATTGACAGAAATTTCTAACAACGCTAATTATTTTTGCTTTTTCGGCATAATATAAACTTTAAAGATAGGGTAAGAAAAATTTATTAAGGAAAAAAGTTATCTAAAATTCCATTTAAGGAGAAAACTATATTATAAAATATTAAAAAACAACATTACACATTTCAAAAATGTAGGTTTTATATATTTGTATATTCCGGTAAAAGAGTGTTAATTTTTGTGTCTTATGAGTGAACAAGAATATAAGCATTATAAAGCCCAATTATGTAAAACAGATGCTTTTAACACACTTTACATTACTTGTAACTTACTAACTATGAATCTAAATCTATACAAAATATAAACAAAAACTCTCGGAACTCGAATTTAACCTATTTCTAATTGTATAGAACTAAACTTGTATTGTGTGTGATGATAACACACCTAATTTGGTAGCATCAAGCTGACGATGGAGTGAGTAAAGTAAACCCCTCAAGTTTGTGCTCATTTGATTTGTTTTCATGCATACAAAGCGTGTTTTTTTAGTTTTTTTATCTATAATTTTATTTTACTACAATGTAACATTTACTTGCTTTAAAAACAGTTCCGTTAGGCCACCAGTGTTGACAAATTTTAACCAGATACATCGTTGCAGTTTTATGGCTGCATAGTTAGCGGGTGTTAGTAATGCGATTGGCGAGTAACAAATAGTGCTCACCTCGCGGCGCCGGGGGCCGGGATGTTTCTGTTTACCCTCGATCCGGGGATCCGGCTAATCCGGCCACTCCCGGTGGAGCGTGCTCGCCCGATATGTCAGGTCCCGTCTTTCGCTCACTGTCCGATATTATTTTCTCTTATTAATTTATTTAAAAATCCTATACTGAATGCGTTATTAAAATTCCAAATATAAGAGTTGACTTCATATTGAGTTATGGTTTTGTTTTCAATATCTATAACAATTACATTAATTATTACAAAACACGAATGAAAAGACATTAAAAAATACCCTATTTCTGGTGCAGTTAGACAAAATGAACTATATATATAATATATACTCTATGTACCTAACTATACCTCAGACTTCCAAATCTTTCAGTCTGTTTAGGCCACAGATTGGTTGCTACGAAACACGCTGCGAAGTTATGTTCAGAGAGGGATGGGCAGCAATCTTCTATGCACTGTTCCATATTGTTCCTTTTGGAGTATTTTTTTGTCGGTAAATATAATAAAAAAAATCTTTTCCTTACAAATTAAATAGCTAATTGGTTTCTCGATTCGGCAGGGCCTGCAGTCGGCGTCTGCAAGTCCTGAGCGGGCGCCGGAAGCGCGTAATGACCCGGGAGTGCATGCATAATTTACCCGCAAACAGCTTGTTTTGTAATGTTATTAGTTCGTAATCTCGTCGAGAACAGCCAACAACATTATTTTGTGCCCGCTTAAATATTAAAATAATTTATTTTCATCGCGAGCGCTGGTAAGGCCCTTTTAGGATTCAAACACGAATTTTAATTGAAAATCTTGTGCTCTCAAATTGAACAAGGCTGAGGATATGAATAACAAACATTACACAACGTTTGTACTAGGAAACAAATTTACGTACGACCTAGTTCAAAATAGGCGTGCTTCTCATGCGTGAGATCGGGGTTCTATATCGGTGCTATTAAAAGTTTTTTTTTGCTATTTTGATACCCCAAATACTGGAAAAAGAAAGACATCGTAATTATTATTATTTATTTAAAAAACAATTTATTTAATAACTTTAATTTCAGAGTAAAGAGTAAAACAACGAAAACTATTCCATCAATCTTGTCAAGAAAATAATTAGATATTGCATTTCATTGATATCACAAATACCAGAGTACATGAAAATCTATCTGAACATGATTCTCCTTAAAAATTTGAACTCCGATTTTGTCTCTCTTCATTGTACCTATTATACGGAATTCAGTAGGTATATAAACGAGAGAGCTGTTAAAATAAAATTGCAGATTACACATAACATCTAGCCGTATATCTAACGTTTATTAGAGCAATTTGAATATAATAACAATAAAATGCCGGAACTAATCCGGTGGAAGGATGAGAGAAATAACTTCGGCGTTGAAACTGGTCTGACTTTGCAATGATAATTTAATCACGCTGTAAGTAAGTCGACTATGAGCCTCGAAGGTACTCGTAAAATAATCGGCTCGACTGTGTGAAATGGACAAATTATATTCAGGCGTTAATATTTTATTGCGAAATTTAACTATCGACTTAAATGCTAATAAATGAATTGCTTTCTAAATATATTGACAGATTAAAGGACAGTAGTTGAAGATAATTAGTATTACAGATTGAATTACGCAAATTAACTGACTCAACTAATTACCTTCGATTAATAAAGGTAACAATTAAATCAGTTTCGCTTCAGTAGCAGCAAATTGTATTTTATATCAGTTTTATTTTTATTTTTTCAACCAAACAAAGTTCATTCCTGTATCAAAAGTGGGTACAGAGATAAATCCATCTATAAGGTTTTAGCGTAGATCTCCTTACCGCTATGTCATTGTCGGGACACATGCAAAGTCAGCGCGTATGCGACGCCGCTGAGTTGGCAATACCTGTAGAGACGCGCCAGCACCGCGCCAGTTGTTCCCTATACCGCGCTCTCTCCACACGTCTTTACCGTGAACTTGTAACATAAAAAGATTAAAGGACATCAATTAACCTTAACCTGCGTATTTATTAATTACCAGTCACCCAGCTCTTATACGGGACCAAGAACCCGTAAATCATTATTCTCCTCAAATACCGAGGTACATTACAGTGCAGTATAAAGGGAATGATTAACCTAAGCAAACTGGTAATGACGTCAGCCGTGCCCGCTGTGTCAACAGCGCGGAGATGCCGTATTCAGCGCCACGCATCGCAACTGTCCCGGTTTGCGCGGAGCACACACTGTGCATTCATTAGTTCGACTAAATCTGCTGCTTTGAGCACGATTTGCTTGTAAGGCTGTGTTTTTAGTACTTACAATTTTAAAAATAGAAGATAGAAAAAAATAAATAAAGAAAGAAGTCTATGTAGTTATTGGTGTGAAGAATTATCAACCGATTTTAAAAAAGGAGAAGGTTCTCAATTCGACTGTATGTTGTTTGTATGTGATAGCAGTGATAGCCCTGACGGTTAAAGAGCCGGCCGAAAATCAGTGAGGCTCGGGTTCGAATCCTGGCATGTACCAATGAGTTTTTCAAAAACTTACGTACATATTTATCACTAGCTCGACGGTGAAGGAAAACATCGTGAGGAAATCCGCAGGTCTCAGAATTAATTCTTAGACATGTGTAAATAGACCCGGTCCGGCGATGGGCTCACCACCTATCAAGTTTAGGGGTCCAATGTGTCTCGTGAAATGTGGGTATATCCAGTAATGGAATACCTCTGCCTACCCCCTCGGGGATGAAAGGCGTGAGATTATATATATATTATATTGTTTGTATGTATGTTACGCGATCAGTTCGCCAATTATGAATCGACTAGCGGCCCGCCCCGGCTTCGCACGGGTGGACATTTATTTTTTAAACATTTTGGGATGCACTTAGAGTAAATATTATATTAACTTTATGCAATGCATAAGATAGGTTCTTATTATTTTTCAAATAGCCTGTGCCCAGCGGCGTTGCCCGAGCGGAACCAGTTTATTCCTGTTCCAGGGGGAATTTCTAAAAATCCTTTCATTTTGAGAACGACATATTATTATAAGACACCTACCTACATACCATATTTCAAATTTCTAGGTGTTGTCGATTGGGAGAAGTACGTATTTCTCTTTTTAACCCGTTTTTAGGGTTCCGTACCCAAATTGTAAAACGGGATCCTATTACTAAGTCTCCCCTGTCCGTCCGTCTATCTGTCCATCTGTCACCAGGCTGTATCTCATGAACCGTGATAGTTAGTTGAAATTTTCAAAGATGATGTATTTCTGTTGCCGCTATAACAACAAATACTAAAAAACAGAATAAAATAAATATTTAAGGGGCTCCCATACAACAAAAGTTATTTTTTTGTTGTTTTTATGTTGATAGACACAAAAAATTACACTTCTCCATACTAACTTCAATCCCTACCTTCATCACCTTAGGGGATGATTTTCGAAAAATTCAAAAACACGTGTCTCATGATTTATTTTTAGGAGTAGTTGTGCCAAGTTTGAAGTTGATAGACGTAAAAAACAAACACGTCTCCATACAAACTCCAACCCCGTTTCACCCCTAAGGGGTCATTTTCGAGAAGTCCAGAAATACGTATCTTGTTATTTGTTTTGAGGAGTATTTGTAGTTTCAAATTGATACACCCAAAAATGAAGGTTTTCCATACAAACTTCAACCCCTACTTTCACCCCCTTGGAGGATGATTTTCGAAAAATCTTAGAACTAATATCTCATAGTTTGTTTTGAAGAGTATTTTTGCCAAGTTTAATTTTGATACACGCAGAAATCACACTATCCCATACAAACTTCAACCCCTTCTTTCACCCCCTTAGGGGTTAAATTTCGTAAAATCCTTTCTTAGCGAGCATTTACACTATAAACGTAACCGTTGGGCTGGGCCTTGATTTTTAGATTTTGTTCGTTGATTTCTCCTTTTATATATATATAGATTTTGATGTTTTTTTTTATTTGGTAGATTAAACTTCCATTTAAATTTTATCGAAATCTGATAGCGATTTAAAAAAAAAAAACAAATGTCTAAAAATTTTATACATCGATAATCGAAACATACAAGCAGCCCGCCCTCGGTTTGCTAGTCGATAAAGCGGGCGAATTTCAGCGTTTTCCCCTAATATTGAAATTTTGAACTTTAAACTTATTTTACTCAAAATAAAATATTGCGTATTTTAGTCAGGTATAATGTATCTTCTTAAAACGAAAACATTTTGAAATCGCTTTAGTAGTTCCAGATATTGGCTCTTTATGATGTTAGTATAAATACGTAACTTCAAATCTATAAAACCAACATAATATGTATACATAAACCACTTTTGTTTGGTTGTTGTTCTTATAGGGACGTGGCTTTAGAAGATTAAGCATGTATTTTTATGAGACTGGTTTGAGAAAATAATCAAAGCTAATAAAGCCAAGCTAAAAGTAACTCGGGCTAAAAAGTGACTGTTATAATCGCAGACAGGGTTAAGATTGCTCCAGCAAGTGCATTAGCCGCGGGCCAAGAGACAATTGAATTAAAACAACGATATCCCTCCAGTTGGCACTGTACCAATTAACTATCAATGCCGCAATTGAGTTACCGGGTACAATTTACGCTTTTAGCTGAAAATGACTTTATTGATGGGCTATTCAATTTCGACGTGAATGTTGGCACCCTTGCATGTATTGGTTAACCCGAATCGGCTTGGCTAGAAGGGTTATGAGTGCAACACAAAGGTCACTTATGATTTCATATTGGTTTTGCATAAGTAATTTCTAATTAAAAATATTTTATTTTCTCTAGGTAAAAAAAAATACACTTAGAAAACGTCAACAGCATTATAAGACACTCTAAACTCATCCATAAAGATTAGCTAAATGTAATTAGCAGCCCATCGCCACCAACGAGTTTCTGGTTCCATTATATGCAGTAGAACTGCGAGTACGATCTAGTAACAGCCTAATACTTCGCTTTATTTCTTATTTTCCCCATCTACCTCTATAATTTTATTCAAACCTCTCAATCATCAATATCATATCAATAGTATTCGATTTTGATATTTTAATTCAGTATATTTATTTAGAAGCGCGCAATGTATACCAATTATAAAACTAATATTTTGTTCTTTGAGTTTTGCTCGTTCTATGGGTGAGGCCTTGGTTCAACAGTCTTCCGGCTGATGATGATTAATAAAATTAAGTACTTTATTGTAATATATTTATGCCTCTTAGTAGCAATTGATTCCCGCACATAATCACAGGGCTGGCAAATTCACACGTTTGTTTTTATTCCTTCCTCACGGCTGACAGGTTTCAGAAGGAAGCTCCTAGGGGCCGGCGCGTCGTGTCGTCTGCAGGTGATAAATCGTACAGCGCCATCACTTTTTACTAACGAGACAAGGTGTCGTGTTGCAAACATATTCAAGGAGCGATTGTTAGTGTAGCGACATGTTTTTGTCACTTTGCATATAAATAAAAACATTTGAAGCTTGGGCGTTGTTTGACACAAGCCGTCTGTATTGGCGAGGGCGTCTGGAGCTTTATACAAAACACTCGCCGAATGAGGTAGAGATTTTTTCCTGATATTCCTTTACAAATAAAACTATACAGGCAGATGCGCAATCGGAAAAAATAATCAAAAGCGAATGGAGCTATTCGCTCCCCACACAGCACCGTTGATTTTAGGCAGAGCTAGTTTTTTGACATCGGGGACTATCGGAATGTTCCCGTCCGATTTGGGAAATGGAGATTTTTCAGCGCGGTTCAGTAGGCGCCGTGTCGTACAACTGCACCGATGACAATAAATATCGGGCGCGGCGAGCCGTGAAATCGAATAGGCTCCGTCTGTGAGCGCTTTACAATCAGCAGCCGCCTGTCGTACGCCTGTTCCCGCCCGCTATAACTTACTGACGTTTCCATGCATAAAAACATATTTAAGTCTGTCTGCTTCGGGCTCTTTGTTAGATGTTAAGTTATATTTTTCTTATTGTAAAAATACCAATCCCTAATGTTCGTTATCACTTCGTAGGCGATCATCACATTTAATATAGTCGTACTCGTAACATATTATTACGAACGCGGGGGTTACAAAAATGCCGGTGATAAGGTTTAGTTGCACTTTATTAGGCGCACTTATAAAATACCTATACAAAAATAGCTCATTTACAGTAACTAGTATAGTCAAAGAGTACTCAAACAAAGTCCGCAGAATTGCACTTGAATCGCTTGAGAGACTCCGATATCGCTGTCGCTCCTAATAAACAACGGACTGCGCTCGGACATCACCGCGTTTTATATATAGCCAAAGGCAATTTATCTAGACTTTCCAGAACGCCGGAGCACATACCGCGTGAGAACAAGAGGCGAAGATGTAAACAACCGTAAGTAGTAAACAAGGGTTCAATCATAATCGTACACTCATAGTTTGTGAACTGTTTGTATGTTTGCTTTTATCCAGATTATTCGGAACTATTCTCACAAAATGTAAGTGTCTCCGAGATAATCTAGCGTGTACGTACTTCATGCGTAACAATATAATATAATAGCAGTTAAAAATTTATTACATAAACTTAGTCTAATTACAATATTTATTTACTTACAATATATGAAAATGTTACGACATCTTTTTAAATTTTAAGAAACTTTTTAATAAAAATATTCATATTTAACAGAGTAAAACTTATTGCTAATTAAATTAAGTAATAAGTACCTAAATATATAAATAATAATCTCACGCCTTTATCCCCGAGGGGGTAGGCAGAGGTATTCCATTTCTGGATATGATTAATTTTCACGAGATATTTTCTGGACCCCTAAACGTGATAGGTGGTGAACCCATTGCCGGACCGGGTCTGTAACACATACCTCAGAATTAATTTTGGGACCTGCGGGTTTCCTTGATACCTAAACTAAGTAACTAAATACTTGTGTCTCAGGTAACATGTTAGTAATACAGTAAAGGGTAAAAAAGGTTTTCTTTTTATAATAACAATAAATGAGTAAAACTATTTTACATTATTATATATTATTATATTATATATATTTTACATTAACCAAATTACCTATTTATAAGATTATACAACTACGCGTACGGGCAGTAAGTTTTCTGTTTACTCGTATGTCTTATTATATAAATATAATTTGTCTACATAGTATAAAATAAAGTCGCTTCCCGCCGTCTGTACGCTTAGATCTTTTAATTTACTCAACGAATTTGGATGCGGTTCTTACTAATAGAAAGAACGATAAACAAGGATTTTTTTTGTAAGTATATCACATAAACAGAAGCAAAACGAGGGCGGGGCACTAGTTATAAATAAAATATTCCTGACTGTAATTGTTTTGCAAATGTAGATTCGTCAATTTCAGATTCTTAAACCTTGAATAATTAAAACCCATTACACATTTCCTTGCACAGAATAAGAAGGTATCTAAATAATACATTTTAAACATTCGCACGCAGTGTCGGAGTAATTTGCGGCTGTGACGCCTCCCCCGCCCCGTGTGTCCCCTGACGCGTGTTCGATTAGAGCACAAGTAATTCCGGAAAGGAAATTGAAATCTTAAAGCAATGCCCTACGGACTTTATATTTCTGCTGTACGATTTTTCAACGAGTATGAATGAGAAATTAAATTGAAAGCACCGGTAACTCTACCTACGTGTGGCTAAGAGAAAATATCATTATAGTGTTCTATTAAAGCTATCATGTTACCTGTAATAACAACTTCCTATCCCTCGTGTGCAGTTGGACTAATCGAGTTTACACTTCCCCTTAGTTTTACGTTTAATGTGAATTGGTTAAGTACCAAGCACCCACTTGGAATGCAGAAATGCTCTGTTAATGGAGATGTAAATATCAAAGATTCTATTTCTAGTTTCTACGTAACGGCTTATCAACGGCAATATTTAACTGCAGTCACAAACCGCGGCGGAGTAATTGGGTGTGTTGTAATGAGAACTGGAGGCCGGGGCCGCATGATGGGGCCTCCCGAGCCCGGGGGCCCACGAGTTTAATTTTCCTCTTCCGCTGTCCCGTCGGCCTGCGCTCATTAATGGCGCGACAATACCTCGCGCCTCATCAGCGAGGCGGTGCATCGCGTCACATTGACGACTAAACAAAAGCCTTTCAAAGGTACGATTATAGAGGAAAATTCTAACGTATATAGTTACTTTTCATTTGTTGCTTGCATTATGAGGATTCTAATTATAAACGGTACCCAAACTGCACCACTTAAAAACATTTTAAAAAGACAATAGAAACAGTAATGTTAATCTATACTCGAAAAGATTTGTATTTTCGTATGTTTATTTGGAATGAATAATAAAATAAGCTTTGAAACTACTGGATCGATTTTCAAAAAATCTGTTTTCACCCATGAAAAGCTCTCTTTTCTGATTTCTGGGCTATAATTTTCCTACATGAACGAGACTTGTAAGTTTGAAATTGCGGTTAACAACTAGTTGTTATATTAGTGTCCGATTAGATTTGGAAAAATGACGAACTTTCATAAAAACGTTCGTCCCCAATTTATCCCCAAAATATAATATAAGTATATTTATAATTTATGAATTTTCAAAAGGTATAAGTATTATTTGTCAATTCAATGTAACATTAAATATAGTAAGACAAACACTTGAATAATATATAAATAAGTACTCATATGTTTTTCAGCCAGCATTGTCCTGTTAAAAAATATTCGAACGAAATGATACCTTTATTCCGATCAAATACTAGACCGATAGTAATAATACTTGCAACAACGCGAAGTACTCAAGAAGATGAAGAGACATAAACGGAATGTTCTAGGAAATAAACCGTGCTTAGGGTTAAATTTCAATCGAGTATCAATTTACTATTCTGTCGGCGGTACGCAACGGAGCGAGCACAATAATACTAGTTTCTGGTCGGCACTCGACATTAGTCTCATGAATGAATCATCGCGATCGTGTCCCCAGACCCCGGCGGTCGTATTCGATTAGCACGAATAATTCCGAAAGGGAAATTGAAAAGCTAAAGCGATGCCCTGAGGACTTGCTCTTTCTGTTATTTGCGGGCAGCTGGCACCCGCCGCGCCCTGCGCCGAGAATACACAACGAGATTCTGTGTCCACACTGTATCAACGATTGTGATTGTTGCCGTATTCCCACTCCCGTCCCGTCTAGTTAACAGCTCGACATGTTATTTTGTTTTTTATATTTTATAGAACTGTTTCGAAACGATTTGTTTAAATTGAAAGCTTTTTAAAAGGTACTTCCATCCGTAACAAAATAAACACAAGCGTTTGTTTTTATTTTGTTTATTTAACAATAACGAGTTTTTTAATAAGTGTAGGAGATCCTAGTGTTTTGTAATGTTTTCTAAAAAATGCAACACATGATTAAAAACCTTGTTGCGTTGTGATTTAGAGATTCGTACGAGTCAGCCTATTAGAACATTTTATAATGAGCTCATACTGCAATATTTTTTTGTTAAAGTTGGACCCTGAATAGATCAGGCAGTGAAGACAGTTAGGCCTATACTTTTGCCTCCCAATTTTCTGAATCTAAAGAAATACGCTTTTAAGTTTACTTTTTCTAAGAACACATGCGGCATTAAACTTTTTACAAAATAGTTAGGAGGTAATGAAAGGCATTGGTCCGAGCGGCGCATTATTTGCTTTGTCTTCGGATACAGCTGTAAACAGTAAGTAGCCGGTCCGTTCAGTAATCCAGCGTTAATTAGCAGTTGGTCGGGCGCCGTGCTTCGGACACACAGCCCTGAAGAATAAAGGACATTTGTTTGCCTTTGTATAGATATGGCACTTTTAATTCATTTCCAATTATGTAAAATTAAAGCTACAGCAAAAACTTTAGGAAGAAATATATTTCTTGACAAAAATTTACAAGACTTATATTATAGTCTTGAAACTACTGCAAGTGCTTATTAGTTCCGTGGCTTAGTTCACTGACTGATTTTTTGGAGGTCATAATCAGCATCAAAATCTAAAATGTTTTATTCAGTAACATAGTGATCGTGAACCCAACCAATCGTCTTTTAAGTATAAAAATACTTGTGTCAGATGATTTCACTCCTCATTTAAATAGAAGAACATTACTTAGGTCGTTACTAAAATAAGACTTAAATCTTAGTGGAGTTACAAAAATAGAAGTGCGATAAAAGCATAAAAAATCAAAATAGAAAAAGCCTTTTTCATTTTCACGAGAATATAAAAAAGTTAGTATTGATGACGTTATGCGTTTTAAAATGGTTTTAAATATATTTTTAGGGTATAAATCTTTATATTTTTTCCATCCTAACATTTCATGCGACTTGGCGAATTGTATTTTATCAAAAATTTAACTATTTCCCAGATTTTAAACAGTAGGTATCTAACTATAAACTTTTTTAATTAGGTAATTAATATCTTTATCTCTAAGGGTCTATAACAGCAATAAAAACTAAAACAATTTAACTAAAATTTAGAACTTGTACAAAATATAAATACATTATAAAATTTCATGCGGTTATTCATATCGGTGTCAGAGGTAGGGCACCGCGGGAAGGGCAGCTCCGTCTTCATATGTCGTCAGTTGCCACCTGTGGCGGGTGCCACGGATGCACATGCTGGTAGCTCTAATGATTGCTATTCCAATACGTGCGCGCAGCCAGCCTATTATTGTACATAGCGGTCGGCCCCAGCGGCCTGAGAGTACCTCGGCGAGGTGTCTTACAAATGCTGTCGTCTGCGGGGCAAATACTCCATCAACGGAAGTTACTAGCGGAGTGAAGGTGGCGTGGCGACTTTCGCATGGGCCGCAATATTTTCTTTTCTTCTCTTCTTCGGTAGAGTGGAGTACGGCGGCGACGGAGCGAGATGTGTAGGAAGGAGCGTCAGTGTCTACGACACGGATATCGAATAACGCCTCCCTCTGTGCAATCCATACTCCGCGGCAGGCCAGGTCCCCGCGTAAACCAGGGTCGCCATCAGATATGACCGGTTCTTTTGTTACATTGCCCCATGCTTGCTGGCAGAGATCGCCAAAAAGGTCTCTGATCTCATTATGTCTGCGTGTGATGAGACCGCCCGTCTTACAGCATAGGGCGTGGTCTATGTTAAAGTTGTCGCTGCCGCAGCCATCGCACGACGTGGGCATGGAGACTGGTGTGCGGTGATATCTGATTGCAAGCGCGTCTCTAAATTCGTGGGGTGATAGGTCAAAGTTGTCTTTTCTTGTGGGTATTACAGAGAGCCAGGTGGAAGTTTTGGTGTTCATTTTAGTAGCGATTGATCTTTCTATTGCTCGTTTTTGTTTAGGTGGCAGTTTAGTTAGAATGGTTTCCATATTTTCGTTTTCGTATTCCTCTTTTAGTTTATTTCCATCTCTTTTTGCCTCAATTAGGGACTTGTGGTGTTCGGCCAAATTTATCTTAGAAGAGTTTATTAAGGCAGTCGCTAATGCTGATGTTCCTTGTCCTTTTCCCAGATTTTTGTTTTTATATTTGCAGCAATTATTTTATACTCGCTTGGTGCATGTTTGAGGCTCGCGCCTTTTGTGTCAGAGCCGCGTTGTAGCGGGTCAAACGCGCTCCGCATACTCCGAGCTTTTATCACGTTGTAGCTGGCGGGTGTGTATTGTGTAGTGTGAATTCATAATCACTATAAGGACAAATTATGCCCATGGGCTTATGCAATGGGAAAACATTTGTAACTACTTCGTATGGTGTCCGCTTTACATAATCAGGAACTTTTTACAAAGCATATTTTGTACGATACAATAGAATGTGATTTGTGTTAGTCATAAACATGTGTTGTTCAGTATCTACTTATTTTATGACTATGACTTTTATTTTATTTTGCTACATGTCAATATTATAATTATGTTGCTTTCAAAATATTGAATGTAGATTTAATTATTTATTTTCTGATGAGAGGAGTAACGTATATAAAGTATTGGTAAAAATTATCGACTAATAGTAGTAGCAAAGTGCTTTGAAATAATTAACAAGCAACCTCAAGAGTAGATTATGCGAGGCGTCCTAGCCTCCCGTGGTTAATCCAACCCTAATTGGTGGTCAGAAGACTATTGGACTCGAAACGGTGCGGCAGCAATGCAATTACTGGCACAAAGGATTTGCTAAACACATAATTTGTACTAATCTCCCTCATTTCAACTTTTAAAAGTTATTGTTAGTTTGGTTATGATTTTTTCATATTACCGCGTTCTATTGTTATTACAAATTCGTAATTCCGTAGTTTTAACAAGAAATTGTTGGCTTTCAAAGTTATCAAACAATTCACGAAGGACCATCGATATTGAATACCGAAACCAAAATAACATTTTCCGACACAATATAATCCGAAGTAAAGTCATCTTCGACATGAAAGAAACACATCGAAATTCTTAAGGGGAAATATTACTTTGCAATCGCAAAATTCTTCGCTGAAACAACTCGCGGGGAGGTAACGTTCATTCCGACAAAGGACGAGCAATATTCCGTGCACAAAGGAAAGCACCCGATATATTCAATGCAGTGACACAAGAAATGGCGGCGCAAAGCGGTAACAAAGCTCATATTGTGAGTTACATCGCGGAACGCGGTTGTAAGAAAGTATGAACTTTGCGTAAAGCAAATACTTGTAAAACTTCGTCGTTGCATCTTGTTTAGTTACAAGTGGAAAAAAAGTTTCACGACAGGCGCAATGATTTTGCAACATTTTTACCAACTAGGTATACCTGAATTGTACAAAATGCTCAATGGTATCCATTTGCAGATACTAAAAATAATAGTTAAGCTACCGTGCAGATCATTCTTCTTAATTCAATGATGCTACTTCGTAGCTTACTGCTACACTGCTGTAGTAATGCTGCTACGCGGGTAGTGTTATCTATAAAAACTTTCGAATAACATTTTTTAGGAAGTAGTAAAGGTACTGGCTTATAAAATCCAAGTGTGATGAGAGCTGTTTAATATAAAAATGCTGGCATTATTTTATCTTATAAGATTTTTAAAGGAAAAACATAACTGTTCCGTCCTAATAAATTTCAAACGCTAATCATTTGAGATTTCGTACAAGTTGAGAGTTTGAAAAATTGTTCAGAGGACAGACGCATGCGCGTGTTTTACGCGCCACCCCTTAAGCCTTACGACCGCCTCCCTTACAGGCATATTACCTGTAAAATAGACCTTCAGATCTTGAAAATAGGGGTTCTCGTCAAGAGATTCGTCATCTCGCTAAAATTTTGAGATCCGCGTCATCCTCAGTTGTAAAGGCGTCATTATGTTCACGTACAAAGAATTAAATTTTCGAAGCGTATTCTTCGAATTCTCAGTTCGCCGTTTGGAGCGATGAGTTCAAAAGAAAAAGAGCTTTATTACTGTGTATTTTAGAATAGTTTTCTTTTTGAGAGTAGTAAGTTGTACTGGGTGATCGTAGAGTAAGGATCGCGGAGTTCAGTCAGCTTCGAGCTTTGGCAGTGAGCGTACGAGCTTTTCATTCCGCGATCTCGCCGCGTTGATAACTTATTTCGTAACGAGGGACAATCACAGTATTAAATATAAATTTAAAAAGTGGTTAATAACAAATAATATGATGCAAATAGCGCTTTATAATATTGTAATGGTATAATGGACGATATAAGTACAACAGTAAGAAAATCACTAAAGTAAAATAAATGACTTGATACTTTAATCAAACTGCTTTGTTGGTAACTAAATTAAAAAGTGTTTTAATATACGAAAAGTAATGGCTGTTTTTTAAAATTTCATTATAGTTTTAAGTACTCGTATTTATTGGAGCTTTGATTTAAGTTTTAATTTAATATTTGAGTAAGTTTTCATATAATTACTTAATTTCTGTATGATTCAAGTGATAAAATATAATTATTTACAAAATTAAAAACAATATAGAAGACTTTTTATGAAAGGTAGTAGGTAGTTGGCCAACAAACAAAGTCAATCTTAGTATGTAAGTACATGTATAATTGTTTCTCTGGGATTATAGCTTTATTAATGTTTTTTTACATTTACCTATGCAGATTTTAAAAATCCAATAGTTTTCATATTTTTTAAACTTAACTAAATATCATATTGTGATTAAACGTAACTATTATATTGAACACATTATTACAGTTCAATTATTGCTTTTCTTTTTCTCCTCAAGTTTATAATATACCTACTTTCTGAACTTTAGGAAATTTTATTTATTCCATGAAATTATACTCGTACAACTATTTTATAAGAAAACATTTACCAATAATAACGTAAGCGTCTGCTTTACACTTAAATTATTGCTTTAATTTAGTAAATACCATCAAATAAAATTTACAATTTATAGGCGCATAAAATATCTTAGGTAGGTATTTTGTAAATAAATAAGAATGAATGTAAATCGTAGTTAGCGAGGCGCGGCGTGCAGCGGGCGCTCGATCCGGGCATATTTGCCGTTTCCCCGACATTCCCTAGTTAATTAAAGCCCATTTGTACACTGTCTTGCGAAATATAAATTATTAGAGGCGCTTTAGTGCTTACAAAATATTCGACTTCGGCATTTTCGGGTTAGTTCATCCTTTTATTGCATCAATTGTGAATTAGTAGAGTTTGTGGTAAATTCACTAGCTATAGAAGCTTTGGTAATGCAATATTCCATCACTAAGTAAGTCGCGCTATTGATAAACAACGACCTCCACTCCTCCTTGTCGATTCGAAATAAGCCCGCCTCAATCCCAGGCTCCGCCTACCCGCTGAAAGTAAATACCCTCTTATGTAAACGTGCTTATATACCCGAAAGTACACAGACCTTTTTCCTGTTCGATTTCACCTCCATTTGTATTGACGTGCTCATTGTATATGACGGCTTTTATATAGCTATTTTTACTCGGGGTGTAAAACTATAAGGGTATAAAATACATTAAAATACATACTCATCATCACAAATAATGATAATATTTCATTAAAGCCATCTCAAAATAAGAAATCTGTTATAGCATTGATAATCATTGCGTATATTTCAGGAATCCGATTGAGTACATAAAAAAATATACCTACATGTATTTGAAATCTCGGCCCAACAATTTTGAGCTGCAGGAAAATAAAATGCTACTAGAATCAAATAACCACAAAAGATCTGTTACGTAAACGCTGGTTAACTAACAGGACAGCTTAAACAAACAAAATCAACAGAGCAGACAAAACTTTGTCGGCTAAGAAGTCGAAACTGGTACAATGTTGGGAGCGGCGCGCTAACAAGCCGGCCATCCGAACTTGTTAAACGCGTCCGGTCAGCCGGACTGGAGAATAATTCCCGGAGTGACCAGACTCGGACAGTTATTTACACTTCTCAAGTGTCCGCAGCGAGCTGATAAGCCGATTGTCTCTGCAGTCCGCATGGATGCGCTTGCAAGTCCCTAGAAACAAAACGCGAAGTTACAGACACAATGGAGACACACTCGTTAGGAAGGACTCGGCAGACGCCAGCGGTGAGAAATCACATTGTCTACACAGACCACAAGGGAAGAAAGTGAGTACTTTGTTACTGCCTACTAATATTATAAAGTCGAAACTTTGTGAGAATGGACGGATGTTTATTATACTTATTCACGCAAAAACTACCGAGCGGATTTTGATGAAACTACGTATATACAGTAAAATTGCATATACATCAAAGTAATGTATAGGTTCTAATTTATAAAGATATCCTCTAAAATATGTGTAAAGGAAGTTGCGAGCGTCCGCTATAATATTTGAGGTTTTTAGGGTTCCGTACCTCAAAAGGAAAAAACGGAACCCTTATAGGATCACTTTGTTGTCCGTCTGTCCGTCCGTCCGTCCGTCTGTCAAGACCCTTTTTCTCAGGAACGCGTGGAGGTATGAAGCTGAAATTTATATCAATTACTCAGGTCTACTGTCCCTTGAAGCTGTGAAAAAATCAAACTTCTAAGCCAACGCAATCAAAAGATACAGCCGTTTATGCCGCAAATTTTCGACACTTGCAAGGGAATCAAAACCTACAGGGTGCTTCCCGTGAACTCAGAATCTTGAAATTTGGTACGAAGCAACGTCTTATAGCATAGATAAAGGAAAAATTACGAAAACCATAAATTTGCAAGGTTTTACGGAACCCTCGGTGCGCGAGTCCGACTCGCACTTGGCCGGTTTTTTTTTTCTCTTTCACGAAACTAAATTATAAATCTAATTGCACTATCATAATATAACTACATCATTGTGTAGGAAATCAGTCGTGAGATGCAGCCACTAGCTTATGACGTAATTTTACCAAAAAAGAAATACGAAAGCTTATTGCATATTGACTGTATGTTAGCAAATGTGCTATTCCTTAAGTACAGCAACCAGTTTAACCTCTAAAAGAATTGCTATTTCATTTTTCACCTATTTATGAATTCAAATCAAGTTTATTTATCTTTGCAAATTAATGAGTCATATGCCTAAATTATTGGCCAAACTATTAACGTTGTGATTGCTAGCATTTATCCTTAGGGTGGAATTTAACCCTTTAAACCAAACAAATGAGTGCTATTATTTCTCTCAATTTGGTCCAACAAGCGACTGAAAGTCAAAGGTTTGCCCAAGCGAGGAACTCAATGGCCGTGAATTTGTAATCTTCATTATTTTCAACTCCGAGTTCACTTTCTCTCGTCCTACTCACTCACTCCTGTTTCTCTTAATTTAGAGGCAACGCTTTTACAAAAGTGGATCCAACGACAACGTTTTTTTCCAAACAAGTTTAGATTTAATATCAATTCAAAATTATAGGATACTAGCTTCTGCTCACGACTTCGCCCGCGTTCCGATATAAAAAATAACTTACCTATGTGTTATTCTGAGATATAAGCTTTATTATTGCAAAGTTTCATCTTAAATTCGTTAACTGGTTTTGCGTGAAAGAGTAATAAACATTAAACATCCATCCATCCTCACAAACTTTTACGTTTATTTATATAGTAATGCATTAGAAATATATTTTCTCTTACTTTATTTGTAGATATATTTTCCTATACGAGTAAATAACACTCCCCTGTGTTTTCCGTACTTATTCGGTCAGCGATGGTCTCGACCGGAGGTCAAAAGTAATGGCAGAAAATAAAAAAACATTTGATTTTGGTGAAAGTTTATTTAATCAGGAATTATGTTGTTGAGCATATTAATTATTTAAACTTTGTCATGATCATTTAACACTATAAATGAGGATTATGAAACGTCAAAACAATACGTCCATTGCAAAAAATACAAATAAATCAAATTGTCTTAATGATATTGTCATGAAAGGTAAGACATTCCTATAATAAGTATGTCTTTTCCTATTTGATATGAATTATGTTCAACTCGTAGCAGAAGAAATTTTCATATAAATTAAGTGTTGAAACTTTATAACCACTGAAAGAAAAGCAAATGCGACCGTCATGACTTGGTAGAATATGTATATATTCAACACCGTCGAGTGTTTTGCAGTGTGTTGTTGTTACCTCACATTTGCTGCATATTGTTGAAATGTATGTACCTCCATGTAACTACCTCTAACATGTGAGTTTTATAACTTAGAGCCGTGTGTCTCATTTTGAGTTTTCAATATGTATTTTGACTTTAACGACTTGAACGTGTTGGTTGCAAATGTTTTTAAGAAGAGCAGTAGACCTACTCTACCCTAACTAATACAATGCTTCTTTGTTAACTCCTTGCTACACAGTATAGCTATAATAAATAAATTTGAATAGAAACGGCCCACAGTCCACTCAACGGACACAGGGGACTCAGATAAGAGATCGTCGAATGCTTGTTGTTGAGTCCAAAACTGTAAACTCTATTTAAGTTGCGTTAGTATAATATTATGTTATTCTATTACTCATACGCCAACGCCATCTAACCCCAATGCCATAATGTGATGATAAATAGCCTTGTTTTTAAACGTGGAAATACATAATTTAAGAAGGTTTTTGAAAGATGCTTATTTAAGCATCTTATTTAGGATCATTTGATCCTAATCGTTTAAATTACCTACAATATGTTAAGTAACTCAAACAGTATAATCGTATATTATAATAATAAATATTTTTATATTGCTTTAGTGCCAGTGCCTTATCTATTTTTTAAATAACTTGTAATAATACAAGAACATGATAAGTGTCATAAAATTTTAAACCTTTTAAACAAAAAAATAAACCTACGAAAATATACGACGCGCGACGGGCCTGAATGCAGGGTCACAATCTAGTGGATTCGATTTTAAAAAATATTTATTGTAAAGACACGGTATCGTTACATTTTTATTATATGTATAGATAGATGTCTATCACTTATTTTATATCCATAGTACAGGCTCTGCCTAGCTAGCTTGGGTATAAGTAATCTTTTTTTATTGAAGTGTACAGAAAAACCCTGCCGGTTTATGTTGCACTCTTTGGTGAACATTTCATGTATATGTTGTACTCTGTAAAGTTGTGTCACTCTGTAAAAACTTATGTGTTATCCATAAAAAAAATACGCGTCGATATGAGAACCTTCTTTTTTATCGTCGGTTAAAAAGCAAGAGATCTTATTTTGAAAAATCTAGCCGTGTCCAGAACCGAAACAGAATTAGAATATTCGGAGTAAGTCGAATTGAAATCCAACTAGCCGGAGAACTCGGCCGCTAGTGTGTCGCGGAAGGACCACCAAGTTACTTGCACAGTTTCCGTTAGTCACATTTTCGCAACAAGGTATTCACATTTCGAGGACTGGAAAGTTGGCGTTATCGCGTTTAAAATAGAACGACAAACACATCTAACTTTGTGATGCAAAATGGATACGTCGGACCGGACAATGCACTTCAGCAGTTTTATTTTAGATCAGGCTATTGAAATTCTATTAGTCTCTGCTACGATTACTAATGTGAAACCGATGCACAATCCTCAAAAATGGCGGAAAAGTTTTGCACTTTTAAAGTTGAAGTTTGTGTGCGATCTTGTTAAGAGGGTTCGATTTAGCCTGATATATTAAAATGGAGAGTATTTTACAGAGGTTTGGTAATTTTGGTACGTAAGTGGAAGTCTAGTTTTATTTATGATCGAAGGTAAATTTGATGGGGTTATTGAGGTCTTCTAACTGTTAGCCGATAAATATCGATTCAAGCGAACTCTACTGGAACTACGTCTCTACGCGTGACGTTACGAGTAACTGTCAACAATTCCGCGCATTATGGCTGGCGAGGTAGGCTGTGGCGCGTATAGTTAATTGATATAAATGTTTGCCAGAGTCTCTGAAAGTCTGTAACTTAAATAATAAACCATAATATGTAAGGCTATCGCGTTATAAATTAATCCTCTTAATACTACAAATATAATTTTAAGTTAAGTGTAGGAAGTATAAGACTATGAAAGAACAAAACCTGGTTCACATCCTTGACTTAGTTTATAAGTCATGCGGTGATGGTATATTTTAACGATTAAGAATAAATAAGCAGCTTAATTATGCTAAGCATATTTAAACAATTGAAGTACACAAAAGGAAATCTGTTCTTAAAGTTATACTGGCAACAACAAATCTTCTTAGTGCTATCCCATACACAAAGGAAGATTTCTCGAGCCTCGAATGGATTACATTATTCAGGTACGTTGTGTAACAAACTTGAACATCATGCAGAGTCGGTCTCGACACGTCCCTAACTCGTCGTACGAACATTATAAGTACGAGTAAGTGTACAAATTGATTTATTGAAGTTGAGCGGGACGCCGGGCTGCGCCTGAGTATTCAGTCCTTTGCGTTACACAGATAAAGTGGAAATAAAAAAGAAACTTCACAAACAGAAATCCCCTTGTCGCGAGATTTACGAGCCGACGCACCTCCGGCGCAAATAACTTATATGTAAATGTTATTTTCCGTTGAGATACACGGTGCTTAATATAAAAACATGGTGTGAATACAATTATTGGGCACTTTATTATTGGCAGGCTATAATTTTCTAAGTTGTTGTTTAGAAATACTAAATAAAATATACGAATGGTCGTCGTCGATGAAATCATTTCATGATCCTTGATTGATTCCACTCAGTAGGAATTTTATGTTGGTAAACAGTGGTAAAACCATTGATGTGAAGGTAAAATCAGGTTAATGATCAAAAACTTCGAACTACATTAGCGATCAATTTCCAACTAATACAATAGAGTTAAAGTTTTAGTAAAACTAACAATTTGCTTTATAAAATCTGTGATAATTAATGTAAGTCACGCAAACGGCGTTTCTGGAGAAAGTCTTTGAATCATGTTTACCAAAAAAAAAGCAAAGCAAAATAAGAATTACGAAAGTTACGAAAATAAAATAATACTTAAAATCTATTCATTTGTGCTGCAAAACATTGTGTATATTTCGAAAGAAGAAACACTAGAACTACCATCATGACTATCATAGATAAACTAGTGAATGAGATAGTGAACAGGTACTTTATAGTAATGCTGAACGGCGCATAAAAACAGCAAAAGTGGATTTTGATGTTCCGGCGCGATATTTATTCATTGAATTAACCTCGCAATAACCAGCAAAATTTAAGCGCTATTTTCCGCCCAAAATTTCTGTTTGTCAATTAAAATATTTGGAATCACTGAAATCATTTCAGTGGCGGTTAATTTGATTACTCTGAAAACACGACAAGAGATAGCAAATTACGGTTTGTTATGATTTATGAATGCATTCACTGTAAAAGTCACGAATTTTTATAATTATAATTATAAAATTTTATTTCAGCAGAGCCTATAGTATGTTAATGGATAATTACAAATTAAAAACTATTGTTAGTAAAAAAAACAGAATTAACTCAAATTAATAAACTATTTCATAAAAAAATTGGCTAAAAAGCCAGTTCGATGTAGTTTACAAGTTATCTGTACCTATTTATTTATTTCCAGAGCAATGTAAACTTACAGACTAAACTAAATCCAAATAGTTTATATTGTAACCAAAAAAAAAGATTTCAAAACAATTGTATTAAATAATACAGAATTATTGTTTTGGGGTGTGCTTATCTACCCCGAGCTTACTTAATAAACATATATACGTATTTGATTTATACAAGTTATGAATGTTGATATGGGATTGTTTTTAACGCGCAAGGTGGCGTGAATTTGCAAGGCCTGTAACAAATTGTGCTGCCTGTCACGTAACCGCGGCTCTGGCTTGTTTGTGGACACAACACGAATGTACCGAATAGACCGCTGTTGTGTATTTACGATTTTGTTTCTATTAATGCTCATATTAACTTTTGCTAATACGACTCAGACAAAAGGAATATCAAGATATAGGTAAACACAAACTATTTCACTTATTGTGAAATGATAAATTTAAACACCTCAAAGATGTTAATATCTTGGAACCAATAATTTAGTTAAGTAATCGAAATTAAGTTGCAAGTATTTCATTGAAATTTTTATACTATTTATTTATTCAAAATAATAAAATTATCGAAGCAATTTAATAAGTACAAAAATTACGACTTCATACTTTAATATTCACTATATATTCACGTCATTCAGTTAATGTTGATGTTTTATTGTGTGTCTTAAATGAAACGCACTGAAAGTTACTATGGAACATACATGGGTAACGGCTGAACATGCCGAGAGGAGTAGATTTATCGTGCGCAATCACGGATCAGATGTTGGTATTCCATCGAAAGCCCCAGAGAGCAAGATTCGTATCGACTGAATTATTTACACGCACGCCGCTCTATCGCCAGTGCCAAAAGGAAAGTACGGAAACGGGTGTCGGGAAATATAATCTTTATTCTTTTCAATCCAAAGACGCTCAATAGCTGGCTTTGGAATTTGAATAATTTGAATTTTCGAAGATTTTGACTTTTGCTCCCTCTGACGTTGTTCGGTAAAATTTAGTTGCAGGCTTCGAATACCTATTGCAGGGCTGTTTTGTTGTTTTTGTTAATATTTATGTCTTTATTGAGTGTCCATTCCCGTCCCTGTAAGATTTTTTCAAAATCCCTTTCTTAGCGAACCTACTAGCCAAATTTCTAACTTTACCTAATAGTTTCGAATATTTCGGGAAGAGTAAGTGAGTCAGACAGTGGTATTTATTTTTTCTATAAATAAAAGATAAAAAAAATACCCGAAGCGAGTTGTAGCTAGGACTGAGATATTTACTTTCTAATATTATATTTCTTCTATTCTATTCTATTTCTAATAATATTTACTTTAGCTTCAGCTGACTAGAGGACTGGCTTCAAGACTTCTAAGGCCACAACTATTCTAACTAAAGTTATAAAAATATGACAAACAGAGATATAGGTATGCATATTAATAATGTATAATAAAAAATATATTTTATGAATAAACCAAGGACCATACGAGCAAAAGTGAGTAAGTTGTCACCGAGTTTATGAGTGGGACAAGCCGGGCCAACTTCAGTCGAACTAACTTCGAGTGCTGGCAGAGCGTCTGCGGGAACACGCCTTCGCGAATTATTTCCAAGCGATTTCGCGATCTCTGAATGATCAGTTAAACTTGCGCATCTGTGGTCTCTATTAAAAAGTTTCTACGAGAATGTAGCCTATTATCTATGGTGCAGCATTTAAATTCATGCAAAATGATAACGATAATTCGAAATATTGTTGCCATAGGTTTTGCTGGTTATATAAAACGTGTTATGCTGTTGTTATACGTTAAATTGTTTTTGGTTTAACTGTTTTTTAAGCAAACAGTGTAATTATCTTTTTTTAAATTTCAAATTAAAGGGCTCAAGCCTATTATAATATCCTCTTAAATAAAAACAGTGCGTGAGAAAATTTACATACAAAACAGCATTCAACAATTTGAAATTAAAATGCACCATTCGTTAATTAACGAACAATGAGAGACTTTGTATCACGTCTCATTAATTTTGTAATGCTGTTACGAGTACTACGTATTGACATTTTACGATTTTCGGTGGTAACAGTAATACAGTTTCCATTATTAAACAGTCACCACATTTGTAGGATTGTTGTAAATTTAAACGTATAAGATTATGTTGTTACTTTATACTATTATACAATCAAGTTGAATCAAATAAAAGTGTAACATAAATTTAAATACAAAATATATACCTACACACGTTTCACGCCCGAGTACTGAAAATTTAGTTGGTGATGTCGCTGTTATGCATTCTATAGCACTAAATTAAACACATTAATATTTTTAAAAATTTTACTGACCTACACCCATTTTCATAGCTGTAACTAAAGAAAAAATATATATCCTTCCTTTAAAAGGTTTTCTCCTAGAATAAGTAACGGTTCCCAATTACATAAAAATGAATAAGTTTTATTAAAAATAAAAGGTAGTGTTAAAAACAAAAGTCAATTAATATGAAAATTGGCTTGAATTGTTGAAATTTTGATTCATATTCACACGTGGCTTTCCGCGCGCTATGAACCGGCAATGTCGTAAATAATAAAATAATTTGCCGCACGATCATTATTCAACGAGAACGTTTCTTTTTAAATTTTAACTGATTGTTTTATGATTGTGTGGAGATCACAAAGAGTTAGATCACAAAGAGTTCCTTCCATATTTTTATGTAATTCACCTAGACTGGTTTTCACTTCATACGTCATATTTAGATAGATATTACCTATTATTATAGTTAGGTATTCGTGAATCGGTTACAATATTTTAAGTATGGTTGACTAAGTAATATATCAATTTATTTGTCTTTACAGTATAGAAAGAAACAGACTTAGTATACATAGGTTGTTAAACATAGTAGTTGTTCAATAAGTTTAATGCATAATATAAGTAGGCTAGGGAATGAAAATACTTTACCAAGATTTTTATGTTAGTATTTTAAATAAGCACAGGAACGTATAAAACGGGAACCACATGAGCAATACTGCCAGGCATCAGCTAGTAGTATATCACCAAAAAAAATTCATTATTTCAGTCCTTCGTTGTAAAACCGAATCATCATTTATATCCAGTTAAAATAAATAAGTTCCAAATCTCCCTTTCAAGCTTTACATTAGAATGAGCAATATAAGCTAATCATTTAAAGCGAGCATTATTGTTTATTTAAAGAATCACGCCAAATTGAATGATCGCGAGGGGCGAGACAAGCTTCGTATCCCTCAAGGCGTAAGCGTTGTTTTATGGTCGTCGTGCCGCCAACAAACTTCGCCAACTGCTTTATGATCCTAATTTATAAGTGAGCGGCGTCGGGAGTGCCCGTATTTACGACTCTTTCCGGGAGCCGTCCCGCGAGTGCGTTCACAATCTTCCGTTGCGTCTAGTCGATGATAAGTGAACTGTGCACGTGTTGGAAAGTCATAGAATGAATAGCTTCTTCATAATCACCAATGTTAAAAAAAGAGCAACAAAAAGAATTCAAGTTAAGGGGAAAATAAAAAAAATAGTTTTTTTAACGAAATACATTCAGGGTTTCCGTGCTAACGTATAACAGTCTTTTGCTAAGTTATTGGTAAACTTTAACCAGAAAATGTAGAAATTCTCTGCCATTATCAGAAAGATAATAATAACAAACGTTCAATCCTAAGGAATTTGTAAGAAAATCGTGCAGAAAACAACGTTATTCACCTAAGAACTGGACATTTTGAATCATACGTCCTTAACAAAAGTGGTACTGGTCAATTCATACAGTATGGAAATTGACACGAAATATCGAATTAATTAATCGCTGCTAATCAATCTAGAGCTTGCTAGCTAACGTGAGAGTCTCATGTGACTGATTTACAATCTCTGAGGGCTTTGTGAAATTTTGCGAGCATAAATTAATTTTCAATTTGCCTTTGACGTTTCGCTGAGCCGGCCGCCGTGTCTCCGAGCGAGGTATTAATCCGTACATGACACCATGTGCCTATTTCGCTACCCACGACGCTCTATTCAGAGCTCGTAGGCACACACAGTCAATATCGACTGGAAAGTACGTATGTGGAACGCAGTTTTTATACAAATTTTGCACTTTAACATTTTCATCTCATCACATAGACAATAAGTAAATACCTACGCATAGAGCGGTGATTGTTGTTGTACGTACAAAGCGTTAAATATTATATATGTGCTGCAGTATAAAGAAGTGGCTTGAATAACAAATGGCTGGCTGTAAAAACTTTCAAACTTTTGGCTACATAATGAAAGAATTATATCATTACAGAATGTATATTTACAAACAAAAATTTCGATTTACAAAGATTGTTTATGAAATTGAGGAAAGGATCCCTAAAATTCTTATTAATTCCTTACAGATAGTCAAATGCCAATGGTACCTTAGGATTGAACCTTTATTATTATTATTATCTTTCTGATACTAGCGAAGAATTTCTACATATTCTGGTTAAAGTTTATCAATACAATAATTGTATCTATTTCTTTTCAGAAATCTATATTATTTTTGTAAAAAAATCGAAAGAATTAGTAACGTCTGTTCAAAAACTAAAATAATAAAAAGTACCGAGGATAAAATATACATTCGTAAACTTGCTCCGTTAGCCGTATTGAAAATCTGGCAAGTTCTCAGACGAGACGCGGCGTAGTACAGGGTGCAACATGCAAAAGCCATTGAGTAAAGCGAGTGAATGGATGTTCCTTCGAATGCCATTGGCACCGCATTGTGGCCGACGAACGTGACTATGACATAACTTTAGATATGAATTATTGCTGCACTCCGTTAACCATTGCTGTTGGTTAGATTTTAGTATTTTACGTACAATATTGACATTCCATGTAAAGATGAAGGATGGATGGCTCTACAATACGACTCCAACATAATATGGTGTGAGATAAATACAGGAGAGTGATGAAGGTTTGATTGTATCTTAGTAGTTATGGTATTTAAAGATGTCAGAGATACATTACGTGGGGCGCACTAAAAGTTTCCGGAATGAATAAGAAAAAAATACTATTAAAGGTCAAAAATGAATTGATTGTTTCTCAAAATATTCTCCCTTTGCGTCAATGCACTTTTTCATGCGATTAAACTAATTTTGAAAACTTTTGTGCCACTCCTCCGTGGTGACCTCAAAAACGTGTTTTTCATACTCTTCGACAGCCTCTTCTGGTGATGAAAATTGTTGACCGCGTAATTGGTTCTTAATTTTTGGGAACAGAAAAAAGTCACAAGGTCCCAGGTCGGGGCTGTATGCAGGATGGCTCATAAGTTTTTCACCTTCAAAAATTCGTTTGTTTGTCTGGCCGTGTGGGAACTAGCATTGTCGTGGTGCAAGATGATACGACGTTTCCGGTTATTTTTACGGAGTTCGTCAATAATTGCCGGCAAACAAATGGTCGTGTACCAGTCACTATTCACGGTACGACGATTCTCTAAAGCAACAGTAGCCACGTGTCCAGTTTTATTAAAAAAAGAAGCAATCATCCGCTTAGATGCACTTTTCACGCGCGCCGCCTTGGTTGGCTTCGGCTCATCTAGAAAGACCCATACGCGTGATTTCTGCTTTGTTTGGGATTGTAGCAATAAATCCATGTTTCGTCACCTGTTACTATGTCCCACACCAAATTTGACGTACCTTCGTTGAATCTGGTAAGCATGGTACTGCACCAAGTGACGCGGTCCGTTTTTTGAGCCTCGGTCAAATTGTGTGGGATCCACCGTGAGCACAGCTTTCTCACACCCAAATGTTTGTTTAGGATTGATTGTATTTGTCTCATGCCTATGTCTAAGGATGCGCGAATCTCATGGTAGGTCACATGCCTGTCTGTTTCAATCATACGGCGCACAGCATCGATGTTTTTGTTGTTCACAGCGGTGGACGGGCGACCATCGCGAGATTCGTCACTGAGATTGACACGACCGCGCTTGAATTCTGGAAACCAGCTATAAATAGTCGTCTTGCATGGTGCTTCATCCCCAAAAGCAGATTGAAGCCGAGCGATGCTCTGTTGAGCTGTCAAATTATACTTAAAATCGCAGAAAATCATACTACGAAAATTTTCCCGAGTTTAATCCATGTTAATGTAGACACGCAATTTTTAAAATAGCGCCACAATGTAAAAACAATTGACAGTCAGATGAAACAAACTGCATTCTACAGCCAAAGAGTTAAATTTTCTAATGTTGTAGTTACTTTTTAAATATTGTTTATGTAAGTGGCCAGTTCCGGAAACTTTTAGTGTGACCTATGTACAATAGGGTAATTATCTGTGTTATTATCTGTGCTTTAATTTTGTTGCATGTTGTGTTTTCTTTAAAATAGCTATACATACAAGGAATGACACAACATTTATGTATACATACAATATACTATAAATGATCATTTTTATTGTATTGAATGTATTACAAAAATATTACATTTATATGCTGAGTAAAAATACATCCAAGAATGAATCCTGCCCAGAAACCTAGACACATGCTGCTCTGATTATTTGACAGAGATATTACTGCTAGCTCTCTGGTCACTTGAAGCCTAGACCAAACGCGTGCATGTAGAAGTTACAAGCACAATAACATTTTTACATCATATTTTATGAGAAAAAAATAAATGTGAATATAAAATAATTGGCAAGCCACACGGCATTTTCACGGAATTTTTCGTGATCGTACCTCACTCTATCATTAACTTTTGCTATGGGTTTTGCATGCCTACTGCTTTAGAATGCGAAATTTAACATTTTCTAGATGAACTCTATACCTATTCCAAATTCCAAATCACACATGTCAAATGATCTTAGGCTATGTGTACTATTAAATACATTCATATTACCTGCTATTGAGAGTACTATTGTGAGGTATTTTGGTCCCACTGGACTTTTTTAGGAAGATTTATAATATGTTCATCATATTTAGACCGAGCTCAGTTTCATCGGTAGGTACTGTATATTTCAAAGACGGTTATGCAACAGCCACAAACACCGGCAAGTGAAGCTAGGAGTTCCTTCGACGGTGCATTGGTTCAAATATCCGTCGTTCGGGCGATGGCTCGCCGACACGAAGGAGGAAGGAGATTTCAATGCGCTTGATTTATAGGCCACATAATGGGCCATTGCGTTGCATTCGCTGCATGCAACGGTTACCGTCGAACTAAGGGGCCAAACATTTTCGTTCATTTATGAACGGACTACCTAGACTAGATTAGTTTCACATAGTTTATTTAAGAGCTGGGTTAATTTGTTGACTTTGAGATTTAAATTTGTTCAAACTATTTTTTTAATGTAAATATGCGTTCACGCCTGCAGAGGTTTGGTAATAGGTAGGTATTTTATTACTAAAGTACCTACCCACTTTTCACCAATGTATTTTTAATACCTAAACGTGAAATGTGGTGAGCACATAGCGGGACCTGGGTCCTGTATTCATACCTCTAAACCAATTTTAGGGACTGCGGGTTCTTCGAGCTGAAAAATATGTAAGTAAATTTTGCAGAATCTATTTGAAACAAAAGTTCAAGTGTGAACCTGACTCCGAACCGAGCTATTACTGGTACATATTTTTTAGGTTTTAATGGTGAGAATCAATAAAAATAAGGCACTCATATGAGTATTTATGAATAAAAAGTATCTATGAGAAAAATATTTCAGAATTCAGCTTTCTTCGGGGACATATTGCAGTCATCAGAAAGGGAACTTTTCACTGCACTTGTCTTGTGCAGTATTCACTCAACTTCAAAGGTATGTAATGGAGCTCCACAGTTATGTAAATATTGATCGATGAGTGTTAACAGTACCTATCTACTTGTAAATATTGATCGATGAGAGTTCCTGGTGCGATCGGCACTGTCTTTGTTATATGTCATTGGCAAATTGGAAAGTTAATTTATGGCTCCCATTCCTGAGCATACTTCGGTTGACACCCGAAATAGGACGGATTTTCTTATTTCCGATCGATTGGGAGCCTTTCCTAACTATACCTACGTATATCGTTTACGCCAACTTTAGTTGAAGGCAATTTCCTTACTACTTAGACCAGCTATAAGTGAGCTCCCTTTCAATGCTTGAGGTCTAGGTTCGATTCTCGGTGACGTACATATTTAATTACAAGCCCAACGGTGAAAGAAAACCTCGTTAGCTACCTCACAGTCTGGTTCGGCAATAGGTTGACTACCTGTCTCGTTAAGGAGTTCAAAAATACAATATTGTAAAGTGAATATAACTCCTCGAATTAAAACCTAAATATGGTTAATATTTATATTCTATCTGTAACTTGAATGATGCATGTTTAAACTTTAAGCTTTGCGAAATAATACGTCGCGCATGTGTGTGTATAGTATATTTGAAACGCAAAGTGGTGCGTTATTCAAGTTAATAGCCATTAGTTTGGTTCGTTAGCGGAATATTGCTAACGAATGTGCGGCGGGCGCGCATTCCGATGCTTACGCGAGGCGGAACGCTCAATTAACACCGCACACATGTCTTAGGGTCTGAGCAGACATGATTTTGTGAGTGCATTGTTGCATCGCATTAGAGATTTTTTGCGTTTGATCGCGGTATCGGAATCACTCGTTTTAGAGATTTCATAGATACTGCTTTGCGTTTTAGTGACTTGCTGCGTTTGCGCGTTTCGGCGATAGGATGGGCGTGCGGAGAGGTGATGCGAGAGGCTTTCCATTAGTAAAATATTTTTTTAAATCGGTGCATTAGTTCTATTCTTTACAGACAAACATACAAATATACAAAAAAACTTTCCTTCTGTGTGTACATTTTATAATCTTGTAAATACCGTACTTATTTAAATACTGTACTTATAGAAACACTACCTATCATTGTTATAATATGAAACAAATTGTAATAAGTATAAAGAGAGACTGCCGATCCCACAGTCAAACTGTTGATACAGTTTTGTGGGGCATTGCATGTAGCTTTAAGTATAATTGGGTGCTTATTAATTAAATAAATAATAAAAAATAATAATATTAATATTTTTAAAGTGAAAAGTTTAGTCTTAGAGAGTTAAACTTTGTAGTCGAGAAAGGCGATTGCAAATATATTTTACACATTTATTTCACAAACGAGGAAAACCTTGGCTTATTAAGGAGAATCTGGGAACAGAGGAAGCTCAGAAGTCGAGCTGCCGTGATGGGGATGATTAATATTGCTCATTTGCGGCACGCGCCCGCTCGGCGGACTGCCACGGCTATACGGGCTCCCAACTCCACGCGGCGATGGTACGTGCCCGTCTCAACGTACATCGTTTACGCTTCCGCACCGAGAATTTATTAGATTCCACCCTATTTCTACCTTTTATCTCTATTATGTATTAAATGTACCTAATGGCGTTACGTTTCTGATACGTTATAATGTTACCGGTAACGTTTCTGAATATTTTATTTACGTTTTCTGACGATACAAGCGAACGCCGCCTTTTTTATCGATGGAAAGTGGCAGGAGCTGGGAGCAAATAACATTATTGGTGTAATTGGTTTCTAATGCCACGTAAACCCCCTAAACGTGTTGGAAGAGTGGACCGAGAGATAAAGTGCCCGGACGCTCTCGCAGATTTCGCTTCAATTTTATATTTTCTTTTCCCTCTAGTTCACTGTTGTTACTGTAAATCGATTTATGTTTCGATATAAGTGTTACTCTAGATTTTTTTAACTGTAATTGATAGACATTAATATTATTATTATTTTTAAAGAATCATCAGATATTTTTGAAATACATAAAGAACGTGTACGTATATGTATTTACTATGAAGTGTCGGCTACTTTTTGAATCTACTGATAAGTGATGTATATAAATAATAGTAAATACGCATAAGAATTATTTGTTTGTCCATAAATCTGAGTTGCTCCAGGAGGAGGGTTAGATGTAGGTACATTCGGTGCTTCGACCCCCTTATTGTATCGGGATTAAGTAAATCCGGCGTGAGGCACTCGCTCCGGCAATCCGGTGTATTTTTTTCATTTAAAAGAGGGAAAAAAGGAGAAATCCCATGACTTACTCACGAAAAGTTAAAAATAAAACTTACATTGACAAAAAATCGGATCAAGAAGCAAAATAACGACAAGTGCTGTATAGTGAAAAAATCTTTATGAATAGATTTCGTCAGCCTGGAGTCTATTGAAAACTAACCTTTCGGAGATAATATCAAAATAAAGTCAGTATCCAATACCATTTCAAATTTATTTTGAATAAATAGTAATGTGTAAAAACGTAAAATAGCCATAAATATTATTAACTGATTGTTAATTTACGGATACCTAAATGGACGAATCCAACTCAAATAAATCGGTTCCAATTAGTATACTGAGCAGTATAACTATCTGGATTATTTGTGTCCATCTTGTTATATCGTATAACAAATAGTATAACTAGGTGGATAAACCCCAAATTTCGAACCATATATATAAATATATAAATACTCAGACCGGTAGGTATAACGCCACAAAATACTATTGCATGTAGGTACGTCCATATTTTACTTAGCAGCATTTTTAATGCACAATGACCCCTCAATGCCCTAGTATATCGTGGAACATATGAGACCGCGCTATCATCCGGCAAGGGGCACGGATGCTTAGAATTTTTCAGTGCAATGCTCCTGTCGTGGTCGAATCCTTGTAAATTTATGACCCTTGCTGACGGTGGCCACTGCGAATACCGGATAGCAAGCCTTTGTACATGTCTCCTCGGAAGATGTACTTAGGAGGTATTCATGATACACCGCTATGTGACGCTACGTAGTGTGAAAAATTGTTGAAGGCCGTCTATACGATAGTGAAATATCCCTTCTGATAATGTTTTTTTTTTAATATTTTGTATGAGGACTGCTTCTGAAGAAAATATGCTTCGATGTTCATCTACACCAAATTATTATAAATTATATACCAAAGTAACTCTGTATGTCAGTCTGTTTGTTACCGTTAGTTGTAATGAAACGAAATAAAAAAAGGAAGTTAAAAGTGTTATTATTATTAATTGTTTTTCTTTTTTTTTCTTCGAAACACAGACACATCCGTAAGTTTTCGCTAAAATTCACGGATCTAAGCCATTATTATTAATTAGGCAAGCAGTTTACAACTGATAAAAGCCTGTATCCAGGTGTTCTTCACTCAAGCTGTCTTATTACAGGATATGTATTTGACCAGTTTATTTTTCAATTGATTAACATTGGTGCTGGACTACTTTTTCTGGTAGCTTATTGCATGATCAAAATATCCAAAATAAATCTTTTACCCCCTTTACCTTAAACCTTTTATCCCCGAAATCATATTTATAAATAATTAACAAAATATCATCCAAATAGTATCAGTTGCGAAAGATTTTCCCGTAATGTAAACATTCAAAGTCAAAGTCAAAGTCAAAATGTTTTATTCAAAATAGGAACTTACAAGTCCACTTATTGAACGTCATTTCAACTCCACCGCTTCAGCATGTATGGTTGAGGAGAAGAAGCGGGGCAAGAAACTCCTCAACACAATATTCTTTTAATCAATTGTTACTTAATACTAAATTGGGTTACATAGTTTCGTTTGTTTTTCGCTATCGTATTGCGCTGGACTGGAGGAAATCTGTTCCAAGCATCATTGTCATTTATATAATCGTCTAGTTTGTAATATGCCATTTTACAAAGTACATGTTTAACATGAGTTTTGAACACAGTTTCAGGCAATTTAAAAATTTGTTCTGGTATTTTATTATAAAAGCGTATGCAAAGCCCCACAAAGGAATTATTAATTTTACTTAATCGTGACTGAGGTTGATCTAGTTTATTTTTATTCCTAAGATTACAATTATGCCTGTCACAGTTTTTAGTATACAGTAATATGTTTTTCCGTACATACATAATGTTTTCATAAATGTACTGACAAGGCATTGTTAAAATATTAATTTCTTTGAACAGTTCTCTTAGGGAATCACGACATCTTAACTTGTAAATGGCGCGTACAGCCCTTTTTTGTAAAATAAAAATAGATTCTGCATCAGCAGCTCTGCCCCACAGCAAGATGCCATAGGACATTATACTGTGAAAGTAGCTAAAATAAACGAGTCTTGCTGTGTCTACATCAGTAAGCCATCTGATTTTTCTGACGGCATAAGCAGCTGAGCTCAGTCTGTTAGATAATGCAGAAATATGAGAATTCCATTGAAGTTTGGAGTCTATCGTTATCCCCAAAAAAACTGTATTATCAGCGAAATCTAATTTGTCATTGTTTAAAATTATCTCATTCTCTACTCGTCTAACATTAGGGAGTACAAACTTAACACATTTGGTCTTCTTAGCGTTGAGCACTAGATTGTTTGCAGTGAACCATGTGAGAATCTGTTGAAGAGTGTCATTTACCTCGTCGAGCTTCTGAGCTTGTCTATCTACTTTGAAAATCAGAGATGTATCACCAGCAAACAACACTATCTTTGACAAACTCTCTACCATGAATGGAAGATCATTTATATATACAAGGAAAAGAAAAGGACCAAGAATCGAACCTTGAGGCACCCCAATTTTTACGGGTGCGCCCTGTGATTTACAATCATTTATTTTTACTTTTTGTATCCTATTTTCGAGACAGGTCTCATGATCTACGCATTCAAATGCTTTTGATAGATCGCAAAAAACTCCAATTGCGTTTTGAGATTTCTACCAGGCATTAAAAATATTCTTGAGTAATGCTATTCCAGCATCCGTGGTTGAACGACCTTTGGTGAAGCCAAATTGCTCGTTATGAAATAAGTTATTTAGATTGAAGTGTGAAATCATTTGATCAAGCAATAACCTTTCAAAAACTTTGCTAAGTACTGGTAAAACAGAAACAGGTCTATAATTTGAGGGGTCTTTTTTCTCTCCTGATTTAAAAAGAGGAATAACTTTACTATGTTTCATTAGATCAGGAAATAATCCTTTGTCAATACAATTGTTAAAGATATAAGCTAAATATGGTGCTACTAAGGTTATGATGAAGCTACATACCTTAACAGACATGCCCCATATATCTTCAGTACTTTTAAGTTTAAGTGCTCTAAAAGTTTTAATAGCGGTATCCGGACTAGTGTGTCTAGATATAAGAGATTCGTTACAGCTATTTACATTTTTTCGTAGAAAAGTTATTGCAAGAGATGTGGATGAGTTCAGATGTTCTGTTGTTTTAAAAGGTATATTAGTAAAAAAATGTTCAAATTCCCTAGCCACATCCTCACTCTTGGTAAATAGGCCGTGGTCCGTTTGAATAGCTAAGTCATGGTCACATTTTTTCACTCTACCCGTTTCCCTGTTTATTACTTTCCAAACAGCCTTTATTGTGTTATCCGATTTTTTAATAGTATTACTTATGGACATTGCTTTTGCACAAGCACAAACCTTTTTGAATGTTTTAGAATAGTTTCTAACATATTTCACAAACTTTTCATCATGGGTATATGATCGCTTTTCATACAATTTAAATAATTTGACCCTGCTTTTACGAATACCAATGGTAGCCCATTCGCTAAATTTAAATTTATTAGAAAGTATTTTATTTTTAAGTTCAAAATGTAAATCAAATTCCTCGGTTAAAACAGAAAAGAATTTCTTAAAATAGCCGTTTGGATCAGAATCAACAGGATCGGGCAAAGGTAACTTACACTCTAGTGCTCTTTTATACTTCTCTATTTTACATACTGTGCTGTCACAGTCTTATCTGGATTTTTACTGATAAATCGCGATTGTCCACAGGGAGTAAAATACACTGACCGCTGTGATCGGATTTTAGCTTATTTATTATAGTTTTACTATTAGGAATACAATTACAATAGATATTGTCAATGCAAGTTGCCGAAGTTTCTGTGATTCTGGTAGGATCTGTAAATACATTCATTAAATTAAAAGATTTTAATAAACTTAATATCCTAGTTTTATACAAGCTTGGTTCAAGCAGATCCACGTTAAAATCACCACAGACCACAACACTTTTACTATTTTTACTTAACAACTTTAAGACCTCATCCATTTTGTTTTCAAAATTATCAAAATTTACACTATAAGGGGGTCTGTATACGCATACAATGATGTGTTTCTCCAACTCAACGCATGACAATTCAATAGTACTTTCCACCGATAATTTAATTACGTCCTGGTGGTCTTTCGCTTTGATATTATTTCTAACAAAAATTACGGAACCACCACGTGCGGCCAATCGCCGATTGAAAGTACTGACAGCTGTATAATTTACAAACCCAAACATCATTTCTGTGACTCTAAGCCAATGTTCTGTCACACAAAAAATATCAACTTTTTCGTATTCTAAGAATAGTTCTATTTCTAATTCTTTGCTGGAAAAGCCTTGAATGTTTTGATGAACTAACTTTAAAGATCTATGCTTTTCCTTCGTCTTACAGATGATAATGTTATGGCCAGAAAGTCCCTGATTTACAGAATTTACAGGTTTGGGACTTTCTGCTGTCGTACTTAACAGTTTAAATTTACATTAGTAGTGCTACTAACAGGTACAAGTGACTGTGTTATACTGCTTATAACAATGTCGTGTATATATGGAGCTAACAAAGTAGCTAGTCGTCACTTAGATTTATTTGACAGATACATTGTATCCCTAGTCATCCTAAAATGTGTAATAATTTTGTTAATGTCATAATACAAAATAGCGTCGCTATGACGGCATGTCGTGTTGAAAATAAATGAATTTATATTATAAATAGTCTTATTGTAATTATTATGTTCTTCCGACAAATTCTGACAATAAGGAAGAGTACATAAGATGAATTTGCAACCCTGTTTCTTGTTTAAGTTGAGAAGCAACTCAATATTTTTATTAAATTCTAGCTTACTGCTATGCATAATACTACCTGTCATTACAGGTATGGTAGTACATTCATCCCATTTTTCATTGCATATTTTGTCAACTATATAGCTGAATGAAGCATCAGGATAACACATGCTGATCACCTGCTGGTCCATACATTTGTCAAGGTACGGTCCTAAGCCAACCCCTAATTTATCTGAATACACTACAGTATTTAAAATTGGTTTATTCTTAAAATTGTTACTTAGGTACCTACTCATGTTTAAAATCTTTCACATTATTAAATTCTTTACCGACACCTTTCAAAACACCTCAATGTCGCGTGACTGTTGCATATTAGTATATCGTGTAAAATGTAATAAACTGGATATCGATATTACCCATCCATAATGACAACTACAAATGACTTTAAGAACAAAGTTTATGTTTACAAACTTTGACCTTATTGTAATGGAAGAATTATTGATAGTTACTGGGTTCATGTTTGAAGGGTAGAGTACATGTAAAACACGCCAAATAATACAGACTTATACTCTAAAAGATTAAAAAGTTTTCAGGAAAATTATAAGTAGGTAATCAAGAACTAAAAGGCTCATATAAAATCTATATAGCGAACGCAAAATGTAACAGCTTTACCATCCTCTTAGTTTTGCTTCAAGTATAGTTGATTAAGTATACCCATGTACCCATAATGAAAAATTCTCAATGTTGTCTGTTGACTATATCTAATATATTGTATGTGCAACTGCTTCAAGTAACTTTTTGCATAATGGAGTTTGTCTAAGAAAAAACATTAGTATTTTTAAACTAAAAAGTACCTACGCAAAACTACCTACGAACAATATTGAATGATTTAGTCAGAGAGATTTAAATATACTAGGGCAATTTAAATCTCTCTGGATTTAGTTAAATCTGTGAACGATTTAGCTCTAAGTGCGACAGAAAGTCCTCTCACTGCGATCTGTACGAGAGTAAAGGAAATAAAGTTTTGATTTATGCAAGCGAAATGTGTTTGAAACAGCGAACGCTGTAAGCACTCGACCCGTCGCGACAAATTTTCCTCTGTCAAGGCTATTCAATGGCATTTACGTGAATCTGCAAAATAAACGGTGATGGCCTTGTCTAGACGACCGTTCATTTTATTTGAAAATTACGTTACTTTAATTTAGGATCAATAAAGTCAGGTTTTTCGTTATTGTTATTCATCGAAATTTTAGGGGACACATATTTTAGTACCAATATACAATCAATAAAAACATAATCCAGTCAAGCATCACATACCCCAGGTGGAAAAGGATAATATCTATTCCCATTGTCTCTGAATCGTGATACTTGACGGTTTATACCCTAGCGACACTTTTGACAAACACATTTAATGCCACTACCGTAGTAGCCTGCCTATCATTCTTGTGTTGGTTTGCAGAGCACCTAAGTGCACTTATGAGCAGTTTACCAGATTCTCAAGTGTCGTTGTGTCATTACCATTAGCTATTCTTATATCTTTCTTTTTTAATATCTAAGAACTTACGTAAAAATTAAGTCATTCAGCAATGTCATTTACGTCATTCGCAGATGCACATAAAATTGATGAGCGAAAAAACTTTGTTCTAGAATCCCGTACGCCGATAAGATCACCCCGGAGCCAATCTTAAACAACAATGCAGACCGAGATACAAAGGCGGACTCGATCAGGAACAGTTATAATAGCCAATTCAAAGTTGGCATCTACGGCTGGCGCAAGAAATGCCTTTACATTCTCGTCATTGCGCTTATGCTTATGATGATCATTAATCTGGCGCTCACTCTGTGGGTTCTTAAAGTTTTGGATTTTAATTCGGTAAGTCAATGATTTTTAAATTATAAAGTAGCTAAACACAGGGGTGTAGTATGAGATGACACCTAAACGCACAGAATACGATTAGTTCCTAAACTTCAATCAATTAATTACCTAAAGGACCATATTTTAAGATGATAGATAGATTTTCAATTAGAAATCACATATATCGCACAAATATTTTCCACTTTGACACATCAACTACTCAGGTTATTAGTTCAGTGACGTTAGTATTGGTGTTGCCAGATACATTTTCGTAATAAAAACTCAGTCTTATCTTTCAGTAGCCAAACCTAGCACTCTATAGGTTTTTTTTCCAACCTTTTTGGTAGCTAAGTTAACTGTAGCTATAAAACCTGTAGCTATAAAGATTACTAGGTATTTTGTAAAGTTTTCATTTCCCTTTAAGCTTTACTAGGTAGTTTTGGAAAATACCTATAAGTTAAAAAGTAAAAATATTAATTTCTTGATATTTTTACTTTAGGAAGGTATGGGCCAACTTCGGATAGTACCTGGAGGAATTCAGCTCTTGGGGCAAGCTCTGGTGCTCGACTCGTTGTTCGCGTCCAGCATAAAGTCCAGAAGAGGCCAGCCGATAGCCGTGGAATCTTCTAGAAACTTCACAGTTTCTACTCGGGACTCACATGGCCATTTACAGAGTAGGTTATTTTTAGGTGAGTGCGTTACGTGTGTCACGTACATACGTTAATTTATTTTATTTGGGACACCAAACAATTAATAATTAATTAATTAATTATACAATTTTTAGGTATAGATCGTAATAATCCACTGTGCTATTGTTTTCCTCACGTATGAAGTTTATAGGCCCTATTAAATTAGGCTAATGGTACAAGTACCTCCTAAAGTTTTCACTTCTCTTTAAGCTTTACTGGGTAGTTTTGGTAGAGATCCCTATGTTAAAAAGTAAAAATATTAATATGCCATATAATATATAGATGCCTTAAATATATTGATTATTAATTTATTATTATTATTAATTCCTTGATATTATTACTTTAGGAAGGTATGGGCTGTTTCCCCTTATTTACTAGTGTAAATTAAGTTAAATGATTGTGTTTACATTTACGCAGGTCATGACCGTTTAGAAGTGAACGCGGGTCGGCTAGAAGTGCGTGACTCCCGCGGGGCACTTATTCTGGGCGCGTCGCAGGACGCCGTCACAGTGGGGGCTGACACTTTGGTGGTGGCGAGCCCTGCCGGAGCTACGTTCCACACTGCGGTCCAGACATCCCTTGTTAAAGCACCGCCATCGAAACAGCTAGTGTGAGTTGCTTTAAACTTGGTAGTAAGTATTTTATGATCTATTTGCGTCATCGAATATCACCGAAATCAAAGCTATTACAATAATCGGGATACACGACCGTTGGTTTTACGTGAAACGTCAATTAAAGTATCGGTTTTGGTATCAAACTCTATACTTACTATAATATGACACCACAATTACGTCTTCATTTTTATATTTCTGTTATGGCAGCCATATATTTCTGACGATTTTGATACAACTGTCGGTAGGCTCTACCAATATTCCATTATCCAAAAATATCATATTCTATACAGAATATAAGTATTTTTCCTGTACGCGGGGGAGATATGAGCTACGAGGATAATCTTCCACACTCGCAAATCACGACTAATTCATATTACCCTGCTTTACGTAGCGTCTGTAGCTACCTGTGATGTTGCGCTATTATACTATAACAATATAGGTTTTAGCACCTTGCTACGTAAACCACAAATAATAATTGTGATCCACAATCTAAATTTTTTTTATTACATTTTTTTTACATATTGCAGCCTAGAGTCGCCAACGCGGTCACTGGAGATGCATGCAGCACAAAATATAGCATTAGAGTCTCGGGCCGGAGACATCAGTGCCAGCTGCCTGTCCACCTTTAAATTAAAATCCGTCGCTGGTTCGGTGAGTTTAAATCGGCCCGAACACGATTCAGTTTTTTTATATTATTATATATCTTATTTATATATTATTGGCTATTATATTCTACCTCTACATGATTGATCATGATGAGAATGGTTGACGTTGTATTTATTCTTACTATTTTAGTAAAGCTGTTACTATTTACCGAAATCAGAAAAAGAGTTTCATAAAACTTCCAAATATGCATTCCAAGCTTGCAGCTAGCTCCGTATCTAAGCAACCTATAACTAATCCTGCTAGGATGGAAATCTTATCCAACTTGTTTCTTATATGCCTATGTTACAGTGAATAACAGGTACTTATACGTATTCGAAACTTATCCGACGTCGAACATCTTCAAGATGATTTAAGTAGGTTTGAAGAATATTGTATTAATAACAAACTTCAACTGAATGTGTCGAAATGTTTCTGTATGTCGTTTACACGTAAACGGACACTAATTGGTAATGGCTACTCACTACTGGGACAAAATGTGAATAATGTGGATGTAATCAGAGACTTGGGTATTGTTCATGATAGCAAACTTCTATTTGATAAGCACATCGAACAAATAGTAAACAAAGCCTCTAAGGCACTTGGTTTTATAATTAGAACATCAGCCGAATTTAATTGCCTCAAATCGATTAAAATATTATATTGTGCATTTGTCAGAAGCCACCTGGAATATGCTTGGCAAGTGTGGAACCCGCAATATGAAATTTATAAATCACGAATTGAGAGCATTCAAAGGCGATTCTTACGCTATTTAGATTTTAAGGCGCATCAACGGTCTATTGACTACCAACACAGGTGTAAAAGGTACCATTTTGTACCACTAGAGCATCGCAGGTTTATTAATGACATCTGTTATTTGATAAATCTGATGAATGGGGCCATTGATTGCCCTGAACTCCTGTGTAAAATTGGACTCAGGACTAATCAAATGGGTTTTAGACAGCGTCCACTACTACAAGTACCGTTTGCTCGCACTAATGCTCGTCAAAATGCATTCTTGCCACGCACCTCCAAATGTTTCAATTATATCTCTACTAATCACGACATTGATATATTCTGTACAAGCACGTCTGTTGTTAGAAGAGCCCTTGTTGAGGAATGTTTTAGCTAGACCAACAGTAACTTGATCAAAGTATTAGATCAATTACTTAGTATGAGTGTGATTTTCTGATCTAGTGTTATTGTTTGATTGTTTTTGTTTTTTTTTCCCTGTCATTCTAGCACTGGCTGCTTTTACTGGTCTGCTATATATATGCTATATTATTATATTTATTTAATTAATGTAGTATAAATGAAATTTATATGTGGAGACTTATCATCAGCAACACAGTATCTTTATATTTATTAATGTAATTAGTTCTGTAAGTTTTCCTAAAAATAAATAAATAAATAAATAAATAACCGTTTTCAACTCGTTTTTACTGATCACCTATGTTCTTCTAATTAGTATTTCAGGAATAACGAAAAGTTAAAACCAATTCAACTTTTGCCTGACGAAAGAGCTCCCCCCATGTCTAGGTGATGGAAGACCAAAAATACGCAACCGTCAGAACCAAACATTATTGCACCTTAGAGTTTTTAATAGTAACAAAGGTGTTTAATAAAAGCTCGTTTTCAGACATAATATATTATTATCTACAGATTCGGTTGGACGCTCCCAGCATATTCATGCCAAAGCTTAAGTCGGCACTGCCACTGCCACCGTCAACGCCGCACACGCACGACCCTCACCACCAGAATATCTACCAATTGTGCGCATGCGCAAACGGAAAGCTGTTCCTCGCTCCCCCCCACGGTGCCTGCGCTGCAAGAGAGGAGAGTCTCATTTGTCGATGATGAATTTATTTTCTATTTTCCCGATGTGGGGAGAAAAGGACCTTGTTAGAATTTGGTTTTGTGCGCATCTTTTTAATTGTGAAATAAATTCTCACACTCTGGAATTACCACTTACTGAATGTAACGATTGTGTAGTTTTTGTACGTAGGTATTTAAAATGGCCTTGCCAGTTGTTAATTTCATTTGTTTAATTATCTAATTTTAATTGTGTTAGTGTAAATATAAAATTAGTAGGTACTTATTGATGTATTGTAACTTTTAATGAAATTTATTTGTGTCTAATCTTTTCATCACACGTTAGGTGAAATGCTATATTCATAACTCAGCCGAAGCCAAAAGGAATCAGGGCCTTAAATAATAATTCTATCAAATCGAAGACAGGCTTAGATACAACGATGGCATTAAATATTTTGTACTTGTAGGAAATTATATACAGTAAAGATAAATTATAACATTTATAACCCTAACATTAATTAAGTGACGTTATTATGTTACGTAAGTTATATGATTGGCTAAATAAAATATCACAACGACATTCTATTGTGTATCAAATAAGATATTTAAACATTAATAACAACTAGTGCCTTTTGGAACTGCAATTATAGAGTAGGTGGCAAGGCGAATTAATCAATTTACAGAAACATTTGGCTTGCTTGTTGTAAAAGACGGTGTTAGCTCGACTTATGAATTTAAAAAGTAACTATGAAAGACGACTGGAACTAACCACTTATGGATTTTTGTCTATCTGTCAACCAATCAAATCAAAAACCAGTGGATAGATTTTTTTTAGTTTTACGACGTTGGAAAAGTCAGGGTCCAACTTAAAAATAGTTTGTACCTACTACCACGCTATGTCATTGTGAAAATGGGCAAAAAAGCTATATGAGTTTTTTTTATTTTTAAACAGATAAAGCGGTTGTTAGAATAATGAAATAATCATTAATTGTCTTTTAGTTCAGCCGTTTTTATTTGAACTTTGACTGAGAGTTTGGAGGTCTGTAAAAAAGGTCAGTGATTTAAGAATTTAATTCTCAAACGTACTAACCTACTTTACAAATGTCAAAACTTAAATATCAATAATACATATTTTATGTCAAGCAGCTCACGTCTACCGAAAAGTTAGTCACTGTCTACGAATAAGGAATTCCTTATTCGTAGGTCAGTCATCTTTTAGTATAAAAGGGTACCTATAAAATGGTCTTAGGGATCAGTACTTTTTACTACTAATCTGCTATAAATATTACATCTTGCTATGACTATTTTTTGTATAGTTCTCCCCTAGAATCATGTATAAGATACTATTACGATATAGATGTCCTCTTGTTAAACATAATACCTAAATATAGTATATTTAGTTGTGGTAAACAATATTGTTGATATTTATGTAAATATACTTTATAGAAAAAATATGAATATATAAATATGCGTATTATGTCACAGCTTCTTTTCTTATTCCTTTGTAGAGAAAAACCCAATTACTTTATTATACTACGCCTTTGAGTATTAAACCAACCGGAGACGCCACTGGGCACTGACAGGCGTTCCCCTCTGCCAAAAAAAAGTGTCGGTCAACGCGCACACCTGTTAAATACAACTAGTTTTTTTGAGTTCACGGAGTGCTTGGATTGATGAATGTATTTGTGTGCATCTAGTTCAAGCTAGCGTTTAATTGTTTTGTCAAAAAATGCGTTTGTTTTAACATTATTTGTGTTTGTTTCCTCGTCCCCCCCGCAGAAATTGGCAGACTTTTTTGCAAAGGAACTAGTGCGCGTGACGTCTCCTGTTGGTTTAATACTCAAAGTACCACGCGTAACAGAAAAAGCGCAATTGCTCATACACCCCAATTAGTATATAATATAAAAAATATATAATGCGATCGAACTTTAGTTTTGTCTAACCAATTTTCTTAAATATCGATGAATAATATCACGCTAATTCATTTTTCGGAAAAATTTAACACATATTCAAAATATCTGAAATCGATTAGGTAGTCGATACTGAACAAACTAATTTCAGGAATTGCGCTTATTCTGTTACATATTGTATAGGCAAGTGGTAATTTACTATAATTTATTTAGTCTCCCTGTGTATACCTTATCTATAAAAGAAAAAAAATCCTTTAAGTAATAGTAGTTGATAATTGTCAGTTGATAATGAATCTTCCCCAAAAGCAATTTCTCATAGAAATGTAAGAGAAATTCTTAATTGAATCGTGCCGGTAAAACAGCGCAACCCACTTAATTATGTTATATCCGAACTCAGAATAACTTCAAAACTTTATTGCTTAAATAGATTTTATAAAATGTTACTTAGTTTACGATACTTTTCTAAGTTTCACAGGATGTCAGCGTAACGCTTCCAAAAACGAAGACAGGTGGTAAATTGGTTATGCTGGGTGTAGGGTTTGCTTATTGTGTAGGCTCACAGTTAATGATAGTTTATGCACGCACTGGCTCAATATCACACCGAGTATCCTCCGTCCGCAGTCACACGTACTCCGCTATCTCCCGGATCCGTGACAGTGACAGTTAACCCGTCGAGGTCCGTGCCTCTCGGGTTTTAACCCTATACTCGTGTGCATGAGACAATGTATGTTATCTATTTATAGATACACAAACACTACATCCCTTCCTTACAAATAAATTTATTTAATCAAATGAGAACATAACATAATGTTGACAATACTGTTAACAAGAAGAAGTACACACTATGTTTTCTTTTTCATACTTGCAGTGGTACTAAGTATTTAATTATTCGTTTTGCGTTCCTGACTCATGTTGTATTTCCATGTTGTCATCATCCTGAACAGCCTGCCATTGCCCTTCAACTTTCTTTAAATGAACTATATTTCGGCGTAGTCTTTGTCCCGTCTCTTCATTTCTAACGGTAACATCTCCGCCATCCGACTTTTCCACAACATGCGGTGTCGAGCTGTAGTTAGCTGTCAGTTTATTCGATTTCTCCATTTCCTTTATATATACCTTGTCCCCCTCTAGAATTTCCAAATTTTCTGCTCTTCTCCTGCGGTCTCCATACTCCTTCCCTTTTTCTTTTTGTAGTGCGTCTCTATCTCTAACTTCCGAGTCATCCGTTCTATTGTTAATGTTCTGTAGCATGGGGATTTTATCCCTGTTTCTCCTGTTGAAAAAAAGTTCTGATGGTGTCTTTCCAGTTACCGAGTGAGGAGTGGAATTATACATCATCAAATACTCCCACAAACTTTCTTTGATGTCCTTTTTCTCAATTTGGCTTATTTTAAGGCGCTTTACTATGTCACGATTCTGGCGCTCTACCTCGCCATTTTGTTGGGGCCAATATGGAACTGTGCTAAAAAGCGTGATATTACATTCTCTGCAAAAATTCTTAAACTCCTCACTCACAAATTGACGTCCGTTGTCCGCTGTTATAGAAGTGGGAAACCCTAGTCGACTGAACATTTCTTTCAGAATCTTAATTATTTGTGTGCTAGTAATGTTCCTAATTATCTTGACCTCTTTATAGCGGCTGTAATAGTCGATTATTACAAACAAATAATCACCGCTCGGTAGTGGTCCAAGTAGATCGATAGCAATATCCATCCAGGGTTCTTCGGGCAGTTCACGTCGTTTCATTGGTGCAGGAGGATTTGGCATTCCTACCAAAGTACACCCTTTACAACATTTTACCATTTTTTCGGCATCCTTGTCGATTCTTGGCCACCAGACCTTGGACCTTAGACGTCCTTTCATCGCCACAATACCTGGATGGCCTTCGTGGGCAGCATGTAATACTTGTTCTCTAAGATTTTTTGGTATCACTATTTTGTTCCCTCTTAATAGAATTTTATCGTAGAAACATAGTTCACTTTCAATAATTTTATATTTCTTCACCGATTCATCCCAACAATTCTCATAAATGCCTTTTCTTACGTAGTCAATTTCCAAGTCACTCCCAGAATTGTTTATTATGTCTTGCATGGAGATTGCTTGTGGTCGTGCCTGCTGTGCTATTTGATACACATAGGTATCGCTTAGTGATTGCACATTTCTCGGACTATGGCATAACCGCGAAAACGGGTCAGCTATGTTTGTTTTCCCTGGCTTATATTTTATATTATAGCGGTATGCCTGTAGCCTTAAAACCCAACGCTCCACGCGAGCACAAGGTTTAGATTTTAGCCCAAAAATAAATTCTAACGGCTTATGATCCGTTATAAGATCAAATTCCTTGCCGAATAGAAATATATTAAAATGCTCAATAGCCCAAACCAGTGCAAGGGCTTCCTTCTCTGTTTGACTATACTTTCGTTCACAATCAGTCAAGGTTCGATTGCCATATGCAATTATCCTAGGTCCCTTGCTGTCAGTCTGTACCAACACTGCCCCCAATCCTACTGGGCTGGCATCAGCGATCACTTGCGTTTTATCCTTGATATCGAAATAGCCCAGAGTATGTATGTTTGTAAGTGTTTCTTTCAGCTGTTTAAATGCTTTGTCTTGTCTTTCAGTCCAATAATTTTCAATATTAGCATTTTTTCCAAATTTTTTCCTAAGTAGTTCTTTTAATGGCTCTGTCAATGTAGCAAGATTAGGTATCCATTTATTTATGTAGTTCACCAGTCCTAGAAAACTCTGCAATTCTTCAATAGTTCTTGGGGCTCTAAATTCTGATATGCTTTCAACATATTTTTTTAATGGCTTAACTCCCTCTGGCGTTAATTCGTGACCTAAAAAATTTATTTTATGTTTTTTGTAAGTACATTTTTCTTCATTTAGTAAAACATTATTTTCTCTCAGTACCTCTAACACTCTAGCCAGTCGCGAATCATGTTCTTCTTCGTTGCTTCCATAAATCAAAATATCGTCTATAAAATTTATAACACCATCGCACTTAATAAGCATTTTTTCCAGTATTTTTTGAAATGCTTCCGGAGCACTTGTAATTCCGAACATTAGTCTTTTATATCTATAAAGTCCTTTAGAGGATATAAATGTTGTAATATGCCGAGAATTAGGATGAAGTTCTACTTGATGGAATGCGTTTTTTATGTCCAATTTTGAAAAATATGTAGCTTTCTTTATCTTAGGTAGGAGATGGTCCATACAGGGTAACGGATGATTTTCCCTCATAATCGCTGCGTTAGCTCGTCTCATATCAACACATAAGCGAATATCTCCGTTATCCTTTAATATTGGCACGATAGGTGAAATCCAATTTGATGGTCCATGCACTTCTTCTATTATATCACTGTCCAATAGCTCTTGTATTTTTTCTTCTATTTTCTCTTCGATAGGGATAGGTATTCTGCGATAGGGTTGTGTTACCGGATTTTTTGACTCATCAATAGGAATTTCTACTAATACGTCTTTGAATTTGGGAAAAGGAGTAATCGATTCATTCTTGATATGGTTTACGTTTATGCCTAATTTTAACACGCCTAAACGCATAGCTGTATCTTTGCCTAGTAGGTTTCTGGGTCCATTTTTTATAACATAGATGGTACAACGATCGGTCCTGCCATTTGTTCTTATTACAGCTTCAAAAGAACCCTTAACATCCAGCGGTGTTTTACTTCCATAAGCCAGAAATGTCTTGTAAGGCTCTTTGATTTGGTTACAACAGACTACTTTATTGTTTTTTAAAAATTCCCAGGTACTGTCTGTTATCAAATTTAATTTACACCCCGAGTCAATGAGCATTTCTAGTTTTACTCCCCCTATTTCACATTGTATTGTTGCATCATTATCTATATTAAATATGTATTGAAGATCTTCATTGTCCAAAGAATTCACTGTATTCTCCATTCGCGGTCTTTTATAATTGTTCCTCTCATTTTATTTTTGTTTTTCTATTCCGCGTTTTTGCTGCATAAGCTTCGTTTTGCAGCACCGTTGATAGTGTCCTAGTTTACCACACTTGTGACATTTTTTTCCTTTTGCAGAACAATGTGAGTCTCCGGAATCGTGCCTTGTACTACCACATCTACCACATTTAGAAAGAATCCCACTTGATTCCGGTGCTTTTTTAGGCTTGAAGCTCTCTTTATTCTTGTTTATTATTGCATTCACATCATTAGTTTTGCTCTTGTCCTTCCTTTCATAGCTTTCTAGTTGAAGATTTACTATTTCTAAGGTATTTGCTTCCGTTATGACTCTATCTAAGGTAACGGCATCACCCATCGTTAGGATTTTTTTTCGTAGTTCTGATGAAGTACATCTCTCTATTATTTGATCTATTATGTGTTCCTCTGGTTTATCAAATTTACATTTTCCCGCTTGATCTCTTAGCTTAATCAGAAATTTTTCAAAACCTTCTCCTTCCTCTTGCTTGATGAGACGAAAAATATGTCTTTCGTAGGTTTTATTTTGTTTTGGAAAAAAATATTCATCAAGTTTACTAATCGCAGTATCGAAAATATCTACTCCTTCAATATTTTCAATATTTGCTCCCGGCAGGTTGTAAAAGATTTCTTGTATTGCGGCTCCTCCTAACAGTAACAAAGTTGCTCTTTTTTTTGCTGAACATTTTATATCTGCTGCTTCAAGGTAGATTTTTAAGGATCTTTTCCACCTTTCCCATCTAAGTCCCACTGAGGCGCTGTCTCCCTCGAGATCTAATTTCTCTGGTGGGGGTAACAAATTTGACATCATGAATTTCCAGGATGACCTGTAAGATAGATAGATACTTTGTAAGCATTCCACCCTTTTAATTTACCATTAAGACCTAGTGACTCAACAACTACTAGCATAGTGTTTAAATATCTGTATTTTTATTTAAAAATTTTTTTTTTTAGTTTTTTTTTTTCCTGTGATATCACATTTCTAGTTTCATTTATTCGTATGTTACTTTTATAGAACTCATACCCCAATCTAATTTACATCACTGCTTGAAATTTAATTTAAATCATTACTTCCAATTAAATGGAAATCATTACTTTCAATTGAATGGAAATCATTACTTCCAATTGAATGGAAATCATTACTTCCAATTGAATGGAAATCATTACTTCCAATTGAATGGAAACCATTACTTCCAATTGAATGGAAATCATTACTTCCAATTGAATGGAAATCATTACTTCCAATTGAATGGAAATCATTAATTCCAATTTAATGGAACTCACCAATTTATTGGGTATCAGTACTTCTAATTTAATGAATGTCATAATTTCATTGGAGGTATAATTTATCTCTTAGACTGGTGATATCACAGATATTTTCCTTTAGGCATTTTGCAATGTGATACTAATGCTGATGTTGTATCCATGGTCATAAAGTACGATCACTTGATACTAATACGGATGTTGTATCCCTGGTCATGAATTACGAGTTGGTTTATGGTATGGTTCTTAAATTATTCTTTTACTTCCGGTTTTCATAGTAATGGATACTTCCGGTTACAATTTCTTTTTACTGTGTATTTCCGAAACTGAAACCATTGGTTTAACGCTTTGTATCAAGAATTGCACTAACTTATTGTAATGATATTATTATGTATGCGACTACTGTAGTAAAACTCGTAGGTACCGAATCAAGTCGATCAATGTAGGCGTCCATGGCGGACACCGGCCGCAACATACCTACACCCCTATAAAACCAAAACGTTTCGTATACTCGGTGTAAGCTTACTGTACTATACATTCATTATTGACTCGGTACTTTTAACATGTTTTCAAAGGCAAGACACCTGCTTATACTTATAACATAGGTAGGTACTTACTTTCTTTATGGAATATGGGTTTTTCTGACAAAAACTGTTTATATTCCTTTAGATTTTTACCTCGTCGCCACTTGTAGGGTTTGCTTATTGTGTAGGCTCACAGTTAATGATAGTTTATGCACGCACTGGCTCAATATCACACCGAGTATCCTCCGTCCGCAGTCACACGTACTCCGCTATCTCCCGGATCCGTGACAGTGACAGTTAACCCGTCGAGGTCCGTGCCTCTCGGGTTTTAACCCTATACTCGTGTGCATGAGACAATGTATGTTATCTATTTATAGATACACAAACACTACACTGGGGATTCTTTACAAAATTCCAAAAGTATTATTTTTTATATTTTTCATTAATTGGGTACCTATAAAAAATAAATAATCTCACGTCTTTTATCACTGAGAGGGCAGGCAGAGGTATTCCATTTCTGGAAATACCCACTTTTCACGAGAATATCCGACTCCTAAACGTGATAGGTGGTGAGCCCATCGCTAGACCGGGTCTGTTACACATGCCTCAGAGTTAATTCAGGGACCTGCGGGTTTCCTCACGATTTCCTTCACCGTCGAGCTAGTGATGAATATGTACGTAAGTTTTAAAAAACTCATTGGTAAATGCCAGAAGCGGGCTCTTTAACCGTAAGGCTATCACTTTTATTAATTACCCATCGTGAAATAAAATAAAAAAAACAAATAAAAAATATAATAATAACATAATTCACACAGTTAAATACACACAGGGTAATTACAGCTTGCTCCCTGAAAGCGTTCCCCTTACACCCTGTGTAGTTATTATCAGTTAAATACACAACATTTTACTGATACCTACTGGCGATTGCGATTGCGACATATCGAAGATGAAACAAGTTCAATTGAACAACTTGGGCCTATATATTCTTTTTTTGGCACTTTCAGAAAATAGTGTTGAGATAAAAAAAGGAGAAATCCACAGATATAGATCTGTGGATTTCTCCTTTTTTTATCTCAACAGCCAATTAATGGCATCCTAACACCCATAACCGCAACTAAGACGAGACATCGTAACGATCGATTTATAGCGGCCTTATTGTGAGACACAATGAGTCTGTGTGAACAGTCACTGCTAAAGTTTAATTAAAGATTCATGATAAATTGTCGCAGGAAGCTGCATTCCGCTCCGCGTCTCGCACGTGAATAACGTTCCGCGAGCACTTAAATAACTTAAGCCAGTAACCTAACAATAAATTCATGAGGCTTTCCGCCTTTGTTTTGGCCTACCGTGTTTTGGTAACGCTAATTGGCAGGAAGGACTGCTAAAATGATCGCAAATGAGCAAGCATTAACCCTTACAATTACATTGTTTGCCGACGCACAAGGAACCTTTATGTGATATGCTCAAACTGTACCTTCTCGTTTAAAAGGATTGAGATTAATTGTGTCGCAGCGAGTAAGTAAAAGTTAAATAGAAATGTTCACAGAGATGTAGTCGAGTAGTTTCCGAAAGGCACGAGCAGATTAAAGTTTCGCTGCGCTCATTGCATTAAATTGCACATTTAGAAATAATATTAACGTCTCGGCGTTCCATCTACACCTAATTTAATTTCGCAGTCCTTTGTTGCGGTATAGCCGGGACTCTTAAAGCCATTTCAAAGACACCTCGCTCCAGCCGGCTGCAGTGAGCGAGAGGAAATAAAGTTATGATTTATGTAGTGAAATATGTTGCACGGAGCCGGCGCTCGCACAACACGTCCTGTCGTTGACAACATAAATTTTTACTGAACGAGAAGACAATCCTTGTTACTGATGACGGCTTTAGCGCTTGTATCCATAATCTGTTACAATTACATAAAATGGGTTACAATTATGTTTAATAGATGCGCAATCTGTAAAGATTTCTACAGGTAGGTATGTGGATATAGAGTACTATAATAACCGGACAATTTAAATACCAAATTTTACTAATATATAAATACTGTAGTCTTGATAGATATCATAATTAATATCTATTTTTATATAACCTTCGATATAAAAACCCTATAAAAATGAGATACTCTATGGTAGGTATACACTTTTTAAAAAGATACTTCGTCTGTTTTGCTAGATGTGATCTACAGATTTCAATATTTTATGATGTAACCGGTACGAAAGTGAAGAGCCGTATTCTAGTTGAGTGCCAAGTTCATTGTTGAGTTCGTTCACGTGTCGGCCTCTGAAAGTTTCCAACGAGAAGCCTTATGATACTAACGATCAATTTATTTAATTACCTCACTTTGCTGCGGCTAATGAAAAGCTGCCAATTCAAACTGGTTCGCACGAGATATGAATACTGCCAGTTTATTTTTCCAACCAATGACATTTCCGCACGTTTTTGTACGACTGCAGAAAATGTTTACGGGTGTATTGTATGTTAGTATACGAGTTTATTTCGTTGGTTGAGCCGAGTGTTTGTTGGATTCGTCTTTATTTCCAGAGTGTCATCAATGTAACCTACATTTAACCCGAATGTAACAAAAGAAGAGTAATGTTTTACATAATAATATTATTAGTGCCTTTTACGAGCACTTAGGTTTTTGGTTAGTTTTGTCCTTGTTAGGATGATTGTTGTAACTTTTTCAAGATTCAATAAATGAAAAATGGCTATGTTTTTTTGTAAAATTATGTCGTCTTCCTTATTATTGAAAGGAAATACTATTAATTTCGAACAACTTTCCTTGCAGAAATATATATTTATAACATTTTGCGCTCATCGCCTCAAGTGAAAAGCTTAAATATTTTATTATTTTCTTATATCCGGTAATCCAGCTCCAGTAAGGGGTTGCGAGTGTGCAGTTATCTGTTCGGTGTGACACTCAGGTCGTGTTCCTTGGCTCGATTTGACGGAGGTCGAGCGTGGCCGGCCTCGATTAGCCGGCGCCCAAGGATTTGATTAGGTAAGTGCCGCACTCTCACTCGCCAGACAGGGGATTATTTACGAGTACAGGAAGCTTTGCCAGTACTATCTATGTTCTCAATATTGCTACATTTCAGCGCAGTGATATTGCTTCTGTTTGATTTGTTAAAAAATCTCAGAAGGTTTTTAAATCAGACTTTTAGTACATACTAGGATTTGAACCTGAGCCTCACTTATAAGAAGCGGGCTATCAGTACTATTTTTGTCATTTTTCAAAATCCCATCTGGCACAGGGTAGGTCTCAATAAAGATAAAACTGACCATACCATAACCAAAGCTAGTAATCCTTATAACGAACCACAGATTAAACATAAGGTACCGAATAAACGTTGACTTCGGGCACGTACCTCTGCCCCATTATGATTCAATTGTCTGTGAGTGGACCGTCTTCAAGCTGACCGGCTTCACGTAGACGCGAGTCCGACGACGTGACGTCAGACCCATAGTGAACGTCACAACCCGCAGTAAAATTAACACGTACCATGTCGCTTTTAACAAATGTTTTCTGCTTTCATTACTTCTCTCCAAATATCAGTCTTTGATGTCACTTTAGGTGTGCTTTATAAAATCATAGTATTAGACAGATGGCATGGTTGTGTGTACATGGGTCTTTTCACCGAATGTTAGTTTCTTTATAGTGTGACAGGAAAGGTCAGGGGTTAGAACAACTGGATAGATCATTTAACAGGTATATTTAATTTTCTTACAAAAATATCCTTTAATAAGCATGTTATCATGTACATACATACGTACATACATATGAACGTCCTTCTGGGGCGTCCTCTTTCCTTGCATCCTTCAACATTCGCACCATAAATCTCTTTCGTTACTCTTCTTTCATCCATACGTTCTAGATGACCAAACATACATCTTCTTTTAAACCACACCTTTCTCGTATATCGGCATTCCTCACTCTATCACACAATTTCACTCCACACATTTTCCCCAACGATCTCATCTCCACGGCGTTCACTTTACTTTCATGCTTCTTCTGCCATACCCAACATTCACTCGCAGACATCAGCTTCGGAACCAGAACCGCATTATGCATAGCCATCCTTGCCTCGTTGGACACGACCTGGCTACTCACAAGGCTATTCAGGGCCCCGTTCACTGCATTTCCTTTCATTACTCTTCTTTCAATATCTTTCTCAAACTTGCCGTCCCTTGTAAACAAGCTACCCAAATACACGAACTCTTTCACTTGCTCAACTTTCTCACCATCGATCTTTATGTCACACTCTGTCATACACTCTTCTCTTTCAAAAATCGTCACTTTCGTTTTTGCAACATTCACTTTCATGCCCTTCTTCTCAAAAGCTGCAAGGATGACTTGGTCGTCGGCGTACAAGAGGCATGTGATGGTGGTCGCACTCATTTTCAATCCACAACAGCTGTCCATGAATAGGTTGTTATTATGTATTCTTACCAAACACAAACCGACTTTTATCATTCTTTTTTTCCTGACATCGACTCTAAGGAATACTATGATAATACTGACGTACCTACTAGGTATATTTAGTACATTCAGTACATCTTTAACTAAAAATTTTAATGAAAGAAAAGATATTTATTGACAAAAAAAGATAACAAACTTTAAAACCATTCTGTAAAAAATTTAATTATTGTAGTCTTTTTAGAGCCATTTCATATGTAGTCAGTGTTTAAAGTTTTTGGAAGTAGAATATCAAAAGCTATTATCTATCAACGTCCAGAGATAATAATATTATTAGCGCAACAAATAGAGACAGAGCTGCTGGAATGCGGTGCCTAATGTAATGCAGCTAAACTGCGAACATCGGCTTGGAACAGAATCGGATTCCAGTCGAGCATTTGGGATCCAACCTTTGGCCCTAATGCTCGAAGTGTATTGCTATGTCGATGAGCATAGATATATAATGAAAACGAGATACCTACCCACAAACGGAAAGCATTGTAGCTATTTGTTATATGAAGACACAATAGCATTTAACTAAGATTATCTTTATTAATCTATTATGTCATATATTTTATGCAATGCCGCTTTAAAAAAACACTTACTTAATTATACCTAACTAGCTGTTCCGTACTATTTCATCCGCGTAAATAACGTTCCCGTAGGAAAAGTATTATGTCACTCCCGGAAAAGTAAGCTTTCCATTGGTGAAAGAATTGTTGACATCGGCCCAGTAGAGCCTATTCATATGAAAAACAAAATCTAATCTTTTCTCTTTTTAATATTAGAGCCATATAAAACTGAGTATTTGCTTACGCTATATCGCTTAAGATAGGCAGACGTATTCCATTTCCGGAACTATCTATTTTTACCCGACTTAAAAAAGTAGGAGGTTCTTAATTCGTCGCGTATGCTTTTTTTTTACCTTTTTAAGTATGTTAATCCATTACTCCGTCAAATCTGAAGCGATTTCGATTACTTATTTTTTTTCGTTTAATCGGGTATACCTCAAGGTTGATCCCATTTAAGTTTTGTAAAAATCTGATGAAGAAGTTTAGGTGGAGAACGGAACTCCTCAACGGAGATCAGCAAAAATAGTAATAGGTTTATATAATAACACTAGGTAATTCTAAGCAAATAAAGAATTTGAATTTGAATGGATGTTGAATATGCAAACAATAGCCTTTTTAGTGCTATTCGTTGAAGTCGGTTAATATTTTTGTTTCAAATTTTGATTGTCATCTGTGTATTTATCCCCTAAACGTGACAGGTGGTGAGCCTATCGCTGGACACATGCCTCAGAAGAACTATTGGAGGGCTTGCATGTTTCCTGAAGATGTTTTTGGTCATCGTCACGTCAAAATAAATATGTACTTAAGTATTTGGAAACTCATTGGTACATGCTCTTACTAGAATTCAAACCCAACCTTCGGACTTACTTCAGGATCTACTTTTATCACAACTTTTTATTTCTAGATCTACAACTATTCAGAATATATAAGTTACAACAGCTAATTTAATAAAACTAAATAAAAAAAGTTTGAATTTCAGAACAGTTATAATTAAAACAATATTTCGGTACGGAATTCGTGTGTCTGATGCATGTGCATCTTCGTGTGTGTCCGTAATCCGCCGTAAATAGTGTTAATGCGTGGCATTAAAGTCTGTCAAATACTATCTAGAAGTAACTAGCTGAATTTCTAGAATAGACAAGGTTTTTAGCTTCAATATGGTATTTCTACTACGTTAATCGAAAGTAATTCTTAGAAATAAATAATACTGGTTCTTAATAATCGGTGAAAACTATCAGTTTTCGATTTAATTGACCTTCTATTTTGATATTGTTTTAAATAAAATACCCCTTACTTTTGTATTTAAAAATCTCCTAAAATGGGGTACGGGTTTATAAATATGAAAAAAAAAACCAAGGAACAAATTTTTCGACGATTTAATTCGACTCGCATGACATTCTGTAAAAAAATATATAATATGAGGAAAGACAAATATAATTAGTTATTAGGATTAGTGATTAAATTGATATTTGTTAATTAAATGATGTCTTAAGAAACCAATTTCTCTCTAAAATTTTACTTGTTACTTCCAGTAGGTATGACAATTTCTGTGACATTCTTTGCAATGACACATTTTATGACACCCTTCATTAAACTTGCCGGCAATATTAACTACGTGCCGCTGAAAAGAATTCATTATTAAAGCACTTCTCCGAGTATCTGTCTGAGAAAATGTGAATTAAGATTTAAGACAATACGTGCCTATTCATAAGTAAAGGGTTCCTGTAATTGCTTTTGTGCTGCGTTTTGCTCAGAGGTATGCTACCTACTCGTTTTCTTAAAATAACACTATAAAACTTCCTTAAATCTTGTTGTAATTGGTTTATATTGTAGGTAACGACGTTTTGCTGCATGTCTCAGATAAATAAGTAATAATTCAGATATTTCAGTGTTGTATTCAATAATAAATATGTATTTCAACGAATGCTTCAGTTATAAATGTCATACACAAGCAAATTAGTTTATTTCCTCTAGGCGACAATTTAGCTCACGCTCTTGTCACAAATTGTCGGCGAGGGTAAATGCAGACTATTAAGGAAATACAGCAATTCAACCAGCCCTTACCCTACATTACGGCGCAATCTTACACCGGCGAAATTATAAGCAACACCTTCTGTGCCGTGTTTAGGGGCAATAACACGTACTAGGATTGCCTGAGCTATGACTGAGCGGACATTGTGCTCCTAAACATCCATACAATTGAAATACAATCTCCGACTTTATGCACCCAGTATTTTGTTGTTTTGTTTATTTATAACAACAGATTTACCTATATCTCTTACACAGTCACTCATGGTAAATTTTGATAGGTAGCCGATTCGATTCCGCCATATTGATACTGACAAAGGCCAAACAGAAAAGATAACACATTTCCTACTTTTAACAAATTCGATTAATTAGTAGTTATATTGTAATGGTAGATAATTTTATTTATAAAAAAATTGTCCTAGGGAATTGCTTTATTCTATTGAGAGAAAATTCAGTAGTTTTTAAGTTTTGCATGTAAGACATATTTATTTAGATATATAGAGGTAACAAAACTAAGTTAAAAACAACAACAACTAATTCACGAATGAAAAATACCAAAAGGCAAGTAATATACCATGCAGAATCAAACGTTTCCACTGAAAAAGTTGCGAGACATCGCCCAGCGAGCTCAGGCGGCGTTAAGAAACCGACGAATAAATTTACAATTCCGTGTGTGAGTTCAGTTGCACCGGACAAATGCTAAAACTCGCCCCTCGACTCGCTGTACTGAATTTAAATGCCGTAGCAAACAAACAGCCAGAACGGTGAAGGTACGAGTAGGTATGTGTGTACGAGTGTCCAAAATCGGGAACGTTGACATTCACCGCGTGTGTTGATTGTGGACAATCCTGCAATGGTGATTGACGGAAACATGTAATTCTTTAAACGCTCTTTACTGCAGTGTTAGCTATTGTACTATATATGGAGTGAGTTTCGGAAAAGTAGAGCTTGAAATAAATTTGTACAAGTTTTCTTTACATTTATTAACACAGAAAAAAATGAATTTATTTATAGGTACTATTTAAAATGTCCTCCAAAGGGGAACCATATGGGACAAACCCCAGAAGACTGGCCACATTATCTCTAGATAGCTAAGCTGATCCTTTGACAGAGATAGCAGCCATCCCTCTGGTAACCTGAAGCCTCTACCAAACGCACTGACAGTTCTTTAAATTAATTTCATGATTGATAGTAGTATGAGTACCTACACAAATATCGCTGTTATTAAATATAGACCGATCGTGTAATATGTTTGTTTGCTCTATTAAAACTATTATTCTAGCTAAAATAAATTTTGCACTTACTTACTTACTTAGTCAATAATAGTGTAAAGTATACCTATAGCATACTTCACACTATTCTTTAACACTATCACAAAACCTAGTATACCTATACGGAGCAATGTTTTTTAATATAGTAAAATTTTGTTTTAGCTAGAATAATAGTACAGTTACAGTACCAGTACAGTTTTAATAGCACAAGAAAACATATTACACGAACGGTCTATACATTTATTTACTGTTCGTATTGTAAGAACTAAAATTGTAAAATAAAGTAAAACAAAGAATACCGGCATACGAAATTGATTTGCACCGCGGCGTCATTCTCACGTGCAGTAAAATTGATGATGTTTAGGATCACAACAAATTGAAACTTGTGCTTTATGCTAAGCTAGTAAGGGATATTTTTTAATACAAGCATGTTTAGATGCGCTATAAGCTCGCTCTAAGGACGTCCCGTCTTTACATCCTTGGTTATCATCACATTTTTGAAGATCTTTGGGATAACAGTAGCCATTATTTATAGCTGTTTTCAAACCGATGAGTACGGCTTCTGCTAGAGCACCGCATACCTTTTTATCGATTAATGTCAGTTACATCCGTCCTAAGGTTATTAGGAAGAAATGGGTAAAAGCGATAAGACCCCCCATTGTACTTTTTTTATTCTTTGTTCTTATTCACCAAATTTCGCATGTAAGTACATAGTTGTAACCTGAAACTCAAAGAATGGTTATCAATGCCAACTAATAAACGCAAACCAACTGTCAATCCCAACAGCCAGACTTTTGAATAAGGTGCGCTGTTTCTTTATCTGCTCGTAGCACGCTGTTTCCAAGTCCCCATTTCGCCAACTTGTTTTCTCTAAGTATGAAATATTGTGGTAGACGTGTCGTGTCGTCGGCGCCGTGACAGAGCTGCTCTCTTCCATTACTACTCAAAAGGATCGTCTTAATAAATTTACTAACATAAAGTTACGACTTATATTTTAAATCATTGTTTATAAAATGAAAGTAGGTAAATATTCTAGTTCAAAATTATATGGTCACGCTTTTACCTTCGAGGAGGTCGGTAGAGATATTCAATTCCTGGGTATACCAACCTTTCATTAGTAATTTAAAATAACTAACTTACCACAGGCCTCACTGTTCTATATTCAAACAACTATAAATAATACATATAAAGGTACTAAAACTTTTAATAATGAATTGAGAACAATAAACTGCCAACAGTTACTATTAGTTAGTCGGACGGATGTCAGTAGCGGGCCGATGTAGCGAGTTCGGCAACTTTTCCTTTTCGCACGGCATCGACGCGATGAATTATGCATGGGAATTAAGTTTGACGCCAGATAAGCGGCCCAAAGATTTATTTGCCGATATGATGTGTAGAAAACAATCCAACTTGTTCGCAGTTTCTGAATTATGGTTGTTGTTTTATTGTAGGCACGTCAAACGCTCGACTAACTTTTGGACAACAGCTCACTGTTTGGAATTACCTTTTCACCGAGTAGTTTTTATAATTATTAAAAACATATGGTCACGCTTTATCCTCGGGGGCTTGGTACAGGTAAATCCTTCTTGAAAATACCCACTTTTCACCAGTGTATATTTCGGAACACTAAACGTGAGAGGTGGTGAGCTCTACGCTGGAGCGTAATGCTCTTACACATGCCCCTGAACTAATTCTGGGTCCTGAAGGCGGTCTCATGAGGTCTTCTTTCACAATAATTATGTATCCCAGGATTTAAACCTAAGCCTCATGCAGACTCACTTTCTGCTCTATCTGATAACAATATTAATAAAATTGTAGACATGTGTGGAAACGTGTATGATTTCCTGTAAAACGTCTAGCAAATACAAATCGGCATTGTGGCTAGGTAGCCTTTTATCAGAGTTACGCACGCTCTAAGAGGACCTCCAAGGAAATTTAACTTCGTTAAGAATGAAATATGTCCCGTCGTTATTCCACGGCTTGTTGCGCGAATACTTACATTCGAGTTCTCCACCTCTAGTTTTCTCATCAGACCCAGCGGAAATAATTTCAGCCGAGACTGAGTTATGACAAAACTCCGTCGGACATTGCCGCATCCGTAATGAGAATGGAGTCGAGATATGTCCGTAATTTATTATCACATGCTCGTATTCGTAGCGGAATTAAGCACAAAATCGACTGTTTTGCTGCAAATATTGCAGAATGGACACAGAAGACAGATTTACGAGAGGAACTTCGCATAGAAATGCTTTTTCAACATTAATCAAGAACTCTGTACGGAGTCTATAACGATAGTATGGAGCAGATTATAACATACCTACTAGGTATTGCCGAGGACTCCGTCGTTTACTTGATCGCGTCCCCTGGGAACTACCTATATGTTTTTCCAGGATGATAAGTAGCCTATGTCCTTCCTTAAGGTCGAAAATATCGTCCTGTCAAATTTCATCAAGATCGGTCTAGTGATAATGTAGCTTTCCAGTATTAAAAGAATTTTAAAAAATCGGTCCAGTAGTTTTTGAGTTTATTCATTACAAACATACAAAAATCTACAATTACAAATCTTTCCTCTTTTTAACATTATTAGTGTAGATAATATTGGTCGCGAAGTAAGGATATTACAGGGCGTAGACTACTAATACTTCTGAAATTGTGACTTAGATAGCAATTCATAACACATTTCAAGAGTCTCCTGTAGGTAATAAACACACATTTTTAAGTAGTAGTAAGTAGTACCATTGTGTCTTTAGTACCCCCGCCCGTTGTCTGGGAAAGATAAGGGTGAGTACATGAGGTGAAATACTAGGTGGGGTGGTGCAAGGAAGTATTTAATTAAATCTAGCGAGCTCCCGCCGCTCTACATCACCGCCGCTAATCGCAGGTAGGCCGTCAACGCGATCGCCCATTTGAATACCAAACTGTTATTTTGTAAGTGCCAGAAAACTCATTAGCGGGTTCTCCTTGTAATACAGGTCACCTGTATTACACGGGTAGTTCAGAGAACGTACGCATGCAAAGAGTTGTCAGACTTAAACAATGTGTAAGCCTTGAAACTATTATTTCATCTATCGCTAATTAATCCACAACCGCCGATCTTTATTATCCATAAAATATCTGCAAAATAAGCACAATTTTCAACAAATTAGCGGGCGTTGAACGCACCTAACCCGTTCTTTCCAGTTCCCATAAGAGTTTTGAAAAATTTCTCCTTAGTGCATCCGCAGAGTAAATTAAAAGAAAAAAAATATATCAGATCTTTAGTCAGTTAGTCACGGTAATGTTGTATTGGTATAATAAGAAAACAATAAAGCTCAGTGTAACACATTTTAAACATTCTCTTATAACCTTTGTGTCCGCCTCTTACAAATCTTGCCCTCGGGATTATATGTCCTTCGCAAAGTAAACCAATTTACTTGAGCAGGGCATCATACCCAAAGATTTTTCAGAAAAATTAGGCCATATATAGGTATTGATTGGGTTTCTTATGAAAATGATGTAAAGGATCTTATATAAAAAAAGTTAATTAAAAAAATCTAAAACCCGAGTGGCTAAAAAGCTGGAAACAAGACCTATTAGTGAAGTAAAAAGTAATGATCTTGGGTAGGTCTTGTTTCCAGCTTTTTAGGCAGTGGGGTTTTTGATGTCTTTAATAAACTTTTTTTATTTTATACTTTTTTGTTAGTAACCAACTTTGAACCGTTATCACCATAGTATAAAACAAAGTCGCTTTCTCTGTCCCTGTATCCCTATGTCCCTATAAATCTTTAAAACTACGCAACGGATTTTGATGCGGTTTTTTTTAATAGATAGAGTGATTCAAGAGGAAGGAAGTATTAGCATTGCACCCGTGCGAAGCCGCGGCGGGCCGCTAGTAAGTCCTAAATGGTCATTCGGAATGAGAAATGGTAAAAGAAACCTAAACATGATTTTCAAATACCTATTCAATGATACTCCACGTAACATATTTTGTCGATTTTCTTATTTTTCTTTTTTACAATTTCTTTAAAAAAATCCGAAATATTTTTTTTATATACCCCGTGTCACTTTCACTGTAAATACGAATCTAACGACACCTCTCAAGCTTTAGCATGCTAGGTGGCATGCTCTGCATCCTGAACGGCTCTATGGATTAAAATCCATAGAGCCGTTCAGTAAGCAGAGAATGCCAAACAATTATACATACATACAAACATACATAAATACTCTCGAAAAACACAGCCCTCCTTCTGGCGCAGTCGGGTAAAAATTAAAGAACATCAATCAATTTTTTTCTTAGAATAAATAAATATTGGAAGTAAAAAGTTTATATTATTATATGCAGCTAAACAATCTGATGACATGGTGTAAGCCAAAGACGTTTAAATAAAAAGTTTATCTCTCCAATGATTTTCTTCCAACCTCTTTGGTGTAAGCTATACAAATTAGATGTTTGAAAAAACTAAAACATTTATTATGTGACAAGTAGAGATAATAGTGACAGAGTAAAAAAAATATTTGTTAAAAATTATACGAATTATTTTTATTACTATTTTAGATTTCTATCATGGAAAAAAATATAATGCTTACATTAGATAGCGGCGAAAGAGTAACGAGCGCCTATGCCGAAATTTACCACAATGATGACTACTGTAACTACAAACCACCTATTCAAGAAGTAGAAGAAGCGGTTAAGAAGCATCCTCTAAGTAAAAATAAAAAGAATGATGAAACTATCGACGATGAATGGGTTTCACCTAGTGATTTACTCATTGGGATTTTAGATCTTAAACCACCTTTTACATCCAAGATAACAAGAGGCCAAACTCATCAAGGTATACTTAAAATAGGCGATGATATATTACAGGTAGAACATGAGAAATTTCTTAATTATCTTGCCGGTCTAATACAGGATAATGATTCAGCTTGGGCTCATATACAAGAACAAGAAAAAAACGAAGTTGCGAAGAAAGTTAAAGCTATATACGCGAATATTTTCCAAACTAAATGTGAGTCTATGGAATATGAGATTTCTAAATTTTATGAAGAAACCCTTCAGGAATTGGAAGATCATATGAGACGTGAGGTGCAAACTGTATTGACTAATGCTCATACAAGTATGATTAACGACTTAAATTTTGAAATCGGTAACAAATTAAAAAAAGAAAAGGACATTTTAGAAAAGATTTTACTTAAAAGATATAAGGATGAAGTTAAAAAGATAACAAAATATTATAAACTTCTTTTAGAAAACGAATTTTATAGACATGAACAATTGATAAATCATGCATTATACCAAAGAAATGACGCTTTAAATGCTTTTTACAGGCAAATTGAAGCACAGAATACGACTGGGACAATGTATGTTATGTGCACAGAAAGAAAAAAATGCAGAATAAAAAAGTTTTTGCTTGAGAATTACCAAACTGCCGAAATAGCTGAAAAACAACAAAAAATTAAAGAAAATCAAAATACTCTAGATGAATACAAAAGAAAAAAAGTTCCTATTTACTATATCAATAGAGATTGGGAAGACAAAATTAAGAAAATACTACAATTATTTTTGAAATTTATTAGCTATAGTTTGAAATTGTTACCGGAACAAACCACGTTCCTGCTTGATCTTGAGCAATTGGTGGTTTTACAGCTAAACGAAATACAAAAACATCCGTACAATGCTTCTTCCTTATTAAAAGAAGACACAGATGTATACAATTGTTTTAAATTTGCAGAAACAACTCCGCCTGAATCAGTTTGCGCCCAGGAACCATTTGTGATTGAGGGTGACTTAGCGGATTCTATTCCTACATCATACGGTAGCAGAGATACAATACCCTCTGATGTAGATTTACCAAATGTACGACTGAATAGAAAATTCATTTATGCAAAGTGCCAAAGAATGGAGGACGTTAAAGAACTATTAGAAAAGCAGCGCTGCAAATGTTCTGACACACCAGGCCGACAGCCTTCGCACATATCACTAGAATCAGTGATTCCAATTACTGAACCATTGCAATTGCCGTCACCCACCGTATCCGAAGAGTCTTCTAATGAGTTGATGATAATTGATGACATTCAGCGTCTTCATGATTGCCCTTTCAGAGCATGTACCGATTGGATCAATAGGTCAACGTTTCCGAATTTAGCATCATACCTTGATTTCACGGAGGAAAACTACGCTCGGGTGATGGCAATACTTAGTAAGAAACCGCCGAATGTTTTTCCACCGGAGTTAATAAACCCGAAAGATATAGTATTCATGCAGTTGGCATTTTCTGCTACAGGACAAAAGTATTACAACGCAGAGACACAATACTCTAGCCAAGAAGAATTCGATGTACCTGATGTTGAATGCCCATGCATGAATACAAGTTCTGAGACAATACATAAAACACCCGTTAAAAAAGTCTCCTCACAAATACCTGTGACTCAACTAATGATGAAACGCAAAATGTCTCTATTCAGACTTATACATAGCAACCCAAATCTTTTGAAGATGTTTACTGACGAATGCTTTGATTTCATATTATGATTTATTTTATTTATGAAATTACTTAATAGCTTTTTATTTTTAGTTGGTTATAATTAAATTTAATAAAAGATAGAATTGATATCGCATCGTAGCTATTTTATTAGTATTGTTTCCTTTGAATGTTAAAAAAATCAAACATAACAAACATATGAATTAATATTTATTATCCTAATAGCAACACTATACGACCCTCAATTTAGTCAGGTGTGAAAATAACCCAGTCCCAGAGATCACAAATTGTTCTCAGTATCTTCGCGGTTACTCGCTAAACTCTATTCATTTGTTCTCGTTTGCTAAACTCTATTTGTTTACGCCAGTTCTGACACAGCTAACGGAATAATTTGAGATACATTGATAATCGACTGCATCTTACGATTGGAACGAGAGAATGTAATTCTATGGACAAACTTCCACCTGTTGACTGCCAACAACGAAAATGATGTTAATGATGATAATAATTTTGATGGTGACATTTTTTGACATTTTTTGACATTTTTGTAATTTTTTGTCATTTTTGAAACTTTTGACATTTTAGACCTTTTTGACATTTTGACATTTTTGAACTTTTTGACATTTTAACATTTTTGACATTTTGACATTTTTGACATTTTTTGACCTTTTTGACATTTTGACATTTTTTGACATTTTTGACCTATTTGACATTTTTGACATTTTTGAACTTTTTGACATTTTGACATTTTTGACATTTTTTGACCTTTTTGACATTTTTGACCTTTTTTGACATTTTGACATTTTTTGACATTTTTGACCTTTTTGACATTTTTGAAATTTTGTCATTTTTGAACTTTTTGACATTTTGACATTTTTGACCTTTTTGACATTTTTGACATTTTTTGACCTTTTTTAACATTTTGACATTTTTGACCTTTTTGACTATTTGACATTTTTGAACTTTTTGACATTTTATGACCTTTTTGACATTTTTGACCATTTTTGACATTTTGACATTTTTGGCCTTTTTGACATTTTTGAGCTTTTTGACATTTTGTCATTTTTTGACATTTTTGAAATTTTGACATTTTTGAAATTTTTTGACCTTTTTGACATTTTTGAAAGTTTTGGCATTTTTGAGATTTTTGAAATTTTTGAAATTTTTGACCCACGGGTCTGAAATGCCCAGTCCCTTTTGTCCCACGGGTCTGGAATTCAAACTCGATCGAGGTATTGACCTAAGGTATCTACTGACCGAATTTGAAGTCAATCGGTCCAGTAGATCCGGAGATATCCTGTCGACAGACACACAGACACACAGACACACAGATACACAGACAGACATCTTACTCAAACCATTAACTTCCTCTTATAATGCTACGCAGGAGGAAGTTAATAAAATATGGCAGATAACTTAGTTCTTCTGAAAATTAAATGTCTTAGTATTGGAATTTCTGTAGAAAATATTTTTTATGTGCCAATTTTGTGTAAAGGGACGTACTCAGTAATCATTCTTCATTCACAATAAATATAAAATGTTGTTTAAGAACTATGCTTTTTGATATGAACAGTAGCCCGTTTAATACGAAATTTAATTTGAAATTTTTGCTTGTACTACACAATCATATAAATTACACCGTTAGCTAAGAATAATGTTGGGACGGGTACGAGCGGGTATATCGGGCGTTAAGGTAAATTTACACAAGTCCCGTAACAAGTTAACTTATTAAGTCGTCACCCGTCGCTACCCGTCGTCGCGAGTGTTAATGCGGCAACGCGACTTATGACATTCCTGGCAATTCTCACCGTGTGTACTTGTCTTTATTACGCCTTATTTACATAGGGGCAAGTTTATAATACTACGTACTAGCAAACTTACTACAGTAGATCAACATTTAGCATTTATGAATTTATCTATGTACTCGTACTATGTCCGAGTGGAATTTGGCAGGGCAGAACAGACTCACCCCTTTTTTTCCAGGGGTCACTAGAGGTGACCAGAGGGAATAGGGCATAAAACAAACCTAGCATGGCAGCCCTAATTTTTTTTTTGTTACCGTTAAAATGAAACGGTTTTATAACAAACATTAGCCCAGAAAGGTACCGATTACCCGGTCGGAAAATCCTTAAAATCTTGGGTAAGGGCAGCAGGCAGGGTACCAAAATCGTAGCAAATGGCAGTCTGTTGTCTCTGCCTACCCCTTCGGAAAAAAATCTTGAGCATATGTATGTATCTATTTATTATTTCTAATCAGAAATACATATACGTACTACACTGTAATTGATAAGGTACATACAAATTTCAAAAATGCATATCTAGGCGTGTTTAAAATATATTGCCAGACTGTAGACAGATCATTATTATGCTAAGAATCCTGAAGTTAATGATGGCCGTCGATATTTAAGATAAAAAAGTTGCTAGCCAGCCGCATACAAGTGCATTACTGAAATATTTCATATGAACAGTATTTTAAAGTCCTAATAGCACAGGTAAAGTGGATGAGAACTTAGCAAATAAATCTGCGTGAAGCAGAATTCCCGGTTAATTAAACATAATCTTGTTCAAGTTGCCGTAATGAAGTGACAGAGTTCTCAACTCCAATGAAGATAACAGTATCTTAAGAAAGGTATTCGTGCTTCCATTATTTGTTGATAGACAATCGAGGACAAAATTATCGGAATGTGCATCAATTACTACAAATACCAAGCTCTGATACTAATAAAAATAAAATTATTTATGTTTTTATCAAAACTTATGAAAACCAACTATTTTAAAATAAAAAAGTCAAAACTTAAAACTAAACACAATGTGCTTTACGTTCTAGTCCTTAAATAGCCCGCCTCTGACCATTCCCGGAGCAAGGTAGCCACAATGCTGGCTACGTTGCCTCGCTGGATGGCTATAGGTAACCTTTGCACCAGGAAGGACCCAGAGCGAGCGTCGTCCCCTTTGTCACGCAACCTCCGCCCAATCTCTGCGACAAAATGCTTCGCATCTCTGCCCCTTAACAACCCAACGTTTCGAGGTGTGAGGCTGCGACAGTGCTTACACACGTTGCATCCGAAACTAAGGACCGGCCCTTCTCCTACGGCACTATCTGCATCAGACGTCCGGCCAACACGCAAATTACATTGGCCGATATTAAGGCCCTACGGACAATATCATCAAAGGCGTGGTGCCGTGGAAACCTACCCGCATAGCGACGACAACGCAGTGCGTGATGACCGCTGCTCTCCACCATGAAACCGCAGATGCTTAAATCTGGTTATCACAACGCAGCCCAGGCGAAGCCAACAGCCACTCGCAAAGAACTGTCGTCCAAAATCCAGAAGTGTGCCACAATGGGGTTGGCTGCACACACAGGAAGTGTGTGCAGCCAAGCCCCAGCCTCCAGCTGTACCATAGCTTTAAGCCTCGCTAGATCCGCGCCAAAAAAAACATTATTATTCTCATAATGAAAGAAATACGAGTATGTATTTTATGAGGTCATCCGGTGGAAGGTCATAGTGATTTTACTTTTCAAGAAGGGATGTCAGCCTATAAGGCTCGAATGAATGGGCATCTTCTGGGCAAGCTCGTCCCATCGTGGGTCCCCCGTCTTTGCCGTCGGACAAGTCTGGGGTAGAGACCATTGCCCATCCGCAATAAAAAAAAACTACATAGGGGTTCGCTAGGAATTGGGAGATTACCTAAATTCTGTAATATGGAAAGAATGCCATACTTATTCCAGTAGCAGTTATTAAAACAAGCTCACTTGTTAATTTCATGGAATTTGTTAGGGAGATAACTGAGTAAACGGGTCAACATGTAGAGTACTTTTTACAGCAGGAGAATATTTCATTCATACGGAAAAATTAAAACTAACGGTAAAAAGAGACATACGTATTACTCCGAAACGATAACACCTTGAAACTTGAAATATGGTATGTAGGTGGGTGTTATATTATGTCGTAGTTAACCACTATGAAGGCATTTTCGAAAATTTCGACGGGAACGGGAATAAACTTGATCCGCACGGGCACCGCCGCTGGGATCCCGCTATAGACTATAAAGATAGTTGATATAGATACTCTTGTTACTTATTATGAGTATCATATAGTTTTTTTTCAGTTGTGGAAGACTCCAATACAGCGAAAGTATTATATTCATTTATCAAATATACTTACTTCTATATATTATTATATATTGTCAGAAAAAACAACCAGTAAAGTTGAAATCAACATTTATATGAATTTTACTATCACAGGGCGAAGTTAAACTGTGTTATGCTAACTCGACGTTTTGCCATTCCATAATATTGTGTTAAGCGCCAGTTGCCGTGAAATCTGACACAAATGTACTGTACGAAAATTGCAGGCTTCACATATTCAGCCATTTCTATGTTTACTGAAGATGGAATTGTATTTAATTTTTATATAACAACAAAAATATACCAAAAAAATTTTTTCCTCTATTTTTCAAAAGCAAGTTATTCAAGTTTGCCGCAAGGCAGTTAACCACACAAGAATTAGTACCTAATTCTTAAGTTGCTTCTTAGGCTTCATCCATATCCATCGATCGACTCATACATGCTCGCTAGCTTAAAGTACCTTCTCCTCATACATGCTCATCAGCTTAGGGTACTCTTTAATTATAACCTTTAAGTTATAATTTTTATCTTTCTCCATTCATAATTGTAAAATCCGAGATTGATTGATGAAACTTGCCTGTCTTTTTGATATCATTATGTATCTACTTTATTACGGACTATTTTATAATCTATTATAATATCGTATTATGTCTCTGACATAAAACAATCAGCTAACAATTACGGTCAGTGGGCGGTTACCTGTTTGTACACATAAAGCATAGCCGTCGAGATATTGATCAAACTCCACTGCACTACCGAAAGTTACCAGTCCGACAGCTATATAATTCGCAGTACGTAGCAACAGACGCGTAGAGAAAACAAAGCTTTCATTTTGTGTTATTTTGCTGGAGTGAGTTAAATATTGTTAAGAAGTACTCAAAATTTTCGAAAACTGATTAGAACTCGGAACTTATAAACAAATTTTAAAAAACTTTGGAAACTGACTAAAAACAAGGTAAGCTAAATAAAACCATTTAAAACGAAACTCAGCTTCGAAGTGAAGATAACAAGCAACATAATCATTGAAGAAAATTTTGAAACAAGTCCAAACCATAAATAGTATATTCCATGCCAAGTAAAATAAGAAATGTCCCAGATCACGTGTAATCTGAGGCTTTCTTATTTACTCTCCGAGGTGTGTAGGTATACTTTTTTGCGATCGACGGAGGCGGAAAGCGGCAACTTTGTTTAGAGCAGCGTGCAGCGGTCCGAAATTTGTCGCTTTGCGCCCGGAGAGATGAAAACTATATTATTTTATAAACTATAACTACACCTACCTACCTATCACTTTTACATTTTTAACAACTTTGTAATACCTCCTACCTAATATTTTATAAAAAATCTATGTGGTTTTTAATGTCTGATTATTATTTGAAGATTAATACGTTTAAATTGATATAAATAATATGGAGAAAATCAGTGCTCGTAAACCCAAGAAACCTCGTAAAATTGTAAAGGTGAAAAATTCAAAGTACGAATCTGCAGAGGCAATACATCAAAACAAAAAGTATTGGGAAAAAGTTTTTGATGAAATAGACGCAAAGTGCAAGATGCCTGTGAGTACAATAAATCTATTGTTACAAATTACACAAAAGACTAAAATTAAGTTTCTTATCAATTACCTGTCACAGGTATAGTTATAGAGATTGTGATGGACTTTTGAAAGAAGTTGGGACTTTCTAAGTACTACCTACTAGATGACCCGCGCGGTTTCACCCACGTAGTTTCCGTTGCCATGGGAATACGGGAATAAAATATACCCCGATAATGTAGGTTTCATTGGTGATAGAATTTTAATAAACGGTTTAGTAGTTTTTGAGTTTATTAGTTACGAATATACAAAAATACTAAATACAAGAATACAAATCTTTTTTTTTCTTTATAATATTATTAGCAGCGCCTCGCGGTTTCAACCGCGTAGTTCCCGTTCCCGTGGGAATACGGGGATAAAATATAGCCTAAATATGTGTTATTCTGATGTATAAGCTATATAACTGTAAAGTTTCATTAAAATCCGTTCAGTAGTTTTTGCGTGAAAGAGGAACAAACATTACATCCATACATCCAGACATCCATCCAAACAAACTTTCGCATTTATAATATTAGTAGGATAGTGTAGATGTAGACTAGCGGTTCTGAGCGGTTTCACTCAAGTAGTTCCCGTTTCCATGGGAATACGGGAATAAAATATAGCCTGTGTTACTCAGGGATATTGTAAAAGATTTTTTTAAATCGGTTCAGTAGTTTTTGAGTTAGTCGTAACAAACATACAAAAATACAAATCTTTCCTCTTTATAATATTAATATATATTAGTATAGATATTAAGTGTGGATGTAGAAAACAGAATATCCCAATGTTATATCTAGTTAAATGATAGAAATACACTTCATTAATTTACACTAATTCATAATTAATCAATTCAAACTACTGGTTTCATCATTTATGGGGACCATCTGTTAATGATTGATTGTAGCTCTTTTTGTTAACGGAATGCCAATAATTAACAGCTATGCGACTAGATTGAGCTATAACCTTTTTTTATAACTCACAGTTAAATGATTGCCAGCAAACTCTTATGATAATATGTCGTTTTACTTCTTACAGACTAAAGAAGACGAGAGCAGCCGCTTATCGAGGGTTCTACCAAATGATTTATACACAAAAGTCTGTAATACTTTAGATATTCCGGTGTCGAATACCACCTTTGATGAAGCTAAACCACATAAAGGTAACTACTTTTTATTTTAATAATATTAATAAATAGCAGGTATTATTTCAGTTCCCGTTTGAATTTCCAAAAATCCCTTCATTGCTGTTGCCTACAACATACTCGTATAAAACACATATATACAATATTTCAAGTTTCTAGGTGTTATCGATTCGGAGCCCGAATAGATAACGAAAAATAAAACGCCAGTTTTTATATTTTCCCGTGCTAATGAGATATTTTTCTGTAGTAAAAAGTACCCTAAATGTTGACCCAGCTACTCAGTTATCTCCAAGCCAAATTTTATGAAAATCCGTCTAGTACCTAGTTTTTGCGTGATGATAGCACAGTCAGTAAAGAATTTCAAAAATTTGTGTTGGGTACCTATCTAAACCGATAACTATCTACACTACCTCAAAAATATTCAAAACATATTTCATGTACCTACAGACACGGTCTCTATACAGTTTTATTATAATATGTATTGATAAGTTCATTCCTTTATCAAGCATGTTGCTCACAGTCATTGTTTTATCATCACCAGAAAGATACCTATATGTTTACATCATCAGGGCATATATCGAATCCCGAGAGTAAATAATCAAAGCGAATCCCTTATTGGACAAATCTTATAGACTACTAGCATACTATGCATTTACTCGTAAATACCTTTATTATTTTTTAGATCAACCGCAGTCTTACATAGAACGGTTTATCTTTAAAAGTAACTATTTAGTACTAATATAACGATAAATAACTTAACACAGACATGTCACCTCGTAGACTACAAAAGCAGCCAATGATATCTTTCCGAACAACACTTCACGTCGACCGAGAAATGGACTCGGACACCGATGTTGAATTTTACCCAAGGTAAACCGTACCTTTAGGTACTAATATAAATTTTAAAGACAAGCTTGCAGCGAAAAATAGAACTAAGTGACGGTTGTACCTATATGTATTACCTAATTAATCCTATGATAACGAAAGTGCCCCAACCTAGTGAGCTAATGAACCTGTAGTATAATATATGTAGCAGAAATTCTAGTTAACAGCTGACGGCAAACAATATGTAATTTTATTATATACGTATACAGGTGGTAACGGATCGAGCCCTATGAAAAAAGCCTTTATCTACCCTCATATCGTAATATTCGAATTACAATTCAAAACTTGACACATAGGAACAACCATTATTATGCACACACAACAGTAAAAAATATATATATTTTTAACTCATTACAAAACACTGTCAGTCTTTTTATATAAAATCTACTTGCAGTGATTTTTTTGTATAGTTACCACCCCCTTTCGATTGTACAATTTCATTTCAGCAAATATTATTGTAAATGTACACTTCTAAATAAAATCTCCTTGCTGTAAACTTTTTTGCACATTTATTTTCTTTTTTTTACATTACGACCTGCGCTAATTGAACATAGATTTGCCGCCAATATCTAGCTATTTACTTCGTTGCTTACTTGTTTTTTTAATGTAGGTACCTTTTTGCATGAGTAAAGATAAAGTACCTACCTAGTATATACAACTGCATATAATATGGTATTAAAACTCGTGTGATCCTATTATCACCTACACTCGAGTTTTAATAATCCTTATTATGTGACAGTTGCATAAACTATAATTATTTAAATTTCGCATGCCAGTATCACCTAACCTTATGAAATAAGTTTATTTAACAGAATTTCTCAGTCAGTAGTGAAGATTGATTGTACAAGTAAAGAGGCGCAGCTCATAACCTTGCGATGCCCGTTGTTTTGAAAGGAGCTCGTAGGCAATTATGCAGATTGGATATGACAGACAATGTGTGATTACATTACACCCGTAAGTGGCAAAAACATTCTGACCCAATCCGCGGTGGGCTCGGGTCCAAAATAATAGTCCATCCTTCGACGTATGTGAGGCAAAGATGCAATGGGCATTTATTTTGAAACAATTTTTGTTTTATGATCAACCTCAACCCAAATTGAGCAACCGAAACTGATAGTTAGGTAGGGTAGAGACGGGTAATGCCGGTCAGGTGATAATACCGGTCACTGTTATTATTCCCATATTACTGCGTTCAATGCGTAAACACATATACATTGGGTAGCGTGACTATCACCCTGCTCTGGGGCACCAATCCCCGCTCAGTTCCTAGCACGCGTTTGGGAAAGATGCACGTCAGTTGTTTTCGCGCCCTCGCGATGTAATTTCTTGGAGTTGGAATTTAAGAGGTGAGTCTCATATTTTTTATATTTTTTAATTGACATTTTTTTATTTTGATGCACAACTATTAACGATTCGAATTAATCATAATTTAATATCTCTTTTAGACATGTTTTCACAAAAATATTTTTTTTCTAAAATTCTTCTAAATGGGCAATACTGGTCAGCCTAACCGGTATTACCCGCAAGTGATATTTTGACCAGTGATGACTTTTTATAATTTTGTATTCTTCCAGAATGTCCAAAACAGGAAGCAAACCACGATCGAAAGCCGCCTACACCCAAGCCCAGATACATAAAGTCTTTCAGTTTGTTGATAAAGAAAAGCCGATCAGTCAAGCCGCGAGGTCTCGACTTCAGGAGTTTAAAACATTAATCTCTGCAAAGCATCTTCTCCCAATACAAAAAAAAAACTGGCAATAAAAGATGTTTGTATCGTAAACTGCTTTCGTCTATTTTAACAGGAACTCCTCACAAAGCTTTAATTCTAAAAGAAAACAAAAAGATAACCAGAGACAAAAAAAAAGGTGTTGTAAAAATCAAAACTGAAAAGAAAAAGATAAGGAAAGGAAAATTTAAGTGTAGAGATGTGCACAAGTTCAAGAAAACAGTATCCGAAACAAAAGGCAGTACTATATCGGACTCCGAGATAGAAATGAAAGACCTGCATGAAGAATTGAAGACGATGATACCTATGCTGGCTGATGCTTGGTGCACAAATGTATTGTCTGTGACGACTGTGGACGAAATAGCGAGCTATGGTACATGTGTGTGTTATGTGGTCTTTGGGCTCACGCAGAGTCCTCAGGATATAACTCTGCTGAGGGTTATCTAAACGACTTATGCCTTAACAATGCCTGACTGGTATTACCAAACTAGTGACTGGTATTGCCTGCTATATCGGGTTATACCGGTCAAAGCTACATCTTTTTTTAATGATGATTATGTCTAAGATGTTAGTCTTATTGATCTAGATTGTTGTCATTATGCTAGAAGAATACCTATAATTTGGTTTAAAAGAATATTAATAAACAAATGATGATTGATTACGAATTTGGTTTCACTTTTTCTTAGGTGACCGGTAATACCCCATCTTACCCTACTACCTACTCGATTATCAACAGATTGAAGTTCAATATCTCTAGAACATCTCGTCTGCATAGTAGTAGGTACCTACTACTCGTAACTAGAAGAGGCGACAAAAGATTATTTATTTCAGTGATGAAGAAGAACCACCGAACGTTCATCAGGAACTACTGACTAAGCCAGTCCGGGAACAAATAACGTGGCCATCCCATTACCTGATGCCAGAGAGGGAGGACGAGAAGAGCCTCGTGAAGAAAGCCGATGATCTCACTGACAGGGTATGACTGAGTTGTAGTCATATGAATTTAAATACAATTTAACATTATTAGTAGAATATTAACTTCCTGCCCTTTTTTGATCCTGGGAATTCCGAATGGAAATTATTATTTTTAATCCATTAGAGTTTTGGCACCCTTTATGATTTTTCTCAAGTGACTTTTTCTCATGTCCTTTTTCAGATTGCCAAAGAATTTTGTGAATTCATGACGCAGTTAGGTGGCAATCAACAATCGCAACTTTTGACGCCAAAAGCTATAAAGGAACTTTTTCAAGTAAATTGTGTTTATAAACTGATATCGATAAATCATTTAATTTTCCTACCTTTATTGTAACTGATGAGGGACATTTATAACTTTCAGATTGAATTTGACACTCCAATTGCTCGAGGCCTTCAAGTTGTGCCAAAGGAACTACCTTCTGTTATCGGAGAGATTGCTGAAGTAACAGAGAATCCAGAGGTTAGATTATCATATTAGTCTAAAATAGTTAAATAAACTCGAATTACATACTCAGAGTAAATTATTAATTCACATTGTACGATTAACAAACTGTTACAACTTTCTTAGACGTAAGTAATAGATGAGTAGGTAGATGTAAGACATTATTTATGTATTGAACTCCCTATGTATTGAACTCCCATTCATGACTTGAATCAGGAATCTGATAACATTATACCTCATCATAATCAACCCATAAAAGCCCGCTGGTGAGCTATAGTAGATTATACACCAAGGGAATAAAGCACTGTTTTATGTCACGGGCGCGACATTAAATCCTGAACATAACGAAGGACTCCCAGTTTTACTCCTGAGCGCAGCGAGGGTGTTATGGAATTAAGACTGAGTCCTGAGTTTCGTGAGGGATTTAAGCGCCCAAGACAAAAACAGTTTTATTCCCGAGTGATATACTCTACTTTTCTCACCTTATGCGAGACAATAAAATGCAATTGCATGGTAGTAGATTATTGATAATGCCTATGGCATCTAGTTTAATAGACTCTGGAGTCAAAGTACTTTCATCACTCGACATTTTCGATATTCTTTTTGAAATGTTAAAGCTATAAAATGGATACAGCAACTTGTTTCTGCCGGCGTGTTCTACTTGATTTAACAAATGAAGATCGTGCGGATCTAGTTGGTCGCGGCTTCGGTTTTCGAAAATCGAGTTGGCCATGACCGTGGCCGCAGGCGGGTGTACCACATTTTGCTTAACGAAATTAGACTTTATCATCATAGCAATAAGAATTATGAAAAGTGAAAATTACCTAAGGTTATAATGAAATTCCATACAACATTATAACCCGGCTAAAGCCAAGGGATATAATGTCTTGCTTTCGGTGAGGTTTATATGATATATAATCCGGCTTTGTCGAGCATGTGGTGTGAAAAGGGTCTTTCCTCACATATGTGGAAGTATGGGCCATAATCTCACACGAATGATATTCTACGTTACAGAAGTCCGTACACACTGTGCTAGAACGTGAAATAGAGAGAGATATCAAGGCAGAACGACGGCCGGAGAAACTACGTGCATTTGGCAGACATCTGAGTTTCAAAGACCAGTGGCGAGTGCCCCGCAACGATACTGAACACATGTGGCGCTCCGCTCGCCACGTTCCCAGGGACCTCGTCACTCTGAAGACTGTCTGGGAAGGAATCACTAATCTAAGGTTACATTACATGTTGAATATTTCCGTAGTCTTCTTCTTCTTCTTTCACGAACACTTCCTTGAGCAGCTTCTGATTACTTTTTACGAAATTATGTTGTGCGTGGAGTAGATAACAGAACTCCAATTAAACCATTTGCAAAGCAATCACAACTTCACAACACAGCACATCCACAAAATTTGTACAAACACAGACAATCTGAGGGCTTAGTTGCAGGACTGCATTTTGCTAAAAAGGTTCGCGAAAAGTTGCGCAGTTGATCTCCACTTCAAGTTCAGATTACCTACCAAGTTTTAAATCATCAATTACAAAAGTAATCACCGTCTATGTGACATGACAAAAAAATCACGTTTGTTACCTATATTGGAGCCCCTTTCAATATTTATTTTATTGTGGTAGGTACATAGATTTAGTATACTAACGTTACTGGTATACTAAATCTATGGGTAGGTAGTTGTTTTGTTGCAAAGGAAATACATCATTTGTGAAAATTTCAACTGTTTAACTAGTACGGTTTATGACATTACAGCCTGTATGACAGAAGGACAGACAGACAGACGGATGGACAACGGAGTCTTACTAATAGGGTCCCGTTTTACCCTTTGAAAAAATCTATTGATTCAATCTACCACGAGTTTAGTAGTAAAATAAACCACGCCGAGATTTTATTATCCTTTATTCTGGTTTGGAAAAAACCATTGGAAGTACTCATCTCTGATACCTACTCTTCCTCAGGAGTGTTCGCGAGTACTGCCGCTGGATGATCGAGCACCCGGAGTACCGCCGTGCTCCGTATCTGCGGAGCCTGGGAATGTTCGACACGGCAGTGCTGAACGCCAGGCAGGCTGACCTTAGACACGCGGACTTCTATGGGTAACCCAAGCAAGTGACAACACACGCGCCTGTGGACTTATTCAGCGAACGGATCTCCTAAACTCTCTCTGTTGTCAAGCTTGTACAAATAATAAACAACCCTAAACTTAAAAACCGCTCTCGTAATAACAGGACATCTTCGCTTTCGAGACCAGTGATAATCACATTGTGGTACCTAAATATCAAAACTGATTGTAATAGGTTAGATTCGCCATTCATGGTTGAAAATAATTCACCTTTAACGTTGACTGGTTAGTCATTTATGTATCGGTATCTATCAATATATTTTTACCATGTTTTATTTTCCTAATGGTTGTTGCTTTGAAATGGGCAAACATGGGTACAATAATTTTGCAGCCATAATAATAATAATCTCAACGTTTGCAGCAAATTGGTATATTGGATGTACCTAATTACTTATATTAATAAAATTTATGTTATCTATTTATTTATAGCTACACTATACCTTCGAAATAATATTTTATAATATGTAACAACATCATATACCTACAAATAATATACAAATAGGTAAGTAATTAAGAATGACTAGCTTTGTATACGGACTTTACACATTATTTCTTGTTTATTCTTGAGGTAGGTACAAATAAAGTAAATTTTTGTTACCGATACTTATGATTTTAATAGTACTATTCAATACAACCACTCTACACATAATATATAAATCGAAAGAGATTTACATTGTACAAATCTAATCAAATTTGTACAATGTAAATCTCTTGGTGCATTGAAAAGTAGTCGCTACCGACATCTAACGCTTTCATTCGTAACTCCCAGGTAAGCGTAACCTTCAGAATTCCAATCTGTACTACATTGCTTTTATGTTTACCACCGAACGTAGTTCTATGCTGGTACTTGTCACATACGCTAGGTGGCAGTCCAGTATTTTTTTAATGTTTTTTTAGAATGAAGGAAAATGTAACTTACATTTTTTGTACATATTTTTTAAGTGGGCTTATAAGTCCACTTATTGAAAGTCCTACCTACAAGTTACATGGATTTATCGCTTTGCTGAGCTGGAGAAAAAAAATTAGAAGAAGAAGGATTGGGTGTAGGTACCTATGTCAATATGTGAGTCAAAGAGGTTGGAAGTAAAACATTCTCTTGAGATAATCTTTTTTTTTTTTGGCAGCGTCGGACTGACCATAATATGGACATCACCACCTTGACTATAGTCGCCGCAAGTCAGATGGTGAAAATGGGTATATCCAGGAATGGAATACCTCTGCCTCGGCCAACACCCTCGGCGAAAAATAATAATAATAAACTGTGGGACACCATTCACACGCGGTTATTTAGTCCCGAACTAGGCAGGGCCTGTATACCTACTATGGGTACTAAACAACTGTTAAACATACTTAAATAATTAATATTAAACGACCAGACACGAAGCCAACAGACATGTTAATGCACAAAAATGTTGGCCCCGAGCGGGGATCGAACCCGTGACCTCCGACTCAGACGGCAGGGTCACTACCAATTGAGCCAACAGGCCCTAAAAGGCGTTATTCCTTTTTTATAAATCAGAAATATAGTACAACCTATTATTATTATTCTCTTTGGAATAATAATTATAAATGGAGAAGCGTCACAATGCATAAAATAATCACTCAGAAGAATGTGTCAAATCACTGTCAAAACGACACAAACACGTGCAATTTTATAACCTATAGTAGCAGGTACATAATAAAAGCTATTAGACCGTACTTTTCTCATACGAAAAGTCCTGTGGTGTAATTTGGTGCCCCTAAAACCTGGGTATAAAGATACACTTACAATTAGTTTTGTGCCATGCCCTGCGGGAAGAGGCCCCTCGTTAAAAGTTGGGACAAGCCCAGAGATTTGAGGGGTGTTAAACCATCCCGATACCAGCAAAACGAAGCCTCCGTTAAAGTACACTGGAAGAATGTCATAAAGGATTTAGAATTATCTTATAAAGATGAACAGGTAAGTTTTAGTTTTTCAACAGAAGTGAATACAGAATATTATACCTACCTACATGAAGTGAATTAGAAGAAAGAGCAGTGATGGTCCTGTTGGTAGTGATATACCTTCGCGCAGGAGGTCTATATTTGATTGCAAATCAAGAGTTTGCCGAAAAACTTACGAATAGATAGATTACGTCGGTGAATGAACACAGACTGAGGAGACCTCAAAATTGGTTTGAAACTTCGTTTTAGCGATGGAGTCTCCCTCTTACGAGTTTTGAAATAGAGTATATTGACGAAAAGTACTCATATAAGCATATGTCATCTATACAATTAGGTACATTTAATAAAACTCAACCGGGGCCGTGTCTGTACATTAAATATTTTTTGAAAATTTCAGCTGTAGTATATATTTAGTTATCGACGTAGATATCAAAACATAGATTTTTTATATTTTCCATCGGGCAACACATGGACTATAATTTTCCACCGGGAACAGGCCTAAACCACGAAACCGATTTTAAAAATTCTTTCACTAATGGAAAGCTACATTATCAGGGAGTAACATAGGTTATATTGTATTTCCGTATTTCCACGGGAACGGGACGCGGGTGAAACCGTGGGGCACTGCTAATATATTATAAAATAAAAAAACTAAAACATGTTATCTGTGAGTAATTCATTACATTTTATAGTTATCTTCTAATTCCACAAATGTTAAATTCCATACCTTTAGTATGAATAAAATCTATTACAGTTTTGGGAGTCTCAAAGCGAGACAGTCCGCGGGTTGGTGGGGCCGATCATATTTGAGAGACTTGTCAAGATCTTCAACTTGCCAGAAGAGGGTACTATATACGAGCCAAAATCAGAGACCTCGGTTCTTACCGCCTCGGAAGAATACTACACTATGAAGCGACTGGAAGTTGGTATCGAAATATTTCTATAAGTACCTACGTGTACCTAATATATTAATATGAAATTACCAGGTTTCATGTCGGATTTTCACGATACGAGTCTGCACGGATCACTACTTGGATGCTACTCGTATCATGGAAATACTTGATGTCTCGGATCCCGGAATCCAATTAAAGAAGATAATTTCTCGTATCTTGAAAACCCGGCTTTTTTATTACCCACAGGCCTCACAACCATTAAGAAAGGAAAACAAGCACTATAATTTGAAGTAATATTATATCGAATAGTCAACAAAAGCATATGTTACAGAGCAGTGCTGTGCAGCCCAGAGGTGCGTTTTCGTATACGGATTATGAACCGTCCATGGAGGAGGAACTCGTGAAGGAGGAGCAGTCGGAGCAATGGAGCGTATCATCTCAAGCAACAGCTGATGCGGCTACAAAAAAGATTTCCAGAATCAAATCTCTGACAGTTAGATCTTCGAAATCAATGGGCGGTGTCAAATCGATATCCAGAGTCATGTCTAAATCCATGGCAAGACTCTCCCGTCGGAGCTTTGGTGCCCACCGCCCCAGCAAGAGCACGAACGATATGACAGTAGTCTCGGAAACATTAACCGTAGAGTCAGCATCATCGGGAGATGATCTTTCGGTTCATGCGACGAGTGTAACGTAAGAATTCATAAATACTTACAACTAACATGTCTGTTATATTATGGAGGAACGGAGGTGGAATGCTCCTCCATCGTGAAAAGGGAAGATCTTCCGCCAGGCGAGGTGATCGTGCCTGGGGACCGCGGTCCAACGGCTGATGTTGGACAGTTGTATTTATACAAACTCATTAGAAAAGTCCGATTGCGCGGTTTAGAACTCGGCCGTCTATTGGCGCGTTCTATGTAACTCGGCCTTCTATTGGCGCGTTCTATGTAGTGTCGCTACAATATAAAAGATAACAATCTTATCGAGATTTTTTTAGCAGTCATAAGGCATAACAAACTCTGGAAATAGAGTAAAACAAAGTAACAATTTTGGATTGCAATATAGTATTAAAGGGACATCAATATATTTCGGCACTTTGTACACTTCAATGTACCTACTCGGGTACATTGGGTCGATCTCCGCTATGTATTTTGTTTAAATATAACTAATTTATAATATTTTACTGTTTTCATAGAAAACGCAAACATCGCTACAGTTCCAATCCCCACTTCAAATTGCTGTATTGTAATGAATCTGAAACTGACATGATCAAGTGGAACTCCAAATATAAACAGAAGAGCTTTGAAGTTTCAGCTTCCGATGAGTACAGCAAGAAAGCCAAGATAATTACAAAACAGGTTTTACGACGCGACATCGATCGTATTACTTAACTGACCTTAACCACTAAACTGACCTAGGTGTTTAATTCATCTTATTATTTGCAGATTGCTCTTGACTTCTTTGAATGGTGGGTTGGCTTAGGAAACGTGGAATTAAAAAGCGAAATTAAGCGACCAGAAGATATCGAAGCATTGTTCCAGGTGCATATACCGAAATTTATTGCGTGGCTTATGTTTAACAATAGGGTCAACCAATTCTTTTCATGGGTAATGTAACATTACATGCGTATGTGTTCTACTTTACCACAGTACGATCAACTCGTATAACGGCCAACAAAGACACTATGTCAACCGAGATCACAGATATTAAATACTATCCGAGATATCGGAAAGGCACCTATAGTAAAGTATTTTCGTGTTCTGACAGGAACAAATACGAAATGTTCAAAAGTGTCTATTGTTGAATCAATCAATTTATCAGCCGAAAGATGTCTACTGCTTGACAGAGGACAAGTATCACCATAAAGACCGGTCTTGTGCTTCCCGCATCAAGAGCGTATTTGCGACTTTCACCAGGTCATCGGTCCACCTTGTGGCTCTTGAATACTATAATTATTTATTTATTTAAGGAAAAACAACAGCTATATTAAACATTATAGTTAAAATATTATAAACACTGCCATTAATATTAAAATTTGTTATTATTTAAACAAAACTATAAATGTATAACGCCCATTAAAGTATAGAACTGGTAATGCTGACTGCGTGCTTCGTAGGTGTGGTTCGACGAGCATGCTTCTCGCGGTCTCGTATTGGAACCCAAGATCCTGCCGTGTGTGTTGCAGTCTATAGCCAATGCTGTTGGAGCACCAAAGGTTCTTTTACCATTTGTCTCTAATTTAAGGGGCAGACACAGGGTCACAAATTAACAGAGATTTGTAGAAAGCAATTATGAGCTCAGCTGTCATGTAGTTAAAGAACAAAAGTTATCGGCCTCTAAGAGGTCGGATGACGCTTGAGATTTTTTGGCAAATTGTTTACAACTGTAATCTATTGTAATTGTTTTTAACAAATCTTATTAAAGTCGTGGTAGTACTTGATTAATAGTGCCTCTTTGCAGGTATAAGTTAACAACAAAGTTAAATGTTTACCCACAATTCTTACTAATATATTGTTTTTATGGTTTACATAATACTGACGAAAGTGTTTTGTTTTAAGACTGCGTGTCCAAAGGTGCTCAAGAGACAGATCGCATTTGATATAAAAGCGGAGACAAGCCCGGCGCACACAATGGCTTTCCGCAGGTGCCTGCCGCTCAAGATGAAGCACATCCCGCCAAAGAACAACACCAAAGAAACCTGGCACAATGTCAGGATACCGGAAGATCTGCGCACTATGGCCTGTGTGTGGGAGGATATACAGCATCTCACGTGAGCTACATTACAGTTTTCGAAACTAATCCCTATATTAATCAATGAGATCATAGTCAATATTTGTAGGTAAAATCATGTTCTAAAAAGAATTTTATTCAAATAACAAATTTTCATAGTAGGTATTACCGCGCAATAAAAGTCGTGTGATGTGCCCCCCGTGCTAAACTATACCTCTCAATGCATTTCAATAACTATGAAATTACGTCATCAATATCATAAAAATAAATTTCCTATGTAGATTTAAAAAATCTAATAATAGTGTTACCATTGGAAAGACTTAACTAAACAGACAGTCTTTTTCAATTCGGAAAAGGCTAACATTATATCAGAGACCATTAATCTAATGATCTGTGACATATATAAACTATACAATGTTCATTATTTAATCAACAATGAGTTCTTTCTAATATATTAAGGGTCGGTACAAGGCAATCGAGGGTCGGGATTCTCATAGAATTATATAGAAAACGATGCTCCGCAACCTTGAAAAAAATCACACAGCTAGCCAATGAATGTTACTAGGCGCTGAAACATTCGAATTTAAGATCATGCTTACAGATAAGTGTAAAAAAAAAAACAGAAAATCACTAATCGCACTCCCGTATTCTAACAACTGAGTCGTAACTATCAAGAATTATTAAATGAATTTTATTACATAATACAGTTAAAACTATAAAGCAGGCGATAAAACCTTCATTTTTTAATAAATATATTCCGAATTTGTGTAAAAAAATCACAAACTTGACCAATTTTTTCGCTCAAAATCTTCATACAAATTACTATTGGAGCGGCGCGCAAATTCAAATACAAATGCGAACGCTCGCGGAATTCAGTCGGCCACGCGCCTCCAAAGTGAGAGCACGTCGCTTTGCGCGGCATTGACAGATCGCAAAAACAGACAAAATCAGTGCACAGTGGTCTCGTTACAAACTTTTGTGATAATTAATATTGTTATGAGTAGGGCTTCCAATACCGGGATCCCGGTATTGGCTAATACCGGGATCCCGGACTTTTTTTGCCTTTTTTCAATACCGGTATTGAAGTGTCTAATACCGGGATCCCGGTATTGGTTATTTATTTTTATTTTTAGTATAAACTTTACAGTTACACATACAAGAGCATATTAATAATAGTTGTACATATTTTATTGTACTTATTTTGTATAAATGTAGGCTTTACACCAGTTATTCAGTTCATATCAAGGTTTGCACGCCCATCCTCGTTGTTGCTAGGCATAATCTTTTGTCTAAAATGTTTCTCCTGAAGAAAACAGTTTACTCTTACGGTATAACCTATCTGTTGTTCCCTTTCATATTTTTAAGGGGTCAGATTTAAGTAAAGTTAGTGATTCCACAATTCGTGCCTCTTTTTTTATTTGCTTTTATCAGTAGTTTAGTAGTTCATTCAATATTTTGGATATGAAAATGAAACTTACCTGAAGTAGGTACTTAAGTACTTGGTTTAACTATTGAAGATGATATTTTAAAGTTTTAATTATAAATAGATACCTATGTAATTTTTCAGTCATACATTGTACATAAGAGATGACACGTTTAGTGATTTGGCCGAATACCGAATAACCGGTCACGGTCTTGACCCAAGCGCCGAATATTCTGCTTTGATGGAAATACCTACATTCTCTTTCTAATGCATGCGCTGTGCAAGCAACACAAATAGGGCGTGCAGAGGGGTTTATTTGTTTCATTTAGGAATTAATCATGTCACACACGCATTATTTCTTTATTTTACTTCAGTTCGTCCAAAGCAAAACATCGTACCGTTTAATTGATAATTTGCTATTCGGCAACTTTGTTCATAATATTCGACCGAATATCGAATCTTAAACAAAATTACCAGATACTGAAGATTAACTAAATATTCACAGCATCTTTATTGTACACAATACTTAGCAAATTATCATAAACGCAAATAAAAGAGATTCTTTTCTTTTGTTATATTTTCTACGTAGAATACGATTAATCATAAAAAAAGACATTAATTCTTGTTGTGACTAATCCTGGAATAGGTTTTCGTTTACATTTAAAGTGATATTATTAACAAAGGGTGATTTTCAGTAAAACAACTGATAGTTTGTGTTATTTTCTTCATAAAATTGGGCATTTGCTGCTTGAAAAGAAAAAAAAATCTGAACACAATTTCAATACCGGGATCCCAGGATCCCGGTATTGGAAAAAAACTTTCCGGTATTGATACCGGTATTCAAAAAATCCGGTATTCGAAAGCCCTAGTTATGAGTCATACCTAATAAAATGTTTGATGTTGATTTTTTTATAAATCTCATATAGATCTACTCTACATCTACACTAATATTATAAAGAGGGAATATTTGTATTTTTGTACGTTTGTCTATACATATAATAAAACTCTAACGGGGCCGTGTCTGTACATTAAATATTTTTTGAAAATTTTAACGGAAGTGTATATAGTTATCGATATAGATACCGAAACACCAATTTTTGGAATTTTTGTCTGTCTGTCTGTCTGTCTGTCTGTCTGTCTGTCTGTCTGGTTGTGCACGCATCACTCAAAAACTACTGGACGGATTTTGATGAAATTTGGTATGGAGATAACTGAGTACCCGGGTCAACATCTAGGCTACTTTTTATTCCAGGAAAATATCTCATTCCTGCGGGAAAATATAAAAACTGGTTAAAAAGAGAAATACGTACTACTCCGAAACGATAACACATAGAAACTTGAAAAATGGTATGAAGGTGTCTGATATGTCATAGGAAATTGGTATGAAGGGATTTTTGGAAATTCCCACTGGAACGGGAATAAACTATATCCAAGCGGGAAAACGCCGCTGGGCACCCGCTATTTGAAATATGGTATGTAGGTGTCTTAAATATGTCGTAGGCAACCACTATGAAGGGATTTTCGGAAATTCCCACGGGAACGGGAATAAACGGAATCCGCGCGAGCAACGCCGCTGGGCATCCGCTAGTAACGAATAAACTTAAAAACTACTAGACCGATTTCATTCTACGTTATCCCTGAGTATATTAGGCTGTATCTATGACGAATAAAAAAATAGGAATCCTTACTAAAATTTCAATAATGTAACCCAAGGTTTAAAAAATTTAACCATAAAATGTCTTTCATCGCATGCTACGAAAACTATTGATGGTACAACAAAACAAAATCTATAATATCTACAAAAATATTTTTGTCTGTCTGTCTGAACACGCAACTAATAATCTCACGCCTTATATCCCCTAAGGGGGTAGGCAGAGGTATTCAATTTCTGGATATACCCACTTTTCACGAGATATTCTTTGGACCCCTAAACGTGATAGATAGATACCTAACGCAAAACCTACTTGACTGATTTTAACGAAATTTGGTGTGGAGATAATTGATTAACTGGGTCAACATTTAGGGTACTATTTACTACAGCAAAATATCGCATTACCACGGGAAAATATAAAAAACCGGTCAAGTGTGAGTCAGACTCGCGCACGAAGGTTTCCCTACCATTATCTATAAAAACGGCAAAAAAAACACGTTTGTTGTATGGGAGCTTACCTAAGTAGTTGTACCCTTAAATATTTATTAAGCTATTGCATAGCTTCTATCGCGGGCCTTGAGCGCGGGGACCGAATCCAGAAATTCCGTAACGAAAAAACCTCACGCTCTCCCCACTCCGACGGGCACGGAGGTGTGGCTTAAAGGCCGTGCATTGTATAAAATAAAATAAAGTGAAGTAAAATAAAGTAGAAGTAGAAGTAGGAGTAGGAGTAGGAGTAGGAGTAGGAGTAGGAGTAGGAGTAGGGGTAGGGGTAGGGGTAGGGGTAGGGGTAGGGGTAGGGGTAGGGGTAGGGGTAGGGGTAGGGGTAGGGGTAGGGGTAGGGGTAGGGGTAGGGGTAGGGGTAGGGGTAGGGGTAGGGGTAGGGGTAGGGGTAGGGGTAGGGGTAGGGGTAGGGGTAGGGGTAGGGGTAGGGGTAGGGGTAGGGGTAGGGGTAGGGGTAGGGGTAGGGGTAGGGGTAGGGGTAGGGGTAGGGGTAGGGGTAGGGGTAGGGGTAGGGGTAGGGGTAGGGGTAGGGGTAGGGGTAGGGGTAGGGGTAGGGGTAGGGGTAGGGGTAGGGGTAGGGGTAGGGGTAGGGGTAGGGGTAGGGGTAGGGGTAGGGGTAGGGGTAGGGGTAGGGGTAGGGGTAGGGGTAGGGGTAGGGGTAGGGGTAGGGGTAGGGGTAGGGGTAGGGGTAGGGGTAGGGGTAGGGGTAGGGGTAGGGGTAGGGGTAGGGGTAGGGGTAGGGGTAGGGGTAGGGGTAGGGGTAGGGGTAGGGGTAGGGGTAGGGGTAGGGGTAGGGGTAGGGGTAGGGGTAGGGGTAGGGGTAGGGGTAGGGGTAGGGGTAGGGGTAGGGGTAGGGGTAGGGGTAGGGGTAGGGGTAGGGGTAGGGGTAGGGGTAGGGGTAGGGGTAGGGGTAGGGGTAGGGGTAGGGGTAGGGGTAGGGGTAGGGGTAGGGGTAGGGGTAGGGGTAGGGGTAGGGGTAGGGGTAGGGGTAGGGGTAGGGGTAGGGGTAGGGGTAGGGGTAGGGGTAGGGGTAGGGGTAGGGGTAGGGGTAGGGGTAGGGGTAGGGGTAGGGGTAGGGGTAGGGGTAGGGGTAGGGGTAGGGGTAGGGGTAGGGGTAGGGGTAGGGGTAGGGGTAGGGGTAGGGGTAGGGGTAGGGGTAGGGGTAGGGGTAGGGGTAGGGGTAGGGGTAGGGGTAGGGGTAGGGGTAGGGGTAGGGGTAGGGGTAGGGGTAGGGGTAGGGGTAGGGGTAGGGGTAGGGGTAGGGGTAGGGGTAGGGGTAGGGGTAGGGGTAGGGGTAGGGGTAGGGGTAGGGGTAGGGGTAGGGGTAGGGGTAGGGGTAGGGGTAGGGGTAGGGGTAGGGGTAGGGGTAGGGGTAGGGGTAGGGGTAGGGGTAGGGGTAGGGGTAGGGGTAGGGGTAGGGGTAGGGGTAGGGGTAGGGGTAGGGGTAGGGGTAGGGGTAGGGGTAGGGGTAGGGGTAGGGGTAGGGGTAGGGGTAGGGGTAGGGGTAGGGGTAGGGGTAGGGGTAGGGGTAGGGGTAGGGGTAGGGGTAGGGGTAGGGGTAGGGGTAGGGGTAGGGGTAGGGGTAGGGGTAGGGGTAGGGGTAGGGGTAGGGGTAGGGGTAGGGGTAGGGGTAGGGGTAGGGGTAGGGGTAGGGGTAGGGGTAGGGGTAGGGGTAGGGGTAGGGGTAGGGGTAGGGGTAGGGGTAGGGGTAGGGGTAGGGGTAGGGGTAGGGGTAGGGGTAGGGGTAGGGGTAGGGGTAGGGGTAGGGGTAGGGGTAGGGGTAGGGGTAGGGGTAGGGGTAGGGGTAGGGGTAGGGGTAGGGGTAGGGGTAGGGGTAGGGGTAGGGGTAGGAGTCGGAGTCGGAGTCGGAGTCGGAGTCGGAGTCGGAGTCGGAGTCGGAGTCGGAGTCGGAGTCGGAGTCGGAGTCGGAGTCGGAGTCGGAGTCGGAGTCGGAGTCGGAGTCGGAGTCGGAGTCGGAGTCGGAGTCGGAGTCGGAGTCGGAGTCGGAGTCGGAGTCGGAGTCGGAGTCGGAGTCGGAGTCGGAGTCGGAGTCGGAGTCGGAGTCGGAGTCGGAGTCGGAGTCGGAGTCGGAGTCGGAGTCGGAGTCGGAGTCGGAGTCGGAGTCGGAGTCGGAGTCGGAGTCGGAGTCGGAGTCGGAGTCGGAGTCGGAGTCGGAGTCGGAGTCGGAGTCGGAGTCGGAGTCGGAGTCGGAGTCGGAGTCGGAGTCGGAGTCGGAGTCGGAGTCGGAGTCGGAGTCGGAGTCGGAGTCGGAGTCGGAGTCGGAGTCGGAGTCGGAGTCGGAGTCGGAGTCGGAGTCGGAGTCGGAGTCGGAGTCGGAGTCGGAGTCGGAGTCGGAGTCGGAGTCGGAGTCGGAGTCGGAGTCGGAGTCGGAGTCGGAGTCGGAGTCGGAGTCGGAGTCGGAGTCGGAGTCGGAGTCGGAGTCGGAGTCGGAGTCGGAGTCGGAGTCGGAGTCGGAGTCGGAGTCGGAGTCGGAGTCGGAGTCGGAGTCGGAGTCGGAGTCGGAGTCGGAGTCGGAGTCGGAGTCGGAGTCGGAGTCGGAGTCGGAGTCGGAGTCGGAGTCGGAGTCGGAGTCGGAGTCGGAGTCGGAGTCGGAGTCGGAGTCGGAGTCGGAGTCGGAGTCGGAGTCGGAGTCGGAGTCGGAGTCGGAGTCGGAGTCGGAGTCGGAGTCGGAGTCGGAGTCGGAGTCGGAGTCGGAGTCGGAGTCGGAGTCGGAGTCGGAGTCGGAGTCGGAGTCGGAGTCGGAGTCGGAGTCGGAGTCGGAGTCGGAGTCGGAGTCGGAGTCGGAGTCGGAGTCGGAGTCGGAGTCGGAGTCGGAGTCGGAGTCGGAGTCGGAGTCGGAGTCGGAGTCGGAGTCGGAGTCGGAGTCGGAGTCGGAGTCGGAGTCGGAGTCGGAGTCGGAGTCGGAGTCGGAGTCGGAGTCGGAGTCGGAGTCGGAGTCGGAGTCGGAGTCGGAGTCGGAGTCGGAGTCGGAGTCGGAGTCGGAGTCGGAGTCGGAGTCGGAGTCGGAGTCGGAGTCGGAGTCGGAGTCGGAGTCGGAGTCGGAGTCGGAGTCGGAGTCGGAGTCGGAGTCGGAGTCGGAGTCGGAGTCGGAGTCGGAGTCGGAGTCGGAGTCGGAGTCGGAGTCGGAGTCGGAGTCGGAGTCGGAGTCGGAGTCGGAGTCGGAGTCGGAGTCGGAGTCGGAGTCGGAGTCGGAGTCGGAGTCGGAGTCGGAGTCGGAGTCGGAGTCGGAGTCGGAGTCGGAGTCGGAGTCGGAGTCGGAGTCGGAGTCGGAGTCGGAGTCGGAGTCGGAGTCGGAGTCGGAGTCGGAGTCGGAGTCGGAGTCGGAGTCGGAGTCGGAGTCGGAGTCGGAGTCGGAGTCGGAGTCGGAGTCGGAGTCGGAGTCGGAGTCGGAGTCGGAGTCGGAGTCGGAGTCGGAGTCGGAGTCGGAGTCGGAGTCGGAGTCGGAGTCGGAGTCGGAGTCGGAGTCGGAGTCGGAGTCGGAGTCGGAGTCGGAGTCGGAGTCGGAGTCGGAGTCGGAGTCGGAGTCGGAGTCGGAGTCGGAGTCGGAGTCGAGTCGAGAATCGAATCGAATCGAATCGAATGAAATGAAATGAAATAGTCAGACCAACCAAGACAGTCAACTTTATGCTATGCAATAGCTTTACCGCGGCAGTCCCCGAGTGCCACACGTCTTTTTTTTATTCTGTTTTTAGTATTCATTGTTATTAGCGGCAACAGAAATACATTATCTGTGTTTCAATTTCAACTGTCTAACTATCACGGTTCATGCCTGGTGACAGACTGACAGATGGACGGACAGCGGAGTCTTAGTGATAGGGTCGTTACTTATGTATGATTGTTAAACTGTGGTCCTGCATAAAGATACATTTACTCTACATTTATCCCAAAATGTTTAAAAAATAAATGTCCAGCCATGCGAAGCCGGTGCGGGGCGCTAGTAATTTATATTTTTGACGCCCTTGTCAAATACCGTAATAAGTATAGCCGTATACAGAAAGAAAGCCGAAAACCCATCGGCGCCGACCGGCGCCCATCGGCGCCGACCGGCGCCTATCGGCGCCGATAGGCCGCCCGCCAATCATCGTACGACATTTTGCTCGCTCTGCTTCAATCTGCTTGCTTTCTGTAGAATGGACCGGCGCCGATGGGCGCCGATCGGCGCCCATCGGCGCCGACAAGCTTTCGGCTTTCTTTCTGTATACGGCTTATGAGAGCTTTACGAAGTGACAGTTAAAAAGTCGAAATAATTAGTTTTCTTGATTGATAACAGATGGCGTAATGTATTTAGTTAAGTCCTAGCTTTGCATATGTATTTCTGGTAATTATGTTTGGTTTGATCATAAAAAAGGCTTGGGTAGGAATTATTAATTATACCTGTACTGTTCCGTGTATGTATTCTTACTTTCGAGTACCTACTTATTATCGGCTCCTCACTGCAAACACGTCCGTCACTCTCGGTGGTCCGTTCCCCTCGGGCGGGCTGCCGGCTGTCACCCCACTTCTACAAGTGTGTGTGCGCAGGAGACGACAGAACACTTCCCTCTCTTTCACGCATACACTACATTACCTATGTTTTCCGTGCGTCTTTTGAGCATTTGAATTTTTGAGCATTTGAATACCTACCTTCATCACGAAACTCTTGTCAGGAAAGTACGTCATTATGATGTCAAATAGATATTGTATAATATTTGCAACTGTCATATTCACAGGTTAATTCAATTAAATATTATTAGAATAAATTAGGCGTGCAATTTTAATTATCTTATTTTAAAGATCCGATCCATGTGGAGTTTGTTTATATCAAATATATATATGTAGTTTGACTTATATCAAATGTGCAAAAAAATCTGTGCAAAAATGTACCTACTACATGCAGGAAAATATTTCCGACAGATTCATACGGAAAAACGTGTCCACGCAAACAAAGTCGTGGGCAGCAGTTAGAAAGTATTGTTAGAAAAAATACATTTGACATGACTATTTTTATATTTGGTAACAAAATCCAAAGTTACAATTTAGTTGGCGAGTCAAAGTCCGACGATTCGACCCACTTTGTTGCGATAGTAGCGCCAAAAAATCTAGATTTCGCGCGGCGAAAGTACGAAGAGGGCCCTTAAAATATCGTGTCACGGTGTTTGTCGTTCCACTCCTCGAAAACGGATCGTCCGATTTTAATGATTTTTTTTATTTGGTAGGTATGAGAATAGGTCGTAAAGTATTTTTCACCCTTCTGTCCCCACCCCCCACACACTATGGCAGAACAACGTTTTCCGGGTCAAATAGTATTTATATAATGATTATAACTATGGTTCTTCTGATATTTGTCGGCCTGAGTACATATTTGTCGGTCTCTACATTGTATAAAACAAAGTCTCTTCCCGCCGACTATACGCTTAGATCTTCTAAACTACGCAACTGATTTTGATGCGATTTTCACTAAAAAGAGTTAGAGACTAGAAAGAGTTTTATATATCAAACCGGAGCGAAGCGAGGGCGGGACGCTAGTTTGTTAAAAATCGATAAATAAAGAAATCATTATTTTACTTTAACGCCCAGTTCTCATTATGTTCATATTACGACTTATGTTGTTTTTGGTGTACAATAAAGAGTTGTTGTATTGTATTGTTCTCACCTGGTTGATAAAGAAATCCATCATCATTCAACATTTTCTTGCCCTATTCCCAGGTACATGCTGTAAGCGCAGTATGTTTGGTCCTTCCATTTATCCCTATCAATCGTCGTATCTACATTCACTTAATTTTTGAATATATCATTCTTCAAATAATACAATAGTTGGTAAGGAAAATAATACAATAAACTTTTGACAGGTCCACGAAAGCCTTCCAAAAGTGGTTGCAGCAGCGTCCATTCATGTCCATGCCGGAAATCCTGAAGGAGATCGACATGCCAGGCGAAAAGAAACAGCTATTCGTCGTACCCTCCGACTTTGTTGTCAGGGATAAGAGCATGGAAAGCTTTAGCTCAAGCCAGGAGCTCGCGATACCTGTCTCACAGTTCTCGTTTGAGATAAAGGAAGTGTTGAGCAAGTTGATGAATGACTAGAGTTTGGATAAACAAGCCTGTAGTTAGAAAAAAATTGCGAAAGATTGACACTTCTGTTAAATTGACATAAAAAAGTCGAGTTATATTTTGGGAAAGTTTTAGCGAACTTCTTGACTATAGGTTGCGAATATACACTTTTATATTATTATAAATTATTCTTACATACTTCAACATTAATTCTTTTGATCTAATTTTACTAAGTTCATAGTGAACAAGATATTTTTCTGATTGGGAACTCAATTTTAAATTGATAAACCACTTTTATGAACTAGGGCGAACCATGCTGCTTCATTTGGCTCTACTTTTCTTCTGACCCCCTGGCCGAGTGACAAACGAAAGTTTTATTTGCTTATCTGGAGTTAGCTTAGTTGTAATATTATGAACTAGGTTTCAGTGACTATACTTCTTTAGAGTGTTGTGTTGCGTCATTTTTACTGTTACTCGCTCTGCGAATATGCCAAGTTGAAAGCTTATGTCAATCCCATACATTTGTCATTCTATTTTAATGTTTTATACAAAGTTAAAGAAAAAGTTTCTCTCTAATGATTTTCTTCCAACCTCTTTGGTTATATATAAATTATGTTTTATAAAGCCAGCCAGACGCTCTGTTCATTAATAGTTTTTTGATATATTCAAAATTTATAAATAAGGAATAAAATCTAATTTTATTTACTAAAAATATTTTAATTGTTTAATTAAGCCAATTTTTGCACACGTGGACACTCACCGTTGGACTGGTCCACAAATTCAAAGTCGCTCAGCGTGCAATGGAACGCGCGATGCTCGGGGTTTCTCTGCTCGACAGAATTCGAAATGAAGTCATTCGACAGAGAACGAGAGTCACCGACATCGCGCAGAAAATCAGCACGCTGAAGTGGAAGTGGGCCGGTCATGTCTCCAGGCGGACTGATGGCCGCTGGAGTCGACACGTATTGGAGTGGAGACCGCGCTTAGGCAAACGAAGTGTAGGGCGCCCTGCGGCACGATGGACCGATGACCTAAAGAAGGTGGCTGGCAGTGGATGGATGCGGGCTGCCCAAGACCGGAATGGTTGGCGCTCCTTGGGGGAGGCTTTTGTCCAGCTGTGGACAGCAATTAGCTGAATTATATTAATTAATTAATTAATTATACCTGTACTGTTCCGTGTATGTATTCTTACTTTCGAGTACCTACTTATTATCGGCTCCTCACTGCAAACACGTCCGTCACTCTCGGTGGTCCGTTCCCCTCTGGCGGGCTGCCGGCTGTCACCCCACTTCTACAAGTGTGTGTGCGCAGGAGACGACAGAACACTTCCCTTTCTTTCACGCATACACTACATTACCTATGTTTTCCGTGCGTCTTTTGAGCATTTGAATACCTACCTTCATCACGAAACTCTTGTCAGGAAAGTACGTCATTATGATGTCAAATAGATATTGTATAATATTTGCAACTGTCATATTCACAGGTTAATTCAATTAAATATTATTAGAATAAATTAGGCGTGCAATTTTAATTATCTTATTTTAAAGATCCGATCCATGTGGAGTTTGTTTATATCAAATATATATATGTAGTTTGACTTATATCAAATGTGCAAAAAAATCTGTGCAAAAATGTACCTACTACATGCAGGAAAATATTTCCGACAGATTCATACGGAAAAACGTGTCCACGCAAACAAAGTCGTGGGCAGCAGTTAGAAAGTATTGTTAGAAAAAATACATTTGACATGACTATTTTTATATTTGGTAACAAAATCCAAAGTTACAATTTAGTTGGCGAGTCAAAGTCCGACGATTCGACCCACTTTGTTGCGATAGTAGCGCCAAAAAATCTAGATTTCGCGCGGCGAAAGTACGAAGAGGGCCCTTAAAATATCGTGTCACGGTGTTTGTCGTTCCACTCCTCGAAAACGGATCGTCCGATTTTAATGATTTTTTTTATTTGGTAGGTATGAGAATAGGTCGTAAAGTATTTTTCACCCTTCTGTCCCCACCCCCCACACACTATGGCAGAACAACGTTTTCCGGGTCAAATAGTATTTATATAATGATTATAACTATGGTTCTTCTGATATTTGTCGGCCTGAGTACATATTTGTCGGTCTCTACATTGTATAAAACAAAGTCTCTTCCCGCCGACTATACGCTTAGATCTTCTAAACTACGCAACTGATTTTGATGCGATTTTCACTAAAAAGAGTTAGAGACTAGAAAGAGTTTTATATATCAAACCGGAGCGAAGCGAGGGCGGGACGCTAGTTTGTTAAAAATCGATAAATAAAGAAATCATTATTTTACTTTAACGCCCAGTTCTCATTATGTTCATATTACGACTTATGTTGTTTTTGGTGTACAATAAAGAGTTGTTGTATTGTATTGTTCTCACCTGGTTGATAAAGAAATCCATCATCATTCAACATTTTCTTGCCCTATTCCCAGGTACATGCTGTAAGCGCAGTATGTTTGGTCCTTCCATTTATCCCTATCAATCGTCGTATCTACATTCACTTAATTTTTGAATATATCATTCTTCAAATAATACAATAGTTGGTAAGGAAAATAATACAATAAACTTTTGACAGGTCCACGAAAGCCTTCCAAAAGTGGTTGCAGCAGCGTCCATTCATGTCCATGCCGGAAATCCTGAAGGAGATCGACATGCCAGGCGAAAAGAAACAGCTATTCGTCGTACCCTCCGACTTTGTTGTCAGGGATAAGAGCATGGAAAGCTTTAGCTCAAGCCAGGAGCTCGCGATACCTGTCTCACAGTTCTCGTTTGAGATAAAGGAAGTGTTGAGCAAGTTGATGAATGACTAGAGTTTGGATAAACAAGCCTGTAGTTAGAAAAAAATTGCGAAAGATTGACACTTCTGTTAAATTGACATAAAAAAGTCGAGTTATATTTTGGGAAAGTTTTAGCGAACTTCTTGACTATAGGTTGCGAATATACACTTTTATATTATTATAAATTATTCTTACATACTTCAACATTAATTCTTTTGATCTAATTTTACTAAGTTCATAGTGAACAAGATATTTTTCTGATTGGGAACTCAATTTTAAATTGATAAACCACTTTTATGAACTAGGGCGAACCATGCTGCTTCATTTGGCTCTACTTTTCTTCTGACCCCCTGGCCGAGTGACAAACGAAAGTTTTATTTGCTTATCTGGAGTTAGCTTAGTTGTAATATTATGAACTAGGTTTCAGTGACTATACTTCTTTAGAGTGTTGTGTTGCGTCATTTTTACTGTTACTCGCTCTGCGAATATGCCAAGTTGAAAGCTTATGTCAATCCCATACATTTGTCATTCTATTTTAATGTTTTATACAAAGTTAAAGAAAAAGTTTCTCTCTAATGATTTTCTTCCAACCTCTTTGGTTATATATAAATTATGTTTTATAAAGCCAGCCAGACGCTCTGTTCATTAATAGTTTTTTGATATATTCAAAATTTATAAATAAGGAATAAAATCTAATTTTATTTACTAAAAATATTTTAATTGTTTAATTAAGCCAATTTTTGCACACGTGGACACTCACCGTTGGACTGGTCCACAAATTCAAAGTCGCTCAGCGTGCAATGGAACGCGCGATGCTCGGGGTTTCTCTGCTCGACAGAATTCGAAATGAAGTCATTCGACAGAGAACGAGAGTCACCGACATCGCGCAGAAAATCAGCACGCTGAAGTGGAAGTGGGCCGGTCATGTCTCCAGGCGGACTGATGGCCGCTGGAGTCGACACGTATTGGAGTGGAGACCGCGCTTAGGCAAACGAAGTGTAGGGCGCCCTGCGGCACGATGGACCGATGACCTAAAGAAGGTGGCTGGCAGTGGATGGATGCGGGCTGCCCAAGACCGGAATGGTTGGCGCTCCTTGGGGGAGGCTTTTGTCCAGCTGTGGACAGCAATTAGCTGAATTATATTAATTAATTAATTAATTATACCTGTACTGTTCCGTGTATGTATTCTTACTTTCGAGTACCTACTTATTATCGGCTCCTCACTGCAAACACGTCCGTCACTCTCGGTGGTCCGTTCCCCTCTGGCGGGCTGCCGGCTGTCACCCCACTTCTACAAGTGTGTGTGCGCAGGAGACGACAGAACACTTCCCTTTCTTTCACGCATACACTACATTACCTATGTTTTCCGTGCGTCTTTTGAGCATTTGAATACCTACCTTCATCACGAAACTCTTGTCAGGAAAGTACGTCATTATGATGTCAAATAGATATTGTATAATATTTGCAACTGTCATATTCACAGGTTAATTCAATTAAATATTATTAGAATAAATTAGGCGTGCAATTTTAATTATCTTATTTTAAAGATCCGATCCATGTGGAGTTTGTTTAAGGTAAACGCAGCTATTAACGACCCATCGAAAATCTGCAGGTATTGCCGACCCATTCTGCTTCTTCTTATTTTTATCGGTTTGGAACTATTTGAGTCACAAGAGAGTATAATATACACACATGTTTGTATGTTTCCTAATAAATTTACTGGTGTTAGTGTACATAGGTTCACGGGAATGTGACCAAATACGTTAGTTTCTGTGAACGTAGCGAGTGCGCCGATCGTGTCATACTAACCCTTACTTCCTCAGGTAAGTACTCGAATTTTTTGCTTAAGTTATTTTATATATAAATATTTACGTTAAGTTTATTCTGAATAACTCAACATATTCCTTTATTTGTATATTTCACATTTCGCAACTAAATTATTATGTTTAAAGGAATTTTAAAAAGTATTTTTGAAATTAAAATAGAACGGCAATAGCTGCAGTGCATTTTAGTAGTGCAGTCATTGCCGACCCATGGATCGGCAATGGCTAAGAGGTTATGCTTTATTTTTTCAATTTTTCGGTAATGCTTATAATAATTAAACAAGTTTTTATAACACCATTTCAATCTTAAGTATTCTAAAATTATAAGCATCTATTAGCGACATACACCATGTTATATTATAAACTTGTTTTTCCGCGATAAACTGCCACGCATTTATTAAACATTTAGACGTGGGATATGAAAGAAATTAGTTAGAGTTTTCTTCGTATTTATATGAAAATGGTGTATTTTTTTATAGTTTAGGACTAAATCAATAAATTATTGTATTAAATCGGATGGGGAAATAAATTACAATTAATATCGATTATTTTTCGTGGCTCGTTAAAAGATTTGTTCATTTTTTTATTGAACACTAATTACCGATCCATATGAATCGGTGATTGCAACAAAGAGAAGCTATCACCGATTCTATACCGAATAATTGGTATTTTTGGATTAACGGTATGTAATGTCTAAAAGTAAAGCTACTAATTTGTTTCAATTTAATGATTTGATTCAATAAGTTAGGTTCGGTTTAATTTCATTTCATGTCATTAAATTTCATTTTCATTTCATATCCATAAAAAAAATCTACTGAAGACTTGGCTGTATGTATAGTTCCCTTTGCCTACCCAGAATGGGTGAAGAAAACAAAAAAAAACTCTGCTTTGAATCTTTTACGGTTGGCGCGATTTTCCAAAAATGTTAGTTGAGTTTATTGTATTTTTATTATTTTATTAAATTGCTTATTTTTTTCGCAACTGTATTAAAAATAGTTATTAAGTACACGCGCGGAACCGTCATTGCAACTTGTTCCGACAGTCAACCCTTACCTTCGGCTGCGCTAAACTTGGGAAGTTCGAAAAAAAATTATAGTTTTTTTGGGAAATAAAACAAAGGGTTTAAGTAAATTTGAAATAAAATTGTCTAATTATTTTTATTCAAAACATGTAAATTATACATTTATAATAGTTTTTACTTTTATTTTCAGGTTTGTGACTCTGACTTAAATAGTATAAAGTATTAGTGCTAGCCATGGTGGAGCAAATCATGATTGTGTAGAAGCACCAGCCGCTATCCCAACTTGAAAAACTCTGTGCTGAAAATAAAACAGTGTGTTTTTATTTTATTAACATCTACACATTTACAAAATTATCTCTGAATTTTGATAGTGAATATTTATGTTTCAGGTGATTCAGTTATCCCCTATGTCCAACACAATTGACACTAAGACCAATTCTCTTCAACGGCACTACATGGAACTGCATTGTGAAATAACAGCATTGACATTGTTTTAAGAAGTAATTACTATTAAGCAGGCTAATCAATTAGAAAGAAAGGCTATGGTAACTATGGTTTGCACTAGCTGGCCAAGCAGCAGGTTTCCGGAACGCAAGATAACAATACATGACCTATGTTCTCACTTTGATTTTATGAATGTTATTCTATTTACCATTTCTATTAAAGTCTATTTTCTTATATTACTAAAATTTCATTTGTGTCCTCAATACCTTTATTTTATTGAGGTCAAAAGGTGAAAAAAAGTATTTTAAAGAATCCACAAGCATTCCGAGGTTTACTGCGATTAGTTGGAAAGCATGGACACTAGGGACATGGGCTGCAACTCGCTGCATTTCCACTTGTAATCCTTGAAGCCTCCGAGATTCACACAGAGGAGCCAGTGGAAGACCTAATGAAAATAAAAATTCTTTGTCATTGAAATGTATCATATTTAAAACTTTGCACTATGATTCATAAGCATTAAGAATTATAAAAATAATAACTAAAGTAACGTAGGCACTTACTGTCGAGTTAAGTTTGAAAATTGCTTCCAATTTGCAATTTGAAACACAATTTGTATTTGATATGTTTATTGAGATGTTTACAACTTCGTTCAAAGGAATTCTTCCATGGAATCCAAAAGTGGATATTTTTTTCTCCAGCGTAAGCCAGATATTGATGTATGAACATATTTTTGTTGAATATATAAGAAATCTACATTAACAATGAATTTCATGTTGGTTCTCACAGACCAGTAATAGAAATTGGTTCTATTCCTTTTTTTTCACCCCTTACAGGGTAGGCATAGTAGATTGTTAAACAAGGGTCGGAAGGAATCAATTCCCATACGAGGTATTTAGATGCCCGAGCGCAGCGAGGGCGGATATAGTCCGAGTAGGAATTGATAACTTCCACCCGCGTTAAACACTCTACTTTTCATTTCGAATTCAAGGAAAGTAAACAAAAAAAAAAATTCAATTTTACAAAAATTCAAACATGAAAAAACGCAATAATACCTACAAAAAAAAATCAAAATTGTCAACAATACAACCAAAGAGGTTGGAAGAAAGAGAAACTTTTTCTTTTAAACGTCTTTGAATACTACATCATAGAGTAACTAACCTAAATAACATTACAAAAATAATATACAAATCCTTCCTCTTTATAATACTTTTAGCCGAGTAGGTAATAGTGTTATGTGCTTATTAGTGTCGATGAAAAACAAGATTTTGAATTTCGGAACAGCTTACCAAATTATTACTCTTTTTTTAATTTTAAAAATGGAACGCGTACCGCCCTGCGCGCGGGCTATTTTCTGTTGTTTATACCTACACTTACAAGGCCGCAACTTTTTTTCTTGTTCTAATAAACTAATTGATGTAAAAAGTTTCGTATCCCTACTAAGTACCCAAAGAGGTTGGCAGAAAGTCATTCTCTTTCCTAGAGAGAAAAGGCCGGAAGCAATTACTATGAGTCTTTCCCGACCGAGGGCGGGAATCACAGCCCTGAATCTCTCTGTGGTGCTCAGATCAAACATACACTACTTTCCGAGTATGAGATATGAAAAAATCATTACGCCATGCAGCCTCGTCATTAGTTAATGATATCCTTGAGTTATCCTTGAATGGCTCTGCTTCAGAGTCCATGCACAAAAATAATAGCACTTTTACTGAAGACTTTATTGTAACTTCTTATGGCAATCCAAAAATGTTCATATCTCACATTTTATCGAATTTCCCACTCACTGCACACTTTCACGGACACTTGCCACTTAATAAACTATTACTATTATGATGAGTCAAAACCCGAAATACCTACACAGCAAAATGAAAATTATACAAAAAACATGACGTCCCTCTTCGGATTCCCGCCAAAAAGTTTAAAGTCAAGTTTATCTCCATTTTCAGATTATTTTAGTAACTATAATTATTGTAATGAATCAAGTACAAAAATGAGAAGAAAATAAAAGTAAACGGGACATTTCGAAAACGGGGTATTTTGGGAAAGGAATATTTCGCTCAAACTAATAATTATTTTGAGAATCGAACATGTAGGTCGGTATTTTGTGAAAAAAAGTATGCTTTATTTACTTACGGTCGGTGTTAGATTCATAAAAATCGGTAATAGCTTCAAAGCGTTTCGGGTGGGTCGGTAATAGAAACAATTGACTTCAACAATCCTTTGATTATTTTTTCAATGAAAACATGATATTTATAAACAAATGCAAATATAAATATAAAATATACAATCTATATCTAAATATAAAATAAAAAAATCTGGTATGTTTGCAACCACTACCCTTAATTCTAATAATCAATTTCAAAACTTGCTTAAGGGGGTCGGTAATAGCTGCGTTTACCTTATATCAAATATATATATGTAGTTTGACTTATATCAAATGTGCAAAAAAATCTGTGCAAAAATGTACCTACTACATGCAGGAAAATATTTCCGACAGATTCATACGGAAAAACGTGTCCACGCAAACAAAGTCGTGGGCAGCAGTTAGAAAGTATTGTTAGAAAAAATACATTTGACATGACTATTTTTATATTTGGTAACAAAATCCAAAGTTACAATTTAGTTGGCGAGTCAAAGTCCGACGATTCGACCCACTTTGTTGCGATAGTAGCGCCAAAAAATCTAGATTTCGCGCGGCGAAAGTACGAAGAGGGCCCTTAAAATATCGTGTCACGGTGTTTGTCGTTCCACTCCTCGAAAACGGATCGTCCGATTTTAATGATTTTTTTTATTTGGTAGGTATGAGAATAGGTCGTAAAGTATTTTTCACCCTTCTGTCCCCACCCCCCACACACTATGGCAGAACAACGTTTTCCGGGTCAAATAGTATTTATATAATGATTATAACTATGGTTCTTCTGATATTTGTCGGCCTGAGTACATATTTGTCGGTCTCTACATTGTATAAAACAAAGTCTCTTCCCGCCGACTATACGCTTAGATCTTCTAAACTACGCAACTGATTTTGATGCGATTTTCACTAAAAAGAGTTAGAGACTAGAAAGAGTTTTATATATCAAACCGGAGCGAAGCGAGGGCGGGACGCTAGTTTGTTAAAAATCGATAAATAAAGAAATCATTATTTTACTTTAACGCCCAGTTCTCATTATGTTCATATTACGACTTATGTTGTTTTTGGTGTACAATAAAGAGTTGTTGTATTGTATTGTTCTCACCTGGTTGATAAAGAAATCCATCATCATTCAACATTTTCTTGCCCTATTCCCAGGTACATGCTGTAAGCGCAGTATGTTTGGTCCTTCCATTTATCCCTATCAATCGTCGTATCTACATTCACTTAATTTTTGAATATATCATTCTTCAAATAATACAATAGTTGGTAAGGAAAATAATACAATAAACTTTTGACAGGTCCACGAAAGCCTTCCAAAAGTGGTTGCAGCAGCGTCCATTCATGTCCATGCCGGAAATCCTGAAGGAGATCGACATGCCAGGCGAAAAGAAACAGCTATTCGTCGTACCCTCCGACTTTGTTGTCAGGGATAAGAGCATGGAAAGCTTTAGCTCAAGCCAGGAGCTCGCGATACCTGTCTCACAGTTCTCGTTTGAGATAAAGGAAGTGTTGAGCAAGTTGATGAATGACTAGAGTTTGGATAAACAAGCCTGTAGTTAGAAAAAAATTGCGAAAGATTGACACTTCTGTTAAATTGACATAAAAAAGTCGAGTTATATTTTGGGAAAGTTTTAGCGAACTTCTTGACTATAGGTTGCGAATATACACTTTTATATTATTATAAATTATTCTTACATACTTCAACATTAATTCTTTTGATCTAATTTTACTAAGTTCATAGTGAACAAGATATTTTTCTGATTGGGAACTCAATTTTAAATTGATAAACCACTTTTATGAACTAGGGCGAACCATGCTGCTTCATTTGGCTCTACTTTTCTTCTGACCCCCTGGCCGAGTGACAAACGAAAGTTTTATTTGCTTATCTGGAGTTAGCTTAGTTGTAATATTATGAACTAGGTTTCAGTGACTATACTTCTTTAGAGTGTTGTGTTGCGTCATTTTTACTGTTACTCGCTCTGCGAATATGCCAAGTTGAAAGCTTATGTCAATCCCATACATTTGTCATTCTATTTTAATGTTTTATACAAAGTTAAAGAAAAAGTTTCTCTCTAATGATTTTCTTCCAACCTCTTTGGTTATATATAAATTATGTTTTATAAAGCCAGCCAGACGCTCTGTTCATTAATAGTTTTTTGATATATTCAAAATTTATAAATAAGGAATAAAATCTAATTTTATTTACTAAAAATATTTTAATTGTTTAATTAAGCCAATTTTTGCACACGTGGACACTCACCGTTGGACTGGTCCACAAATTCAAAGTCGCTCAGCGTGCAATGGAACGCGCGATGCTCGGGGTTTCTCTGCTCGACAGAATTCGAAATGAAGTCATTCGACAGAGAACGAGAGTCACCGACATCGCGCAGAAAATCAGCACGCTGAAGTGGAAGTGGGCCGGTCATGTCTCCAGGCGGACTGATGGCCGCTGGAGTCGACACGTATTGGAGTGGAGACCGCGCTTAGGCAAACGAAGTGTAGGGCGCCCTGCGGCACGATGGACCGATGACCTAAAGAAGGTGGCTGGCAGTGGATGGATGCGGGCTGCCCAAGACCGGAATGGTTGGCGCTCCTTGGGGGAGGCTTTTGTCCAGCTGTGGACAGCAATTAGCTGAAATGATGAATTTCTGCACTACGTTAATCAATGATCAACGTTGTACTGGTTCGATTTGGTAATAATAAAACACCAACTGCTTGTACAACAGCCTACTCGCTTGGCGGTCCGACGTCGAGTGCGCGGTGAGCGCTAGCTCCCCGCGCCCCCACTACCGCTCGCCCTGCGAGTATGCTTGTTTAATCTTTATCATTATTTATCTATACACTACATCTACCTTTTACAAAATAAAAAACAAAAAGTATATTTCCTAGAATATAAACATTATATGTAACTAAACATAATTTGGTTTATACTACAATTATTTAACATGTAGGTAAATAACATATTGTATTGCCATCCATGCCATGCAGCCTGGGTGAAGGGCACTCTGCCACAGGGGCCTAGTTAGTTTCTTACATCTTCTAGAATAGTTTAGAAACGTAATATTAGTTTTAGTTTTACATTTATATTCCCTAATTGTTATGTAAATTTTATATTATTGTGTTAATAATATATATCTATTATACAGGTACTTCATAATTCAACATGAAATGTTTTCTAGTATCAAAATTACATTTAGAAGGTTACTTGAATATTAAATGATTTATTCATAAGAAAATCCTATTCAACATTCGTTTACATTAGTAGTATCCACAGAATTACCTTTCTTATTATTTTCTCATAGCTTTCATGAATACTTTTTCTCAAAATATACTGATGACCCATAATTGGTCTTCTTAATAATATTAATAAGTTTTATTTCAAAAGAAATTCACTATTATAACAAAACATAAATGTATGTTAAAATGATATTCAATAAATCTAGCTACCTGGCTTCACAACTAGGATTCCCTGTAGGTACTATGGGTACCCAGTCTTTAATCCTATATATAATATTGTACACATTCTACAATATAATATTGATGTTGATATTTCCCGGACGAGCCCCCACTTGTGTGTATGAACATGTCTGTCAGCTTTGTGTCTACTTGTGTGTATGAACATGTCTGTCAGCTTTGTGTCTGGTCGCTTAATTTTTTATTCAAGCATGTTTATCATTTGTTTAGTACCCATAGTACAGGCCCCGCCCAGTTTGGGACCAAATAACTGTGTGTGACTTGTGTATTTATTATATATAATATCATTTATTTTTTTGTCCGTGTTCATCCACGGGCGGCGCTGGGCATTTGTCCCTTGCAAGCACCCTTTGATACTTTCCTGTAGCCTCGGCCCGAAAAGTTTTTTTTTTATTTATTTCTACGCCATTTGGCCCAGTTCTTTTGCATGACAATTATGTATTTGTCTGTATCGAAATTATAATAATAATAATAATAATTGTTCATAAAATATTAACTACAAATAGAATTAGATCCTATGTAGCTAGAGTAGGTACTTAGATACCTGTATTCTAGTGCCAGTTCCCTCCCAAAAAGACTTGAACAAAGTTACAATACAATAACTCTTCATTGTACACCAAACAATATAGTATGGATATAAACATTAGCGATCTCTTCCAGACAGCCTTGGGATGGAGGAAACTGAGATATTAGAAAGTTAGTACTCTTAGAATAGATTGCGAGTAATCATTAATTAAGAGATAATTCCAATACACTACTAAAATGTATTTAGATATGTATTTATATAACAATTTTAGCAAAATTTTAAATAATAAAACTACCAAAAGTGATGCAATTGAGTACTAACAGTTATGATATTACAACTCAGTATTCAGTACTTTTTCCATAGTAAATTTCCGTTTTGACACATCATAAAAATTACCCATTTCACTTTACAGACAAATACCTCATTTAGGCTAACAGCCCTATGATTTAGTTTACCACACCTGGTGCATGCAGGCGGGTACCTACAACTTTGTTCTTTGAGTGTATTTTTGTTGATCTGTAAACATTTAGCTGTCTTTCGACACTTTCTAAAGCGTTTGCTTCTAGAATTATTTTTGGTTATCGTACTATATTATATAGTATTTCACATAATATCACTTAACGTTAATAATTTCTTTCTCAGTTTGGACAACGAGCACTTATCGATAATTTGGTGTTCCTCGGAAGAGAACTGAAAATTTGCAATCTATTGTTGTTAGCAGAGTTGCTCGTCGTCAATATATTGTATTAGAAACTTTTAAATATATTTCTAATTCTCTTTGACATTTCTCCCACCGTATACTGACGGTAGCGGATCCGCCTTCACCATCAAATGAAGACATGATTTTTTTTTATCGTAATATGATTGTTAAACTGTGGTAATTACTAGGTATGTACTGTAGGTACTTATTATTAAAATAGAATATATTGAAAATAATTTATAATTGTAAAATAGGTTTCCACAATTTTGTTTGCGTAATATTCTACTTTTATATTTATAGCTGCTGCAGCATTTTCAGTCAAAATTAATACTTAGTAAATATTTATTTATATAGTTTTATTTAATTCTGAGACATGTTTAAAAGACGCGGTCCGGCGATAGGCTTATACCCACCACGTAACACGTTTAGGAGTCCAAAGAATATCTCGTGAAAAGTGGATATCCAGAAATAGTATACCTCTGCCTACCCCGTTGGGGATAAAAGGCGTGAGCTATTATTTATTTTATTTGTTTATTATATTTATGATTCGATTTATTCTTTGTTTTTTTTTTTTTTTTTAATATATAAATATTTCTGTATTCTTGGATATGTTTATTTAAAATAAATAATTGATGATCTAAGTAATAAATAACACAGTCTAACAATCATTGTTAAACTGTTTTAATAATGTTGTTGCCGAACGATGTGGACTGTATTAAAAGAATATGAAGGAAACTCACTATTATGGAAAAGGACATGTACCGGAAAGGTGGGGTCGCAATGACTTTCAATAAGTCGACTTATAAGCCCCTTCATCGAATAAAACATTCTGATTGTTTTTTTTTTTTTTTTGTGTTTTTTATTCATTCATTAGTGTATTAGATCGTGGAGGTATGATTATTACTTGTTCTATTCAGAGCGTGACCTACTGAATATAGCTCATTAAACTGAGAAAGAAATTTAGTCACGTTTATTTTTAGCACCGGCCGATAGTTATCCATTTGTGCACACCAGTAACTATCGCACCCCTGCTACTGAGTGGTTATCAGTTGTACTCTTTTATTCCATGCACTTGCATATTATACAATGCACAAGAGCAACTGCCATGTAGTTTGTTGTTTTTTCAAATTGTATATAAGTAGGAAATACATGGAAGATAATATGTTTATTCAACATTGTGTAAATAAGACGTATCTTGCTACAATATTTAGTTGAAATTCGCTTTGTCATGTAGATATGTTAACATCTTTATTCTGTAATGACTAATGATAATATTCGAATGCCACGACTGGTAGGTAGTTACATATTTATCAAATAATTACTTTTGTATGAAATAATGATATGCTTGAGTTATGCTACTACAATACAAAAATAATCTTGAGACTGATCTGGCTATCCATAAGGAATGTTATTTTTATTTGAGACGGTCGAATGCATAATTACAGGTATTTATGTTATTTACAATGTTTTACGCACGCATACCTTCCTTTTCCTTTTTTATAATTATATAGTTATTATATAATTAGATTTAAAGAGCTTCGCAACATTACGATTTACACCTTTTATGCGCCTTGGCAATATACATTATATTATACGCCTTGGTATAATGCACACTTCTGACATAATAGCACCTTTATGCTCCTTGGCAAAATATATGCACCTTGGCAAAATATATGCACCTTGGCAAAATATATGCACCTTGGCAAAGTATATGCACCTTAGCAAAATATATGCACCTTGGCAAAATATATGCACCTTGGCAAAATATATGCACCTTGGCGAAATATATGCACCTTGGCAAAGTATATGCAACTTGGCAAAATATATGCACCTTGGCAAAATATATGCACCTTGGCAAAATATATGCACCTTGGCAAAGTATATGCACCTTGGCAAAATATATGCACCTTGGCCAAATATATACACCTTGGCAATGTAACAAACAACACATAGACCAGAAAACGAAACTACTTTGTGTGTGTCCATACTCAGGTCCAACAATATTAGCTCATAAGTTTTATTTTGTATTACTAGCACTATCTACTTTTATTGACCGAAGTAAAATGATTATTATTATAATTACCTACCTACTATCAGTAGTTATAACTATTCAATTTCAAACAACTATTTTCAATATAATATGTTTGTAGGTACCGTTCCGATTTTCATCGAACTACCTCTTGATCTTAATATCGCCTTTGTAGGTACCGTTCCGATTTTCATCGAACTACCTCTTGATCTTAATTACTTATTTTGTCAATAGATATTTATCTTGGTCAGTTCTACCCATAACACAAAAGATCATTTAGGTACCGTTTGATTTTCCAAACTACCTCTGACATTCGGTGTTAACCTCTAATTGTTATTAAATAATCCACATTTTAAATATATATTTATCTTTGGTACTTAGAACCATACGATATAATGGTATTTACATTTATAATTGAGGTATATTACTTCACTCTAAGACTCCACTAAATGTTTTTTTATTTATAGTTAACCACGCATATTTTCTTTTTAATTTCATAATAACACATTATTAAGAATAATACGAGTATAACGTATTTGGGTAGTTCTCATTATGAAGGAATAAAACTGGCCCTTTTTGGTTCCACACTTTTTTTTACTAGATTTAGTATACAAACTAGCCAGACATCAAGGATATGACTTAAATAAGCTAAAGTATTGCGGGCCAGACAAAATATTTGCAAATTTTCAAATTATGGCCGTTTTAAGATTTTTACATTACAGGCAAGTGAGACGTGGCGCAGGAAAATGAAATCAATGGTTTAAAATGTTTAAAAATGCATAATAAGTTAATAGCGTAGTACTTAACATATATGTTTTATCCTTGGATTGAAAACCAATATAAAATACCACTATGACAACATTAATTTACTACCAGGAAAATGAGGAGAGCCAGGAAAGTGAAATTATCACACACAAATGTCCATATTTATTGTTTATTTAGAAACAAATTATCACAAAGAGTAAACAGTGAAGAACTAGCAATCATCAGCGTTCTAAACAAATCTTTGTATAATAAAAATTCACTTGAGAGCAAAGAATCCGGGCCACTTAAAGATACTTGAAAATCTTGGAAACTAATAGTACCAGCTAAATGAAATTTTTTTTGTTTATTAGACATTTAAATACTCCTTAAATGAAGGTATTAAAACATCTAAGGAATAGTGAAGTTATGTCATAGAAAATCAAATTTGAGAAAGGGATACTTTCGAATATTTGGTACTGGCATTTGTTTTTGCTTTTGTTTCTAATCTGTGATTTAAGTGGGTATATAAACCATGTTTATAGTGTTCGATATTTATTATTCAAGCTGTAATCATGTCGCTTACACCTGAATAATGCACTAGAACTGTCACAATGCTGGAAACCGGCCGGAGGCAGCGCAATATAGCCAGGACTGTCGGTGTGCCACTATCAACAGCACAAAGAGTTCTCTGACGTTTTGAGGAAACTGGCTCTAACCTACGCAGACCAGGAACAGGTAGAACCAGGTGTCCCACAGCACGAGAAGATAGATACTTTGTGAACTCCGTGCTTCGTAATCGAAGAACTGAACTTACAAATAATGTTGACGCCTTGGAGGAAGTAACCCAAGGAAAGTAAGACGACCACTTGCTGAAGATAACTTGAAACCACTTACCCTAAACTGGAGCATGGGTATCGTATTTTAAGACTAAGATATGCTTATAACCACTTAAATTGGAGTGTTGAAGATTTGTCAAAAGTTATGTTCTCCGACGCATCAAAATTTATGTGCTACAAGCACGATGGAGGACAGAGTGTGTAGAAAACAAAGGGAACGATTCAAGCAAGCATGCATCCAGGAAAATGGGTCTGTACTTGATTGCTTCCGAGAGTCGCACAAAACTGGTGTTTAAAGAAAATGGCTCTTTAACTAGCGAAAGATATGTGGAAGAAATCCTCAATTAACACGTTGATCTATTTATGGTCAATTGGTGAGGATGCTATTTTTATACAATACATAAAATTAAATGTACCTAGTGACTCATAAATTTTATTACTTTCATTTAAGGGGTATTATATTGTCTATTTAACACAATTTATTTAATTAAGCTAGCATTCTTAGTTTTCGAAATTTGATTCATTGCTCTCGAGTGTTTAAAGCTTATGCAGTAGTTCTTGACTAATATTACTAGTTATTTCTTCCCGGCTCTTCTTTTTCTAAGGTGGCATTTTGGTTTCTGTGGAAAAGTCCTCAATAAGTTAATCATATTTAACCACACAAACTAGAAGACAATTGGAATCTAATATATTTGTTTCGTCCCGGTAACTAAGTAATACACAAATAAAACACTAACAACTACACGTATACGTAGTTTAAATCCTTTAAAGTACCTAATTTTCATCTCTCAGGTACGTTATTACATACAGGAACAACAAATCTGAGCATTTTTATCATTTTCCTGCAGTGTTATCATTCTCCTGTCTAAGTGGATTCAGACAAGTGATATACAGGAAAGTGATAATTTTAAGGTTTTTCATGAATTCTACAAAAATGCTGTCTTTGATTGCAATTTCAAGGCTTTTTATTATATTTACATTAGGTATAGTAGTTAAAACTATTAAAAATATTTTAAAACATTAAATATTGATTACGTAAGTACTTACTAGGGCTTTCGAATACCGGATTTTTTGAATACCGGTATCAATACCGGAAAGTTTTTTTCCAATACCGGGATCCCGGGATCCCGGTATTTAAATTGTGTTCAGATTTTTTTTTTCTTTTCAAGCAGCAAATGCCAAATTTTATGAAGAAAATAACACAAACTATCAGTTGTTTTACTGAAAATCAACCTTTGTTAATAATATCACTTTAAATGTAAACGAAAACCTATTACAGGATTAGTCACAACAGTAATTAATGTCTTTTTTTATGATTAATCGTATTCTACGTAGAAAATATAACAAAAGAAAAAAATCTCTTTTATTTGCGTTTATGATAATTTGCTAAGTATTGTGTACAATCAAGATGCTGTGAATATTCAGTTAATCTTCAGTATTTGGTAATTTTGTTTAAGATTCGATATTCGGTCGAATATTATGAACAAAGTTGCCGAATAGCAAATTATCAATTAAACGGTACGATGTTTTCCTTTGGACGAACTGAAGTAAAATAAAGAAATAATGCGTGTATGACATGATTAATTCCTAAATGAAACAAATAAACCCCTTTGCACGCCCTATTTGTGTTGCTTGCACAGCGCATGCATTAGAAAGAGAATGTAGGTATTTCCATCAAATCAGAATATTCGGCGCTTGGGTCAAGACCGTGACCGGTTATTCGGTATTCGGCCAAATCACTATACGTGTCATCTTTTATTTACAATGTATGACTGAAAAATTACATAGGTATCTATTTATAATTAAAACTTTAAAATATCATCTTCAATAGTTAAACCAAGTACTTAAGTACCTACTTCAGGTAAGTTTCATTTTCATATCCAAAATGTTGAATGAACTACTAAACTACTGATAAAAGCAAATAAAATAAGAGGCACGAATTGTGGAATCACTAACTTTACTTAAATCTGACCCCTTAAAAATATGAAAGGGAAAAACAGATAGGTTATACCGTAAGAATAAACTGTTTTCTTCAGGAGAATCATTTTAGACAAAAGATTATGCCTAGCAACAACGAGGATGGGCGTGCAAACCTTGATATGAACTGAATAACTGGTGTAAAGCCTACATTTATACAAAATAAGTACAATAAAATGTGTACAACTATTATTAATATGCTCTTGTATGTGTAACTGTAAAGTTTATACTAAAAATAAAACTAAATAACCAATACCGGGATCCCGGTATTAGACACTTCAATACCGGTATTGAAAAAAGGCAAAAAAAGTCCGGGATCCCGGTATTAGCCAATACCGGGATCCCGGTATTGGAAGCCCTAGTACTTACCATACGAGTGAGAAATTGTCTGACCCGAACACGTTTGCGCTAGAAGAAATCTCCGTCCCGACTGGCTGATTATCTAATTGGCTGCGGATTGAGCGGCAATGGACACATTGAGGTAGGCACTTTGCATCGAAAGTCTGGCAACTTCCCTTATCGTTTAAATTGTTGGTGTTTTATCATGTTTTTTAGCTCACAGGAATGTGATATGAAATTCTTGTCGCCTCTATTCTCTTATGGAAAAATGATTGAAAAGAGGGAGTTACGTACATTTTTTTTATGTATTAGCAAAGTTATATTAATTCTTACTGTAATTTGTTGCTAATCTGTTTGATTATGTACATATTTTGCTTATTATTCCGGTAGAAAGCTTGAGTTTTGGAAAATCGCCCCACAGGAAAGTGACAAATTTGATCACATTTGGGCTTTCTTTTGCAAGAAATAAGTTTCTTACCACTCTGAATTTCAGTGCCCAAATAGTCGACCATTAGTGAACTGTCTCAGATAAAAAATAAATCAGGAATATATAAAACTTTAGAAGCTACGAGCTGAGCCCACCAAAATTCCTTCACTGTAAGAACTACCCATTTACTTTAAAATTTTGCTGTATAAGAAATTTTAAATTTAGAAAATGATTAACATGATGAATAATTTTACTTTTAGTAACTAGGTATATATAATTCCATAATATATATTCTTATATATTTATGACTTCACCCCTTGTTTTAATAACAAAAAGAGGCATCATCACCGATATGTAAAAAAACAAATGTTTTTCTATAATTATGTAATATTACAATTTAGGTACCAATCAACTTAGTAGACCAGTTTCATTTGACAGCATTACCGTTTTAAATTAACACATTTATCAGCCACTTTTAAAAGTCAACTACGGGTAGTAGAAAAAAGTTTTTATAATTATTTTTTTTCTACTATCTTAATATTAATAGGTACTTAATGCTGGATCAAATACACTTCTAGAAAGTACTTACAATAAATACTAATGAAACGAAGGTATTTCCAGAAATAATACTATACTTCTGCCCACCCCCTCGGGGCTAAAGGCTTCAGTTTTTTTTTATTTTTTTTTTAAATAAAGTACATACGAATATTACAATTCCTCAAATCTTTTACAAAACTGTTTTTTATGTACTATGAAAAAAACAAAGCTAACCTGTGTTGCGATTCGATGGTATAGCAATATTCTTAGATCAAAACAAAACTGGCCGTATTGTCGATTTACCTCTCTTATTGTGATATATTTATTAGTACGAACCTTGACAACATTAGTAGGCAGTAGGCTGGCAACCCGCCACTTGTACTGGTTCGATTTGGTAATAATAAAACACCAACTGCTTGTACAACAGCCTACTCGCTTGGCGGTCCGACGTCGAGTGCGCGGTGAGCGCTAGCTCCCCGCGCCCCCACTACCGCTCGCCCTGCGAGTATGCTTGTTTAATCTTTATCATTATTTATCTATACACTACAAACGTATAAATGAAAGATGAAAGATACGCAGCTTTATTGTAATTACTTAAGTGTCATCCTAAGGGTTTCATAGTCACATTCATTAATCGTACATCGTTATTATTTCAACAACTAGCATTGTTTTCCTTATTATTCTTTAAGATTAGTATCTGATAATTTCTACTGATAATCGGGAATCACCCAGACTGAAATATAAATTGATACACCTATGGTGGTAAAAGTGGTAAAAAAAGATCATTTAAGTAGTAGTATAGACAATGTAAAAAACAATAAAAAAACAAACAACAATAAAAAAATTAAACCAATATAATTAAACCAATTAGTTAATTAAAATTATAGACCGAAACAATAAAATAAATTGCGAGACAGTTAACACCTGTAGTAGGTACTTAAAAATATTATAGATACACCATATCGATAAATTGATGACATCTATCATACATCATATTAGTATATAAATATATTTTTTTAAATCAGGAAGCCTTCCAGTGATGACGAAGATTTACAAATTGTAATAGATACGCCACCTCGCTGATAATAGATAGCGATCGGGACATTTCATTAATTCATTAATTGTTTTCAAAGTAAGCGGACATATACAAGTGCGACATCGATTTCAAGTGATTAAAACGACAATGGTTCAATAACAACCCTTGAGTAAATTTTAAACAAGTTATTATTATTTTTAATTATAATAAGACAAAAATAATCAAAATGACAGAGCCAAGTGTTCCTATGATATTTTTAGACGAAATTGTAAATAGAAATAAACTGGGTGACCAAAAGTTTCATTCGGAGACATCGCTGCAGCAGTTCGGTGAAAGCGAAGAATCGAAGAGGCCAGTCAGTGATAGAGATCCCGGGGTTAGCATATTAGTTTTATAATTTATTTGATATTTTATTTTTTGAGTATATCTAAGATTGTTTGTATTTAGGTACCTATGGTGATGTAAACCAAACCTTTTTTTAAAGTGATATTATATGCTTTAAAGCGATGTTTACTTTCTAAAATGCATAAACATATAATGGAATAGAGTTAATTTGCGAACTCATATTAGGTATAAAAAACACAAAATACACAAAGAACTGAAAAAGTACAATATAATTTAGTGGTCGTGTGAGGCATATCGTTTCGCATTTTATAACTTATTATATTAATTGTAGGTGCAAAACTTGTCCGTGAATGGAGCAGAGGACTCGGAAGAGCCCGCAGCCCGGAGGCGCACGGTGTCCCAGCCGGGCCCAGTATCTGGGAGCCTTCTGACCGCTACCGCCGCACGCGCCGCTCGCCGCCGACCACAGCGCAATGTCATGTACGCAGCTGATCTGGAGAGAAGTGTAAGCAAATAAAACATGCATTTTTGAATAATAATACTAATGAACTTTATTTTGAAAAGTGTTGTGAAAGCATGAAGTCCTGCGTCCTGGACTAGTTAAAATAACTTAAGTTACAGGCTACAGTTTCTTTCTTATTTTGAACAAATTGTAACAATACATATCTTACATTTAGGGTTCAGGAATTACAGATATGTTTTAATTAAATAAAGAAAAATAGAATACCAAATGAAAAAAAAATACAACATGGTGGTGTAGTAATGCAATGTCTGACATGCTAACACAAGGAAACTCTGTCTATGTAGGTATATGAAATTAAGCATTTTGTATAATTGAAAAGTCTATCGGATCTTCGATTAGATATGATGCCAATTAAATGTCATTGTTATTAAAAAGATAAAAATGGTGCATATAATATGTCTATTAAAGACACACAACTCATTAGCATAAAAATTGTGCATATCGTCTATTAAGAGATGTGAAACTCATCATCATGTAACATATCAGTGTATTGTATGATTCGAGGTAGTCTTAGTACGTTACATTACATTACGGCGATACATATACGAGCGGGAACATGTGGCTCAAGCATGCTCAAATAAAAGAGTTTTCTGTATCTCCTATCCCATTTTTACTTAAAACAATAAAGTTAATATAACAAAAGAAAAAAATCTCTTTTATTTGCGTTTATGATAATTTGCTAAGTATTGTGTACAATCAAGATGCTGTGAATATTCAGTTAATCTTCAGTATTTGGTAATTTTGTTTAAGATTCGATATTCGGTCGAATATTATGAACAAAGTTGCCGAATAGCAAATTATCAATTAAACGGTACGATGTTTTCCTTTGGACGAACTGAAGTAAAATAAAGAAATAATGCGTGTATGACATGATTAATTCCTAAATGAAACAAATAAACCCCTTTGCACGCCCTATTTGTGTTGCTTGCACAGCGCATGCATTAGAAAGAGAATGTAGGTATTTCCATCAAATCAGAATATTCGGCGCTTGGGTCAAGACCGTGACCGGTTATTCGGTATTCGGCCAAATCACTATACGTGTCATCTTTTATTTACAATGTATGACTGAAAAATTACATAGGTATCTATTTATAATTAAAACTTTAAAATATCATCTTCAATAGTTAAACCAAGTACTTAAGTACCTACTTCAGGTAAGTTTCATTTTCATATCCAAAATGTTGAATGAACTACTAAACTACTGATAAAAGCAAATAAAATAAGAGGCACGAATTGTGGAATCACTAACTTTACTTAAATCTGACCCCTTAAAAATATGAAAGGGAAAAACAGATAGGTTATACCGTAAGAATAAACTGTTTTCTTCAGGAGAATCATTTTAGACAAAAGATTATGCCTAGCAACAACGAGGATGGGCGTGCAAACCTTGATATGAACTGAATAACTGGTGTAAAGCCTACATTTATACAAAATAAGTACAATAAAATGTGTACAACTATTATTAATATGCTCTTGTATGTGTAACTGTAAAGTTTATACTAAAAATAAAACTAAATAACCAATACCGGGATCCCGGTATTAGACACTTCAATACCGGTATTGAAAAAAGGCAAAAAAAGTCCGGGATCCCGGTATTAGCCAATACCGGGATCCCGGTATTGGAAGCCCTAGTACTTACCATACGAGTGAGAAATTGTCTGACCCGAACACGTTTGCGCTAGAAGAAATCTCCGTCCCGACTGGCTGATTATCTAATTGGCTGCGGATTGAGCGGCAATGGACACATTGAGGTAGGCACTTTGCATCGAAAGTCTGGCAACTTCCCTTATCGTTTAAATTGTTGGTGTTTTATCATGTTTTTTAGCTCACAGGAATGTGATATGAAATTCTTGTCGCCTCTATTCTCTTATGGAAAAATGATTGAAAAGAGGGAGTTACGTACATTTTTTTTATGTATTAGCAAAGTTATATTAATTCTTACTGTAATTTGTTGCTAATCTGTTTGATTATGTACATATTTTGCTTATTATTCCGGCAGAAAGCTTGAGTTTTGGAAAATCGCCCCACAGGAAAGTGACAAATTTGATCACATTTGGGCTTTCTTTTGCAAGAAATAAGTTTCTTACCACTCTGAATTTCAGTGCCCAAATAGTCGACCATTAGTGAACTGTCTCAGATAAAAAATAAATCAGGAATATATAAAACTTTAGAAGCTACGAGCTGAGCCCACCAAAATTCCTTCACTGTAAGAACTACCCATTTACTTTAAAATTTTGCTGTATAAGAAATTTTAAATTTAGAAAATGATTAACATGATGAATAATTTTACTTTTAGTAACTAGGTATATATAATTCCATAATATATATTCTTATATATTTATGACTTCACCCCTTGTTTTAATAACAAAAAGAGGCATCATCACCGATGTGTAAAAAAACAAATGTTTTTCTATAATTATGTAATATTACAATTTAGGTACCAATCAACTTAGTAGACCAGTTTCATTTGACAGCATTACCGTTTTAAATTAACACATTTATCAGCCACTTTTAAAAGTCAACTACGGGTAGTAGAAAAAAGTTTTTATAATTATTTTTTTTCTACTATCTTAATATTAATAGGTACTTAATGCTGGATCAAATACACTTCTAGAAAGTACTTACAATAAATACTAATGAAACGAAGGTATTTCCAGAAATAATACTATACTTCTGCCCACCCCCTCGGGGCTAAAGGCTTCAGTTTTTTTTTATTTTTTTTTTAAATAAAGTACATACGAATATTACAATTCCTCAAATCTTTTACAAAACTGTTTTTTATGTACTATGAAAAAAACAAAGCTAACCTGTGTTGCGATTCGATGGTATAGCAATATTCTTAGATCAAAACAAAACTGGCCGTATTGTCGATTTACCTCTCTTATTGTGATATATTTATTAGTACGAACCTTGACAACATTAGTAGGCAGTAGGCTGGCAACCCGCCACTTGTACTGGTTCGATTTGGTAATAATAAAACACCAACTGCTTGTACAACAGCCTACTCGCTTGGCGGTCCGACGTCGAGTGCGCGGTGAGCGCTAGCTCCCCGTGCCCCCACTACCGCTCGCCCTGCGAGTATGCTTGTTTAATCTTTATCATTATTTATCTATACACTACAAACGTATAAATGAAAGATGAAAGATACGCAGCTTTATTGTAATTACTTAAGTGTCATCCTAAGGGTTTCATAGTCACATTCATTAATCGTACATCGTTATTATTTCAACAACTAGCATTGTTTTCCTTATTATTCTTTAAGATTAGTATCTGATAATTTCTACTGATAATCGGGAATCACCCAGACTGAAATATAAATTGATACACCTATGGTGGTAAAAGTGGTAAAAAAAGATCATTTAAGTAGTAGTATAGACAATGTAAAAAACAATAAAAAAACAAACAACAATAAAAAAATTAAACCAATATAATTAAACCAATTAGTTAATTAAAATTATAGACCGAAACAATAAAATAAATTGCGAGACAGTTAACACCTGTAGTAGGTACTTAAAAATATTATAGATACACCATATCGATAAATTGATGACATCTATCATACATCATATTAGTATATAAATATATTTTTTTAAATCAGGAAGCCTTCCAGTGATGACGAAGATTTACAAATTGTAATAGATACGCCACCTCGCTGATAATAGATAGCGATCGGGACATTTCATTAATTCATTAATTGTTTTCAAAGTAAGCGGACATATACAAGTGCGACATCGATTTCAAGTGATTAAAACGACAATGGTTCAATAACAACCCTTGAGTAAATTTTAAACAAGTTATTATTATTTTTAATTATAATAAGACAAAAATAATCAAAATGACAGAGCCAAGTGTTCCTATGATATTTTTAGACGAAATTGTAAATAGAAATAAACTGGGTGACCAAAAGTTTCATTCGGAGACATCGCTGCAGCAGTTCGGTGAAAGCGAAGAATCGAAGAGGCCAGTCAGTGATAGAGATCCCGGGGTTAGCATATTAGTTTTATAATTTATTTGATATTTTATTTTTTGAGTATATCTAAGATTGTTTGTATTTAGGTACCTATGGTGATGTAAACCAAACCTTTTTTTAAAGTGATATTATATGCTTTAAAGCGATGTTTACTTTCTAAAATGCATAAACATATAATGGAATAGAGTTAATTTGCGAACTCATATTAGGTATAAAAAACACAAAATACACAAAGAACTGAAAAAGTACAATATAATTTAGTGGTCGTGTGAGGCATATCGTTTCGCATTTTATAACTTATTATATTAATTGTAGGTGCAAAACTTGTCCGTGAATGGAGCAGAGGACTCGGAAGAGCCCGCAGCCCGGAGGCGCACGGTGTCCCAGCCGGGCCCAGTATCTGGGAGCCTTCTGACCGCTACCGCCGCACGCGCCGCTCGCCGCCGACCACAGCGCAATGTCATGTACGCAGCTGATCTGGAGAGAAGTGTAAGCAAATAAAACATGCATTTTTGAATAATAATACTAATGAACTTTATTTTGAAAAGTGTTGTGAAAGCATGAAGTCCTGCGTCCTGGACTAGTTAAAATAACTTAAGTTACAGGCTACAGTTTCTTTCTTATTTTGAACAAATTGTAACAATACATATCTTACATTTAGGGTTCAGGAATTACAGATATGTTTTAATTAAATAAAGAAAAATAGAATACCAAATGAAAAAAAAATACAACATGGTGGTGTAGTAATGCAATGTCTGACATGCTAACACAAGGAAACTCTGTCTATGTAGGTATATGAAATTAAGCATTTTGTATAATTGAAAAGTCTATCGGATCTTCGATTAGATATGATGCCAATTAAATGTCATTGTTATTAAAAAGATAAAAATGGTGCATATAATATGTCTATTAAAGACACACAACTCATTAGCATAAAAATTGTGCATATCGTCTATTAAGAGATGTGAAACTCATCATCATGTAACATATCAGTGTATTGTATGATTCGAGGTAGTCTTAGTACGTTACATTACATTACGGCGATACATATACGAGCGGGAACATGTGGCTCAAGCATGCTCAAATAAAAGAGTTTTCTGTATCTCCTATCCCATTTTTACTTAAAACAATAAAGTTCAAAAAAAAAGGAGATGACGTGCGCTCACGATGACGCTTTCATATCTACTGACTTGTAATGGAACACTGCAAAAAGGTTCTATCAAATGGATTCGAGACAAAACTACTATACCTACTATTTATTACTCTGAGGCGTGAGTGGAACCTGCGAAACACGCGGCGCCAATATAAAGCAGCTCAAATCGTCGTACTGACTGTTATACGCTGACTTTGTAACACGTTACATTCAGTCAATTGCAGAAATATGTGCAAATTGTAAGAGCGTCCGCTTGCGTTACTTGCTACGCCAACTTTCCTTAGAAATGCAATTGTTGGTGGTATTACCAATCGGGGACCAGAGCGCGAGGCGCTAAGGTCCAGCGCCAAGCGGAACTTTGTTGGTATTACAGAACTCTAGCTCGGAACTTCGCTTACACACTGTTAGAAGGATAATGCTTGATCCGACTCACATAGAGATATCTCTCTCTGATTATTAAAATAATGTAATACGACCCTTTGAGAAACAATAAATATGGCATCTAGAATATCGTTTATTTACTTCTAATCATTCGCAAGCTTGCGACACCACTCGCGTTAATTGTAGGTAGGTACTCGGGCATCCACCGATGTTTAATCGTTGCCAATATTTACTTTATAGACTACTAGCGGATGCCCAGCGGCGTTGCCCGCGCGGATTCCGTTTATTCCCGTTCCCGTGGGAATATCCGAAAATCCCTTCATAGTGGTTGCCTACGACATATTTAAGACACCTACATACCATATTTCAAATAGCGGGTGCCCAGCGGCGTTTTCCCGCTTGGATTTAGTTTATTCCCGTTCCCGTGGGAAATTCCAAAAATCCCTTCATAGTGGTTGCCTACGACATACTTAAGACACCTACATACCATATTTCAAATAGCGGGTGCCCAGCGGCGTTTTCCCGCTTGGATTTAGTTTATTCCCGTTCCCGTGGGAATTTCCAAAAATCCCTTCATACCAATTTCCTATGACATATTAGACACCTTCATACCATTTTTCAAGTTTCTAGGTGTTATCGTTTTGGAGTAGTACGTATTTCTCTTTTTAACCAGTTTTTTTATTTTCCCGTGGGAATGAGATATTTTCCTGGAATAAAAAGTACCCTAGATGTTGACCCGGGTACTCAGTTATCTCCATACCAAATTTCATCAAAATCCGTCCAGTAGTTTTTGAGTGATGCGTGCACAACCAGACAGACAGACAGACAGACAGACAGACAGACAGACAGACAAAAATTCCAAAAATTGGTGTTTCGGTATCTATATCGATAACTATATACACTACCGTTAAAATTTTCAAAAAATATTTAATGTACAGACACGGCCCCGTTAGAGTTTTATTATATGTATAGATTTATTACTTCCCCTATGTCAATGAGAGAATTTGTTTATCATGAATATACAGAAATAAAAACTATTCAGGTCCCAGAATTACTACTGATTCGAGGCACGTCTAACAGACCCGGTCCGGCGATGGGCTCACCACCTATCACGTTTAGGGGTCGAATATAGTCGTGAAAGGTGGGTATTTCCAGAAATGCAATTCCTCTGCCTACCCCCTCGGGGATAAAAGGCGTGAATTATTTATTTTATAATTTTATAAAAACTATTCAATATCTCATATGAGGCGAATTATATTCTGTTGCTGTGCTGGGCCGCATTACGCGCAAAACAATAAATCAGGTTTGTCACAAAATCAAACAAACGTTGACCTCTTAATCACTGTTTGATCATTTAATTATTTGTCTTGATTGATTAGTAATTACTGTCAAGCTTACATTCCGTAGATTGTTATTAATTTGAAAACATAACTCTTTTCCCTAATCACATGGTAGAAACATGGTACAAACAAATGAGTAATGACACATAATATTTATTATTTTATAGTTACTAAATATAATGATTATTTAGATTAGTCTGGAGCTATCGGACACATTTATAAGTTTTAGGTACAACAGTTATTTATAAATTTAGGCTCTCTTATCCTTGCCAATAAAATGAAATCTGAAATTGATAGATATCCGTCTATTTTGAGGTGTTTACTTGTTGCACATACAATACCCGACCAACTCCGTAATAATTAGGTTTGTTAGAAGTTTATGTAAAATGATAGTAGATTATACAACAAGGTAATAAAGCACTGTTTTATGTCACGGGCGCGACATTGAATCCTGAACGTAACGAAGGACTCCCAGTTTTACTCCCGAGCGCAGCTAGTCTATTTCTGTATGTGGTCGGGTACGTATTTGAATGTCTAAAATTAAAAACCTAACGTAAAATAACTTACGTTTAAAATCCCTAAAATCTAAATACCTAATGTTTTAATATACCTAGGCAGCGAATACTTACCTACGAAATATCTAAGATTATAATACAGATTGGACTAAATACCTTATATTCAAAATCTTTATAGTTATAACAACAAAGTTTGATATACCAACATTTTAAATACCAAATGGTCAAAATACTTAAAATAATGCACCACTTGCGAGAGCGAGCGAAGCGAGCTCAAAATACCAGAGCGAAAATTATTTGGACTGGTTAGGTTCAGAAGATCTTTGATGTTAGGTTTTTTTATGAGCAACAAATAAAGATCTTTTATTATAACCGTTGTTAAGTAGGTATGCTACAATATGATATAGTACATTATAGTATAAGTGCGGTATGTTGAAAATTACAGTCGAGGCAATATTGCTAGCCCCAGCCGTAGGCGCAAGTATAACATACGACGTTACGTAACATATTTGCGAGGAAATAAAGAAAACTCGATGAACTGTGAGGTAAATCTATTTCAGGGACTTTGTACATAGGTATTTCAAGTTTTATCCTTTTGAACTTCAGTAATATATCCATTTGACATTTTAAGTTTTTGGTATTTTCACTTTAAGTCAAAAAACTATTAGGTATTTAGATTTTAGGGATTTTAAAAAGATTTGATGGGGATATTGACACGTGAAATGTATGTATTCCCGTTGTCCCCACTGCCGTATCCCTATAATGGGAATACGGCCAATGAGGACAACAGGAATAAATCGTAAATATTAACCAAGAAAACACCTACTTAGAGAATATGGTGACTAACTTTGTGCGTGGAATATTATTGCATGACAACGATTTATTTATTTTTCTAAAAATATTTTATGCACAGACACGGTCCCGTTAGAGTTTTGTTATAAATATGTATAGATGAAAGACCCCTGGTAACCTTCATTTTATGTGTGAGAGAGAACAGACTTTTTATTTCAAGGTTGGTCCCTCTTAGTTTAAGCAAAAATCTACGTACCTATATCTAAAAACATATTATATAAACTATAATCTCTAAAGGGGTGTAAATTGTATTGTTTTAAACTTTCTTAACATACGCCCGCTAAAAAAGTTGAACACACTACAATAAACAAAATAGAAAAGTATCAAGGACGTTAAATCGCTTGCTGCCGCTACGGCAGAGTAGTGCCGTGAACTCGTGACCCCGAGCAAGCGGGCTGTCGCGTTCAAATGCCTAATCTTGAGGAGCGTAGTTTTGTGATAGGGCTCTTAAGACTGAGTCCTGAGTTTAGTGAGAGATTTAAACGCCCAAGACAAAAACAGTTTTATTCCCGAGTTATATACTCTACTTTTCTCACCTTATGCGAGACCATAAAATGCAATTGCATGGTAGTAGATTATTGACAATGCCTATAGCATCATGTATAATAGACTCTGAAGTCAAAGTACTTTCATCACTCGACATTTTCGATATTCTTTTTGAAATGTTAAAGCTATAAAATGGATACAGCAACTTGTTTCTGCCGGCGTGACCTAGGTACTTGATTTAACAATGAAGATCGTGCGAATCTAGTTGGTCGCGGCTTCGGTTTTCGAAAATCGAGTTGGCCACGACTGCACCATATTTTGCTTAACGAAATTAGACTTTATCGTCATAGCAATAAGGATTATGAAAAGTGAAAATTACATTATTGACCTAGGGTTATAATGTAATTCCATACAACATTATAACCCGGTTAAAGCCAAGGGATATAATGTCTTGCTTTCGGTGACGTTTATATGACATATAATCCGGCTTTGTCGAGCATGTGGTGTGAAAAATATTTTACTAACTCAGATGCAGCCAAAAAAAACGATGTTAGAAAACCTACGTTACACTCTGACTCGAACTTGGCTGGTTTTTATCTGGTATAAATACACTGACGATCAAAAATAAGACCTACTTACATAATCACTTACGTAAATAAATTACAATATAAATTTTTAACTACTTAAAATAGCTCTTTAAAGTAAGAGGTAACATCAATTGAAGTGTATGTATATAATAATACAAATTTTATAGGAAAAAAATCAGTCAATCATAGTACGTGGCGGTAAATATTACACGTCAGCAATCATCGCATTTCCGAATACATACAAGCAAATGCTAATTTTTATGTCCATGAATAATTAGATTTATCGTTTATCAAAATTGACATTTAGAACTAAGTACTTTATTGTTGATTTGTTTTGATTCCCGCGTGAACAATATAGAGCTGTAAAACTACTTTCCTTTCTAAAACAACTTGTACTCCTTTTCAAAATGATGAGATTATTAAGGTAAATTACAAAGAGGTTGGAAGAAAATCATTCTCTTTCCTATAGAGTGCCAATGTAGGAAAGCTCGACCTAGTGAATCCTCGCCAACATTCGGTTGACAGACCGTATTTTGACGTGGCCGCTGGTTTGACAACACAGTGCCATATTGGAAGCCAGATCGAAACAAGCTCTCGGTTTTGACAAAAATATGCCCGCTTGTGTCGTTGTGTGGTGCAGAAACTCCACAGTAAATTCGCAGAAAACCTATACATGCATTACTTATCACCATTTAGTATTTTCCTATTCAAACTACACCACAAAAATTATATTGAAATATTTGAATTTTTATCCATTAATATTTCCTTAGTGCTTGACAGAAAAGTATAAAATATCGATAGATCAATCATTTTATGTCGATAAAATTTGCTATATTTTTATCAAATATAGAACTGAAATTATAAATGATTTTCAGATTTACAAGAGATCCTAACCTAAAAAAAATTTGGTTAAATCTACAGGCAAGGCTGAAAATTTGATTCCATCAACACATTCCACAATTTGAACTAAACATTTTCAGCCTGAACTTCAATCTTCTTCTTGACGGGCCTGTTGGCTCAGTTGGTAGTGACCCTACCTTCTGAGCCGGAGGTCGTGGGTTCGATCCCCGCTCGGGGCCAACATTTGTGTGCATGAACATGTCTGTTGGCTTCGTGTCTGGTCGTTTAATATTTATTTAAGTATGTCTATCAGTTGTTTAGTACCCATAATACAGAATAGAATAGAATAAAATTTATTGTGCAAACTGTGTACATAGGTTGGTAATATGATAAAACATAGACAGTAAGTTCAACAGCTTGGCCCGATTCGGACATACAATATAATAGGTACGTCTAAGAAATAGCTATTTTTACACAGAAGAATAGTGACTAGGTACCTAACAATTAAACATCAATATAAAATAAAAATTTAACATTACAAAATATGGTTACTTGTATGGTATGAAAAGTTTACTAATATAAAAAAATATTGAGCTTATAAAAGCATTTCGATAAAAGCCATGTTTTTAATTTATTCCCAAATTGTCTTTCATTCACTACTTTGATATCATTGGGCAATTTATTCCAAATTTTGATGCACATGTGGTAGCAATTATTTTTATACAAACTAGTTCTGGGACAGTGGTCAAAATTAATTCTATCTGGATTTCGAACAGCTCTGTCACAAAGCATTCTTTTGGTTTAAAAAAAATTTAGTGCTGCTTTACAAATTGCATACTTCTAAAATATACATACAGGCCCTGCCTAGCTTGGGACTAAATAACCGTGTGTGAATTGTGTGCCACAATTTATTATTTATTATTATTATTTATTATTCTTCTACTTGCAAATATACCAAACTGACAAAGTCTGTTATTCCTAAGGTTGCAGCATTTATCGATATCGATTGTGTGGTATATGATTACTTCACTAGTCCGTCACTATTGGAGCAAATTCAAAAGTACAATAATACGTGAGCTTTCTGATTGGCCGAACACAAAATGTTCTTTAAATACTATTGGTAAATTGATTGACATTAAGGACGTCATCTCATACTTCGCCCCCCGCGCCCCGATTTTTGGTTGAAGTGGTTTCCATAGTGTTTTTAGAACATTAGCAGTCTATAGGAGAGAGAAAAATTTTCTTTAAACGTCTTTGGTAAATTATTTAAAGTTTGGGGTTTTAACAACTCCGTACATATTATATATTATATTTTTTTGAACTGGACGCGATTGGAATCGCATTTATACCACGACTAACAATCGTCATATAGGTCATTGTGTGACTGAGGTAACGCTCTACGAAGCCGAAATTACCTGATTATCTCTTTCCAAAGGTCGATGTGCAATATTTACCGCCTGGTACTGCATTTTTTACTTTATGAGCTATATTAATATTGTCTTATTATATAAGAGACTACTTATTTTTGATGGTCAGTATGGTTCGGCATAACAAAATATATTCAAGTTTCAACATAATATGTTGAAACTTGAATATATTTTGTTATGCCGAATTATTACGTATACATATTATGTATACGTTCAAACTCGAATATATTTTATACCTACTCTATATAAGAGTAAGAACCTCTAAAGAATATTTTGGAAACGAGTGTAGGTAGATACTCAAAAAACTGATTAACATTTGGGTTTTTCGAAATCGCAAGAAGCTAAATGTTTACTTTAAAAGTGACCAAAAATGCTGATATTTTATTTGGGATCGTGATCCACTTATAAAATTTGCATTTGAAGATTAAAAACACGTTAATTAGTTATGTTTGATAATATGATTGCTTATCTCCATCCGGTTAGGTGTGTACAAAACACAATATTAGATATCATCTTCACTCTGGCGAACGTCAGCGCACAGTGAACTCAAAAATGAAAATAGAAAATAATATAGGAATACCAGCAACAGGCTGTTTTTCCCCATTTTAAAAGTAAATTTATTTTAAGCCGTCCGTAGTTTAAACAGCGAATTCACATATATGGGCGCAATGGGCTGTAATGATTTTTTCCGTTGGAATTGTATGGATAAGAACTTGTTTTCTAAATATATCTTAACATATATTTTATTTATAAATATTTGCTCATTCATATTGTCGTGATCGCCATCATAGATCATTCTTTAGATATCGTTACATATATATTTTTATCTCATCATCATTCATCATTTCATCATCATTTTACATAATTTGGCTGCACAATTTACATTGATAAGGTAGCGATTCGCGATAGGCTTACCATACATAGATTTCGATGACTGATTTTAATCAAACATTTCGGTTACTAGCAATTCCATACACATTTTTATTGATACGAAAGGTTCGTTGTGAAAGGGCATCGCAGTTCCATAGTGGCGAGCGGATAACACGGGCCGTGTTTGTGAGGCGGGTCGCTCTCGCGCAGCCAACTGTAAACCTTTTGAGCCCAGCCGGCCGCGAGCCTCCCCAGCGCTCGTCACCCGGCTCCCTCTCCTGTAAATACCGACTGCGGACACCGTGCCGCCCCAACGCCTCGCCTAATGAAAATTCGATCTTTTTACTTTTTATTCCCCTACATTGCCTGTTAACTCGCCGCGTCATAAATACTCAATCGAAATGTTCATTCACGACATCGTCATATACACGCCTGTTAATATAGCGTATCTAACGCTGAACGGAGGCTAATCGCATTTTAATCGCTTGAGCTATAGATATGACGTGTGGAGTGAATCTGGTGATTTTGATAACACATTTTTATTAGATAGCAGTGATAGCCCGGACGGTTAAAGAGCCGGCCGAAAATCAGTGAGGCTCGGGTTCAAATCCTGGCATGTACCAATGAGTTTTTCAAAACTTACGTACATATTTATCACTAGCTCGACGGTGAAGGAAAACATCGTGAGGAAACCCACAGGTCCCAGAATTAATTCTGAGACATGTTGTAAACAGACCCGGTCCGGCGATGGGCTCACCACCTATCACGCTTAGGGGTCCAATGTATCTCGTGAAATGTGGGTATATCCAGTAATGGAATACCTCTGCCTACCCCCTCGGGGATGAAAGGCGTGAGATTATATATATTATTATATTTTTATTAGAAAAGATGCTTCTGAATTAGCAAATCGTTGCGAATATTTGTTTATAGATACATCATGTTGTTAATCACTTCATGACATTAATCCTTAATTATTTATTTCGTATAGCCACATCACATGTCTAAAAAAATGCCTTTTATACGATCACATGTCGCATTTAGTACAGAAAAAGTTGTACATAGGTAGGTACTTATATATATTTGGTGCATATTATTTTTGAATGTTATTGGGTATTTGGGCTTTGCAAATAAGTATAAGAGTAAATCTACATCTACACTTTTACACTAATCTACATCGACACTAATATTACAAAGAGGAAAGATTTGTATTTTTGCATGTTTGTAACGAATAAACTCAAAAACTACTTGACCGAGTTTAAAAATTATTTCACCATTAGAATGCTACATTATCACTGAGTAACATAGGCTATATTATATCCCCGTATGCGACGCTGTTAGCATAGGTATTCCATTTCTGAAAGAACCAACTTTTCACTACCAATAAGTTTAATCTTCAAACCCCTAAACGTTGGCATGCGGTGAGCCTATCGTCAGATCGGATTGGTTTAACACCGGCCTCAGAGCCGATTCTGGGGTCTACGGGTTTATTCACGATGTTGTACATATTCCTTCCCAGTCGAGCTAGTGATAAAATGTAGGTGCCTATATAGCTATTGAAAAAGTCATTGGTGTATGCCCTAGCTCAGATTGAAACCGCAGCCTCATGTGAGAAGCTGTCTCACTTCTGACAGCTCTATCACTGCTCCAATAAAATCTGAATACAATATTATTAAAATACCAAACATACGCCTACCTTTATTGCGATGTAGCACAAACGCCTCTATAACATGGCAGACGGTCGACGGTCAAAAATTCGTTACAGAAAAACTCGGACCGCCCGTAATGGGATTATAGTGAAATACAGGGCCGTGTCGATCGAGAGAAATAAGCGACTAATGAAGTTATTAATCCGATTTTAAACGGCTTTCGGCGTTCGATACTTTTGTAGTTAGTATCGATATGAAGCTGTGCATGCAGTTTGTAACTCTATTAAATTGTTTTAATGCATTTTCCATCGATACTGTAGGGCACCTGGTAACTTTTACATTGTTAATTTATTATAATGGAAACCAATTTACGAGTATGGCTATGTAGGTCAGGTTGAGACATCGAAAACTTTCTTCTAAGTACCTACTTCTTGAATTCTGGAACTACATTTAGGTTGTCTGGAAGAAATCGCTTAAAGCGATAAGACCGCCCATTGTACTTTTTTATCTTTGTGTCACTTGTTGTATATTTTTATTGGTGTACAATAAAGAGTTGTTACTTACTTACTTACTTACATTGTTACCTATAGTTCACGTCAAATAATAGAGAAATTCTGTGACTAAATATGCGGTTTAAGAGGCCAATAGGTGTCAACTATAACAAATAATAATAATTATAAGATTTCCACATAAATACTTAACAAATAAATTGAACAAAATATAAGAAAATAATCATTATTATCATATAAGTAAGTACGTACATTTGAGTAGGAAGTTGTTTAAGGAAAATGAGCAAATTGTAAATGCTCACACCTTATTCCCGAGGAGGTTGGCAGATTTATTCCATTCCTTCTAATTGTAACACATGTCTCAGATGTTAAGAGAGTGCGGGTTTTCTCACCACGTTTTTCTTTACCGTCGAGCTTGTCTACAATAATAATATTATAAAGGAAAAAGGAAGGAAAGATTTGTTCTTTTGTTTATTTGTTTGTAATGAATAGGCTCCGAAACTACTGGATCAATTTTCCCACGGGAACGGATGACATCTTGGAGAACCGTTATTATAAATAATGCAAGTATGTAAACTCGTTATTACATACCTTTATCCAGAATGCTTGAAAGAGAGAATAGCTCACATCCAATTGGGCTAATACAGCTTTAACAATTTCACGATGTTTAGTCATATCGAACTTTTTTTTTTGTTATTTTAATAAAAAAAACGACTTGTAGAGTACAGTGCACATTACACTGTCCTTACCTGTTGTACCTACTTTCACATACATGATGAAAGTACCATTCATCCTGTCTGGAACTTGTTACGAGTTACGATGGAATCAAAAACATCCCATCCACAGAACAACATGGCAGTGCATGGAGCGCATTGTCATAAGTCCCATGTACTCAGAATTGTTATCAATCAAATACAATGTGCTGCACATATTTTATTACAGGAGTCCGATAGACAACCACCGCGGGTGATTAGTTTAATAACATCCAAAGGAGGGGGAGATGATTCTGGCACCGCGACACCCACTGGTAATTATAATTTCTCATAACTACACGTTTTTTTATTAATTTAGTTTTAAATAGGTACAAATCGGGCGGTGTGGCAGCGGTTCTGAATAATAACTATTTTAACCCTAGAGCTTACCGCCTTGCGCTGTCCAATCCGCTTGCGGTTTTACCACAAACAATAATATATAATTAAAGTACTGTTAGGATTAGGTGATCGAAGATCTGCGATTGCGGTGTTTGTACCGACCATACGAGCTAAGCAATGCTAAGCGCGGTCAGTCAGTGAATGGGTCTACCTGATGGTGTTACGAACCTTTCCGCGTTGGTCCCGGTTTTCGTTGTGTTTATGCATATAATCGAAGTCGTTAAGCTGTGTCAGATACTTCTGAGTAGGTTGAGAATTCTAACAGCTAGATGGCCACGCGGTAACACCATCAGCCAATTCGCACTTGAGGAAAGACTGTCTATATAGCTCAGAAGTAGCATGTTACTGGTTGATAAGGAAGACTGGAGAAGCGGTGGAGTCGCAATGACTTTCAATAAAAGTACTTATAATAATAATAATAATAATAATAATAATAATAACTGTGGGACACAATTCACACACCGTTATTTAGTCAAAAACTAGGCAGGGCCTGTACTATGGGTACTAAACAACTGATAAACATACTGAAATTAATATTAAACGACCAGACACGAAGCCAACAGACATGTTAATGCACACAAATGTTGGCCCCGAGCGAGCGAGCGAGCGGGGATCGAACCCGCGACCTCCGACTCAGAACGCAGGGTCACTATCAACTGAGCCAACAGGCCCACTTATAAGCCCCTACATTGAATAAAAACTTTTGACTTAGATTTTTTGAATACTGTTCCGTCCCTAAATAATAAGTTACCTACAGGCAAGCCAATGGTAAGTTGTAAATATAAACCTAAAAATATGTATTATTTGTTGTCAGGTGATCGGGGCAGTCCATTTTCCTCTTCTGTTTATAATAACATCAACCGAAATGGAGACATTAAATCTCTCAGTAAGTATAATAGTAAATCTGTGAGCGAAGTTACGATCAAAATTAAAAAAACATTGGAGTACGAGTCGGATTCGGGAATCGAGAGTTTCGTACTTTTTCTAACCGTAATTAAATAAGAAATTGGGACAGACGCACATAGCGTGACCTTATGGTGACCCTTATAGTTTCATCAGTAGGAATGTTTTTTATGAAAATTCTGAACAGCGTTAGTTCTGTGAAAGATATATACCTAAAGTACTTAGCAGGTGATCGGCGACGTTGCCCTTGAATCCGTTTTCTCCGTCCCGTTCCCGACAGGACTTTCCAAAAATGCCTTCTTGGTGTCCACTTACATCGTTTCAGGAAATCGTGCAAAAATTCATGCTTCTAGATCTAGCGGTTTTGACTTTGGTAGACGATATAATTATAAAATACGCAAATAAAATGAAGCAATTAACGTTTAATTTCAGACAGTTACCGTATGTACACGACTCAGAACGATACACGCGGTGTAGGGACGCCGCGCAAGCGCTCTGTGGGCACCATGGACGCACAATCTATACGCTCCATAGAGACGCAGGCGCCGCCCCCAACCAGCCCAGAGGATAACAAGAAACTCACCAAGTAATTTTCATAATAAATAATAATCAGTTTCAGAATCTAGCTAGGCGTCAACTGCTACGTCGACCGAATGAGATATGTTATTTTAGATAAGTAATTCGATAATTTCGCATAAAAAATAGTAAAGGACGGTATTCATCGCGAACATTCGCCTAGCAATTTAAGCATTGACAGCAGCGAAGTTTTTATGTAAATCACTATTGAAATGAGTAACCCCTATAGGATCACTTCGTTGTCTGGAAGACGCAGGAAGTCGTGGCGTCGTATCAAGTTGAAATTAATATCAAATATAATCAAGTCTGCCATCCCTTGGAGCTGGGAAAATATATAACTTTAAAGTCAACTAAATCAAATTATGTTTAGTAAAAACGATTACTTAAGAACTATATTTCATCCCTACTTCCCGTGGACAGATCTTGATGAAAGGCAGAACGATATATAGCTTACACCTTGATGATGGGGAATTTCCATTACGAAATAACACTTTCAGGGGACGCAATACCCTAAAGTTTACGCGAACGGAGTCGTGGGCAATAACTAGTACTTAATTTGTTTATAAATAAAAAATTTATCCCCGAGGGGTAGGCAGACGTATTCCATTTCAGGAAGTACCCTATAGTAACTTGTTTACAATATTTGATTAATACTAAAATAACACCAAAATAAATTGAAAGTTTGCTAAAAATAGAGATCGTTACCGACGTTTATGGTTATTGTGATTACTGATAAATTGAAACACTACTGCTTCACATGATACTGATAAAAACGTAATCCTTCTGTTTTTGCATTTCAGAAAATATTTCACATTAATAGCGAGCAGCATATATGCTATACTATTAGTCACCCTGGGATTCATCTTCCACGTATCAGATCCTTTCATAGATGATATATCTATTTCTTCGGTAATATTTTAAAAGATATAATTATTTCTGTGAAATATTATACTAGATATTGGAATCTAATTTAAACCTTTTCTTGCTTTTTAGATTTACTCCCTCATACTAGCCATCATTGGATTCCTCTATCATATATACCTAATTATTGACATAAATCGGTACAAGGCTATAGCCTTAAAGAATCTGAAAATAAAGGCATTGCATGATGAAAAATTTGCGGATTATTTTAGAAAACATGAAGTAAGTAGAATATCTCATAATAAAACCTGACCAAACATCTTTCGGGTATCACAGAATTTTTAGGAATTAACATTTCTCATAATTACAGGAAGAATACATAATGAACACTTCCGGAGATCTCACTTCTGAGGCTTATAGACCACCGACAGTACCCCCTCCGGTGCTGATACCCTTGAAACACAGATACTGTTTCAGTCAGGGCAGACATTCTGGAAGCTTTTATCTGAAAATGGGCGCGGCTGGTAAGAAATTTATTTAATCATTCAATATTTATTTTCTTTTCTGAGGACCAATATCAAAAAACCGGCCAAGTGCGAGTCGGACTCGCGCACCGAGGGTTCCGTACAACCTTGCAAATTTATGGTTTTCGTAATTTTTCCTTTATCTATGCTATAAGACGTTGCTTCGTACCAAATTTCAAGATTCTGAGTTCACGGGAAGCACCCTGTAGGTTTTGATTCCCTTGCAAGTGTCGAAAATTTGCGGCATAAACGGCTGTATCTTTTGATTGCGTTGGCTTAGAAGTTTGATTTTTTCACAGCTTCAAGGGACAGTAGACCTGAGTAATTGATATAAATTTCAGCTTCACACCTCCACGCGTTCCTGAGAAAAAGGGTCTTGACAGACGGACGGACGGACGGACAACAAAGTGATCCTATAAGGGTTCCGTTTTTTCCTTTTGAGGTACGGAACCCTAAAAATACACAATAACAACTTTTGCAAATTGGTACAAGTACTTTTAGCTGTAGGTATAGTGTGTAATGTATTTATTGTTTTATATTTATTTATAACTAGCGGTTCTGCGCGGTTTCACTCGCGTAGTTCCCATTCCCGTGGGAATACGGGAATAAAATATAGCCTATGTTACTCAAGGATCCTCTAGCTTTCCATTTGTAAAATAATTTTTAAAATCGGTCTAGAAGTTTTTAAGTTTATTCGTAACAAACATACAAAAATACAAATCTTTCCTCTTTATAATATTAGTACCTATAGAAGTATAGATAAAAAATATGTACATATATTTTTTATAAAATACGACGTAATAAGTGTTTTCATGTATGTAATAATATCTGCGGTGGGCTCGCATGGGAAGGTATAGCCTATAGTTCTTTATATGCTAGGAAAGGCCCATCTTACCACCGATAATGGAATGTGTCTATGTATTAATCAATATAGATGGATAATTTGACACCTTAGGGGTGTCTGCTTAGGGACGCTGCCATAAACTATCTAGAGAACGAATGCGGCCACTCTTCTCGACACTATCCATCCAATATCCATCATTGGTTAATCGTTGGAGGATATTTTTAATCTGCAAATAGTTTAAATGTATGTTTTCTTTGTAATAAAAATAAATAATAAAATAAAATAAATAAAATAAACTTTATTACTCCTTAATAAAATGCTGACAAATGTATTAAAATATATTTTAAACCTAATATTTTATCTTCTAAACTATCTCTAGACAAGGAAATCGAATTAATTTAAATTTATGTTTTTTTTCAGGATTTGCACTGGGTAGTCTTGTCCACTCTGTGTTACTAATCGCCGTACAAGTTGGTTATCTGGTCGATGATAACATAGAAAAAGAAAGCTGTGTTGACTACCCACGACTTGCCCTTGATTGCTTCTACCCCTTCTACTGTTTTCTGCAATTATTTTTTGTGTTTAAATATTCTAACGTCATTATTCTACGATCTCCGGTAACTTTTTGTTAAATAATTTTTGTTATACTGTGAGCCCACCGGCTCTCGGTGGGTCCATATACGCCAACACCGAAGAAGGAAGGGTTAAGACACTTAATTTAATAAGATTTTTGAGTATTTTTGAGATAAATATTTTATCGATGATTACAATACAAAACAACGATTCATACACTACGCTTTCTCATAATGTAGAAATATTTTTTTTAATATCTTTTTCAATATGTACACTGTCCTTATTTTACAGGGTGTTGCAAGCTTTGCTTTCATGCACATGATTGGAAGCAGCTTGTGTTTTTGGATCCAAGCTATTGTACGTGAAACGATACTTGGCTTGACACTTTATGCGAGATCCGTAAATGGAAACGAGGATTACTACGCAAATACAGAAAACATTTCATTAGTTATCAGCGATAAAACCGGTAAGGGCTTAAATGGGATAATAAGGATAGGTATTTGATGTTGCCTAAAATCTTATCTTCATTCGACTTCACAGTTCAACAAAAAGGTTTTTTTGTTGATGTACATTACTTTTTGCAGATATTACAAGTAACCAACGAGTCTTCGATGTCAGCAACCTTTTTGATGAGCGATGTAATGCATCAGCCGCGATAACTTCGATCTTCGAAAACTTTTCCCCGTATTTGTACCCGTTCAGCGTAGAATTCAACATACTAATAGGTATTTCTAAATAAATTAGTTTTATAGTAAGTAATAGAATTATATCATCGGGCAAAGAACCCATACAGGAGCCCATAATAAAACTACACATAAGTACAATAAAAATTATAAATTTTAAATAATATTGCAATTAAAATTCATTTATTTGTCGGATCGTCGTTCAATGCACACATAGCCAATAAAATCTTAGGTGTTTATTTTTATTATCATTGGAGTCAGCAAGTTTTATAATTTCAATACAAAATGGCTGTAATACATAATGTACAAAACCAACTTGATTACTACAGAACTCGACTAGGCACTTTTCACTAATGCTATATTTTATTTGGGATATGCACTAAATTAATAATTCCAATATTTTCAGTGGCCGTATACTACATCATCTGGAGCAATATTGGTCATTGTGATAATGAGGAGTCTAATAGTTCGGAAATAAATACGCCTTTGGATGATAACTACTCGGTTTGCAAGTAAGTTTATAGCCGCGTATTCACGGTACGAGCGCGCTCGGACGGATTGAACGCACTGAGTATGAGTCAATAGAACACTGCTCGATCCACTGATGGGATGCCGGTGTCCTAATACACTGGGATCACATGTTGACATCATACGACTAGTGTTCGAGTAAAGACTTGGTCCGAGTGCACTAGTGGGGATGAGACGTGAGCGTAAACTAATAATATTTTTAATAACTTGGCAGCAACTCCAAGAAATAATATGATTTCACATATTTATCGGGGTCATTGAAATAAAAATAAAATTATAGTAGATTTTTTTAGTACTACTTCTAAACGATCTTCACGTTTTTTTTTAAATTACGACAGGGTCCCCACGGCGAGCGAAGAGAATGAGTTTACCAGCAACTTGGTGATCTATGCCGACTGTCACGCGTCCAACAAAGGTCTCTTTCTGGGGCTCATAGTGATGGTCATCATCATCGGTACGCTCATCCTCGGGTTTGTCTTCAGCAGTGTAGGCGGGTACGTATTGTTTTACCTAATTTCTATTTTTGCCGAAAGTCCCTCACTCGCAGATGGCCTTAGAACCTTTACGTCTTCGAAGAGATGTTGGCTCTCTGTGTGTCATTCTCTTTTAATATCTGTGTAATTTCTCAAAGTAACTTTTCACATTGATTCCAATGCGTAACTATTACCGCACCACGAGCCAAAGAAAGGGGCTCGTAATCACATCTTGGACGACTAGCATCCAAAGAAGACCTGGGCTTCACTATATTTTTTTCCGCATAACTCGAAACTGTGAAATGAAATCCCTTCCGGGGATTTTCCTTTGCGCTAAGACATGAGGTTCTTCCAAAGGCGTATTAACCGCTTTTTCAAATGTTGGCAACCCATTTTTGAGCAATTGAGTTTCAGAATAAACCCTATTATTTATTAGTCCAATCCTGGCTTAGCATATTAACTTTCGGTTTTGAAATTAAAATAGAATTGTAAAGTAAATGTTTTTTAAAGTTCATGAACATTATGTTACAGTGAATACTTGGAAGCAGGATATCTGTTGAATAACTGCACTAAGCTGGGCCTGCACTGTATCATGCTCTTCGCTTCGATCCTGGCTCTGATACAGACATGGAAACTGGACATCAATGAGCATCCGATATCTCTCCTCGACGACATACTACTGTTTGTGTGTCTCCCACCGTTCTTCATGGAGACTGTCTTGTCTTTAGTCGCTACCATCGCAATGGTCAACGTTATTAAAAGCATAGATTTTTGTGTCATGGTGAGTTTTCCCCATAAATGTATTTTGACATTGAACATCAGAAAATAAAAAGTTTTAAAATATACCTAAAACGCAAATGTTTATATATTATTAGAGATAGTTACGCTTAGCTGTTTAAGGTTGAGTGATGATAGATCCTTCTACTTAGTATATCTATTTTCACCCAAGAAAAACAGTTTTAAACATAATATCAAAAATTCACGCAAGGAAATATTATAATAAACTTATTAATTGCATAAACAGGTAACATTTTTTCAAGATAATAGCTTATGTTACCTTACGCCCGCGGGCCGGCCGGCTTGGCTACCAATATATAAAAAACTTTTTTTTGCAGGTTATACAAGTGCTTATCCAGACCCCTCTAATAATCGACGCGCTGAGACGATGCAGCAACACCCGCAAACTGCGCCGCTCCAAGCCTGGCAGAGAGATTATCATGTTCCTTATCATCATCAATGTGGGCATGTGGTTCTGCTATACCTTCTCCTACAAGTCCCCCGAAAGTCTCGACGAGAGGTACACCTTTTACGGCAAGGTGTTGTGGAGTATATTAGGCCATTTCAGCTTACCACTGATGATGTTCTATAGGTTCCACTCTAGTGTATGTTTCGCTGATATTTGGGACTCCGCTTACAAACCTGGGTCTGAACACTAGTCATCTGTTTTGATATTAGTTTGTAAAAAAGGTGCTTTTTTTCACATGTTCAATGAAGTCTAATCAAATGATATCACTAACGCACGTTCGATATTATTGAGCGCAGGCAAATTTGTAGTTGACGGCTCTTGTTGATTGCCTGTAGTTTTGATTTACGAAAATCGTGGAAATCCGTTGACACCTATATAATTTTTACACATGTATATAAACCCTTTGTTTTTTGTTAAATATTATTAATATTTCTTAAATGTAGAATAACATTTGATACTGTGAATAAATAAATAAAAAGTTTTTTTTAAGAATTAATTTTAAGTAGAAAACTGTACCTGTATTTCATGGTATTATTAAGATTCATTCATTTATAGACTAAAATCTTGCAAAACACTTTTTTTTTCAATTTGGTTCACAAAACTGAGTACAATCCTTAATCAGGCCAAATAGAGTTAACTATAAATAAAATATTAAATAGAGTGTACCCTACTGGAAGTGAACACAGAATACAAAAAACACTTGCTATACAAACTAAAAACTTACAGTGAAACAAAGAAACGGTGCAAACAAGTCATTAGATTATTTACTTATTAAGATTGTGTAGGAATTGATAATATGTAAGTATATTTAAGTAAACAAAAGTTGCATTACTGATTTTATAAAATAATTATTACAATATTTAACCTATTATTCGACTTCTATTTACCTAATACAGAAAAGACCCACACAAACCTATAATAAATTCGTAACCTGGAATATTTGAGTCAAAATAGACAGCTTTATGGGACTTACTACGAATTGCTGTTTATAGTTATAAGGTAAACGCAGCTATTAACGACCCATCGAAAATCTGCAGGTATTGCCGACCCATTCTGCTTATTCTTATTTTTATCGGTTTGGAACGATTTGAGTCACAAGAGAGTATAATATACACACGTGTTTGTATGTTTCCTAATTAATTTACTGGTGTTAGTGTACATAGGTTCACGGGAATGTGACCAAATACGTTAGTTTCTGTGAACGTAGCGAGTGCGCCGATCGTGTCATACAAACCCTTACTTCCTTAGGTAAGTACTCGAATTTTTTGCTTAAGATATTTTATATATAAATATTTACGTTAAGTTTATTCTGAATAACTCAACATATTCCTTTATTTGTATATTCCACATTTCGCAACTAAATTATTATGTTTAAAGGAATTTTAAAAAGTATTTTTGAAATTAAAATAGAACGGCAATAGCTGCAGTCCATTTTAGTAGTGCAGTCATTGCCGACCCATGGATCGGCAATGGCTAAGAGGTTATGCTTTATTTTTTCAATTTTTCGTTAATGCTTATAATAATTAAACAAGTTTTTATAACACCATTTCAATCTTATGTATTCTAAAATTATAATCATCTATTAGCGACATACTCCATATTATACTATAAACTTGTTTTTCCGCAATAAACTGCCACGCATTATTAAACATTTAGATATGGGGTATGAAAGAAACTACTTAGAGTTTTCTTCGCATTTATATGAAAATGGTGTATTTTTTTATAGTTTAGGACTAAATCAATAAATTATTGTATTAAAACGGATGGGGAAATATATTACAATAAATATCGATTATTTTTCGTGGCTCGGTAAAAGATTTGTTCATTTTTTTATTTAACACTAATTAACGATCCATATGAATCGGAAATTGCAACAAAGAGAAGCTATCACCGATTCTATACCGATTAATTGGTATTTTTTGATTAACGGTATGTAATGTCTAAAAGTAAAGCTACTAATATGTTTTAGTATAATGATTTGATTCAATGAGTTAGGTTAGGCTTAATTTAATTTAATGTCATTAAATTTCATTTTCATTTCATATCCATAAAAAAATCTACTGAAGACTTGGCTGTATGTATAGTTCCCTTTGCCTACCCAGAATGGGTGAAGAAAACAAAAAAAACTCTGCTTTTAATCTTTTACGGTTGGCGCGATTTTCCAAAAATGTTAGTTGAGTTTATTGTATTTTTATTATTTTATTAAATTGCTTAATTTTTTCGCAACTGTATTAAAAATAGTTATTAAGTACACGTGCGGAACCGTCATTGCAACTTGTTCCGACAGTCAACCCTCACCTTTGGCTGCGCTAAACTTGGGAAGTTCGAAAAAAAATTATAGGCTTTTTGGCAAATAAAAAAAAGGGTTTAAGTTATTTTGAAATAAAATTGTCTAATTATTTTTATTCAAAACATGTAAATTATATATTTATAATAGTTTTTACTTTTATTTTCAGGTTTGTCACTCTGACCTAAATAGTTTATAGTATTAGTGCTAGCCACGGTGGAGCAAATCATAATCAAATCAAAATAGAAGCACCAGCCGCTATCGCAACTTGAAAAAATCTGTGCTGAAAATAAAACAGTGTGTTTTTATTTTATTAACATCTACACATTTACAAAATTGTCTCTAAATTTGATAGTGAATATTTATGTTTCAGGTGATTCAGTGATCCCCTGTGTCAAACACAAATGACACTAGGACAAATTCCCTTTAACGGCACTACATGGAACTGCATTGTGAAGTAACATCATTGACATTGTTTTAAGAAGTGATTACTATTAAGCAGGCTAATCAATGAGAAAGAAAGGCTATGGTTTGCACTAGCTGGCCAAGCAGCAGGTTTCCTGGGGCGCAAGATAACAATACACGACCTATGTTCTCAATTTGATATAATGAATGTTATACTATTTACCATTTCTATTAAAGTCAATTTTCATAAATTACTAAAATTTCATTTATTTCCACCGAGAAATCAATACCTTTATTTTTATTGAGGTCCAAATGTGAAAACAATCTTTTAAAGAATCCACAAGCATTCCGAGCTTCACTGCGATTAGTTGGAAAGCATGGGCACTAGAAGAAGAAATCTACTTAACAATGAATATCAAGTTGGTTTGGTTGGTATTCATTTTTTTTCACCCCTTACAGGGTAGGCAAAGGCATTACGCCATGCAGCCTCGTCATTAATTAATGATATCCTGGAGTAAATGGCTCTGCTTCAGAGTCCATGCACAAAAATACAGTGTCTTCAACACTTTCTACATCCTTAACTTGGTTATCAACAGTAAAATAATAGCATTTTTACTGAAGACTTCATTGTGACTTCTTGAGGCTATCCAAAAATGTCCATATCTCGCATTTTATCCAATTTTCCCATTCACTGCACACTTTCACGGACACTTGCCACATAAATAACTAGCACTATTATGATGAGTCAAAACCCGAAATACACAGCAAAATGAAAATTATACAAAAAAGATGACGTCCCTCTTCGGATTCCCGCCAAAAAGTTTAAAATCAAGTTTATCTACACATTCAGATTATTTTAGTAACTATAATTATTGTAATGAATCAAGTACAAAAATGAGAAGCAAATAAAAGTAAACGGGACATTTCGAAAACGGAATGTTTTGGGAAAGCGATATTTCGCTCAAATTAATAATTATTTTGAGAATCGAACGTGTAGGTAGGTATTTTGTGAAAAAAGTATGCTTTATTTACTTAAGGGTCGGTGTTAGATTCATAAAAATCGGTAATAGCTTCAAAGCGTTTCGGGTGGGTCGGTAATAGAAACAATTGACTTCAACATTCCTTTGATTATTTTTTCAATGAAAACATAATATTTATAAACAAATGAAAATATAAATATAAAATATACAATCCATATTTAAATATAAAATAAAAAAATCTGGTGTGTTTGCAACCACTACCCTTAATTCTAATAATCAATTTCAAAACTTGCTTAAGGGGGTCGGTAATAGCTGCGTTTACCTTAGTAGTTTATATCCTATTATTCCCATTCCAAATACTAAAGACTTTGAATTGTCAAAAATATCCTCGGAGTCTTACTAAGCTCCGAAATCACCATCACTATACGCCCTATAAATTTTAATCAGGTGACCAAACCTGTACTAATACTAATCATCATAAGTATCTACTTAAGGATATCAACCGTAATATTATGTTAATCGCCTGATTATTATAAATGACACTAATTATGATGAACATTAATAATATCATGTTGGGCATCTGATTATTATTTTAACGTTTGTCTGGTTTGGGTGGAAACTTCGTGAGCTAAGAGTCAGCTTAGTTGTCAACCGTCTGGTTTTATAGTTGTAAACGGTTGACTGCGACCACAAAGCACGTATCAATACAGTGCTTTAGCTGACCAACTCAGCGAGGCAGTTAATTAGTGCGGTGCCCCCTAATGCAATTATCGAATATTAGGTTAAGTACCGAAGCGCCACGACGCACTTAGCCTCCGTCCGAGATACAAACTAGTTACCTAAAGTCCTCCTAAGGACATGCTGCTACACGAGGATATATATAGATTCACAGATATAAACGAACCATAGAATACCCTGTAACATTTTATTACTACTAATGGGAGGAATTTAAAATAAAATAAAACTAATTTTTAGACTCCCAGATATCGGTAAGTATATTATAACTTTATAAAATAGTAAAACTATGAGTAAGTTTTTGGTAGGTATTTTGAAAAACTATTTTGTAGTGGGTGACTTGACTGCGATAAAAGCTATATTTAGCTTCCTAGGTGTAACATTTGTAGCCTTAATATCTCAATCAGTTAGTCAGTCAGTCAGGACATGTCTATTCTTATTTACATGCTACATTGTTAAATACATTACCAGTCTTTTATATACAGTTATGGAAGTGCGAAGCCTCCTAATACAGACATTTTACATCTAAAAGAAGACTCCGAGTTCGATCACAAGCATTGTCAAAACCCGTCTAAGAAGTTGAAGATTATTATTATTATTACGAATATTACATCTCTAGAATATCTAAAGAGGCGTCTGCTTCTATGAAAGGTCTCTTTTGATGTGGCAGTTCAGTTCATGCATATTTCTGTGTCCAGAGTAATTTCATCATATACATGTAATAGAATCAACCGCTGAAATTCCTAATACATTATCGTATCCAACAGGCTTAGTAATAAAGATAGTAGGGAAACGCAAATTTTGCCCAATTATCATATGAAGTTTACATTCAACCAGTGGTCCGAAAAATAGTAAATGTTACAAAGGATGGATACACTGGACAACATAACCATTCAAAACGTGAAGTTGTAATATACCCCTTCTATTTTCTGTATAGGGTTTGTAATAGATTGAACTATATGTTGTCAGTTACGTTTTCATTTATAAATTATCCAGTGAAAAAATATGATTTGTGAGTGATGTAGTAGGGCATTCGGCGACGTACGGATATGCGCTCGGCTGACCAATGCCACCGCCGTCTAATTGTTTCCGATCTCTGAATACCACCGCGTTGTATTGACAAAATTTCAACACATGAATGGCAACTGATAAAGGTATTTTCAATGCTCCATTGCCCTTTGGCGTGGCGTCAGAATTTTAGTGAAATTTCTGATCCAAGCTTTGACATTAGCAGATTATTTATTATTCTTTGGCATTATTTATTACCAAAATAAAATATTATTATATTTTTTTATAAAGTCCTTCTTTCATGAAATTATTTTAATAAAATTGTTTGTTTCTTCGCTAAAGCTTCTTTTCATATATTAGGTATGCTTACCTATGTAATTGACGTTTTGTATGGAGTTATTAAAGCCGGTATTAAAGCAGACATTATTTTTCAACAAAATCTTTAGAATCTGTTGGACAAATCTTTAAGTTTAATCAGCTTCATTTGTTTTTAAAATTGAAGAAGAGCTGTAAACAATAAAACAAATCTAAGCATCGAATCTGGCAGCACGTGGCACGAACTCTTTTTTATTTTACCAAACATTAAACATATACAATAATTAATGTTTGTAAATGTGTAATTTTATTAATAAAATAGTCAAGTTTTTAATTTAATGATAATGCAAAATTACAGAAATTGGAATAAAAAATATTAGTCAGAATTTTTCGCCAATTTCATGGGTAAGGATCCAATATATAAGTGTATTTGTTAAAAATGTATTAATTTAAGTGAAATTTAATCTTATAATTATGTAGGTACACCTAATAGGTTACCAAGGTCTATTTTTCTTATAATGCCGAAATGTGCTCGGGTGGAATTTATCCATTAGCCTTTAAAATGAATACCCTTTTGTTTTTCACGATACTTTAACCGTGTGCATTAATTGGATCATAAAAGGCTTTCCCGTGCCTATTAATTGGGTTACTCTAGGACTCGTTATTTGTGAAATTCCGGTAATAACAGTAAATAAGTGTGTCTCTTTTAAAAGTAATTTTATTATTTGTAGCCGACAAGTAAATTAAAATTATATCAAATACAATCGCTGAGTACTGACTTGTGGCGTTGTCGCGACATTTAGCCTCAAGAACTCACTAAGGCGCCATAGGCGGCAAGTTCTAAACCGCGCTGTCAAAGTGTTCTCATGAGTTTGTATAAATACAACTGTCCAACAGTAGCTATTGAACCGCGATCCCCAGGCACGATCACTTCGCCTGGGTAAGATCTTCACGATGGAGGGGCATTCCACCTCCACAATTTTTAAAATTTTGACTGACTGTCCATCTGTTGTCTGTTTGTGCACGCATCACGCAAAAACAACTGGGCCAATTTTGATGAAATTTGGTGTGGTGATAGCTGAATAGCTAGATCAATATCTAGGGTACTTTTTACTGCAGGAAAATGTCTCATTCCCACGGAAAATATAAAAACTGGTTGAAAAGAGAAATACGTACTTCTCTGAAACGATAACAACTAGAAGTTTCAAATATGGTATCTAGGTAACTTATACGTGTTTTAGGCAACCGCTTTGAAGGGATTTTTACAAATTCCCACGGGAACAGAAAAAAGTGGATCCGCGCAAGCTACGCCGCTGGGCACCCGCTAGTAATTTTATGTAATTGTAAAATGAAAAAATGAAACAGATAAAAAAGCGGTCAAAAACATGTAACTTAAGTATAACGGAAACGAACTGTATCACCATACAAACAGTTACAAATGTTTGTCTCCATTTATTAGAGCACAATGGCGCATTACTGCGGGGTTACAGGCCGTCACGGTCGGTGTCGCACGCGCGGCCATCGCGCACCGGAAGGGCGCGACGCGACTGCGCTCCGGAAGCGTCCCCACGACCCGTGACCTGCGCGCGCGCACACGCGCATAGTTACCCACGTACGGCACACGCGACAACTTTATTCTCGTTCTGTGATTGAAAGTGATATGTCAGTTATACTTAAAAATATATATTAAAAAGTATTACCTATACTTAGTTTAGTAGTTATAAGTACTGAGTTTATTAATTTAGTCATAAATTCTTAATTTTAAAAAAGTTAAAAATTCTCATGCCTTTTCTTTTACCCAAGTAAAGGTATTAAATTTCTGAAAATAACTACGTTTTGCCAGTATTTAATAAAATGTTAATTATAAACACATAAGCAATGTTCATCGTTATCGCTCTTAAATTAAACACAGACAACTATTAGTAGGCGCAACCTTCGGAGCAATGTTACTCCTGTACAAGTCAATAATGGACTGAATAAACATTCCAACTCTTATCGCCACCATGAAGCATTGGATCCACAACGTGAGTGTACCATCAGTGTAAAGACTCTTAGCGTGTTGTGTAGCAACCCTCTACTCTTTCCGATTGGCATGAAGTGGCAATAGTAGCCTGCTCGACACTCGGCGTTGAAGGTAAGAGCTAATAAATATGTTTCACAGTTTCATTAGTTTCATGTTTGGAGGTATAACACAAAGAAGCAGTTTATTTTTTTCTTCCTTTCATGTACCTATCGGAAGAGTGATTCTATTGGCGCGCTTTTCCGCGGTCAACCATCTCAAATTTTCACAATAGATTCAATATATTTCACTAGTCCACTAAAAGCACGCGTTGACCTGCTGACCGCCGCAAAAATCATACACCCTGCCGCATCACACAGTAACTGAATTTCGTTGGGAAAGATTATGGAGCGGTTTCGACAAAAGCTTTTAAACACTTTCGAGTTACTTAAATGTAACACGGAACATACTCAACAAAAAGTCGTTCTCTTATTAATGAAGTGTATATTAATTTTACCGAACCCATCAGAATGATTTTATCCGCAAGTTATTAATATTTACTTACATGATTAAGCCGATCGCTTGGCTCCAGTAAATTACTGAGTAAGTTTATCGAGCCGGTAGTGTTCAATTTTCACTCGAGCAGAGGCCGAGCTCATATTTTGATCGCTGTACTATGCATAATTATCTTAACACGCTGGAAATAATGTTTAAAAGGTCCCGTGTAAGCTTCCAAGACGCGGCTCAACCCTTGCCCTTTCTCTGAGGGATGCTCGCAACCTCGCCACACAGACAAACGTGTCGCGACTGACTTATTTGGGTTGTAAAATTGAATTACTTAGGGAACGAGCACTATGAAAAATGCTTGTTATCATGTGAACTGATAGATTCTGGTAGAAAAAAACTTAATACAGTCGTTATAAAATCGAATTGTTTGGCATCAACACTTTTCTAAAGACAATTCTGTATCTTCTTTAGTACCTAATAAATAAAAATAAGGGTACCATGACGACGACAGGTTAATTTAAGAAACGAAAATAATACCGTGTAGTAATAGAAAATCTTTAAAGCCCCGATAAGCCATAGTTACTCCAATTTGACTATTCTCGTTCCAGTCGCGCTGATCAAAGACGCGTCGCCGCTCGTCCGGAAAATTGCCCGAGCCCAATGAATATTATTAAACTCTTCAATAGTTTCGTGTACCTACTATACTCTCACTAAATGAACTTTGCAACCTTTTCTAGACAAACATTTTAAGTACAGCTAATTAGTTTCGTTATAACTATTAACTGCGTACGGTTAGAACTTTCTTAAACATTAGTGGAGCTCTGGCAACCCACGCATATAGTATATCGTTTAAAATAGTATTAAATAAAAATATACCTACCCTTTTTCTCAATAAAGTTGGCAGATATACTTAATTCTGAATGAAGGTACCTGCTTTTCAAAATAGTTTTTTAATGTTAAGCTGAAATAATAAGTTTACTACATTATGTCACGTATCGGTTATAAATATCCTTATAGCCATCAAATACTAATTGCGAAAAACTAGTTTCTGTACCTTTGATCTCGAATTTGTGTTTTCCATACAGGGGAACGATGGGGAACATTAAAATTTTATTTATAATTATATTATAAACAATTTTACAGATTTTCAGCTTCTTGTGAATTTATGTACCTTCACTCATGTTTTTGGGTCTAATTTGACCGGAATATAATATCACTTTAAAATATACAGTCGTTATAAAAATTCAAAACTCTTTCATATCAACCTGTATCGCTGTAATTCTATTCAGGAATCTATACATGTAATAATTTAATTAAATCAATACGGCTAATTAACCCTCAATGCGATCTTATATAAAGATAAAACACACGACGATAGATAAAAGGGATACAGCGATAATTTACTTTTAATCGTATAGGAAGCGAACACGGAATATAAGAGCTATGAGAATCTGTTTCTAGGGTTGCCTCTCTCAAAGAGCATTATTTAGCGGTGCGCCTTTTTGTGAATTATTATTTTTACGTACAGAAGTAAATCATTTTGAATTTGAATTTGGATAGGTTACATACAAAAATCCCGTGCCTGATCGCGACGGCTTTCTTGCCTTTCCCGCTACTGTGCATTGAACTTAACTGTATTTTCAATTGCATTATATTTTCTGGATTACTCGTTCTGTTGACTCTGTAAACGAACACAAGTTGATATGTTACGAAAAGAGTAACGAGTGGATGAAGATAAAACTTAATTTATTATTAAATAAGTAAATTATTTTCTTGATCTAACAGTACGATCTATATAACAACTTTACTATACGTTATTGCCTCTGGAACTAATCCCACAGACGTTGTCCTGTTCACACCCCATAAAAAAATCATTTTTTCTCGAATTTCTAAATTTTCTGGACCATATTTCCATTTTTTCTTTCTACTAAATCCTTATTCAGACTATTACGAAGATTTAAAAAATGCCAAATCGGTTAAGCCGTTGTCAAGTGATGCTCTGATGACCGAACAGCATTTGAGTTTTATTTGTATAGATATACTCGTATAGAATAAATATTATAAAAATTATAAAAGTCCTAAAGTTTCTCAAAATTACAATAGTGACAACCATAACAGCAAGTGTAACGCGCCACCCAGCACGCTCCGGCGGCCATATTTAGAGATATGTGACGATCCAGCGGATGCCCACTGAACCGGCAGAGGATGAGAGTTATTAAGTGGTACACTTTCAGGTGATCTGTCGAGTGAGAGAATCGCGCCCGCCCCTCGCCGCGCTGTCCTGCAACTATGAAATTGTGAAAGGTTTTAATAGATTTGAGGTAACGATAAAAGTTGGGTAAGACTCAAACTTTTTATAATTAAATCAAATCTATAAATCTCCAATGCAATGTGTAACCACAATGTCTAGCTAATTCAACACATAGCAGCTGACACATCACATAGCGTATTTTAAGATAGGTATAGGTAACCTAGAAAAATTTTTTTTTGCTATTTCCGTAATTGATTTAAAATGAACTTACGTCTTTTGTTTTCAACGACTTCTTTATATTAAGGAGAACAAATACAAAAGTCCGTTTAAAAAAAAAATTCGTCAACAATTATATAATTTGAAAATGTTAAGTATTGGATCCAAATTGCCATAATAATAAAGTGAAGCTCTTTATATACGCATGCTATTGACGGTCATAAGTTTACCTAGTGTTAGGTAATAGTACATTATGGTACAAGTGAGTAAAGTTGGTGATTACCGCTGAGGCGCCATTGAGACCCGAGCCGTAGGCGAGGGTCATAAGAGAGCCGAGGACGGTAATCATCAATACACACGTGTATCATACGACGTTTTTCAACACACTTGTGAATAAATAATACTAAAAAATCATTTTAAAATAATCATTCGCAATGGCGGGGAAAATTAATTGGTTTTCCAATTTTTTATTTATATAATTTGGAAAAGGCAAAAGGATCTAGGCCCATACAGCCTCGTTTTCCTATGCGCTCGCATCTTACAATGGCGATCGGCCATGGACTAAAAAAATTAGGTTTCTTTTTCTTTGGTTTGTCGTGGATAGCGTTTTAGCCACGTACAAAATGGGGTATTTAAAGTTTTTACAGAGAAAACCAAAGTTATATTTGAGTGAAAGTTTTGTTTATTAAACACGTACAAGTTGAAATGATCTATTTAAATACGAAGTTGCATGAAATGAGCAAGCCATATTTGTGTATTAATTTATTAGTACGATTGAATACGATCTTTTTTGTATCGAAACTTTTTTAAGAACAAAGCAACTCTAGCAACAAAATTGAAAAAAAAAATCTATAACTCACTAGTGAATAATAGCAAACAAAAAGTCTCAGTTTGATTATAGGTGTCATTATGTGCCTAATTGCAGTGAAATTAGAGCCACTTTATGAGCAAGTGTGTTGAAAAAAACATTGTAAACGGAACAACCATATCCAGCTTGCGTTTCGTATAAAGTGAACAATTCGTGTAGCAACAGTCCGTTCGTTCATCCATTTGTGAGGCGCCTCTGATGTTATTCATACCGTATCAAACGTTTCGACCGGAGAGCACTGCGCTCTCTCCCACACTGTTTGGATTTACCTGTTAATAGCCTATGTAGACATTATGGCTGGTTTACACAAGGTTTACGTTGCTCAGTAGATGAACATTGCTTGTCCACTATGAAATTTGGTATTCATATAGATACCCGTTTAGCAGCAATGTCTATTGATCAATTAAACGAAAATGTATTATAGAAAATGTATTACACCCTCTCACTCACCCTCACACATACTACACACACACAAACTACCGAACTTAACTTACCTACTATGTATCCTACATTACCTTTTCTTTTTATTCTTTGTCAAATTGTTATGTTTGTTTCCAAATATTGCAACCTAAATGACCTCGTAATTTCTGATTGTATACTAAGTATAACATGACTTCGCCAGACTCACTGTCACCTAAGATACAGGTTTCACCTAGTTTAGGTTTCAGGGAATCTTATTTTATTGTAATAACTGTACAATCTTACCAAAAACCCTCTACTTGTATGCACAATTTTTTGGCAAATAAACAATTTATTATTATTATTATTATTATTATAGTCATTAGCTCCTTCCTATAGCTCTTAACACTTTACTACTAACACAATGTTTCATAGACCAATTAAATCGTAATTACAATGCTAAATATTACCTATGTATTTGTACAATAAGTAAACAAATAAATAATTTGTGAAACACACACGGATTTTAGGGCCAAACTAGGAAGAGCTCTGCACTGTGATTACTAAGCAATAGATAAACATACTTAAGTACATACAAACACCCAGATACGAAACCAACAGATAAGTTCATGCACACAAATGTTCCACCTGGTCGGGAATCGAACCCACGACCACCGACTTAGAATGTAGCACCATTCTTAATAAATACTAGCGCCCCGCCCCGGCTTCGCACGGGTGCAATGCTTATAAGATTTTCCCACTTTTCTGTAGATTTTTTTCCTGAATTTTCTTTGCTATAAACCTCACGGAGCCCGAGACCTTTCCAACAAATGCAAAACCGTGGAAATCGGTTCGTGCGTTCTGGAGTTATAGCGTCAGGAAGGAAAACCCGACTTATTTTTATATAGTAGATATATTTTCGTTAATATATAAGAACAAAGCTTACTATTTACAATATAATAAACAATACCCATTACTTTGGTTCAAAAACAGAACAAAAGATATACAAAAATATAAAGTGTAATAAGCGGTCTTTCTGCTATTACCCAATGATATTTTATATATTAGTTGAGGTTTTACCACAGAATAAGTAATAGGTTTTACTTAGATATTTACTTAACGAAAACATTTTTCCTAAAAGGAACTCAGATAATAAAGTTTTGTATAGCAGAATAACTAATTTGCTTCGTACGGCGACCTAACAAAGTTCGTTTCCTAGTTCAATATGATTTCACTTTGACCTCATGAAAATTAATTACCCACAGCAGGGTACTACCTAATGTAGTTGTAAGCTGCACCGGAAGTGGGCTTCATTGGTCTCTATAAATCAATATCCGGTGGACGCACCCTACTCCGTATCCGCTAAAATAAAACTTAACTCTAGAGTTACAGCCTGTTGGTTTCCAAGACTTAATCAGCTGATTATTTTTTTGTAAATTAATTTTAGCTTTCTATGTATGTATGTATTTACGTTTAGTCTCATATCCGCGTTAGAAACAATCTTCGCTCATATGTTTATGTATGAAAACTATTTTATATCCAAGTATTTAAAAAATATGTTGCGAGTCGGTTGGCGAAAATATACTTATAAAATTAAAAATGACTTTTAATTGTTTATTTATTTAACTTCATGTACCAAGAAAATGTACACATGGCGAACTTAATGCTTAAAGGCATTATCTACCAGTCAACCATCAGCCTAAGCAGAAATAATTTGGCGGAATTGGCCGCAAATAGTAAAAAAATCAATTAAATATAACATTACGGTAAATATATATATATATTACGTAAATCCTAATACATATATATGTTGATAAAATAAACTAATCCATACTATATATCGTAACAAACATAAAACAAAAATACTAAATTAAACAGATATTCTCAAACAGATTTAATTAAACTCATGAGAGCGCTGTTCAATCAAAAGTCATTTTTTTAATTATCTCTTGCCTTTCATTCCTGAGGGGGTAGACAATTTTTAATCTACACTAAAAAAAAAAGATTCGATATTTGGTTTGTTTGTTTTTTTATTGAATAGGCTCTGAAATGACTGGACCAATTTTAAAAATTCTTCCACCAATGGAAAGTTTGATTTTCTAGGAGTAACGTAGGCTATATTATATCCCCGTATTTCCACGGAAACGGGACTTCCGCTAGTGAAATCGCGCGAAACAGCTAGTAATAATACAAAGTTACTCTACGCGCTTAGCATAGGTATTCCGTTTCTGAAAGAACTAACTTTTTTCTAACAATAAGTTTAATTTTCAAACCCCTAAACGTCGGCATGCGGTGAGCCTATCGTCAGATCGAGTTGGTTTAACACGGGCCTCAGAGCAGATTCTGGAGTCTAGGGGCTTATTCACGACTAGCGGTTCTGCGCGGTTTTACCTGCGTAATTCCCGTTGCCGTGGGAATACGTTGATAGAATATAATCTATGTTACTCAGTGATATTGTAGCTTTCCATTGGTGAAAGAATTTTTAAAATCGGTCCAGTAGTTTTTGAGTTTATTCGTTACAAACATACAAATCTTTCTTCTTTATAATATTAGTGTAGACGTTCTCCTTCGCCGTCGAGCTAATGATAAATATGTAGGTGCCTATATAGCTATTGAAAAAAAACAAAAATACAAAGATTTTTGTTTATAAGGAAAGATTTGTTTGTTGTTGTCTCTATTGAATAGGCTCCGAAACTACTAAACGATTTTAAAAATTCTTTCCGCAGTGGAAAGCCACATTATTAGGTAACATAGGCTATATTTTATTCCCGTATTCCCACGGGAATGGGAACTACGCGGATGAAACCTCACGGAACGGCTAGTCTATACTAACATTATAAAAAGTAAAGATTTGATTGTTTGTGTGTTTGTATTAAATATGATGGAAAGTTTACATTATTGGGAGTAACTGGGCTATAATTTATTGTCATGGGAACGGGAACTATGTGGGTGAAACCCCGGGGTTAATGAGTGACGTCACTTGCCGCCGATTGGTGTTTCAAATTACGTTTAAATTTACGTAACTTAAAATTAAAATGTTTCGAAAAAAAATCATGATCTTACAATAAATATATTTTCAGCAATGCATTTTTAGCAACTATCATTATTGAATAATTAAGATAATTTCTCACTATAATTTTAGTGAAAGGTCCGTTGTAATGGTCCATAGACTAAATTTTTCCGTATTGGAGTTTTAGTTTTACCACAAACCACTTTAAAAATGGTATGTGGTTTTACCTTTGGAACTAATATATTTCTTACTATTGGAAACCGTTTTCGGTCTATGCTGGGTGGATTCATGGTTATAAGCTATATTTTTTTACTGAACTAACTACCTAAAAAACAATTAAGACCTCAGAAACATATTATGAGAATGAAATAAAAAAAAATCACACCTTTTATATCCGAGGCGGTAGACAGAGGTATTCCATTTCTAGGTATACCCAGTTTTCACGAGATATTCATTGGACCCCTAAACGTGAAAGGTGGTGAGCACATCACCGGACCGGGTCTGTTACACATGCCTCAGAATTAATTCTGGGACCTGCGGGTTTCCTCATGATGTTTTCCTTCACCGTCGAGCTAGTAATGAATATGTACGTAAGTTTTGAAAAACTCATTAGTACATGCAAAGAGATTAAATTATAATCGGGCATAGAGGGGACAAAGCGAGGAAAATTTGAAGCAAAAATGTATTCCAAGTGGATTAAGTCTAGTACAATTTGGACCGAATGACAGCTCGCGTTCATACTAACTGACATGACGCATAAGCTTCAAACATGCTTCAAGGTTTTGTATGAAAATATTCCCAATGCCCCCTCTATGTCCTATTATATTTTAATCTCTTTGAGTACATGCCAGGATTCCAACCCGAGCCTCACTGATTATCATCATGTGAAGCAGACTTTTTAACCGTAAGGCTATCACTACTCTTATTATAAGAATATTTAACTATACAGGACAGAAATTATGAGTAAATGTTTACAAAAACATTAACTGTGTCTGTGCATTTGTATTTGTATGTCCGTCTGTTCGTAGCTCCTAAACGGCTGAACCTATTTTGATTAAATTTTTTTATAGGCAACTTAATCGAGAGTGTTCTTAAATATGGTTTAAGAAAATCTGTCCAACCGTTTGTATGTATTTTTTATGTCAGGTGTCCTATATTTTTTTAATTTTATGTTATTTGTATATTTGGCACCTGCCCCCTTTTTATATGGCAGAACAATGTTTGCCGTGTCAGCTAGTAGGTACACGATTAATGCATAAATTCTTGCATCTCTTATTTGCAAGTTTATTTCAAGACGCGTACAAAATTGTATTTACATTGTCCACCCAACAAAACTTTTATGTTATATTGCCATAAATTGCCATGTTTTCAAAACTAATTCCTTTTTTCGCTCCAAAACATCTTACAGAGATCAACTAACAGGTTTCATTAAAAGTTTGATATTGCGCAGAAGTTTCATTGCTTTATAGAGTTTGAAACATATCGACTGAAAATTCTTTGCTCTCCTCAGTTCCGACTAATGTAAGCTTTAATTCGCAATGCAATTCGTTTCAGATACTTTTGAAAAGTTTTTTAACGGGCTCAGTAATGATGTTTCTTATTTTCAACTGACTTAAAAAACAGGAGGTTCTCAATTCATCGCGTATGTTTTTTTTATGTTATTCCATAATTCCATGAAATTTGAAGCCATTTCTAAAAAAAAATCGTTTGATCGGGTATACCTCAAGGTTAGTCCCATATAAGTTTTGTGAAAATCTGTTGAAGAGCTTCAGTGGAGAACGGAACTCCTCAAGACATCAGCAAATCACTCACTATCAGCGTAATAGGTTTAGTAACAGTAGGTAAGGGATGTTGAATGTGCACATAATCTCTCACTTCATACTCTTTTATTAAATCTTTTATTAAATCCTCTCTTAGTCCTGTTAGCTAAATTGTTGTTTAAACGTGGATACTTATAATTAGAACAACACTCTCCCCCTTCTCTCTCACACCTCTCACTTTTAACTTCTTTCCTTTTATATGTCTTGTGTTATACCGATTTATATACTACAAAGCTTTAGTAGGTAACTGTAACACTTAAATGGCTTCTACGGAGGAAAACTGACTCTCAAAATACAGGTAGCCCTAGTTTGGGAGTCAGTTGTCACTACTAGTGCATAATACGTTTACCTCGATTTACTGTAATTCTGTTCAACGTGTGTTAAGCAATAAATTATTATTATTATTATTTTCTGTTTTTCTTTTTATTTCTCGAAATATACCTACAGTATATTTCGGTAAGTTTAAGACAAAATTCACGGACCTAAGCCAAGTGAATTTCACCTTGAAGGTTGGGTGAGTTAGCGGATTCCTCTTGCAGAAATTTACGCACAATGCGACAGGTGTTAAGAATTACAGCTTTTTGCATAGTTATGTAAGTGCTTTCGGGTAGGTCAATATTGTGCAATGAAGTGAGTAGGTGTTTTGGGATGAGTCCAGTACTGGAGAGCACCAGTGGCACGATGTATACTTTATTCATCTTCCATATTTTAGCGATTTCTTCCTTCAGTTCTGTGTATTTGTGTATTTTATCAGTAATAGTTTTATGAATATTATGGGTGTTAGGTACTGCAACCTCTATTAAATATACTTTTTTATTATTTTTATCTATTAGCGTTATGTCAGGTCTGTTATTATGTATGGTTCTGTCTGTAAGTATGGCCCTGTCAAAGTACATCTTGTGGCTGTTGCTCTCCAGTACTAATTTTGGGGTGTACTGGTAATACGGCAGAGGTTTTTGGTTAATGAGTTTGTATTTTATTGCAAGTTTCTGATGAATGACGTTACAAACTTGATTATGGCGATGAGTGTAGTCGGTTTGGGTGAGGGTTGGGCAAGCACTAGTTATATGTTGGATGGTTTCGGACTGTCTATTACATTTTCTACATTTATCGTTAATAAGGTTGGAATCTTTCAAGATGTATTTTTTATAGTTGCGGGTGTTTATGACTTGGTCTTGAATAGCTATTAAGAATCCTTCAGTTTTAGGGAAAATAGCACCTAATTGCAACCATTTATTAGAAGCTACTGAATCGATGTGCGGCTGTTCAAGATCATGTAGATGACGACCATGCAACTCCTTCCGTCGCCATGCGGTTATTTTCTCATCTTCGTGCTGTTGTCTATTATTAAAATCTAAGTTTCTGTTACCCAAATTTAATGGCGTGTACTTGTCATCAGATTCTACTACAGTTGAGTGGGTTTCTGTAACTTTAATCAGTGCTTTCATAGATTTTTCCGATTTTGAGAAGAGTTTTATATCATCCATGTACAATAAATGACTTATGGATGTAGCACTAGTCAATTTATATCCTGAATCTAAATTATTGAGTTGATAGGACAAAGGATTTAATGCAAGGCAAAACCATAGGGGGCTGAGGGAGTCTCCCTGGAAAATGCCATTTTCAATAGGGATTTCATTTGTGCTGATGTTATTGCAGTTCTGAGTGAGCAAAAGTGTTGTCCTCCAATCAGTCATAGCATTTTCCAAGAAAGTTATTATAGTTGGGTTCACTTTATAAATTTGCAGAATATGTATTAGCCAAGAATGAGGTACACTGTCAAAAGCTTTCTTATAGTCGATATAAGTTATGTTTATGTTTCTATTGTGTTTGTGTGCATGTTTAAGAATTGTTGAATCAATAATTAGCTGCTCTTTACATCCCATATGGTTTCGCCTGCAGCCTTTCTGTTCTTCTGATAGAATATTATTGTTCTCTATATGTGTGTCAAGTAGGTTTGCGATGCATGAGGTAATTAATTTATATACAGTGGGCAAGCACGTAATAGGACGGTATTGTGATGGATCTCCTGTGTTATCACTTTTGGCAATCATATACGTAATTCCTTTAGTTAAAAATTTTGGCAGATCAACAGACCCCTTTAGGATATCAGTAACTGCAGTCCCTAATATTGAATGTAAGATATAGAATTTCTTGTACCAAAAACTATGAACTCCGTCTACCCCTGCAGCTTTCCAGTTTTTCATTTTTCCTGTTACTCTTTCTATATCTTCCCTACTAATTTCGGTAAACTCCATTTCTTCAATATTTTGCAATCTGTTTTCCTCTTCTTTGATCCATCTAGCTTCATGATTGTGATCCCTATGTTTTTTCCATATATTAGTCCAGTAGTATTGGAGGGCTTCACTTGTAGGCAGTTCTTTCTCCTGTTCAGTATCTCTTTGTTTATTGGATTTATCATGATCTGATAAGGTTCTATAGAATATTTTTTCGTTCTTAGTAAACAGTTTATTATCCTCTTTACGTTGTAATGCCTTATTATACCTTCTTAATCGCTGAGCTTTTAGGGACAATCTCTGTTTCAAAGTGTCTAAGAATTCTTCCGGTCTTTTATTATTTCTTTCATGAGTTGAGTGTATTTGGTTCTTCTTAAAAATCTGTTGAACTAGCTTGGTTAATTTAACTGATCTATTACTGTTTGTTATGTACTGTGATACTCTACCTATATCTCTCCTTAGTTCTTCAATATCTTTTTCAATCCTTATCTGCCACGCAGGTCTTTCGGTTTGTCGTCTTTTGATGTGGTTCTGCCTATTTTGCCGTTCAATTTTATATCCTAACTGTTTGCTTATCACCAATGCGCTACAATATATCAGAGTGTGTATGTGCAGTATATCTAAATCTATGGAAAAGAATTGCCCTAAAATTTGATTGTTAAATATACTGACTAATTTATATAGATGTTTATCATCTCGTAATCGAGGTAACTTAGGTCTTGTAGTAGGGTCTGACCCAGTATATTCTGCAAGTGCTGTTTTTAAATTGTCTATTAAATACTGAGTAAGCGTGTCTGACGGAGGTTCAGTAGTGTTTGATTCGTATTCACATGGTGGGGTAGGGGGCGCAGAAGTTTGGGTTGTAGCATTAGATAATGTGGCTATCGAAGGTGAAATTTGTGTGGAATTAGTACAGGGAATGTAATCGTTGAAGCTGTAATTTTGTGATTGAGTAGCAGAAGTTAGATAGCTAAGTTGTGTAGTATGACTTCCGGTAGCTGTATTTGGTTGAGATATTAAGTTTGTGCTTGATGTGTTTATTTGTTCAAAGGGTGTTGTCTGAGTTGAAGAAAGATCTGTCTGCTCTATTTCTAATCGAATGTCTTCTTTAATTTGTGCGAGGACTTCGTCAGGGATCATTTTATTTCTTATTATGACTCTCCTCTGGTCTGAAACTCTTTGTTCTGAAACGCTAATTCCAGGATACTCTCTTTTAAAGTGTTCATGCAGTAATTTTCTATACATTGTGAGATCTGTCTCTAATTTAGTTACGCGGTAATACGTACGCATAATAAATAAGTTTACGTCGTAAGTCCAACTCATGCGTACGCGTGGTTTTCCAGCCATGGTGGACGCAGGTTTAAAACATTCGCTTCCTGCGCAACACTTAAGGTTGGTGTAACGGAATTGGGACGCAAATCGTCTACTGACTCCATCGACGTCGGCGCCGTGTTGTCTACTCTCCTAGCCGGGTTATGTGTACCTACAACAGTCTGAAACTGGGTAGGCAGATGCGATATGTTGCCCCCGCCAGAGTACGAGGGGCTGCCCGCCCTAGGCTCGGAGCCTAGTTCGGAGCGGGATTCTCCAGTATTATTATTATTATTATTAGTTTATTAATATGTCAATATATTGTAAAATGTAGCTGTTAGTCTTCCAAAAATAAGAAAATAATAGTATTTTTAGTGCTATTCGTTGAAGTCGGTTTTTGTCTTAAATTTTGATTGTATGCAATAAGTATAACGGAAAATGTCCTATACCTACGTGTTATTTTCATCAATGAAATGGTTATATCGTTAGTAATTTTAATAGCTGCTTCTTGATCTATTTATTTGTAGGTTTATAAGACAGGCTCTGCTATTTCCAAAAACTACTTTATAAAATTGCCTGATGTCGTCAAATAAAAATCTCCTTATTTACTCTACGGGGCTTATTATTTTTCTATATACGAGGAAATTTCCATATTTGATGATAATCGTAAGTTAGTTACTTACGATTAGTAGGCAAACACTTGTTACTTGTTAATTATCCAAAAAAATCATCTTCAATTTCGTACTAGGTATTTAACAAATAACTAATCTATATGTAAACAATTTTGTAGTGAAATATTGTGGTAGGTACATATTTCAAGATGTTTCCGTGATATTTTCTTGCACGGCTATCGAGCAAGAGCAATATTTCTTTTTAATTCTTCGGTAAGGTGCAAGTAAGAGGTATGGGGCATATGTGTCGATGTAATGAAGATTTGAGGATAATCGAAAGCCCGGCCAGACGATTTATTTGCCGCGCGACCGTCTGGATAATAATACCTTTAACGGCGCTTCCGGGCGAACTGAGCCTCGTTCCAACACTCCTCTGTTGAGAGGTTAGTGTACTCTAACATTAAATGTTTTTATTACGCCAAACTACACTTTTTTTAGTTAACAATTGTGACAATCTAGATTGTGTAATCTCAATATTTAATACTTTTTAAACTTAAAACTTTGTACTAATTTATTTCTGCACTGATGCTACTACAAAACCCGCGGAATCAAGTGGAACTTGCACATGAGGTGTTATGTACGACCGTACAATAAAAAACACGTTTCTTGTATTGGGAGCCCCTTTCGTATTTATTATTTGTTTTTCTTTTTTGATTATTTGTTACTTATAGGGGTCATAATATTACACACAATGAAAATTTTCGAGTGTCCCTATAACGACTTACAAACAGACAGCGGAGCCTTAGTATTTTTAATTTATTTATTTTATTTTTGTTTTATTTATTTAAGACAACAAACAATAACATAAAGAGCTTACTTTATAATCTTAATCTAATTATTATCAGCTATGTAAGCAGCCCCGTTGTCCCCAAATTAACAGAAAATCAGAGTAATTTTCGTTAGTAGTATAGTTCCGTTGGCAACCTTTAAGTACAGAACCCTAATCATCATCATTAGAAAGTTTATTGATTTCGAAAGTGTCCATCATAATTATTTTGGTGTAACGAACAAGAAACCTATAAACTAGTAGTATTGGAAACTATTTTGTTTTGCCTAGTAGTATACTTACTTTTAATAAAAATCCTGGTTTACGAGTATATTAATCACCAAGCTGGGGTTATTACAGATCTTTATTTTTAATTTAATCATAAATCGTATTTAATTCTTGATCTACAACTATTTGGCTCTATCCCATGAAATATTTTGCCATAAAAGTAACGTTTTAAATTAAATTGAAAAATGGAGTAAGCGAAGCATAAGGCTGGCACCGCCTTCAAGTCATGCTGTTCGCTTGTTGATAGACTTTCGACCTCATATTAAGTGTTTTCTGCAAGGTTTTCTCAAGAAACTATTTATTACAGACTCTTATGATACTCATCTATTCCCTTCATAATCATTGTATCTAACGTTTCCTTTGAAATTGAACCTGTATTTTAAATAAAATCATGGCCGCTTTTTATTTATTTTATATTTTTTTTTTTTTATTATTATTAATCATGCGATCAGCTTTTCCAGCTATTAGCAGATGCGGTCTGAGGCTTTTTATCTATGATTTATCTTATTGATGTTCTATGCTCAGTATAGGTAATATGAAAAAAAAATATATTAAATATTTTTGGAAATAAATATTATTATTTAGCAGAAGATTGTGACTTTCCGTGGTACTTTTATTGCTTGCTATTCTAATTTGAGCCGTGTTTAAAATCTGAATCTTCGGTATATACTTGTACTCGTATAAAATAAAAATCCTACCGACTCACTCATATTAAATCGCCGACATTATGTTTCTTATACAGTGTAGGCATCTACTAAAAAAAGAATTTTCGGAAGAAGATAAATTACCAAAGGAATGGGAAAACCTTTGTAAAGGCCATCTGGGAATCTGCTAATCTATATAATATATATATAAATTAAGAAACTGACTGGCTGACTGACTGACTCATCGATCAACGCACACCTGAAATCGCTGGGTCTACAAGCACGTTTTTTTAAGAGGTTCCATATATTAAGGAATATTTCAGACCCGGTCCGGCGATGGGCTCACCACCTATCACGTTTAGGGGTCCAATATATCTCGTGAAATGTGGGTATATCCAGTAATGGAATACCTCTGCCTACCCCCTCGGGGATAAAAAAGGCGTGAGATTATTATATTATTATATTTCAGCAAAGCCGGTTACCAATAAAACTGGTAAGGTGTTAAAGTCACCTAATAACCGGGTACCCGGACAGGCGCGTCAATAAACATGACAAAATAGGCCCATAATAAATATGGAATAGGGTTTCCAATCAAGTCAACTTCGCGCCCCCCGTTCGAGCCCGGTACAGGATGTGGCGTAGACTGCTGCAAGAGCAGACAGGGATGCTGAAAAAAACATATTTAATTATTAAGACAATTTTTAAATTTAGTTTTAATGTTGAGGTCATTTTAAAATAGTTTTTAAAAGTTTGAAGCCCTTGCCAAATATCGAATAATTTACATTTGACTTTTATACGGTCAAAATTGGTGGTCTCAGTTCGCTACCAGAAATATTTTGCTACTAGCAGCGCCCCGCGGTTTCACCCGCGTAGTTCTAGTTCCCGTGGGAATACGGGGATAAAATATAGCCTATGTGTTATTCTGATGTATAAGCTATATAACTGTAAAGTTTCATCAAAATCCGTTCAGTAGTTTTTGCGTGAAAGAGGAACAAACATACATCCATACATCCAGACATCCATCCAAACAAACTTTCACATTTATAATATTAGTAGGATTCTTGACAGGAAGTATCTGGAACTGGAGCTGCTTCCGAACGCAAACAAACTTAATGACCTAATTAGAAAGTGAGATGAAAGTTAAGTTGTTTTGGGTATTTTGATTAAATTACAGTACATTCCATCTCATAATGTAACTAGCTATAAACAGGACAATCATTTTTAAAAGACGTGATTTTGAAATCAAGCAGTTTATTTTTACTTTATACCGAATTCAGTTTAACTTTTTACATTTTAACAAAAATAATACTATTAGCCCGGATCATAGCCGATTTCTTCTATCTGTACAAAACGTGATATCCAGTCACTTCTAATTATTACATGCTAGCAGCGTGCAGCGCCCCAAGGTTTCAGTCGCGTAGTTCCCGTTCCCGTGAGAACGCGGGGATAAAATGTAGCCTATAAGTAAATATCACTGTAAAGTTTCACCAAAATCCGTTCAGCAGTTTTTGGATGAAAGATCATACTCACAAACTTACGCGTTTATAATATTAGTAGGATTTCACAATTTTTTTACTATGATTATCTGCTGACATGCCTATGATCAGCAAAAGGGCCACTAAAGTAATGTATTACTTAATATGTAATTAAAATAAAACTTACTTACAAGAGTAAATATTCGTAGCCGCGTAGCAGTTCTCGTAGCGTTCGTAGGCAGAGCGGCGGCGGTGAGGAGGCGGCGTACTGCATACCTTGCCGCCTAATATAGACAACTAGGCGACGCCTTCGGGACAAATTTTTAAATTGCCTTGTGGCCCTACAGGCGTCTTTTCCGTATTTTAATGCACTATTTTACAATTTTCTAACCTGATACATAAAATCAGTGACGATTATTTTAATATCATCGCTGATTTAGGTTTAGATATCAATCGCGATTTGGCAGTTGTACTACTGGCTAACTCTAAGTTTAATGGCAAACTGTTTTTATTTTATTTATTTATGGTAGAACTGAGAAATGTCTGATAAAATTCATTATTTTCAAGAATACATTAAATATGAGAAATTAAGTTTGTGTTCCAAGCTTCACAGAAAAATAAAGCCCTACTCTTGATCTTTGTGCATATTAAATTTATAATGATTTTGATAAATTAATAATTTTGTTGAAATTTTAAATATTCGTTTCAATTATATATTTTTAGGAAATGATCTTGCCTTACATTAAACTATTAATAATATTTCACGAAACCTGGGACACCGGAATACGATATAGTTTTCTATGAACAGACTTCCAATAATTCAGTCTCAACAATCCAATGCAAAGTACATACATTCACGATACAGCAGTCGTACTATATACTACTCGGTCCCAAGATAAGGGAAACTACATCAGGCAAGATAATTATTATGTGGTCGCTAGTACAGGTCCAGTTTGGAACTTTGCCTCAGACATATTCAAAGATAGTACTACAAAGTACCTCAGAAAGCAGTTGCTATCGAAATGGATATACAAGGCCTCCTTCATAATGAAGAAATTCTAATTTTGATATCACGTAAACTTTGACGTCTGACTATTCTAATATCCTTAATTACTAACTCAAAGTTTAATGCTAATACATATTATATAAAATTCTCGTGTCACGGTGTTTGTGGTTGAACTACTTCAAAACGACTCCATCGATTTGAATAATTTTCTTATATCTGGTAGGCATGAGAATAGGTCTTAAACTATTTCCCCCCCCTTACCCCCAGAGCCCACCTATGTGACAGTACAAAGTTTGCCGGGGCAGTATAATATATAAAGAGCTTTGGCTGACGACTTCGTTCACATTCCAAAAATAAAAGTAACCCATGTGCTCACCCCTAATGCAACCGATATCTCTGCCAAATTTTATGTCGATTGGTGAAGCGGTTTAGCTGTTAAAACGATAAACAGACTGATTTAATTTTAGCATTTATGATACTACTTGTGATACTACTGAGGAAAGTAAAATTCATTCCTTCGGCACTTTCTGTAATATTTAATCAATGTATAGAATGATATGAATGACGTATAGAAGGTATTATTTTGTATAATTTATAAACAAAAAATATACATTAGCCATTTTGTGGTTATATTTCTGGACCTGAAAAGCATTAGGCTGGATCTGCATATACGACCAAAACCACTTTTTAACATATTCATACTAAACTTTTTGTGCTCTTTCTGGCAAACTCACTCTTGTATTTCTAGTCTTCTTCATTGCAGAGATAAATACATACATAAAGTCGGATCTGACTAATTTCCAAAAAATTTAGGAAGCATAGAGGTTTATTTGTATTGATACCTTTATTCCATAAATTATTAATTTATTTTGGAGACGTAAACAAACATACACCCTTATGCATTTAAAGTATTCTGTTTCTTCATGAACTTTCGCTTTAGGTGTATTATCAGATACGCACTTATGCCGCTAAACCTTGCAACGGAATTAATGTATTAAACATAACTTACGCCATTATGCCAGTAAAATATTGTTTTTAACTATTATAGCATAAAGACGAATGTAATCATGAGACAATCTAGCTGTAATATACTATTATTACGTAAAAAATCTTAGGCATATGTCATTTTAAACCATTATGTTACCAACTTTTTTAAATTTTTCAAGGCGCGTCTCGGTCGGTACTAAAGATAGGTTGGATATCTTCGGATTTTTTCGTCGCTAGTAAGCACCAGTGGGAGCAAGTGGGGAGGCAAATTCATGGTTTATCTTGTCTTGTGCATTCATATTAAAGGTCACGCGTGTTAAAGCAAGATAGTAAATGTAGATAGCACGTGCCAGGCCGGTAATTTGATTTTGAATACCTACTCATCATAAACAAAACTGCTTCACACACTTTTATTATGTATGTTAGTATGTAACGAAAACTTTGAAAATTATTTTGACCCCCTTCAAACATTGGATTAACTCAAAATTTGGATAATTATCAAGGATCGATGACAATTCAATATTTTAAACAGTCAGACCCGTAATCCTTGCTAGGAAAATCATGCTCGCGCAGCTTTACATACTTGCGCAAAATATTCGTGTACATGTGGGAAGTAACGTGCAGCTATTCTAAGTCAATAGATGCAACTTGAGCTTTTGGCAGCAGCGAAGAATCCGCCCCCGCTTAGGGAATTGTATATTATCACCTCTAATCATACAGGTTCTTGCGCTGCTCCTATGTATATAGAATAGTAAACTTTCAAGGCTAGGAAATAGCATAGAATTGAAGTTGGACTTACAATACAGCATCTCAGATTGCTTCGTCCCGTCAAACTTAACAAGTCGTAACACTCATGTATGCTGAACGGTGTAAGTTCTTATCATGAGGATCACTTGAGTTTAATTTAAAAAAATTGAACTTCCACCCAATCCGATATATTAAGAAACGTGCCGATGGATGAATGGCAAAGGTTGGTTAAAAATGTCGTGTCGCTAGCGTCAACCTCAAGAACCGGGCACACCCTGTTTTTTAAGAACCTTACCCTTCTATCGGTCCTCTAGGAAGGTTGACGGTTTATTTGTCCATTTCTCGTGGGATAAAAAATAGTAAATGAAACAAAAGGATAAAGAAAAAAACATTGGATAACAAAAGACGGAAGTTAAAAGACCAAAAAATAAAATTATATAGCGTAGATTTAGAAGAGCCAAAGAAGAACAGGAGAGACTATTATGAGAAATTATAGAGCTTCACAATTGGAAAAAAAAACAGAGAAGGTCGTTTACAACAAATGCGTCAGCATAATGCCGAATACCAAGCTTCTCAGAATCTGAAGAAGAAAGAGCCGTCCGCTTATAGCAAACCTCACGAGCTTTAGCCGAATATCGGGCCTCGCAATCCGAAAAAGACAGAGCAGCTTGCTTACAACAAATGAGTCAGCATAATGCCGAATACCCAGCTTCACAATCTAAATAAGATTGAGTAGCTCGCTTACAGCAAATGCGGCAGCATAATGGGGAATCTAGACGATTACATAACGCAAGTCTCACAGGTTTCTTACAGGGGATAACACAGTTTGTGATAAAATATGTGAAATTTGCACCACGCGTTGGTATCTGCATCAGATTTCTAATTGAACTATAAACACAACCACAGCCCCTTATTTTCCCAATGAACTTAAGCAAAAAAATTGTTTAATCACTTGCAGACATTGTAAATGTCACTTAAGTCCAAAGTAAAACATTCTAAAGCATGTTTGCTGCGGATGAGGGTTCCTGACTTCTACGCGATTATAAGTTCACGCATAGCTTTCTTTCGGTGTCGCTTACGGTCATCGAAAAACAGCATACTGAGGATGATAGCTGACAGCTACAACTGTCCGTATTATAAGGACCAGCTTGCTGTGCATCGCACATTGTAAATAGAAGTACATAATGTTTTGTCATGTATGCTGTAATTTATATGTTTATTTTTGTATGTATGTAATGGGACTATTGCCTGAATAAAGAATTATTATAATTGGAGCATATTGGAATAATCTACATCCAGGCCCTATTACAGAAATTATTGCAAATTTGTCACAACCTGAACAAAGGCTGATTGCACGCATTATTTCATTTGTTAAAATTATCATATTATCTATTTATTTTGAAGTTTAACGACGCCTCGTAAAGAAAAAAAAATTTGTTTTATAGACAGTAGGTACTGTTAAGTAAAAAGTGTTTTTAAAAATAAGATTTTTAGATGATTCTCGTGATTTTAAATTAAAAAAGAACTTTAAGTTTTAAGAAATACCAAGTCTTTTAAATAAAAATGTTTTTAAGCAATTTCCAAAAGGGAGGTTAACGATTCTATTCATTATGTTAGTCTAGGACTTCCAAGCAAATGTACACAATTTTACAAAATATAGGTAATTTTATGTATGTATACATAATCATAAGCTCATAAGTTATATTTTTGTATTACTAACACTATGGATGTTCATCCGAAATAAATGATTATTATTATATAATCATAAATTAGTATTCTGACTCCAGCTGGGAACAGTGTAAGCTTCATAACAATCAGTTCAGTTGTTTTAAAGATAATAGACTAAGAAGAGTAAGTGTGCCAACAAATTAGGAAAGGCTTTAACGGTTTTTATCAGCACTTCCAAGTACTTCCAACCTTATACCTGAGATAATTGTTTGTAGTGACCAAGATTATGTTGACATGAGACGTTTATCATGGTTGAGAATTTTTAGCCATAATGCTGCATTTAAATATAAAATTACAGTTAAGTACTGACTTGACCAATGGGTTTGTCACACAAATTGTCAGCATAAAGTCGTATTTTAACATATTGTACGTAGAGTCTATGATGAACTATATTATTTCAGGCATAAGGTCGGGTGTCGGCGAAAATATAAAAAAAAGTTTTAGATAAGTCCAGTTATCATAAAACTAAAAGTGAACATGTTTACAATAAATACGTATCAAAAAACTGTTCAATTTCCTTATATTATAAAAAATATTTACAAAATTGTTTCTCAATTTTGTTTTTGCTCTCCTGAAAACCTGACTTTTTCGACATCCGACCTTATGCTTTTCATGTCCAGATTTATATTTTAATTGACATCATAAGCATATTCCACTAATATTATAATCGCGAAAATTTGTTAGGTTTGAGAGATTTTTGTTGCTCTATCACGCAAAAACTACTAAACGTATTTTGATGAAACTGTACAATGATAATATAGCTTATACATCATAATAATACTTTCTTCTTATCTTGGAACACGGGCGATGTCGTGGGTAAAGGCTAGTTAATAATACAAGTAGTTTGTAAATAATCAGCAGAACACATTTATTCGATCATTTACATTTGAAATACCAAACAGTTAGATATGCATCCAAAACAACATTTATTTAGACAAATATGTATTTGAATCCATATTTACATAATTCGGGCCGCTCCGGAATGATTCCGTGCTAGTTCTGTAATACACAAAATGAACGTATCCCAAGATCCCGCTTACAAATTGAACCGCGTGGGGGCTTATTCTGATACAACCCTGGGTTATAACTTTCCGGGGCTTAAATTACTAAATATTACAGTGTCTGTAGATAGCTGTATAAAAGTCTAGAGTAGCCTTTGTTTTGAGAAACACTCTGTGAGTGAACCCGTTCCATTTTAACTTACGTCTTTTAATTTACAACAAAATTTTGGATGTTAGAAAACGTGAGATTGCATTGCAATAAAACGCGTTGAACGTTGCGATTGCAGTGTGGAATACTTCAATTTTTCATCATTAGCGTAGCAGTGTGACCAGAATAAGCGCGCATAGCCCAGGGGACCGTCGCCCGAATGGAACGCGCATACTAATTCGTAGTCGTTCGAGGAGCATTCAAATCGCAGCCGAGCTGGGCTTACGGGATATGTGAGACGCCCTAAGATTTAGTTTACAACTTAGATTACGGTCGTCCTGGTCAAGAATTAAACAAGTCTAATTGGGCGCACGTAACGTGTTGTGTGTAATCCGGTACTGTTTCAATTATGTCTTTTAATGACCACGTTTCAAGGATTGTAAGGGTAGCAAGTTGGTATGGCTCTAACCAAATACCTCAAAGACAGCCTAACGTAACCTAAGTGTTTGATGCACTAAAATTCAACATGTTCATTAATTTAAAGACCATATAACTGTGCGGCTCTAAAAAGATTATAAAAATATAAACTGTAAAATGTACACTGTAGCACTTCAGAAATGAAGGTGAATTTAGCTCTCTCGCACTTATACGTCCGTCAAACCGTTTAGTCTATAGTATAGTTCATAAATCTCTGAATTTTTACAAGCTTTTATTGAACTTGCAATGTATTGTTCGGGTGGAATCTTGTAACTTAATTTTGAAGCAGATTCGAGATATCTTCAACGGATTGATATGAAATTTTGCATACTTATGTAAGTTCGGTGACAAAGCAATATTATGGTACCACCGAGCTGATCTGATGATGGAGCCAGGAGGTGGATAACGCAAATCCTCAATGGCTACTTGTAAACCCCTCGAGTTTGGGCTCATTAGGTTGCCATACATACAAAAGTTGTTTTTGTTTCAGTTTCTATGAACTATAATTACTTACTTGTGATGTCATCAACCTTGTGGCACTCCCGTGGTTAAGACCAAACTAACGACATCTCTTTTTAATCCAGTCAGTCAAGACAATTAATTCATAATAATTCCAAAAGTTTTCAAACTTCGTTTAAGTGAATGGTACATTGGGACGACAATAAATCTAATTTTGCAACCTTGTCCGCAGTCCGGAACATTGTTAAAATTGCAATTAAATTATTTTTTGCTGTATGGTCGTGAAAAAAATTCCGAAAGTTCTGCAAACTTGGGGAAGTTTTCGATATAATATTTCATATCACGTATTAAATTTGCAACCAATCTAAGTGTACGGAACATTTTTTGTAATTGAAAATTAATGTTTTTTTTTATTAAACTGATTGTAAACGTTCCAAAAGTTCTGCAAATTTGACACATATATCGGAAAAATATACCGAACGATTGTATAAATTTGCAACCTTTTACGTTGACCGGAACATGTTTATTTATAATTCTTTTTAATTCGTGGTCATTTTTTCGAGTAAGGTGGTCTCGGAATAATTACAAAAGTTTTGAAACTTGGTTGCAAACTTCGAAAACATCTATTCTGATGCATTTACAAATTTGCAACCTCATACGCGATCCGGAACTTTATGCAATTTGCAAAAATGTTTTTTTTTTATTTTTTCACCTTCAAGAAAATTTCAAAAGTTCTGCAAATCGAGGGGACGCGCGGACGGTTTAATTTTAGGATTAATGTTAGTATTTGAATTTGCAACCATATCCGTAATACGGAAATATTTTTTAATCACATTCACGAAAAATATTATTTCCGTACACATCGCTGTTATATATTTAGGGCACATATACACTGTTACTCACCTACGCAGTTACGAATATACTTTTGAAATTCTTATTATGTCTATTTATTTTTTCGACGGTAATAAAATTAAAAAAGTAGATTTTTGCAAATAACACAAGGTTCCGGGTCTCGTGCGAAGTTGCAAATTTGAATAGTGGTACCTATCGATCCCAAAATAAGACCATCCGCTCGATTTGCAAAACTTTTGCATTTCTTTCAAGGATAACAAAATGCGAAAAATCGATTTTTGCAAAGAACTCAAAGTTGCTGATCTCATGCGGGGTTGCAAATTTTCATACTGACATGCACCTCAAAGAAACAATCATTGGCTCGATTTGCAAAACTTTTGAAATTTTTTCGAAAATGAAAAATGCCATTAAAGTGAAATTTCCGATATCACACAAGATTCCGGATTGCGTGAGAGGTTGCAAATTCAAATACTGACATTAATCCCAAAATTAAACAGTCCCCTCGATTTGCAGAACTTTTGAATTTTTTTCGAAAATGAAAAATGCCATTAAAGTTTAATTTCCGACATCACACAAGATTCCGGATTGCGTGAGAGGTTGCAAATTCAAATACTGACATTAATCCCAAAATTAAACAGTCCCCTCGATTTGCAGAACTTTTGAAATTTTCTTGAAGGTGAAATAATAAAAAAAATACATTTTGGCAAATTGCATAAAGTTCCGGATCGCGTATGAGGTTGCAAATTTGTAAATGCATCAGAATAGATGTTTTGGAAGTTTGCAACCAAGTTTCAAAACTTTTGTAATTATTCCGAGACCACCTTACTCGAAAAAATGACCACGAATTGAAAATAATTATAAATAAACATGTTCCGGTCAACGAAAAAGGTTGCAAATTTATACAATCGTTCGGTATATTTTTCCGATATATGTGTCAAATTTGCAGAACTTTTGGAACGTTTACATTCAGTTTAATAAAAAAAAACATTAATTTAAATTAACAAAAAATGTTCCGTACACTTAGATTGGTTGCAAATTTAATACGTGATATGAAATATTATATCGAAAACTTCAACCAGTTTGCAGAACTTTTGGAATTTTTTTCACGACCATACAGCAAAAATTAATTTAATTGCAATTTTAACAATGTTCCGGACTGCGGACAAGGTTGCAAAATTAGATTTATTGTCGTCCCAATGTACCATTTACTTGACCGAAGTTTGAAAACTTTTGGAATTATTATTAAATTTTCGATTTTGAATGTCTATAATGACTGGACTATTTATAAAAATCTAACAAACAACAGGGATATTTAAAAAAACTGGACTAGTGCAAGTCGGACTCGCCCACCGAAGGTTCTGTAGAAATTTGTAGGTACATATTGAAACCTCGATGATTAATTAGGTACTCTAAATATATTTTTTTATCTCACGCCTCTTATCGCCAGGGGGGTAGGCAGATTTATTCAATTTCTGGATATACCCACTTTTCACGAGATATTCGTTGGACCCATAAACGATAGGTGAGCCCATAGCCGGACCGGATCTTTTTCACGTATCTCAGAATTAATTCTGGGAGCTGCGAGTTTCCTCACGATGTTTTCCTTCACCGTAGAACAAGTGATAAATATGTACGTAAGTTCTGATTGAACTCATTGGTACTTGCAAGGATTTGAACCTGAGCCTCACTGATTATCATCATGTGAAGCAAGCTCTTTAACCGTAAGGCTATCACTGCTATTACGATACTTTAAATAAAGACTTTATTTTTTATGATAAAACTAGTGATTTATTTACAAAGATAAAGTTTTCAGATTTTTCCCTCATGTAGTATAAAACGATATTATAATTACCTTCCATAGTTCTAGGTCAACGGGAAGTACCCTATAAATTGTAAGAAATATAGGTTTCGTTATACCCTTGACAAATTAACGGCCGTATCTGTTTTTACGTTAACTTAGAAGTTGGTCAGTTTCAATTAAGGGACTGTAGACCTGAGTAAATGGTTTTAATTTCAACTCGATACCTCCATGCGTTCCAAAGATAAAAGAATATATAAATATAGAATATATAAATAGAAAAGATAAAGGGTCTTGACAGATAGACAGACGGACAACTAAGTGATCTTATAGGCTTTTAATATGTGTGTTGTATTGTTTTTTTTTTTTTTTTTTTTTTTTGGCGTTTGCACATTTTGTGCTTTATGCCAGTGTCGAGTAAAAACGGGGAAACGAAATAAATTAAAAAAAAAGGAGAATTTGGAATTTGGATTGGAAAAAGGATCGGTTGAGTAATAAGATAATATAACTTACATAAAATATCATATAGATACAAACAAATAATATAATAATGTGCTTGCTATAATAAATAAATTTATTATATTTTGATATTATTAAACAAAATAAAACGAGCTATAATTTTATAAATACACATATCTAAATTATATAGCAGACAGGATACGGATGAGGGTAAAGGAACTTCAAGGAGTATGAGTTCTGTATAAAAGGAAGAATGATCGTATAGGGGACAGGAAAACAAAATGTGATTCAAATTTCCCACGTCAGTACCACAAGCACAGGCAGGACTGTCCAGTATATTCAGCTTAGCAAGGTGGACTGGAGTGCAAGTATGTCCCAAACGCATACGGATTAAAATTGAGGTGACAATCTTACAAAATTTTACCCTATGGAACCAAGGTTTTACCGGAATAGTTGGTTGAATATTCCGATAAAATTTCCCCTTCGAAGTACTTCCCTCCCACAATCTATTCCAGGACTCCTGTAAATAAATTTTGGGTAAGGTAGCCAGATCATGCCAATAGTTCTTATACGGAAAAATGTCACCACATCTCACTGCGTCCTTTGCCAGAAGGTCAGCTCTTTCATTACCCGAAATGCCACAGTGGGCTGGTACCCAAACAAAGTTTATTGAAAAGCCCCTTAACGAACATTTGCGAAGTAACTGGCGAATATGAAAAATTATTGGTTGGTTTTGACAATAAAAAGGAAACTTTGCCAATGACTGTAAAGAACTCTTTGAGTCCGTTATAATTAATGATCTTTGTAAGCCCATTAACAAAATATATTCTACAGCTTTATATAATCCGTAACACTCCCCGGTAAAAACCGAAGACTCTGGAGGAAGTTTAATTTTTTGAACAATATTATATTGGAGGTGCACCACTCCAACACCCACGCAACTAGAACCCTGCTTAGAGGCGTCGGTAAATAAGTAGTGCCATCCCTGCCAATCTTTGTCTATGATATAGTTGAAGTTATGGTTTTGACATATGTCATCTTTAAAAATACCAAGGTTAAATTGAATGTTGGGGGACAAAATTAATTCATTATAATTGCAATGGAAAATAGGCAATAGTTCGGATTGATGAGCTGGAGCTTCAATAGCTTTCCATTTTGAGAAGCTCTCAACTAGACAAGGGACAGTTTTTCTAGACCAGTAACCAGGCAAGGTAACTTCTTCAGAGAGGCGCGCTATTCTATTCGATAAAGGGTGATTTAGGAACTGCTGGCATCGAAATAAAAATCTATCTGACAAATATTGGCGTCTTAAACGGAGTGGAGGGTCTCCACATTCCACTTGTAAGCAGTTAATAGGACTTGACTTCATTGCACCTGAAATGACTCTCAGAGCCTTCGACTGCACTCCATCCAATTTCCCGAACCCAGCAACACTACCAGGCTCCAACAAAAAGGTTCCGTAGTCAAGAACACTTCGTATCAGGGCATTGTAAAGCAACTTCATTGAAAATGGATGGGCACCCCACCAAACCCCCGAGAGACATCTCAAAATGTTTATATTCCGTTCACATTTAGCTGCTATATATTCACAGTGAGGGAGTCCTGTAAGATGAGAATCTAAAATTACACCCAAAAACTTGACTTGATTTTGAACAGGTATTGGTTTGTTATCGTACTGTACATTAATTACTGGTGGTTTACGCATTCTAGTAAATAATACAACATTACTTTTACTTACAGATAAATCCAAACCATTTCTAAATAACCATGACTTTAATAACGAAAGGGATGAAGATAAATTATCACAAATACTGTTGACAGAATGCCCACAGCAGTATAATACTAAATCATCAGCATACTGAAGCACCTGCACCGTTTCATTGAGAGAAGATTCTAAGTCATGAGTGTATATGTTATAGAGAAGTGGACTTATAACAGATCCCTGAGGAAGACCCCTCCATACCAGTCTGGTTATCCTAGTGTCATTGATAAGAAGACTAATAGACCTTTCAGATAACATATTTATAATAAAGTTAGAAAGCATAGTGGGAACTTTCAATGCATGAAGTTTCTGTTTCAGTACTGACAGTAAGACACTGTCATATGCTGAACTAATGTCCAAAAAAGCTGCAATTACCGATTCATTTCCAGAAAAGGCCAAACGCACATCAGTAACAAATACACTTAAGCTATCCAGAGTACCCCTTCCCTTTCTGAAGCCAAATTGGGAGGGAGCCATTAGTTTTCTACTTTCTATAAACCATTCTAAACGGATTTTAATAAGATGTTCTGCAATCTTGGCAAGAACAGATGAAAGAGCAATAGGGCGATAAGAAGAAGCTTCACAAGAAGGTTTATTCGGTTTTAATATTGGGATTATATTCTGAAATTTCCAAGAATAAGGTATATTACCAGAAGTCATGACAGTATTAATAAGATCAAGATATTTTTTTAGAACTGAATCACTCAAATTTGCTATGAAAGAATAAGGAATGCCATCGTCACCTGGAGCAGAATCCTTAACATGGGTCAGAACTCCCTTTAATTCTTGCAAAGAAAAAGGTGAATTAAGTCCTGTGGGACCATCATCCAAAGAGATGCACAATGGTGAAACAGAACTATATTCAGGAACAGAAGGGGGAGCAAGACGGTCCATAAATTGGTTAGCCAATTCTAGTGGAATTTTAGTGGACGAGGAGTCGTTAAAAGCAGATCTAAATCGCCTTATATTCCGCCAAACAACAGATGGGCTCACATCAGGGCAAATTGAGGCACAAAATTTTTGCCAGCCATCAAATTTCTTTTTTTTAAGAAGTTTCCTTGTATCGCGGGAAATTTGCAGGAATATTTCAAAATTTTCAGCAGTCATCACAATGGTATAATTCCTTTCTGCCTCCTTTCTGCTTTTGATAGCCTGTGTGCATTCAGCATCCCACCATGGTGGAGAAGGTATTTTGCCAGAAGCTCCGTTTTTGATGGGGAATGTTTCATCTGCAGCATCTATTAGAATCTTTGTCAAAGCATCAGAACACTGTGTCTCATGCCCTTGACAAATATCAGGTATGGCATGCATTTTATGTTCCACACACTGTCTATAAGAATCCCAGTCTGCATTTGAAAGTCTATATTTAAGGCGGGGGGCAGAAATGATACTTCTTGCTTTATTATAGGGAAATGAAATTATCAAAGGGAAATGATCACTACCGTGAGAGGAGGATAAGGGCGACCATGACAAAGATGATGCCAGATCGGGTGTGCAGATGGATAAGTCTGGGGAACTTATACCTTCATCAGGATTTGTGTGACGAGTGGGAAGGCAAGTGTTTAAAATACACAAATTATTTGAATCTAAGATTTCTAAAAGGCGTTCTCCATAATAATTTGTACTGGAGCTACCCCAGGATTGGTGCTGAGAGTTGAAGTCTCCCATCACCAGAAATGGTTTAGGTAATACAGAAAAAATTTGATTTATTTCAGAAAAAATATTTACAGAAGGACGAGAAAAATATACAGATACTATACACAGATTATTTACAACAGCAGCAACGACAGACATGTCATCGCCATGGGGGGGAACAGACAGAGATTTAAAAGAGAGGCTATTTTTAATGAGTATGGCGACACCACCATACCCATCAGCTCTGTCATCTCTTAAACAGGCATAGCCAGGGATTCTAAAGGAGAATCCTGGTTTTAGCCATGTTTCCGACAGGGCAAATGCAAAAGGTTCAAATTTATTTAATAAATGTATCAATTCACTTTTCTTGTTGACTATGCTTCTGCAGTTCCATTGCATGATCTTTGCTAGATCCATTATTGTAAAATAATTGAATAAAAGTTTCAAAAAGTGAAGCAACGTTGGACGGTAATTGGTTTGTTTCAGAAAGGGATTTAAATAAAGCTATTATAACTTCTAATATTTGGTCATTATTATTCCTTGTATCATTATTTTGTAAGGCACATCCATTAGAAGGAGATGGACCATCATAATCTTTTATGAGAGACTGATGAGCCTCCACATCATAACCTTTCGTGAATTTTGGGGGTGTTCGTGGCTTTAAAAAGACAGTTTTTTTATAGGATTTGGTGTTTGGTGGAGAAGAAAGTGTTAATAAATTTGGTGGCGATCTTACATGGTTAAATGTGTTTGTAGGAGAGGAAATTAACACATCTGCATATGATTTGGATGGAGCGGGGTGTAGTTTTAAGGCTTCAATGTAGGAAACACAATTTTGGGCCATATAAGCTTTAATTCTTGTCTGCCTTTCAAATTCTTGGCAAGTTCTCCTGGTAGCAAAATGAGAGCCACCACATAGGAAACAGGATGCACTGTCTTCCTCAATATCACAAGTGTCAGCAGAATGACTCTGCCCGCACTTGTAGCAACGAGGAGCAGACCTACACTGTGTTTTAGTGTGACCGAATCTACAGCAATTAAAACACTGAATCGTTGGGAAAGTGTACAATTCGACAGGAAGAGAATTATAGCATAAAAAGACTCGCTTAGGTAGCACTTGTCCATCAAAAGTTAGAACGACTGTTTGTGATGGTTTCCAAATAGGAGTTGTACCATGTACTTTATAGTTCAACCTCCTCGCTTTTATCACTTTTCCACATCCTATGGGACCAGAGATGTTCTCAATTAAATCCTCCATGGACCATTCAGTAGGCACACCACGGACTAGACCCATCCGTGTTATGCTGAATGTAGGGATGAAAGCCTTGAAACTTTGCTTTTTCAAACAAGGATCATTAATAAAAGAATTCGCATCTAAATGATTGTTGAAAGACAGTGTTAGACGGTTCCTTCCTATACGCTTCAAACTACCATTAATAATGTTTTTAAAGGAGCTTTTCTTTAAGAAATGGCCAAAAGCAACTGGGTGAAGTGTGGTAGCATTATCAACAGATTCTCTCTGAATGTGCACAATGAATGGGGAAATATCAGTTGATTCATACAGAGTCCTGCCTACATGAGATGACTGGTTGGAATTTGGATCATTGTTAATAGTACTGGGAATTGTTGGTTGAGAAATTTCGTTAAAAATCGGAATAGGAGATCTTTCCCTATGAAAGTTACGACTTTCACTATCACAGTGGCAGTCAGACAATTTAAGTTTTCCTGAATCCTGAGTATGGTTTTTCCTTCTTTTATTACAATGTTTGCATAACTTCCGGGGAGCCCGAATTCTCTTTCTATCTGCTCTTATAGAGCCATCGGTATCCATACTGGAGTCATTGGTAGAAAAAATTGTAACATTTTCACCGACCGGGGGGACTGTGCCCCCCGGGTCGGGCGGCTCGTCCATGAACAAACAAAACAAAAATTTGTAACTTACCGAATAAGCGAAAATATATGTACAAAAACAAATAATAAAAACAAATCTACGAATATATACACAAATTTACACAACTGATCTATGTTTATCCAATATTAAATAAAATAAATTTCCAAAACACGAAAAAACACTCCCGCCAAACTCAACGTTTCCCGCGCTTTTTCTGTTGTATTGTTATTACTAACTCTTTATATTTAAGTGCCTATTTTACTAACCATTATAGCTTTTGTATTGTTGCCTGACATAAATGATTTTATAACACATTTGCTCGTAAAAGGTGTCTTATTTCACCAATTTCAATATCGTATTGTATCTCATTACGCCCAAGTGCGGTAAGTGTAAAGTAAAACGCACGGTTTATCAAGATGCTCCGTCTAAAAACGAACGGTACTTTTTAAAATCTCAGCAAAGAGTTTTTATGTCAAAAAAGTTGTCAACATTTTATGATTAAAATTAACTTTGGGAGATAAAATATAATAAAGAAATATTTATGTACATAATTATTTAATTTAATCAATTTTGACAGTAAATTACAACCAATTAATCTGTAACAAAAACACAATAATATTAATTTACTTTATTAGTAATACTGGCTGTTTTTTGTGCCTTTGCCTAAAAAAAAATTATGATGCGCGACGCGCGCTTTTTCTTAACGCTGTATTGTTTTTATTCGTTTACCATAGTCAGAGTTTTATTTTATTTCCTCGCAAATGTGTTATAAAACGTCGTATGACATACGTGCGCTTTGATAATTACAGCCTCTGCTTACTTGTAGCCCTCGCCTACGGCTCGGGCTAGCAATGTCGCCTCGGTTGTAATTTTCAGCCTACCGCACTTATATCATAATGTACTATTATTATTATACGATTTCCGTTTTTTCCTTTTGAGGTACGGAACCCTAAAAACAAACGAAAAAATCTCTAATGTCCTAAAGTAGATCAAGAGCAATTCAAACTACTACCGGCGCTCATCCCTACCCGAAGCAGGAAATACACTGGAAAAATCGGATACCGCGTGAATAAAAATAGAAACATCAACGGGAGAGTTCAATGTGCGTCCGAAGATTGATGAGGCCGCTGGGTTGTCTGAGTGCATTAGAATTGATATGGTGGCCAACATTCGTATTATCTACGGAGGGAAAATGCGAAAAACTAAGGTAAGAAATAAGGCCCAAAACATAAGAGTAGCAAAGTTTAGGTACTCCCTATCAATTATAATTGCAACTTCGCCATTATAGGTACTTATTTTATTTCGAAAACTACCTTATAGTAAAACCGCAGTTTCCAATATACTAATTAAATGCGTGCTCCGCAAGTGTTACCCCGACCCATTCTATAAAAATCTTTCCATATGTCGAATTCATATTTTTTTATTTATTTAAATAAGGTCCACCAACACCCGAAATTTGAATCCACTTTAGCCTTTTATGTAAGCAAACAATTAGAATTGTAAATAAGTTAATTCAGAAATTCGTTGTTAACTCTCTTCTCTTTCTTTGACAATATGAAACGTGCCGTAATATATTATGTTCATATTTATAATATGTTTAATGTTATTTGATAATTACGTTGTAAATTAAGTTTGTGTTTGTAAGAGCAGTGATAGCCCTGACGGTTAAAGAGTCGGCCGTAAATCAGTGAGGCCTGGGTTCGAATCCTGGCATGTACCAATGAGTTTTTCAAAAACCTCCGTACATATTTATCACTAGCTCGACGGTGAAGTAAAACATCGTGAGGAAACCCGCAGATCTCAGAATTAATTCTGAGACATGTGTAAATAGACCCGGTCCGGCGATGGGCTCACCACCTATCACGTTTAGGAGTCCAATGTATCTCGTGAAATGTGGGTATATCCAGTAATGGAATACCTTTGCCTACCCCCTCGGGGATGAAAGGCGTGAGATTATATAATATTATTATTATTATTATATTTGTAATCCAGCCACAGAGAACACAACGCTGCACTCCAAAACTTTAATACTTAATAGGCGTTGGCAAAAAAAAAAGATGTAAAAAAATCTGCACCAACTTGAAATAAAAATATGAAAAGAGTAGGTATCCAATTTAGGAATAGGTATTCAATTTTTAAGTTGAATTAATTTGTTTCCCTAACATTTTATAGTTTGGAGTACGTACTTGTTGCAGTAACAAATAATGTTGAGTATATAAACAGCAGCATCCGAAAAACTTCCAAGTTGTCAGCCTTACCTGTTGCACTGGCGGTCGTCTCGGCGGCCCACATCCGTCCATGCACGGAAGCTTTACAGGTCACTCATTTTCTTTTTCCATACATTCACGTTTCAGATTATAGGATCCAATCGCCACCCCCACTGTTCGGCGTGTTTCGGGGAATTTCGGGTTAATTCGGTGGAACAGCCCCCCTGTGATTGGTCGCTTTGGGAATGGGGTGAGTGATGACGCGTTCGCGGCGTTCGAGGGAAGTTTTCGCGATAGAAAATCAGTTGAAGTCACGGGTTTGAGCGGCGCACTCGTTTGCGCCTGACCGAGCCGCCGATCCGCTCGCCACGCGCCGCCTCGAGGGTAAGTCAACATTTCATTCGATTAAAAAGCAATTTCCCCGAGAAGTGAATATACCTGCGGCATAAACAACTTAAGATTTTAGAAGTTTTTGGAGACAACGTCATCAAGCAATGGGATTTTTATAAGAAATTGCTGTTACGAGTAGAGTGGAAGACAGACGACAGTTATATTTTCGAACTTTTTAGATGTTTTATTACATGTACATTATTTGTTTTTGTTTCTTCAGATGATTTGTGTTTTTAACGAATTGATTATCTGGAGGTGCGGCAAATACAAATTAACATCGCGCCAGATTTCAACGATAGAAAATATTACGGGCGTCTAATTTTTAAATAATATTAAGACTACCGTAAATATACTTACGTAAAATGTCCCTTACATAATTATTTTCAAACTAAATCTCGCGAATGAAACCTAAGAAATACTTAAAAAGCAAGAGTTTCCCCTTTAAAAACTGGTTCCTTTCCCATTGTATTTATATTTCATTGTTGTGTATAAAACAATTAAGAAATAAAAATGAGTCGGTATAAAATGAGAAGTATACCTACATAAAGAAGTATTTATTTAAAACAATGTAATGTTTCACAGTTTTCTTTTCATAAAACACTTATTTGTGTTAATTAATTATGAAACCGGCTACAGGATCTATATTTGAAAACCATTCCTGTATATTTGTGCAAAATTGATATTTTCCTCCACGATAGCCGGGATTAAATTTGGATAGAACATTAATCTTCAAAGGATTGTAATTTGGCCGGGACGCGCACCTACCGACAGAGATTTGTGAAAAGTTGACTTTCTCGCTTACTTTTCACTTTTGATCACTCCATGTCATGAAAATTATTAATCATTTTATTTATGTTCCTTACGATCAATATATTTATTTTTATAAAAATCGCAATTTTTTTTAGAAAATATGGGTAATAAAGATAAGATCTTAAAATCAAAACGTTATCTAAATATTTTATTTTGTTTTTTGTTTTGTTTTTGTTATTGATCTTAAGAATTACTCGTTTAATAATATTTGGTACTAGCAGTTCCCCGCGGTTTCGCCCGCGTTATTCCCGTTCCCGTGGGAAAATTACACCCTATGTTACTCCCAGAAAAGTAAGCTTTCCATTGGTGAAGAATTTTGAAGACTCGCATGTTAAATGTTATTACAAATAGCGGGGGCCCAGCAGAGTTATCCGCGCTGATCCAGTTTATTCCCTTTCCCTTAGGAATTTCCAAAAACTCCAATATACCGGTTGCTATGACATATAAGACACCTACATAGCATATTTCAAATAGCCCGTGCTTAGAGGCGTTGCCCGTGTGGATCCAGTTTATTCCCGATCCAGTGGGATATTCTAAAAATCCTATCATAGCGGTTGCCTACGACGTCAAAGACAGCTTACATTTACATTTCTTCCATATTTCAAGTTTCTAGGTGTACTCGTTTCAGAATAGTACGTATTTCTCTTTTGAACCAGTTTTTTTATTTTCCCGTGGGAATGAGATATTTTCCTGGAATAAAAAGTACCCTAGATGTTGACCCAAGTGCTTTGTTCTCCATATCTCCATACCAAATTTCATCAAAATCTGTTTAGTAGTTTTTGCGTGATCCGTGCACAGACACAGACACACAGACAACAATTTTAAAAATTGGTGTTTTGGTATCTGCAATACAATACAATAACTCTTTATTGTACACCAAAAACAACACAATATGGATACCATCATTAACTAAAGTACAATGGGCAATCTACATCGATTATTACTTAAATTAATACCGCTGAAATTTAGAGTTCTTTTAGAGTTCTCCGTTAGAGTTTCATTATATGTATGTATAGATATTATTATATTGGATATCTAATACATAAAACCTGCTTTTGACTGCGAGCGGTACCGTCAGCACCCCATTCGTTTTAACTCTAGAATCTTGGTAAAATGTGATAAAAAACTCAGAAATTTAAAGTTAAATCGCCAAAGTTCCAAATATAACAATGAAACTGATGCAACCTCTGTAAAATCAAATCCTATACTAAGTAATAGCCCTGCGGTTAAAGAGCCCGCTTCTCATTCGTGAAGCTCGGGTTCGAATCCCGGTGAAGGCAAGTACTAATGAGTTTTTCAAAAACTTATGTACATATTTATCACTAGATCGACCGTCAAGGTAAACATCGTATGGAAACCACCTGCAGGCCCAAGAATTGTTTCTGAGGCATGACTAACAAAATCCGATCCGTTGACGGGCTTACCGTCTATCACACTCAAGGGTCCAAAAAATAGTGAAACTTGGGTATTTAAAAAACTACTTGGGTATTTAAAGTACTTTTGCCTACCCCTTCGGGGATATAAGCCAAGAGATTTTTTTATTTTATTTTTACAATAAGATTTGTTTTTCTGATAACTCATTAGCATCTGATTCATCTCTCTCAAGGGCTACTACTTGAATAGGTGCTTAACAAATAATTGTATTCAAAGTATTCAATTTCAATTCCCTATAGTATAGTAATATCATAAAACTACTTAAGATGTTGATATTTGCTTTTAATGCTATCTTAGAATGCAAGTGGAGATAATATTTTATGACGATCGCAACATAAATATTATACAATTTCTGATGATTTATTAGACATATTTGATTGGAATTGAGATATTTCTGTTTACTTTTTAAAGTAATCCGTCGATCGCGACTTCGTATGATTTGATGAAACCAATCAAACTTTTTCGTATAAGTTTAGGTACTTACTGTAAAACTTATCTTCGTTATCGTTTTTTTCTTATGTGTCTGTTTAAATCATACAATATGTAACAGAATAAGCGCAATTCCTGAAATTAGTTTGTTCAGTATCGAGAATACCTAAACATAGCTTGTGTTTATAATTATACTGTTACCAAAACTTTAATTAATAGCAGCCTGCTTAGTTCATCGTTTAGGATGACATGTTTCCTTATTTTGTTGTTCTAACACTTCTTACAAAATGTTGGTAAAGTGTCATATTTATCCTATGAGATTGACAGCATCGAATTTAAATTGCGAGTAGTCATACATTAAAAAGATTATACCAAAACACCTCAAAATATGTATTTCGATTTTCAATTTACAATTATAGCAAATTTAAAAATAATAAAACAATCAAAAAAGTGCTGCAATTGAGTACTACAAACTATGACGTCACGGTTTGCTATTTCAGTACATTTTCCAAAGTAAAATTTCGTTTTGACAGATCGTAAAAAGTAACTCATTTGACTAGGTAGGACACAACCCTCGCACAATCACATTCAGCATTTCAAAGTCCCGCGTTCTGAATGTGTGCTTGACACAATCGCCCCGCACTGGAACAACGCCGAATGGCACCTGAATTTATCTGATTGACAGAATTCTGCCGCTTAGAATGTCTATTGTGAACACGTACGCTACCGAGGCTCTTACAGTGTCGCGTTGACGTGAATGGGCAGCCGACGCTGCTCGATGTCATGCATGCAGTCAATGTAGTTCCCAACTTAGCTATTTCCCCGAATCGCAGCCAGTGAAGAGGGATGAGATTGCATGTCTCACTCAATTTCATACTAACATTATCTCTCGTAAATTGAGCATCGTATTTCAAGAAATACGTTCCGCGTTCAGTTAGATACGTGTATGGTTGAATAATTCGTACTATTTTTTTTAAACATACTGTATTTGTCTTATATTTTAAACCTAGGTTTATCTATCCTATCCCACAAGTATATTTGTTTTGAGTTTGAAAAAAACTTATCAAGAAGTTTTGAGAAGAAAAATTTTAAAGTATTTTTGAAAACATTTAATCCATAGAGTTTCTTCTACTACAACCGTAATATTTACATTTCCTGCATTAACATCAACGTTAATTCACCCACCTAGGTAACGACTTCAAAACTTCATTAAGGTCTTATAAAATCATAGTTGGCATCGTTGGGCCTTGGATACGTTTATAAAGTCCGCAGACGAAATAACGATTATGAGCGCTTGCGGGTAAGGAAGCGGCTTACCACTGCCGCTTGACTTAACTCTTAACTTTATAAGCTTGCCAGACGATCGCCTAATAAGAAAACCTCGGAGTAACATTTAGAGGACTTTTAAGATTCCGCTCTACAATTGTCCTCTTTTATAAATGAACTCGGTCGCACGTACGGTCTCACTTTAATCCTCTCAATAAACGTTACAGTGCGTTCAGTTATTGCATTGCTCCAACAAAAATACTGTTACTGTCTATTTGTGCTTCCAGCCGATAGTCATTGTGCAAATGAGTAAAGGATTTTTTAAATTGAAATGGTATTCGATACATTGTTTTCATTGAACTTACTTGTAAAAATCGGGTAGGTTAATATAAATGAATAGGTTTTTTTATATGACTAGATTACTACATAATATAAGTTCTACACAAATTGACACACTTTTCAAATAGCAATATATATATTTCAAGTTTCAATAACGTTATAGAAAAATTAAAATAAGTGGAAATATATGAAGTATATAAATATGCTCAACCCAAGGGGGTCGGAAGGAAGTGGTATTCTTGTCGTTGATATACCCATTTTTCACACAAATTTTCCACCGCTGGACTGGATTGCTGTACTATAGTATTTTATTAAATTAATTATTCATTGACAAACTAACTAAACCATGAAAGCTCAAAGGCAGCTCAACTGGTGCCATTAAATGGAGCCAAATTTATGTAGCTGTGATATTTGTTGACGTTGCAATGTAACTTGGCCTCATGCCTTAAGATCGGATAGCAAATTCGGTCGTTATTTGGTAAAATCTTAGCCATTGAGGTGGCGGAGTGCGGACACTGATTGTCTGAAGACGACCCCTCGTGCTAACGAGGTAGTTGCTGCCTCCCCTTTGAGCAGGTCGTCGCCACAACACGCCTCGACGGCATACGGCGCTCTGCCCTTAGCTCACCGCTTAATTTTCTTAAACCTCCATAACACCATGCTTCCACAACATAGGTGGATGGTAAACTTCGACATATGGGCATGATTTTTTTATAAAATACTTTTGTGTTTACTTTAATTATTCAATGGAATAGGTCGAGCATTCTACCTATCAGTACTTTTATATAATACCAGCTTTTGCCTGCGATTTCGTCCCCGTACTGACATAGTTCAAAAAATCTGTGGATATATACATAAAAATCAATGCCACTTTTCGTTGTTATTTTAAAACTCAAGAACGGGCTCACCTATCCAAACCAAATTTTTAGGTTTTATTCGGACTATTTAGCAGATGGTTTATGTGAAGTTTGCTTAAATCTGTCGAGTGATTCTTCATTTATAAGTTGTGAAGCACGTACCGGGCCGCTGGTTATGTATAGATTACTCGGCCCATAGGCGGCGTATCAAGATGAAACATGTACCAGATTTTAAATTAGACTTGCAACAATACAACTGGGAAAACTGCATTAAAACTTCGTGACTTTCTTTTGCGTTATGAGCGTCCAAAAATACGGAAACACAGACCAAATTTATAAAAACAAAAGTTTGGGTTCTTATTCCTTATATGAAGACGTTTTAATTACCTAAGGTTTTCTTAAAAGAAAATTCTTTCTTCGTTTGTACAGACCTCGCCCAGTTACAATTTTATTATATGTGTGTAAATGTGCAGATCTGAAAATATCTGTATTTTTTTGTTTAAAGTTTAAATATCTTATGTTGCTGTTACCAATAAATAAATACGTTTGCCATAATTATAATTGAAATAGGCGTTCAAAAACAATTACCTAATAGTCGGCACAATAATAGGTATGCGGTATAAAATACCGATGCCAATGCTAACGCAGCTGTAAGTTATATATTTTATCGGATTTTCCTGTTACCTGCCCGATTTCATACATTTATTTCAGATAAGAGCCTTATGTCGCTCAGAGCAGACAATCCTCGCTCCTTCCTAGATACGAGAAGCATTCTAAGTGTCCCGTGATCCCTTTAAACCAGTCTCATGTGGACCAAAATAATGTCCGAGCGTAGTGAAGTTTTCATTGTCCCACAAGAATACCGCTTTATTGCCTGCGAAACCAAATAACTTCCTTTTATGTCAGTTTTATATCAAGACGCTTATTGCGGCGGGCTCACTGCACCACGTATACGCTAGCACTAGATATTCGATTTACATAATATCTATATTCTATCACCGATATCAGGATATTCATAAATCTCTGTACATAAATATGTATGTTTGCATATGTAGATCTAAAAATACTCGAAGGAAACTTCTGGGAAAGTGAAGACTGTAAAAGAAAACGTTTCTGAGAACTTTTGCCGAGTCATGGTGACCCCCTCCCTGTTTATTGAGTTTGGAGTTCCCGAGTTTTAGCCTTTATATTTGTGTGTGTGAACAATTGAACAGGTAGCGACTTTCAGGTGTTTGCTACTACCGTTTAAAATACAGGGTGGATTTTTAAGATGGGTCAGTGAGGGCAGGTACCTTAACCGTTATAGTTACAGGAAAACGTTCCTAGGAGACCATCCCCAACTTTTTAAGATTTATGAACTGCATTCACAGATTTTGGAGAAAATTTACAGTCACCGAAAAAAATGCTAAAATACAAAAAAAATATATTTTTATGCCAATCGATCCTATTTCGTGTAGGAATCAAAAGACTCTATGGGACCATTTAAGGTATGAGTACTAAAAATTGCCAAAAACTTTTTTCATACATTTTGTACTGAAAAACGAAAATCAACTCGAAATTATTCTTTATTTTGGCAAACATATTTCTTATTGTGATCAAAAGATTATTTAAGTCCAACTGAAGTTTAAATACAAAAACTACGGTAAGTCACAACAACTTCGTTTCAACTTGGTTTTTCCACGAAAAAAATCGAGAGGCGTTCGATCGGGGCTGTTGTGGGGACACCTAGGTAAAAACGATGTCTACAAAAGAAATTGTGACAGTGTTCAGGAGCTGAAAGAGGCATTCACAAGGATTTTAAATAATGTTCATCCAAGAAAATTATCGGCTGCTACTAGCTCAGTACAAAAACGAGTAAACTTATGTATGTATTCGCAAAAACGACGGTCATTTTAAGCAGTTTATTTCGTAGATCACCCGTTTTTAAGTTTGTGTTTAAAAATACATGATGCCAGTGTTGTTGTGTCTTACCGTAGTTTTGTATTTAAATTTCAGTTGGACTTCAATAATTTTTTGATCACAATAAGAAATATTTTTGCCAAAATAAAGAAGACCGAATTAGATCTATTATATTAATTACATGTTCAAATAAAGAATAATTTAGAGTTGATTTTGGTTTTTCAGTACAAAATGTATGAAAAAGTTTATGGCGATTTCTGTAATTTCTAGTACTTATACCTTAAATGGTCCCATAGAGTCTTTTGATCTCCATACGAAATAGGATCGATAGGCATAATTTTTTTTTTGTATTGTTGCATTTTTTTCGCTGACTGTACATTTTCTCCAAAATCTGTGGATGCAGTTCATAATATCTTAAAAAGTTAGGGATGGTCTCCTAGGAACGTTTTCCTGTAACTATAACGATTAAGGTACCTGCACTCACTGACCCATCTCAAAAATCCACCCTGTATAGTAGCGGGGGACCAGCACCATTTCCCGGTGTTTCCCGTTAGTGGGAATTAGCCTAATACAACTATGTTACACGATCATTTTTATTTCACTGCTGTCATAAAGTGAGTGTAAAAAGCTTTTCGTTTCGATATTTAAAAGGTAGGGGAAACCCGTTCAAATTGGATACCCCGGGCAAAGCGAATACTGCCCACTACTTCCAAATTGTTCATTAGCCGACAGATGCGTTGTCATTGCAACCTTCGCCTGTTGCCACTTGTCTCCAGTTATAACTAAACGGCAATAATAAAAAGCAGCTTAAGATATTCACTTTGCCCGGGTTTCCCCTACAGGTTTCGAAGTTACTTAAATAATAATTTACAGTACGATACTTAGTTAATATTTTCACAGTAGTTGAAAGCAACAAGGTTTATATCAGAGTATGAAATGAAGGTGAAACAATGATGTTTCGAAAATACTTCTTGAGAAAGCTATAAAACCGAATTATATTAAACTAGGTATTTTTTTAATAAAAACTGTGGCTCGATCTCGCGCACTGAGAGTTAGGTACCTTTACGCTTCTTCTCCTCAACCATACATGCTGAAGCGGTGGAGTTGAAATGACGTTCAATAAGTGGACTTGTAAGTTCCTATTTTGAATAAAACATTTTGACTTTGACTTTGACTTTAAAAAAATATACAAACTTACGAATAAACGGTAATTTAAACGTATTCGTCATATTCGAAGACTTATAAAAACATATAAAACTATATTTGCAATAGTTTATCTATTAGACCTACTATTTTTCTTTCTTTTATACCAACAATAAAATTAAGGTATGTGTCTGTGATTTAAAATACATATATTTGGACGGGAACTGCTATTTCTACGATGCCTCATTATAAATAACAGTTTTTAGAATTATTGTCTGTCTGAAAGTATGTCTCCAATTGGTTCCGAAACGACTCGACAGATTTAAATTAAAATATTTTTTTTTAGGATTATTACAGAAATAGTAACTAAAATTTGTGTGTATGTTTCATTTATATATATCCAGTATATATACGAGTACTTATATACAATATATCGATAATAATGTAACCGATAATAAGGTGAAATTTTGCAATTTTGGGTTAATATTATTTTAAATATTAATATTTCAAATTTCAAGTCGATATCATAAGTAGTTGCTAGCATATGCAGCTGTGACCGAGGAACTGATTGGTGCATAATATTTAAAAATTATGCACCCACGTAAAATGTGGGTATATCCAGTAATGGAATACCTCTGCCTACTCCCTCGGGGATAAAAGGCGTGAATTTTTTTAATTTTTTTTATTTATGCACCCACAAAGAGAACGTCAGTGTAATTGTAGCTACAAGGTAAAATTAAAGACGTGCAATACCCAAAGAACAAATTATAGAGACAACATTGTTTTTATTAACTTACAGTCAAATAAAAGGATAGTTCAAAATACAGCGAAGGACTATCTGCACTCATGTGCATTATACTTGTGAAGAAAGATGAAATGAACCGTGGTTTGTAGCGGAGGTGCAACAGCCGGAAGTAACGACAGCTCTTATTGTTTACGGGTAGCCGGCGCGCGCGCCGACCAAATGAACATTCCTCCTTGCATTGTGCACAGATTCTAATTGAAAGGCTAATGGACCGAAGACGATACATTTGGAGGGTCTTTTCAGGGAAAATAAAATTTTATATTCCCGAAGTCGTGGCACTGGAATTGGGACATTATGCTCGAATTAATTGCACAATATTGTCAGTTTTCTCGGTACGGCTAATTTATACTCCAATTTATTGTACCTATCTACATGTTACTCGTATCTAAATCCCATATTTTAAAAGAAGAACTTAAAGTTATTCCCAAATTTTAATATTTAATATTTTTCTTTCCAAATCTTATTAGGACTAAGTATAAAGAACATTTTTTTTTAAATAAGTCGGTTCACCATTTTTTAATGAATTAGATTATTAATGAAAAAAATCCTAATCAATCAAAACAATAATAAGTTCATAATACGATTGGTTGGAACAGTATTTCATAATAAATTGTGGGACACAATTCACACACGGTTGTGTAGTCCCAAACTAGGCAGAGCCTGTCTATGGGTACTACACCACTGACAGACATACTTAAATAAATTTTAAACGACCAGACACGAAGCCAACAGACATGTTTATGCACACAAATGTTGGCCCCGAGAGGGGATCGAATCCGCGACCTCCGACTCAGAAGGCAGGGTCACTACTAAAGCGCGTCACACACGGTGAAGATAATATAAAATATACAGGATGTCCCAGAAGTCAACGATAAGCCGGAAACCAGCGATAGGCCTAGTCATGAGGGTAATCAGAAAAATATAAAAAAAAATCTATGTTCTTTTTTCAAAATGTTATGAAGGTTTAAAAAAAATCCTAAAAAACGGACACCCTGTAATGAACTTTCTTGTACCGTGACTGTAAATATTAACTTTTTGAATATTTTTTTTCTGTAATGCTATAACGAATAGCCGTGCTACAATTTACAATAAAAAAAATGACATAACTGCCTCATTTTTAAGTAAAAAGTTAAATTTGTTTCCAACATTGAATTCTAAATAATTTCATCAACCAACTTAAACCAGCTGTACTGTAAAAAAAATGTATGGCTACTATTTTGGCAAGTATACTTAAAAGTTGACGCATTTAGTCTAAATTCTAAAATGGTATAACACATGCTAGGTTTTGTTATAGTTGAGGCATGAACATTTTTTTTCTCGATGAATCCGGATTCTATGCCAATCTAATTTAATGAGGTGAAATGTTGGTAACGCAACCTTCTTAGGTAAATCCAGGTTAAAATCTTTTTGAATGGAGACGGACTCATAATTTTGAAAAGAGAACCTAACAGGGATTTTTTATTCGTACATCTTTTGTTTGATGGCTTTGATTTAAATCCATCTGTCCCAGAAGTAAAGATTCTGGAGTCTGTTGCTTAACTCTTCCACAGCTTGCATGACTTCGTCCTCATAGGGCAAGAGGGGCCTTCCTTCACCAGCCATATGATCAGGGAATCGACCTTCGGATAATGATCGATGCAGATTAATAAAAACTCGGTAATCAGGATGACGCTCTAAGTTTGGGTATCTCTCGCGATACACCCTAGCTGCAGCATTGGCGTTACATAAGCATTCTCCGTAAATAAGATGCATGTTGGCGTACTCCTGTACGGTATATCTATTTGGCATGATAACTTCACGTTACGAACTCGTAATTACACGCAAATACAATCTAAGCAACAGACTCCATAATCTTTACTTCTGGGACAGATGGATTTAAATCAAAGCCATCATACAAAAGATGTACGAATAAAAAATCCCTGTTAGGTTCTCTTTTCAAAATTATGAGTCCGTCTCCATTCAAAAAGATTTTAACCTGGATTTACCTAAGAAGGTTGCGTTACCAACATTTCACCTCATTAAATTAGATTGGCATAGAATCCGGATTCATCGAGAAAAAAAATTTTCATGCCTCAACTATAACAAAACCTAGCATGTGTTATACTATTTTAGAATTTAGACTAAATGCGTCAACTTTTAAGTATACTTGCCAAAATAGTAGCCATACATTTTTTTTACAGTACAGCTCGTTTAAGTTGGTTGATGAAATTATTTAGAATTCAATGTTGGAAACAAATTTAACTTTTTACTTAAAAATGAGGCAGTTATGTCATTTTTTTTTATTGTAAATTGTAGCACGGCTTTTCGTTATAGCATTACAGAAAAAAAATATTCAAAAAGTTAATATTTACAGTCACGGTAAAAGAAAGTTCATTACAGGATGTCCGTTTTTTAGGATTTTTTTTAAACCTTCATAACATTTTGAAAAAAGAACATAGAATTTTTTTTATATTTTTCTGATTACCCTCATGACTAGGCTTATCGCTGGTTTTCGGCTTATCGTTGACTTCTGGGACATCCTGTATATTATCTTAGAGCATATTTTAGAATATCGCTCACCATAGAAATCCTATGAACCATCACACACGACGAAGTTAATTTATATTTTATCTTCAGTACGTTTATACGCAAATATGGAAATATATATTTGTAGCGACACTACATGGAACGCGCCAATAGAAGGCCGAGTTACATAGAACGCGCCAATAGACGGCCGAGTTCTAAACCGCGCTATCGGAGTTTTCTAATGAGTTTGTATAAATACAACTGTCCAACATCAACCGTTGGACCGCGGTCCCCAGGCAGGATCACCTCGCCTGGCGGAAGATCTTCCCTTTTCACAATTAAGGAGCATTCCACCTCTGCTCCTCTATACTGGTGACCCTCGACACCTGGACATCAGCGCAACCTTCTGGAACACCTGGACTTCAGAAGCATCATCGCATTGCCATCACACATCACTCCCACATCAATCTTCACTCAAGGTCAGCAGCAGCAGTCGCACAGCAAGCCAGAATCCGCCCAATCAGGTCCATACGCAGCCGACGCACCGTGCTACCTGGTCCTGCAGGCTCATCACTCACAGCGACAGCACTCGGCCCACGCACAGTTCACCGCAGCCCACGTCCGGATCTACAGCGGCTGGTCAACCCTCGCCGGCGTGGCGGTCTCTGCACACTGAACTACGGGCACTTCAACAGTCGCAGCAACCCGCTCAGTCTCGACTCACCGCAGACTTGGAGCAGCACTGGCACTTGCAAGCTATCTACGAAACAACGACGCAGCACAAGAAATCGAATCGACCTCCGGTCTTGGAGGGGGAGTGATGTAGCGACACTACATGGAACGCGCCAATAGAAGGCCGAGTTACATAGAACGCGCCAATAGACGGCCGAGTTCTAAACCGCGCTATCGGAGTTTTCTAATGAGTTTGTATAAATACAACTGTCCAACATCAACCGTTGGACCGCGGTCCCCAGGCACGATCACCTCGCCTGGCGGAAGATCTTCCTTTTCACGATGGAGGAGCATTCCACCTCCGCTCCTCCATATATTTCATATCTTAAGATAAAATATTATAGCATCTTCACCGTGTGTGACGCGCTTAACTGAGCCAACAGGCCCGTCAATTATCAGAAAATTCTTTAAAAAAGTACTTTCTCCTCCTTCCTCAAATCCATTGGATAACAAATAATATTGTATTGTTAATAACATCATCGTTACTAATATACTCGTAGTCGATTAAGACTTTTGATGTTTAAATTTTGCGTAATCGGGAAAGATTAACCACAAATATAAATGAGATAGACACTAATCTGAAACTTGTCTCTGGTCGAGACATGTCTGCATTGTGATCCTTTATCTATTTACTGAAGTTGACCCAATTTAGCCTCAAACCCCGCCATTACTCGGGATCCTTCGACAGCACAATAAAAATGATTTATAGAGCGACGAGATCGCCTGCTCAAGAATATAATACGACTTTATTTATTGCGAGAGAAACTGATAATAAACATCTGGATACTGCTGCTTATTTATATTTGAAGAACAATATTCGGGCTGCAAGGATTCAAATTGACTTTTATTCCGCTGTATCGATAGGTAAAACTATCAAAATCTGAAACTCACAAACCAAGGGGTAGTTTATTTATTTACTCGTATTCAAGCTTGGTCTGAAAACCATTTTTTATTTCTGCTAACTTAGCGTGAGATGAGCTATGTTGACAAGATTTGAGGATTATTCCTTATTTTACCAAATAAGGTCGGATCTGCTTACTGTTTTATGTGCTGAACTCCAAACTTATAAAAAAAATAAAAATATGCTCAGACCTTACCCCGATAGGATCGGCAGTGGTATTCCATTGTGGGTATACCAAATTTTCACTACAATTTTTTCTGGAACCCTAGGAGGTGGTGAGCCCATCGCCGGAACGGTTTGCTGTTACACAATCAGTACTGGGACCTGGGGGCCAATTCTACTAAATTTCAACGGTTACCGTTGGATGACAATGACAATGACATGGTCAGTCGATGGTGTTATTTGCTCTTAAAAGTGTCAAAATAACACCATTGTCTGACCATTGATAAGTCATAGTCATCCAATTAAGACCGTTGACATTTAGTAGAATTGGCCCCCTGCTGGTTTCCTCACAATGTTTTCTTTCAGCGTCGAGAATTGTACGTAAGTTTTGTGACAAACTCATTTACTCATTTGCGCTTGACCTCACCAGGATTCGAACCCGAGCCTCATGCATGAGAGGCGGACTCACTAACCTATCTCTGCTACCACTGGTCTACAAACGAATATCGTATTGATTATACAAAGGTAACTTTGCGACTAGCCCTCTCTCTTAAAATTGTCACGAAAGATTAGATTACCTATTATCCACATTTTAGCGTTTTAAGCGTGGATGTTGGCCAAAGGCTCGAAGGCGACGCGTGGCTCTGCGTATTATTGGCCACATATTTGCGGCGCGGCTGTCGGCTCGCTTACTGAGCAAACTAATCTGAAAATTACACGGACCCCACACTCCTCACTACTCCCCTTGTTACCCCGTCTGCCCATCTAGCAGCCAACCAGGCAAAACATTTACAAAACACCTCAACCAGTTTACCTGATAATGTGATGGAATTTCCTAAAATCGTACACTTGCATTATTGGTACTCTTTTTTATTTAGTGTAGCTTTACATTATAAGATGGCTGTTCGTAAATCTGTGTTTTACTAAACTCATCGTTTATTTCAGCTACCTTGACAGTATATGTCCTATGGCATATTGCTGTGGGGCAGAGCTCCTGATGCAGAATCTATTTTTCTTTTACAAAAAAGGGCTCCACGCGCCTTTGTTAAAAAAAAACTCACGGCTTTAATCCCCGAGGGGGTAGGCAGAGGTATTCCATTTCTGGATATACCCACTTTTCACGAGATGTTCTTTCGACCCCTAAACGTGATGAGCCCATCGCCGGACATACACATATGTTTATGAGAACTGTTCAAGAAATAAATATTTACCAATGCCTTGCCAGTAGGTACATTTATGAAAACATTACCTATGTATGTAGGTACGGAAAAACATATAAATTTTTACTAAAAACTGTGACAGGCATAAACTTAGGAATAAAAATAAATTAGAGCAACCTCAATCATGATCAAGTACAATTAATAATTCCTTTGTGGGGATTTGCTTTCGGTTTTCTAATACGAGAATATACATACTTTAAAAATGCCAAAAGGAATTTTGAAATTGCTTCCAAAATGGAGTATTTTAAACTAGATCACTAGGTATATAAATGACTAGCGGTTCTGCACGGTTTCATACGCGTAGTTCCCGTTGCCGCAAAAAATATAGTCTATGTTACTCAGGGATCTTCTAGCTTTCCATTGGTGAAAGAATTTTTAAAATCGATCCAGTAGTTTTTGAGTTTATTCGTACAAAAATACAAATATTTCCTCTTTATAATATTTTTTTATTATATTTGAGGTATTTTTGATTGACATTTTTTTAAATTTCTTAATGTGTCTTTTGTTAATATAAGTATGTTTAGTAATTGTTAGGCAAAAGCTTTAGTGCGTGAGCTTGGTAGGCGATTCCGGGAAAGAGGTTGCGATCCCCGTTCTGGTTCGTACATGGTTCAAAGGATCTCCATAGCTATCCAACATGGCAATGCAGCTAGCATACTGGGGTCCTTTGAACCAGGGACGATTAGTGGTGGACTTTTTGACTGATTTTTGTTTTTTTTTTTTTTGTTTTTGTTCTTTCCTTGTTACATTGACGAAGCTTGTTGTGGATTCTATGAATGTAATATTGACGAAGCCTGTTGTGGATATTTTGCATGTATTTATAATAATAATAAAATTGTTAACTAATTTTAATTTCTATAAATAAAAATTTTTTGAACACTTTATAATATTAGTATAGACAATGATGCTTGGAACAGAATACGTCAGCGAAAAATAACCAAATTATGTTGGTAACCCAACTTAGTATTAAGTAGGTAAGAATTATTGAAAATAAAAGAATAATGTGTTGAGGAGTTTCTTGCCCCGCTTCTTCTCTTAGACCATACATGCTGAAGCGTTGGAGTTGAAATGACTTTCAATAAGTGGACTTATAAGTCCCTACTTTTGACTTTGACTTATTACTATTAGAGTACAATATGTTGATAAATTTTATATTTCCAATCTTCTCTGATGTGCTGACATGTGTTGAGATGACCTATTAGTTACATTTAACTAGTTGTATTAAGATAATTATAGATATTAGGTATGTCGTCAGTAAACTGCTAGAGGCGATATACTGTAGTTGAATATTAGTGTTTTAATATCAATTTAAGTCGTCAGCGATTGCCCAGTAAATTATGCTTTGTGTTGTTTTCTCATAAAATATTTACGTAATAAAATCCGATAAACGTTCCCACAAAGTATAAAATCCTTCGCTATGAGGTCGAGACATTAATTTGAAGCAAGCAATAAAGGGGCAGCGAGATGTCTTCACCGCGGCGCGGGCGGCTTCGGCCGACGACGGTGACGCTCTTAAACGCCGCTCTATAAATTTCTCAATAAAAACTCATATCGTCATAACAAGTCAGGGGAAAATAAACCTTGCCGGGACCATCTAAAACACATTGCGAACCTCAAACTACCCGAGAGAGATGTGCACTTTCGTAAATGACGGTAAACGAGGAAATAATTTACTTTGATATGATTCTCCTTCCGTGCTGCTTTGCCACACAAAGTTATGACTTAAAGCCTTCGGATAAGGTTTTATGTTAATCGACAAAATTCGTATTAAATACAATTTTTGGCAATTGATTTTGGCCGGGAGATTAACGCCGTGGCTTTAACCTCGCCATCATAAAATGTAAGCGAGCTTTATTCAATTAAATTTGGCGACATTATAACAATCTCTGATTTAAGATGTTGCGGTGAGAGACAAGGGCTGTATAACCGTTCGTTTATTTTGTAAACATTGTCTAGCGATAGGTATATTCACTGTTTATTTTTGTACGTGGACTAAAGGCCACTATAAATGCGAACAGAATGTTCCCAGTTTCGCGCCCAGTTTATGTTGATTTGCTTAGCTGGTAAATAGCATTTGGTGTTGATTAATAGAACACCTATTCAACGCTCAAACCGCATGCCCACATCATCACAAACAAGGGTTGTTCTATCCATTAATAATTAATATAGAGTGATGAATTGAAAGATTAACATTATAAATCTTATACATATTCCAGTGCAATTTTTCTTTGTAATCTTTTGGTCTATCTGAATGAAAATAAAATGGGTACATCCTGATCTTTCTTAATGTCTGAAGCAAAAAGTCACGTCTACAAAAATAAAAATAAATAATCTCACGCCTTTCATCCCCGAGGGGGTAGGCAGAGGTATTCCATTACTGGATATACCCACATTTCATGAGATACATTGGACCCCTAAACGTGATAGGTGGTGAGCCCATCGCCGGGCCGGGTCTGTTTACACATGTTTCAGAATTAATTCTGAGACCTGCGGGTTTCCTCACGATGTTTTCCTTCACCGTCGAGCTAGTGATAAATATGTACGTAAGTTTTGAAAAACTCATTGGTACATGCCAGGATTCGAAACCGAGCCTCACTGATTTTCGGCCGGCTCTTTAACCGTCCGGGCTATCACGTCTACATTAATCAAATAATACAATACGGATACGGAAGTAGATCAAACGCACTGATAGAAACATCATTTAAAGCGGGGGTACCACTTCTAAGATCTATTTGCTGATATTAAGTTTACTGTGAAAACTTTCTCTCCGCTGGAGGATAGCACTATTAATTTAAACTAACGTTGGCGATATTGAACAGTGATAGGTAGCTCAGTTGGACTTGGGGCCCGCTTCTGATAAAAAAAAACATTTATTTTCTGTAAGTACAAAAACATATACTTAAAACGTCAATAGTCTAATAACAACACTAAACTCTTCCATGAAGATTAGTTAACTGTAAACAGGAGCCTATCTGCACCGACCGCTGGTTCCAAATGCAGTAGATTGTATATGGCGTGGCTATTTTCTTTTCTGACCTCTACTGATTAAGTGTTCTAATTTTATATTCCACTTCCATACACTCGGATTCTGTGACACTATTCAATTAAGAAAAAATATATACTTTTACTTTAATATATTATGGTATCTATAACAAAACTTAGTCCTGTTTCAGGGGCTATCCGATAAAAATCTAGTTATAAACTCAGATTCAAGAAGACTGAAGTAATTTGTAATAGAATTTCTTTTACCAAAATACATCAGCTAGAAAGACAAGAGTATTCGACTAGTAGACACTCTGCAATAACATTACGCCATTAAACGGAGCGTGTTCATCTCCGTGAGAAAAAGGGTTGTTGATTTAGACCCACTCCCTTGTCGTTTCGTACCTCAAAATGCTTGAGATTTTCCCTAACGCCTACTCCTTAGCACCCGAAAGTTTTCAGAAGTGTGAATGTGTCCTTTCCTCTTATGTTACGTTTTTAACATTTTTTATCTCCCATATAACCGTCACTGGGAATATATGTGCCACTAATCTAAAGGCCGCAAATTTATTGCAACCTGATTTTCCTGCTACATAAATTTCTGCATGCACCATTTACGTGCAACACAATAGATACATGGCGTCCAGGAGCAGTTTCATGGAAAATATTCTTGGGCGCAATGCAACGCGGCGGACAATTGTTGTAATTTGCGGACAGCCGGTCGAGCCACTCTAATCGATGACGATTGTGACCGGCTCGGCCCATACTGCCGGATAATAGTTGCACGGCACTGATATCCTCTAGGCTCCTCTGCGATACGAATTTCTCTCGCAGCCTCGTAATAGCCCATCGCTGAGCTTATTACCCGACGCCATCTATTGAGAACGGCTTTACAGGTAAATCCCGAATAGGTTGTAGTCTGCGCTCAACTTAATATAAAAATGCATTTGCTACTTTTATAACAATATTACGAGATAAATCGACTATTACTTAAAAGACTCTGGTCTGGTACCTATTCTTGAATTTTATATATAGGTACTTTTGGTTTGGTTTGACTTTCATCAATTATTTTAATAGTTGGTAAATAAATAATTATATCTGTTGAAAAATGGGTAGCATTACGTTTTAACAATGATGCTTTATATTAAAAAGGTTTGAATGAAATTGTTACATAATCAACGGCTCTCAAAAATTCGCTGTAATTAAAATCAAACTGCCAAATATTTTCACGAAACTTTGTTTTCTGGATTGTGAAAAATTAAAGCATTCTTTCAGTCTCGCTGCAGAAATATTTTCTAGGTTCAGGTTCAAATTGTGACTTAATAAGCGCCGGAAGGGGAGCAAATACTAATTAAAGTGTTCGAAAGTTCGCAGTTGCGGTTTCCGCGGTCAGGCGACGGCCAGCAAACTTTTGTCCGGGCGGGACCGGAACTGACTTGGAAACTAAGAAAACGGTTCTTGTCTGATGTATGCTGTGACAGATTGCAGGGTTTACGGCGTGCACTCACAAATAAATTATACAGCAACGGAATAGTTGGTCGTTTGTCGCTTGCCATTCGACTCGGGGTAAAGAAGCGCAGTGCATAAGTGTAAGGCTGGCAGGATACAATTACAGGGAGAAATCGACAGTGACCGTTCCAAGCATAAGCTTTTATCTGTAATGGAGAAGCTTTCTCATTATGCGGCGGCGACAATGCAACTTGGACGCAGACTTGTGCCGAGATGCGGTCTTTGAATATCGACCTGCAATCAACTTAAAGCTTCTCAGTCCTCTTAATAATAACAGAGACTTCTTTTTATGACGTCTTTATTGTTATTTAGATACCTGAATGTGAATAAAATTATTTAAAAAAGTTAAACAGCATCAACTTACCGTATTCTCACATAAAATATACTAAAAGATTTTAGGACAGGACCGATTTGTTATTTAATGCAAACTTGAGAAGGTAGGTAACAAACAAAACTTGATTTTTTTATCGATTACAGAATTCCTATTCTGTAATCGATAAAAAATATTCCTATTCTGTAATCGATAAAAAATTCGGGTTTTGTTTGTTACCTACCTACTCAAGTTTGCAACTAACGAAACTTATTTAAGTGTGTATTAAATAACAAATCGGTCCTACTCGTACGTTCTAGTAGGTAATACTCAACTCTCATGGAAAAGAAAAGCTCCTCAGGGTCAGTTTAAGAGAGCTCTTTTTATTCTAACGCACGATTCACTATCCTAGTTTTATTGTAGTGGCCCTCATGTGGAAGCCAATACACAACGCGCGGAGTGGTTAATGCGCCGACCGTAATATCAATAAAGGGGGGGTGGGGTGAAGAGAAACACCTGTCTCCTCCTCCGGTCCGCGTCGACTTTCCTCCGATACTTAAAATATGGCGTGTCATCTGCCCGGCTTAGGTTACTCGTTTGTACAACGAGATTTGTTCCACGGTTGTTTCGTTAAAATCTTTTCTGTAATGGGACGCTTACACGATTACTCCGGAGGCGAAAATTTGGGAAGGATAATACATTGATGGGTGTCCATGTTGATCTCTTACGTAAATGTAATGAATAATCAACATTTTAAACAAAAATACAAACCGAACTTAAAAAAGTATTATTTGCATATTCAACATTCATTACGTTACTGTTACTAAACCTAAACAGTATGTCTCTGCCTACCCCTTCGGGAAAAAGGCGTGAGCGTATGTAAGTAGGTATGTATGTTTGTAAACCTATTACGTTTTACGCTTTAGCGAGTGATTTGCTGATGGCCGTTGAGGAGTTCCGTTCTCCACCTGAAGTTCTTCATCAGATGATTTTAACAAAACTTATACTTGACCAATCTTGATGTATACTCGATGAAACAACATTTTTTTTGTTTAAATCAGTTTAGATTTGAGGGAGTCGTATATTAACATACAAAAAAAGGTAAAAAAAAACATACTTGACGAATTGAGAACCTCCTCCTCTTTTTGAAGTCGGTTAAAAATTACAAGTGCGAGTAAAATAGACATAATTATTGTGTAAAAATGTTAATCACGGGTATGTTACAATTTTTTTTTAGTTTTTTTATTAATATTTTTTTTCGATAGTTTGCTTAAATATAAAACACCTATTTCAATTTATAATTTTTTAGATTACTATTGGCCTCGTAATATATTTTTAAAGATTTTGTGTTATAACGTCATCTAGTCACAAAATTCTAAACGAACATGCGAGAGTGAGAGTCTAGAACTGGCATCATACAAGATTATTATGAAACGAACACGCTTGTGACATGATGGCGTCATTACAATTAATTGTGATTTTTCATTTAATCATGTATGTCCCTATTGTTTTACATTATTGACTAATAAATGAAATAGTATTAAAATAAAATCAAATAATTTTCTCTACGAAGATTACCGTCGACATTCATCGGATTTTTCTCTTTTCCTACTCCTTTTCTATTTGTTCTCACTGTGGCATTGTTTGCCTATTTAAATATGTGTCAGAGGGAGAAACCCTCTGTAAAAGGGTGATAAAAGCCCGAAATGTCAATACGCTGTACCAAAGTAATCTCAACAGTTTTCCATTTCTTTCTCGCGGCGACCAAATTTTTGCTGTTATTGAACTGTGTCTTTAAGCAACTTGAAATCGCCTCGTCTATCTTAACTTTTCCAAATAACAGGTTTAGTGGACATCTAGTCAACACAAATATTACAATTTTTTTTTCCGGACCCAAAGGGTAAAACGGGACCCTATTACTAAGACTCCGCTGTCCGTCTGTCTGTCCGTCTATCACCAGGCTGTATCTTATGAACCGTGATAGTTAGTCAGTTAAAATTTTCACAGATGTTGTATTTCTGTTGCCGCTATAACAACAAATACTAAAAAACAGAATAAAATCAATATTTAAGGGGGCCCCCATACAACAAACGTGATTTTTTTGGAGTTTTTATACATTACTAGCTTTTACCCGATGCTTCGCTCCCGCACGTTTTTTCACCCCCTTAGGGGTTGAATTTTGCAAAATCCTTTCTTAGTGGATGCCTACACTGTATAAGCTATCTTTTGTGCAAAATTTCAAGTCTGTAGACTCAGCGGCTATAAGGCTGTTAATACATCACCAATCAGTCAGTTTATCATTTTATATAATACTAGCGACCCGCCCCGGCTTTGCACGGGTACAATAGTTATATTAAAACCTTCCTCTTGAATCACTCTATCTATTAAAAAAAACCGCATCAAAATCCGTTGCGTAGTTTTAAAGATTTAAGCATACAAAGGGACATAGGGACATAATGACATAGGGATATAAGGACAGAGAAAGGGACTTTGTTTTATACTATGTAGTGATGATACAGATGGTACGGAACCCTTGGTGCGCGAGTCTGACTCGCACTTGGCGGGTTTTAAATTACCTTTTCATATCTTAACTAGTATAACGATCTTGATAAAATATGTCAAAGAGATAGCTATCGCGCGAACCTACTCAGGAAAAACCTAGTTGTATATACTCGAAAACGAAAATTAAAAAGAAAAGAAAAGTTGTATACATCTGTAGATTTGTGAATCATCATTGTGAAGTCTGTTTCCGAGATCTCGAACTTCTCTCAGTCAGTTCACGTCAACATTGGACCACACTGGTATCAATAGCACAAATTATGTATGTATGATATGAAAAGGGATTATATTGATTCATATACCACATCATATTATAATATGATGTCCCAGCTGTTATAGGTATACCATAAATGGTATACCTATAACAGCTGGGACAATAACAATATCGTGCTGAGCTGACAGGGGCGTGCCCGCGTCATCAACGGCGCCTCACCGCAACAAGCCTGCCCGACTTCGCCACTCTGTGCTCTGTTTACATATGCCACATAACGCTATACATAGTTCATAGCGTAATATGGTCAGCACAATAATTAATGATGGTATATTAATTTAAAATCTATACTCAAATACTTTTTAGGGTTGCGTAGGTACCCAAAGAGTGCCAATGGGACCCTATTACTAACCCTCCGCTGTCCGTCCGTCTGTCTGTCCGTCTGGCTGTTTCTCATGAACCGTACACTAAGGAGACGCTTGAAATGTTCTCAGAATGTGTATTGCTATGCTAGTTTCAAAGTGTATTTTACATACCTACTGAAATAAATGACTTTTGTATTTGTATTTATGTTATATTTAAAAAATAAATATGTAAGTAGTGTTAATTATCAGTGGTACGGAACCGGTGTCCGACTCGCACTGGGGCGGGTTTTTTAGATGTTTGTGTGTTATTATTCGAAAATAAATATGTTAAAAATAATTATCTCTATCTAGTTACCTCTAGGAAGAGCTTGCGTCAATATGCAACATGAATTTTCGAAAAAGATTGCCGTAATAAGATCAATTCCGGACACGACACCAGACGTGAATCGCTCGCGGGGGTTGTCAAACGCCGCACCTTTGCGAAAAGTTAGATTATCTCTTTCATTTGATGTTCAGTAATGTATGAAATTAAACAGCTTATCGCTCCCTGACGAGTGTGTACAGGTGCGGTGCGTAAATAGGTCAGTTGGTACTCAATAACAAAGGACGGTGCATTTCCATGAGCGCACAACGCCCACCTCGGGATTACATACGGTGGAAGCATTTCCCACGCATATCGTGTTGGGATTGAACTTTATGTTCGCAACAAAAGCAGCATTTTAGTACAATAGATTTATCCTACACTACACATTTTTTAAAATCATAAACGAACGTTTGAGCGTGACCAGGATTGAGGCAATTTAAAGATAAAGTCTCGGAAAATAAAGTAATTTTATATTAATGAATAATTTTGGTATCTAACAAAATGGAAATTTCCATAGCCATCTATCAAATTACCATGAAATTTATTACGACGCAATTAATAGCTTAATGCAAATGCTTAAAAATAACTCGGAAACATCCAATTTGAGTTTAATTTTCAAACCATAAATTCGGTTTAGCTCCCCGGAGCGGCGCGGGATTGAGTCGGTGACTCTCTGCGAAATTGCAGCCAACATTTTTATCCCTTTGTGCTGTAGTGGGGAATTTTAAGGATCCTTTTAGTCTTTGTAATTGTGACTCATTTTGATTGCGTACCGATAAAAGGAGCTGTTCATTGCGGTCGAGAAACTCCGATTGTCAAATGTTTCTAAAATGTTTCGTTTGTCTCCTTTTATTCAAAGTTAATACTTAAAATAACCCGCGGAAAATATTTTGGTAAACAAGCAACTCATTTAGAATCAATAAGCTGCTCCTAGCAAAGCATTTTCCCCTGAAAGTAAGTAACTTCATTTACTCTCACACCGCAGTTTTACGCGCTCATAAAAATAGATTTGTATTTTCTGGGGCTTTTAATATTTTCGTTCGCTTTTTTTTTATTGTTACTAAGGTTACATAAACATCCTTGTAGGTATATATACCCATAGTAAACTCAACTAATTGCTTTAAACTTTCCTATAATTTTTATATTTAATAAATTGAATACTTGCTCACCTATAAAATTTACAACAAATTCTTTAAAATAACAATAATATTTTCACGCCTTTTATTCCCGGGTAGGCAGAGGTATTATATTTCTGGATATACCTAATTTTCAGGAGATGTTCTTTAAAATAGAATTAGTTTATCACACATCTAGGGAAGTAAAATAAGAAATGTCTCAGATCACATGTAATTGTCGACCGAGGCGAAGCCGCGGTCTAAAAACATGTGATCTGAAGCTTTTTTATTTACTTACTTCCCGAAGAGTGTACACTTTATTTTTCTTTTTGACGGAGGTGGAAAGGCGGCATCTTCGTTGCGGGCCGAAATTTGCCGCTTTCCTCCCGGAGAAATGAAAAAGTTATTACCACTATCCCATTATGTAAGCTAAGTAATTGTAAATGGAAAAATAATAATAACGTAAATATTACAATTATATTATCTATATATAAAGAGACCGGTATGAGATACCAGAAAAGATTTATCTATTACAAATTTACTAAGGTACTACACAATAGTACCTAACGAATAATTAAATAGGTTTTTTTTGTTTCCTTATAAATGCTCTACCTAACATTGACTTTGCCTAACAACATGTGCAGGAAACCGCGTGCCGTTACAATACACATGAGTTAACTGCATGCTGCGCTTTCGCAACGAGACATTTAAATATGAATATGAAGGTGCGTTGTCGGAAGCTGCTAATAATCTGCGATTTTTCCGCGCATCTGCTCCCGACTCGTATGCATGCAGTCGCGCCTTCGCAGCTCTGTACAATTAAAGCTTCACTGCGCAAGATAATATTGCATATCACTTAACCGTTTCTTAGCAACGTTCAAGAGATTGAAAACTAGAACTTCAAGTATCTTCCAAGTAACGCTATTACGTTGCAATATCGTTTTCCTATAATTATTTAGTAGGCAGCTTTTTAGATAGATTCAGGTTGCTATAGACTTTTAGTCTATTGTGTGTGTAGTGCACACTGTGTTTAAACTCGATAAAGGAAGGATACAACAATTTGCAACAAAAAAAATCTTTATTTCATTCGTGCAGTTAGGAACTTTCATTTCACCGTATACAGTTTTCTTATGAAGTTGATAACAACGCCGTAGCAGACATTTGTTTGGGAGTAATTCCAGTCACCGGGAAAGCATTTCTCGCAAATTGACGTCACCCCTCGGATAAAAGTTTTGATTCATATCCCTTTTTGCGAAAAGTGGAGAACACACAGTTTTCTAACCTCTATTTTTTAGCAGAGAGGTTTTATATTATATACACACGATGTTTCATTCATAATACGAATATACAGTCTCACCAGGTTTCCAAGGCGTACTAACAAATTTATTTGTAACGGAACACTTGAGTAATTAATTAGTTCGCATAACCATTCAGCATTACGTCCAAATATAAGACACTAAATCTTTTTTTTTTTTACTATTTAATAAATGTTTTTTTTCATTATTCGATGTATGAAAAATAGAATATAAATGTTCCTTATTCTGTGTTCTAAATCTACTATAGACGCATTAACTGAAAATCTATTCTTAGCTCCAATATTTTTAACATACAAGAATTTTAACTTTAGTAGATTTTTGTTTATGTATGTTTGTTTAGTTTCTAGTATTCTTGTATGTTAAAAATATTGGAGCTAAGAATCGATTTTCAGACACTAAATTGAAAAAGTCTACATAAAATAATTCACAAGATCAAATGCAGAGATATTCAGCATGGTTACAATCCTCCAGCACTTGTTAAAGATTTATATCTTTTTAGGAATTTATGGTGACAATCAAAAAGCAAATTGAAGTGGGTTCTTTCAAGGCAACATCCAATAAAGTGATTCCGGCCAAAGGAAGCAGGAAGATAACCTACTTATTGATCCGGCGTATTCTATTTGCCTGTAATAATCGCGATGACAATCTCATATTACATAAAAGATTTGCCCTCTTTTCGATCGAAATGCGATTTTCTCCCTTCAGAGCTATTGCCGGGTCGGTCGTCTCGTTTTTTTGTCGCTATTGAAAGGAGCGCTACTACTATGAGAAATTTTTGAATGTAATTCTATGAATATAAAATTTTGGCGCCATGGAGAGTGAAGACGAAGAGTGGGGTGGAGGCCTGCATGCTGTAGCTTAGTCGGAGAGAGGCTCGGGCACTATTCAACAAATGGAACAATTATCTTCCTTAGGTAGGTAAATAAGTACAAATTTTCATTATAAGCAAATTAAACAATTGATCCTACTAGAGGAGAATATCTTATTTTAGCGCAAAATCTGATATCTGTTTAATGAAAATCGACACCGTCAATTAGCAACCAACAATAACTGCTAATTTAAACTTCCGCGCATTTACTAATTGTAACTTTCTAAAGCGGTCGGTCGTATAGCAATTTTTTATTTGATGGTTTTTAGTTTATCTCTTCGATCAAAAACTAAAAATACTTCAAGGAAGAAAAACTTGACATTCATAATTAATTAAACAACTATGATTCGCTTCAATGTATTTTAATAGAATCCGGGTCCTCTGTAAATAACCCTCACCCCATTGTGCTAATGTGAGTATACACCCAATACCGTACTAACACTATTCAAACAAAACTGGGCCGATGGGTCCCAGGCTATTATAGCGGCATTGTCGCGGCGTGCGTGTAACGCGAACAACGAGACAAGTAAGTAGATAACGTTTAAAGTGAGCCAATTCGGCAGTCGACGCTTGCAGCATTAGCCTCGGGAATAAGTTTGTTCATTACGAGAGGGAACAATGCTGTAGGCTCGACGGCAGCGGAGGAAACGTGCGCCGACGCCGCGACAATGGAGCCGCCCGCCTTATCACGCCGGAACGCGTCGCTCGCCCCCTCCCACGCGGCTCCCTCCATACTCCCGCAGCTGACTTGACGTATGAACACTGAATAAATGGGAAAACTTTTAGCGGCTGCCGTTATGGGAGAGCGAACAATTGGTCATCTGTTGAGTGAGGGAATGCCTAAACGCGCGTTAATCTCGTGGGCAGGCGGACGATGAGGAAGACAAACTCGCCCTTTAGTTAATTGTGCTGTCCTACTTTTTGTTTTTGTTCGTATTTCACTTGTAAGAATAAAAGCAGACAATGATGTATCATAATAGGAGATCAAATAGTTTTATGATCTCACTTCCAATAAAAAGAAATGATGAATTTAAAGAATAATCCAATTAAAGTGCTGAATTTTCATGAGGCTACAAAGCAAGACGCTCGCTTAGTATGCAAGTCAGCGCCTGAGTAATTAATTGCCCGTCCATTTGTCTTATTAAATTAGTTAATTACTTATTTTTTCAGTGATTAAAACTTGGACTAATTGTAATGGTCGCACTACAAGAATTTGGTAAAATTGTACACAGTTCGTCAAACTCTAAGCAGATGCTGTTGCTGGTGCACAGCCGCGTTGTCTGAGCGGATTCAGTTTATAATATAAAATACTAGCGACCCGCCCCGGCTTCGCACGGGTGCAATGCTGAATTTTCTTTGCTATAAACCTTGCGGAGCCCGAGACCTTTCCAACGAATGCAAAACCATGGAAATCGGTTCGTCAGTTCTGGAGTTAAATCGTCAGGAAGGAAAACCCGCCTAATTTTATATAGTAGAAGATGTAGAGACTCGTACAATATAGGTATAGACAATATTTAAAAATGACTGCATCTCTTTTCCAGAATGTCTAGCTTTATACACTGTTTCTGGTAAATCTTGTAGTTTTGTTGTAGTTGTGTTGTTGTCACATATTCACCTTTGAAAAGAGTATTGGCCTATGATTGTAACCTCACAAATGTTCATATTATAAAAGTATGCTATCAAATTTTATTTATTATTCCAAAAAACCTAGTGTAATTACTGTAAGATCCATTATGATTTTGTGAGGTTTTGTGAAGATCAACATTAATCAAGATTTTAATACCAGGAAGAGAAAAAAGAAGACGTAGAAGAATCCGCACATGATTCGGGTTTCGAGACGATGAAACCGTATAAATTTGGTTCGTTGTCGACGAAACCTGCAAAATGTGCGGAGACCCGACGGTTGCTGAGATACTTCAACATGTTGAAATTCTTGAGAAGTACTGTATATTTTTTAATAAAATCCACAGTATTCTCTAAAATAATTCTGGTTATTAATATATTATTTAAATCAAGTTATTATTTAGCTATAAATTATGTGTAATACCTACTTAAATATATTATATTACTTAAATAATAAATAAACCAGACTGGAGTAAGTACCGAAGTACCTAAACAATTCTTTATTGTACACCAATAAAAATATGCAACAGGTGACGCAATGATAAAAAAAAGTACAATGGGCGGTCTTATCGCTTAGTAATGTAGTATGGAGTAAAATAGGATAAATAACAAAAATGTATTAGATTGTAATATTTATATCGGCAAATTCTTGAGTGTAGGTACATTCTAAGTATATTATATCTTGACGCCCGTTGACTGTTACATACATAGACCTGTTACATAGCATTGATGTTTTATTTTAATAGTTACATTTACATTTTATTTATATTAGGAGTTAATTACTTAGGTGAAAAACCCAGAGTGCTGAAGTTGAAGTTCAGGACGAAAATAGAGGCTCACCTTGAGTGTGTATATGAGCGAGCAAAACACATTCGAGCGGTTGAACATTGTCTTTTGGAAGTCAAATAGGTATAAGTATCTATACTTCTATACTACCCAATATGTATACTAATATTATAAAGAGGAAAGATTTGTATTTTTGTTTGTGTGTTTGTATCTTTGTTACGAATAAACTCAAAACTACTAGACCGATTTTTAAAATTCTTACATGAGTGGAAAGCTAGAATATTCCTGAGTAACGCAGGCTATATTTTATTTCCGTATTCCCACAGGGACGGGAACTACGCGAACTAGAACCGCTAGTAGGTATAATATAAGCAAGCATAAAAGTTAAGAAAGGAAGAGGTAACATATTGGATCTAAAATTATAGTTAAAAGTTAAATTAAAGTTACTTCTCAAAATCTTACGTACACACATATTTATCACTAGCTCGACGTTCAGTAAAACATCTCGAGGAAACATGCAGGTCCCAGAATTAATTCTGAGACATATGTAATAGACCCGGTCCTGCGATGGGCTCACAAACTATCAAGTTTAGGGGTCCAAAGAATATACTGGTGAAACGTGGGTGTTTTCAGAAATGGAATACTGTCCCCTCGGGGATAGATGAAGTAATATACATATAGATATATTTTAATTATATGTATCTCTAGAACATTATTGTGACAGCGACTGTTTAAGGCAGAGTCTAATTGTAACCTATTGTGTTAATCAATAGTATATTTTATATCGAGGGAGTAAACAAAGCCATAACATGCCAGAGGTGGTTTGACTCAATGAAACCGAGGGTATATTAAGTTGGCGTTTAATCTCGAGGTGCAAACTGTACTTTTCACTTTGAGTGCGAGAAAAATAGCCAATTTAGTACAAATTTATTTAAATCCGAACAAATTTACACTCGACCAAAATTCTGTTTCAGTTTTTTCTTCTAAACATGTCACAGATTAACAGGGATTTAATAGTACGAGTAGATTATACACCAAGAGGATAAAGCACTGTTTTATGTCATGGGCGCGACATTGAATCCTGAACATAACGAAGGACTCCCAGTTTTACTCCCGAGCGCAGCGAGGCTGAGTAAGACTGAGTCCTGAGTGCAGTGAGGGATTCAAGCGCCCAAGACAAAAACAGTTTTATTCCCGAGTTATATACTCTACTTTTCTCGCCTTATGCGAGACAATAAAATGCAATTGCATGGTAGTATATTATTGACAATGCCTATGGCATCTAGTTTAATAGACGCTGGAGTCAAAGTACTTTCATCACTCGACATTTTCGATATTCTTTTTGAAATGTTAAAGCTATAAAATGGATCTTGTTTCTGCCGGCGTGGCCTACTTGATTTAACAAATGAAGATCGTGCGAATCTAGTAGGCCGCGGCTTCGGTTTTCGAAAATCGAGTTGGCCACGACCGCTAATTACCTGGCCGCGGGGGTGCAACACATTTTGCTTAGCGAAATTAGACTTTATCGTGATAGCAATAAGGATTATGAAAAGTGAAAATTACGTTATTGACCTTCGGGTTATAATGAAATTCCATACAACATTATAACCCGGCTAAAGCCAAGGGATCTATGTCTTGCTTTCGGTTAGGTTTATATGACATATAATCCGGCTTTGTCGAGCATGTGGTGTGAAAATATCTTTGCAGATTAACAATTTAAAACACATTGCGCCACCTACTTTGCGGAAAAACCATGGAACTAAAACTCTCAACATTTTCGCAATGAAGATGGTCCACACTCCACAGATATTTACTGGCTGTTTGAATTTGTGTATGTCTCAATAATGAAATTATAAAACTAATTACTTTTCACTCCCTAGAGACTAAAGTGGTCACTTAAGTCCCGCTTCGTAGGGCTATATTGGGCTAATTTTAGAGCATGAGAAGTGAAAATTATATTTTTTTCATCAGACAGAACTTTTCTTCGTCAGATTTCAAATGTGTTCGAATCAATGTATGGTAGAATCCTTCTTCTTTTCTGCTTTTGAAGATAGGGTCAATTCGTTCTTTTTTAGCTTTCATAGTGCAGCAGTCGTTCGTCATCCTCCCGTTCTTCTTCAATGATATCAACTAGAACTTCAACCTATTGTTTTAACTTCGGCAGACACATACGACAGGAAGGGACGGACGAACAAAACTGACAGGAGCATCTCGAGACACACACAGCCCATGCGGCCGACGTCTATCATTGGCCGTACGCGTCCATCGCAGACTTCGGAAATGGCACCATACATATTCATACATTGACTATTGTCGCATCAGCCGCTAGCGTTAGTCGCACACGATCATTCGCGCGCGGCTGCGATTGTGGTGATTCCTCATAAGAGGAATACGTGTACGAAATTTAAAGTTTATAGCCCTTTGGGCTGTACGTTTATTTTAAACTTTCGTCCCCTATTTTACCCTCTGAGGGGTTGAATTTTGAAAAACACTGAAATGCGTAACTCATTATCTTTGACGTATTCAATTCATACAAATAAGTCCAAAGCATAAAAAGTTTCATGCAAACTTTCATCCCCTATTTCAACACCTTGAGGGTTGAATTTTAAAAAAACTTTCCAGAGTAGATGCCCTTGGCATATGAGGAATACGAGTGCCAAATTTCAATTTTCTAGCCTTAGGGGTTTGGCCTGTGCGTTGTTACATCAGTCAATGACGTTTGCCTTTTATACAGGGTCAATTTTTCAATTGGGCGTGGTAGGCTAAATCAGAACCTATGAGCAATAGCGAAAAGTACTCAAAGGAGTCTCGGGCTTGATTTTGATGATAACTAAAACTGCATCTTTGGATTTTTTTTAAATCTATATTCCTAGCCAGGAATCGAACACGTTGATTTTGGAAAAAAAAACACAGCCTGTATTATTACACCATTCGATAGTGTCGCTAATAAGGATGGAATTCTGGGAAGAAATGACATACGGCAAACTTAAGGAAAATGTTGGATTTTAATGAACTGATTTATATTTTAAAGTAATGCTTTCATTCATACCTGCATTACCTGTATCTTGTCCGAAATGATGATCAATATTTTTCTGAGCACAGACCCGCAGCGCGGTCATCTTCACAACAGTATGTTCTAATTTCATTTTCTTTATTGTGTCTTCGCCTACGAATAAGGAATGCCTTATTCGTAGGTCTTCGCGGTTAAGGACTTAAAGATGACCGCGCTGCGGGTCTGTGTTGAGAAAATTATCCCACAATTTATTTATTTATATATACAGGATATACAACGCGTAACAAAATAAGCGCAATTCCTCACACACCCCAATAAGGATATTAATTTAAAAAATATATATGATGCCTTCATACTTTAGTCGTGTCTAACCAATTAAAAAAAGAGCAATAATAGTACGATTTCCATAGGTAGCACTAAATTCATTATGCTAATTCACTTTACGGAAAAACTTAACACATACACAAAATAGCTGAAATCGATTAAGTAGTCGATACTGAACAAACTAATTTCAGGAATTGCGCTTTTTCTGTTACATATTGTATAAATAAATAAATTGTGGGACACAATTCACACACATTTATTTAGTTCCAAGGCCTGTAGGTACTATGGTTACTAAACAACTGATAAACATACTTAAAAAAGTATTAAACGACCAGACACGAAGCCAACAGACATGTTTATGCACACAAGTGTTGGCCCCGAGCGGGGATCGAACCCGCAACCTTCGACTCAGAAGACAGGGTACCACCTACTGAGCCAACAGGCCCGCCAAATACATAACAAAAAGACTTGACACTACTTATTTACTACGTACAGTCAAGAGCACATGAAGCTTTACACTTGCAGTGCGAGTCTGACCTCTCAAGCGATTGTAATAAGAACGTTATAAAGTCCAATGTGTCAAGCTCTACGTGTGACTGTACATTGTTATTTGTTTAGCTTAATTTTACATCTATTAATCTGTCTGTCTTTCCATCAGACTGTGAATAGTGAATTTTTTTAACCTATGATTATTGATTCCGTAAACGAAGTCGGGAATTAAGCCGAAGTTACCATGTAGTATGTATTAATCACGAGTTTTGAAGTTCCAACTTAAAATAAAAGAGGATTATTTTTAATAGATTAATACGTGGGGCGCACTAAAAGTTTCCGGAATGAATAAGAAAAAAATACTATTAAAGGTCAAAAATGAATTGATTGTTTCTCAAAATATTCTCCCTTTGCGTCAATGCACTTTTTCATGCGATTAAACTAATTTTGAAAACTTTTGTGCCACTCCTCCGTGGTGACCTCAAAAACGTGTTTTTCATACTCTTCGACAGCCTCTTCTGGTGATGAAAATCGTTGACCGCGTAATTGGTTCTTAATTTTTGGGAACAGAAAAAAGTCACAAGGTGCCAGGTCGGGGCTGTTCGCAGGATGGCTCATAAGTTCTAAGTTTTTCACCTTCAAAAATTCGTTTGTTTGTCTGGCCGTGTGGGAACTAGCATTGTCGTGGTGCAAGATAATACGACGTTTCCGGTTATTTTTACGGAGTTTGTCAATAATTGCCGGCAAACAAATGGTCGTGTACCAGTCACTATTCACGGTACGACGATTCTCTAAAGCAACAGTAGCCACGTGTCCAGTTTTATTAAAAAAAGAAGCAATCATCCGCTTAGATGCACTTTTCACGCGCGTCGCCTTGGTTGGCTTCGGCTCATCTAGAAAGACCCATACGCGTGATTTCTGCTTTGTTTTGGGATTGTAGCAATAAATCCATGTTTCGTCACCTGTTACTATGTCCCACACCAAATTTGACGTACCTTCGTTGAATCTGGTAAGCATGGCACTGCACCAAGTGACGCGGTCCGTTTTTTGAGCCTCGGTCAAATTGTGTGGGATCCACCGTGAGCACAGCTTTCTCACACCCGAATGTTTGTGTAGGATTGACTGTATTTGACTCATGCCTATGTCTAAGGATGCGCGAATCTCATGGTAGGTCACATGCCTGTCTGTTTCAATCATACGGAGCACAGCATCGATGTTTTTGTTGTTCACAGCGGTGGACGGGTGACCAACGCGAGATTCGTCACTGAGATTGACACGACCGCGCTTGAATTCTGGAAACCAGCTATAAATAGTCGTCTTGCATGGTGCTTCATCCCCAAAAGCAGATTGAAGCCGAGCGATGCTCTGTTGAGCTGTCAAATTATACTTAAAATCGTAGAAAATCATACTACGAAAATTTTCCCGAGTTTAATCCATGTTAATGTAGACACGCAATTTTTAAAATAGCGCCACAATGTAAAAACAATTGACAGTCAGATGAAACAAACTGCATTCTACAGCCAAAGAGTTAAATTTTCTAATGTTGTAGTTACTTTTTAAATATTGTTTATGTAAGTGGCCAGTTCCGGAAACTTTTAGTGTGACCTATGTATATTTTTTCATGACATAAAAGCATAGCATATAATATCCTCTTATATCTAGGACGTCATATATAATATATCTAGGACGCCCTCCGGCCAGATGGGATGACGATCTGCGAAAGTCTGCAAGCAGATGCTGGATGCGTCGAGCTGAAGACAGGGCGCTTTGATTATTAACTCTCTATGGCGCTCTTTAGGGGAGGCCTATGTCCAGCAGTGGACAAATGTAGGCTGATGATGATGATGATGAATATCCTCTGCGGACATTTTCATGGCAAAAAGGCAAACAATTTATAAGGCAAAAAAAAATGTTAGGGAAATATTCCATCTAATAGATATTCCTGCTAAGGTACGGATCGACTCTTACTAGACCTTCCTTATTTATCTATATTGTACCCACTCGAATTTCGATACAGTGATAATATTTGTCTACCTTATATACCTAGCCACTCGATCGCAAATTTGACACATAAGAGCGATTAATAATATGCACACACAACTGTAAAAAACAATAAAATAGTACATTATGATATAAGTGCGGTAGGTTGAAAATTACAGCCGAGGCGATATTGCTAGCCCGAGCCGTAGGCGAGGGCTACAAGTAAGCAGAGGCTGTAATTATCAAAGCGCACGTATGTCATACGACGTTTTATAACACATTTGCGAGGAAATAAAATAAAACTCCGACTATGGTAAACGAATAAAAACAATACATCGTTAAGAAAAAGCGCGCGGCGCGCATTAGCATTTTTTTTTAGGCAAAGGCACAAAAAACAGCCAGTATTACTAATAAAGTAAATTAATATTTTTGTGTTTTTGTTACAGATTAATTGGTTGTAATTTACTGTCAAAACAAAATTATATTAAATAATTATGTACATAAATATTTCTTTATTATATTTTATCTCCCAAAGTTAATTTTAATCATAAAATGTTGACAACTTTTTTGACATAAAAACTCTTTGCTGAGATTTTAAAAAGTACCGTTCCTTTTAAGACGGAGCATCTTGATAAACCGTGCGTTTTACATTACAGTTACCGCACTTAGGCGTCATGAGATAAAATACGATATTGAAATTGGTGAAATAAGAAACCTTTTACGAGCAAATGTGTTATAATAAAATACATTACAATACAGATTTTCTATTGGATTTTTTAAATACCGGTTGCGACATATAAATTTTTAATTCGTTACGGAACACTTGTGTCAGTCTTTAGATAAAATCTCCTTGCAGTGACTTTTTTGTAAAGTTACCACTCACTTTAGAATAAACAATCTAATTTCATAAAATATTATTATAAATGTTCTTGTGAATAAAGTCTCCTTGCAGAATTTTTTTTTGTCAACTCATTCAATTTTTTCACACAAATTGAACATAGATTTGGCGTCATTAGCTATTTACTTCGTTGCCAAAGAGGTTGGAAGAAAATCATTCTAGGAGAGAGAAACTTTTTCTTTAAACGTCTTTGTTCGTTGCATTAAGTATTTTTTTGCATGAGTGAAGATAAAGTAGTGTGAAGTAAAGAAAAATTAAATAATATGCTATTAAAACACTCGTGTGATACTATAATGACTCTCGGCTTCGCCTCGTGTTATAAAACTTATTGATTTTACGTTTTAATCAAAGAGATTAAACTATAATAGGGCATTTTATATTTGCTTTATAATATTTTAATCTCTTTGGTTTTAATAACCCTATGGAGGACCGAACTACTTGTCTATTAACCAAACCAGTGCAACATGTTTAAAAATTTTTTTAATAAGTAAAGGAAATATGTTAAACGCGTTTTTAAAGTAGAGAGACAAGCAGATTATTAATTATGTAATTTTAATTTTATTTTTAATAATTATAAACAACTCTAATTTAGCTCTTTCAATCTGAACACAATATGCAGCTAATGCACGAATAAGCAACAAACGAGAAAAAAAAGGGTTTAAGCCGGCAACATTGTGCAGGCGCTGGATGTAGGTATTATTCTGAATATGCAAGTGCTTTTTAATTTGACAGGTGAGCGAGCACGCCTTCCTCTCATCTATTGTATTGCAAAGTATCGAAATTGGACGAGAGTCCATTTGGTCGCTGCATGGACGTATGGAGCTGACAATAACTCTCCGATAGGATGTCACTAGCACTCCAACCGCTTTATTTTTACATTATGATATTTTTTTTATCGTTAGGTAAACATACTTTTTTTAACTTTATCTACCAGGAGGTCATCTTAAGACTAAACTAAAAAATAAAATAATTATAGAGAAATGGTAATAAAGACAAATAATAGTTGAAAAACTAAATAATGCATCAAAATAATAAATTGTTTTGTCGGACTAATTCACAATAACATGGAAATTAAGATTAAGAAGTTACAAATAGTATTATTTCAATATGATTCCACGTAGATCCATTGTAAGTTTAATTACTTTTGTGCAAGTTAAAAAGATGGAAATGATTTTTTTTTTTATTTTCTGACAATCACTTGATTTTTCTCTATCTTTCACGCTGGTGTACAAATCAAGTGATTGTTGTACTATGTGCAGGCCCAAGATGGAACGTCTCGTTTGATACGTAATTAAAATTGAAATTTAATAAAAATAAATATAATATAAATAAAATAAAATAAATAATCTCACGCCTTTCATCCCCGAGGGGGTAGGCAGAGGTATTCCATTACTGGATATACCCACATTTCACGAGATACATTGGAACCCTAAACGTGATATAAAATTAAAATTGAAATTAATTAAACTTTACATGTGTAACAGCACCCCGGTCCGGCGATGCGCTCATACCATAAACTCGTATCACGTTTAAGGGTCCAAAGAATATTCTGGTGAAACGTGGGTATTTCTAGAAATGGAATAATAATACTGGTAGATAATGCCTTTAGGCATTTGTGTACATTGTCTTGGTACATGAAGTTAAATAAATAAATAAATAATAATAGTATCTACATAAGCTGATTTATTATTTGGTCGTTAAATTCAATTTATTTTACGTAATATTGAAACTCGGTGTTGTTTATCTATTTTAACCGTTTGTATCTGATAGCAAAAGATAAGTTAATTGTGCTAGTTATCTGACTGACATTTTGCTGCCGCCGCGCCGCAGCTATGCCGCTTTCATGCATTACCTACTCCAAAAATCAGTTGTTGTAGATAAACATATTAATCAAACAACTATACTGTAAACACCAGTGCACATGCAACTGTAAGAATGAAATATTTATTCTGAAATATTCTTTTAATACGTGATTCGTTTAATACGTAATAAAATCTAAGATCTATTCTCTTAGCAAATTTCAGTTCTTTTTACATCCTTATGAGCAATTATGTTTAACTACTTACTACCGCCAATAAGTTTCCATTTCTTTGTATTTAAATTACAGCAATTAGATCGTCTAATAAAAAAGGGTAGAGTTGCGAATGCTATAAGTCAAACCATTAGCAACATCGCCGTCCGGCTACTTGTTACAGATTTTTTTTACACATTTCACACACGGTAACTAGCCCCAACAGACGTGTTCGTGCACACCAAAGTTAGTCCGGAGCGGGAATCGAACCCGCGACCTCCGACTCAGAAGACAGGGAAAACCAACTGAGCCAACAGGGACTCTCTTACCTTCTAAGCAATCTACCTAATTAAATGGTAAGTCGCACGTAACCATTAGTGGACGGACAGCTGAGGCTTGTAGTTGCAATAATAGCTCCACATCAATGCAGATCACGATGAATAGTGGTCATTAGCCGTTGGACTAGGATTATGTCCAGCTTTACAATGGATGCCCAACCGTCTGAGACGACTGAGCAAAAGAATTCTTAATTCCACTGAACATGGTTGTCGGTACTGAAGGACTGTGACTAGTTAAAAATTTATTAACTTAGGGCCCGTTGATATTCGGCTACAACGTTTTTTTTTTGCACAAATTACACACCGTTATTTATTTCCACACTAGTTCGTGGGTAATAAGTAAAACGACAAGCCGTTGATTATCATTGCGATCCAGAGGGCCTAGCCAAGTGGCTTTGTAAAACGTAAAGATTAGTCGAATAGAATGAATGTTGGGGATTGACATCAGTGATCGGCTTGTCAAGCGCGTGGCTTTAAAACAATTTACGCAGCACTCTGAAGAAGTACTGTACCAGCAACTAAGCGAAAGCCAACTAAGCGAATGAATCCTTCGTATGCCACTTGGCTTAGGGGGCGGGTCCAGTGAGTTCAAGAATTATTTTATACTACCAGCGCCCCGCGTATTCACTCGCTTAGTTCCCGTTCCCGTGGGAATACAGGGATAAAATATATCCTATGTATTATTCTGATGTAAAAGTTTCATCAAAATACGTTCAGTAGTTTTTGCTTGAAAGAGGAACAAACATCCATAACATCTATACATCCATCCATACAAACTTTCGCGTTTATAATATTAGTAGGATTAATAGGATAGCCATATACTTAAGACAAACTAAAATAGAAGAAAAGAGGTGTTCGTGCCTACAAAACTAACTACTTAGTAATCCGGTCAAGTCAAAAGCCTAAGGTTGGACAAGGACAGTAGATAATCCGATTGTGTCTGAACTTCGGTACTTGACGAGTGTACTTTTTAATGCAATAGTTCCAAAATCAAAACGCGGCGGCTTATGGATGGTGAATAATCCCCATCTGGAATAACAGGCTTAATATGCTAGGAAATCACAAATGTGTAATGTAACCCAAAATGTAACACGTAAAAATCTGTCTGTACAAAGAAATATACCCGCCTTATGAAATAAAAGACAAATTCACTCGATAATGTACTCGTAGGTATATATAGAAACAATTCTTGCAGATACCTACCGGAAATGGAGCAAAGGTTTTGTTAAGATTATAGTATTTTTTTACCTTTCCTTACTCAAGCAGACAAATGTAGTTGAGATTTCGCGTCCATAAACATGCTTCTGCTTGAAAATATAAAAATTTCTCCTCTTAAACTTTTTCAAATTAAATAAAAATGCAATTTCCTAGACTTTACCCTCTAAAAGGTTTTATATAATTCGTATTCAGTAGGGGCGAGTTAGGTTATTCGCGGATAAATCGCAGGTATGAATGGAGTGCAATGACTGTTGGGCACGCGCGGTGCAGCACCCAATTCACCTGCGCGTGAATGCAGGCGCTCGTCCAATTTCGCGCGCTAAATTGTTCATAACGGAAGTTCATATCCGGACGTCGGGCCGCCCTGCGCTCCGGGCGAGATTAGGCGGTAATTACGATTTCCTGTCGAAGAGGATGCAGACAACGTTGGAGGAACAGTCCTCAGGAGCAACGGAAACATTCCGCTCTCTCAGTCACTAAGGAAACAAAAATTATCACTTCCTCGAAACACTGGATTTGTAATTAAGTAGGACTCGTTTCATTAAACATGCTGAAATCGACAGAGAACCCAAAATCTTCGTAAAATATTCTCGTTTATGTATACGGAAATGAAAACACTTAAGCATACAAAGCAAACCGAATGCTGCCGGTAAATAAATTGAGCGAATACAAGTCTGAAAAACTGATTACGTAAGAATGAAGTGCGCGGAGGCAACGTTGTTGTGCGGCGCCCGCGCCATCGCTCCGATATGATTGAATAAGCGAGTACCGGGCTGCCTAATGAAACATATTGAACGTGGATCGAATCACTTAGGCCGGTGCGCTCCTGCACTCGCTTTTGGGGGCATATCAACAACGTAGGTGAGCCTTACAAATAACATTACGGCAGAGTCTCGTTTTAAGAGAGACAATAAATTGAATTAACTCTGGCAACTTTGAACATCAAAGGAGAGCAAAAAAATTTCAACTTCATTTTACGGAACATAATTTCACGCGGCATCAGCGCGCCTCCCTTTGTGTAGCTCTGAAAATATTTACGTAAAGCAGTGCCTCGAATGCCCGCAAAAGGGAGAATCTTAATTAATTCATTAATGTCATTATAATTACGACATTTGCGGCGTTTAGCGTGCATTACTTTCAATCTAGCTGTGGTACTGGTGACTTTTAAACAAGTTATTCATTTTAAGTAAGGCGATTTGGTTTGCGATTTATTTAGTCGTTGAAACTAGTTGAACTTTTAGGTACGAGTCGAGCGATTGAGGTGGCTGAATTGCTAGAGGTGTGCCAGATTCGTAGCATGTGGTGGACTATCGTCTTTGCCTATTCCATATAGGAAAAGGCGTGAGCGTAGGTACATCTATATGTGTACTCCTTGATAGTGCCTATTATTTTGTGTGTTCTGTTTAGATTTAAGCAGATCTAAAGTCAAGTCGAGTTGAAGGAAACAGTGGTCTACACTATCCTATCCTGTCTTCTAACTAATCCTATAACTACTTTATAAATGGGAAAGTGACTTTTTTTATTTGTTTGTTACGCTTTCAAGCTAAAACCCCTTAACCGATTTTAATTCCAATGACCTCTTCCTTTTACTGGGTGACTTTAATCTACGCCACATAGAATGGAACAGTTTAAGCCCTATACATCATAAACGTGGTTCTGTCGAAATACAAAACGCAGGTCACACTCTTACAAATGAACTGACCACACTAGGCTTTACCCAGTACAACTTTCTGACTAATTCTTGTGGCAATACTCTTGAGTTAGCTTTTAGTAATTTTCCACTGGAAATTGCACCGTCCCACAACCCGCTTCTTCCTGAGGACACTTTTCACCCATCATTTACTGTTAATGCACTAGATATTACAGTGGACGCACTGCGCCCCACAACAATAATTAAATATAAATATAACAAAAGTGACCACATCGAACTAATTAAATATCTTGAAAGCGTTCCTTGGACAGATATACTTAATAAAGGTACCGTGGACGATGCTGTGTCTTTATTGTATGATCATTTATATATTGCTCGCGACAAATTTGTACCAAAAATTATCACAAATAAACGGAATTCCTTCCCCAAGTGGTACAGTAAAGCTCTTATTAAAATAATACGAGAAAAATCTAAAGCACACGCTCGTTGGAAACGATTTAACAACAAATTAGATTACAATGAATTCTCATTATTAAGGGCACGACAAGCACGTGTTCACAAGGAGTGTCTCACAAATTACATAACTATTTGCACAAAAAATATTAAAAAAGATATCAAACATTTTTGGTCGTTCATAAAATCAAAACGAAATACTATTTCCTACCCAAAACAAGTAATGTATAAAACCAATACAATTACAACAGGTTCTAAAATATGTGCAGCATTCAACGATTTCTTTCATAGCGTATTCATACCTCATGCTCATGAATACCCTGAAACGTCACTAGCGCCATGTCACGGGGCCACCTCTAATGTTCATTCTCTCTTTTTAAGCACGGATATTGTTCTGAAAAATCTTCGGGACCTTGATAACAGCAAGGGTGCAGGGAGCGATAGCTTACCTCCATCTTTTATTTCCTCTTGCTCGTCTGTATTAGCCTTACCACTTAGCATTATCTATAATAGATCCCTTAGAGAAGGTGTATTTCCTAGCTTATGGAAGGAAGCCCACATTGTTCCCATCCATAAAAAAGAATCTAAACTTAAAGTTGAGAACTACAGACCAATCTCAATTCTGAATGTATTTAGCAAACTTTTTGAGAAACTGGTATACAAAACCTTCTATGTTACTATCCACAACGAGATACCTGTTGAACAACACGGCTTCTTGCAAGGGCGTTCCACTACAACTAATCTTGGGGTCTTCACTAACTATCTATACAAATGCATGGATGTCGGTAAACAGGTTGATGTGGTCTATACTGACTTTGAAAAAGCTTTCGATCGTGTGGACCACATCATCCTTTTGCAAAAACTTCAACATCTAGGAATACGTGGGGATTTACTCAGATGGGTGAAATCTTACCTCACAAACCGCTCTCAGGCTGTAGTTATCGGTGGATTTCGCTCTAATTTCGTAAAAATACCTTCTGGTGTACCACAAGGTTCCCACTTGGGCCCGCTATTTTATAATACATACTTATATGACATCTACACATGTTTCCATCATTCGAAATTTTTAATATATGCGGATGACACCAAAATATTCTTCGACATATCTAATGAACTGGATAGTCATAAACTTCAAGATGATCTAGATCGTTTGTCTGAGTATTACGTTAGAAATAGAATCAAGGTTAACGTGGATAAATGTCAGTTAATCACTTTCAGTCGTAAAAATAAAGCTATTGAATTCCCCTACATACTTCAAAATACCCCACTACAAAGATATAAACTTGTTCGTGATTTAGGAATTTACTTAGATTCTAAACTATCATTTTCGGAACATGTGGACATAATTACCAGTAAAGCTTACAGAAGCCTTGGCTTTATCATGAGGTCTTGTAAACTGATTAATGATACCTCTTGTAATAAACTTATTTATAATGCCTATGTTAGGAGTATCCTCGAATATGCTAGTTGTATATGGAGCCCCCAGTATATTACGCACTCTCAAAATGTAGAATTTATACAGCGTAAATTCTTGAAATATCTCAATTTTAGAGCTCGTTCCTATACAAGTACCTACGAAGATAGCTGTAATCATCACAAGATGTACACCCTTGAACATCGTAGAATGACCCAGGATATGATGATACTCTACGACGTTCTAAGAGAAAAACTAGATTGTCCCACTTTACTAAGCGAGATTGGATTTAATACACCCATACGACGCACTCGACAAACAAAACTTTTCCTAGTTCCTTTTCATCGCACTAATTATACTCAAAATTCTCTTTTACCGCGCATCACCCGAGCATATAATAACAAGTTTCAAAACCTAGATCCTTTCAATTCTTCTAAATCAAACTTCAGGAAGCAAATTTATGAAAAATTACGAAACTAAATCGTAATCTCGCGTACCTTACTACGCATAGGTACGTATACTACTACCAATGGAACCGTCCTTCGTGCTCAGTGGCCAACCGCACCGATCCCAAGATACTTTATCGTAGGGCTGAGCTCGAAGGCGGGTTGGCGAACCCACCAAACACAAACACACACACACACACACCTTACACCCTCAAACATACTCATAAACACATTATTATTCAAACTGTCTTAGATACTATATAAAAATAAGCACAAACAACAAAACAAAAACATATTATTTATAATTACGAGGAAATCTGTAATTAGCCTTACTTACTTTACTATAATATTTTGTAACTATACAATTGATGTACGCCGTTGATTTCCCTAATAAATGAAAAATAAAATAAAAATAAAAATAAAAATTCTTTGATTTATGGAAAGTTACATTATCAGGAAATATTTTAATATTATAAAGAGGAAAGATTTATTTATTTGTAATCAGCTTTTCCGCGCGGTTTACCAGCGCAGTTCCTGTCCCCGTCGGAATAGGGGAATTAAATACAGCCTTTGTTGCTCTGGAATATTGTAGCATTCTAATAATAGTGACGTGGGAGAGCCATGCTTCGGCACGCTTGGGCCGGCTCGACCGGAGTGATACCACGGCCTCACAGAAAACCAGCGTAATGCAATGCATTGCGTTTCGTTGAGTGAGTGAGGTAACCGAAGGCCCCAATCCCCATTTCCCCTCCCCTTCCCTCCCCTCCCCCTACTCCCACCTCAAAGGTCGGCAACGCAGTTGTGACTCTTGAGTTGGTGTCCATGGGCGACGGACGTCACTTACCATCAGGTGACCCGTCTATGATATATATATATTCGAAATCGGTCCAGTAGTTTTTGAGTTTATTCATTGCAAACATATAAATCTTTTCTCTTTATAATAATAGTGTAGATGTAGAATAGATGATGAATAGGCTCCGACTCTACTAGACCGATTTAAAAAATTCTTTCACGAATGGAAATCTTACTTTTCTGGGAGTAACATAAGCTATAACTTTGCCACAGAAACGGGACTTACGCGGGTGAAATCGCGGGTAAGAGCTAGTGTAATATAAAATTAAAGCTGCCATGTCACTTTGCAGGTGCACCGGACACCGCGGCCCCGCCGACACGCATCGCACACAATACGCTGCGGTCGACAGCAAAGCTCTTTGAGCTCGTCCACTGAGCTGCACCTCGAAAAACCCGTGGCTTTGTGAGCTCAGAGTACGCTCCAAATGCTGTCAGTGGCGAATGCACTCGTCAAACCCCTGTGAAATCAATCCTGTTCGTGTTCTATGAAAATACTTGCAAAAATGATTAGTGGTTTGTAAATAGAAATCGTATACAATATGTAACAGAATAAGCGCAATTCCTGAAATTAGTTTGTTCAGTATTGACTACTTAATCGATTTCAGCTATTTTTAATATGTGTAAATTTTCTCCGAAAAATGAATTAGCGTAGCTGAATTGGTGCTATCTATGGAAATCCTGCTATTATAGATCGATATTTAAGAAAATTGGTCAGGCACAACTAAAGTTCGATTGCATCATATTTTTTTTATATTAATATACTAATTGGGGTGTATAAGGAATTGCGCTTTTTCTGTTACGCGTTGTATATCCTAGAATAAATACAGTGATATTTTCAAAGTATTTACGAAATACTTTAAAAAAAATCTAAGAAGGCATGTGTAATAGCATCACAGTCCGACCATTACCTGTTACTTTTAGGGGTACGAAAATATATCAGTGAAATGTGGGTAGCTCTTTCAGGAAATTCATACTTTCAACGACCTCATTGGGTATCCTACCTCGTCAAATGAGTAACTTTTTATGATACTCGTATGTCAAAACGAAAACTTACTATGGAAAGTGTACTGAAATAGCAAGCTGGGACGTCATGATTTTTAGTAAGTACTCAATTGCTTCACTTTTTTTCATAGCTGTAAATAATATTTTAGCCATTAGATTTATTATTTCAACATTTGCTATAATTAATATTATATACTTATTGTAAAAAAATGTTATTTTCATTTAAAAAAGGTAATAGACTACTTATTATTGAGTATATAAAGTATATATACTCAATAATAAGTAGTCTATTACCTTTTTTTTAAATGAAAATAACATTTATTTACAATAAGTATAATATAATATTAATTATAGCAAATTTTGAAATAATAAATCTAATGGCTAAAATATTATTTACAGCTATGAAAAAATAAGTATTTTTTACTAGCGGTTATGCGCGGTTTCACCCGCGTAGTTCCCGTTCCCGTGGGAATACGGGAATAAAATATATGTTACACAGGGATATTCTAGCTTGCCATTGGTGAAAGAATTTTTTAAATCAGTAGTTTTTGAGTTTATTCATAACAAACATACAAAAATACAAATCTTTCCTCTTTGTTATTTTATTATAGAAGTATAGATAGATCATTATAAATAAACTTTGTACTACACATTTTAACATTTATTTATACTCTTCTATACGAGTAGATGCATAATCATACAAATCCACTTATACAAAATACATTCACGCCTTATCCCCGAGGAAGTGTGCAGACGTGCTCCATTCCTCTTTTCTGCAGTATATTTTTCATTATATTATTCCCAAAAACATAAAAATAATATATGTGAATAGCTCACTATCCATGATAAATGACGTAATTCTACTGCAATCGTGCGATTTAAAATTTGATCTCGCTATTAGCAAGTGAATGACCGAAACGAGTGATCGCCAAAAAACGGGAGCAAATCATACAGAATGGTGGTCTATGGTGAATTCGTTTACTCATAAGCACCCTGAAACACAGTTCAGTGAAAAAGCTAAATTTGTTAGCTTTTTACAAGCTGATCAATTGGAAAGGTACCCATATAATTTTTTTATTTTATTTTAAGTGGACTTAGAGATCTGTTACACAGACACATCTTTAATTCTAATATAAAATTAGAATACGAGTACGTCGAGCACAACGAATATTTTTTTTAAATTCAATAAACAATATTATATTTTATTTTCCGAATCTAAACTTTTATTAAAACACAGATAGTGTTGCGTTTTATAATATAATAAAAATACTGTGAATCGGTACAATTTTTTGTTTGATTAGAAATCATCGTCTAGAATCTTAAACCATTATAAACAAATAGATAACAAAACTCATAAAAAACAATATATGTCAATTTTAAAATTTAATTTATTAGATACTAAAATAGAAATATTTTTCCACAGTTACGTAGAAATGTTGGTTTAAAAATTCGTACCTATTTGAATTTTACCATTCGTTTAGTAATAAAAATATTGGTTCATTGATATTTTAACAACTAAATTAAAACAATTTACCTATTAACAAGTCTAAAATAGTGTTATTATACATGTTACTCTATATGAAGACTGTAAACAATTCAAGAAAACCTTTAAACGTATAATCTGAATAAATTAAATATTTAGAAAAGGCAATATTTGATATTAAACACATATATAAGTACATAAGTCGGTACCTGTTTTTTTTAGTTTGTTTTCAAGACTCGCAAATAGATAGATCACGACTAGAAGCGCTAACCAGAGTAGAGTGATATATCGTAAACACTTTGCATACTTATCACTTTATCAATAGCTACATCAATAAATATTTCATCGGTGGACCGTTTGCTGGCCACTGAATGAAGTCTCGATATAAATGTCAGGATACGAAGTGAACTCTTTGGCATTATGGTATTTTTTTAAATACATTAACTTACAACGCCTGATAATTTGTAGTAGATTCAGTGTTTACGTGCAAATGCATTTTTTATAACAGAAATAGGTTTCATAAAGCATTCTTGAAGAGCAGGTAGTTTAGTACATTAGGCAGTACTTACTTACTTATTTTATTACTTACAAAGTAAATTGTATATACAAGAAGCAACGAGTGTTTAAGTTGTCTTCTTACTTAAAATACTTATTTGTCGGTGGTTTTGTTTACGTAAATCACTGCGAGTTTCAGTGCAGCGACACAGCGGCTCAGGTGCGCCGCACTCACGCAAATATTTTATGAAAATACCAGAATGTTAGTACTAGGGATGTACCTTACATCGATAAGGATCTATTTCATAAGTAAAATGTCGATTTAAACGATACTCTGCTATCTTTATAGAAGTTAAGTAACTTCAACTACTCAATAACAAAACAATATTCGCTTAGCGTCAATTGTTTTTAACGTTAACTATTTTTACTAAACCATGAAACCAAATTATGAAGTACAAAGTATAAAGAGCCACGTTTGAATGTAGTCGTGCTTAAAAGTGTTCCGTATACCAACCGCAATTTGCAAAGAAACATGATTTTATTTCTAGAAAGTAACTTTACTGCACCGATCAAGCTGCAATGCCTGCAATCTACCGTGGGCGACCTATTACAATAGATAATCCTATTGCTCTCCGATTACGTGGTTTGAACGGTTTACATTTTTTAAATTACTCGCAATACGGTTAAAGAAAAATATTCGTAGAGACAGGACAAAGAAGTGAAGATACAAATTGTCTATACGTTTTTTCATAATTGGTACAGAACACTAAAAAAGCAATTAAAAAATAAATTATCCTTTATCGAGCACAGCGTAGTCGTGACTATGAAGGGGCGTCGTCGGCGCTGCCGCATCCTACAGCCAAACGGTAAACACTTTGCTGTAATCTCGAGATGAGAAAACTTTCAGTTCTCTTAATTTAGAAACTTATTCAACAACCTAACAACCTTAGAACGGACCGCCCGGCGGACACAACACAAACAAATTTACCTACCTACTCTCTAACTCTTTTTCTGTATTGTCATTAAATATACTGGACATTTTCGCGTGGTTATTGATCTCGAATACGCACTAGAACGTAAGTAAAATTTCTAAGTTACTATTAGGAGTAAAGTGGAATTTGACATCAACAAAACAATCGTTAAAAGACAAATGTGAAGTTGTAAACATAAGGCGGGGAAATGGAGGAGCCGTTGAAGTTTTCTCGTTTCGCACATCTCATAAAATAGCTTCCGAGTACCTACGTCTTGATTGAGCAAAACTTTGAAGTTGACCACCACCAGGCTGTAATCAAAATTCATTGAGCAAACGTCTCTAAATTTATTTTTGTAGGTCAACCAAGTTGTTAGTGTTACATGACCAAAAACTAAGATTCAGTTTTCTCTTAAAGCTGTAAATGTATTTATAGTTTTTTTTTTGGAAATTGTAGGGATCAAAGATACATTTCGAAATAAACATTAATCAATAAGATTTATTCATGACTACCCCAGAAAAATGAGTTCTTAGTTACTGGCCGTGTAACCCTAACAACTTTGTTGACTGTACCCACATTAATATAAAGAATCCAAAAAAGACTAGCTAGTGACTCCACAGACTGGGCGTAATTAATCTAAGATATCTAATAAACCATAGTATCCTGATACGAAGATCTAATGTGACCGCTCAGAAATCAATACGAACACATCAATTTAATCAGCTATTAACAATATGAAGTGAGCTGCTCAAGTGGAGCGGACCCTAGAGATGAGCAAACAGACATTAACTGATAATCGGCGTATTGCCATGTAATGCATAACCTCTTTACACGCCTTGTCTGCAAACAATTTCATATCTTAGTGTGAGCGCGTCTTCAATAGGTACAGGTACTTACAGCCTGTTTCCTTCGGGTTACGTTTTATAAATGGCAAAATAAAATAAAAACATTTGCTCCGAGCAATTTGAATATTGTGTCAATTCAATTACCTACGCTGAGCCCTCAACTGCCATTCCAAAGATTAGAGCAATGAAAAAACATTCCAGGAAAAAACCTAGCAAACATTTAATCGACAGGTGGGTGGGATACATTTTGCTAATGGATAACTCTTGATTTGTGCTAAGTAATTAATGTTGGAATTTATTTTCCCATCATTCTCTATTAAAAATATTTCTTTTAGTGTTGAAATAAATATTTACAGGGGGTAACTCTAGTAATACCTACATAATATGTGATAGTATTACTAAACTATAAATCAGATATTGTATATTAAAATACAGACTACTTTTTACCAGTGTAATATTTAGATGTGTAATAATGATAATGACTCATATTATTAAAAAGCTAACCTAATATTTATCCATTAGTTTTAACGGTGATGATGTCATGAATGGTGAGCTTAGCTGCAAATCGGGTGTCATTTTGGTCGTTTGGAAACTGTCTGTTGTTTTTTAACGAGGTCGGAAAATAATGGAAGTGATTCTGTCTTAGATGAGCCTGAATACCCGAGCACTTAGCGAGCCGACCGAGTCGCGGCCAGGCGTCACCGTCACAGACATGGACACAGTGCAGGAGGAGAACGATAATGACAGGTACGACTATGACGTCATAAATTGTGAAAATATTTGGTGAAATTATGGTGCAATAAAGTAATACAACGAGGACTAAAAAAAATTTTCATGTGTGTGTTGGTCGTTAAAAAGTTTTCCATCACTTGTTATGGTAAATGCATTTATTTTATCCTAATTTATATTAAAACTATAAAAAATATATACGTCAAAATATATAGTTTATGTAAGAATTATTTCTCCCTATTTACGGTGGGCTCACGTGGGAGATTATAGCCCTAATTCCTCATGTGTTAGGAAAGACCTTTAGCTCAGCAGTGGACGAGTTGATGATGAATTATTTGTACACCACACTAACCTGGTTGTGTGTTAATATTATAGATCCTGCAATATGTTATTACCTTTTGACAGAAATAAATGATTATGATGATGGTTATGATTATAAGTAGCATTTTCTCGAGTTATAAGTACCTAGTTCACGATCTAAAATGAGAAACGCCTACCCCTAAGATTTGTCCTCAAAATTAAATCCATAAAAAATATCAAAATCGGTTATTCTATTATGCCGAAAAAAGGTAAAAAACAATAAAAACAAACAATCAGACTAGAATTAGTTTAGGTATAATATTCAACCAAAGAGTAGGGAAAGGAATTTCCTTAGATTTGAATTGTAGGGACACATTATAGTATATTTGAATACATTATCAAACCACATCACACGATCACAATATTGCACAGTTATCTAGGATTTGTTGTACAATGAACGTCAAAAACTACGTGAATTGAGCATCTAAACACAATTAAAAGTCTATCTCACCAGCCTATCAAAGTTGCAAAATAAAAAAGGCTATTCTTTTTACAGACGCGGGAAATGAATATGTCGCGATGGAGGACAGTAGACACTCGTAATAAACAAAAAGTTGCACATTTAATTAAAGTTTCTTTTAAATTGCTCATAGCTCTCATAGCTCTGTTTCAATTCTTATCTTTAACAAGGATTATCTTTTTATTATACCCATTTCTCTCTGCAGATATGAAGTATGTATATAACCTTAATTTATTTTATGACAGAAAATGAATGCAGATTAAAATGAAGGACCATAATTTGCAAAAAATATTATGTTCACTTGAAAGATGTGTGTATTCTTGATAATAGCATAATACATCAATACTAAGCATATCATAGGTTACTCCATTAAATTTTATGTGCTGCATTATTTTTGAACACATTTTTGTCTTGAATATCCGCATCCAGATAGAATAGTATTCTGTATTTTGATATTCAGAATTGAATCTGTGAGAGGTGAGGATATAACGAAGCTTTGAGACCCATTTCCGGGAGACGAATGCAGTTTTAAAAGATTTCATTCCGGAACTTCAGTCTGGAGCCAATACAATATATTATTGCGTTCTATTTATCTAAATCACAGGGTGTTCGAAGAATATGTAAAGTAAGTAAGTAACAACTCTTTATTGTACACCAATAAAAAATATGCAACAAGTGACATAGTGATACAAAAAAGTACAATGGGTGGTCTTATCGCTTTAAGCGATTTCTTCCAGACAACCTATGTTATAGTTCGTAATCGTTTTTTTGTGTCTACCTATTAAATTCAAAAACTCATTAAACTTCATTTGTTATTTACACTCAATTGTTTTATTTATTTCAAATTTAAAAATGCTAAAGACGGCTTACCCATAAATTCAATTATTTTAACCCGTTTCAGTCGGCAGGCAAACAACCTAAACTTAAAGCAAGCAACTATAATATTTATAAGAAGGTCTCAATTTCCGATTTTGACAACTGAACAAGATAATTCAATTTCATCAAATATACATTTATGATTTTATGAAAGAATGTCTTGTAAACGTCAAAATTTTGTTTTACTTTTGCTACACTGGACTTGCTATATTTTGTATCGAGGGACTAAACGAGGCCATAATATACCAGAGGATGAAACCGAGGGTAATGTTAAGTTGGCGTTTAGTCTCGAGGTGCAAACTGTACTTTTCACTTTGAGTGGGAAAAAAATAGTCAATTTAGTACAAAGGAGACGTTCCATTTTGGGCCTGCACATTGTACACCAGCGTGAAAGATAGAGAAAAAAAACTAGTGATTATCAGAAAAATATTTAAAAAAAACATTTTCATCTATTTAACTTGACGAAAGTAATTAAACTTCAATGGATCCGCATGAAATCATATTGCAATAATACTATCTCAACTTCTTAAGTCCAATTTCCATGTTATTGTGAATAAGTCCGACAAACATCAAAATAATGTGAATTGCCATTTTACCGGTCAGGTCTCAATTTTTTTTTCGGTCGTCGCGATGCCAATTTAATGAAAATTTAAGTTTATTGCACAACGCAACTAGACAAATATGAGCAAAATCATGAATAAAACTATAGTTATATTATTCATATTTATCTAAAAAAAACTGGTATACATGGTGCAGGTCCAGTCTCCACACATTCCTGAAACGTCTCATTTATTTAAAATCGAACAAATTTACAAGAGGTCAGTTTTTTCTTCTAAACTTGTCACAGATTTACTACCTAATCTGCGAAGAGATTTAAATCTCTTTGTTGATTAACAGTTTAAAATCTTAGTTTAAAATACATGGCGGCAACTTTGTTTAGTACAGCGGGCTGAAATGTGCCGCTTTCCGCCTGGAGAGATAAAAATAATATTTTGATGTGCTTAAATGAAAATAAAAAAAAAGCAAGCTTTTTATTTTTAATAAATGTAAAATAAATAAATATGCGTATTGCGTATATGCGTATTTTATGTTATTCGGCCATTACTCTATTAGAGCTTCTTTCATTTCACATAACGTGATTGGCGGTGTATAGTATACGTGTGTGATACCAACTTCTTCAAAATAGGCAAACACTATCTGGGTGAGGCCGAGAATTTTTCCACTTTTCATGACCTTCAAAGAAACCTTCTTGTTTTTCATAGAAAGTTATAAAATAAAGATTTCCTTGATTTTTTTTTAAAACTATATGGTCTTTATCTAGCTTGGCCAGTTGTCAAAGTCTCAATATTGTGGTACACAACCGTATAAATTGAAGAATCTCATTAAAAAAATGGGAAAAAATGGGAAAAACCGCCGTGCTTTTTGGTACCCTGCGCACTTTCGAGGATAATAAAAAAAAAGAACTGAAAAAAAAAAAAAGAAATGTTGGTCAATTATTATTCCTACGATAAAAGCATATAAATCTACGCAAATTATAAGAAATGCTTGTAACTATAGCTCTTTAATATTGTCATTTTACTAATTTGTATAATTGATTGCGATATCATACTATTGCGCGACTTTTGTTGCGCAACCAATATTTAATTACAGTTTGTTAGTCACATTTCGTAGATTTATGTTCTTTTGAAATGGCAACACCGATGCGTCTTATCTATGGAAGCAAACATGACAGGTGCCATATTGAAAAAGATATTGTGTCAAACTTGTGGTGAAGTGCAATGGTGGGTGGTATTTTAATAGAAAATATTTATAAATTGTGGAGTAACGCTTGTTTACTTTTGCGCGTTTTTACTTTTGCGCTACTTTTTCGTCACTATTGCGCGACCAGTTGCGAAAATATTGCATCACTACTACTGCGCTACCAAAATAAGGTCGTGGTACACTAAATTCAGAAACATTGCACATTTTTTTGCGTTTTATTTTTAGATTCTCTTGGAAGTATACCTACCTACTGTTATCCTACTAATATTATAAACGCGAAAGTTTGTGAGTAGGTGTGGATGTGTGGAAGGATGTATGGATGTTAGTTACTCTTTCACGCAAAAACTACTGAATAGATTTTAATGAAACTTTACAATAATATAGCTCATACATCAGAATAAAACATAGGCTATTTTTTTTCTTGACGTGCGTTGTGGTAGGGTAGGGGTAGTGTAGGGGTAGGGGTAGGGTAGGGGTAGTGTAGGGGTAGGGGTAGTGTAGGGGTAGGGGTAGGAATTTTATTTAATTTTTCACCCTATACACACAACTTCAAGTACCTAGTTTTTGTGGCTCGGTATACTCCAACCTTTATAATTTTGCACGACTATTTTACGATACTACTTTTACGTCACCGTCACGCAATCTTTTGCGTCACTGCTGCGTCATTTATGGCAAAATTCGCGGCCTCACCCATCTGAGCTGTATGCGGGCGGGCATTGTCTTGCATAAAAACGTCATTCTCGCCCATGTCCACTAATAATGGACCAACATAGTCATTCAGAATTAAGGTGACATATCTTTCAGAAGTTAAAGTTAGATTTTCTATCACCACTATCTCAGTGCGACTTTCGGAAGAAGTTTTAGCACATTCGTGAACAGAACCTCCGTCGTATGGTACTTTTTATTCTTTACAGGCTTGGTTATAGTGCTCTCCCGGTCTTCTGTACACTCTTTTCCTCCCATCGTGCTTGTATAAACATAATCTAGACATGTCTGAAAACATAACTCTTGACTAGTTATTCAGTGTCCAATTCTAGTGTTCTCTACCATCACTCAACCTTAAGTTTCTGTGGTGTTTTTCTAGTTTTGAGCCATGGGCACGACTTAATGGCTTTGAGTTTGCTTTAGCCAGGCGCCTCGGCGCCGCCTTACTGTATCCGTACTCAGATTGCTTCCTCCAGCTCGTAAATGAGCATTCTTGACTTCAACAGCCGTAACCACCACCTTGTTCGACCTGTTCCTGGTCTTCGAAGATTGGATCCAGTTTCATGGAAACGCTGGAGTACTCGCTAAACTGTAAAAAGAGTCACACCAACAGTTCTCGCTGCATTTCACTGACTGTGCCCATCTTCAAGCATTGTCAGGATCCTGGTACTCCTGGTTCTTCAGTGGATAACGACATGATTATTTCGGAATAATAAAATTTATAAGGCAGAGATACCATATTTATAACTTTTTTTATTGCAAAACTAAAACAAACGCGATAAAAATTTATTTGAATTTTTTTTGGTACAATTCAAAAACGACCATTATTTTACATGTAAAGTTTTTTATACAATTATCAAAAATAAATAAAAAGGTTTTAAATATAATTTTATGTCTTTATTACATAAAGCTAGGTATGTTACTTTTGTAGATATTGAAGATTTTCTAATCGACCCCTTTTCTTTGCGGTCGAGTGTAGTTGTAAGAATCACTACAAAGAGAGAAATTGAGAAAAACTATTTTCAAAATCATATGATCAACATCATCACCAGATTTAGGGGGTACCTGCCCTGAGAGACAGTTTCAGGGTGTGCCAATAAAATAACAATAAAAAATTTCTCAACAAAGCAACTAGCACACAGCGTACGTTGTTCTATTCATTTGATTTTAAAACACCCCATTGGTTTTTGAACACATTCTAAGGGTTCATTCTTAAATACGCTGCGAGCAGCGCAGCCAGCTTCAGTATGAATGATTGAGGAGAAGAAGGGGGGAAGAAACTCCTCAACACATTCTATTAATTAATTCTCACTTAATACTAAATTGGGTTTTTGGCTATTTTTCGCTGTCGTATTGCGCTGTGCTGGAGGAAATCTGTTCCAAGCATCATTGTCATTGTATTAGTTTATAATACGCCATTTTGCAAAGTACCTAGGTACCTACTTGTTTAACATTGCAAGAATTTTAATTTAAACTAATTTTTATAAACTTTTTTTCTTCTTCTTCTTCTCGGAGTAAAACAAATTTAAAAAAATTAGGAGTCCTGATTCTACGTAATAACCAAAATTGTTTTCTTCCAAAAACTTAGTTATTCAAGAATTTTTTTTTTATAGGATTTATTCTTTCAGATCGTTTTTTGAACAAAAATTTATTTGCAAAAGAGGGGCTTGATCAATTGTCAATGCCGAATAACGCATAATTCGTATTTTTCTATTGTCTGTAAACTGTCTGTTGTAATAATGTGTATAAAATAAATTTAGGCCTATATTTTCTTTAAAAAGCAGTTGATCAATTACAGCAAAATATTTTTTTTGTCCTACAAATACATTTATATTCTACCTATTCATTCAAAGAGATTAAAATATAATAGGACATAGAGGGGGCATTGGGAATATTTTCATACAAAACTTTGAAGCATGTTTGAATTTCAAGCGTCATGTTAGTTAGTATGAACGCGAGCTGTCATTCGGTCGAAATTGTACTAGACCTATTCCACTTGGAATAACATTTGGCTTCAAATTTTCCTCGCTTTGACCCTCGATGCCCTATTATATTTTAATCTCTTTGTATTCATTCAAAACGACCATCTTTGACTGCTTCTTCCGAACACTCCGTATATATGCAGATGGATACCTACCAGCAGTAGGTATGTATCGCAAGAGCATTCCCAAGGAGAGATTTGGGCGCTGAACGCTTCCACAATATTTATGACGTTTGATAGACTGCTTTGTGTCGCTGTACTCAGATTCAAACACCCTCACAACATGGAACCGTCTGGCATGGCCACCTCTACCGCTCTACTTTATTGCTAGCTACAACCGTTTTTATAACATAAATAGAGTATCTATATCTACAACGCGTAAAAGAATAAGCGCAATTTTTCATACACCCCAATTAGTACATTATTATTTAAAAATATGATGCCTCTGTACTTTAGTCGTGGCTTACCAATTTTCTGAGAGCAATAATAGTAAGTACGATTTCCATAGATAGCACTAAATTCAGCTATGCAACTTGAAAAAAATAACACAATATTAACAATATCTGAAATCGATAAAGTAGTGGATACTGAACAAACTGATTTCAGGGATTGCGCTTATTCTGTTACATATTGGAGAATATGAGCTTGTAAGTAGTAACAATTAGATGTCCCTACGAAAGTAAGTCACTTTCTCGTTTTTGTCTCCGCTTTGATCTCCGATGAGGTAGGGATACGTATTGTTCCTTTCTTGGAATTAGGTACAAATTTTTCACCAGCATATTTTTCGGACACCTAAACGTGACGGATGGTGAACCTGTCGCCGGACTGAGGTACTGCGCTGCTACACAAGCCTCAGAAACTGAATTTTTAGACTTGAGGGTTTTTCACGATGTTTTCCTTCACTGTGCGTTCGAGCTAGTGATAAATATGTACGTCAGTTTATGAAAAAATAACAAATGTCTGTCGACTGAAAAAATATTGTGAGCTTTTATTCTGTGTAAAATAACGAGTTCAACATAATTAACTATTACACTTTTCCAATGCATAAATTACAATAGATAATGGCGTAACTACATATTTGGTGCAATTTTGCAACTAGTGGGATGCCGGGCAAATAGTGGCGGTTTTGGTTACGCAATATGACTATTAGTTGGACGAGTATTCTATAGAATTTATGTAGGGTATTAGAATTTTTGTTTTAGAGGAGAGGTAGTGAGTACTACCAACCCAATTAATCTTAGGTGTCGTAAGAGGAGACCAATTCGACTCTGGTGCTTAGGTACTGCATGCATAACGCCTCGGTTCCGAAGGATGGCACAGCATTCCCAAAAAGAATAGTCGTAGGCAAAGCGGCCAACTGCAAAAAAACATTGTTTATGGTTGAATCGCCGACCCCAAACAATGAAAAGTAGTTAGGAATGATGATTATTTCTTTTCATATCTCATACTCGGAAAGTAGTGTATGTTTGATCTGAGTACCGGGTCGGAAGCGATGATTCCCACCACAGAGAGATTCAGGGCTGTGATTCCCGCCCTCGGTCGGGAAAGACTCATAGTAATTGCTTCCGGCCTTAGGGCGGGAATGAATTTAAAAAAATAGTACTACATTTGGCAAAGACGTTTAAAGAAAAAGTTTCTCTATGAAAGAGAATGACTTTCTTCCAACCTCTTTGGGTACTTAGTAGGGATACGAAACTTTTTACATCAATTAGAATAAGAAAAAAAGGTGCGGCCTTGTGATTGTAGGTATAAATGGGCGGTACGCGTTCCATATTTAAAATTAAAAAAAGAGTAATAATTTGGAAAGCTGTTCCGAAATTCAAAATCTTGTTTTTCATCGCCACTAATAAGCACAGAACACTATTACTCGGCTCAAAGTACATATTATTATAAAGAGAAAGGATTTGTATAATATTATTTTTGTAATGTTATTTATGTTAGGTACTCTATGATGTAGTATTCAAAGACGTTTAAAAAAAAAGTTTCTCTTTCTTTCAATCTCTTTGGTTGTATTGTTGACAATTTTGTTTTTTTTTGTAGGTATTAGTATTGCGTTTTTGCATGTTTGAATTTTTGTAAAATTGTAATTTTTTTTTGTTTACTTTCCTTGAATTCGAAATGAAAAGTAGAGTGTTTAACGCGGGTGGAAGTTATCAATTCCTTCCGACCCTTGTATAACAATCTACTATTTTGTAGGGTATATATATATATATATATTATATTATATTAGGGTAGGTTCTTTTGTGCAATACTCAATTTAATTATCATTACATTTGCATAGTGATGAATCCTCGTACTCGGACGTTGGCCGATTGCGCGAGCGAACGGCGGCGATGCTCGGACCGAACACGGAGCCTCTCATCACGCATGCGCATTCCCAACCCAACAGTCGCAGGATGTCCAATGACTTGGAGGCCAAATTGGCGGCTAACCTTAATACCAGGTGTGTATTCCGAGCTTAATACCCCCATTCTATGAAGAGCTGAATACCCCAATTCTATAAATTCTATAAATTCCAAAGTCCTGATGTTATGCGAATATTAACTCATAAATTGTATCCAATACATTGTAAAAATATTCATTGCAAAATAGCAACTTAACTAAATATGTTTGGTTGGTTCCAAGACTCATGCGTCAATCACCTCTATCGAGCTGTGGCGAATTTTTTTTCTTTTTATGAAATGACATCTGTTATACATAAGGGACTATACTAAGGGAAACTAGAAGTTTAACGAACTACTATCCCGTTACCAGTAGAAATTTAATTAAGAAATTAACTATAGATTCTTCCTTAGGCGACCGTCAGCCATCATTGCAGCATTCCGCCGTCCGTCGCAAGCGCTGGCGTTGTGCGCGGCAACACAGAAACGGTTCCTGTCGGAGTTGTCACCGCACTCCCGCGCATCTGTCGCCTCTACCAGCCACGAACACCCACCTTCTGCCGCTGAAAGTATGGGACAGTAAGTTGCTTCGAAAGGTCCATCACGTTATCTTCATAAACTTTTACTAAAATTAAATCTACTAATAAATTGTAATAAACAGGAAACTCTGGATCCACACATGGTTATTTAGTCACAAAAAAGGCAGAGCCGGCAGCGTACTAAACAACTGATAGAAATACTCAAATACATTTATACACCCAGACACGTAATCAACAGATAATAATATGTCCCTATTGTTCATACATCATCATCATGGCAGGAATCGAACCTGCGACATCGGACTCTGAAGTCGGGGTCATTTAGTGTCACTACCAATTGAGCGAAAAAGTTCATCTGAATTCTGAATATAGATCTTTGCCCACAAAATATACAGTAGTACCTATAATTTATATGACGGAAACGAGTACATGTTTATATACAAAGATAAAATATGGGTAACTAAATTCAATTTGACGGGCCTGTTGGCTCAGTTAGTAGTGACCCTGCCTTTTGAGTCGGAGGTCGCGGGTTCGATCCCCGCTCGGGGCCAACATTTGTGTGCATGAACATGTCTGTTGGCTTCGTGTCTTGGTTCGTAATATCTAGTTAAGTATGTCTATCAGTTGTTTAGGGCCCATAGTACAGGCTCTGCCTAGTTTGGGACTGGATAACTGTGTGTAAATTGTGTCCCACAATTTATTTATTTATTATTTATCGTAACAGCATATTTTTGAATATTTTGAAAGCCTCGTTCATACATAAATCATGATGAGGCAGTCGGAGAGCACTCGAGTCACGTCATCGTCGCCCTGGCCCGTGTCCGCCGCATCTGCGCCCGACGCGGGCCATCTTTGCTGACAGATGTTCAGCCGACCGCAACGCGAGTCACACTACTTGTAATATTATGGAATCTCTACTTTGTATATATAAAGTCGCTTTCCGCGTCTTTCTGTCTGTATATCCTCTAACTCCTTCTGAATCACGCAACGGATTTTCATGCGGTTTTCACTAATAGAAAGATCGATGAACAAGGAAGGTACATATAAACCGAAGTGAAGCGAGGACGGGTTGCTAGTTTCTCTATAAATACTCCTGTGCTACCGTTAAAATTTCAGTTTAAATTTTGATGACGACTCAAACAAGAGTTTTATTAGCAAAAGAATCTTGAAGACAACTGTTTTGTAAGCAGTTATTTACTGCACTCGTTGACAAAAAAAAAATCTTGTCCATAGTTACTGTAATATAAAATATAATTTTTATTACATTTTACAACGCAGTTTGTTCGTATCTTTTCCCTTCCATACTACAAGTACCAATAAGGTCGTCTGTTGTCATCATAGCTGCGTTGTGAGTAAGCAGAAACTAAGAGACCTATTTACCGGAGCTGAATATTGTTCAGTTGGATAGCGTCATGCCGTCCGCATTATAATACCGACAATACGCGCCTACGACGCGTCAACGGCATTCAAAAGCACATCCTTTATTCCTTAATAGACAGGTTGACAATGCCTCGAGCTTACAGTACAAACGCCTCTTGGTCTATTTATTAAAAATATGAAAATGTATTTATTTTTTACAGAACCTGACATTGCATTAATCCTTAAAAAATTACCCTGCGTATACCTCTCTTGCCTTATCAATACTTTTAAAAGCATAAAAAGCTTATATGTATTGACATCTTTCCACGAAAACAAATATTCAAAAAGTGATTCTAAGCAGGCACCTTAGCCCCATGTGGGCTTACGAGTATATGACCACAAGGGGCTCTTTAACCTATATATTTAGGAAAAACTCATGTCGGTTAATCTTCTTAATCGACGCGCAATCAACCTCGTTCGTGTAATCTCTTTCACACTGCCCATAATGATGGTGTTTGACTGTATTGAAATTAAATTGCTACATCATTAAAAATACTGTCATAAAACACTGCCGATAATATCTTTAAATATTAATTTTATTAATTAGCTTTTAAATTAATAAAATAAATTAAAAACTAGCAATTGAGTAGTAAAAATGATGACGTCACAGCTCAGTACATGTTACAGAGTTATGTTTCGTTTGACAGAGCATAATAAGTAATTCCTTTGACTAGGCAGTCAAATACCCTATTGAATTTAAATTTTGTATTTACAGTGACGCTTTAAGTAAGGCCTTATCTGCATTATACGCTAAATTGCTGGTAGTTCTCGGGTTGGCCTTTCCTATAACAGAGGTCATTGCAAAGGGTGTGCCGGGTGGTTATTATCAGGTACAAAATTTGTCAATTTATTCTAAAAATATAAAAGACTAGCAGTGTCCTGCGGTTTTACCCGCGTAGTTCCCGTTCCCGTTGGAATGCTATGCCTATAGCCTACGTGTTATTCGGATGTATAAGCTATACATATAACTGTAAAGTTTCATCAAAATCCGGTCAGTATTTTTTTCGTAAAAGAGGAACAAACATCCATATCTACATCCATACATCCATCCATACAAAGTTTCGCGTTAATAATATTAGTAGGATAAATGCTTACGCCTATATCTCGAGGGCGTAGGCAGAGGTATTCCATTTATGGAAATGCTTACTTTTCACCTGTATATTTTTTGGGCCCCTAAACGTGACAGGTGGGAAGCTGGACTGGGATGTTGCATGCCTCAGAATCAATTCTAAAACCTAGAGTTTCCTCACGATGTTGGGCTTCACCGTTGAACTAGTGATAAGTTCATACCCTTGCCACGATTCGAACTAGAGCATTAGAGCTGGGCTCATTAACCATTACTGCTATCTTCGATATCTTGAAATATTGATAAATCGCTATCTCATACTATGTCTAAAACCTCTTTATTTTTGCAGGGATTTTATTTATACCTTTATTTGGTATCGGTAATGTTTGTAGTATTCCAATACGCAAACTTAATGCGACAAAAGGCTGTTAATATGATCATTCATGACTTCGGTAAGAACAAATACCATCTAATATTACAACTAGTATTTTAGCTTGTTTAATACTATTCGAAAATAAATTAATGATAAGTTCCTGGAAACCATAGTATCTATCTATGCAAAGAATAACATTTGCCTACTGTAATTAGCCACATTTGCTTAACAAAATGCGACATTAAAATCACATCTTGTTTGCATAATTGCGACTGCAAGGAATATTTGCCTTCTTTTAGTTTCCATTTAATCTTTAAAGCCAGTACGAATACAAAAGTCTCGAGTTTTTAGAGGGCACTAGGCAAAATTGTTTAAGATGGGAATTACTTTAAAACTATGGTTTACATAATTAGCATTACAAAATATCTTTTGCGTCATTGTTATAGTAAGTAGTTTTTTTACTATTTACCATAAAATATTTATTTATTTATTGCAGAGCTATTTGTACAAACTTGACAATAAAAATAAATGAACACAGAATATTATTTTTAAATCCATCTACTTTACCTAGTCACTATACCTATTATTCAAATAAGTATTGCTTATCTACTAGCTTCACTAGCTCTTAATTGTTACATGGTTGTGGTATCCTGGTAACTAATAATCAACTTTTCAGCAGAGGATAAAGATGACAAAACTGGAAAAACAACACCCGGAGATAAACCTAAAAAGAAAGAAACACTATCCCGTTACGGTAGTTTCTATCTGAGACTCGGCGCTATTGGTAAGTTGATACTAATTAAATTCAACGTATTTATAAAACGTTTCAATTACCTTTGCATGTATTAGGTATTAATTAATGATGTTTTAATTGTATTTGTGCCAGCTTTCGGCATAGGTTCCATGGTGTATAGTGGACTAGAATTTGGAGAATATTTCGAGATGACAGATCGATGTCGCTCCGTGTTGTCCGCCATCACACCAGCTTTACGAATGACCCTCACTCTGCTACAAATGCAGTTTATCTTTCTCACGAATAAAGACATCGAAACCGGCACACAAAAAATGATACAGCGATTCGGATTCATGCATATGATAGCGACTAACTTATGTGAGTGGCTGTATGTTCTTGTCGAAGAAACGAAGCACGAGATTCACCATTTGGAACATTCAATATTATCTGATACCACTGTTAGTCACAATACTACTGTAGATGTTCCGTGTAGGAGAGCAAACATCATGGGAGCGCTTCTGCAAAACGCCTCACCTTTCTTGTTCCCTTGCACTATTGAGTACTCCCTAATCGTAGCTGTAATCTTGTATGAAATGTGGAAAGAGGTAAGTAAATGTATCAGACGTCGGTTTATGTGTAAAGTTTTAATTGAAGCGTAAAATTATAAATGATTTCGTTTTATAGATCAAGTGCAATCCAGAAGATTTTGAGAGGAAATTCAATTATTCCAAGAATAAATCACGTAATAATTCTGTTACTCCCGAAAAGATTCTACAGCAATTTGGTAATGTATATTTTTTTACTAACAATGGGTTATAAACGTACCGAAAACAACTATATCAAATTAATAAAATAATACTAATTACTGACGGTGCAAAACCGATTATTCTGATATCCTGGCAGACGTCATCCATCATTTACTAACTATCCAATAACGCAGATATTGCAGATAATAAATGCAATCAGTCTAAATTCCGAACACATTTGTGAAATTCCAATAGATCTGTTAACAATTGCCTTGAATGGTACAGCTCAGCAGAACTGTTTCGAGTTCACGATGATTATTATGAGTAATCTAATCTAATGTAACCATAGTCCAAAATGTTGCTGGTCTATACTTACGTAGTTCTTTCGACTCCAATCAAACTGACTAACATTTGCCATACCCGAACTGGTTGTGGCTTTTTCAAAACTTCATTAAAACCATGGAAAAAGATTGGGTTTCTAAAAATGTTTGTAGACGTGATAAATGTGGGGGAGGCACGATCAGGATCACCTAGACTGGCAAAAGATCTTTCCTTTTCACCATGGAGAAGCATTCCACCTCTGTTCCTCCAAAAATATAAATAACTAACTTTGAGATTAATGTTTCCAACAGCGGGTATGTTGGGCGTGGGCTCCCCATACGGCAGCCGTGCGGCTCTGCACCACTTCTCTGTGGACTGCTCACACGCGCATCGCGGCCTCTTCGCCGGAGTCTTGCTCATCGTGCTCACCATCATCTCACTCATCATGTTTTTCGTGCTGGCTCACTCCTCTGCCACTGTCAACGTAATGTTATTGTTATAATACCATCAAAGTTCTGAGACCATCCTCGAACGAATCCCGTTCTGCAGGCGTATTCACGGAGGCTCGACACCGTTTCCATTTGATTCAGATCGAGTGAAAAATTTATAAAAATAAAAATAAAAAACTGTATTCTAGGCGTTTACCACAGCCATGGAAAATTTTCCGAATCCTGATGTCAAATACGACATTCGTTTTCGATACCGATATCTATGAATAGCCCCTATTCGACAGATTTTCCGATTCCGAGTCGAATATCGAATATCGAAGCTCTGTGAATACGCCTGCTGACTAGTGTTCAGCTCTTTATTATTAAGTTCAGGTTTTAACAATTGTGTTTTAATAATGAAACAAAACAACAATTATACCCATCTTATTTACTAATACAAGCCTTTGTCCGCGATTTCATACAGATTCTAGGATGACAAGTAGCGTAATAATATATATTTTGCTCAAAATGCAAATCAATGCCAAATTTCATTAAAATCATTAAAGTTTTTAAGCTTTTATCGATGCATCCGAAAGAAAATTGTTGTAGACTGTCGAGAGAATTTTTTAAAATTTGTCCTTAGAAAGAAACGTTTTCTTTTTCAGGATGCCATATTTCAAGTCAATATTTGCGAGTTAATCCTCTACACGATAACTATATTAGTCTCAGCAACAGCCTTATACCAAATGAGAGCGCTGCCGTACAAAAGGAAGTCTCGAGGTATGGTATAAAAAATATAATTTAGTTTCATTATGGGTTGTTCTAGAGCTAACCCACTATAATTTTTTCTAAAATTAATCATTATTTTGTTAAAACTCACATAACTATTAGCCTTTCCTTACACTTTAATATTAACCAAAGCCAGTACGAATTCAAAGAAACATTAATTATCTTTTAGTTTAATTGTGTAAGAGTAAATCGATTGTATCGAAACTAAATTAAAATGCATTTTGAATTTGTTTAAAAAACCAAAACACCTTCAAAATGCATTTTAATTTTACAATGAAGTACAGTGGTAGGGATAAGTGGAATAAAATCCACTTTCATCTACAAGTACCTAGTTATTAATTGAAACTCTATGTACACTATAAAATTATATACCTATAATAAATACACACTTTATTATCAATTATGTTAATTAATATTATCATTACGTGTTGTCCTTGCAGCTGTGTTATGCCTAGACACATCGCTCCTGATCCTGGCGCAGTCGGGCATGTTCGTCTACTGCATGTTCAGTCTCATCGGCTCCCACCACACGCTGGACACCGTGGAGGGAGCCGGACTCACTGGCTTTTTCTCTGAGTTCTTATCTCTTAACCAGGTACAAGAACAAAATGTTATCTTTACTTTGTAGTGCTTTTGTGACACGCCGCAGATAATCTTGATTCTTGTTTCCACAATTAAGTCCTAAATATCCTTTATTTAGTCATCTCATTCTTTTTTCAATTTTGCAACGGGCGTACGTGATCTGTATGCCGACTCGTACCTACAAGTGACCTCAGGTTCTTCAGTTGTTGTCAAGCGATACGTCCACTGGAAAGGAAACATTACGTGTACAGATATATTGCACGTAAACTCTTACCGCCTTACGTTTGACGCTTCTATCTATGTATCTCTATATATCTATTTCGGTAAATGTAAAATGGGTTATTTTTTTATTAATTTTTTTTCAGACAATAATCCAGTCGCTATTCATAATAGACGCATGGTGGCGCCGCAGCAGCACCTCGGAGCAGCGGCGCAACAAACCCGGCCGGCAGCTCGTCACGTTTCTGCTTGTTGCCAACATGGCCATGTGGGCCATCAACACTCTTGAAAAAGTAGTTATTATTGTGCTATAATCACAAAAACTTAACATAACAGCATAAATCCATTTTTGCTCACCAAGCTTTAGGCTCTACGAGAGTTGAGGTTGTTGAGGGCTAAGCCATTCGTCCAACCTCGTTTCATTAGAGTGACATTTGTTTTAAAAAAATCCTATCACAGACTAATCGGTAGGTAGATCTTATAGAAAATCATAACTTGCTCCCTGCACCTTTGTGAACTTTTGACGATTACATTTTCATACAGAATTAGAAAGAAAGAAAATTATTTATTCTGGTAAACTTACAGAGATATTATTATAAAATCTAAGATATAAAGTAATTTTAAGCTACCAAAAAGGGTCGCTACTCAGCATTTGCTGCAGCAGAAGACTGACGCAGCGCTGATCTTCCGTAGCGCCACAGTGAGTGCACAAGGCAAACGCGCTGTAAACAAAAGTAAACATTAGGTATATGTAATACGCCAGCTATACATAGAAATAGTGACAATAATCCATTATAACTTACAACTAAGTATACCACAGGAATACACAATACCCAAGCAGTACTAATACTAGAGAACAACAATAAATTAATTGATCTGAAACACGGAACAACCACAACATAACTTCAGCACAACCATACAACAAAATTATGAAGAATATTTTATTAAATAACATCTCATTGATCTTTTAAAGCTATAAATTGAATTAATAATGCGAAGACGTTGTCTGTGGCATCGCACACCAGACAGAGCCGTTACTATTCTTACCTAACTACGTGAAAAATTCTTAAAGCTAAGATAAGTAAGTAGCTTTAAGAATTTTTACATTACTTACTACAATGATGTTAAATATAAAAAGACGCATCTTTGACTTACTACCTATTAAGAGAAAAACTTGTTTATATGTATGTAAAAGGTGATCTACTTTTACTTATAAAAAAGCTACACTCTCCGTGTTACATAGTAAGTATATGTATGAATCTCCACATGGGCGAAATCGCAGGGCACTCATCTACTACTTTATAAAACTCCAGACCGAAAATATCTGATCTACATAAGGGATATTCCTTATCGAAAAAAACGGGCGGTTTTGATTTTTCTATATCATTGGTAATAGTTTTTTTGCTGTAATCGCTGCAAGGCGAGGTCATACTCGTTATAAATTTTTAATGTCTTTTTTTTTTGTCAAAATACCATAACAATAGGTACTTGTAATCTTAATTTTATTATACTCACAAATATGACAAAAATTTTGCAAAATCCTATCTTAGTGGATGCCTACACTGTATAAGCTATCTATACCTATGCAGAATTTCAAGTATATATCACATCAGATATATCACAAATCAGTCAGTTTATCATTTTATATATTAGGTATATAGTTAAAATAAAATAGATGATGACCAAAATTATAACAGCATTTATAACACATTTGCTCGTAAAAGGTGTCTTATTTCACCAATTTCAATATCGTATTGTATCTCATTACGCCCAAGTGCGGTAAGTGTAAAGTAAAACGCACGGTTTATCAAGATGCTCCGTCTTAAAACGAACGGTACTTTTTAAAATCTCAGCAGAGTTTTTATGTCAAAAAAGTTGTCAACATTTTATGATTTAAATTAAGTAAGTAAGTAAGTAAGTAACAACTCTTTATTGTACACCAATAAAAATATGCAACAAGTGACATAGTGATACAGAAAAGTACAAGGGGCGGTCTTATCGCTTATTAACTTTGGGAGATAAAATATAATAAAGAAATATTTTCGTACATAATTATTTAATGTAATTAATTTTGACAGTAAATTACAACCAATTAATCTGTAACAAAAACACAAAAATATTAATTTACTTTATTAGTCATACTGGCTGTTTTTTGTGCCTTTGCCTAAAAAAAAATGCTGATGCGCGCCGCGCGCTTTTTCTTAACGCTGTATTGTTTTTATTCGTTTACCATAGTCGGAGTTTTATTTTATTTCCTCGCAAATGTGTTATAAAACGTCGTATGACATACGTGCGCTTTGATAATTACAGCCTCTGCTTACTTGTTACCCTCGCCTACGGCTCGGGCTAGCAATATCGCCTCGGCTGTAATTTTCAACCTACCGCACTTATATCATAATGTACTATTACAGCCACATTAGAAAACAATCTTCGTTTAATCACGCATGTTATGCTTTGAGTATTAAACCAACCGGAGACGCCACTGACAGGCGTTCCCCTCTGCCAAAAAAAAGTGTCGGTCAATACGCATACCTAATAAATACAACTTGTTTTTTTGAGTTCACGGAGTGCTTGGATTGGTGAATGTATTTGTGTGCATCTAGTTCAAGCTAGTGTTTAATTGTTTTGTCAAAAAATGCGTTAGTTTTAACATTATTTGTGTTTGTTTCCTCGTCCCCAGCGCAGAAATTGGCAGACTTTTTTGCTAAGAAACTAGTGCGCGTGACGTCTCCTGTTGGTTTAATACTTCAAGATGTTATGATATATCTAGAGCTCTGCTGATAGGAGTTTCGTGGCCTTATCTTACACACCTACTTTTAGTTTGTACCTTTGTACACAAAGGTCAGGTCTGATACAAATTTTATTTTCGTTACTACGGAGTCGATGATAGTTGCATGATTACATTCATCAGTCCTAAAAATACGAGCTTCGGCCAATGTTTATTATTCCTTAAAGGCCCGTAACTACCTATACCAAGAGTCCGATTTCGCATACATTGCCACACAAATTTATAAATAACTAGCGACCCGCCCTGGCTTTGCACGGGTACAATGCTTATACTAAAACCTTCCTCTTGAATCACTCTATCTATTAAAAAAAACCGCATCAAAATCCGTTGCGTAGTTTTAAAGATTTAAGCATACAAAGAGACATAGGGACATAGGGACATAAGGACATGGGGACATAGGGATATAGGGACAGAGAAAGCGACTTTGTTTTATACTATGTAGTGATGGTCTTGCGTCTAACAAAAGCACCAAACCAAAATGTTGTGTCTGATATAGGAACAGAAAAATTTGTTTAGAAAGACAAGTACGTAAGTGGTTACAATTAAACTGTCTCCAGAACCGAGCAGAGTTCCGGCCAGCCCACCTGGCGTTCTACGGACCCTGGGCTTGGACCATCATCACGCACGTCTCCATGCCGTTGGCCATCTTCTACCGGTTCCACTCCACCATCTGCCTCTTTGAAATCTGGAAGAACAGCTTCAAGAGCAAACCTATATATTTGAATATGGCTTAGCTATTAGGAGAAATGTACATATTTTTTATATAAAATACATATTTATATAAAATACATATTTTTAATAACAGTTGTAAATAATTAATAAATAAAAATAAATAAATAATCTCACGCCTTTCATCCCCGAGGGGGTAGGCAGAGGTATTCCATTACTGGATATACCCACATTTCACGAGATACATTGGACCCCTAAACGTGATAGGTGGTGAGCCCATCGCCGGACCGGGTCTATTTTCACATGTCTCAGAATTAATTCAGAGACCTGCGGGTTTCCTCACGATGTTTTCCTTCACCGTCGAGCTAGTGATAAATATGTACGTAAGTTTTGAAAAACTCATTGGTACATGCCAGGATTCGAACCCGAGCCTCACTGATTTTCGGCCGGCTCTTTAACCGTCCGGGCTATCACTGCTCTTAAATAATTAATAGATTAAGGATAATAAAGATATTTTCTAACTAAAGTAGTGTTTTTTTATGTTGGCAGTAAGTTTTTTTTAATACACTATTGCAAGCAACCCCAGAACACACTTTTTACCACATCGTGTCATCAATATATGGAATGCTCTCCCAGAAAGTTATAAGTGCCCCGTCAGTAAATACTTTGAAAAATAGACTTGATAATCATTTTAAACAATGAATACAAGTGCAGTGATATACACGCAACAGCTCAAGAGCTGCTAGTGTATTAATTAAATAATAATAATTATCGCTTATGAGAACGGATCGCATGAGAATAGATCTATGACGAGACCAAAAGACATTAGGTATAAGTAGTAGTACATTTTTTTTAAGAAGACTAGTTTGATCAAACCTGTTAGATGAATTAGACTGCGTTATTCTGTCACGGTACTCCAGCCCTGAACCATCCCTGAACTATCTTTATTTTCATGTGATAAATGTGTACGCGGAAAAGAAAAAAAAATATTTATGTTGAGATTTCATAGAAAAATTAGACGTGGTTGTAATACCGCCACAGAGAAGGTGCCTTAAAAAATCAACTCACTAACAATAGATATTATATTCAGAAGAAAATATTTGAAAATTACATATCTGTTGAGCGCGCCAGAGCACGGCCAATTTTCCGTCAAGCGTGATGGGCCAATTAACACGCGCTTTGTCATGAGCCTACAAATAACAACCTACTAATTGTTCGCATTAACTGAACTGCTACACAATTATACTCATGAACTGAATACAAGTGTATACGAAGGAGTTTGGTAAAATAATCCTAATAATTTAAATTCATAGAACGCAGCATGGTTACGACAACCTATCAATCAAAAGCTGTAATGAAATTGTGAAGTACATAATTCCACTCATATTATAAATAGGTACTAAGTACTTAGTTATAGTGTAAATGCTTTACTTAGCTTAAGATGTAAATGATGTGTTTGTAATGATGTTAGTCCTAGATTACCTCTCAGACCATGAATCACAGACACAATTGATTTTTAATTGTGTCTCGGTGCCAATTGGAACCGGCGGTTCTTAACTGATTTAATATTTAGGGTACTTTTATCAGCTGCCAACTAATTTTATCACGGGATATCTGATTCTACTCAGCTTTATTTAGCAAAGATAGACAATCATAAAAAAACTAACTAAATGTCATTTGATTCAAAGATTATCTCGAATAGTAGGCCTGCAGAAAGCAAAAAAAATTATGGTAAAGGCCAAACTGTTTTGCCTATATATCTAATAGGCACAAGCATAGATATATAGGCAAAACAGTTTTTTTACGAGAGCAAAACGTCATAGGTAGCCGGAAACTGAACATCTACCTACCTACTTGTTGCTGATGCTGATAGTTACCACAATATTGGTCCAAAATTTGGACAGCAGATGACAGGTTATTTACTTACAAAATTATCATAAAAACAACATTTAGTAGGTATGTCTACACAGCTCTCAATTAGACAGGAGGCAAAAGAAATTGAGATCATACCTTAGTCACACCTCATTTAAATTCTCCATACGTTTGATGAATCACCATAGCTTTATATTTAGTCTTAGCATTGTAACACGTTCTAATAAAAAGATTAAGTATCTCAATCTTGGGCTATATGACGCATAATCTCTGTAAAGATTTTGACTAACGAAAGTGCGGCTTGGCTGTCATTAGCCATTATTATCAAATGTGCTTGACGCTTTGAGCTCACCGGAATGCATTACAGAGAAATTAAAGCCGATAAAATAAAACTATCTGTAATTAAAGATGATAATTTACTACCATTGTCATTACATATGCCGATAAGGAGTAGGGAAGATGTTATCGAAGAAGACATTAAATGGTAAGTCGATTATAGTAATCAACAAATGTTAGATTCGTTTCGGCGCGACAGATACTTACTGTCAGATTAGAGTGACTCTTTTCACTTTCATTTATGTCTGTACAACCAGAAACCACTTATCGGTTTGGTACTACTTGACTTTTGTCGAAAGTATATAATTCAAATATTATATTGCCTACACAAATAAGCCTTAATATTGATTATGGCAAATTATACTTAGATTGAGCCGGGAATGGAACTAATTAAATAAAAAAAACTGAATTTTATGACGTCCATCGAAAGGGTTAATAAAGATCAATTTATTTTAAATAGTTTATATTTCAAATTAAAGGGAAACCAAGAAAGAAAGAAAGAAAGAAAGAAAGAAAGAAAGAAAGAAAGACAATATTTTTTTCAGGTGATTTATTAAAAATCTACTAAGGTAATTTTGAAAATAAAGAAATGTTTTCTTTCTGTAAAATTTGCCACCATCAATATTTAGTGTAGTTACTAGTAGGTACATGGTACATTCCCTCCCACGGGCGGGTCCCACCAAATTAGCTTTTTTTCAACCTGTTTATTTTAAATAAACAAGTGCAGCCAGTCTTCTGGGCACTGTCCCACATGGTTCCTCTTTGGAGGACATTTTTTATCTGTAATTATTATAAATGAATGTATATTTTCTTTGTAAATAAATGTAAGTGCAAATAATTTAGATAAAACCTCTTTGATTCATTTTAAGGAGGGGCGAACCGTCTCCTTCAATATCGTCAGTATCCTTCGATCATGGATGGCTTCACTACCACCCGACGCGGCAGAGCAGCACTAGCCTAGACAGGAAGATACGTCATAACCATCATCAACAACAACATCCGTGAGTCATTCATCACTATCTCGACGGTGAAGGAAAATATCGTGAGGAAACCAGCTAGCCCCGAAAATGGTTCTGGGTTATGTGTAAAACCCGCCCACGATAGGCTCACATCATAGACCTATTTAATAGGTCTTATGGCTCACACGGAAAATCTGCATCTAAATGATCTTTTTTTTTTTAAGTATTACCTGAATTCAAGCTAAATTATTGTACTAATAGGTATATGCAGATATTTTCTTGTATTGAATTTATGTATTCTTAAATATTTAGACCTAATTATCTTACCTTCAAAGTTTAGTTGTATTAATAATGAAGTCCCACAATTTATTATATCTACACTAACATTATACAGGGTGACTTTTTTTACCGTCTGGAAAAAAATGTGGTGTGATAGGTAAGTGTAATAGATTTTTTCTTGCTTAAACTAATATACATTACTCAATTGTAGTCAATAATAGACACTGAGATATTTGAAACAGTATTTTAAAAAGAAACAGGCTCGTAGCATCCATTTATGCGCAATCTACCTACAACCGCCAGCTGCGCGTAGTAGGTACCTACTATGTGTAGTTTTCTAGATTTTGTAAATTGTACTAAACATGACTATATTTAACAATTAATCTCGTGTATAACTTCGGCTCTAGATACCTTATACGTCATATTTTTTTCCAGACGGTAAAAAAAATCATCCAGTATAGAGGAAAGATTAGTATTTTTGTATGTTTGTAACGAATAAACTCAGAAACTACTGGACCGATATCAAAAATTCTTTCACCATTAGAATGCCACACTGTCCCTGAGTAATATAGGCTATATTTTATCCACGGGAACGGGAACTACTAATTATTAATTACATAATAAGCAAAAGCTAATCCAAAAGAGCAGTTAGTCATTTAGTTATTTGCAAAATAGATTTTCACGTAATTGGTAAAATGGGGCTAATTTTATTTCTGTTTCTCGTAGTTTATAAAACTAAATCAATGATAAAATAAGATGCTGCATCGCTCTTAAGGTAGACGTCTAATTAATCGCACGGTGGGGTTAAGGTGTAGGGGGATGCATGCTCGTTAGGAGGCCCGTCTGAAACTGACACCAGCTATGCTAATTACCTGCGAGGACATCTAGTCCTAGCCACCGCCTTCGATGCAGATTTTATGCTGGAATATACCTACGTAAATAAAACTCCCCTGGTAGCATTTTCAGACTGGTTTATTTCTATAAATTTCTCTTCATTAATTACGTTAAAAAAAACCGGCGTCTTTTATCCCCGAGGGGGTAGGCAGAGTTATTCCACTTCTGAAAATACCCACTTTTCACGAGAATATTTGACCCCTAAACTTGATAGGTCGTGAGCCCATCGCCGGACCGGGTCTGTTACACATGCCTCAGAATTAATTCTGAGACCTGCAGGTTTCCTCAAGATAGGTATTTTCCTTCACCGTCGAGCTAGTGATAAATATGTACATACGTAAGTTTTGAAAAACTCATTGGTACATGCCAGGATTTGAAACCATGGTTCACTGATTATCATCATGAGAAGAGAGCTCTTTAACCTTAAGGCTATCACTGCTCTTTCTTTTTGGCGTTGCCCGCACGCATCGAGTTTATTCTCGTTCCCGTGGAAATTTCAAAAAATCCCTTGACAGTGGTTGCCTATGACATATTATAACACACCTACGAGTACATACCAAATTTCAAGTTTCTAGGTGTTATCGTTTCGGGGTAGGTTTCCCGTGGAAATGAGATATTTTCCCGCCGTAAAAATTATCCAGATAAGATGTTGACCCAGTTACTCAGTTATCTCCAAACCAAATTTCATCAAAATACGTCCAGTAGTTTTTGCGTGATGCGTGCACAGACAGACAATAATTTCAAAAATATCTACACTACCGCTATCATTTTGAAAAAATATTTTTTGTACAGACACAGTCTCGTTAGAGTTTTCAAACTCAAGAGTTTTATTATAATAATATGTATCGAAGAAGTTTTCGGAGTTGACTAATTCATCATTTTCGGACCTCAGGTACGTAAATATCCCTTTTGTTGCCAAGTGACATTGTAACTCTGTAACAGGAAGCAAATCATGAATGGTTTATTGACATTACATTACTTATACTCGAATGTCCTTGCAAACAAATCACGAAATGCGATGGAATAGTTGCCGCGGCCTCGTTCGAAAATACCGATGGATATTTTACACTAAACACAAACATTCTGTCATTGACCATCACGAAACGTTTAACTTTTATTGGCAGGGTAAAGGTTAGCTATATTATACTTTATTATAAGTACTTATTAATTAACAATCATTTACATTTGCAAATATAACGTCATCCTAGGTATAGATTCGGGCGAGCCAGTTATATACAGATAATTTATTAAATCTGAAACAATACAAAAGCAAGCATAAAAATTTATGTGAACACCTACCAAGTAAAGTAGAGATATTCTTTGGATGTCTTGCATGTGTGTGCGTCGGGTGTAAGGTGCCTATAAATCTAGTTAAATTTCCTCTGGATTTTCAACTACATGAGTCTATTTACCCATGGCTAACTAAGTCAGAAAACTTTCTCATAACAATGTACAACAGAGGCTTCCAGATGAATCCTAACCTTGCTCCAGTTCTAATAAAACTGCAAACAGAGACCAATTAAGTACCATAACATCAGCAGTCTCCGTTCTACATCTCGCTTATCTTATTTATTCAAAAAAGAGACGTTTTCGTACACTTATAATCCATACATGACGTGACATCGCGTTTTAACAAGATACATGCCGGATATAATATGACATATTTGTTGAACAATAACTTAGCAAATTTTGCTGTAATAATGTTAAGTAGGTAGGTATTTTTATTTTGCCGATGACATTGGAGTGTCCCCCTGAGTACGAGCTGCGGATATTGGTCTGATATATTTCACTGCTTCTCTGGCTTACTTCACCTTTGTTCGGATTCACAGCAACCCTGTTAAATGCTTAATAATTATTTACATACACGTGTGTACAACAAGCCAACGCGCACTACAGTTCACAATTTGCACTGTAAAGACCAACATCTCACTGCGACGTTTTAGTTTGAATTAACTTTTAAAATTAAATCAGTTCCGATTAATTGGCTTCGGTGAGACGTGTTTTAAATATCGGATGCGGGTAGACGTCGGTTTGTCGAAAGCAGTTGATGACGAAAAATAAGGAGAAATCGAGTCTAAATGCGACGAAGGAGTGGCGGGAACGGTCAGAGCCCCTGCTCTCCGTGCCTGAGGATGAAAGGTGAGGCCGCCGGGCGCTTCATTAAACCGACCTCCCATTAGTCGATAAGCACTCAAATAAAACAACTTGTTAGCGATGCGATCCTGCTAGCGTTATTTATTGTCTAGAAGTTCACTTTGTTATTTACATACAATTATTTTTAACCTCTCAGACCATGAATCACAGACACAATAGATTTTTAATTGTGTCTCTGTTCCAATTGGAACCGGCAGTTCTTAACTGATTAATACTTTGATCCAAGACCGTCCAAAACTGTAGGTTAGATTTTAATTACCATTAGGTACATTATCAGTACCCGTCACATATTGATTACGTGATGCAGTAGTTTCACAGCATTTACATTTAATTTGCAACATCATCACTACATAGTATAAAACAAAGTCGCTTCCCGTTTGTCTGTCCCATGTATGCTTAGATCTTTAGAACTACGCAACGGATTTTGATGCGTTTTTTTAATACATACCTAGTATAATTCAAGAGAAAGGTTTATACGTATATAATACTTGCATAATATAGTAGAGAAATACTGATCATATCATATAAACACAAGCGAAGCGAGTCGCTAGTTACGTCATAATCAAAAAACCTGAATAATTAAATATTACATATACCTAACTAAAATCGAAATTATTGAAAAAAATTACACATGTTTGATACCTATTTAGGTACCTAAATCTACGTTAGTTATTGTCAAAGCATTTTTTTAAATGATTACCTAGTTGTAGTATAGTTTGTATTGTTCCAGAGAGCTGCCCCAGCATTCTCTTCCTAGGCTCAGTGTGGTGCTGCCCGTCAGCAGTTGTTCCAGCGCGGATCACATTCCCACACCGCCTCGACGAATTCCGCTCTCACACGGCGAGTAAGTGACCCAAAGACCCAAACACACCTGCAGCAAGTCAGGAACTTAACCACGCCGCCCGAATTATACTACACTAGCTTGGTTTATCTGCATAGTCCCGGTTCCGCGTAGTTTTCTTGCAAAAAAATGATTATTTATCCCACTAAAATATGGGACTAATGTAGCTTTCTATTTATGAAATATTTTTTTAAATCGGTTTAGTAGTTTATTATATTATGGCTATTCAATACAAACAAATGAAACAAAAAATCTATAAGCTTTCGTCTTTGTAATATTAGTATAGAATATGTATGACAGCGGGATGGCTTAAATTCTTTTACTAATGGAATGTTAAATTATCAGTGAGTAACATAGGCTATAGTTTATCCCCGTATTGTCACGGAAACGGGATCTACCTACGGGATCTGCATTTGGTGTGTGCGGCCCTTTAAGATTATCTCAGAGAGCAAATATAATGTATCTTAACATAACATGCTGCTTATATTAAATGTACCTATATGAAAAATGATGAAAGAGGAACATAATTAGATTTCCGAACAATTAATAAAATCTGCCAGTAACAATAGCAATAGTTACAATTGAACAGGGAAATCGCAATTGGGTTATTTGTTTACATTGATTGAAATTCATAAGTCAAGTACCCTTAATGGATTTGAAAATAGCAGTTAGACGTCTACTTGCCTAACACCATCAATGTCTTACCTATCGTGACCTCGCTTGGGAGATCAAAGCCCATACTTCGTCATTGAAAGAGAGTCAATAATAAGCTTATGGTAAATATTAATAGTATTCTTTTAACTCGTCGTCTTTCTATGTTTCTTATTAGGTATAGGTAATCCTTATCTTTTCCTTATTTCGTGGGTTATTTATATCATCAAGCTATGTCTACAAGGGTGAGCAGAAGGACAAACCCAAAAACTGTTTAATGAATTTTGTCGCGGTTATCGATGTTTAAACGCTTAGGACTCATCGTAAGACAAAGGCTATGGGGTGAGCAGAGAAACTCAAAAACTGCTAAGTAGTTTCGACGTTTTCATCCCATTACTTACACGTCCTGAAAATGTATTCTAAGTACTTACGAATCTAAATTCTACACGACTCTGATAGCGCGGGCAACGACTAGTGCTTATATTATAATTTTAGCGGATATTTTCACATTATTACAGTAGCCAATGATACAATGATTTCCAATTAAAATTAACAATTTAATATCTAAAATACCAATTCAGCAAATATCCCCTAAAATTAATAATGAAATTGAGGTGCTCAACTATTCCATTGGCTTCTACTGTAGATTATTTTGTTAATTACCGCTGTATATCATTTGTTTCAGTGAATCAATGACAGTGGTCTTGTCAGCGTTTTACGCAAAATTATTAATAGTTTTAGGGGTAGCTTTGCCCGTAACAAGCACAATACAAAATGAACTTGCTACTAATATTACTACTGACGTAAGTAACGTATTCTATTGTCTTAATTAATTAAGCGATTATTTGTTATTCCATGTAGATACCTAAGTGTAAATGTTTTGCAGATATTCACTATGTATTTGTACATAGTCAGCATGGTGTTCCTAGCATACACATTCTGTCATCTTCGGGTGGCTAAAAAGACAAAAGACGGTGAGTGGTCGGTGACGCATCAGTGGCCTGCCGGCGGCCAAGGGCCATAGATAGTTCTATTATGTCTCTATTCCTTTTGCTTCACGAGGAATAACAATTTAATAATTTTAGTTACTCTGTTACACTTTCATCTTCGATAATTCTTACTTTTGATTAGATGTCGTAGTTTTGATTCCAGCCCGGTACCAAAGTTTTAGTATTGTAGTGTAGTAGTCAGTTTTTAGCCGACTTAAAAAAAAGGAGGACGTTGTCAATTCGTAGCGTACTCGGATGTTTTTTTTGTTTTTTTTTAATGTTTGTTACCTTATAACTTTTGACTGGGTGAACCGCTTTTGATTATTATTTTTTTATTTGAAAGCTGGTGCCTCCCGTGTAGTTCCATTTTAATTTGGTCCAGTTCTGACAATGGCATCCTTGAGAAAACCATATAAGTCTTAAATTTGCATTATGTATGTGCGCGACAAATAGACGAATAACTCAATATCACGCCAACCGATTTCGATGATTCTGTTTTTAACCGACTTCAAAAATAGAAGAGGTCTTAATTCGACAGATTTTTTTTAGTATTATTCGTTGAAGTAGGTTTTTTACTCTTAAAAAATCTATGTTATTTAATACCCATATTTCAGGCTCCGGTAAGCTTGGGACTAAATAACTGTATACCGATAAATTTTTTTTTGTAGTTCCATATATAAGATAAATAAATACTCTCCAGCCCTTGTCCCCAAGGGGGTCGCTAAAGGTGTTTATAACACATTTGCTCGTAAAAGGTGTCTTATTTCACCAATTTTAATATCGTTACCTATCTCATTACGCCCAAGTGCGGTAAGTGTAAAGTAAAACGCACGGTTTATCAAGATGCTCCGTCTTAAAACGAACGGTACTTTTTAAAATCTCAGCAAAGAGTTTTTATGTCAAAAAAGTTGTCAACATTTTATGATTAAAATTAACTTTGGGAGATAAAATATATTAAAGAAATATTTATGTACATAATTATTTAATTTAATTAATTTTGACAGTAAATTACAACCAATCTCTAACAAAAACACAAAAATATTATTTTACTTTATTAGTAATAAGTACTGGCTGTTTTTTGTGCCTTTTCCTAAAAAAAAATGATGATGCGCGCCGCGCGCTTTTTCTTAACGCTGTATTGTTTTTATTCGTTTACAATTATTGTAAACGAATAAAAACATATTTATTAAATAATAATAAAACATATATTATAGTCGGAGTTTTATTTTATTTCCTCGCAAATGTGTTATAAAACGTCGTATGACATACGTGCGCTTTGATAATTACAGCCTCTGCTGACTTGTAGCCCTCGCCTACGGCTCGGGCTAGCAATATCGCCTCGGCTGTAATTTTCAACCTACCGCACTTATATCATAATGTACTATTAGTAAATTTCTGAAAATACCCACTTTTCACCAGTGTTTTTTGGACCCTTAAGCGTGGCAGGTGGTGAGATCATCGCCGCCGGTTTGGGGTGTTGTTACACATGCTTCAAAAGAAATTCTTTTGTCTGCGGATTTTCTCACAATGTTTTCCTTAACCTTCGAGCGAGTGAAATATGTACAGCTACGTAAGTTTTTGAAAAACTAATTTAAAAATGCACTCACTTAGATTCAAACCCGAGCATTTTTGTTTATTAATCTTTTATTTTATTTAATAAGAGAATTTTCAGAGAAAAGACTTCAACGCGTCCATCTTTAATATTCATGACAAAATCAACACGATTTTGTAGCAAAAGCCATGATGTTCCGTGAATATAAATAAATAATTTTAATATCCGGTTTTATTGATTTGTATTTGGTAGGAATAATTATTATTGTTTCACATTTTTGCTTCTTAATCTTAAGCACTTTATGTTTATTTTGTTATTTCGTTTGTGAATTGTGATGGACGTAATAATATTTTCAATAGTCTGGTTGTATATTTTGTTAAATTAACCACACATAGAAACACAGTAAATCATTATACTCTTAAATAACGTCTGTCAATATTTCAACAGTAACACAAAAAAATGTTTTTAACCTGACTTATTGTTGACTAAGACAGGATGCTGATATCATTGATATATGACAACTTGTGACCATTTATGGTTTTCACTTTTTTATGAGAGTAGGTACTTTATGACATGGTGGCTTTATATGAAAAAACTATGTGTATCCATGGTGTGTCCCACAATTTTATTACCGATCCTATGAGTATTATAAAAAATCATCCGTATTAATTAATTTATTTAATTTTATGTATGTACCAATGTACAGAACGTACGCATGGCGAACTTAATGCTTAATGCATTATTTATAATGTACTAGCAGCGCCCCGCGGTTTCACTCGCGTAGTTCCCGTTCCCGTGGGAATATCGGAATAAAAAGTATCCTATGTCCGTCTCCTAGTTCTAAGCTACCTACCCACCAACTTTCAGATAAATCGGTTCAGCCGTTCTTGAGTTATAAATAGTGTAACAAACACGACTTTCTTTTATATACTCGTATATAGAAGATTAAAGGCATTATCTACTATTCAAAAATCGTTAAAGTGTAATAACCTCACATAAGGAATATAGTTTTGCGTGCAACGGAACGAGACGATCGAATTCTAGAAACTATTTTCTGTTAACAATTAAAAAAAAACAGAATTAACAGGAATATAGTTACCTAATATTTCACAGATGTATGGCGGTGGATAGCCACTCGCTTATAGAGATTTCAATCCCTAAATACAGTGTATATCTTTGCAGAAAACGTTAATCGAACGCGCTATGGTAGCTTCTACCTGCACATGGGAGTAGCGGGGTTCAGCGTGGGGTCAATCATCTACTCTTGCTTGCAGTTTGGAGGCTACTTTGACCTTTCAGGCGACTGCCAGCTAGTAATAGTGGCCGTCAAACCTGCTCTCAGGATAGTCTTCATGGTCGCACAAACTGTTTTCATCTTCTCCTACACTGATGTAAGTTAAAGTCAAATGAAATACACTCCCGGACACATCTATCGGGCCACCTAGGTTTTAAGTTTTGACGGTCCCTAGCTAAAAATAAATGTTAGGTGGAGCAATAAGTTGGTATGCAGTTTTGAAGTTGATTTATTGTTCAACCTTTTGCTATGTTTTTTGTAAATTTCGAATTCAGAATTGTGAAAAAAAATAAGAAAATTCGAGTATTTTCATTGTTTTCAACGATGCAAGGGAGGAGAAAACTTTTTTCATTTGTGAAAGTTGGATTTTTTTATTTATGTTTCTGATTATTGGTTCAATAATATGGCTACTGCAAACTTCGAGCCAGTTTTGACCAAAAAATATGGATACTCGGCCTGAAATTGCCGCCACAGCTGAAGCACTTCTGCAGGCCGGGCATAGCCAAAGAAATGTGAGTGCACAACTGAATTTAAGCCGTACTACTGTCCGAAGCTGGCGGCTTCGTTTGTTGTCAAGGAAGACCGCGATCTCGTGTGACAACGTTTTTAGTTAGGGACCGTCAAAACTTAAAACACTAGGTGGCCCGATAGATGTGTCCGGGAGTGTAATTCAACTCATAAAAGTTTTGAAAGGCGTGTAGGCTCAGTTAATAGACCTTGAGTAGGGGGTCGCGACGATTAGCCCAGAGTGGGAATTCCCGCTCGGGGCCAACATTTTTGTAAATTAATTTCTGTTGGCTTCGTGTTTGGGTGTTTAATACGTACCTACGTACATTTAAGCATGTTTATCAGTTATTTACCTAGGCTAGTACGCATATAAGGTACATATTCTGCTTAGTTTGGGGCTATATAACCTATGTAAATTGTGTCCTACAATTTATTTAACCCGTCGAATATCTCAGTCCATCCCATACATTTATAAACAAATTTTAATAATTCACTAGTTATTTTTGATGCTTAGCTAGTTAGGTTAGAGACATTATCAAATGTGACCGCTTCTTAGTTGAGTTTTTTATTAGATGATTAAGTAGACTGTAATTCACAACTTCGAGTAATGTTTTGTAATTCAATTGGTTTCAAACATTTATTTATTTCCGGCAATAGATAATATTAGCATTTCAACAAGACAAGTGTTCGTTATAACTGCCTCTAGGTAAGATCATTATTAAAGACAATAATGTATTTGTTGGTCATCTCCGTGCTATGCAATTTAAATAGCAGTTTTGCAAACAGGAGCCATAACTCTATAGAATGATGAGAAACATAAATAAGTATCTACTGCATGTATCTGTAATGGAAGTATCACGTCGTCTTATATTTTATACACACATTTGAAGGTGCTAATATCATAAAGCAAGCAATTTATGAATTTCTTTTAGGTAACCTTTTCTTAATTATTTATTACTAGCAGCGCCCCGCGGTTTCACCCGTGTAGTTCCCGTTCCCGTGGGAATACGGGGATGAAATATAGCCTATGTGTTATTCTGATGTATAAGCTATATAATTGTAAAGTTTCATCAAAATCCGTTCGGTAGTTTTTGCGTGAAAGAGGAACAAACATCCATCCAGACATCCATACATCCAGACATCCATCCAAACAAACTTTCGCGTTTATAATATTAGTAGGATTTATGACTATAAATAAAATACAAACGCTTATACGTAATAAGTATATTATTAATAATTATGCATTTAATAGACTTATGGATAGCATACGTTTGCCCAAAAAATACAGCCAAGTGCGAGTCGGATTCGCATACGAAGGGTTCCGTACCAGCCGACAATAAAAACGTCACAAAAACACGTTGCTTATATGAAGACCCCGTTTAATTTTTAACTTTGCTTGTACTACAATTTAAACTCTACCTATTAGGGCTCATGATATAGAGCCCACTGACAGATAGACATACAGACGGACGGACAGCGGTGGATTAATAAAAGGCTTCCCTTGGCACCGACCGCTTGGGTACGGAACCCTAAAAATTAAGGGTGCAAAATATTTTCAGTCCACAGATGAGATACTTAAATACTTAAATTTTTATTCTCATTTGCAGATATTAGACCCGATGCGAGGCGTTGTACTCGACAGATTCGGCCTTATGCACTTGATAGCCACAAACGTGTGTGAATGGCTCAACGTCGTAATTCAGGAGACGAGGGATGACATCATGTCCGTAGCCTATGACAAGCCAGCACTACTGCGATACGCGAACATTACTGGTCCACCAAAATTGATCGTTGAGGAAGTAGTCAATATTACTTTTGTGCAACGAAACATAAGTGCGGAAAACATTACAGCTTTAAACAACATAACAATTCCAACGAACGTAACAACCCAAATTAACACAACAATGAGGAACGACAGTTGGAGCTGTCACGTAAATGATATGATAACACCTTTAATCAGAACAGTGAATCCTTATCTAAGACCATGTGGTGTCGAATACAGCCTGTTGTGTTCCATCATCATAGCTGTAATCTGGAATGATATTTGCACAGTACCTGGTTCGGCAAGTACCTATATATTAATTCAAAAATATTTAAATACGTTAAGTGGATCAATGAATTTGGTTTAATCAGGACTTGTCAGACAGGCCCGTAGATAGTAGATGTATTATTTTAAACAAGCGATTCGCCCTCTCTTCGCTTCGGTTTATCAAAATACCTTAGATCATTCAAACTCCGCAAGATATCGGAATGTAACTTATACGATTGTTCAACTTCCTGTTCTAATCCCTCAAAATTTTCATTGAAGTTAAGCCGTTTAGCAGCCTATTCGAGACAAACTTTCAGACAGATAGACAAAAAATCTAAAAATGCTCATTTATGATTGAATAAGCAACGTATATAGTTATGAAATATATAAATACCCCTGCCGACCCCCTATAAGGCGTGACTGTAGTTGTAAGCATTTTTTTAAATTATATTTACAAATAAATTAATCAATCCTTTTCTATATTGTCAGAAACCATTAAGCCAAGCAGTAAATGTATTTGGGAAAGACACAAAACAGTGCTGTGTGCGAACCAAATCGTACAACCACTTCTCGGTGGACTGCCGGAGCGCTCACAAAGGCCTGTTTATGGGAGTCGCCGTCCTTGCTGGCACCATCGTCAGTCTTATGCTGTTCAATGGCCTCTTTCAGAAGGAGAAACATGTTGAACTAGCTTTATTGCAGGTAAGCCCATTACTTCATAAATAAATAAAAAATATCACGCCTTTTATCCCCGAGGGGATAGGTAAAGGTATTCCATTTCTGGAAAAACCCATTTTTCACCACTATATAGGTACTATATTCTTTGGACCCCCAAACGTGTTCGGTAGGTGGTGAGCCTATCGCTTTACACAAGCCTCACAATTAATTACCACCTGCGGTTTTCCTCACCATATTTTCCTTTAATGCCGAGCTAGTGATAAATATAGTTGTAGCTATTTGAAAAACTCACTGGTACCTACATGCCATGATACGAACCCTAGCCTCACGAATCAGAAGCAGACTCTTTAACCACCGGGCTATACAGCTTCTTTTCCTAGCATGTTCTAGTCCTAGCATGTATCTATCTATCAATAAGTTTGTAAAAAGGAAAACATCGTGAGGAAGCCCGCAGGACCCAGAATTGATTCTGAGGCATGGGTCCGGCGATGGGCTCACCACTTATCACGGGAGTATTTTCAGAAACGGACTACCTCTGCCTACCTCCTCGGGAATGAAAGGCGAGAGATTATTCATTTTATTTTTAATTATAAATCCAATAACTTGCTTTGTTTTTAAGCTTGTTTCTTGTTGTTGGAACATTGTGCGAAAGTGATGAGCCTGTATGTGAATGAAGATCTTGTTGTTGTTGAAGACTTTATGTTCCTGTAAATAACTCTTAAGGTTCTTGTGGAAATGAATTATTATTATTATTGTTTTCTCTATAGCATGGAATTGACTATAATAATGAGACAATAATTCATTATTTTACATACCTATGCAGGAATAAAATAAGTTGATGTTGTTTGATTTTGAAATCCATGTTTGATTTCAAATCCGATCTCAAAAGATCTGCAATTAGCTATATACTCATACTTCTGGAACACAGATAAACATTTGGGAAACACTCCTCTTCATCTTGATGACTGTGGGTTCTGCGGCATGTCTACATCGAATGCGCGCCCTGACTGTTCGCCGGACGGTGTCCACAATGCCGTTGGAGCATGCGCTGCTGCTGGTCACTCAGTGCGGCGTCTACCTATACTACTTGTTCCAAATCATCGGCGCCGGCTTCGTGGCACAACGCTTCTCGGAAGGACGGCGAGCAACTAGGTAAGTATCTACTTAAATAATGAGTAATAATTGATTACTTTCTTATGTGTGATAGCCACTGGCGGACTAAGGTAGGGGCGGAAGGGGCGGTCTGCCCCGGGCCTCTGGTCCTGCAGGGCCTCCAAATTTAGCGAAAAGTACTCTTAATCTAATCCTAAACAAGGATAAAAGGCAGTTGGGTGTTGGTTGGAGGCTTCCTAGATACAAACACGATTAAAGCTATTCTAAATTTGGAGGCCGCCCAGGACCAGAGGCCTGCCCTGGGCCTGGGGGGTCTACAAATCCAAAAGTTCTAAGACCGGGGGGCCTCATTCAGTTTTCCCGCCCCGGGCCTCCGACAGGCTTAGTCCGCCCTTGGTGATAGCGGTTAAGAATACTACCAACAAGGAGAATTATTTGATGATTTTAATGTTATAAAACATATTATATGAAAAAGATTGAAAGTAGGTCTTATACCGATATCGAAGGGATTCTCGAAAGTTATAGAAAAGGAAGGTTGTATCTACAATTTTAGGATGACTTTGAAAGCTGGCAACTGGTGCTGCACTGACTAAGGGCTAATCTTATGATACTTATACTTACTTAGTTGCAATATTATAAGTAGTTAGGTTTGGGTATAGGTACCTACTAAATTTAAAAATACGCTGTTGAAATCTTTAAACGTGGGAGTGTGTCAGGAAGTTCGTACACAGTGCGCACTAAAGCCGAATGCTCACCGGGGCCTGCCGCCCCGCTGTCCTATTTATTTTACTTCTACTTACTATCTACTTCTACTTCGGACCGTATCAAAAAGTGACACGCACCATAATCGAAGTTGCAGTGACACCGTATATCTTTCGTTAGTAACGGTGCGGAAGCACAATACTACAGAAAATATATGTGCAAGAAAATAAAGCTGCGAGTACGCTCACACTTGTCACAGTTTTGTGTTAATCTCGTGGTTCTGATTTGTGGATATTAGGAAATCCCCGAAACTCTAGTCAGAACGCATTGGTGCACACGCGACTTGCATCTTTTTTAGGCGCTACAATTTCCATCGCGATGCCTCGTATGGCACGGCTCACCGGTATATGCGTTATGTATGATCTAAAATGTGGTTGTGCAGGATAATATCACCGCTTTGCGCGGTGATCCAGAGTTCTTGCCAGACGCTCCTAGTGTTGGACGCATGGTCGCGACGCACCGCGGGCGGGAGCAGCCGTCCGGGGCGACAACTGGTGACGTTCCTTCTCGTCGGCAACTTCGCACTATGGCTCCTGAACCGCGTCAAGAATGCCCGAGCAGAATTTCATCCACTACAGGTTGCAATTATTTATGTGTTATTGTCGGTTAATATTATAATAAGTACCTACATAGGTACATACATACGCTCACGCCTTTTTTGCGAAGATGTAGGCTTAGGCCACCTGCTACGATCCTGTAATACCTCTCGCGCCTCATCCACATCCATCAATCGGTTCATACCTACATGCTCGTCGGTTTCGGATACTTTTTATCTGGCTTTTCTTTAATATATCGCCGATCTGATCGGTGTCAGTACGCCTAGGTCGCCCTCTGCCGACTCGGCCACTCACAATCACCTTATATATTTGTCTTAGAGGCCTTTTATCCATCCGCCCGATATGTCCAAACCACCTGAGCATTCCCTTCTCAATCTTAGTCACTAGGTACATTGTATCTTCTTTCAAGCCATATTTTAATAATATTACCTACTTCCTACATCCGTAGGTACCTACCTACTGACATAATTAATTCACCAGTTCACCGGCTTGTTCTTACAGATGGAGTTTTATGGTGTATGGGCATGGACTCTTATCACACACGTGTCAGTGCCACTTCTTGTGTGCTATCGATTCCAAGCTACTGTTTGCTTCTATGAAATTTGGAAGAATGCATATAAGAGAAAAAAAGACATGAGTGATATTAATGGTTTAGATGATATTGAATTAAAAAATCATGTAGCATAAAATTTGTTTTTCTATTCTATTGCTATGTAAATATTAAAGTACCTAGGTACCTACCTACTAATACCTACCTATCAAAACATAAGAAGAAGAAGAAGAAAAGATAATTTATACTACTTAATTTCGCACTGGTTCTATGAAGAAGTTACCTAAACTACTTTCAGCGATGATTCCCATTGTGACCATGATGAAGAGTTTTCTGGGCTCTCTTTCGATTGTTGTTTATGTAAGTAGGTACCTGCTAGAAAAATATTGAATATTTTTTTGTAAGTATTTTCAAATATAGGTTTATAATTTAAGCACTCCAAAACCATTTAGGGAATTTAAAAATATAGCTACCTACCTACAGTTCTCATCACGAGAACCAAAGAGTATCCTAGTATACAGCGAGAACGAAAAAATTTAGTAAACGACAATAAACCTCTACCGACTGAGTTACGTAAGTATCTACCAACTAACTACTACGGAATTAGAAATAAAGAAATAAGAAATAAGTACCTACATATTTATTTAGCACCAATGAGTAAAACCGTACCTATGAGACATCTATGGAATCGACACTGGCTTTGGCACTTGCCTTGCCAACGAGCCGCTAGGAGTAAAAGTGTTCTGTGCAACGAGCTCGAGCGCTAACGTTATCAAGTGTCATTCCCATACAAATGTCAATCTATAAAATCAATCGCTTTCTTTAGCGCTCTTAGGGCTGTTACGACTTTTTGGCGGGAATCCAAAACCAGAGGTCATGTTTTGACTCATTGATTTGATTTGACTCTATATTATTGATAGTGGCAAGCAATGAAGCAAAGACGTTTAAAGAAAAAGTTTCGATTTTCTTCCAACCTCTTTGCAATGAAGCAAAGTTAGACGTATAAAGAAAAAGTTTCTAAGATAATGATTTTCTTCCAACCTCTTTGCAATGAAGGTATCTTCATTGAAGGCATTGTCTTATTTAATATCATTGGTGGCAAGTGTCCGTGAAAGTATGCTGTGAATGGAAATTCGATAAATGTAAGATGGACATTTTTGGATTGCCTCAAGAAATCACAGTAGTCTTTAGTAAAAGTACTATCACTTTACTGTCGATCACCGAAGGAGGGGACAACGAAAGTGATGAAATCATTGTTTTTGTGCTGGAAGTAGAATATAAAATACGATAAGAGAAAGATTTGGTCAAGACTGAAGATGAGGCAGTATGATCTTTGATCTTAGCCTGTCCAACAAAATTGAGCGAAAAATATAACTAAAATACTCACAACTGTCATTGTCAATGTCAAACTATTCGCTGGTGGCTGGTGGCGGGTGCTGAAAAAAAAGGGTTCTGTCTGTTCCGCGACTGTTCTTTCTATCAAATTGGATGTTGAGCAAATTCTATTAATTTTCGATCTTCTTAAAAACACGGTAATCGTAAAAAAATATGGCTTCAGCTATGGATGTTGACGAAGAAGAGGTAGAGATGGCTTCCTCCAGTAGTGGCAAAGGAGACAAAAAAAGATTTGAAGTGAAAAAGGTAATGTATTTTATGCATAATCATTGTTTCTAATGGGAGGCATATTTTCTTTGTGTTTTATACTTTTATATTTGTTTGTTTTCAGTGGAATGCAGTCGCCTTGTGGGCTTGGGGTATGTCCTAAGATTATTTTTCAGTAATTACCTATACTTTGATAATCATAAACACTTGTTTCTGTGGAAACTAAACTGCGGAATTGTACTTTCAGATATCGTCGTGGATAACTGTGCCATCTGCCGTAACCACATAATGGACTTGTGCATAGAGTGCCAGGCTAACCAAGCATCTGCCACCAGTGAAGAATGCACTGTAGCCTGGGGTGTTTGCAATGTGAGTTCCGTAATTTCCCTTATAAATCCCTTCTACTATTCAAACACTTTTAGTGTTGAAAGATTGTTAAAAAATTCAGAATTTGTAAAAGAATAATCTGGTAGGTATTCACTAGTTTTTACTGTTCGTTTTATTTATGTAGGTAAGTATAAACTCATGAGTATTGAAATTTATTTTTTCAGCATGCTTTTCACTTCCACTGCATCTCACGTTGGCTCAAGACCAGGCAAGTTTGTCCCTTAGACAACAGAGAATGGGAGTTCCAAAAGTGAGTATGAAGTGGGTCAATAATACTTCACTGGTTTGGACTTAAAATATTTGATGTATTACTTCAAAATGAAATGGTTTAAATAAATAAATAATCACACGCCTTAAATCCCCGAGGGGGTAGGCAGAGGGGGTAGGATTTTTGGATATACCGACTTTTCACCAGATATTCTTTGGACCCCTAAATGGTCACCCCTGATAGGTGGTGAGCCCATCGTCGGACCGGGTCTGTTAACACATGTCTCAGAATTCATTCTGGGACCTGCTGGTTTCCTCACGGTGTTTTCCTCTTCGCTCCGTCTCCGGCTCTTAACTCCGTCGAGTTAGTGATATATATGTACATAAGTTTTGAAAGACTCATTGGTACATGCCAGGATTTAAACCCGAGCCTCACTGATTTTCATCATGTGAAGCAGGCTCTTTAACCATAAGGCTATCACTGCTCTGGTGAAATGGTTTAATTGGTAATAAATGGGGAACATGAAATACTTACAAGATGGTCCCATATTAAACATTTTTTAAGAAATTAGCACCAATCATGAAATTGCTGAACATTCATCAAAGTGTTTACATAATAACATATTTGTGTTCCTTTTTAAATGTTTAGTAAATTTTATTGCACAAAGTCAGATTTTTCTACTTTCATTACATTTTTGGGCTAAAGATTATTATATTTCAGACTAGCTTTTAATTATTTGATAACTTGTATTATTATTCTTGTTTTACAATTTCAGGTATGGACACTAGAGCAGACACACTGCATATGCCTATAGAGAACCACCCCAATGTGATGATGATATGGGCTTAACAATGTCAATATTGCATTAAGTTTTTAATAAACTAACTCAAAATAATTAAAATATTTGTTATTAATTTGGCGGACATTGTAAATTGTTTGTAATAAATGGAAAACACAAAAAAAAAGTAAATATTCTTACCAGCCCAATATGAAATGTTTATTTTTTGGGGGGTTTATACATAATAATCTGAGAAAACTCTAGGGTGTGTCAAATGAAATACATCATATGGAAAGATACTCGAGGCATTTTATTGTGATATTTAAATGAAAATATTTCATAATGGCTTATTTGTCAACAATATGCAACTTGTCTTCTAACTTAGTTTTTTTACAGAACATTCCACTCAGGAATATTGAATATAAGCTAATTCAATCTGGTACTAGCTATAATATAATACAGGATAAATATTATTACACTCTATGCTATCACTCAAACTGGTGAACAATGTATGTCAGTTCATATGGGAAGTACAATAGCAAATACCTATGTAATTAAATATTCTACGAGGGTATTTTGTTACAATTATACTTTTATTTGCACTAGTTGACAAACACAGTTACATAAATCTGACATCATTTATTTTTGTCGCCATCCTGAAGTCCTGAAAAATAAGAAATTAAAAAATGAATTGTATATATTATTGCAAATCAACCCTTGTGCTGAAATGCAATAATAAAGTTTATTTACGATCGTGTGTTCAGATCTGTAGGATAGAACATTACATTAACTAGAGACTTGCAGTACAAATAACGCAATAAAAAAATAACAAGGCGAAGCAGTCCATTCTGTTTAACTAAAGTTAGCTGTTCACCTATTAATTACTCACCTAAAGAAATAACTAGTTATTGCGGAATTAAAGAATGAGACAGTATACTCGAACTATCATATCACCATACCACTAATTGTTTAGGCTAACCCTCCTTGAACGCACTTACGTGTAACCGTAAATAAATTGAACTACATAATAAGTATTAAACTATACATAGAACTTGACAAGGTAACAAAGAATGTCGGAGGATAAATAGAGCTTGTAATAATTATAATAATCATCAAGGAAATATTATTAGCAAATAAAACTTACAATTCCTCTTGACGCCTTTGATTGCTTGTTAAAGTTATGGTTTGATCACATAAAAACCAATTTTATTTTTAAAAGCACTTTATTTACACTAACAATAATTTAATTTGATCGATAGTACTTCAATTCATTGCTCGGTAATAAAAAATAGCAATATTACTAATGTGCATTAATAATACATGTTACTTATAAAATCTCTTAGCTAATGTGTATTGGGCGACATGACTTCAATAATTGTGACAGGTGGCCACTAGCCTAACACCATCCGCGGTGAGATCGCCTGGGAGATTATAGCCCATACTTAAAAGACCCTTAGCTCAGCAGTAGGTTGTTACGGGTTGATGATAGTGATTGGGCGACAGAAATGAGACGGGGCACGAGTAGGTATATTATTATGTGGACGGGCCTTAGGGAATTAAAGCCCGACATAAAATTATTTTTTGAATTCTGTCATTACTTACTACATTTAAGGCAGACGTTAGAGAATGGCTCGCCAAGTGGCTTGAAATGGAAGCCCCGAGTTATGATTTTCTACTTTTATTATTATTATAATTTCACGACCCGCCGAGTACCTTGAGCTTACACCAATCGTTTCTTTAGCTTTTGGTACAAGAAACAAAGTCCTCAAGAGAAAGGAAAGCAAGTGCTGAAATGTAGGTATTCGGAATCTGTCAAGCAATGGGCATATTGCATATTCAAACCGTTATTTAAGTGCGTTACTCCAGCGAAAATTTTTCGAATATCGACATTTGAGCGATACAGATAATTACACTCGGCGTCAAAGAAATCGCACCTTCGAAAAATAATACTTTAAACCACTTTTAATCACATTTAGAATCTACGGTCATGGGACTATTAAGTATCATTTTAAACATTAATTTAACGACATTAAAATTAACAATCATTTATGCCATAAAAAAAAAACATTTCACCCAAATAACGACGTTATACAAAAATAATGCATAATTACTTTATAAAAGGGCCGCTAGTTACGCTACCTTTTAGAGGTATAAAGGGGGGGGGGGGGTAAAACTAGGTTTTAAGTAATTTTTAAGCATTTTTTTGTCTTACTTTAATTCTTTGTCAACAAACTTTTTCTTCTTCTTTTTCAATCACTTCTTTTTTTATGACCTAGCAAGACTAAATAACGATTTGCTGAATGTTGATGATTAGACCTATAAAATGATACCTAATAGTCCCATCATCATCTATACATATAATAAAACTCTAACGGGGCCGTGTCTGTACATTAAATATTTTTTGAAAATTTTAACGGTAGTGTATATAGTTATCGATATAGATACCGAAACACCAATTTTTGGAATTTTTGTCTGTCTGTCTGTCTGTCTGTCTGGTTGTGCACGCATCACTCAAAAACTACTGGACGGATTTTGATGAAATTTGGTATGGAGATAACTGAGTACCCGGGTCAACATCTAGGGTACTTTTTATTCCAGGAAAATATCTCATTCCCACGGGAAAATAAAAAAAACTGGTAAAAAAGAGAAATACGTACGTTACTCAGAAACGATAACACCTAGAAACTTGAAAAATGGTATGAAGGTGTCTGATATGTCATAGGAAATTGGTATGAAGGGATTTTTGGAAATTCCCACGGGAACGGGAATAAACTAAATCCAAGCTGGAAAACGCCGCTGGGCACCCGCTATTTGAAATATGGTATGTAGGTGTCTTAAGTATGTCGTAGGCAACCACTATGAAGGGATTTTTGGAAATTCCCACGGGAACGGGAATAAACTAAATCCAAGCGGGAAAACACCGCTGGGCACCCGCTATTTGAAATATGGTATGTAGGTGTCTTAAATATGTTGTAGGCAACCACTATTAAGGGATTTTCGGAAATTCCCACGGGAACGGGAATAAACGGAATCCGCGCGGGCAACGCCGCTGGGCATCCGCTAGTTGATTCTAAATGGGATTAAAAGTGGTTTTTCAAAGGTGCGATTTTTTAGACGCCGAGTGTAGTAATCCGACTTCTGTAATTGTTGTGCTGATTTTAAAATTAGTATTGCTGATATTATTATAATAATATACATCGTTATTAGTTATTACGTTACCCCAGCAGGAAGTTTTCTAAATTTCGTCATAATTTATTAATTACTTACAGGATACTAAAATGAAACTTCACAAATATCAGTAGGCAATTATACCTAGGCTACAAATAACGTTTTAAGTAAGTCTTTAGAGCTCTTATTCAAAGTGCTAGGACCTTTTAAAGGTTTTTCTACTTGCTTACATAACTTCTAAAAGGTACATTATTTTTTACAACAAATTAGAAATAATTCATAAGAAGTCGTGTACAAAAAATAATGATAGTGGGCTAAACCATTTCAGAGCAAATACCCAAACGTTACTGCAGCGGAATCTTGAATATCTTCGAAACCATAAACGATACTAATACAAATGAAGTCGCAACATTTACCTCGACTGGACATCTAATTATGTAGCTAAAATTTATTTCAATATACCCATTAAAAAACAAAACTTCCCGATGGGGTAACGTTACAGCAGCGGAAACTGTTTTTCTTAAATAACTACAATAGGTACTTATTTTAAAATCTGCTCAACAATTATCTGCAGATTCCGGATTACTAATTATCTGTATCGGTCAAATGCCGATATTCGACAACTTTTCGCTGGAGTAACGCACTCGTTAAATTTGCATGCATTTAATTTTAATACTGACACACAATGAGGAGGACAGGGGTAATGTGTCCCTTTCATTGTCGCCAACGCCTCGCATTCATAAGGCAACATATAACTAGCAACACGTGACGCTAGTTTAACATACCTGGCAATTTCACACTGCTAGCTTAATACAAAAAGAACGCTAAACATAGCGCGATGATGTGTAACATTACCAGACATGTTAGGCCCAGTGCACACCGCTGGAAACGCAGCAGAGCGCATTTGAAGACAAAAATTTAATATAAGCCTTTACGACTTGGACATACGGTCAATAATTGTATGAAAAGAATAAATACTAATTATTGTTGTCTTCAAAATGCGCTCGGCCGCGCTTCCAGCGGTGTGCGCTGGGCCATAAGCGCCACTTGTTGCGCGTCAATTGTTTTAGGTTTCGTATTTACTAGCGGGACATACGTAGCGGACACGAATCGCCAGTCCTGCGAACGCAATATGTCTTTACCATAACACAGCACTAGGCGATACATGTGATTAATCCTACCGCGCAACATTTATCCCTACCGATGCTACTAAATTTATACATTATGGTTTGGATTTTTTTCCGCATGCATGCATTATTTATGAAAATTTTCTTTTATTGAATGCTAAAATATTAAAATAGTTTAAATAAATAATTATTACCGAAAAAGTATCAGATTTAACCAGAAATCGTTTGATAGCATCAGGACATACGACACTCAAATCCGTAGCAGATTTTTTTTTTGGTACCAATACCGCTAAGAATTATATTTACTACAATTACAAATAATAAAATGTATGGTTTCTTAACCTCATTGAATGCACATTTTTTTTAATTCATAATAATATATCAATATGAATAATATACAAATAAGATTAACTTCTGTCACATAAAAAGCATGCATAAAATGTCTGAGCTTCTATAGCCACTTAAACATCATATTGATTTAATTTTGGAGCCACTCCAGAGTAGGACATCTTAATAATAATATGCCGTACACAAGCTTCTCCTCACATAATACAGAAAATAGGACATATGCTGCCAAGGATCAACTTCAACTTAGCCAATCAAACATGCTGTAAATTATTGAATTTGAAGTTAAAGAGATCCTTGGAAAGTAGGATTATCAGTTTGTGCTAATGAAATAACAACTTATATTTACTTTTTTATAATAAATATTTCCTTGGAATCATCAATTAAAATATGATGCCTATCACACAGTACTTAAAACAGAACTTCACGTCACAATAATAAATACTAGACAAAATAATCCTAGTCAGTGACAATTTAACTAATAATTGAATAATAACGGTGGAAAAGTAACCATAAGGTAATTGCGGCTGTCAGTCTGCCGATATAGTAGCAGGCAAGTCGATAGTGTGACTTTCATTCCCAAAAATTAATCTTAGGCGTTTCATAGGCGGCAGGGGACGGATAGGGCTGTGTTTACGGTGGCGCTCCTTGGACCGGCGCCGCTTCTTAAGCCGTCGCGCGGTGTCGGGGTCGACGCCCTCTAGCCTGAGCACCTCGTACTCGGGCACCTCGGCTGCACCGCCACACTCCAGCACCTCCTCCACTGCCGGGCTGCGCTTCACACGCAGCGTCAGCTTTAGCCCCCTGCGCGGCGGGGTGCAAGGGCACTCACTACTCTTATTCGAATTATCTACCAACCAAGGCGGCCCAGAATCAACTTCCTTTTTTGATTCTTCAGTCCGATTTGCTACATCTATTTTATGAGTTTTGTTCAATTTACTATCTTTAGCATCACTTGGGTTAACATTTTCTCTAAAGTCATTAATCTCACTTTGCAAACATGCTTTACCACTTACACATTTATTCTCTACATTTTGTTCTTTTACATCGGAAATATTTTCAACACTTTCTGTTTTTGCTTCTGAAGGTGTACTTGATTCTATTCTTTGCTGTAGAGATTCATGAGTATCAACCACATTATCAGGTGCTTTTCTTTCCATTTGAAAAGTTGTCTCGGAATTTACTTCAGCTTCACAGTTTTCTTTTTGGTTTTCAGATGACGGTTCAGTTTTGATAACTAATTTACTTGATTCTATTCTGGGCAAATCAGTTTCAGATTTTGGTGTGAGCAGGTTTCTGCCTAATTTAGAATCAGAACTTGCTTTGGAATTGTTTCTGGTTCTAGTACAAGTTGCCTGAGTACAATTGTCTAAAAGACGTTTATGACTTCTAAGCACTATACCAGAATGAGAGTCATGGCTGCTACGCGAACTTGTAGTGCTGTAACAACGTGAAGGCGGAGCACGGCGCTGCGTACTACTAGAGTGAGCAGGGGCAGCAGCAGTCCCATTAGCCACGCGGCAACTATCCGTCCGTCGCCGCAATCGCTCCCCACGACTGGATGCAGATGACTCCCTACTACCTTGTGTTTCTCTATGGTCAGACCCATCCATAATATCTGAAATACAGCCTTGAGCTATCAAAAGTTCTGCATCATACTTTGTTAACCCTTTCTGTTTCATTTCTTTCATACTAAGGGGAGAAACTATGTTCGAGGCATGTCTGCTTGATATTCGAGATTTATCTGGATTTTTACCATTCATCATTTTCTGGCTTAGTTTAGCTTTTGTCCTATTGATCCTGTTATCTGTTTCCCTGAATCTATATCTTGTAGCTTGCTCATCATTATGTGGACTTTTAACAGAAAATGCTCCCTTACCACGTCTTTCACAGGTCTCACATTCGCAGTAACAATTGCCATTACCAAAAAAATCTTCACCATAAAAGCAAGTTATCTCTTCTCCAACCTCAATATCTCTTAACACACGAACAAACGCTTTTCCACGATCAGTTGCTTCAAAAGTACAATTGGGTCTACAATCATGATTGATATATGCAGCAGGCCCTAACCACAGCTGTGCACAGTTCTTCCTGCAGCTATACATAACAGAAAAATCATTTTTTCCTGTATGAAGAAGTTGTTTCTCTTCATCTTCAGTCATCTCTGCAATACACCCAACTAGAAAATCTATCCTCTCATGCTTGCAGAACTTTTTTGTAGTTGATATCTTGGCTCCGACTCTACCTTCTAATGAATATCGATAACATGGTTCAATGACAAAGCCAGCCTTTTTATCAAACACTCGTAAATACCGGTATATCTGCAATAATAAATTTATATTCTTAGTTTTACATAATAGACTGAGTCCTTTGTGATAACCAAAATTATATTCTGAATTTAAATTTGAAAATGTTTGTTGTGATTTCATTATGTTCTATAGAACACAATATTGAAGCACTCATTATCAAAATTCATTTCACAAATTATTTATGAAATAAATTTTAGTAAAACAAGAAGCAAAAACTAAATTTTGTTATATTGGAGAAAAAGTGAAATACTAACATGTTCTCTTAATTTACTCTGTTGATGTTTATTTTTGCTGAAATGTCTTGGCATCCATTCACCATTGGCTAATTTTGTATATGCTTTATTGTAATCTTGAGTCAAAACAAACTCCTTAACAATGTTTTTTAACTCTTCCTTGTTTGTTTTAAGTGGCCTGTACCGAATGTTCATTTTGTGAGTGGTAATGCCAAGATAAGGATCCACGATGAGAGCTGTCGCCAGATCGTCGTACTCCGACAGCTCCCGCGGAGTCATGCCCATCGGCTGCATTTTGTGGAGCACTTGCCGCCCTGGATACGCCGCTGATCCAACAACCATCCTGAACACCTGAATAACAAAGACGCGAGGATTTCAGGCTTAGCTTCTTAGCGAGTGTCACCAACATTTGACAAAGTAAAAAAATATTTTACATCCAAATCGATTCCAGTAGTATGGCACACAATATGTTCGTCATTACATATCAGACCATCAATATTCTTTTTAGAATTTTATGGACAAACATGGCGGCCGAACACACGAACTCCAAAAAAACGACACGTCAAAATGTTACTCTGATTCTCGTTACTTATTGCCTCTTCTTAATATAATGATAACATTTTACTGTAGTCAGAATAAATGTGCACTGTTTAGTGTACTTACTTATATCATTGAATATACACAAAATTCATGTTTATACCCATATATCAACTCTATGAACAGAAGCACTTTCGGACGCTAACTGCTAGGTTATTTACATATAACATACAAAAACAAAGTGATTTATATTAGTATTCGCTTTACATAGGTATATTCTTCATTATCAATTAATATAATTTAAGCGAAATTAAATAATTATATTTTAAAAATTCTTCAAGGAAAGCTGAAAAAACAACCATGTTTTAGATACTTCATTCATTCGTTTCATTTTCTGCCCCAAAGATATTCTGCTAGGGATGTAAAAAAATAATCGATTTTTAAAATAATCGATATTTTTTTTTAAATAATCGATTTTTAATAATCGATTTCTTAAATAAAAATAATCGATTTTTAATTAATCGATTATATAAATTACGCGTTTTAATCGATTTTTTATAAACACTAAACAACGCCATCTTTGCGGTGGTTGAACCTTAAAGTTGTCGCTAAGCTTTTTTACATATCGTTTCATTTTATTTCAATACTACGAGTACTCTTATTTTTTATTATTTTTCGTCTTTTGACTGTTAAAACTTATAAAATAGAGAAAGATTTGTTTTTTATTTTAGTTTTTGAGACCATAACGTAGTCGTCTAGTTTTTTGATACTCGTTTTAAGTATTTTATTTTAATACTAGTCAAATGTAAAAGAGGACTGGCCATTTGTGACACTAATTATTTTTAATTATTATTGTTTAAATTTGAAGATTATCGAAATTTTATTTTGTTATTTCTTTATTCATATTATTTTATTTCATTTTTATTCTGTGAAAATGGTAATATGAATCTCTTAGGAGTTTATTATTAAAATATGAAAAGCATATATAGATTTTTATATATGTATTAGAAAAAAATCGATTTTTTAGAATAATCGATTATTATTTAATCGATTATTTTCCCTTAATCTTACATCCCTATATTCTGCCCCGTGTTGGTTGGTTGGTCCCTTTGTACTTTTGGAAGAAATGTATCCACCTTCATAAACGAAATTATTAGATGGCAAGTAAAAATTTTGATCAAGAAAAAATAATATAGTAAATAGTTTACATTGTTTAGTATAATATTATAACAACAAAACCAGTAAAAAAATACTAAAATAAACATAATTATAATAAATGTAAACATCATTGAAATCGCAAAATATGTGAACTATCTTCTTAAACTTAACTTAACTTAACTTCTCCTGGCATGTACCAATGAGTTTTTCAAAAACTTACGTACATATTTATCACTAGCTCGACGGTGAAGGAAAACATCGTGAGGAAACCCGCAGGTCTCAGAATTAATTCTGAGACATGTGTAAACAGGCCCGGTCCGGCGATAGGCTCACCACCTATCACGTTTAGGGGTCCAATATATCTCGTGAAATGTGGGTATATCCAGTAATGGAATACCTCTGCCTACCCCCTCGGGGATAAAAAGGCGTGAGATTATATTATTTATTTTATTTTATCTTCTTAAACAGGTCAACGAGTGGAAGTTTTCGAAGACAGTGTTTTATAATAGCTCTGGATTCACGCTTCTTTATAAGCCAATCGTTTCGGAAAAAACGGGATCGTCGTCAAAATCTCCATGGGTTGTCTTCTGGGGGCCAATTCCACTAAATGTCAACGGTCATAATTGGACTTTGAGTATTAAACCAACCGGAGACGCCACTGACAGGCGTTCCCCTCTGCCAAAAAAAAGTGTCGGTCAACGCGCACACCTGTTAAATACAACTAGTTTTTTTGAGTACACGGAGTGCTTGGATTGATGAATGTATTTGTGTGCATCTAGTTCAAGCTAGCGTTTAATTGTTTTGCCAAAAAATGCGTTTGTTTTAGCATTATTTGTGTTTGTTTCCTCGTCCCCCCCGCAGAAATTGGCAGACTTTTTTGCAAAGGATCTAGTGCGCGTGACGTCTCCTGTTGGTTTAATACTCAAAGTAATTGGATGACAATGAGATGTCAATGGTGTTATATGTGACACTTTTCAGAGCAAAGAATGCCTCGATGCGGTGCGTTAGAGGAAATTTTTTATATGTAATTTTATCCTGAAATGTATTTTAAAATGTGTTTAATGTTTGAATAAAGTTTTACAATAAAAAAAAAAAGAATGGGTAATTTACACATTAATTTAATTTACATAATAATCGCTTTGTGTAAATGGAGACAGTCCACTGCCAGGGTTGTGTCCTACCTAGTCAAATCAGTTACTTTTTACGATCTGTCAAAACGAAAGTTTACTATGGAAAATGTACTGAAATAGCAAACCGTGACGTCATAGTTTGTAGTACTCAATTGCAGCACTTTTTTTGATTGTTTTATTATTTTTAAATTTGCTATAATTGTAAATTGAAAATCGAAATACATATTTTGAGGTGTTTTGGGATAATCTTTTTAATGTATGACTACTCGCAATTTAATTTCGATGCTGTCAACTACCATGGATTGGCTTAGTGGATTGTCTTAGTGAAATGGCTCAATGGAATGGCCTCGTGTAAATTGCCCATAACACCATCGACTGACCATGTCATTGTCATCCAACTGTAACCGTTAACATTTAGTAGAATTGGCCCCCTGGTTATTAGTCTGTGGTTTGCACAGAACACTTTTGTGTCATGGGGCTTACCACAGACCAGTAACTAGAAAAAGACAGCCAATTGCGAACAAAATTTTGGTCCAAATAAAGAGACGTTGGGGGAGGCAGAGAAAACAACATATAGAATATCTTATTTCTCAGTCCCCCTTGAGCGATCGGTCACATTCCACTCTAGTATCTGTTTCACACATTTTACATAAGTATTGGCCCCTGTCATCTTTATTAGGGATGCCCTGCTTTCGTATTTAACCGAAACATTCAATCGAAAATAGTGATGTGATTTTTTTCGATTTTTATCGGTTTTTGTTTTCCGGTGTAATGGGTTTCTACTTATATAATTATTTTTAAGATTTTAAAATAAAAGACGTTTGATATAGGCACATTTATTTTTATTCTATACTTAAACTGATAGTCAACATTTCAAAAACAGGCCAAGTGCCCGAAGGGTTCCGTACTATTATCTATGAAAACGGCAAAAAAACCTTTGTTGTTTATAGTATCTGTTGTTATAGCGGCAACAGAAATATTTTGCGAAAATTTCAACTGTCTTACTATCGCGGTTCTAGAGACACAGCTTGGTGACAGACAAACGGACGGACAGACAGCGAAGTCTTAGTAACAGGGTCCCATTTTTACCCTTTGGGCACGGAACCCTAAAAAAGAGGTACATTCAAGAACGAAAAAGTTTTGGAATTTTTTCATATAAACTGCCAATGCTGTTGATACTTGGTGGCTGAATACTTGCGCTGCATACTGGATCTGAAAAACGACATTTTTCGTACAAAAAAAACTTGAGGACAATCCATTCCATTGTCCTCACGTTTTTTTTGTATGCAGTCCTAGTGGATTGCCCTCGTGTAAATGGCCCATTAAGTGGGTGGTTTGGTTACTGTTCTGTGGTTGTGGCACTGGTCTGTGGTTTGTGAACGTCAGTTCTCTAATTAGTTTGTGGGTTTGTAGTAATAGTGTTCTGTGGTTTGTGGCCTTCCTTGTTGGTGTAGTGGGGAATGGCGCAATATTTCGATTTTTAATGAAGAATCGTATTCAAGTCAAGAAATTTTATTCCGTAAGTACATACACTACATATATAGTTAGTGTATGATTTACTATTTCATGAAATATTGTCCATAATTATATTAAGTTTTTGTTACATAGGTACCTACTTTCGTTATCGCAAGTATGTTTTCATGACTTATCTAATTAGATAAGTATTAATCTGTTTACATTGATAGAAACAATTTTGTTTTGTCATTTATAAAACATTATCATGACATTCTAACCCGCCCGCGACAGTCCACTGATCGAAGATTCTAATTTTAGGTTAGAGAAGTATGTATAATAGATAATTTAAGTATTTAATAAAAGAGAGGTATGCATATACATATATAAAATAGATATATCATCCTGTAATAAAAAAAATATAAAGTGATATCAAAATTGCTTATACCTTGATCCCTGAGGCAGCAGGCAGACGTATTTCATTCCTGGAAATACCCTTTTCTCACCAGTCCACATACACTCTGAAAACTATTTGTATATTTTCATGATATTTTCAGTTTCAAAAGTAACTTGTGTTCAAATAATATGGCACATTCTGCAGGCTCATCAGGTACCTTCAAAAATGGTATTATCGACTTTACGGCTGGATCCTTGGGTAAGTAAATTGACAGCTATCAGTTTAACTAAATTTACACAAAATTCTGTTTATCAAGTAAATTTTAAACTAGCTGTTAAATCTTTTTTTATATATTAAGGTGGTGTAGCAGTGGTTTATGTCGGACAACCTCTTGACACAGTTAAAGTGAAGATGCAAACATTTCCGCATTTATACAAAGGCATGCTAGACTGCTTGAAGCAAACTATGCAAAATGATGGATTTGTCCGCGGTCTGTATGCTGGAACAACCCCTGCAATCATGGCCAATGTAGCAGAAAACTCAGTTTTGTTTGCAGCCTATGGCTACTGTCAGAAGTTTGTGTGCAGCTTCACTGGAGCTGAGGTTTTAATTTTTTATATTTGCCAAGATACCTACTACTATTGTTTGACTAACACATTATAGCTCATAACTAGCGGGCGCCCAGCGGCCTATATCTCACAGAACATACCGACTACTTAACAGGGAAACCCAGCAGTGTGGTAAAATATATAACTTAATAATATTTTTAGTACCAACAATAAACAATTAATGGTAATGTTATTATTAATTATCACTTTGCATAATTATTGTTAAAATCTAAATATATTTGCAGTGTATAAAAATTAAACAAAAGTAATTGTTTTTGTTATTTCATGTATAACTATGTTAATACTTATTATATTGATTTACAGAATGTAGAACAGCTGTCAGCACTGGGTAATGCGTCTGCAGGATTCCTTGCTGCGTTTTTCTCATCATTCACACTTTGTCCAACTGAACTCATCAAGTGCCAACTACAAGCGATGCGTGAGGTCAACATACAAGGATCACAGACAGCTGTATGACGACTTTTGGGTATCTCGATAACTATACTGCATGCGCTATACAAAAGCTCATTGGTTTCTCAATTACAAAATCTGATAGTAAGAGCACACAGATAGAAATAGTGTCTCTTATCTGATAATTTAGTAAATATTATTATTTGAAAACATAATATTTGTCCAAGATAATGTAAAAGGCGTTTGCCAATGTAGTCCAGTAAATTTGTCGTTTGAATGTATGGGCTCGTATGCGTCAAATCCGGTAGTTCTGATTTTTTGCAGACTTGTTTATGATGTTGGCCTAATGTATAATCCAAGTTTGTGACCTCGAGCGCCGAACGCAACTTTGTCAAAAATCGAAAAAACTGCGAAATTTTTTTTTTTTTTCAAATTTTGGCGATTATAACCCTGAAGGACTAGTTTCTGAAAAAACTTTCTAAGGACGTTTTTAAAGTAGACTAAATTAACTACAATATGATACTAGAATTGTCTCTGTAGACCCAATAGTTTCTGAGATTTAGCCTTTCAAAGTTTATATATTTTTTCGAACTTCGCAATTTTTTGCATTTCTGTCGTTTTAAAATGTTGCCTGCTACTTCGTTCGCGTTATTTAGGGATAAAAAGTAGCCTATATGTTAATCCGGGTCCTGATCTATCTACCTACCAAATTTCATCTAAATCCGTGCAGCCGCTAAGTTTATTTTTGTCTTTTATCACATAGATATCTACACTAATCTATACTAATATTATAAATAGAAAAGATTAGAATGTTTGTACGTTTGTTACGAATAAACTCAAAAAGTACTGCATCGATTTAAAAAATTCTTTCACCGATGGAAAGTTAGAATATCCCTGAGTAACATAGGCTACATTTTATTCCCGTATTCCCACGGGAACGAAAACTACACGGGTGAAACCGCGCCGAACCGCTATTATATTATAACACTAACGGTATTTGTATCGAATAAACTCAAAAACTACTGAGCTGATTTTACAAATTCTTTCACCAATGGAAAGCTACCTTATTATTGAGTAACATAGGCTTTATTTTATTCCCCTATTCCTACGGGAACGGGAACTACGCGGGTGAAAACGTGCGGAACCACTATTATATATGAAAGTAGCGATTCTGCGCGGTTTCACCCGCGTCGTTTCCGTTCCCGTGGGAATACGGGAATAAAATATAGCCTATGTTACTCAGGGATATTTTAGCTTTCCATTGATGAAAGAATTTTTTAAATCAGCCAAGTATTTTTTGAGTTTATTAGTTACCAACACCGTTAGTGTTATAATATAATAGCGGTTCCGCGCGGTTTCATCCGCGTAGTTTTCGTTCCCGTGGGAATACGGGAATAAAATATAGCCTATGTTACTCAGGGATATTCTAACTTTCCATTGGTAAAAGAATTTTTTAAATCAGCCAAGTAGTTTTTGAGTTTATTAGTTACCAACACCGTTAGTGCTATAATATAATAGCGGTTCCGCGCGGTTTCATCCGCGTAGTTTTCGTTCCCGTGGGAATACGGGAATAAAATATAGCCTATGTTACTCAGGGATATTCTAACTTTCCATTGGTAAAAGAATTTTTAAAATCGATGTAGTACTTTTTGAGTTGATTAGTTACCAACACCGTTAGTGCTATAATATAATAGCGGTTCCGCGCGGTTTCATCCGCGTAGTTTTCGTTCCCGTGGGAATACGGGAATAAAATATAGCCTATGTTACTCAGGGATATTCTAACTTTCCATTAGTAAAAGAATTTTTAAAATCGATGTAGTACTTTTTGAGTTTATTCGTAACAAACGTACAAAAAATCTAATCTTTCCTATTTATAATATTAGTATAGATTAGTGTAGATATCTATGTGATAAAAGAAAAAAATAAACTTGGCGGCTGCACGGATTTAGATGAAATTTGGTAGGTAGATAGATCAGGACCCGGATTAACATATAGGCTACTTTTTATCCCAAAATAACGCGAACGAAGTAGCGGGCAACATTTCAAAACGACATAAATGCAAAAATTTGCTAAGATCGAAAAAAAATATAAGCTTTGAAAGGCTAAATCTCGGAAACTATTGGGTTTACAGAGACAGTTTTAGTATCATATTGTAGTTAATTTAGTCTACTTTAAAAACGTCCTAAGAAAGTTTTTTCAAAAACTACTCCTTTAGGGCTATAATCGCGAAAATAAAAAAAATAAAACATTTTTTCGAGGTTTTTTCGATTTTTGATAAAGTTGCGTTCGGCGCTCGAGGTCACAAACTTGGATTATACATTAGGACAACATCATAAACAAGTCTGCAAAAAATCAGAACTACCGGATTTGACGCATGCGCGCAATGCAATGTATAATTTTACTGGACTAATGTCTTTGAATATGTTTTTAATGTTATTATTATATTCAACTTGTGGTTTCAGATCAAAGTAACACCTCTTCAGCTGACTCAACAGATATTCAGGCAATATGGAATACAAGGATTATTCCGTGGCCTAGTCCCGACTATAATGAGAGAAATGCCAGGGTATTTCTTCTTTTTTGGAGGATATGAAGGTTACTTAAAAAATCTACTTAGTTACTTACTCAATGCGGTTTTCATTCTCGTAACATGTTACAAATCCAATGTTTGTGTTCACTTTCTGTTTTTATAGCAAGATATATAAACAGAAAGTGAACATAGTTACATAAACTACAAATAATATATTCGAAATAGGACGTACCTAGTTATGCTTCAGGAACCGACGACTAGACTGTATGATTAAGTTACTGAATTTAGGAAAGTGTAGGTAATCATATCATGTCACTTAGATCCTAAATTGAGGAACAAAATATGATTGCCGAATTCAAAAGCCTAATAATATTTATAAATTCAGTCACCGAATTCAGCTAAGTGTAATAAGGCTTTATGAAAGAACCAGTATTTTTTTTAAATACCCCTGTATAAAAATTTTCAGGTACAAGGGAATTGCTAGCAAAGCCAGGTCAGTCCAAAGATGATATAGGCTTCGTGAGGACTATGATCGCGGGCGCAGTGGGAGGTCTAGTTCTTTGGACTGTGATATTTCCCACTGATGTGATAAAATCTCGAGTTCAGATATCAAATAAAAGCCAGAAGTTTCTCAATGTAGGATATGAAATTGTTAAAAATGAAGGTCAGTACAAATGTTACTTTAATTACCTACAAATTGCGTTTTGCTGAAAAATATAAATGTGCTCAAAGTGTGCTTATTTACAGGTGTATTAGCATTATACAACGGTTTAAAACCCACGCTAGTGCGGACAATACCCGCAACAGCAGCATTGTTCGTAGTTTACGAATATTCAAAGAAGTTTATGCATCAATCATTTGGAGATCAACTAGAATGAAAATGTTAATTTTAGTACTTGTATAGTATGATAATCCTCATCTATGTGTATCTATACTAATATAATGAAGAATACAAAAATACAAATCTTTCCGATTTGTATTTTTGTATGCTTGTTACGAATAAACTCAAAAACTACTGGACCGATTTTAAAAATTCCTTCACCAATGGAAAGCTAGAATAGGTATCCCTGAGAGTAACATAGGCTATATTTTATTCCCGTATTCCCACGAGAACGCGAACTACGCGGGTGAAACCGCATTGAACCGCTAGTTTTATATAATATTGACGATAATGAATTCCAAAATTGTGATTTCAGATAAAATATAGCGTATTTAATTGTACATATCAGTGATAGTGTAATTTAAGGCTAGTGATGATAATTATAAAATGCATTTTTATTAATACTACTTATATATTATTGATCTATTACTGTCTTTATCTGTAACTTCTTTAATGTACCTACTGCGTTACACTCCCGATAAGACAAGTACCCATACAACAAACGGGTCGACCTCTGTTAAAAAGGTCAAGTGCTTAGGTATCAAATCAACTTATTTTTTATCGTTTTACCCAAATATTTATAACACAGTCGACTAAATGTAATTCCCGGAATCAGTCTGCTACAGTTCGGTATCGGATTGGAGTAACGCGACCTTACTGAAAGCATACCTTTTCATACCTTACTGGCGCGAGGGATTATTACACCTTTATTTTAGTGACTGAATTTAAGAAGCTACCTTATTAGAAGCGTCTAATTACACTTTTAACTAAATTCCGTTACGTACCTACTGAATCAGTCACTACGTACCCAAGGCGCAACGGAGCCGGACGTGTCGAATACGATTTGTTTTCATTTGTAAATTTTTTATTTCTGTTTTTACTGTATGTAGGGATTTCTTCTATTTTTTTATATAAATTCAGTATCAGTTGAAAGCAAAGAGATTTAAATACTAGTACCTATGGGCTAAATAATATTCCATACCTAAAGAAATAAGTGAGTTTTGAGTTTGAGTTTCACACAGTTAGGGTGAGGCCAAACTAGCGTAATTTTGTGAGTCGTGAGTAGAGTGATTCCACAGGTTCGTCCAAATCTGAGCTAAATTGTGGAATATTTTTATTTGTAATGGTTTCGCGTAATTTATCAATTAAATTATTCGGATATTATCTAGGTGTAGTCTATCGTGGAAGGCACCCGGAAAAATGCTTTCCTTTTCAAAAAAATAAATGGAATGTAATGATGGTATGGAGGGTAATGAGAAGTGGTGAGAGTGTAATGATTTAGTGCAGAATGGAATGAAAATTTTACTACTAAAATAGAGTATATTGTATTAATTAATGGGTCTATCTAACTAAAATTATAGGTAAGTTATTTATGCGTAGTGTATTATTTGTTTTATTCAATTAAAATCATATAAATCATCAAGTTTATTTTATTTTATGAGTTTTTCAAAAACTTACTTACATATTTATCACTAGCTTGACGGTGAAGGAAAACATCGTGAGCAAACCCGCAGGTCCCAGAATTAATTCTGAAGCAAGCATTATGTGTAAGACAGACCCGGTCCGGTGATGGGCTCACCACCTATCACGTTTAGGCGTCGAATATACTCGTGAAAAGTGGGTATTTTCAGAAATTGAATACCTTTGCCTTCCCTCTCGGGGATAAAAGGCGTGAGATTTTTTTAAATTTTTTAATTTGAGGATAATATTATTTATAATCAACCCAAAAATTACATTGAACACTAGTATTTGTAAAAATAATATACGTGGTACATACAACAAGCTTTATAATTTGTTTATGTATGTTCAAAAACTGTGAACGTTTGTTGCATTATTAATAACATTATAAAATTTTACAAAAGATAGGTACACAAATTCGTACACTAATCCATCAAGAAAAGATCTCTTCTCGTTTTTAGAAAGACTTCTACTTTTTCGATACTCCTCGATTCAGTATTTCACTAAATAAAAGTTTTTTCTTTACTCTCTCTATTTTATCAGTCTCAATATCTTCAATTACTTGATCTAGTACCTATATATTTTTGTTAGTCTTCCTAATTCTCTGCTGTCGCTCTTGATTAATTTGTTTTCTTAGAATACTCTTTTTCTTCTAAAGTTTATCTATTTCTTTCTGCAAATTTCAAATAATTTTCTTGGATCTGTGACGCATCTTCCTAACGACACTTGAATTACCTTCGTTCAGACTTTTACTTTATGATACTTTAACCCTTAGTCAGTGCAGGACTTAAGCGTAGTTTGTGTTGTTCTTCTGGTACCATATATTAAACTAAAAGAATCAAAATCTGCAGGCTCTGTTAAATTACGAATACGATCTTCATTTACACTGACAGGTGGAGAATTTTATATCAAAGTAAGTTGTATTTTCTTTTCTTCCTTTAACTTATTCAAATATTTACTAGAGTTTTTTCGACATCTTTTTCTCTGGTCTTTTTTTTGCCTGTCGGCCATTTTCTTCTTCTTCCTTCTCATTAGATATTGTTTTCTTTCTTTATCTTTTTTCTAGTCTATATTTTTCTGGATCCTTTTTTATTTTTTTGGCTAAAGTTCTTGTTTAATTGCTTTATTTTCTCTAGCCATAGTCGTACCTTATACCTAAATAAATAAAAAATTATCTCACGCCTTTCTATCCTCGAGGGGGTAGGCAGAGGTATTCCATTTCTGGATATAACCACTTTTCACGAGATATACTTTGGACCCCTAAACGTGATAGGTGGTGAGACCACCACCGGACCGGGTCTGTGTACACATGTCTCAGAATTAATTCTGGGACCGGCTGGATTCCTCACGATGTTTTCCTTCACCTTCCAGCTATTGATAAATATGTACGTAAGTTATGATAAACTCATTGGTAGATGCCAGGATTTGATACCTACCTATTAACAAAATAAACGATTTTATAATACAATAGGTTCTGCGAGTAGGTACCTAAAAAAACTGGCACCATTGACCACCGTTCCTGAGACTAATTTTCCATTCTGGACCGAACTACATTGACCGACCGAACTGTATTTATAAGTTTATTTTATAACTAACCTTAATAATTAAAGATATCATCATGTTTGTCTTAGCTGCAAGTGATGTGTAATATTTACACAATAAATAAATAAATTATGAGCTATTACTAAAATGTGTTCATTACATTCCAAAACACTTCATTCCCTTCCGTTTAAAATTTTAAGAATATGGAGTGTAATGATACGGAGGGGAATGAGATTTTGGATGATTATCTCGATTTATTTTTAAACCAACCGGGCATTTATCCTAGTAAAAATTACTGTTAGATGGCTACCTGTAAACTACATTTTTATCGCAAAAACATATTTTTTTTTACAAGCGCTTTCATAATAAACAAATGGAGTGTAATGAGTACTTATCCGTGACAAACTCGATATTCAGAACTAATAATGAATATATATTTTTCCACGGCGACACGCGTCTGTCCTCAACTCAATGTTTCGGTTGTATAGGGTCCGTGGGAGGTGAAGGCGACTGGCTAACACATCGATAGGGTTGTACGAAAAAGTTAAGACGATATCTATTTGTGTGGAAGGTAATGAAGATTTTCGTGTGACAAAATTTTAGTAGCGATTCTTTTTATGTTGCGGACTGTTAAAAAATCCCATGTTCTTAATAAATCATTGTTACCTAATAACTTAATCACTAAGTACAAATAACTTGATTATTTCTTTGAACAAGTGAAATTATATAACAAGAATCATTCCGAGTGACTATTTGACCAAGGAAGGGAATGAAATTTTGGCATGTTTTTGTTAAAAAAAAAATGTTGTCGTTGTATTTTCATTGAATATGAAAGGTACTCCTTTTGTATAAAACTAATTAGAAAGTTTTCACGTTTTTACTTTTTTGTTAACTTTAATATTCATATACACTTTTGCCGTGGAAAGGCGATTTGAACGAAACGGTGGAATCACTCAGTAGCAGAATTTCGGTCGCTGAAATTCTGCTGCATTCGGTTTCATACAAAAGTCCTATCTATTTGATTCACACGGCAGGGTGAGGCCAAACGAGCGTAATTTCGGTTGCAGAAATTCTGCCCGACAGAAATTCTGTTGGGCTGCCAGACGGAGCGTAATTTTGTGAGTCGTGAGTAGCAGAATATATTTTATTTCTCACTCCCTCTTGAGTGATCCGTCACATTCCACTCTAGTATCTCTTTCACACATTGTCTATGTCTACCCCATCGCCTCGCGAACTGAAATTCGGTCCGCATAATGCATGTGAGTCGGCAGACAACTCATTTTGCGTCGCCGTGTGAATCAAATAGGACTTTTGTATGAAACCGAATGCAGCAGAATTTCAGCGACCGAAATTCTGCTACTCACGACTCACAAAATTACGCTCGTTTGGCCTCACCCTTAGGTTCTACAACAGAACACAAACATACCAACATATACCTAGGCTACCTCTTTTCATAATAAGTATACCTACTTAATAATAGTATAAGTATATTTAATCTCTTTGCTTTGTAAAAGACGTGACTGTTTTATTTTTGGGCAATAGTCTAAACTAAACTTCAAAACGTAAGTGGTTATATTCTCTTTGATCACTCACTGCGTTCAAGCAAGCACGTTCCATATAAGTTCGATGATTTTACCACGATTTTATCATCAATATATTTCATATAATTAGTAGTAGGTATATGCCTGCAATGTCATCAGATGATTACCAAGTTCAAAACATTTATCGGTATTCCAGAAAAAGTTTTAAGAAAAATCGGAGAAACGGACATGATAATGAGATAGAAATTCATAGAGATGACAACATTGATGCGGCAGAGTGTTCGCCACGCAGTGATTTGGAGACGCCTGGTTGCAGTTGCGATTTGGAACATGAGGGTGATATAGCTAGTATATTACACAAGAAATGTCCTGTAATTTCATTGGCCCAACAACAACTTCAGAGGCTCCTAGAAGGGACAGATAAACTTCTATGTGATAATACAAGATGTTGCAGGTATATATTATGTATATTATTGTATAGAATATATACCTATGTATTTTTATACGAAATGGAATACCTCTGCTCTGCCCCCACGGGGATAAAAAACTATATTTTTTATACTTCGGTCACGCAAGGGGTTCCCGCGGGCTCAAAGATAACAATAGGCACATTAACTCACATAAATAGTAGGTACTTGACCGGCTACAAACTATGCTCCCTTTGGATACTTACCAAAACGTATACTTACCAAAAGGCTGGCTGCGTTTCCTGTCTTGATAACTATAATAGGTATTTATTGAGTAGATACCCTTACCTACTAGGTAGTTACCCTGCAGCTCAACGTAAATCTAGTCGGACGCCGTATTATCTACGTCAACATCCCGTTTATTTATTTATTTTATTATTTACAAAATTAGCGAAATTGTAGTACCTGTGTACCCACGGACTTTTCTATTCGTGAGGATTCATCACGTTTGCCCCCAGGTTATTTCAATTTGGGTTTAGACCCTACACTACACCACGTAAGCGCAGAAAACGCGCAGCCAACCGTGTAGCCAGCGCGCAGTCGACTAATGAAAAGATTTTATAATATAAGTTTCATGTGATAAGAATAGAACCCAAATTAAAAAACCTGTGGGAAAACGCTCGAATAGAAAACGTGTCCGTCGGTAGATACGCGCCCTAACTTTCAGAGGCAGAGAGGAAAAGTTTTTGAAAGGAAACCGCGCTGCCAACACAGTTGAGCACTTCATATAAATTCTAATGAAATCTCAAGTGTCAACGAGTTCTATTTGTTTTGCGCTAAAACTAAAATATTTAAATAAAGAAAATTGCAGTTAGGCATCTAACAAATTATCTATAGGTATTTACCACGATATGTACCTAGGTAGGTACCTACCTACATAATATTTGTATTCTAAGGTATGTAAGTAAACCTATGAAATCAACGATATGAATGATGCGAGTTCGATTCCTGCATTTTCTTATAAGCACATCATGCATAGGTAACTAGTGCATTTTAAAAAGGTGAGTCATAGGTACATATTCATTCAGGAGAATCTTACGAGATATAGGTAGATTAGGTATGTCCATGTCCAACACAGATAATTGCAACAACTAAGGGCTTAGGCTTCAGGGGGATGCAAAACAGGGAAATCAAGTAGGTAGGTACTACCTACTTACCTAACCAAGACATAAGAGGTAGAACTACACAATACAAGAGACAACATATTTCTTACTTAATCTAGCTAAAATTTACGATTCTGGGCATTGTAGTCAAGGTGCGGAAATGTTTATAGAATAATCTTCAGTTGTTATAGCATCCAGGAAGTAGGTAAGGCTTGGCAAAAACTCAAATAAGTATGGATTTTAAAAAATCCGATAAGCTACAAAGCTTTTTTTAATCAAATTATATTTAAAGATCTTTAATTATATTTCAGGTCGCTTTACGACTTCTTTTGTATATGTAAGGAACTGCTGGCGACCCAAAACAAGTGCCAATGTGCCCTCTTCATTCTAGTAGCTGTAGCGTTCATGGTCGGTCTGCTGTTTGGGGCAGCTACCTGTGGATCGTATCTTGGTCGCTTCAACAGCCCTATCCTCAGCTGCATCGATAGTTTTTTTATACCCGACACATATCCTACCATTCAGGACACGTTTCGCAGTATCGCGTGATTGGTGCCATTTTATTTATTCCTTTTAAGTTTTATATTTTGCAGTTTTAGATTATTATCTTAAATAAATAGTAGCTAGCTATCAAATAAATACTTATTACCAAGTAATCTAAAAAGAAAACACTGGTTATTTTAAATGTAGAAATGTAACTAATATTATGCTTTGTAGTAAGACCGTAGTCTACTATGGTCTACAAAACACAAGGTTCTACCTACTTATACATGGTTTCAAAGTAGGTACCTACTTAACTGATGCTTCCGCTTTATAAAATTACTAGCTGTTCCGCGCGGTTCAACCGCGTAGTTCCCGGTTCCGTGGGAATACGGGGATATAATATTAGCGATTAGTAGCATTCTAATAGGCAGTGAAATAATTTTTGAAATCGGTCCAGTAGTTTTTGAGTGTATTTGTTACTAACATACAAATCTTTCCTAAACCGTGGCGCTGCTGGGATGATACATACTTACCTGTAAAGAAAGTGACAGCAATTAACAGTGGCTCACTTTAAACCCTGTCTTGCAATTTTGGTATGTTAGTTAGTACCTACTCACTTGTGTTTAGTATACAATGAAAGAGTATGAGAGACTGAGGCGCTTGAAAACAATTCATTTTGATTTGTTTTCAAGTTTCTCACTTCGTAGATTTGAAAAAAAATTAAGCCGGAATGTAATTAGGGTTCTGTACCCAGAGGGTGCCAACAGTAACCATTACTTACCCCCATAAACAAGTATGTATCACCCCAGCAACGCCACGGCTTCTGATTGGCATCTGAACCAGATATAATATACATTACGTACCCATTTCGTACTCCGGCCAGGTACGAAATAGTCTTGGATTTCGTACCCTTCCGGTTTAGGGGGGATATTACATTATCATATATCTCTGATCATTTAAAAATACATTACAAAAATGAAATGAATGAAACTTTCATTATGTTTTTAAACTTTGAAGACAAAGACATGTCCTCAAGTTTAAAGTTGCGAACGAAGTGCTAAATTTATTAAGTTAAAATGTTTTCTGACGAGTAACCAAATACAAGCGCGATTGCAAAAAGAAAAAAAAATCTACAATATTAACGGAAGAAAAAGGTGAGCATGTGGTCCTCCGTACCACCTCATAATTCTTTTCGAAAACCACCTAGAAGTAATGTGACGGTGATTGTGACGCTGATTTCTGCTATCATTTTGATTGTGACGGCTTCCTCGCAGAAGGATGGATCAAAATAGGTGGCACGGAGGTTCACATGCTTTGTCTATGGTTTCAAGACAAATCGTCGAATTCCAAGAGAATCACACAATGTACCGGCGAAATTAATATTTTAAACCAATGTGACGGAATATGTGACAGCTACAAACACATTCTTTACATATGTGACGCAATAGGGACAGAGAAATAAGCGATCTTTTTTTCAGAAGCATGTCTTGAGTTTGGCCACCATTTTAACGTCAAAAATCCTAGTGAAACATGCATTTAAATAAAAACCTAACAGGAATTCGAGACCGTTTAGTCACGACAAATAGCTCATAATATTATTTCTACGACTACTTTATTCGTTTAAGAGAAAATTGGATTTGTCCATTAGTATTGAAAGTTACTGTATAGGGTGACTATGATTTTGTTGGGACTGATTCAGAGTCGACCCTCTCGACTGAAAGTACTTCATACTGAAGTGCGGTAGGCACTTCGCAAATGGCAAAGGAGGGGTGTTTATTGTCTACCTACCAATATCTAAGTATGTTTTATTTACAATAACTATATAGAATCGAAAATTTTAATGAAAATAAAGAATTCAATAAAGACAGTAAGTTTTTATTATAATATTTATTGAAAGGTGATGTCCAGAAAAGCTATAGAGGGTGGTATAATAATAAATGAAAAATACTATAAAGATCTGAGTTAGTAGAGCGGTAAGAAGATATTATTTTAAACAAATATGTCCTACAAAACACCCCCCAGAATGCCCCCCACGCCCCCTCCTCATTTGTAAAATTCTTCAAAGTACAAAAATATGCTTGCAACATTATCTAAATACTGGTAACCCATCCAACATATATTTTTGTACATGAAATCAAAAAAGCTTGAATCCAGAGTCGTAAAAAGAAATATTTAAAAGAAATAAATATTTTTTTGCACGAAAGTAGCGATTGATGTGCTACGTAAAAGAGATAGCGCTCTACTGTTTTTCTCACTCTTATCTGTCATAGCTTGCGGAAGTGAAATAAAACAGTTATTTTTATTATGTTGTCGGTCTGCCACTCTGCCAATGTCAATTTGACATTTCATCTGCATGGAGCACAGAACACTATAACTCCTCACAACGAAACGAACATACCACTATATATTCGACTAACAAAAAAATAATTTAATAATTCAGGGAATACTAAATAATCACACGAATTCGGTTAGCCTAATTGAACACGTAACTAAATAATTATTTTAAATCATTTTGGGTCCATAGACCAAAAGGGTGACGTTCGTTTCTCAGTTACCTAAACCCTCATATAATACAAAATTTTTCAAACATAGGGTGGCATTTTAAAATATTTCATTATGTTATCAAATAGCCCAGTAAATTAGCTTTACAATGATATATATATGGTTCTGGTAATAAAATACGAGGAATAAAATACCACTAATATTCTTCTCTTTTCTATAATGAATAAGGAATGTTTTTTTTAAATATTATGTTTCCTGATTAAAAATCCTTTCGGAACGTTCTGTCCGTATCCCAAAACACCCTTTCCCAAAACACCCGTTCCAAAATATCAGTTTCTTTAAATGAACGTATGCCAAAAGACCCGTTTCTCATCGCATCAGTATGTCAAAACACCCGGTTCCCATAGCATCCGTACTATGCCAAAAGATCCGTCTCTTATGACACCTGTATTCCCAAAAGACCCGTTTCTCATCGCATCAGTATTTTTACGAACTCTTTATGATCTTTTATTTGAATTTTTGATACGATTTGTTTTTGAGTGATGATGATGATGATTCCATGATGAGAATCAGTGAGGCTCGGGTGCGAATCCTGGCATGTACCAATGAGTTTTTCAAAACTTACGTACATATTAATTAATTCTGAGACCCGGTCCGGCGATGGGCTTACCACCTAGGGGTCCAAAAAATATTTCGTGAAAAGAGGGTACCTATATCCAGAAATGGAATACCTCTGACTACCCCTTCGGCGATAAAAGGCGTGAGATTCTTTTTTAATTTTAAAAAAATTTGGGAAAAAAACGTATAATTTGGGAAACGGTAGTGTAGAGAACGGTCTTTTCGGGATTAGGTCTTTTTGGGAAACGGATATGAAGCCAAAACTTATCTTTTGGGAGAAGCACATTTTGGGAAACACTTATATCGGGAAACGGATTATTTGGGAAAAGGTGGTGACGGGAACGGATGTTTTGGGAACGGGTGTTTTGGGAAACGGTCAGAACGTTCCGAAAGGTTAAAAATATCCCAAAAATCATACCAAATTTAGGGTTACGATATTTATTTATTTACTTAATCTTAGGAAGACTAACAGCTATAATAACTTCATTGTAAATGCTTATATAGTAACAGAAAGCCAATAATAAGTCTCCGCCGTTAAAAACATATTAGACAATAGACATTCAGCATATTAGTTAGTGTATTTCTACAAAAAGAAAAATCATTAATTCGTAACCAATTCAGTCAAAAAAACTCTTTGCTCAGTAAACGTCTCGCTGCTTCAGGGCTAGTGTTAAATAGATCTAAATCTAAATATTTACACATATTATTTAACTGCTTGCTCGCACGCCACAAAAAGGTATTCATCCGGTAGTTTGATGAAGCTGGAGGAAGGTGAATCAAGGCATTATTGCGTAGATTCTTTTTAGGAGGCCTAATACAAATTTTAGATAGTAGGGTAGGACAGTCAATTGTACCAGTAGCTAGTTTTAAAATATAGACTAAATCACTTATTTCTCTTCTAGTTTCAAGTGGTAGCAGACTAGTAGATGGTGTTTCTTACACTTCTCTAAATAATTAGCAGAACGGTACGGCTATATATATTTTACCTACGATGGCAACATCAACGATTGACATTTGTTCAAAGTCAACGGGTGACCATATTGACCATGATATTTGTAGACATTCTTTACAATATAGGTAGGGTAGGTTTTTAGGTAGGTAGGTCCGACTTATTGTCCGACTATAGGAATAAGAATTGATAACTTTTACCCGCCTTAAACACTACATTTATTTTCGAATACAAGGAAAGTAAACAATACGAAAATACAGAAGGCCCGAAGTCAAAAAGTCCCAAAGCGAAAAAGTCCCAAAGTCAAAAGTCTCAGTCGAAAGTCCCAAAGCGAAAAAGTACAAAAAAGAAATAGTCCCAAAATGAAAAAGTCCCAGTCAGAACGTCCCAAAGCGAAAGTCCCTAAACGAAAAAGTCCCATAGTAATAAAGTCCCAAAATGAAAAAGTCCCAAAGTCAGAACGTCCCAAAGTCAAAAAGTCCCAAAGCTAAAAAATCTCAAAGTGAAAATGTCCTAAAGTCGGAATGTCCCAAAGCAAAAAAGTCCCAGTGATAGTCCCAAAACAAAACATCCCAAACCTAAAAAGTCCCAAAGCGAAAATGTCCCAAAGTGAAAAAGCCCCAAAATTAAGAAGTCCCAGTCAAAAAGTCCCTTAGTGAAAAAGTCCCAAAGTCAGAAAGAACGTCAAAAAGTCAAAGTCCCAAAGCTAAAAAGTTTCAAAGTGAAAAAGTCCCAAAATAAAAGTGCCAGTTCAAAAGTCCCAGTCAAAAAGTCCCTTAGTGAAGAAGTCAAATAGTCCCAAAGTCAAAAAGTATAAATCCTTCCTCTTTATAATAGGGGCCATCCATAAATTACGTCACACTTTAAGAAGGGGGGGGGGGGTTGGGTCGACGAATTGTGACATTGCGTGATAAGGGGTTGGGACATTTTGTGACGTCACATTTCAAAAACTAATAAATTCTTATTTTTTTTTAATTTCTGATTTGTTGTTGATTTTATTAAAAAGAATTTAAATGGAAATAAAACTAATTATGGAACTGCTGTTTTAATCCAACGTAATGAAGCTATGACAAAAAGATATTGAATTTTGGAACAGCTTACAGAGTGTCCCTTCAAGGTACAGTCAAGAGCACGCTAAGCTTGACACTTTGGACTTTGACCCGGCCCTGTATTCTATGGCGCGCAGTATAAACCAGAGCTCAGCTTAAACTGGTAGTGTCAAGCTTGACTTGCTCTTGACTGTACCTAGTAGTCTTTTTTAAATTTTCACAACTAACTAAAACACTTCACCGCTGCGGGGTATTTTATAGTTGTTTATACCTACAATCACAAGGTCACGCCTTTTTTCTTATTTTAATCGATTTAAAAAGTTTAGCAATGTACTAGGTACCTTACCGAACGTAGTCAATTTTTTTTAAATTTATATAATATAAATTTATTTAGGGAGGGCAGCAATTACCACGAGTCTTTCCCTCCCTCGCGCGGGAATCACATAGTAGTAGTCTCACTTTAAAATTTCAACCCTTCTTAGCTTCGAAATTCTAGTAATACTGTAAACGCGAAATTTTGTGAGTATGGATATTAATGGACGAATGGGTTTTGATTAAACTTACAGATATATTACTTATACATCAGAATAACACATAGGCTATATTTTACTCCCGTATTTCCATGTGAACTTGAACTACGTGGATGAAACTAGGGGATGTAAATAATATTTTAAAAAATCTTTATTTTATTTAAACAATCTTTTGAAAATTAATGTAAAATGCCAAATTGTCCATGTTTCAAAGAAAATTGTGGTTGCACTATTAGAAAGGGACACAATACTATTATTACTATTCGAGGTGCCTCTCAACTGGACCGCCTGCTTTCTTAGTTGCATTTCCTCCCTTATGGAATAAGATAAAAACTCCTTGCTATAATTTAATAAGAAACTCTTGTAAGAGCGGCAAGAGTAAAAAAATTAAGCCGGTTAGCCATGTAGCGCCACTCCTTAAAGTCCAGAAAATAAGCGGACGCCACAAAAATACGTACGTAAAAAACGAGATTGTGGACTAACTAGTTCGCATAGTTTACCTAAAAGAGCGCTCTTTCGAACTAGGTCGTTCGCGAACTACCCAAGACTAAAGCCATGGCGCTGCTGGAATGATACATACCATAAACAAAACTATATAGTGGTATGGAACCCTTCATTTGCAAAATCCGACTCGCACTTGGCCGGGTTTTTTTGTAGAGCCTTCTTTAATGTACTACAACACAGGCCTTTATATTTTATACCTACGATTAAACTTAATCTATACATATGAAATGATTTAATTATAAAATAGTCAAAAATTTTGGATTAGCTGTTCTGTTTATACTTTACTAGTGGCCCGGGCAGACGTCGTTCTGCCACCGTATAAACCATCCCTGGACCCACTCTAACCCACACAAAAAGTTTCATCAAAATCTGTCCAGCCGTTCTGGAGTTTTAATCAGACTAACGAACATCAATTCATTTTTATTTATATAGATATACATGCAAAGATATTTAAATATCTCTTTGCATACTCGTCATAATGATGTCAAAATGGCGGGTACCACATGTGGTAGTTTTGAAGGGAAACAAACGGCTTAGCTGCATACACCTAGTTTTCGGCATATTTTTGTTCTCAAGTTATTATAATAGATTAGTCTGGTGCATTTTAAGTCAGGTCTGGTAATCACTAACGTAATCTTACTTAAATTGATAATAAATAACAAAACTTTCGGATAGGTAGGTTTTAATAAAAAATCAATGCCAACAATCAATGAATCATCGCTCAGTGGAACCACAACTCTTTAGCTGTTGCTTCTGTCATTAACACCAGACTCTACTTACAATGATACAGATACATATTATATTCTAATAAATCATGCATTTGTGTTGTTGTCCAACAAAAGTTAAGTATCACTCTGTACTGATAAATAAAAAAAATACACAACATTCCTAGATTTACAGAAAAAAAATATTGAGAGATGATTTTTTTTTTAATATTTTAGTTAAACACATAGAACCAGCTTCATAAATCATTGAAAATGAACACATGTTTACTTATAACCAGTCTATAAAGAAAACTTGGGAGTATTTTTTTGTACTAGGGTATACTTTAAGCTGTTATACAGTAGTGCTGGCATATACATCAGATAAATTACTTGTTATTTAATTTACAATTTAGAGCTAATTACAAGTTTTTAAAATCAGAATAATACTAGATAGAGAGTGAGAGCAGTTCATATTACTTCTCTTCGCACCACTCATTTTCCTTGCGCACCTGGTCCTCTTCTGCAGCAGTGAAATCATTCTTGATGTTGAATGTTTTACGAATTTCTTCTGGAGTTTTACCTTTGATCATATTGGCTACTGTCTTACAAGTGACATCCAACAACCCTTTTATGTCTAGGTAGTTAGCAGCTAAAATAAGTTCAAAAAGAGTCCCCTGATCAACTTTCAAGAAATCTGCATCCCAAGACGAAATGTCGTCTGTTCGTTTCTCTTTGTTTTCGTCATCTTCTGGTAGCGGCGGATCGTCCTTGTGATACGTCGCCCACTGAATCACCTTCTTAAGGATAGCTGAGTTAACGTTAGGCAATGGAACCACTTCTTCCTCGTCATCATCCATTCCCAAATCCTCCAACATGGTTTTGATTGTGACTGAACATTTTGCAATTTCAACGTCCACGTCAAAAATCTCATTATCTGATGACTGCAACTTTATGTTCGGCATCTGCAGAAGAAAGTAATCACATCAAAAGCAATAGATATGTACAGTAGATACATCCAATGATATTATTATGAAAACAACAGAACTCTATCAATGCAATCCAAAATCTGCGGGAAGACGCCATCTTACTACAAAAATAATTTCATGATTTTCTATACATAAATTTACTCACATTGAGTTAGTCTGAAAAGCACACAAGCAAAATTATCAGTACAAATTATGTCCGAAAATTTTATAACTCGACACCAGCCAATAATTAATATTTTTTATAACGTGAACGCAATTTTCCAAAACATGACACAAGTAAAGCAAGAACCACAGACCAGTAATAGACAAGAACTAGGGATGTAAAAAATAATCGATTTTGTAAATAAAAATAATCGATTTTTAAAATAATCGATTTTGTAAATAATCATAATCGATTTTTAATTAATCGATTATATAAATTACGCGTTTTAATCGATTTTTTTAAAACCGCCGTCTATGCGGTGGATGAACCTTAACTTTGTCGTTAAGCTTTTTTACTTATCGATTCATTTATTTAAATACTAATAGTACTCTTATTTTGTATTATTTTTCGTCTTTTGACTATTTAAACTTAAAAAATAGAGAAAAATTGCTTTTTATTTTAGTTTTTGAGACCATAACGTAGTCGTTTAGTTTTTTTGTTTCTCGTTTTAAGTATCTATTTTATTTTTATACTTGTCAAATGTTAAAGAGGACTGGACATTTGTGACACTACTTATTTCTAATTATTTTATTGTTTAAATTAAAAGATTATCGAAATTTTATTTTGTTATTTCTGTATTCATATTATTTTATTTCATTTTTAATCTGTTAAAATGTTAATATGAATCTCTTAGGATTTTATTATTAAAATATTAAAAGCATATATAGATTTTTAAATATGTATTTGAAAAAAAATCGATTTTTTAGAATAATCGATTATTTTCCTTTAATCTTACATCCCTAGTAAGAACCACAGAGTAAAGTAAAGTAACTAATCTTCCACAGACCAGTAACCACAGACCACTGCCAGTAACCAGAACTGAACTTTTCTCTTTATCGTAAAGGCAGATATCACAGCCGATACGGCTATGTTTCTGTAATTAAGTAAACAATTTTTCTATCAGTAAATGATAACTATAATATTACTACTCTCTAAATTTAGTAACCATGGCGTTTTAGAATTGCATTTGGCTTAGCGGCTGCGTAAAACTAAATATAATTTAAGAAATTTAGTTTTAGGCTATTTAGGCAGTGGACGCGTAGAATTGAACCCATATCTAGTATTAATCCTAAAAAGTAGGTTAAAGACGTGGGACAACCCGATTTTGTGATGGTCAAACTATTTGAAAAACGCCCTGTAGGTGTCGTATATTATGTCGTAGGCAATCGCTACGTTAGTGACAGTTACCTCTGCCCACCCCCTTGGGGAATAAAGGCGTGAGTTTTTCTTAATTTTTTTATTTGTTTGTAATGAAGAGGCTCTGATACTAACCGGACCGAATTTAATAATTTTTTTTAGCCAATGGAATGATTACTTTTCACGGAGTAACATGGGCTACAATTTTCCCATATTCCCGTTTTTCTACGGGGACGGGAACTGCGCGGGCACGTGGAACCGCGAGGAGCTACTAGTCTCTAATAAAATAACTTACAAATCTGCCGCTTGGATACTTATCCATTTATTTAAGTACGAATATACTTCAATAATATTGATGAAAGCACGATTATATAGTAAATAATTTTCATGCAGATAAAATACCTATTACATTATTTAAGTAAACATTTCATATCACATACACATTCCTCCATTTTAAATTTACAAAGATACTACACTTTGGCACTATCAAAATAATATTTATAGAATAGGTATGTAGGTACTGACCTTTGATGAGTAAATAATCAAAGGTACTGACCTAGGTATATAAGAAACTTATGTACTTACTTATTGTATAAACACTACCGTGCCGTATTTGTAAAAAAAAATACACGAGAAAAAATTACTTACCTACCAATTAAATTAACAAAAATATTTGGCAATACATACAGTATTAACATTTTCAATTTATTTGTTTCCTATTACAAACATTTTAAAATTGGCATTTCCAAAAAAAAAAGGTGTAAGTACATATTTTTTATATAAAATACCTTTTAGTTCTTAAATCCTCAACCTCTTCACTTCTGACATATAATATTATTTTTCGTATGTACCTATTCTTTATGGCATATTTATTAGTATTGAGCCTACCCACCTAAATATATTATACTCGTGCTTCGTCCTCAAGATTAGTAACATGACAATATTATTTAACACAATGTAGTAACGCATACGTGACACCACTTCAGCACTATAGTTTAGAAATATTTAGCCATGGAATATGGCAACACCGACTAAAGGTGTTTTTTTTTTGTTTTGGTTGCCCCTTCTTTTGTCCCACCCACTTCATGGTGGGATTCCGTCATTTTCTTTTCATTCGCAATTTAGTGCTCAACCACTTCACTTGTCGATTCGTGTCTCGCACAAAGTCGGTAATAATTACCTAATTATGCCGAAGCGTTCTAACGAATCTAGTTTGGAATACATAGTCCAAAAATTACGGAAATTAGAAAAAGAAGTTAAACGTTCACGTAATTCGGGATCGCGTAACTGTTTATCGTCATCATCAAGTGGATCATTAAGCTCGTCTTCGAGTCAGTCATCACATTCATCAAGAGAACCTTCACCGAATCCAATCTGTAAGTACCTACGATATATTTTAATCACACTAGTCTTTTTTTTTTCTTCTACCCCCTTTTTGGTTCATGAATTCCTATGCATCAGGGTAGTCTGAGGGACTATTTCGCCGCATTTGGAATTCTAACGCCAGTAAAAATGCATCAGAATAGTCTGAGGGACTATATCGCCGCATTTGTTTAAAATAACTGTAAATATGCACCAGAATAGTCTGAGGGACTATATCGCCGCATTGATTAAAAGATAACGTAAATATGCATCAGAATAGTCCGTGGGTCTATCTCGTCGCATATTACTGACAAGATAATAAATATAAAATGCATCAGGATGGTCTGAGGGACCATATCGCCGCATTTTATTGGAATTATTATAGTTAGTCGCATTTTATTCGACTAAGTATACCAGAACATTCAATATTCTTAGACTGTACGCACCAGAATAGTCTGAGGGACTATATTGCCGCATTTGAATCAATAGTAGCTGCCATTTTGAAAGCTATAAATAATTCCTCAACGTATCACAATAGTTGTAAATCATGCATAGGTATATGATAATATCACACTACGTATATACTATTCTAGCACGAGGATTTTATAAGGGTTTTTTCTCTCTAAATATGTTTGTTACATATTTGAATGTAACCGTCACTTCCTTCTTTTCAGGCCAAGAGGAAGTCACGATTCCCGATATGCAAAGCGACGCTATTAGTATGGAACCGCCTCCACCGGAAAGTAATGAAACACCTCAGATTGTAATATCTTCCCAAGATAATTTCCAAAAGGACATAGTAGCTCCAACTACAAACGAAAATGATTCAAGTACCTACATTCTAGATATATTGGGAGAGGATCCATCAGTGACCATAGAGTATGGTCCTGTTATCAACAAAGAGGTAGCCACCAGATTCACTCACATTGCCACGTCCGGCTTAAATAAAGATGTCCGTAAAGACCTTATCAAAAAGTATTTAGTACCAAGTAACTGCCCAAATATAGCAGCACCACAACTTAATGCTGAATTCAAAGCAGCTACCTCAGAGCAGGTAGTTAAGAGAGACAAGGCCATAGAAACAAGACAAATTCAGATGGCTGCCGGTCTTTCTTGCCTGGGAAAAATAATTTCTAATCAACTTAATGCCGATGATAGAAACAATGATCTCATTAAGGATCTCATGGATGTCGGTCGAATCTTCTGTGACATTCAACATTCAGAGTCTGAAGCCAGGCGGAATTTCGCACTTTATTCGGTCAAAAAGGAGTTGAAGACGCAGTTGGCTACCACCAAGATTGATAAGTACTTATTTGGAAACAACCTATCAGAAACTCTTAAAACAGCCAAAGCTGTTTCGAAATCAAGCTCCGACTTAAAACCCGACGCACTCAAAAAACCGAAAGCTCCGTCTACAAGTAATTCTTCGAGCAAGAATTTAAACTGGAAGGCGAGGGCTCCACCACGCAGGCAGCCGACGGGCCCACCGCCACCACGTCAACAGCTGCCAGCCGCGAGGAACGCGCCGCCTCGCGCGACCTCGTCAAATAACTACACGCAGCGGCACAAACAGACCCGCCGCCAGTAGATCCGGTACGCTATGCTGGCAGACTTGCTCTTTTTTCTAAACAATGGTCTTTAATAACACGAGACCGTAGCATTTTATCTTGGATTAACGGCTATCAAATAAAATTTAACCGCCCAGTATATCAATCTTGTTTGCCCATTGCACAGAGCTTTACAGATACCGAAAGAAGGTGTTTGATAGACGCTATTCAAAATTTGTTATCGATTGGTGCTATATCAGAGTGCCAACCACGTGCTGATCAATATATATCAAGAGTATTCTTGATACCGAAACCAAACGGTAAGATGAGGTTCATCTTAAACTTAAAAAGTCTGAATAAATTCATGGATACCCAACATTTTAAATTAGAGGATATTCGTACAGCTCTTAAACTTATAACCCATAATTGCTATATCGCTACTATAGATTTAAAAGACGCATATTTTTTAATTAACATTCATCCCGATTCAAGAAAATATCTAAGATTTGTGATAGACGACAAAATGTACGAATTCAACGTCCTACCTTTCGGTATCTGTACGGCTCCGTTTATTTTTACTAAACTCATGAAACCAGTAATTAAATTGCTAAGATCATGTGGATATATATCATCTATTTATTTAGACGATCTATTTTTAACTGGGTACACATATCACGAGTGTTTGCAAAACATTGAAAAAACTCAAATGCTATTAAGGTCATTAGGGTTTATTATCAATGAGGAAAAAAGTGTCAAAACACCCTCAAAAACTTGCAAGTATTTAGGATATATAATTGATACCCATAAATGGCAATTAAGATTACCCCATGAGAAAAGGGTTCACATCAAACTAGAACTACAAAAATTTATAAAATTAAGGTCTTGTCGAATTAGAAAACTTGCTCAATTAATAGGTCTATTAGTATCTGCCTGTCCTGCTATTGAGTATGGGTTTCTATACAAAAAGCAGCTAGAACGATGCAAGTATCTTAACCTACTCGGTAACGACAATTATGAAAAATGTATGACAATACCACAGTCGTTATTACCAGATCTAAACTGGTGGATAAATGCTATTGATCATTCGATCCATAGAATTAGAAACGATGACCATGCGTTAGAGATATTCTCTGACGCCTCAACAACGAGATGGGGCGCAGCGTGTAATGGGGAATCAGCTAGTGGTCGTTGGTCCAGTACAGAGGTCCTATCGCATATAAATCACCTGGAACTTCTGGCAGCGTATTTTGCTCTAAAAATATTTGCGAAAGATTTTTATAACTGCCAAATATTACTACGGGTTGATAACACCACGGCTGTAAGTTATATAAATCGTATGGGAGGGGTTCAATATCCCCATCTAAACATGGTTACAAAACACATATGGCAGTGGTGTGAGGCTCGTGGGCTGTTTATTGTAGCATCGTACATAAAGTCGTCAGAAAATGTAATTGCTGATAGGGAATCCAGACGAACCCATCCGGATGTCGAATGGGAGCTATCCTCCACTGCATACCAAAAATTAATTAATAAATTCATGGTTCCACAAATAGATCTATTTGCTACCCGCATTAATAAAAAGTGCAACACTTACGCCTCTTGGCATAGAGACCCTGAAGCTATTGCTTTTGATGCTTTCACATTAGACTGGTCTAAATACTTATTTTATGCTTTTCCACCAGTAGCAATTATTCTGAAAGCGCTAAGAAAAATCATATCGGATAAGGCTATAGGTATTATGGTTGTACCTAACTGGCCAACGCAGCCCTGGTATCCATTATTTATACGGCTACTTACTTCGGATATAGTAAAATTTTATTCTAATGATGTCTTAATACCTAATTCCAGCAACCGGAACATTCAAGCTCACATTACCCTGGTTGCCGGAGTTTTGTCCGGACGGCGCTGCTGCAGCGATGCGTCCCGCATTCTGCCTTAGACATTATGTTGGCATCTCTATCGGACAACACTCTAAAGCAATATGATGTTTGCCTCAAACGCTGGTATATGTTTTGCAAGGAAAACAAGATTGATATGTATGTACCATCTATTCCAATTGTTATAGAATTTCTTACGAAAATATTTAATGATGGTGGTCAGTATGGAACTATAAATAGCCACAGATCTGCTTTGTCCCTAGTTGTTGGAAACTTAACAGATGATGATCGAATTTTAAGATTTTGTAAAGGTGTATATAAACTTAGGCCACCGCTTCCTCGGTATAATTCTACGTGGGATGCAAGCTTAGTTTTAAATCATTTGGCATCCCTGTTTCCTAATGAAAGTCTAAATCTAGAACAACTTTCGAAAAAATGTACAACCTTGCTCGCTCTTGTAACAGCACACAGAGTGCAAACTCTGTCTAAAATTGTAATAGATCACGTAATTATCTTAACCAACCAAATTGTAATTAAAATACCAGATCTGATTAAAACATCCAAAGCAGGCACAAAACAACCAACTTTGTGCCTACCCTTTTTTGGTGACAGACCCGAAATTTGCCCTGCAAAAACCCTCATTGCATATATAGATAAGACAAAAAGTTTGCGGAAGTCAAATCAGCTTTTTGTTAGTGTTCGTAAACCTCACAACTGTGTATCAACACAATCACTTAGTCGTTGGATTAAGTCTACTTTAAAGGATAGTGGAATTGACGTCTCCATATTCTCCTCACACAGCACTCGTCATGCTGCGACGTCGATGGCCCACAAACTGGGAGTCAACCTCGATGTAATTAGACAAACAGCGGGATGGAGCGGCAATTCCTCTACCTTTGCTAAGTTTTATAATAGGCCAATTATTCAAAATGATGATAATATTGTGTTAGCCAGAACCCTGTGTTCTCTTTGATTGTTGTACTTTTGTTAAATTACTGTATTATTTACATAAATAAACAGATGTTTAATGAATCTAGTTTATTAGAATCATATTGATTTTTTTTTCGTTATGAGCAAACCTAGAATTAATAATATTAAGTTAAATATTATTAAATTATTGTTAATGATAAATAATTATCATTCGTTTTATTTGAGATATTTCCTTCACTCATTCTCAACATCTACATTGTGTTAAATAATATTGTCATGTTACTAATCTTGAGGACGAAGCACGAGTATAATTAATGATTAAACGAACTTACCTGTACGTGAACTTCTATCATAATTATACGAAGTGCTTCGTCCGAAGAGATAAGTAACACCCACCCTCCCTGGTTAGCCCGCTAAGTTTCGAAAATATCTCAATCTCTGAACTAAATGAAAAGAAAATGACGGAATCCCACCATGAAGTGGGTGGGACAAAAGAAGGGGCAACCAAAACAAAAAAAAAAAACCTTTAGTCGGTGTTGCCATATTCCATGGCTAAATATTTCTAAACTATAGTGCTGAAGTGGTGTCACGTATGCGTTACTACATTGTGTTAAATAATATTGTCATGTTACTAATCTCTTCGGACGAAGCACTTCGTATAATTATGATAGAACCACATGAGTAAAGAAACGGAACAGAGACAAAGCTTCTAAGGAGCGTGCAAAATTCTTACCTATTTTAGTAGGGTTGGCAAAGGAGAATAAAATAAACAAAACGTTTATTAGACTTTTATTTGTACATTAGATTATTTACAAATTACCTACTCTAAATATTTTTTTATAACTTTTTATTTTTAATAAATTATTAAATCTTTTAATCTAATGATGAATTCTAAATCTAATGGATATAAAGTTTTTTCAAATAATCATTAAGGACGCTTCCACATGGCATAATATTTTTACAATCTTACACTCGATTCAGAATATAATTAGGTACCAATATTTACAATGTTTACGTCGAGTTTATTGTAATGAGTAATTAAAGAATCTTTGCCCATATTTATAGGTTGTTCAGGTCTATTAACAAACAATTTTATTTCGTCACATATGTGATTTTCGAGACATTCATGCAAACTGTACAGTAGGTAACCATTTTACACCTCCGAATCTAATTATTTACACTTTCTTGACTTTTTAGTTTAATACTTTATTCTACCATAAACAATTTAAAATAACCATTTCTCACTAAGCAGGAGCGCGAAACAAATACGGCAACCATTGCGCGGCCCTCGGCATTTCTACTGACCGAGCCGGTTTTATCCAGTTGCGGCGCGTATGTGACGCAGCGCTAGTAGAAACGCACACAAGCATTGCATGCTTGTAGTAGTGTACCTACGACAGCGCGGTTGTATGAAGCTTTGTCTCTGTTCCGTTTCTTTACTCATGTAGATAGAACTTCACGTACAGGTAAGTTCGTTTAATCATTAATTATATCTATAAGGTCATTTTAAATCAAGTGCAAATATTTTATGGGTAGGTACGAACATGAATGATTTTAGAGTGCTTTTCTTTACCTGCAAAAAATAAATGATTTTGTATTGTATTTATTTGAATTTGTGAGAGAAATAGAATAGAATAGAATATATTTATTGTTAAATTGTGGTACATACAAAGGATCTTATATTAAAAAAGAATCACACAATCTACCCGCTGCGGGCATACAATGTAGTATGAAGTTATATAAATGAAGGTATATTAATTAAACAAATAGAATTTACATAGGTTTAAATAAAATATTTTCCTTTATTAATCCTTCTCTTCCTATTCAAAATTCCGTTCCTATATTCCTTAATACCTAAAAACGTTTCCTCGTTTAATAAAAGTGGGAAATGCACAAGCCCTGCGAGACGCCAAAAAAGACATAGAAAAAGTTTTTTCTTGTTCTTTTCTAACAAAAAAAAAATATTTTTCATATCTCATACTCGGAAAGTAGTGTATGTTTGATCTGAGTACCGGGTCGGAAGCAATGATTCCCACCACAGAGAGATTCAGGGCTGTGATTCCCGCCCTCGGTCGGGAAAGACTCATAGTAATTGCTTCCGGCCTTAGGGCGGAAATGAATAAAAAAAAAATAGTACTACATTCGGCAAAGACGTTATAGAAAAAATTTCTCTAGGAAAGAGAATAACTTTCTTCCAACCTCTTTGGGTACTTACTTAGTAGGGATACGAAACTTTTTACATCAATTAGAATAAGAAAAAAAGGTGCGGTCTTGTGAGTAGTAGGTATAAACAACAGAAAATAGCCCGCGCGCGGGGCGGTACGCGTTCCATATTTAAAATTTAAAAAAAGAGTAATAATTTGGTAAGCTGTTCCGAAATTCAAAATCTTGTTTTTTATCGACACTAATAAGCACAGAACACTATTACTCGGCTAAAAGTACATAATATTATAAAGAGGAAGGATTTGAAGTATATTATTTTTGTAATGTTATTTAGGTTAGGTACCTACTCTATGATGAAGTATTTAAAGACGTTTAAAAGAAAAAGTTTCTCTTTCTTCCAACCTCTTTGGTTGTATTGTTGACAATTTTCTTTTTTTAGGTATTATTACGTTTTTAAATGCTTGAATTTTTGTAAAATTGTATTTTTTTTTTGTTTACTTTCCTTGAATTCTAAATGAAAAGTAGAGTGTTTAACGCGGGTGGAAGTTATCAATTCCTACTCGGACTATATCCGCCCTCGCTGCGCTTGGGCGTCTAAATACCTCGTATGGGAATTGATTCCTTCCGACCCTTGTATAACAATCTACTATTGTAAACATGCATAAACCCTCACTACCGCATTTTTTTTTTCATTTAAGTATTTATTTATTTTCTTATTTTTGCTCAATATTTGATTAGGTATGTAGCTAATGTGCATGTATTCTATATGTACAGCGTCCGTCTTTTTTTTTATTTTGTAATAATCGATGTTATCTAGTCAAGTAGCGTATGAAAAATAAAAATCAATGCCAAAAATAGTTTCTTATAATTTTTTTGATCGGCCCTTTAAATATTTGCACTTAATTTAAAATGACCATGTATTACTTACTTAAACACTACCATGCCTTTTTAAGTTTATGCTGTTTAGGCGTGATAATTCAAAATGTGAAAATAGGTATGTAAAATTTAACAAGGACATTTTAAAAAATGTAAAAAAGAAAAATATTTACATCGTTCCATTTTAATATCTGGGGGTCTAAAAAGGCCGTTTCGGGTGAATCATAATAGGATCATATTTCGATTCATATTCGAAATTTTCACCAAATACGAATCTGCTAATGAATTGAATTGTCAGCGAATCACTAAAATGAGGGACTATTTTACTAAATTTAGAGGAATTGCTTAGGATTTGCTGGGAATTCATAAAAGGAGGAATTGCTCAGAGGAATTGCTCAAAGTGGCCATTTTAGACCCACTGGCTGTTGTAGAAAATATGAAAAGGTATGTACCTAAATGCCTGATTAATGTAGTGTGACGTAGGTACCTACATAAAAACATTTAGTGAAAAACCAAAAGAAAAATCAATATTTGGCAGTACCTAACTACCTACTGCGTTTAAAAAGTAGGTAGGTATCGGTGACTAGTGGATACCAAAGATGTTTAACATCATTGAGTGGATACACACAATAAAAGTAAAACTAATTCAATATTCTACAAGATTATAAGGTCTACGCTTATCATGAGTTTTATATATGTATGTACCTACCTACATAAATATAAGCACCATAAACATAATATTTTATATAAAGTACTAGGTACTTGGATTACCTACTACATATAGTATGTATACCTACTTATTATGGCTAGAGCTTCGTAACAACTTGATTTTAAAAACATTAGATCGACATCAGAACCTTGGAGCCCCGGAGCGTGTGCATCTAGATTGAGGGCCCACTTTTTAAGCTGGCGAGTGCCCTAATTACTGTAGTAAAAATATTGTAGACAAAATCTCATCACTTTGAATTTGTAGTTCTATAGTTTAGGAGTTATTATACCTCAAAGCTAAAAAATCATCATGGTCGTTGGGTGTGTCAGTAATTAGGGCAGTAACGGACATTTGCTGACAAAGCTTAGTTTCTGTAATATTTAGGTACTAGTGGACAGTAAAACAAAGAACAGAGTAGTTGTACGAATTATGCATTAAGCGTTTTTTGGTTTATGCTTAGTCGCTTAATTAACCATAGGTAGGAATGTCGTTGGCTTTTTTTTCATTTTACTTCATATTTATAATATTCCTTATCACATGCTTACTAATGCAGCTAATGAATATTCTTTATTCATACCAAATTAAATGTGATTTAGTCGAATAATTTGTAAGAAAGTAAAAAAAAAAACAAAAACTAAAATATCTAATGCTACAACATCATTGTATTATTAATATGATATTACCTACCAACTTTTATTAATATACAGCTACAATACGTATTACCCATAGGTAGGTATAGATAAATATCTCTAGCTCTACATACTTTTCTGTTTTATAAAACTGCTGCTAGAATTTTCGCATTCATAATAAGAACATTTATAAGGGTTACCGAGTTAGATTAAAACAAAAAGAGGAAGGCACGGTACCCGCGCGGCCGCGTACCGCGCGCGGTCCTAGCAAAATCTCCAACAGAATACCGACTCGTTTGTACTACTTTGTACGTCTGCTTTACGGCTTAATATTTCACCTGGCCATATTTTTGTTGAATCCGGAAATGGACATTTCATTTTCACCGAGGAAGCAAAATAAGAAAACCACTTGGGGGTATTAGCGTGCGAAAGAAAAATTTTTTTTCTGAATGTTTTGATTATCATTTACTAAGATAATCAATAATTTCTAAATAATATGCCAAAAAAGAAAACTTAGGTTAGGTTACAACTTACTTTGTGTCTTAGCCTAACTGCAGGAAAGAAAAAAAATTGTCAACGTTGACATTTATCGTTGTATTGACATTTTGATATTTTGTGTAGGTACTTATTGTAAAGGTAGACAAATTAAGTGCAAATTAACAAAATATGCCTAAGTTTTCACTTCCGCCCATTTGTAATAAGCTGATTTCAATTATTATTTTTAGGGTCAAATAATTTTTGTTTAAATTAAACCACAAAATATGTGTACCTACTCTATTTTTGTATCTACTTTCATAGGGGGTTAAGAAAATGTAATGTGAATTGCCGGCGCTAATCGGTGACTATCCCAAACTCGGTTGCGCTTGCGCCTGAGTACGTACGTCTTTCTATTCCTGCTGTTGATTGCATGCGCACAAGACAATGGGATGTAGTTGTGAGGATATAATATGTTCGCGTGTAGTTGTGACTGTGCCAGTTGTCAAATTCGCAAAGTAAGAATGTAGGTAGGTACCGTATCTTCCTCTTTTTCCTCAATTCTAAAATAAAATTTAATTTGAGTTTTCAATTCTTTCCTTCAGGCGAAAGTATATCTTGAGACATGGTCGTAGTATCGTGAATAAGGTCACTGCCAATACGAGAAGGATATTACAATTTCGTAAAATATCTCCAAATTTCCACCAATCAGACCAAAATCCCAGTAAAATAGCTGTTACCCCCAAAGAAAATGTTATCAGCCCTACAGAAGCATGAATAAGTTTTGTGTACAGTGGGGCTAGATACTGCTTTAATTTAAGACTATACAGGGCACATACTCCACCTAACATCGTTAAAAACATGAAAACAATGGCTGCCAATCCAAATTTTGCATGTAATGTCACAAAATGAGCCTTATTGTGAATTATTTTGTTAGACATTATAATTAAAAACCCGATAATTATAATGATACCAGTAAATAATTGAATAACCCAATGACGAGCACTTCTCAATCTTATAGGCATCCATTCTGTAGCTAGATCTCCTGGAGCTATAGCATTTATAGCCGAAGTCATGAAGATCATCCACTGAAATTTTAAAAGTGGTTAAGTATAGAGTTTTAATGAGGTACCTACTTATAATTTAGTAGGAAATAGGTACCTAACGACATATAAAAATACAAAAAATATAAATATAGGATAAAAATATGCTCACCCCTATTAGCATTAAAGTTGGATGGAAGGAAAATAAAGTGGCCCCATCCTTAAAACAGCAGAAAATTATAATTCCCACTGATACTAATCCACATATATTGCTGGCAAGATTTATGTAGCTTGGTTTAGAATTGGCACTTGGAGTTACCAATCTAGACGTTTCAGAAGTTCCTTCGTTCATTTCGCCAATATTAGAAGAACACTCGTTTCCCAATCCCGAAGTCGCCATCCAAATTTCAGTAGGTAAGTAGGGTACTGAACGCTTTTTTGGGGAACCTCCTACTACCAAATTAAATATTGTAATTGTTGATAAGATTACAGTGGCCAATTAAACTGCACATATTACTTTTTATAAGTTAGAGATACATTTTATGCATACAAATAATGTAACTTCTATCACAAAATCACAAATTCGTCAACACAGTTAACATCGTCAAGGTCAACCAACAAGTGTCAAACTCAAAGTGCAACCACCAATCACATAACTATTCATAAATCATTTGCTTGCATTTAACTGAACAACTTTCGTCTTGCTTGTTGATGGCACTTGTTGACCGATCGATTAATATCATAGACAACGACACAGTTAGGGTGAGGCCAAACGAGCGTAATTTTGTGAGTCGTGAGTAGCAGAATTTCGGTCGCTGAAATTCTGCTGCATTCGGTTTCATACAAAAGTCCTGTTTGATTCACACGGCGCACAGTGGGCTGAAAATCGACTTTCATAGACTTAGGGTATTGAATTTTTTATGTGTCTTGTTTTTAATGCAAATAGCTTCTGTTCAGGAATACTAAGCTCAAGCAAATCATCTGTGTTAATTTAACCTGAAAACTGTTGAATTATAATTTTTTTTCAGAAAATTTGTATGGAGCTAGTATGAAAAATTGGTGTATCTCTGAAACCGCAAGGAAAACCGTAATATCCTTTGAGACTATCATAAAGCTAATTATTTATGATTTTTCGACATACTCCGTATAACGGTTACACCTGCGGAATTTTTATTAAAAATTGTCAAAAAATTCAATATTTTATTTACTACTTTATTGTTACGTTTTCACGATAAAAGTGGCAAATATGCATTTTAGGGTGTAATGGTTCTTAAAGTTATTTATATATATATATATATATATAATATAATCTCACGCCCTTTTTATCCCCGAGGGGGTAGGCAGAGGTATTCCATTACTGGATATACCCACATTTCACGAGATATATTGGACCCCTAAACGTGAAAGGTGGTGAGCCCATCGCCGGACCGGGTCTGTTTACACATATGGAGGAGCGGAGGTGGGATGCTCCTCCATCGTGAAAAGGGAAGATCTTCCGCCAGGCGAGGTGATCGTGCCTGGGGACCGCGGTCCAACGGTTGTATGGAGGAGCGGAGGTGGGATGCTCCTCCATCGTGAAAAGGGAAGATCTTCCGCCAGGCGAGGTGATCGTGCCTGGGGACCGCGGTCCCCAGGCACGTTATTTATAGAAAGAGTATAAAAAGAAAATGACGCCTTGTTTAATATCTTTTGCATCAAATTTTCCAGGTATTCGTATAATTAGTATTCAATAACTAATAAGATAAGCCTTAACAATATTATATTATATCCATATTTATAATTAGTCATGAATGATTATCAATTAACCAATTATTGTATATTTTCAACAGATAAGAGGTTGTAAGTACTATAGTGCCTCAATGAGGCTAGCATAACAAAAGAGATGCAATTGCTGTTGTTAATCTACCGCTCATCATAATTAATGCAATGATTTAAATATCTGGTAGGCAGCAATAAATAGACATACATTTTACTTCATATTTTAGTTAAATACGAACTTCTTGACCGTGAACATTTGTGACCGTAAAATATAAAAATGGAGAGTTTAGCAACCAACTTAGATTAGTTTGTTATTCTAAAAAGCGAGAAAAATACTTCATTTAATTATGAAGTACTGTTCGAAGCAGTTGCAACTCGACTAGGTGAAAACATTCATGACGAAGACCGTGTTACTCTCAAGGAATTTTGTCAGAGATTTAATTACGCGAGCTGCTGCACAGAGGTGGAAGAAATCCAAACGAAATAGTGAGACATTCAGAAAGCAATATGAGAAATGGCTTCAGACAATTGTTGATTGGCCAAGTTGTGTGCGACTTTCCTCGACCAAGAATCCAGAGAAAAAATACCAGAAGAACTCATCTCTCCAGAAGCTTTAACGTCTACTGTAGGACCGATGACAAAAAGATATCGAAAACCTTTTGAAGATCTTGGTAACAAACAGAAGAAGAGGAGGTCTAGCGAACATATTTTAAAAGAAGATGGTCGCCAGGATATTGCATCTGTTATTGAACATATGCTCAAGAATCCAGAAGCAGCTGCAAAAATTGAACAAATGCTCCAAAGGCCGGTTAGCACTGTGCTATTTATACCTGAAAAGGCGCTAGGACTGCTCCTTTCATTAAAACTCACTAAGTGGCAATACATCACGTTGCGAGAGACGGCCACGCGAGAAGGAGCAAAAGACCTTTATCCACATCCAAACAACAGTGCTATCCTCCGAAGCAATCAGTGACAGTGACGGATTCGTCAGCTAGGATTACGCTACAGGCATTACTTGATATCATGGTGAAGAGGATTATTGAAAGTTTACATGAAAATGTGCAAGATAAGCAGTTGACGCTAATATCCAAGTGGGGCTTTGAAGGTGCTTCTAACCAAAGCCGGTACAAGCAAAAAATGGATGGTGACCAAGATGACTCCAGTATTTAGAAGGTTCAGGGAACACCATTCTCGCAAGAAAAGCAGACAAGCTTCTAAAGAGGATATTCTTAATATGCTGATACTGTCTTCCGATCCTCTCATCAGTGCTACTAGACCCAATTTCGGCGCCAAGGAAAAGAAGGCGTTCTTGACTGAAACTCTCAATTTAATAAAGTTTCAGGACACTCAAATGGAGTTTTTAGATATATCCAACGTAGATCCTGATTCCGAATTAGAATCTGAAGATAGTGATGGAGAAGATAGGTTATAATTTAATGACGATTATTTATTATTAGTTATATTAACAATTAGTATTCTTTAGAATTTATATTCCATAGTGTTTATTTTAATATTTTAGATTATTTGTTTTCATTTATGTAATATTTTTTCATGGTGTTCTGTATTTATCACATACATAGTTATATTTTTTGAAATATACATATAAAGGTATTGTGTGTTTAAATATAGTTATTTAAATCAAATTCTAAAACCTCTTTGTTCTTTTTTGAACAATAAAAAAATCTATATTTTACATAAGAAATAGTTTTTAATCCATTATTAGGTCCTAAAATGCATATTTGCCACTTTTATCGTGAAAACGTAACAATGAAGTAGTAAATAAAATATTGAATTTTTTGTCAATTTTTAATTAAAATTCCGCAGGTGTAACCGTTATACGGACTATGTCGAAAAATCATAAATAATTTTTATGATGGTCTCAAAGGATATTACGGTTTTCCTTGCGGTTTCAGAGATACACCAATTTTTCATACTAGCTCCATACAAATTTTCTAAAAAAAAATTATAATTCAACAGTTTTCAGGTTAATTTAACACAGATGATTTGTTTGAGCTTAGTATTCCTGAACAGAAGCTATTTGCATTAAAAAAAAGACACATAAAAATTTCAATTCCCTAAGTCTATGAAAGTCGATTTTCAGCCCACTGTGCGGCGACGCAAAATAAGTTGTCTGCCGACTCACATGCATTATGCGGACCGAATTTCAGTTCGCGGGGCGATGGGGTAGACATAGACAATGTGTGAAAGAGATACTAGAGTGGAATGTGACGGATCACTCAAGAGGGAGTGAGAAATAAGATATATTCTGCTACTCACGACTCACAAAATTACGCTCCGTCTGGCAGCCCAACAGAATTTCTGTCGGGCAGAATTTCTGCAACCGAAATTACGCTCGTTTGGCCTCACCCTTAAAAAGCGAATAACTTAGTCTAACCATTCACTCAATCAATTCAATGTTTTATTCAAATTCAAGTCAACCTATTGAATGTCATTTCATCTCCGCGCTTCAGTATGTATGATTGAGAAGAAAAAGCAGGGCAAGAAACTCCTAAAAACATTATTCTAATCATTCATACTAAATTGGGTTAATATAATTTGGTTATTCTTCAAGATTTTTTTCTTGAAAATCTGTTCCAAGCTTTGAGTATTAAACCAACCGGAGACGCCACTGACAGGCGTTCCCCTCTGCCAAGAAAAAGTGTCGGCCAACGATCATACCTGTTATATACAACTAGTTTTTTTGAGTTCACGGAGTGCTCGGATAGGTGAATGTATTTGTGTGCATCTATTTCAAGCTAGTGTTTAATTGTTTTGTCAAAAAATGCGTTTGTTTTAACATTATTTGTGTTTGTTTCCTCGTCCCCCCCGCAGAAATTGGCAGACTTTTTTGCAAAGAAACTAGTGCGCGTGACGTCTCCTGTTGGTTTAATACTCAAATGTTCCAAGCATCATTGTCATATAATAGTCATCAAGATTTTGCAAAGTAAGTACCTACTTGTTTATGAGTTTTGAACATAGATGACATGAACTCAATGTGTACATTGATTCCACAGTGTGAAAACAGTGATTCAGAGTAAATAGCACGAATTGGGACATCACTATTTTTTAGTTCCATGATCTATGGAAAAGAGACATATTATGAAGAGTGCCGGCGAATGAAACGTAGTTATATCTCACAACACCTAATAATACAGTGTGTAATGGGCCATTTACAAGAGACCATTTCACTGAGCCAATCCACTAAGCCAATCCAAACTGCATACAAAAAAAGCTTGAGGACAATCCAATGCAGTGGACTGTCTCTACACGAGGCCATTAGTGGATTGGCTTACTGGAATGGCTCACTGGCCTCGTGTAAATGGCTCATAAGGTACAAGGGCTGATACTACACAGTTGTTACATGCTCTGCTGATGAGCACTTTAGGTCTTCCTTCAGCGCTGATCTCATTCCCAATAAGACAAGGGGTAGGGCTCGTGACCAGGACTCGTTGTGGCACATCAAGGCAGCCTTTGACTGGTGGTGCAGTCTCTTAATCATCCCATTTGCCACCAGATGATAGGCGGTGGCACATGTGCGCTTTGTAGCACAGGTACGCAAGGTAAGGTAGACTTAAATTGGCGGCCCTGATCAGTGGTGATAGTGTTGGGCACGCCAAAATGCGCGATCCATCCGGCCGCGAAAGTTTCCGCTACCTCTTTAGCTGTGATCGAAGACATTGACCATACCTCTGCCCACCGCGTGTACCTGCAATAGGTAAAACCGCCGAAGTGTTGTAGGGGTCCGATGATGTCGATGTAGACATGCAGAAACCTCTGAGATGGGCTGGTGAATTGACCTAAAGGTGAAGTGACGTGCCTAGTCACCTTGCTGCGTTGGCACTGGAGGCAGGACCGAGCCCAATCTCTGCAGTTCTTGTTAATCTGCGGCCACACGTAGCGCTCAGACACCAATGGTACGAATCTCCGCACGCTGGGGTGGCTGAGAGTGAGGTTATGCATCTGATCGAAGGCTGATCGGTGAAAGGAAGGGGTGAGGAATGGTCGCGGTCGACCGGATGTGTCGCAACAAATAACTACGTCAGGTCCAGGTATGGTGACTTTCTTTAATTTCAAAAATGAGGAGGTAAGCTGCTCAGCAAGCTCAGGATCAGAGAGTTTGCGGGCGCTGTGTAATCCTCCTCCAGGGAGATGGATTCAACCCTGGATAATGTGTCAGCGACAACGTTATCTTCCCCCTTAATGTGCCTGATGTCGGTGGTAAACTGGCTTATAAAAGAGAGTTGATTGAGTTGTGATGGTGGAACCTTTTCTCGCTGTTGTATGAAAGCATACGTCAACGGTTTATGGTCTGTGTAGTCGCGTTTTGGACCTCCAAGATGTGCCGGAAATGTTGCACACTTTCATACACAGCGAGCAACTCGCGGTAGTAAGCGGGCCATTCTGACTGTTTGGCAGTAAGTTTCTTGCTGTAGTATGCGAGCGGCTGCCAGTCTTCCCTATCTTTTTGCTGTAGACATGCGCCGATGTGAGAACTGGATGCGTCTGTAAAAAGAGCGAGCGGAGCATTGCAATCAGGGTGTGCAAGGATTGCTGCAGATGAGAGGCTCTCTTTACATGCCTAAAGTTCTTCAGTAGCTCATGCGACCATGGGAATGGTTTCGCGCCTTTGCTGTTCGTTGCTGCAACGGCATCTATAAGGGGAGCCTGGTATTTCGCGGCATGTGGCAGGAACCGACGATAATAATTTATCATGCCAAGGAATCTGCGCATACCTTGGACAGTTTAGGGGGGAGGAAATCTATCATAGCTTCAATGCGGTCTTAAGGTGGGCGAGTACTCGCAGCGGTAATCTTGTACCCTAAGAAAGATACCTCCTTCGCACCAAAGACGAATTTGGACGGGTTAATGACTACTCCGTAATTGTGCAGTCTCTGGAAAAGTAATCGCAGATGTTTAGTGTGTTCAGCAGGATTCCTGAAAAAAATCAATATGTATTCGACGTAGGCGAAGCAAAAATCTAAACCACGCACTACCTCGTCGATAAACCGCTGGAAGGTTTGCCCAGCGTTACGGAGCCCGAAGGTCATGAATTATCCGTATAGTATAGGCCAAATGGGGTAATAATGGCAGTTTCACAGATGTCAGCACCGTGAACGGGAATCTGTTGGTATGCTTTGACTAGGTCTACGGTGCTGAATACCGAACAACCAGTCAAGTTGTGAGTAAAATCTCCCACATAACGAACGGGGTATCGATCCGGGATAGTGCGCGCGGTAATCGCCACAGGGGCGCCATGTGGCGTCCTTTTTGAGAGCGAGATGTATAGGTCTGGCTGTGCCCACGCGTACCATCTCCTTCAATTCCTACTCAGCGCGGAGTTTTTGTGGCGCGAGGCGGCGTGGCCTGGCTGTCTGTCGTGTTAATATAGTGCACCGTTGAATGTTTCAAGTCGGTGGGAGCTCCAGCAGGTCGAGTGACGCTCGGGAAATCTGCCAAAATTGCCGCGTACGGTCAATCAGGTAATGAAATGACTAGGCTGGTTAACTGAAGAAAGGCCTGCGGGAGTAGACAGTCCTGTCTTACCATCACACAGTTTGCCTTGAGCACAGTCTGGTAGAAGATGGTAGTGAGCCAGAAAATCTGAGCCGATAATGGGGTTGGCTACATGGGCAACAACGAAACTCCATTTGAAATCACGCTGAAGCCCTAGATTTAGATTTAGTTGCACAAGTTCATAGGTTTTAATCTTGGAGTTATTAGCTGCAATCAACTCGTATGGTGCAGCAGATGTTGGATCCAGTGTCGACAAGCAAGCGACGATTTGAATTCAGATCATTGACGAAGAGACGGTGACATGGAGCTGAGCAGTCAGTAGCCGTCATTACTGACCGCTCATGGCATTTCCCTGTTTAGCAGGGAGGGCGCTAGACCAGGAGCACGGCTGTGTGCACTTCTTGGCATTCTCAGCGAAGCGGTAATGATACCAGCAAAGTTGTCCATTGCGAGGCTGTGAGGGACTGCGACTGCGGCTACGAGTATTCTTGCCACTCTGCTGGTTCGCGGTGAGGCTGGAGGGAGACGATGCGAGTCAGCTCATCAATTTTGTGGTGTAGCTGTCTCACTTCATCGGATTTACATCGAGAAGATGCTGCAACTGCTTGAACGTTGTAGGAAGACTGTGGTCGGACCTCATTACGTTAGTCAGCTAGTTCTCCTAGTTCTTCCAGACCGACTTCTGCAAAAAAAAAAACCTTGAATCATGTAAGGAAGTCCATCTAACTAAATTGTTTTCAGCATTTTCTCCGGAAAAGATGGTTCAGCAAGTGATTTCAGATGTCTCAAGAATGACGATGGCTTTCTGTCTCCCATATCTTCCTTCTCGAGTAAGCGACAACGTGCCTTTTCCTCATATAACTGGGAAAATCTGTCTATCGGAGCTTTTTTTAATTTAGTGTATGGCTGCTCCTTGGGTTTCTCTAAGATATATGTATCGACTTCTTCTGCAATTCTCGGTTCTAGTTGTCGTAGAACATTATAAAATGTTGTCTCCTCCGGAGTGATTTTGTTGAGTGCAAAATGTGCCTCCAACATGGCGAACCACAGAGCAGCGCGGTCCAGCCAGAATGGTGGGGCTCTAGCTGCAACCCTGTTAATGCTACAACTAGGAACAGGCTCAGGATTAGCATCATAAAAATATCTTTATTATCGTTACCGATTTTAAAATGACCAAGGAAAGAGGTTGAAAAGCTAACTTAAAAAGAATTGTTATGGAGGTGCTAGAATATAGGGGAGGGGTGTGCATGAGATACCAAATATACCCAAGTTTTAAAATTAATACACTGTTAGTATGAGTAATTATCGCAGTAAGTGTTAAAATTAAGTTTTTATACACAGCACAGGTAAATTTTCTTAATAATAATGATACATCCAACACAGCACAAGACACTTGAAATAAGTTAGCATGCAGATAAGTAATTGATACTAGAACACACACTATAGAAAATTAAACAAAATGGAAGAAATAGGTAAGACAATATTTTTAGTCTGACAGGTATTTCTGGGTAAATTTTCAAACGTACTTTTTAGGCGTCTTATGGCCTTTATAAAGAAACTATCATTCAAAACAGACTAAACACATGCTTTTTTGAAAAAATACAAAAGAAATTCCCCGTTGAATAATCCGACTTGACTGGGAGGCTTGTCCCACTTCAAATTGCGCTCAGAAAACGACTCACTGTAACACGAAATTTTAACGTATCTTTTATCAAATCTCATTTTAAAGATATTTACTCCATTACATATTCAAAATCACCAAAACTTTACTAACTATTAAATAAAAAAAACTGAGAAGCTAATGTTTTTGTCCTGCGTAAAACTGCCCCTTTGATGCGAGCATTTGACTACTTATTTCATATTAGTCATGCGATTTAACGCCAAATTTTTGTATCGTACCACCCAAGCGGTTGTTGGACCCTAACTTGTGTGTGGAGAGGACGGCATATACGCAAGTTTTTACATGTTCCCGAATTATTTTTTCCTGAAATCTGTTTTGGTCACCGTGAGCGGCCAGTTCGGTGGCATGTTTTAGATAATGAACAGAGTGATTGTATCGTAAAGTTAATGTTGTGGATAATTACCTCGATATTACGACCTGCCAATATCTTCCAAATTAATTAGGTAGTTGGGTAATGGTAATTATAATGAAAAAAAACATTTGGTCGTCATTTTGGTGGCGTCATTCCAGTGGCGCAGGCCACCGTAATGATAAATGCCTGTATAATCAATACTATTACTAATAATACATATAGTTGTAAGTATTTTAGTATGCCGAAAGTACTGTGTTTCCAAGGGCGCCTTACAAATTATTAGATTCACAGCATCATAATCTATAATCAAAGTTAAGTGGGGAAACTGTAGAACGGTGTCACTGGGAGATAGAAATGCTTCTAAAAGGTTCGCAATCTGATTACTATAAGGTCTACAGTTCTAAGGAAGATCTGTATGACTCGTTAAGAAGAAAACTTAATTCGAAAATTTGGGCTAACAGTCACTACCAAGCTACTATGCCAAAAATCGAATTAACAGAGTTCACTGGTAACTACAATCAGTGGATTTCATTTAAAGACATGTTTATGGAAACAATACATAATAATCCCATTCTCTCAAAGTCTCAAAAAATGCAGTACTTGAAATCGAAATTGAAAGGCGAGGCCGAAAAGTTAGTTCAACACCTGGTGATTAGCGCAGACAACTACGATAGCTGCTGGAGTATTTTAATCCAACGATATGATAACAGAAGACTTCAGTTTACTACTCTGATGAATACTATGATGAATGGGATCTGGATGGAAGCTGTGTCAACAAACTAACTAAACGCAGCCTATTATCACAGATATCAAAACTGTACGATCACCAAAATGTAGGTCGTCGCTTAGTTGACCACGCCGCCCGTACGTTTAGGAAGTTTGAAGTAGTCGTAGTATGGAGTATTTAGACAAAAACCCAGTGATCAAAATAAGTAGTTTTTTAATCTTGATGTTATCTCAGGTTTTTCCCTTAGTAGTTAGGATATGTTGTCTATATCACGGATGATTTTATACTCAACGTTATTATAATTTAAAAATAACAAGTAAACACAAAGTGCGTCATAAGCGTCGACCGTAAGTAGGCCAAACCAAAATGTTAAGCTAGCAAATACTATGTGCGGTGATTAACCTGTACAAAAGCATTTAGTTTTGGTGAAATATGAGAAAAAAAATTGCCACCGCAATGACGGAAAAAAGTCCGCTTCGAAAATTTTTACAAATTTGTTACTTAAAAGAGGTGACATTTTGTAAAATATTATAAAATGTGCAAAAATAGAGTTGATAATCGTTGGCATACAGCAAAAGTTGAAAATAGTAAGGCACACAAATTAAAATATAATATTAATTTTGCCTAAACAAACTTGCGAACTTTGGTAATAGCAGAGACCAGTTTAAATAAAACTGCTCTCTGGTAATAGTAACTGACTGTCCATATAAAGTAAAACGACGTTCATAAATGCAGAGATCTGTCACCGATAGTTAGGGACAGCACGACACACGAGAAATCCGAGTTCATGCTAAAAGTTTGCAAAATTACTTACAGTTTTTGACGTTTGTGTAAAACGGAACGCATATGACACTGACGTTCGTTTGACGTAAGAGACGTGTGACAGCGGATGTCAGATTTTGCCGCTCCCGCGTAAAGTAGTTTCGGCCATTGTCCGTCCGAGAAAAATGGCGCTGGCATCGCACTTTCAAATGTTCGAAAGTCCAAAAATGACTTTGAAATCCACTTTTATGACTATGAGACGCACTTTTTGCACTGAGACATGCGCTGAAATGCTTTTTAGTGACTGCTCGTCCCCATCTGCGGAGATCAGCACGACCCAGATGCCGTGGGCCGGCGCTCTCGATGGAAGCTTGCTCGATTATATGCGAAATGACTCCTCGCCAGTAGGTTTGAATGGGTGTCGCCAAGTGGGGGTGTGTAACATTATGGGGCCCATTCCCATGATAATGGCGAAAGATCACTAATGCATTGTCTTACATGTAATAAACAATTTTATTTATGTTGCTGTGAGTTGTGACTTATACCTTGTCCTTAGGTGAGATCTGCTACGCTATTATGTCCTTCTGTGTCCAGGTCTGATACAATATAGTCCTGCCACTCTGAGCGCACCACCTGTGGGATAAATAATACTATGATTCCTCAACACATGGAATCCTAAGTGTCCTAGTCTGCATACATACATATCTTGGACCTTTATATCATATCACACTATTTGTGACCAGGCTAGACACTATCGGCACCACGGAGGGGGGCCCCCTCGTCCCCCGACCGCGCCCCACGTAGGTATTTCTACCTACGAGACGAGCTCACCTCTTCTACCGGTAGGTTCCATACTAGTGCATGGAATATTTCGACTCTTACCCTTGTGGCGAACCACCCTTACATGTTGCGATGGGGAGTCATATAAATCAGTTACCTAAGTAACCGACCAAGGTCCACCACAGCCCCGAGGGGCACATCTTATCATTCATACTTAGCGCTCTGCCCGGGGGCCCGACAGAGTTGAAATTATCAATCGCAAAGCAAGAAAGGCAACCCTAAGACACTTAGCTTTCAAATACAGGCTCCTCTCGAGACGCCTTCTCAATATCAGCCGCGCCCACACATTTCACATTATCAATGTAGCGTAAAAACTGCTGCAAATAACACCAAAGAAAAGTTTTGTGATATTGGCGCGAGAGTGACAAGACTAGACATGATTGTTGATTGGCTTTTTTTTTTGTTGTTTCACCCCTTACAGGGTAGGCAAAGGCATTACGCCATGCAGCCTCGTCATTAGTTAATGATATCCTTATGTAAATGGCTCTGCTTCAGAGTCCATGCACAAAAATACAGTGTCTTTAACACTTTCTACAACCCTAACGTGCCCTAACTTGGTTATCAGTAAAATGATAGCACTTTTACTGACGACTTTATTGTGACTTTTTGTTTGAGGCAATCCAAAAATGTCCATATCTCGAATTTTATCGAATTTCCCATTCACTGCACACTTTCACGGACACTTGCCACATAATAAACTATCACTATTATGAGTCAAAACCCGAAATACACAGCAAAATGAAAATTATACAAAAAACATGACGTCCCTCTTCGGATTCCCGCCAAAAAGCCTTGTTGATTGGCTTATGAACTACCTACCACAGAACACTATTAGGTACTCCTAGCGCTACCTACTCACCATAGTTTGAGTGTTGCTATATACAATATTTACATTTCGACATTTCACGAGAGTGTCGCGACAATGGGTGTGAATGCAAACGCCACAGGATGCACTGAAGTAGTTTTCACTAGGCACTGTCCTTGCCCCAACGAAAATAGAACTTGAACTAGGTACGGTTTCCGTATATACAATATGTATCAGAAAGGTGAAATAATAATTAAGGGTCATATAAAGTAGCTTATATACAGTTCGGGAAAAATGTCTCTTGTTTAATATATACTATAAATTTGGAGTAAAACGACGTGGAAGTTATCATTAAAAAAAATCATTTTCAACCCTTAAATCAGCTGCTAAATGCTGTTGAACTCTCTATTAAGTGACTAAACATGGTACAGATAAGACATCGTGTTTTTACCTACGAAAAACTAGACAGAGCCTACACTATGAGTACTAAATAACTAATAGATATACTTACATAATTATTGAAAACCCAGTCACGAAGCCAACAGACATGTTCATTCACACGACTGTAGGCCAACATATGTTGTTCAGCGGGAATCGAACCCGCGAGCTCCGGTTCTGAAGTTCACTACCAACTGAGCCAACAGGCCCGATAATACTCCATCATTATTATTTTTTTCCCCATAGTTTTAAAGAAAACCTACTAATTTACCTACGTAAATATCTGACATTATTAGTCTTTGATAGAATTTTGTAGTCCACGTGGATTGCGGTCTTAGATCAATGAAAAATCCATTGATCACTAGGAACGCCCGCGCGCTCCTTTTTGGCCATTATGGACACTGCGCAAAGGTCAAAGGGCCGTCGGCGGCGTTATTAAGGAGTCTAGCTCCACCCTCTATTTATTGAGTGGTTCCGTATGTTTTAAAAAATACTTCTAATTCTAAGTCTTTTACCTTATTTCACGTTATTATTATTTCACGATTGAGAAAAGTAAATTATGTAATTAATTGATTCATTATCATTGTATCGCTTAAAATTATTTTTACGTCTTTTATCTTCATAGGTTTATGTTTAATTTTCAACTGAACCCTAGAACAAAATTTTAGAAAATCGGCAAATTCTTTCATTTTCAAATCAATGAACTTAGTTGCTTCCTATCTATCAACGAGTGAAGACGTGTTAAAATCAAAGAATATGACTCGCAACAGTCGTTAGTGTCTCGCGATTATTCAAGTGAATCTTATGAAATGACTTTGTGTCGGTGCTCCTGATGGCAATATCAGTCAAGTTAGGGAGCTGTGTCACGTGCGCTTCGCCGAAGGTAGCTGGATGAGCAGCGGATGCTATCCTTCAGCTGCTTCGGGAGAATTTGTCAGGTGTCTGCGTCCGCGCGAGGCTGGTTCGTTCCGCGCTCAAACCCCCAAGGTCGCGCGCCTGTACGTCTACTCGTGGTACCGGGACCTGCGGCTGGTGGTACCCACTGCGCGCACGGGTGGACATTTTGAGTTATTGTGCGGTATTAATGTGTGTGTAAACTAATAGTAGGTCGGACCCAAATCCCAAAGTGTAAAAGTTGGATGAAACTACATGCCTAGTATGTAGGTAGGTATTACTTGTTTAATGACAATGTTTTGATCAGTTAAATTTATTATTGAATAAAAACTATGCTTTTACCTCTAATTTTTTTTGAATAAATAATTACTGCTATTAATAACTTTTATTATTTCCAATAACATTTACCGTAGAATAAAATAGGTAGGTATGTTAAGGCGCGGGCGGCGACCGGCGCTCGGCGCGAGCGATCAGCTGCGCGCGCAGCGCTACCTGCCACTACTACGGTCAACGACACTAGCGCGTAGGGAGCCCGTACGCTTTTATTCTTTAATCACAGGGTTGGCGAAAATTCACACATAAAAAGTAATTATTAAGTTTATATGAAAGAAAAAAGTTGCTATATTAGATCTGATATTTTTGTAGGTATTTCGTTACACGATATACATATACACCCTTCAATATTATTTCACCTTTCTGATACATATTGTATAAGTTACTCTATGTACATAGAGTACGTACATGTACGGGGCTGTTAGATGTTGAATCTGGTGGAGAGTTAATTTAACTGTTGGCAACACTGATTATAAAAAAGTTACTCAGCAGACTAGAATCCAAAGACCATTAAACAATTTAGAAAAAGTTACTCTATGGTTTCATAGAGTGTCTGGTGTAGTGTTCTGTGGTCTGGTTTTCGTGACACAGACCAGTCAGTCAGTAACTAGAAAAATTTCGTGAGGTGAGTTCATATATTACTTTCCTCTATGGGTGAGTTCCAGTGAGTGAGTTCATAGCTGGTGGTTCGTAGCAAGTCGGTGACTGCATGTTTTGTGAGTGATCGGATCTAAAAATCCAAATATGAACTTCGAAAAAGATTAACTTTTATACAAAAATGACATTCTGTGAGTGATACTGTGTACTCAAGTTTTTTTATTTGTGATCATGGAACTGTAAGTATTTAGTTTCCCATCTATTATATTTAAATTTCTTTTTATTGTTTTATTATTACTTATATTAATATATATATATATATATATATCTAGACCAGTGCAGAGTTTGGCCTAAATGTATACCTACATAGAAGTAAAATTAATCTTATTTCGTTCCAACACATGGTAGCTCATCTCATCAGTCATCACTTCATCAGCAACACCGAATTATTTGAGTCGCAATCAAAAGTGACCTCTACGAACAAAACTAGGCAACAAGATTATTTTTTTCTTTTATGTACTTCAAAATAAGGAGGAGGGTATCAATTCGTTGCATTTGTTTTTTTCCCTTTTTTTGGTATGTTACTCCTTAGCTCAGTCAAATCTGAAGCGATTTAAATATTTTTTCGTTCGATCGGATATCTATGTTCTATGTTAGGGGGTTCGGTTTCCGCACTTAGTCCCTAAAGCGGACCATTGTACGTGAGCCATGGCCGGTTATTCCAACCATCCTACCTCCTTCCAAAAGCAGATCAGACTTCCGAGGCTACTCAGGACGTCCGCAAGGGATTCTGGTGCTCCGAGAATTTCCCTGTGGATATGGGCCAACGCAGTCAAGGAGCACGTGCAGTACCGTCTCCTACGCCTCCATGCACACTCTGCATAGGGGGCTGTCAGTAATACCTAAGGTGTGTTAGTGTTTGTTCAGTGAGCAGTGCCCGGTGATGGTCTCCGACACCATTCCCAGGCTGTCCCTGTCCAGGCGCAGAAAGCGCTTGGTCAGTTTCGTGTTCAAGGATGGCATAGCCTCCTTGGATTGCCTACTTCCTGGTGTCAAGGCCTACCAAATCTCCGCTTGAGTTTGAGTGTGTTCCCTTAACCAGTTCCTAAGCTAGTTAAACGGGATGGGTACAATTGGTTCAGGTCTGATGAGCTTTGTGTCAGAACCCCTCCTGGCGAGTTCATCCGCTGCGTCGTTTCCACGTGCCCACAGTGCCCTATGTTCTATGTTAGGGGGTTTGGTTTCCGCACTTAGTCCTGAAGTGGACCATTGTACATGAGCCATGGTGGCCGGTTACTCCAACCATCCTACCTCCTTCCAAAAGCAGATCAAACTTCCGAGTCTACTCAGGGCGTCCGCAAGAGATTCTGGTGTTCCGAGAATCTCCTTGCGGATCTGGGCAACGCCAACGCACTCAAGGAGCACGTCGTGTGCGCTACCGTCTCCTCCGCCTCCATGCACGCTCTGCATAGGGGGCTGTCTGTGATACCTAGGGTGTGTAAGTGTTTGTTCAGTGAGCAGTGTCCGGTGATGGTCCCCAACACCATTCTCAGGCTGTCCCTGTCCAGGCGCAGAAGGCGCTTGGTCAGTTTCTTATTCAAGGATGGCATAGCCTCCTTGGATTGCCTACATCCTGGTGTCGAGGCCCACCAAATCTCCGCTTGAGTTTGAGTGTGTTCCCTTAACCAGCTCCTGAGCTAGTTAAACGGGATGGGTACAATGGGTTCGGGTCCGATGGGCTTAGTGTCAGAACCCCTCCTGGCGAGTTCATCCGCTGCGTCGTTCCCACGTGAGGCACTGTGCCCTTTAATTCATTGTAGTGTCACTGTGTTGTAGTTTGGTACCGTAATGCGTTCTAGTGCATTATGGCACTCCAATATAAGTCTCGAGGTGATCTGGTTTTTCTTTAGGGATTGAAGGACTGAGGCACTATCTGAGAGTATGCGGATATGAGTATCCGTGACTTCTCTGGCCTCTATGGTGTGTGCTGCCTGGATAATGCCCACACATTCTGCCTGGTAGACAGTGTTGAGCATCCCTAGTGGTCTGGATATTCTGATGTTGAGATCATCTGAGTAGACTCCGACTCCTGTTCCAGTGTCGGTCTTTGATCCATCAGTGTAGATCCTTAGCTCTTTTGGACCTGGGTGATCATACAACTCCGCTGTGAGTTCTACATTGTAGTGTTTTTTGTTCGATCAGATATGTTTGTTTATAGGTTTGTCCCATAAACCTACTTAAGTTTTGTGAAAACCTCATGAAGAACTTCAGATGGAAAACGGAACTCCTCAACGCTCATCAGCAAATCACTCGCTATCAGCGTAGGTTTAGTAACAGGAGGTAATGAAAGTTGAATATGCAAATAATAGGCTATTCTTTAAAGTCCGTAGTATTTTTGTTTCAAATTTAGATTATTCACGTAGCATGAGTTTGGTGAAGTGGTCTAAGATCTACAAGAAATTTGTACTCTCATGATAATTATTAACCTCTAAGACCAAGCATCCGAGACACAATAGATTTTTAATTGTATCTAGGAGGAGAGGACTTCTAGATAGTACAATAAACATTTTTTTTCTGTCATGTAGTAGTCTGAAATAATTAGCACTTCAACCTAAACTAATACATGTAGGTATGTGTATAGACGAAATTTATGATTCTTACGCAATATTGCGTCATAACATTTGCGCCCTTGTCTCCAATGCGACGCGCGAGCTTATGGATTGCGCGGCTAGCAACTGAATACAAAAACATTCCTTTTTTAATTTCGCTGGTCGCGCGCGGCGCGCACTCCAAAGAGACTATAAACATCACGCTCATGTCGTATCACGTTGTGCTTGGCACTTGTTTGTTGCCGGCGGGGAGGTGCCTCGCCGCGCGTCCCTCACTCCGCCAGGAGGTTGTTCTCGATATGAGTCACCCGAGTAGAATCCTGCGTCTCGTTTGAGAACTAAGAAATCGAAACCGGACTGGTCACTTTTCGGTTGACAAACTGCTGTTTAACTATATAGGTAATACAAGTTTACAAATTCTGACTTCGCTACTTATGGATTCAACAAACTTCGTGTTTTCAATCAGTTATTATATTAAGATTTTTGCTTTGATTATTTACTTTCGATTTTTGCTAGTAAGTCTACTACAGATAAGTAAAAGTAAATTAAAACAAGTAGGTAGTTCTATCCACGAGGGAACGAGAATGTTCGACCCCTTAACGTTTTAGGTCGTGAGCGGCTCACGACCTAAAACGTCCAGCCTCACGGTGAGCCCATCGCCGGACCGGGTCTGTTACACATGCCTCAGAATTAATTCTGAGACCTGTAGGTTTCCTCACGATGTTTTCCTTCACCGTCGAGCTAGTGATGAATATGTAGGGTAGGTACGTAAGTTTTGAAAAACTCATTAGTACATGGGCATTTTCGCCAACTTCACTGTTTTGGGCGAACGAGAAAAAAAGTTCAAAATTAAAAGTAAAAAGGGTCAAAGTGCATAAAGGATCATTTGAACATCAAAAATATGTTGGATTGCACCAAATCTGTATCTTTATTTATGAGATATTTAGCAATAAAGTTTTGGTAAAGACATTTTTGGACCGGTAATGACAACTTTAAACTCTTTGAAGATGTTTTGAAGGATTTGAATCCCGGATATTAGCCACATATAACGGCGAGTTGTAGGTATCCACTGATAACGTAATCGTATCCGTTTCGACTCAAAAAAAAATTTATACTTGACCCGCTGATCACGATATCCGTGGCTACAAAAATTCAACTAATTTTATTTTCGAAACTGATCATGGAAAGAGGGTACGATTCTGAAAACATACTACATATACACTTAAGAACATTTTAAGAACATTCGAAAATTAAATTAGTAAAATTTTGGTAGCCATCAACATTCCGCATACATTAAGGTGGTCTTTTTTTTATACAAATGCTAAAGGTATCGCCATCTTAATTACCCCTTTGAAGAATTCCCTTGATTTGTCACATTGTAGTGTTATAGAATAATATCAGTCTTTATACTAACTATTTATGTAAATAACTAAAAACAAAGAGCAGTGATAGCCCGAACGGTTAGAGAGCCGGCCGAAAATCAGTGAGGCTCGGATTCGAATCCTGGCATGTACCAATGAGTTTTTCAAAAACTTACGTACATATTTATCACTAGCTCGACGGTGAAGGAAAACATCGTGAGGAAGCCCGCAGGTCTCAGAATTAATTCTGAGACATGTGTAAATAGACCCGGTCCGGCGATGGGCTCACCACCTATCACGTTTAGGGGTCCAATGTATCTCGTGAAATGTGGGTATATCCAGTAATGGAATACCTCTGCCTACCCCCTCGGGGATAAAAGGCGTGAGATTTTTTTATTTTTAAAAACATATAAACTCCAAAATTTACAAACCTAATCAAGCTTACAATTAAATAACATTTAAAAAAAACAAGTAGGTAACATTTCGCCAAAATGTAAATCTGTCGTAACTTAGGTAAGTACTTTATTTTATACAACAGTCAAAAACAACTAATACCTATAATTCGAAAATTCTTATGAAATAAGTAGGTAATAATAAAAGACTTTTACTTGAATTAACTAAAACGTATTTTCTTCAAAATGTAAAAGAAAGATACAAAACAATTATCAAACAATAATTCTTTGTTTTTTAGTTTTAAATGATATCCTTAAATAAATAAAAAAAAAATCATTTAGTATTTAAATATTTATATTATAACTTGCTATCCTGTATAGCCCAGTCATATTAGGGGTTTTAGCTCGGAATGAAAGATAATAAGCTGTAAATTGGTATAATTTGTCGTTCTAAATGTTGTCTCAAAAGTCACAAATGCTATCGTATCTAGGATAATTCTTTCTATAAAAAATTAAATGTCATTACCATCCCATAACTGTCCTTACCGCTCTACTTAACAGGACCCGGTGAGGACAGTTGTGGTAAGGACATTAGACGGTTTTTGTGACTTCTTTCTAAAACTTTCCAATATTTCACCAGTTTTTTAGACGTATTACGCACAAAAAAGGTGTCTTCATAATATATCTAGGACTCAGACATATATAAATAGTACTTACCTTAAATCTGGATGTGGTGCCGGTGTGGACAAATTTTCAAATTTTCAGAAGGAACGCTTGTACAGCAAAAACAAAGGCCTGCTATGTAACAGTTCTACGCTCAAGGGACGAATGACGAGCTTGCCTATGCACAGTGATGCGCTTGTATGTGTGCGGTGCATACTTTACTTAAGCTTTAACATTTTGTTACGAAAACCGGTAAGGACAAAAATTGCTATCAGAAGTTGTATCGTTGTAAATAACATGTTTATGAGGCACCTACAAATTTATTTTCTATTTTTACTTAATGCTTAAACTATATCCTAATGTATAAAATCATAAGTAAGTGTAAATTAGCTAGTATTTTTTTTGTACACTGAGTCAAAGTTTTAAAAGTCGAAATGCAGCACACGTTACACCCCGATTTTTTTGTTTCAGTCCAGTATTACTTCCAATTTAAATGAGTTGTTTGAAAGACAATCTTATGAAAAGTAAATTATTAAGGCATTAATTGGTATCGCAACAGAAATTTTACATTTATTAAAGTAATTTAAAAAAAATCAGGTTGCAACCAGTTTTTGGCCCTTTGGCGAAAAGTCCCACATGCTAGGATTTGAACCCGTGCCTCACTGATTATCATCATGAGAAGAGGGCTCTTTAACCGTAGTAAGGCTATCACTGCTCTATTACCTATAATAAATTTAATTATTAGGACAAATTAAAATTATTATACATTTTCTATACCTCTATCGATTTAAATTACTTAAATTAAACATTGTGTGCTCGTGGTGGCTGATTTTGTGATTTGATTAATGTTTTTCTTTGTACCACAAATAAAATTTAAATCAATATCCTCACGCATTTATTCCCAAAGGAGTGACAGAGGTATTCCATTTCTGGAAATACCTTGTAAATATTGTGTAGTTTCTAAACATGAACAATGAACATCAAACATTAAAATTCTATTCTAAAAACTAACCTCCCATGTTCTAAATGACAATAAACTTAGGTTTTTTTTTCTACCGATAACATGTAGATATACTACGCGTGGTGCGCTAGTACTAGGCCGGTTCTTTAACCCTAGAGTGGTCGCGCCCCCAAAAGTCACACAACTGGGCCCTATTTTATAAAGCTACAGGTTACAAGTTACAGGGAAAAAAGCAGCAACACTGATTAATTAAACAGCAACACTAGATAAAATTACAGGTACAGGTGTTTTATAAAGCTACAGGTCATTTTATTTACAATATACAGGAACCCGTGCCTGTAACTTTCCATAGACAATTTAATGCTTAGTCGAGCGTGATTCAACCTATTATTTACAGGTGTTTACGGAAAAACTTGTGAAATACAACTGTAAAAAAAAATTAAAAAAGAAAAACTTGTAAACATTTCTACAGGTGTTTAGACGTAGGTAATTTAGTTGCAGGAGGAAGTTTGTTATATTGACTTATGTTTTGTTGTTTGTTAAATCGAATATTTTGAGTGATGTTGCGTGTTTGGAGCTCAGACTCGGTCTCTGAGGATGGTGGTCAACATCCAAGAAGACGAAGGCCAAGAACTTTCGCCGTCAGACCCAATATGAACCCGCAAACGATTTTCACCTTCAATGAGAAATTTAGAATGCTCAAATGCAATACGTTTTGGAGCATATTGGAGGAGATATAAAAAGAGAGACGTGCAGAAACCATCTCCCACCTCTTACACCGAAAGAGCAACTTTGTATAAATTTTAGAGATAATAATGTGATTTCTTTCTATAACTACATAAATAAACCATAGAAAAACAAGAAAATAAACAATTATCTGTTTTTATTATAAATAAACTAGCGACCCGTCCCGGCTTCGCACGGCCAAACTGTCACGCCTTTTATCCCCGAGGGGGTAGGCAGAGGTATTCCATTAATGGATATACCCACATTTCACGAGATATATTGGACTCCTAAACGTGATAGGTGGTGAGCCTATCGCCGGACCGGGTCTATTTACACATGTCTCAGAATTAAATCTGAGACCTGCGGTTTTCTTCACGATGTTTTCCTTCACCGTCGAGCAAGTGATAAATATGTACGTAAGTTTTTGAAAAACTCATTGGTGGGACTTTTCGCCAAAGGGCCAAAAACTGGTTGCAACCTGATTTTTTAAAAATTACTTTATTAAATGTGAAATTTCTGTTACGATACCAATTAATGCCTTATTAACTTACTTTTTATAAGATTGTCTTTCAAACAACTCATTTAAATTGGAAGTAATACTGGACTGAAACAAAAAAATCGGGGTGTAACGTGTGCTGCATTTCTACTTTTAAAACTTTGACTCGGTGTACAAAAAAATTACTAGCAAATTTACACTTACTTATGATTTTATACATTAGAATATAGTTTTAGCATTAAGTAAAAATAGAAAATAAATTTGTAGGTGCCTCATAAACATGTTATTTACAACGTTACAACTTCTGGTAGCAATTTTTGTCCTTACCGGTTTTCGTAACAAAATGTTAAAGCATAAGTAAACTATGCACCGCACACATACAGGCGCATCACTGTGCATAGGCAAGCTTGTCATTCGTCCGTTGAGCGTAGAAATGTTAGATTGCGCGCCTTTGTTTTTGCTGTACAAGCGTTCCTTCTAAAAATTCGAAAATATGTCCACACCGGCACCACATACAGATTTAAGGTAAGTACTATTTATATATGTCTGAGTCCTAGATATATTATAAAAACAGCTTTTTTGTGCGTAATACGTCTAAAAAACCGGTGTTATATTGGAAAGTTTTAGAATGAAGTCACAAAAACCGTCGAATGTCCTTACCACGACTGTCCTCGCCGGGTCCTGTTAAGTAGAGCGGTAAGGACAGTTTTGGGATGGTAATGACATTTAATTTTTTTATAGAAAGAATTATCCTAATAGCCCAGTCATATTAGGTAAAAAAGGGACCTCAACCTCGGAATGAAAGAAAATAATCTGTAAATCGGTATAAAACTTTGTTTTGTCGTCCTAAATATTGTCTCAAAAGTCACAAATGCTATCATGTTCGCGTCTTAAGATATTGAAGGTCAAAGGTAATAAAAATCGGTTTTTCGTTAATATATCGGTTCTTATTGCTTAAATGAGATTTGCACCTATTATAAAAGTTGTAAAGTATAAAATTTCAAACCAAAGTTGTTAAAAAATTGTATACTCGACAACTTTTATAATAAGTGTAAATCTCATTTAAGCAATAGGAACAAAGATATTTGCGAAAAACCTATTTTCACCCCTAATATAACTGAGCTATAAAGGATATCAAGTTATAATATGAATATTAAAGTACTAAATGAACATTATTTATTTATTTATTTTTAAGGGTATCATTTAAAACTAAAAACTAAAGAATTATTGTTTGTTATTTAGAACATAAATATACTTAAGCATTAAATGTTATAAAAAACTATTAGCATTTGAAGCAAGAGTGTTTTTGTTTTGTATCTTTCTTTTACATTTTGGAGAAAAAACGTTTTAGTTAATTCAAGTAAAAGTCTTTTATTATTTCTTATTTCTTATGAATGTTCAAATTATGTTATTTGTTTTTGACTGTTGTATAAAATAAAGTGCTTACCTAAGTTACGACAGATTTACAGTTTGGCAAAAAGTTATTTGTTTTTTTTTAAATGTTTTTTAAAAAGTTTTGTATGTTTTTAGTTATTTACAGAAATCGTTAGTATAAAGACTGATTCTATAACGCTATACAATGTGACTGGAAAATCAAGGGAATTCTTCAAGAGGGTAAATAAAAAGCCGATACCTTTAGCATTTGTATAAAAAAACACCACCTTAATGTATGCGGAATGTTGATGGCTACCAAAGTTTTACTAATTTTATTTTCGAATGTTCTTAAAATGTATATGTAGTTTGTATTCAGACTAGCCCAACTCATACAACTCGTCGTTATCCGTGGCTAATATCCGTGGATACAAACCCTTCAAAACATCTTCAGAGTTTTTAAAAGTTGTCATTACCGGTCCAAAAATGTCCTTACCAAAACTTTATTGCTAAATATTTCGTAAATTAAGATACAGATTCGGTGCAATCCAACATATTTTTGATGTTCAAATGATCCTTTATGCACTTTGACCCTTTTTACTTCTAATTTTGAACTTTTTTTCTCGTTCTCCCAAAACAGTGAAGTTGGCGAAAATGCCCTGGTACATGCCAGGATTCGAACCCGAGCCTCACTGATTTTCGGCCGGCTCTTAAACCGTTCGGGCTATCACGGCCAAACCTTCCTCTCAAATCACTCTATCTATTAAAAAAACGCATCAAAATCCGTTGCGTAGTTTTAAGATATAAGCATATATAGGGACAGAAAGCGACTTTGTTTTATACTATGTAGTGATATTCATATTTTATGGCGTTAAACTAGACATTTAAGCCAAAAAACAGATGTCAATTCTGTAATTTTTTTTTTATTTGTACGGTTGATTCATAGTGCTTCACTCCGACTTGTTAACTGCGCCTGTAGTCAAGATTTTCGCCCATAAGCTACAATAGTAATATTACAGGGGTCTTTATAAAACACCTGTTACCTGTAGATTGTAACTACAGGAGCACTACAGGCGTTTTTTTTCCTGTAGCCTGTAACCTGTAGCCTTATAAAACGGTGTCGATTCCGTCATTTGTTTTATTTTTGCGGTTGATTCATAGTGATGTACTCCGACTTGTTAACTGCGCCTGTAGTCGAGATTTTCGTTCATAAAATACAATAGTAATATTACAGGGGTCTTTATAAAACACCTGTTACCTGTAGATTGTAACTACAGGAGCACTACAGGCTTTTTTTTTCTGTAGCCTGTAGCCTGTAACCTGTAGCTTTATAAAACAGGGCCCTGGTCGCGCGGATTACATACCTATGTAGTCCGCTTTAGTTTTAGGTTTTCCTAAAAATAAAATTCATTTTCTTTATTAATATTTCGAGAAAACTTATCTACTATTCAATATAAACTGAAAAGAAACTCAAAAAAACATAGGTAATTCTTTTAAAAATCAACAAAAACAGCGCCTTCGGGAGCTATGTGTTCGCCAGCAGTAAAAACAGCGCCCAAAATAAGGCGCGCGAGGCCCTACTGACGCAAAAGATGAAGCTCACCTCCTCTCCCGAGACACCCAACCGTCGTCGCCAATGTGCTGAGCGGGGGCAGGGACTATCGAGCTTAAAGTACATGGAGTCTGAGCTAACAAATTTGAACCGTCTGCGAAATATTAAGTTTTTTACCACCCTGGATTACATAATTAAGTAATCCGCGCGACCACTGCAGGGTTAAAGTAGGTAACGCTACGTACGGTAACGCCCGCTGGGCAAGTGGGCATACGCTAGTAAACAATATGCCTTGATGTCACTAAGCTAACTCCGAGGCAGTTATCTAACAAACCGGATCCATATTTGCAGTCGATCATCGGCAAAAAGCTCAAGGCCAGAGACATTGGTTAAATTATATCCCTCACTTTTAATCTTTCTTATGGTGAAACTTGTTCTCTTATTTATTTTGTATATAGGTACATACTCATGAAATAGAGCCTAATAAAAATTTGAACAGTAAATTATAAAGATTCTTGACATTCTAGCTTGTGTAGCTACGTACCTCTACAGGTTGTCACTTGTCACAGGTTTCCAGCCACTTGCGTTTTCTATAGAGCATAGGTACCTGCAGGTACGGATGACGTGTTAGGACATGATCGAAGGAACAAAAGCGAGTGGTGGAAGTAGCAGCTCTCGATTTTTTGTTTTCCTGTTTTTTACTTAATGATCTGTTGTTCTTCTGTTAGCTTCTAGAACAAATTTTGCTATCAGTATAAGTCGGACATTCAGTGAGTGAAGGTGTTTTTTGTGTTGATAAACTAATTTCTAAAGTTATCTGTATTAACATTCATGATTAGGTAAGTTAGTTGGTGGTAATGGTAGCTTTTTAAATGTAATATATTATGTAGGTAGGTATATCTGGATACCTACATTAAATTGCAAAAGTTTTTGGTCGGAGTGTCTTAGATTAATTTTTTTTGGGTCAGGTTCAATGGAGTTATTTATTTAAAGTTCTTTGGTATCTTGTCCTTAAATGAGACTGATCTGAAAGTGAAACGTATTATTTGAAATGTTTGAAATAAAGTTTTGTATAGAGAAGTGGGAATGAGATATTATGCTTCCGCTGTAAAAAGAGATGTTGACCCAGTTACTCAGTTTTTTTTTATAATGTTCCGCACATATTTGTCCCCTGACATGGTGGTCAGGGTCCTTTTTATGGTCGGTTTTTTATTCTGTTAGTGTAACAAAGAAAGAAAGATTTTCGCTTCCGTTCTATGTATCGACTAAAAAAAATAGGTAGACACATAAATATATAATATAGACAAATAAATATAATGCAATTTAAATAAATAGGTATAGTTCTCCTCTCTCTTCCTGTCTTCTGCCTTTTTTTTTTTGCTTGTTTTTTTTTCTATTAATGTCTTCCGTTTTTTTTTTTCTATTAATATGTCTTCAGTTTTTTTTTTTTTTCCTTTCTTTCTTACACTAACAGATCAGCAGAGTGCATCGTCACGTTTTCAGCGCTAGCTTCGTCATGTTATCTTACATATTATTCTATCATCCGCAAAGCTTCGTCATACATTTCTTACTGATGTCATCTATAATATTATTATCTATGATAATGAAAAGCAGTTACTCAGTTATCTCCACACCTTTCATCAAAATCCGTCCAGTCCAGTACTTTTTGCGTGACAACCAGACAGACAACAATTTCAAAAAATGGTGTTTCGATATCTACATCGATATATTAAAAATATATATATTCTTAATATTTCATTTACAGACACGGCCTCGTTACAGTTAGTATATGTATAGAAGTACCTACCTACCTAGTAAACTCTAACAAAAAAAAAACAACTTTTAAATTAAAACTTAATAATCTTCGGGTATTTCATAAAATTCTGCAATTGGAAACCAAAACATTAGTTAGATTTTTATAGGTAAGGACCAAATATTTTTAGATCATTATTAGCCATGTTGCCTACGTTGCATAACGCAGTTCTGTTTCTTGTTAGTGAACCTTATGTCAATTATACTAAATACCTATCTTGCTTACACTAAATTGTTAAAGTAGCTCTGCTTTCACCAACCATGATTGCATCACCGCCAGGTTTGAAGTCAGGATCTCGATTCTTGCTACAGGACACGTGTGGAGTTAAATTAAAATAGTGCAGTGAATAAGCGGATCGACGACTTGTAGTCGGCACTGTTTCCTCTCAAACGATAGGTCGTTATTCCTTCTCACTCAGACGCATTATCCTCTTTGTCGTTTTGCACACCTATCTCAGACCGTGTTACTCATGTGTTACTTTGGATTTTGTAGATATTTGCTACCCATTAGAATGTTTTGTTTGAGCACACTGAAACAAAACTATAATAAGAAAAAAAAACTCAATTTATTCCTGTTGCTAAGGTTGTTCGCCTTCCACTCGGCATTGTTTCTTATAATTTGATAGTTCAATGGTTTGAGAAGGAGCAGCTGTTCCCTTTAAACATACCGATATTATTGATAATGATGTATTGCGAAATGATTGCGAATGACAAGTATCCTGCCCTAGCTGATTGCGAAATTATGCTATCATTATAGGAATGTAAGTAGTAGGTAGGTATAATTGACAGATAGCGCAAACGGTATTGAAGATCAGGCCATAATCGTGGTTGGTTGACTGACGCGTCACACCACTTTGGAGGCTTGGCCTGTATTTTTTGCTGCACTCTACTGATACGATTTTTGACGTAGTAAAGTAAACCAGAAAGGCCATGTGTTTGAATGGATTGTACCTATATTGCATTTCAATATTCGACGTAGGTAATCCAAGTAAATACGAAGTTACGAATTTAGTTATCTTTAATTTGATGTACTTATTTGAAAATTTCATCCCCCTCCTCACCAAATTAATAGAGTACGATTTTTTAAAGCGTTATCTGTCGACTGTCAGTTCGATATCGACAGGTACACAAAGGATCATTTTGGATCGCCGACGCGAACTTTATGATTGGACTTTGTCCGTAGCGGTTTGCCTAACAAACAAGTGGGACAGGCGATAACACTGCCTGCAAGGACGAAATGCACGGTATATTCTGAGAAAATGTAATTCAAATGACAATCGTCTGATTCTATAAACAAAATGATGATTTATCGTCATATTACTTTTTATTTAAACGTTTGACAACCTCGAACGGTGACTCATAGCTTGTGGCTTTTTGTGCTCTTCTATAAAATCAAAGAGATTTAAAGTATTTAAATCTCTTTGTATAAAATATATTTACGTTTCTTATTGTTTTTTCATTATCGTTAACTTACTAGTAAGGCTCTAATAACCCAGACAGTAGGGATTTTTTTTGTAGTAGGTAGGTAGCGATTTGAGACTGATGATGATGATTCATGGAATGAATGAAACGATATCATAGGTATTACTGCGCATTTATTCACGTGTTAATAATATGCTATGTGTGCGATGTCGTTGTCTTTGATCATTTGTTTGTAAGCATTTATGTGTACTGTTCACAGCAGATATGTAACGCAGATTACCTATTTTTAAGCCATATTAGAGAAACTATTTCTGATTATGAACCTCATATAATCATTTAATAATACACAATCCATTGAATTTTAAATACATACAAATATGTTCTTGCACAAATGCTAGCATCGAGTGGGAATCGAAACTACGACCTCTGATTCAGAATACCTTGCTCACTAGTCACTACCAACGGAGCTAAGGTCCGTTTGTAATATTGTAAGATGATTTCAAGATCTTTTTTACTTACAGGCCACTAGTGGTATGCGTGGTGGTGGCGTGGCTGGCCGCTGCGCGGGCGCAGCCATTCGGGTGCGACGAGGACGTGCAGTGCTCACATGGCGCTTACTGCGACCCTCAGCTCCACACCTGTAACGATTGTATCATTTGTGCGGACCTCAAGCGGGAACCGCCGTCCGAATACACTCCTTGCGTTAAATCCGTCCGCAAATGTGGACCATGCTTTAAAGGGTGAGTTTCTGTTTCTGATACAAACTCCAGGAACAGTTAAAATCTGATAATCTAATATGCATGGTGTATTTTTTATACTCTCGAAAAGCCACACCTATGCATATGATATGTCAAATCCAGCTATTATCAGTAATATACGCACGCCGTAGTCACTTCACTATTGTATTTTCTATTTCTACGGATCATATTATGGACAATTGATAAAAACATATAATTTCTAGCTTGCCTTGGCGAAATATGTTATTAGGAAAAACCAGTAATTGATACGAGCGAGAGCCATGCATGTCCCGTGATGCCCGATACACTTGATCAGCTCTTGAGGCAGATATTTGTATGGGTTCTTAACATTAACCACTGTTGTGTCTTGTGGTAGGCTGGTGGAAGATAGCGCAGGTGACGGGGGCTTGGCGTGTGTGCTTGGGGAGGCACGTGACGACTCCGCCGGCCTGCCCACGTACGCTTGGGCCATCATCGGCATCTGCCTGTTGGTCTTCATGTTATTCGTCGTCGCCGTTCTGGTCTACATACTGCGAAACACTGACACCTTTAAGATTTTGGCGTGTGAGTATTAATGACACTTTCGTCTCTACTAATATTGTAAATGCGAAATGAACTCTGTTGTTACTTAAGCGATCTTGATGATATTTGGCTGGACGATAGTTTACGTCTGTAGAAAAGACAGGAAGTTACTTTTTCTCCCGGATAAACACATAGTTCCTAAGAGATGCGATAGCGCAAAGTTTATATAATTTCCCACTATATCTATGCCGAAAATCACGTCGATCCGTTGCTCTGTTGCTGCGGAGTAAGAAAGAAAAAAAAAGAAGGAAGAACTAAGGAACACACTTTCGCTTTTATATTATTAATTTATCATATACCTAGTAAGATTTAAAGTAATCGCAGTTATCAAATCTGTTATTCATTAACTCCAATGACGGTAACAAATCTGGTAAATAATAATAATGGCGCTTATTCATTAATAGAGCAGTCTAGCTAGACGTCTTGCTAAGAAATAAGGTGGCCTGCCTGCGTTGTTTATCAGTGGCGTGATCAATTATCATCGAGTACCAAAAGGCGTGAGGCATATACGTATTATGCTACTGGATTACTGAAATCAGTGTGAATAAAATTGTGATTCTTCTATAATTTTTATTGCCTAACTATAGTTAAGTTTGACAACATATCATTATGTTTGACTTCACGTATTCTTATGGTATTTTTTTGTTTGAAAAACAGATTATTATAACAACATCGTCGGAAGGTACTCTGTTTACTGATCTGATAATGACACTTGGCCCCTTTTCACACGTACCGGTTTCCGCCGGTCCGGCGGTCCGGTCCGGCGGCGAAATGTATGGCCGATTGCCCGGTTGCCCGCCGGTACGTATGAATGCGAACGTACATGGCCATAATATGGCCATGTACGTTCGCATTCATATTATACTTCGTATATTATACTTCGCCGCCCGCAGGACCGGCGGAAACCGGAACGTGTGAAAAGGGGCCTGCGGTCTTACCACAGAACGATTGTCAAAAAAGTGTTAGAATTGTTTCAAACAGTGTCTAACTTTAATTACCGTTTTCTGGTAAGGCTGTCCATTTTACAGAAGGCATAAGCGATGATTTATGCATTTATTAATAATACCTACTGTATTCACCAGTGTCATTATTAAAACATGTCATTGTCACACAGGATTAATACAGCTTCACATTAGTGAAATATTTTTTTAAATTCTATTCTCCTATAAACACTATTCAGTCAATAATTAGCGGTCCACGAGTGCTCAAGGACAATAGATAATCCTATTGTGTCTGATGCTAACCGTAAATTAACGAGTAACCAAAAATTTTGTAAGTATTTTTTTTATTTGTATATTGTATTCAGCTACTCGGACATCAGTGGAGGCACCAGGGGTTTCAAACGGCGTTGTGGGCTCATCGCAGCCGCCGCCGTACAACGCCCACTACGCGCCCGTCTGGCCCTCTTCGCCGCCTGCGGTGAATGCGCCCGGCGACCGCGACGATGGTAATAGTACATTATGGTACAAGTGAGTAAAGTTGGTGATTACCGCTGAGGCGCCATTGAGACCCGAGCCGTAGGCGAGGGTCATAAGAGAGCCGAGGACGGTAATCATCAATACACACGTGTATCATACGACGTTTTTCAACACACTTGTGAATAAATAATACTAAAAAATCATTTTAAAATAATCATTCGCAATGGCGGGGAAAATTAATTGGTTTTCCAATTTTTTATTTATATAATTTGGAAAAGGCAAAAGGATCTAGGCCCATACAGCCTCGTTTTCCTATGCGCTCGCATCTTACAATGGCGATCGGCCATGGACTAAAAAAATTAGGTTTCTTTTTCTTTGGTTTGTCGTGGATAGCGTTTTAGCCACGTACAAAATGGGGTATTTAAAGTTTTTACAGAGAAAACCAAAGTTATATTTGAGTGAAAGTTTTGTTTATTAAACACGTACAAGTTGAAATGATCTATTTAAATACGAAGTTGCATGAAATGAGCAAGCCATATTTGTGTATTAATTTATTAGTACGATTGAATACGATCTTTTTTGTATCGAAACTTTTTTAAGAACAAAGCAACTCTAGCAACAAAATTGAAAAAAAAAATCTATAACTCACTAGTGAATAATAGCAAACAAAAAGTCTCAGTTTGATTATAGGTGTCATTATGTGCCTAATTGCAGTGAAATTAGAGCCACTTTATGAGCAAGTGTGTTGAAATAGTACATTATGGTACAAGTGAGTAAAGTTGGTGATTACCGCTGAGGCGCCATTGAGACCCGAGCCGTAGGCGAGGGTCATAAGAGAGCCGAGGACGGTAATCATCAATACACACGTGTATCATACGACGTTTTTCAACACACTTGTGAATAAATAATACTAAAAAATCATTTTAAAATAATCATTCGCAATGGCGGGGAAAATTAATTGGTTTTCCAATTTTTTATTTATATAATTTGGAAAAGGCAAAAGGATCTAGGCCCATACAGCCTCGTTTTCCTATGCGCTCGCATCTTACAATGGCGATCGGCCATGGACTAAAAAAATTAGGTTTCTTTTTCTTTGGTTTGTCGTGGATAGCGTTTTAGCCACGTACAAAATGGGGTATTTAAAGTTTTTACAGAGAAAACCAAAGTTATATTTGAGTGAAAGTTTTGTTTATTAAACACGTACAAGTTGAAATGATCTATTTAAATACGAAGTTGCATGAAATGAGCAAGCCATATTTGTGTATTAATTTATTAGTACGATTGAATACGATCTTTTTTGTATCGAAACTTTTTTAAGAACAAAGCAACTCTAGCAACAAAATTGAAAAAAAAAATCTATAACTCACTAGTGAATAATAGCAAACAAAAAGTCTCAGTTTGATTATAGGTGTCATTATGTGCCTAATTGCAGTGAAATTAGAGCCACTTTATGAGCAAGTGTGTTGAAAAAACTTTTATGCTTATTTATATCACTAGCTCGACGGTGAAGGAAAATATCGTGTGGTTCTGTAACATCTAGGGGTCTGAAAATTCACTAATGAAAAGAATATATAGATACTACAGGAATACAAACCCTTTTGCCAATCTCCTCGGTAATATGGTATGGTATGGTATGGAGTAAGCGTATCTCGATATAAAAGAAACTTTCTTGTATTGTATTTTACTATAGACATAAAACTTAAAATACAGTAGTACCTCTAGATTTGATAAAACTTCTATTCGTTTTAGTTTTTAAAGTGCAGGATATACCAAAATCTACGGCGCAACAATACCAGTAATTTCATTTCAATAACTGTTTGTGAGCCGAAGTATATAATTTAGTATTTCTTTGTTTATTAGTCTGCATTCAACTTTCCTGGGATTAATATTGGTGAGTCGAGTTCAGATTTTAAAATACGACGTCTGTCTAATATTGCAATCACAGATGTATTTGTACGGGCTTTTCAAAATCTGAATTATGTGTTCTTGCGGTCTAATAGTAATTTGTTTTGGGACTTGGCTGGAAAGTGGAGCGCCTGAAAAGTGGACGTCTCTCATACACTTAGAATCTCATTCCTTGATAGGCCGTTTATTTCGCATAGAACTCATTATTGTAAATTGACAATTTGAATATTTAGACACGCGTAGTTATATGTATGCTTTATTAACCTATAGAAGAGATAAATAAAGGGGAGTCAGGCTTTTGGGCATGATATTATACTCCTCTTATGAATAAATAATGAAGCCTCGAACCTGGGATTAGCAATAATCTAAATGTATTTTTTGAAGCTTCAGATATAAATGAACTTTGACTTTTACGATCCTGCGTATGCTAAGAATTTGTTATTTGGAATTTGGATACTTGCTTGATGATTTGATGAATCTCAAATTCCTCGGACGCATGCTCTGCATCGTCATTTAAATCTAGGCATGCACACACAATCACAGTCTCTCTTATTTTCTCACGGAACTATACAAAATGTGACAGAATAAGCGCTATTCCTGAAATTTGTTCAGTATCTGAAAAATGAATTTAGGGCTATAGAAACCGTACTATTATTGATCTTTATTTAAGAAATTTGGTTCGACAAAACTAAAGTAAGAATGCATCATATTTTTTTATATTAATATACTAATTAGGGTGTATGAGGAATTGCGCTTATTCTGGAACGCGTTGTATACGCGCAAAAAATTTAATGTTCTTTAAAATTTCTTGAGGGGCACGGGGGTTTCATAATTGCTTGCATCCTGTGAACGGTGATGATGTTACGCGCAGAGTCATCGCTGCCGCTGGTGAAGCGCGAGCCGCCAACGCAGCCGAATGACGCCCGCGAGTCCGCCGACCGGCAGGCGGCGCTGGTCTACAGCAACCCCGCCTACGTGCGCGGCCCGCAGCTGCCGCCGAGGTAAGCAATCTTTTATATCCTCTGACCTAGGCACGAAACAAAGAGTAATTTATTTGTGTGATATAGTACAAAGGCCTTCCATAAAGAATTTAATTATATACATATTGCATAATATTTCTCATAAAACAAATTAAGTAAAAGAAAATGTATTCTATTCTGTAGGTAATAAGAATTACACTTAGAAAAGTCTATAGTCTAATAACAAGGTACAATAAACTCGTCCATGAAGATTGGCTAAATGTAAACAGCAACCCATCTCCACCGAAGAGTTGCTGGTTCTAAATGCAGTACCCCGAGAAGTAAACATCCTTAGTGTATCAGACTCATCTTCATATACCAGGCTCAACCGTACCCATAACCAGAATAATAAATAGTACTAATGTACCATAATGATGGCAGCATTACCACGTTGAATTGCTATAACTATCTGTTGAACTAAGAATGAGCGAGAACGGTCTAATAGTCTTGCCGCCGAACACCACATGAAATACTCCATTCACATCAAATTTGATTTGATAAAGAGAGAGACGGGAATTCAAATTTTAAAAATTGGTGCTTCAGTTTTTTAACTAAATATTATTGTTAAATTTGCTTTAAATACTGAATGTTTGTGTGCTGAAAAATCCAATAGTGTTATTCTATTAAATTCCGATGACGTTGGCTGTTACAATAAAACCTTATTTTAAGCTGTAGAGACCATGCATGTATGCTAGCATTTGCCTGCGTCTTCGTTCGGGTTATAATAATAATAATAATCTTTATTGCTTTCTTGTTGTACAAAAAAAAGGTCTTAAATAATTATTCATAAGATCAACAAGAACCCTGTATCCCTTTCGCACCTGATATTTTTTTTGTATTGTTGTAAAGGTTTTTCTACAAATTTGTGATAGATTGACTAGGTGTATGAAGGAAAAATTATCTAAAAAAATGCATCCTACACCATATTTCCAAAAAGTCAATAGCACGATCGTGCTATCCAGGGTTTATCACTACCCAGTCACGATCGTGAGTCTCTACCAAATTATGTTTTTTTTTATGTTATTAAGGCCAAAATTCCGTTCTGTAACGGAACTGTTTAATTGTTATGATTAAATGATGAAATAAAAATACAAATAATAATAAAAACTACCATGTATTTATACTTTACTAGCGTTTCTGCGCGGTTTCACCCGCGTAGTTCCCGTTCCCGTGGGAATACGGAAATAAAATATAGCCTATGTTACTCAGGGATATTCTAGCTTTCCATTGGTAAAAGAATTGTTGAAATCGGTCCAGTAGTTTTTGTGTTTATTCGTTACAAAGATACAAATATACAAATCTATCCTCTTTATAATATTAGTTTAGAGTATAGATATCACAGATATACTGTATCTAAGGCAGTAATATCAATTAAGTAAGTAACGAAACAAACTGCCCTTCTGGCGGAACAAAAATAGTAATAGTCAAAAAAATTAATATAAAGAAGCAAATGTGCCCATCTGGCAGAATAAAACGTAGATCAGTTCTAAGCAATCGGTTTCTACACAACTCTCTTCTACTTTAACAATCAGAGGGGCAAATTCTCCATCAGCGTCGTCTACTTCTAACTCCGGACAGTTTCCATCTTGCAGTAAACTGAGGTCTAGGTCGTTATTTAACTGCATCCCTGAAGTGTTATAAAAACGTAAGAAAATACACAATAAAAAATTTACGCACGATTGTGCTTTGGTACAATTGCATCCTAGATATCACGTAAGTGCTATATGATTCTTGTGACACCATAAATCAATAATTACTACAAACGATGTTATAAAGCTTTGTTTTCTAGTTAGTACATATACCTGAGACTGTAAAAACATAAAAATATTATATAAATCTTACAAAATATATGAAAAATACTAAATAACTTATGACGTCCTGTCAGGAGGTCAAGGGACGCAGCTATCTTTCCAGTGTGTACGCGACGACTGAGGCACTTTGGCGCGAAAACTATTTTAAACCGGATTCTTGACAAACTCACGGTCGTGTGATTTCGCGTTGGCGCTTAGAAACGGATTTCGCGCCACTCTAGATTTTTTCAAAGTAGGAACTCACGATCGTGTGACTGAGGTGCGAAAGGGGTATGTAAGGGCACCGCAATTATAAATTTACAATGTTATAACTTAAGTACCTAAATTCTATATCTATCTTATTAAAATCAATAGCATACATTAAATATTTCTTAATAAAAACAATTAATTATATTCACTATTTATAATTTTTTAGAATAAATTATAATTTATTATTACATATTTATTTATTTATTTATTTTAATGAGATCAATTAACCTATAGCTATTTATTATCATCACTAAAAAAGTCTTGTAGGGAATAGTAACACTTATCTATTAAAAATTTATTTTTAAATATATTTACTTTTTTATTTTTCTATTTCGATGTGTTGGGGGGGGGGCATTATATATTTTAGCAGACATTATTTGGGGACCTGAATTCACAAATTGTAACTGAGAGGTGGGTATGGCTAATTTTAATTGAGGTCTTAAATTTTTTGGGCGAGAGTGTAGTGGGAAGTGGGAACATAACTGAATTATTTTTTATAAAGATACATACTTCTAAAATATATAAAGAATTTTATATTTGACAAAATAGGTTCTACAACTGGTCATCGAGTCATGTTCATCAGTCAGTCAAGAATTCGGATACATTTCTTTTGCAGGAGAAATAGTTTGCTGGCATCCGAGCTGTTTCCCCAGAGTATTACGCCGTATCGGTTCCGTAATAAATATTTGCCTATGGCTTTTGTCAAGATCAGGGGGCCAATTCTACTAAATGACAGCGGTGATAGTTGTATGATTGTGGTCACTCAATGGTGATTTTATGTCAAATTTTGACACTTTTCGTATTCTGTTATCTGTCAGTTTTCACAATCATTCAACTATCATTGTTGACCACTTTTGGTATTCTACTATTCCTACCATGGAATGGCGCTGTCCAGTGATTGCTTTTTTCCCCTTATTTTAAGGCATTGGCAATTTAGCCATCAGCCCCAAACACGACACGAAATTCAGATTTTAGCTCTGCTTCAGAGTCTATGCACAAAAATACACAAGTTTCTTCAAAACTTATCGAAATGTCACATGTACCATAAATAAAATCAATCATCTAAAGATTTTAGTGCCGAAAACCCGAAATAAAACTAATGACACGCATGGTAGTAATAGTTATATATGGTAGGCAACACCTAACGTAGTCCATAGTCATTCCATTGTAATGCCACTATGATTTTAGTGGAATACAAATTAGATGTCATAGTTGCCAGTTGCAGCATAATGGAATGATAGTTCGATGACAATGGCTGACATTTAGTGGAATTGGCCCCCTGTTCCGAGGTTTAGCCTTGAATAACAAATGACAGATTGTTATTGTTGAATTTATTACCTATATTACTATGGGTAGATTATGAATAATAACCATTAGTGAAGTTGTTGCCGTGACGACGTGGCATTATGCTAGTCAATATAAGCACAAGGGAATGCATCATCATAATATCTTCCTTTCCGTGGTCATGATATGGGTTGTTTGATACATACCATCAATGATATTATATGTTACTATAGTATGTATTATGCTCACTGCATACCATAATCTCCCAGATATTTATGTCAGAGGTTATCAATCTATAAGGAAATGTTAGTCGGTCTTTTATCTAGCATTTTTATTATTATATGTCGTTACAAAATTAAAAGACTTTGTATAATAACCAAAGAGATTAAAATATAATAGGGCATAGAGGGGACAAAGCGAGGAAAATTTGAAGTCAAAAGTTATTCCAAGTGGAATAAGTCTAGTACAATTTCGACCGAATGACAGCTCGCGTTCATACTAACTGACATGACAAGGACATGACGCTTAGGCTTCAAAGTTTTTTATGAAAATATTCCCTATGCCCCCTCTATGCGCTATTATATTTAAATCTCTTTGATAATAACCTAGTTAAGCATCGCTAGCTAACATTATAATAAACATTGTACAAATTAATGAACTGTCTCCTGAACTGTTATCACAATAGATATAACTATATTGTGTAATCTATTCACTTTGTTTTCACTAGCAAGCAATAGTGTAATAGATAGTCTCGGGTTTACGTTGATAGATTAAAGATATAATACGATACGATGATTTTCCATTGTTTCGCATAGCACCCGCCACTGATGACCGTTTTACAGCTCTACCAAAAAAAAAGTGTATCGCTCTTGAACTTGTCGAGACATGTCTAACCAATGGACATCCCGAAAAAAGGGCTCCGAATGCTCCTATTCCTCCCATTACTAAACTCGAAGTCATACATAATGGCCGTCAGTGGTATAATTATGGCAAAATTAATACAGCGTCTTCTCTTTCGCATTTTTGTGTGCAAGCATAGGGACATATGATTAGAGTGGGCGTAAACAATTGCCAAAAAATGTACCTAAAGCTGCGTTTACATTGTTTTTTAACGGGAATTAATATTTTGTACCGGAACAATAGATCAATAGACGCGTCCTAAACATATGAGAACGATCAAAGATATTAAAGTAAGGATGAGTTATATTCATACTGCTTGCGTTTGAAAATTGATCCCCTACGAGTGTGCTACACTACAACATGTACATACTTACTTCTTAGCGTATTTATAGGATACAACAATGACGGGGAAAGATGATACGGAACGAATAATAAAGAAAAAGAGAGCTATTGCGCTTAAAATACGACTTGCAATACAATGCGACTAAATAAAATGTGGTTAATTAACTACATTTGTCGGCCTCATTTTCCGTGCTCTAGTAACATATCTACGTCTTTCTATATATAATATCTTTGAGAACGATATATATAGACGGGCATTTCGTCGCTTTGTAAATCAAACTATAGAACTACACTACAGCAGCGTGGTTTATTTATATATAAGTAGATAGCGTCACTACGCACCACGCTGGTTAAGTGTACTTCTAGCTTAACTCGTGATCATTGTAGTATTAACTCTGTTCAGCGAATAGACCACAGTGACTTTAATAACTGTATCGTTTGTTCTGTAGCTACGAGTTCGACACGGCAGCTAGCGAAGAGCCGGACCACGGAACGCCGACCGTGGCGAATAACCGAACGCCTTTTGTGCATATGGATGAAGATACGACTAACAGGAATGACGTCACCGCTATGTGAGTATCAGCTTGATAACATTGTTACGCTAATATTATAAATATTGAATTTACGACAACAGCTTTGTTTATAATACCTAATATATTAATCATATTTTAATTAAAGAATCTGTATCATATAATATTAATATATTGAATATCTTTTTATTTTCTTATTCTCCCCGACTATAAACACATGCCGAAGCGGTAGAGTGGTAATGACTTTCAATAAGTGAATATTTTTTTTTCAAATGATCATGTCGTGCCTTTAATGATACAAAAATACACAATCAATTCAATGTATTCGTATTGTTTTCTTTGTCTCAATGTTAGCTTTACAGAATATGTGGAAACATAATAAAGTTAACTATTGAATCCCACCCTATCGACAAATTCTAATGTATATTATGTTGGTCGACAGTGATAACGCGGCGGCTCTGAGTGAGACGCAGGCAAGCATCACGCATCTTCCGGAGCTGCGACGCGCCTCGCGCTCCGATGTCGTACCGATGACCAAGGCGGTCGCCAGGAGGGAGGTTAGTCACGTAAATTTGCCGTATTTTTGTCAAGAGGTATAAAAGGGATTACCGATGCTATCACTCTAAATAGGAATGACCATAAAAGTGTTTAACTAGTTTTGGGAACGGTAATCACGTATTTCAAATACATTGCTTAAAAGTGAGTGAGTAATGTAAAAGGATACCTCTACCAAACCCTGCCTGGATAAAATGAGGTTTTTTAAATAATTTGTCAGCATCCGTTACAAAAATATTCATTAAAAACATTTTAAGTTTACAGACCTACTTAGCTTTATAAACATTCTCAGTTATCTAGAAATATAGTAGTATTAATTATTCACATTATCTGATATTATTTTGACTTATATTGTTCAAAATTGTTGGTACAAGTAAGGGTAACTTCGAAGTTTAGCCAATGTACCGTACCTTCTTTTGGCTCACCACTCGAATATTTTGGTCTAATTCGAGAGCTTTACTTGAGACCACAAAAATGGTTCCGTTATTCAATAATGTCATAGTCTCATGAATATCCATGATAATGTCGCTATCTCTTTGTATGGCGTAGGACACTAACAACAACCGCGACCGTGAGGGCGGAGGCTCGGGCGCCGGCGACGGCAGCGGAGGCCTGCCGCCCGCCACCTCTCTCGTCATCAACGTCGTCAACGTCAACACTGTGCAGCAACTCAACGACGTCTCGCTCTGAACCTTCGCGATACTCAACAGGCTACTAGGATTGCCAACTCACCTTAGAAAACTGTGCCAGTTCCCCACTGAGTGGATTAAGATATTTTTATAAGATGTGATGTTAGCTGTTGCATAATGTGCCATGTCATTCGTCGTCATGTAAAATGCTCAATTTTTAATAGATTTAACTCACGATTACAGCGATAGCAAGCGGAAGACAAACTCATCTCAAAAATATGCAATGGTTGTAATCAGTATAATTAACCAAGTAGTTACCTATAGATAGACAAACAAGTATCTATAATATAATACGAGCATAACCTAAAACTATTTAGAATTTGACACATAGACTAAGTGCTTGTTGTAGCTGTAAACAGATCTCCTATGCCTTGCTCAAGAGGAAGAATGCAGATCTTCCAATTCTTAGCATTTGTATAGTTTGAGTGCTCAAAGAGTATATTTCCGGTACTTTTAGACTGTGTTTCGTGAAAACTGCCAGTTTTATGACAAAGACTGGGTGATCCACACTTACTACTCAATTTTATGCATTTATGATGTGTTCTTACTAATATCTTAACTAATCGTGGTACCACACATTAATGTCCATGAACTTGTCTATTTATTATACTACGTAAGTAATTAATTGTTTTGGTTGTCCTAGTGATATGTTCTCGATCTCGGTTGCAAGGTTACTTAATGTACAATTTTGTTTAAATATTTAGATTAAATAGCAGCTTGTCGATAAAAAAAAACGTAACTCGGAAAATATCTTATAAACTTCTTAATAACGATTTAATTATGCAGTATATACCTAGACTATTTTTTTTTCCTTTCTTAATATGTAAACATCGACATGCTGCTTTAGTAAAGGCGAAGGCTATCTATCCCAAGTTCCAGAATATGTAAAATGCATTTGTATGCATGTATTGTTATTTCCATTTTAATTTCTTATTTTTTATGTATTTATCATCATCATCGCTAATTGTGAAACTTGTGATATTCGTCTTCGTTGGGATCAACTCCTAAGATTACTTCTCTAGTATTAAATATTTAATTTTAATCAAGTATTAGTGCTTGACCTATATTATTCCGCCATTCTAGGATCTTATATGTGTTTTATTATATGTTATTTATGTAGCACTTATGGCATAATATCAAAGAAATTGTTATTTTTGGATAATAGATAACATTCGTTATGACAATGTCCTTAGTGCTTGGAAACTGTATTAAATCAACTTAAACTTATCATTGGCTCAAATCGACTAAGTCAGTAAGCGGCAGCATTATATGGTTTATTGAGGTTACTGTAGAATTGTTACTTTGTCTCGCCTGCAATAACTATAAACTATATAATAACATTTAAATTATAATGGAATTTTATATGCCTAGTACAAGAATCAAATCTTTAGAATCTAACAAACAGATCTGAGGTAAAGATTTTTTTTTATATTATTGTTTATTGTACTTGTATAACAAACAACAAAAAATGAATTCACGCAGTCTTCCATCATATATTAAAAAATATAAAAATTCCGAAATATTTAAATTGGTAATGAAAGGATTTTTTTATTTACTTCTGTGATACTTTCTTTTTTATTTCTAAATCATTTTAATACTATAAGAGCTGAATTTTCAATAGTCAGATAAAAGTTATCTGAAGAATTAACATCACCTGTCACTTTTCCTTTCTATTGTGTCCGACTGTGACAGTATCAATATAATATTCTCCAGATATGATTTATCTGACGATTGAAAAATCAGCCCTAAATAAAGCAAATATTTCATCACAACATAATTTTACTACGGAATGCTTGATGTATTTATGTTTTGCACGCAGCTGTGGAGTACTTATGATTTTTTTAATTAAATTTATAGATAAATACCAATTCTTTAAAATTCGTCCGTTTTTATTTGATTCATGATATCAATATGAATATTCGGAGATTATGTTATCAGTTTTATTCGGTTTTATCAACTTTTAAAATTTAACATAAGTAAATTAAAATTATGGTTAACGTTATGATTAAATCAAGTGCCTTAACACATTGAACGGGCTGTGATGCACTTGTTAAGTGGCAGTTGTGTTGTTAATACTGAAATTATTTTTCTTATTATTATTCTTACACTGGTCAACTAGGTTTTTGTTTAGAACTTCGGCGGTAATTGGGAAGTACAGGTAATTTTATCGATACTATTAACTATTTTTACACTACTTGCAAAAAGTACAGGACCTAACATAAGTTGAAACTCTAAAATACTTTTATTACCTAATAAGTAATCCCGACAAACTTTTCTTATGGTGTTAAAATTTTACCACGTGTATTATAATAATAAAGAAGAAAACAGAAATTTGTTTTAAAAAAAAGGTGTTGTTTTGTTGATCAGTGTTAGTTTATAATAAATGTAAAATACTTTCTTTTAGTAAAATGAACACTATATCTGACCGATATTTCTAGTCAATGGTCAAATATAGTTGTTTGTTAGGTATAATTTATGAACAAACTTGTAAGAATCCAATTTTTACAAATAAAGCAATTATCAATGTATATGTTTGTATTACTTCTTTAACCTTTTTTAAACAGATGAGAAATGATCATTACATAATAGTTTTCAGAAATAGAGGAGGACCAATAACGCCTAGCCCTTTAAACTAATGGCAGAAAAAGGGGCCTATAATACATACCGTTATCATTAGTGGAGAGTTTCAAGTGCTTTTTTTAAACTGTATAAATTAAAACAAAAATAGCATATAGTCATTGACCAATGGATAATGAGATCCATATTGGTCATGGCGACTTATTGTTAGCTTGTTATGCATATCACCATAGCTGGGCACCGCTAATCCATTACTAAAAATCGCAATTTAACGTTAATCGTTAATCCGTTGACACGTGATTAAAATTGTTCTGTACCTCAAAAGGGAACAAACGGAACGCTTATAGGATCGCTTTGTTGTCCGTCTGTCAAGACCCTTTATCTCGGGAACGCGTGGAAGTATCGAGTTGAAATTAAAACCATATACTCAGGACTCAAGTCCCTTGAGGCTGTAAAAAAAATCTAACTTCTAAGTAAAAAAAATCAGCCATTTATGCCGCAAAAAACGTAGGTATATATTTCGACACTCTAAAGGAAATCAAAATGTATCGGGTATGTACTTTCAGGTGACCTAGAACTATGAAAAGTAATATCGTCTTATACTACAAGCCTACTACCAACCGCCCTGAGGGGACCTGTGGTCGACGGATCGGGGGTCGCCTCCCGCGTTGAGAGGTCCCGTGCTGCAAGGCGCACTGGTCACTGGTGTTCCGGGTGCCTTAAGCGGAGATAGGAGGGGGGGGGGGGGGGCGGTTCGCTCGCCCTCTCGAGGAGGGCCCGCAATGTATTGCGGGCGGCCGTACCGTGACCCAGCTGCGGATGCATAACCGCGGTGCCATGGCTGGGTCCAAAAGCGGCGAGGAGGAATACCCCAAGGTTTTTAGTGGGTATGGCAGCACTATGAGTATGCTCCAGAGCCCCAGATAACCGGTCGGCGCCCCCGGCTCGGTCGGCATGCAGTAATGCATTTTCCCTGGGTAAAAAAAAGAACTATGCAATTTGGCAAGTAATATCGTATTCTACCTATAGGGAAACATCTGAAAACTACACATTTGTAATTAAATCATAAAAAATATAGAATTTAAAATACATAGGTACGTATTCAATTATATTTATTTAACTACCAACAAATTTGTAAGGAACCCTCGTTGGGCGAGTCCGACTCGCACTTGTCCGGTTTTTTAGGGTTCGGTACCCAAAGAGTACCTAAATCGGGTCCCTATTAGGTACTAACTCCAGAAGAAGAATAAATATTTAAGGGAGCTCCCATACAACAAACGTGATGTTTTGCTGTTTTTATAGATAATGGTACGGAACCCTTCGTGCGCGAGTCCGACTCGTACTTGGCCGGTTTTTATATATCGTTGTGCTAATGATCCACTTATAAAAACTGGTTTGAGTTCTGGAAGTTAACAGAACGAAAAAAAATAAGTGTAGGTATATGTAATTTACCTAATCATTTGCCATATTGTAGACTAGCGGTTCCGCGCGGTTTCACCAGCGTAGTTCCCGTTCCCGTGGAAATAAAATATAGCCTATGTTACTCAGGGATATTGTAGCTTCCCATTGGTGAAAGAATTTTTAAAATCGGTCTAGTAGTTTTTGAGTTTAATTGTTACAAACATACAAAAATAAGAATCTTTCCTCTATCATATTAGTGAAGATAAGGATTAGTGTAGATATAGTGCCCTTCATGAACTTCGAAGTTCTGCTCTGAAAGCGAGGTTCGGTTTTTCTTTAAAATATCTTTATCTAAAAGATCTATAAATATAGGTAGGTAACGGTAAAGGTTATGTTCTTTGAGTAATGCTGCATCATTCAACTGGTTTCAACTAGTAGGTATTTTGATTTCATGTGTAGCCACATTTTGACGAGATTTAGAGCTTAGGATTTTCTTTAGACTGAGTGACAGAATTAAAAAGTCTTCTTCCTCATTGATAATGTGACGTTTTGTTAATGTGACATTTTGCGATGTGGCGTTTTGAGAATGTGGCATTTTGAGAATGTGTCATTTTGCGAAAATCGAATTTCATTTTGCGAATGTGGCATTATGCGCCTAATCCTCATCATCGTCGTTGTTACTCGCGTCGCGCCGGCTTATGCTACCTACTTAACTATGCCTGTCCATCGCGAATTTTCGGTACCTGATGATTAAAGCTCCGAAGAAAGGCCGATAACATTTTATAAAGTTAAAAGTTAATAGGTACGCTAGTGGAAATGTTAATCCGTTAATCGAAAGGTTAATTTCGTTAATTAACGATTAACGACTTAATGCCCAGCTATGCATATATCACATTGATATTTTATTACCTAGTTAAAGATACTAAGAATGATATTTGATCTGAGGGGGTAGGTAAGTAGGTACCTAAGTTTAACCACGTTATTTAGTACTAGGTATTACATGTTCTGTTGTTTAACCAGTTATGTTAAATGTAAAAGGTTTAACTATGAAACAAAAGTAAAAAGGAGCAAATATATTTTTTCCTAGATTCGGTAAACCTGTGATTCCGTTTTCAAAAATATCCAAGTAGGTACCAAAAGGCTTTGTCCGAACGAATTAAAAGCGCACATGGAGACTCAGTACCTACTTCAAACATGTTGAGACGTGTTCAACGCGAACGAGCCCTTTCTTGTTTGTTTGCGTCTATCACAATGCGCGGGGAGTCTCTGGAGTATGCAGTCAGTGCAGTGGAGTGTCTTGGCTTTCAAAATAAATTATTTACTTTTCAAGTGAAAGCGTAAGTGCAAAATCAAGAAAAATGATTAGGTAAGCTTTATCACTAGATCATATATTTTTAGGTTTATTATTTTTGATTATGGGATTGGAAGTGGTAAATAGTCGTAGATATTACATTATAGTACCTCTGTGGTACCTACATATTAGGATTTACCGTAATGTTATGTTTCATTGATTATTTTTACTATTTGCAGCCAATTCCGCCCAATTATTTCTGCTTAGCCTGATGTTGACTGGTAGATAATGCCTTTAGGCATTAAGTTTGCCATGTGTACATTTTCTTGGTACCTACATGAAGTTAAATAAATACATAAATATTAATTAACTTTTACAATATTTTGATATTTAAATATTTGGCTCTTAGTAAAATAAGAATTTGTTAGGCCGAACAATTTACATTTAGCGTGCGTAAAAATATGTGCTTGATATTTGGTATAGGTATTGTAGCGACACTACATGGAACGCGCTAATAGAAGGCCGAGTTACATAGAACGCGCCAATAGACGGCCGAGTTCTAAACCGCGCTATCGGAGTTTTCTAATGAGTTTGTATAAATACAACTGTCCAACATCCTCCGTTGGACCGCGGTCCCCAGGCACGATCACCTCGCCTGGCGGAAGATCTTCCCTTTTCACAATGGAGGAGCATTCCACCTCCGCTTCTCCATAGTATGTACATAGGTACGGTACCTATAGACACATAATAAATTATTTCAAGTCTGACTTCACCAATATACCTACCAAACTACCGTTAAACCGCGTGAAATTTTTTACCTTCTGGCTACGAATAAGTAAGTCGTCTGGAAAAGAATGTGACGTAGGTATTAAGTAGGTATCTATAGTCGAAGTTATAAACGAGACAAATTGTTAAATCACATTAAATACATATCCTTTATGAAAAACAAAGAAATAGGGTAAAACTCCCAATTATTGACACCCTAGTTCACCATACTAAGTAATTGAACGAAATTACGATTGAGATTGTTGTTGACTCTGTTGAGATTGTTTTTAAATTAACGAAATTACGATACACAATTATATTTAGAATAATTAGATAAAACCACCGTGTTTATTTGATTATCTCTACTATATAAAAATAAGTCGGGTTTTCCTTCCTGACGCTATAACTCCAGAACGCACGAACCGATTTCCACGGTTTTGCATTCGTTGGAAAGGTCTCGGGCTCCGTGAGGCTTATAGCAAAGAAAATTCAGGAAAAATTTCACCAGATAAGCGGGAAAATCTTATAAGCGTTGCACCCGTGCGAAGCCGGGGCGGGTCGCTAGTTTTAAATATAAATTGTGTATCGTAATTTCGATAATTTTGAATAAAGCTGTTGAGATGTCAACAATTTGGGGTTTTACTCTACATTTAGGTACTGTAACAAGATTTCTAGATCTGTTTTCTTAAGTTTCTAGACAAAACAAGAAACTTGAGAAATCAATATGCTCACGGTTTTTATCGGGATTTATCCAGCAGTATATTTTTGGACCCCTAAACGTGACAGGTAAAGCAAAGTACCTACCTACATAATACATACATATAATCACGCCTCTTTCCCGAAGGGGTAGGCAGAGACCACTTCTTTCCACTTGCTACGATCCTTACATACTTCTTTCGCTTCGTCAACTTTCATTGTTTCTTTCATACATGCTCTTCGGTTTAGGGGAGTACCCTACCCTGTTGACCTGGCCTTTTTTCAAGACGTCCCCCATTTGATCTCGAAACGTCCGCCTAGGTCTACCCCTTCCAACACTTTCATTCATACTCGCCTTATAGGTACACTTTTTTCGTCAATCGTTCTTCATTCATTCTCTCGACATGGCCAAACCATCTCAGCATACCTATCTCAATTTTTGTCACTACATCTTCTTTCAGACCACACCTACATAATAAAACTTAGGTAAGTACTTTTTTTGTCATATTTCAGAGTGAAAACGCTCACAGTATTGTTATTCATGGCGTGTGGGCCGGTACAGGCGTTTCCAACGGCTTGCAGCGAGTTAGCGCATTGCCCACTTGATTCCTTTTGCGATGCTACTCTCCTCTGCCGCGAATGCCTCCGCTGTGACATTCTCAAGCGGGAGCCTCCACGAATAGTTTCCAGCTCTAAATGCATAACCACCGTTACTCAGTGTGGATCCTGTTTTAAGGGGTAAGTATTTTTGTTTTTCGCATTAACTGACCTCTTGCTCGTATGTAGTCTAGCTTCAGCGATGTTTCCAGTCTAGTAACAGATACCTACCAAACGCAATATACTTTCAATAGTGCTTGTTAGATAGAATAGAGCAGTGATAACTCGCTTCTCATTCGTAAGGCTGGGGTTCGAATCCTGGCATGTACCAATGAGTTTTTCAAAAAGCTTGCCTACCCCCTCGGGGACATAAGGCGTGAAATTACTTATTTATTTATTTTAGTGCTTGTTACATGTGAATCACTCCTAAAGAACTCAACTTTCAATATAGGCTAAATATAGATACATACCTAATACGCAAATATGAATATTAAGTAAGTACCTACCTAATTTTTATCTACTTGTGTCCTGGGCAGACGTTGTCCTGAGTCCTGATTCAAACCCACCCATTAATTTAATCAAAATTGGTCCAGCCCTTATTTGATGGATATATAATAAATAAATAATTTGGCCGTAGCTTACTGGAAAATAGAGAAAATGTTTGCGTGTCACCGCAATCGGCACTGGATGGCGCACCGCCCTACGAATGGGCAGCTGTTGTCATTGGCCTCTCGGTTCTGCTCGCTCTGCTATTGTGTGCCATCGCCGCATACTTGCTACGTAACTTCAGAACATTAACATTCAAGATACTTACTCGTAAGTTGTTACTTTTTGTTCATACAAAGTACATAACCAATAATAAAATCTATTTTGGTACAAGTAAACTATTTTCTTAGTTTCGATTTGATTGGGAGTTTCTGTTTCTAGCCACAAGAACGCCAGTGTACGCATCTGACGATAGGAGTTTGACACCAGCGAGTGCTCCAGCGCCGCCACCATACAACGATGTCGGGGTTCCACCTTCTAATCCCAACACAGTTGAAGGTTAGATATTAAACAAATCCTACCTTTGATTACGAATTAATTAGATTTGTTCAACTTATACTATACTCCAAATATCTACTTATCTAAGTATGTATATTATTCTTGGATGATCATTTGCAACTAGTTGCGAATCGCAGTTAGGAAAACGGCCGGAGGGGATATGGTTCTCTATCTCTCTACCTAACCATCACCTTTGTTGTTGATTTTCAGCAATGTACTTGCGACTGTCTTGTTCATTTTAATGTAACGCAAGCAGCTACAACTCAAGCTCACTTATACCATTTATATATCTTATTACAGAGTGTTCGCCATTCATCAAAATGATCGGGCCATCACGGTCCGCCGCGCGCATTTCGGCCGGTAGCCAGGCCGCCCGAGTATTCGGATATCCTGCTTATGTACGCGGTCCAGAGTTGCCTCCCAGGTAAGCCATATTATTTAATTAGGATATTTAGCTTGACTAAGACGTTTGTAATAAGACGTTTGTAAAGAAGAACGGTCATCTGTGACCCAGACCCGACAGAAACGAGACATATCTCAGTTTTTTTGTTATTTTTTATATAGTTGAAATATATATTTTTTTAATTCAAAATCAGTGGCTAACACCAAAATATTGCCTTATGTTTTTTTCAGGCGACACAATAAAAAAAAATTGAATATGCCTATTTATCTACAAAAATAATAAATGTATGTAACCAAATGACGATACAATAACTATAGGATGTATCTAGGTGACCTGGAGATGCAGCTGGGCTATGTAATTTTTAAAATACTAGTACAACAATCAAGGATTCATTAAAATCGTTGTATTCGATTATTTATTGCATAATCGGAAGTTATTATATGTACAAAAACGGTCACTTGCTACCTGCATGCTATGGCTCAGGTAGCCGGGTGCAGACAGAAACCAATCATGCCATCTCACTCTTTCATTAAAACAACAATGGTGCGGAGCAGGCATTTGACGCAGGGAACCGTTGTTGCAGTTGTCAATTAAACATCTCCGGGCCGTATTAGAAGCGCGTCTAACTCTTTGCACATTTACAGCTGCAGCTGGTGGGGTAGGAGCAGGTACGCTTGTCGCTCTTGATTAATTGAAGCATCGATTCTATGCCGACATGAGTGGCAAACCGACCGAGTTCCATCAAAAGCTATCTGTAACAAAACATAAATACATTTTAAACAAACTAAAAATATGGCTTACCTAATGCTACCATTATATTATTATGAAATCCAACTAAGACTTATTATTATTACATATAGCAATACTGTCCCTTCCTGTCACCGCTCTCAACACGCTCACAATGTATGTCGTCTACTTCTCATTATGAAAATAAAATAAATGTCTGAAGAAAGTCTTTATTAATTCAAGTCTACAACTGCGCCTAACTAAGAATATAACATGTTGTCAGAAGATGAGCAGGAGAAAGGTGAGAAAAAGTCACAAAAGGGAAAGGTCGCAGCGTCGCGCGTCACAGTCAAGACAAGAAGGCGTACACGCGATTACTAGCACTGAACCTCATTTACCTATATTTTTTACATACATACATAAACTCACGACCCTAATCACTTACGGGGTTACCTTATTTTATTTCTATAAAGTATAAAAAATGAGGCAGCAGCAACAAAGTAAATCATAATACTTAAGACACATGATGTTGTCTATTTACGCCACCGTAATAGGTATCTTACTATAAATATTTTACAGTTCGACACGCTTTTGTATTGCGAAAGACTTTAATTACAAATAAGTACCAAAAATTAAAATAATACATACTTCACCACCAACGATGCGCAATAGTTGTTCTACGAAATCTCTTCGAGTTTCCAGTAATCGTTCATGTTTAAAATGTATTTATGTTTTGTTACAGATAGCTTTTGATGGAACTCGGTCGGTTTGCCACTCATGTCGGCATAGAATCGATGCTTCAATTAATCAAGAGCGACAAGCGTCACCTGCTCCTACCCCACCAGCTGCAGCTGTAAATGTGCAAGGAGTTAGACGCGCTTCTAATACGGCCCGGAGATGTTTAATTGACAACTGCAACAACGGTTCCCTGCGTCAAATGCCTAATTCGGTGAAGGTACAACTCCTTAGCTATCACAACTTTTATGTACCAAATCTTGCCCGCATTTGCCAATGGCATTTACTACACATGGCGATAGAAGAGATTCCTGAAAATGTAACAAATCAAATGACCGACTTGAATGCGGAGAGTGTTGGCGACATCATTAACATGTATAGACAAGCCTTAGAACAAAGGTCACACTTCAATGTCGATGACGTTTCTGACGAGGAGTTAAGCTTTTGGACTGGAAGAAACAGAGCCACATTCAACGATTTGCTGAGTCAAATACCAAGCCTTAATCAGTCCTCAAATACTCCACGAAATGACTTGGCTATGTACTTGTGTAAAATTCGATCAGGCGAGCCGCATAATAGAATCGCTTCACTTTTTAATATATCCGAGCGAACTGTTGGGAGAAAAATAAATACAGTAAGGCAGTGTCTCACTACTGACTTTGTTCCGATGCACCTGGGCTTAGACCATATAACCAGGGACGAAGTGATAGCCCGCAACCGGGTCATACCAAATGTCTTGTTTGGTAACGAAGAGTCACCAAAAGCAATAATTACATTGAACTAAATTACATGGAACTTACGTCTATATAGAAAAAAGTTCTAACTTTTTATTTCAACGCCGCACTTATAGCCTTCATAAGTATAAAAATCTAATAAAACCATTCATGATCGTGTGTGCGGATGGATATATTTTGGACGTAACAGGTCCGTACTCTGCACGAACCAGCGATGCTGATATAATGAAGATGATATTAGAAAACCATGATGCACCGATTGAAGACGGACCGTTCAATTTTTTATTTCATCAAGGAGACGTATTTATTTTGGACCGAGGCTTTCGGGATTCAATTCCCTTAATTGAAACATATGGCTATGATGCTCATATGCCGCCAAGCAAACGAAGACAAGACACGCAATTAAGCACCGACCAAGCTAATAAATCGAGACTTATTACGATGGTGCGATGGGTCGTCGAAACTATAAACGGCAGATTCAAGCGCGACTTCAAGATCTTCAGAAACAGAGTTTTCAACAAACATGTGCCGCATATATTTGAAGATTTTCGAATTGCTGCAGCTTTGATTAATTATTTTCAAGATTCGTACGAAGACAGTCCTTACACAGAAGATTTCATTGAAATAATTAATCGAAATATACAACGCCCTAATCGACTGGCCGAGTATGTGGAAGAGAATAATCTAAACAGACAAAGAGTGACGTTTCACAGGATGACTGGAAATGATCCGGAAGTTGATTTTCCACAATTGAAGACTTAATTAAATTCTCAATTGGCACCTATCACGTGAGGTTAGCCCGGTCTTACTGTAGTGAACATTTAAAAAGCACGGGAGTATATGATATGGAAATATATAGACATCCAGCAGCAGTAGAGGGCAGAATCAATAATACATTAATCAGGTGCAGAATTCATTCGCGACACATTACAACAAAAATATATTATACTTATATTATGTTTGATGAGAATATAAATGGAATAAACGCAATAACCGAATATTACTGCTCGTGTTACCATGGAAAAAGGACATTAGGAAGTTGCGCACACGTCATTAGTGTTGTCTATTATTTAGGGTGGGCTAGGCATCAAGATCACTTTGACCACCCCGCACTGGGTATGGATTATGTTTTAAGGGACATAGAAATGTAATAAAACTTTATTTGAACATATTAGTTTTTTTTTGTTATAGATCATAGAACTCCAATGATAGGTACCTAAATCACTGATCTGCAATAAATCATCGAATACCACGATTTTAATGAATCCTAAGTTGATTGTTGTACTAGGACATCAAAAATAATATAATCCAGCTACATCTCACGATAGGCGCTACTCGACTCTCCCGCGCATGTTATCCCGCTCCGATATTTGCTAAGTGAAAGGGACCGAACGCTTTGTCGCGCTACTCTCCGCAACATAACGTGATTGTGCTAGCCCTGCAGGTCACCTAGAACATCCTATAGTTATTGTATCGTCATTTAGTTACATACATTTATGATTTTTGAGATAAATAAGCATATTCTATTTTTTTTATTGTATCGCCTGAACAAAAACATAAGGCAATATTTTGGTGTTAGCCACTGATTTTGAATAAAAAAAATATACAATTTAACTATATAAAAAATAACAAAAAAACTGAGATATGTCTCACTTCTGTCGGGTCTGGGTTTTTTTTCTATGGGGTGTGACCGTTCTTCTTTGCACAGTTAGGTACTTATTGTACTCATACTATTTTGTATCCAACAGTTATGATACATCAGCACCAACAGATGAAACGCATGAACCACTAGCTCCAGTTCAAGAAAACAACAGTACTGATAACAACGCGAACCCGAAGTAAGTTGTCGTATACCATGCTATGTTTGAGTATTAGTTTATATCTTAATTACTCATTTAAAAATATATGATTTGACTTTTTTACAGTGTGAATGCAGCAACATTTGGAAGTGTCACAACGCACAACGCGGCGGCGGTGCCTACGCCGTCCCAGACGCAGGTTAGACAGGTTCAAAACTGTCTAATTATTAGACATGGTGTAGTTTAACATTGCAGCTGTACAGAGGGTGAGATCAATAAACTACATCTAATGTTACAATAGTAAACCTTACCTGCAATATTTGAGCTAGATCACTTCCTAGTTTTTCACAAAAGTTGCCTATACCTAACCTATACGGACGTCACTTACCATCAGGTGACCCGTCTGCTCGTTTGCCCCCTTTTTTATCCTAAAAAAAAAAACCTAATATCACAACACAACGTCGACAACCAAGTTCCATAAATGGAAATAATGCGGCGTCCCGCTGCGTAGCAAATTCATTAATCGTATATTATAGTTATTGAAAAAAGTTTTTTTTCTTTAGTGTATGCTATCCTTTTTACTAAGCTGTCTTTCAGTTATACCCATTAGGTGGCTTGAGATTTTTTTTAGAAATTTCCCTAGTAGCTCCGAGGTCGTGTAGTACATTTTGTTGTCTAACTCATCTACTATTATTATTCCCTTCCGTTATCATTTATAGGACTCAAACAACAATAGCGGGGAAGAAGATACAGACGACAACAGAGGCAACCCCTTACCTTCGTTTTGCCCAAATGGCAACTCTGCGTTCGTAATTAACGTAATCAAGAACGTGACCACAGTTCAGCAACATAACGACATCACGCGGCAGTAGATGGAGGAAAGTATTTTATAAAAAAATTACTGCATATGTTATTGTTATTATATTCAAAACTAAACAAGTGTGTGACGTAACATTTTTAGAGTATTGATCTATCATCCATCCTACTGGATTGTATGGATTTGTCATTTGGACACATACCTAATGTTCGCAAAACGAATAATGAGTAATTGAGTTAATATTTTGTAAATAGGTAACTATGTAAGTAGACCGTAAATATAATAATCGGCCAAGTACGAGACGGACTCTCGCACGGCGGGTTGCGTACCTTTTTATAGGTATAATCAGTACACAAAGTTCTTTCATTTCGGATTTCAGACGGCTCAGTTGGCAGTAACCCTGCCTTCTGAGTTGGAGGTCGCGGTTTCAATCCCTTCTCGGGGCCAACATTTTTGTGCATGGACATGTCTGTTGGCTTCGTGTTTGGGTGTACATACACACACCGGCACAATTAGCGGAACAGAAAAAAAAAGGAGAAAAAAGAGGGAATTTAGAACAATGAATGTAATTTTTAAACAATATATTATTTAAAATGAAACAACAATTAAATTAACATGTTTTGACATTCATTTGTAACACCATACTTAAAATTTTATAAAAATAAAAATTAAATTAAACAAAATGCATTTTTCTTCGATTTTTAATTATAGAGAAACAGCAGAAAATTCAAGATTTTCCAAAGTTTAACAACAATTTCAATGACTGTTCAATATCGAGTGTTTCCTCCTCGTGCTCTGATGAGGGTTTCCATCCGTCTGGGCATGCTGCGGATGATGTTATCAATGGTTTCTTGGGGCAACCTCTGCCATTCTTCAAGTAATGCGTTTCGCAACTCGTTGAGATTATTGGGAGGGGGCATTCTTGACTTTACACTCCTCTTTAGCAAGTCCCAGACGTGTTCTATAGGGTTCATATCGGGGGACCGTGCTGGCCACTCCATCACCGTTATACCAACATGGTTTAGGTATGTCTGTACTGTGCGAGCACTGTGAGCCCGAGCATTATCCTGCATTAGAATGAAGTTGTTACCAATAAAGGGGGCAAATGGCACAACATGTTCTTCTAAAATCTCCCTGATATACCGATCAGCATTCAGATTCCCGCCATCGACCACTACTAACTCCGTACGAGCTCCTAAACATATTCCTCCCCAGACCATAATTGAACCGCCGCCATATGCAACTGTATTTTCAAAATTAGACTGGATATACCGTTCTCCTTTGCGTCTCCATACTCGCTGCCTTCCATCAATTTGATTTAACATAACTCTGCATTCATCAGTAAAAAGAACCTGTCCCCAGTCGTCGAAGTCCCAATCACGATGTTCACGACCAAAGTGTAGACGGTTTGTGCGATGATGTCTCTCAAGTTTTGGGGCTTTGGCGGGCACATACGAGCCTATACCCACTTCTTCGAATCTTCTACGAACTGTCCGCTCACTCATCCTTACTGCTCGTACCTCTTCCAGTAAATTTCGAGCCTGCACCGCCGTTAGTCTCGTGTTCCGTCGGACTTGAAGTTGGAGAAAACGGTCATCCCTCCTTGAAGTACACCTTTTCCGGCCTTGTCCTCTCCTTCTCAGTAGAGCATTCGTCAATCTGTATCGTTGGATGCTACGATAAATCGTTGATAACGATCGACGAAGGCTTCTGGCAATCGATCTGTAGGTTTGACCATTTCTCCTCATTTGATCTGCCCTAATGATTTCTGATGGCGTTAAATCAGGCATAATTAGATGCTCGTAAATTATCAATATGCGAAAAAACTCAAAAGCCTCAAAAACTGCAATTCAAAGCTTTTCAAATGGAATTCACGAACCTTCTAAAAACGGACAAGCGGTGGAAAAAATGAATCAATGAAAATTAAAACAAAAGAATGAAAAAAAGGGCAGTCGCTTAGTATTCCATTTTTAAATTAAAACCCAAATTTAAAAAAAGCTTGTTTAGCCGGCCAGTAACACGCAAAAATGCGTAAATACTCCCTTTTTTTTCTGTTCCGCTAATTGTGCCGGTGTGTGTAGTACAGACTCTGCCTAGTTTGGGATTTAATAACCGTGTGTGAATTGTGTCCCACCATTTATTTATTTTTTGACAGAATTACCAAATCAACCGCAAAAACATACCATACATTTTTTGCTGATTTCTAAAAAACTGTTATAGTTATAGAAAACTAAAAATAATACTTTAAACTTAAATAAAAAATGAGACTTTTTATTACTAAAACTTTTCTGCGAAAATGTAATATGTATTACCATTAAAATTTGCTTACTGTAGTTCAAGTAAATAAATTATGCAGTTTCAGAGACTACTTATTTTATCTTTTTATTAATTTCATCATAACTATTGGTTTAGTTTTGACAGTATGCACTTATGTACTTGGTTGATTTGTAGCAGTACAATGAAACGAAACTGTTTTTAGGGTTTAGTACCAACGTTGTAAAAACGAATCCCTTATGGTGCCGCTCTGTCTATCTGTCTGTCACAGCGGCTCTGACGCAGAATTTGCACTTCGCAAAATGAGCACTCGACAAAAAAAGGGGCACTTCTCATAGTGTGCACTTCGCAAAATGAGCACTTCTCATAATGTGCACTTCGCAAAATGAGCACTTCGCAAAATGTGCACTTCGCAAAATGTGCACTTCGCAAAATGCGCACTTTTCTAGGGTATGAGCAAATGGTTAGTAACAATATGAAAACAATATGATTTGTATTTAAAATAAAATAAAAACTTTTACAAAGTAGTTTTTACTAATTCCATTACGTTTAAAGTATCTGTATACAAGTAATATATATAGAAATATTTATTTGACGATCAAAACTTGGTCTTGACTTAATATTTTTTTAATAAATGATTACTTGTAAAAGTGTTTATATTATTTTAAATACAAATCATATTGTTTTCATAATGTTACTAACCATTGGCTCATACCCTAGAAAAGTGCGCATTTTGCGAAGTGCACATTTTGCGAAGTGCACATTTTGCGAAGTGCACATTCTGCGAAGTGCACATTTTGCGAAGTGCACATTCTGCGTCAGAGCCGTCACAGCGACCTATATCAGCAACTATTAATGCTAATGCTATCGACTTGGTATTTGGAATTATTTTAAATAAAAATGAAATTAAACATAATATAATATGTATACTTTCGAAGTAAAAGGGGCCGAAATGAGTTCACATTTTAAAGTGGGGATTATATGTCTCCATTTTCACATCACAAAATGTTTTTTATATGTTTGGGTGCCCCATAGATGTCAATTATGATTAAAAATTACAAAAAATACCATCCCTCACCCTCGAGATAGCTAAGCGATTTAGAAAAAAATAAATCGGATTAGGTAGAGGTTTATGTAAATATTACAGGAAAAACAGAACGATGACTCCTATCAGTTTCATAGAAATACTTGATGTTAGTTCATAGAAAATGTATAAAGTCCTCCGTGCGCGGGTCTTACTCGCACTTGGCCGGTTTTTATTTATTTAGTGATCTCAATATTAATCATGTTGTATGTTGTTTTACTCTAACGGTTTATTCTGTTATTCTATATGTAAGTAGTTAAATAGATAGAAGAAAATGATTAGTGATGTTTCTCCTTTCGCTAAATGTGTACTATTTAGTTACAGAACAATTCACAGATTCCTTAATTAGAGTATAAGTTTAAAATTTAACTTTTAATCCTACTTTAAGGCTATAATTTTATTAAATTATTTGCCATTGAGCCAAAATGACTATAGAGGCCAATTATAGCAGTAAATAAAATGAGTTTCTTAAGTTATCATGTTTTATTAACGAATCATCGAATTGGACTACAAGTTCGCAAAAGTATGATATCGTGAGGCATACTACAGTAATCACTAATCACACAATTATTCTTAACTAAAAATAATAATCATATACATTAGATAAATAAAATATTGTTTGTCAGATATTGCGAATTATAATGAATTCCTAGTACTATGTCCCATGCGGAGTAGAAATATTGTAGTTTGTGTTTATCTAATGAATGTAGTAATCATGACTTTAAATCAAAAAAACGAAAATCTATTTAACTTTATTTAAATAAACGCTCAGCATTACTTGTAAACAAACATTTTTTTTTCGCAATGCAGGTATAGTAAGTATTCCACCCAAACGACATGGCTCCACAAAAAAATTGTTAATAATTTAATTATATTTTGATATTTGTGATCATTCCGGACCCAAAATGTGGACCGTGGGTGTCCCTCGACTACTAACAAATTGTCGAAGTGTCGTGTCCTATGTAGCTAACATGAGCCATGTCTACTGTTTTGCGTTCTTTCTCCTCGTTGTGAATACCTCATGTTACTACACTAGAGAGCCACAAGTTTAGTCGACGGGAGCGATGAAAAGCGCGATGGCGTTGAGCTGCGCGGCCTCGCGCGGGTAGTCGCGGCCGAGTGGCGCGCGGGCTTCTAACACCAGTTGGTCGCGGGCCTCGCTCTCGTACAGCGGCACATCGACCGTGCCCTCCGCCACCACCGACGACTCATTGCTCTGCAGATACCAGAGAGCTTATTTTGCTAGAATATCGTGCGTCTGTCTGTCAGTAAGCAGGGACAAATTCCACTAAATGTCAACGGTTATAGATGGATGGATGGATATGGATGTCAATGGTCATTCAATGGTGTTATTTTGACACTTTTCAGAGCAAATAACACCATCGACTGACCATTGACATCCAACTGTAACTGTTGACATTTAGTAGAATTGGCCCCCTGTACCTCATCAGCCGTAGTAGGTAGACAATTAAACTTTTCACAGAATGTGTATTACTATACACACGCCACACGGACGCGGTCTTCTGTCAAAGCTCGAAGTCGACGGCCGACACTACAATACTAGACACTATAAAAATAGAGCCGCTTTCTAGGGCCGCGTCCAACATTACATACAAATTAAGTTTATCGCGTTAGCTTGGGTCGCTCGATTTAACAGAAGTCCGCATGTGGCGCGTCAGCCACGACTGTCGGGAGTTTACTGGGTTCGAGGAAGCAGTACTCTGGGTATAATATTATTATATTTTCATTTATAGTTTTTTTTGTCATTTCCGCTAAATAAATAAGAGTAGGGGCACACAGAGTGACATGTCTTAACGACTTTCATGTGCATAAACAACGAAAACCTGGACAAACGGTTTAACGTGCTTTCCTTTGGGTAGCTATAAAAATTCTGACAGGTAGCCACTAGCCCAACATCATCTTCCAATCAGCAGTGGGCTCGCGTGGGATATTATAGTCCAAACTTCCTCATGTATGAGGAAAGACCCTTAGCTCAGTAGTGGGCTGTTACGGGTTGATGATGATGCACATTGAGTACGAATTAGGTACACTTCGCCTAAAGGGTGTAAAATAGGGTAGTGTCCTGCTGTTAATTTTTATGATCTGGTCAAAACGAAAATTTAATATGAAATATAAGGTCTTATGACTCAGTACTCAACAGCATTACTTTTTAAGTTTTGGGATAAGCTTTTTATTAAATGATTGCTCGCAATTTAACTTCGATACTGCCCAATATCCTATTCAGTTGATAGATGAAGTAAAATAATACCCGTGCGTGGTAGCGCAGCAGCAGCGGCGGCGCGGCGTCGTGCGGCTTGTCGTGGGCGGAGGCCGGGCGCAGGCCGCCGTCCCAGTGCGCGCCGCTCAGCCGCAGGCCCACCACCACCACGCCCTCAGAGCGCTCTTCTAGGGGACAACACATGTGGAACGTTACAAACACATTCGTTTCAGAGGGTTTAGGCGCAGACGTCCCATTCGCAAAACGTCCCACCGAAACAAAAAGACCCTTCTCATGGTATTTCGGCGGAAAAGTGACGTTACTGTACGGCCGTTTCAACTTGGCAGCTCTGAAGTTGCGCAATTACATTTTTTAGCGACCATTTGGCGGTACGAGGCGGTTTGCGCAGGCAGAGCCTTTGTTCAGAGCAGCCAAGTTAAAACGGTCATAGTATACGTAAATTGTCGGAGCACCGCGGCGCAGAATGGATTACCCCTATAATTTTTCATCGAGCGCCTGGACAGACTCCAAGTTGTGCGAATCCGGCCTAAATTGTCATAGTTATTGAAGATAAAGTGGGATATTTCTCAAAACTTATGATTGTAGCTGCTTTCATCGATTCCGTTTACAAAGCTTTAGGTGTCGCGTCCCCAAGGTGTGTTTTTTCGGCAAAAGTAACCTATTTTCTTCCATAAGCTGTAAACAATAGTCTTTCCAAATTTTATCACCGGTAAACTGGTTAAGCCGTGAAAAGTTAGGTAAAAAACAGGATAGGTTTTATAAAATTAAACAACAGTTACCTGCGATGGGATCCCACTTGACGTTGAGTGCGAGTGCGTTGACGGGACATCCGCGTTGCGCTGCAGTGCGTACGCGCAGGGCCCATATCGCTCGTTCGGGGCGTAGCAATGAGCGCAGGTCCAGTTCTGCAATCATTTCGATTCGTATTAAATTATTTCAGTTTAATGCTTACTCCAAGTCTCATGTATCTGTCAGGCAGGTCCATTTATACTATTTAATTGTAATCTTTCAGTGAACGATTTAAGGTTCACATCACATTCTCGTATATATTGTAGGGAAGGTATCCTTATCTCAACTGTACAAGATGAAAAATATAATATATAGCAATAAAATAAAATAAAAACGATATGTACAAAAGATAAAAAAATAAAGAAATTATAGAATCTGCGGTCTTATCGCTTGAACACATGGTATAATTCAAACTACAATAGTAGATTGTATCGTAAGGTAGCAAAACGATATTTTCACGAACATATTGAATGATTCTAGGATAGAATCCCGAACGTAGTGAGGGGTTCTAATGTAGAATCATAAACGAAGTGGTTTAATTAAAGTACGTAGCCCAAGGCAACAATATTTTTGCGACAGAATGATGCACTCTGCTTTTCATTCCTCTCTATGAGAAAAATAACTACGAAAGCGCGCGCATTGCCACAGCGAGTTTTTTCTGACACAACCATCGAATGCCATTCAGCCATGTCAGCCTAATGCGGCGAAAAATTTAACTAATGTTTTGTTATACAAAAGTTTGATGAACTACTTAAACTACAGTGGCGCCAAACTAATTTTGCTTATCTTTTTGGCTAAGAATGATGAAAAATATTCTTAATTCCAAATTCAAAATACTTTTTCACCTCTCTAACCTTGCAAATTACTCTCTGTTTTAAAGAGTGAGTAAAAGTACCGGATATCCGGTTGTCAATTCAAATTCAAAACCATAAAGATTGAAAACCTCCTTGCGTCGGTTTGAAATTGTTTGAAAAGTTTTTATCAAAAAGTTTTTAGTTTAGAAACGTTCTAAAACTATAGTTGGGATTTTCATTATGTTGCCACCAGTGCAGAGTTTTTGAAAAAAATAGTCTGGAAATTCACTTTCCTGGAATTGTTCCAAAGAATATTATTAGAATTAGGTAAAAATACTTAAATAGTGGATAATTATTATTATAAATAAAATATTATCTTTAAATATCAAAACATCATTTTGTAAAAGTTTTATCGGCAACAAGTTTCAGAACGCAACCTCAAAGAAAAATTCGTTTCATTTGTTACGTCGTGTTTTGTTGTTTGGCGGGCGCTTTTTAATTTGTCACTTGTGTTGAATTTTATCAAAATTTGTGCAAGAAAAGATGTTATAGTGAGGATGAAAACGACCAACTGACACCTAGTGAGTGTAGGTACTTATTTCAATTACTGATTGGTACTCATTTAACTACCTAGTTAGTTTCCTTTGCTCGCTTAGAGAGGTAAAAAGTTCTGTACATCAACACGAGAGGAAGTTTTTTGCATGTCGCTCTGTGAATGTCGAGATACGAAATATCATGTCAGTGTTTAAGCTACTCGCTACGCTCGTGGCTCAACACACTGACATGATTTTTCAGCAAAATCTAACTTACCTCTCTTGTTGTGTAAATAACTATTATTCGAACTTATTACAACCCTATCGGAAAAGACTTACTTTGCTCCCTTTTATTAAGGAGCAAAACGTCACTTTTCAAATAGATGGTATGAAAATACTTTTGTGCCACTTACCTTTGGGTATGTAGTCATCGACGCCGACTGTAGTGCTCAGTCGCGCGACAGCGGCGTGTGCACGATAACAGAACTCTCTGATGTAGGCGTCGGGCGCATCCGGCCCCGCCCACTGGAGCTGCCATTCGTCGGCAACCTGGGTTGACCAATACATATTTTTATATACTTTCGATCAAAGAAGTTGACAAATGGCCGAATATTATAGAGCAATACTCAAGCATGGAACTTTGCTCGAGGACAGACAGAAAGAGTGGCACCTATTAGAGCATAACGCCGTCCCTTTCTATACTTAATCGGAATTCTGAGCTTATACGGGCCCAGGACAATTGTGTTTTCTGAATTTGACAAATTAGTATGCTCTCAGAGGGATTTGTTTTGATATTTCATTCTGGATATGAAATTGTGGCCCTAAGTTTAAAACCATATCCATAGAATGAAATATTGCGGAGATCTGTACAATATCTGTTGGTTCTCATAATATTCATTCTAATGATGACCCAAGCTTACCCACAAACTCACAAACTTTATAGCGGTTGAGAAGAGCTGCAAGCGATCCTGTGACGTCCCACTGACACTACAATAGGGTAGTTGACTGTGTATCTAAATTAAATTGCGAGTAATCAAAAATTTAAACGATTATCCCAAATCACCTCTAATAATGTATTTCAATTTGCATTTTACAATTATAGAAAATTCTACAATAACAAAATCATACAAGTTAAGAAATTGAGTACCTACTAAAATGATTACGCCACAGGGCTGGTATGTATCATCCTAGCAGCGCCACGGCGGCTTCTGAACAAGATATACATTACGTGCCCATTTAGTACTCCGGGTACGAAATAGTGTTGTATTTCGTACCCTCCCTGTTAAGGAGATATAGGGGGAGGAAGGTTGGTGGCGCTGCCAGAATCACGTCTTTTCAGTTTCGCCACCGCTGTATATCTCGGTAGTATAGCATATTTCAGAATTGGGCTACACGGCGATTCCGTACTTTTAGAAAGGGTAAGTTGGGTTGATTAGGTAACTACCCAACAGCATTTGCCAATACGGTTGTGTCCTACCTAGTCAAATCAGTTACTTTTTACGATCTGTCAAAACGAAATTTTACTATGGAAAATGTTCTGAAATAGCAAACCGTGACGTCATAGTTTGTAGTACTCAATTGCAGCACTTTTTTTGATTGTTTTATTATTTTTAAATTTGCTATAATTGTAAATTGAAAATCGAAATACATATTTTGAGGTTTTTTGGGATAATCTTTTTAATGTATGACTACTCGCAATTTAATTTCGATGCTGTCAACTACCCAATTTTGGCATTCGCACCTTGAGCAGCGGCTGGGGCTGCTTCCTTGCGAGTAGTGCAAGCGCAGCGTGTAGGGCTCGCGCCGTTCGCGCAGCCTCGCGCGCCTCGCCGTCGCACACGCAGCCCCACCACCCATCGCCGGTCTGACAATCAGGTGCAAATACTTTAAGGGTAGGTACAATTATGTAAGACAATTAGAATTAACGAATTAGGAATAAAAAGTACATTTTTTTTTCTTGTTCTTTTACAACTTTTTTTTTATGATGTCAACATGCTTTGCCTAAACCCTCACTACCACACTAAAATGCCACTTTCGTCGTCTTTTTTATGTCTGGAAATCTGGGATAAAGGGAATCTATCTTGCTGTTAAATTTTATCAAGATTGACTTTGAGGATTTAGCCGAGTAATGGTAGAATAATATTAGTGTATAACTAAAAAAAAAATAACAATGTTATGTTAATGGTGTTTTTGAAAACATTATTTATTGTGCAAACGTTGAAGTATACTCCCTGAATCTTTCAATTGGTCAGTGGTAACGAATCAAGTATTAAAAACGAGTGAACACAAACCAAATCGTGTTATTAGATATGACATAATTTATAAATTACCTTTTTAACACTAAAGTCTCCTTTGATAAGCGGATTTCCGGACATAAGCTTCTTCCATAAGGCTAGAAGTGTTTTGAGAGGTGCTGACGCCTCACTCTTTCGGTTCACATTTACAGTGGAGTTCAGTTCTGCGAAATGTATAAAGATGAGCTAGGTATATAACCTATAAATAATGGTGCCATGGTTAGGGTTCGAATCCTTGTGCAGTACGGCCGTTTTAACTAGGCTGCTCAGAACATGGGCTTCGCCTGCGCAAACCGCTATATTCCGCCAAATGGTAGCTAAAAGTATTATTGCTCAGCCATTTGCACAACTTCAGAGCTGCCAATTTAGAACGGCCGTACTGTAAATACATGAAAAGGTCGCGCAGCGTAAGTAGTTGTGATTAACACACGCAAATATTATTATTGTTTATGTATCTATAAGCTCGGCGCGCCGACGTCATGCGCATTCTAATTGAGAAGCGCTTTCTGTCTTACTTGCGCGCATTCGTTATATTTTAGCAAGAGCGAGGTAGATATAGTGTATTCGATATTTGAACTTGAATATAGGTAAAAAGCGTTTTCAAATCGTTGTCAAATATTCATTACTTATCTTAATATAAATAAAACAAAAATCAAACAACTTTATGCAAAAAATAAGTATTTGAGTACTACTTACGTTCGTCTCAACCTTGCTGCGTACTAATACTCTGTTCGGCGAATATACTATAGTAATTAGTATTTTCGGTATCACGTCAGTGAGCCAGATGCCTACTTAACTACTGCGCATTGTACTTGTATTTTATTACCTCTCAATCCTGCTAGAATATCGTTGGTGGCATTCTTTTCCCAAGCGATCCTGCAGTTGGCTGGCAGGCCCAGTAGCTGCGGCGGATCCATGGCAGGCATAGCTTCGAAGGCCGATGCGTAAGCCTGTCATAATTGGCAATGAATAACAATCGCATAAATAAAACAGATTAAAAAAGCATAAAGGGGACTTCCTCTATCTATGTGACTGTATGTATGTGACTTCTTGTCACATTTAGTAAAACATTTACATTAAATAAATATGCCGTAGAGATGTTGAGATGATATTTTTTTTAAACTGAGTCAGTTGCGTTATCATTATTTCTAGTTATGTGCTTAAAATATGATAATACAAAAATCCGCTAATTGCCCTAAGGAAATGAAAAATTCGTAATCGTTTGGATTACAAATAGCCGAAAATATTTTTTATTTCCCAATTCTGATTGAAATGTATACTAAAATTAAGGATCGTTTAAGTTTTTTTCTCGCATATCTGAGGTATTGTCGCTGTTTTTAGGAAGTGTAACGTGTCAACATATAAATTATAAAAGCTATTAGCCTGTACAATGAACGCATATTATTATATACTAGCGGGCCTGCCCTGCAGCGTGCATGGATTCAATTTATTCCCGTTCTAAAAATTCCTTCATATCGGTTGCCAACGATATATAAGACACCTACATGCCATATTTCAAGTTTTTAGGTGTTATCGTTTCAGGGTAGTACGTATTTCTCTTTTTACTTAATTTTTATATGTTGCCGTGGGAATGAGACATTTTCCTGTAGTAAAAGGTACTCTAAATGTTGACCAAGTCACCTAGTTATCTCTATAAAAAAATTTTTTTACACAGTTTTGCGTGACGCGTGCACAAACAGACCGAAAAAAAATCTAATATAAGTGTTTTAATATTTAAATCGATAACTAGGTACACGATCTTAAAAATTTTCAGAAAATATTTAATTTTTATTGTAACACAAAAAGTGACCTGCAGCTGCTTGCCGATGGGTAGCCTGACGGCGGTCCCGGGCGGCGTGAACGCGTGCCCGAGCGCGTGGTCGCCGAGGCAGGCGGCGAGCATGGCGCCCAGCAGCCGTCGGTCGGGCCCCGCCACCACCCTGGCGCCGTACAGGGCCAGCGCCAGGGCGCGCACCGTCCGCAGGGCGCCAGAGCACGCGCGGACCACGCTCGCGCACGCAGACACCTCGCCCCACTCCCACGCGTACCAGCGGGACCAGCCTGTCGGAATCGCCGCAACATTGCTCCCCATTTTTTTGTTATCCAGGGAAAATGCATTACTGCATACCAACCGACCCGACGACGACGGGCCGACCGGTTATGTGGGACTCTGCAGCATAGTTTTGCCATACTTACTAAAAACCCTGAAGTGTTCCTCCTCGCCGCATCAGACCCAGCCATGGCACCGCGGTTATGCATCCGCAACTGGGTATCATTGCTCCCCTAGGCTAAGGTAGGTCGACCATTCATTTTTTTTCAAGTCTCTTAACAATAATTTGTATGATGACAAACACAGCCTGTGGTTTTTGCGATATAGTGTTATTTATTTCGTTATACGAGTTACTGTAGTACGAAGAAGGAAATTAAGTCTTTCTATCTGCGCTGATCCTATACATACATGAGGCCCGGGTGTGCATTCTGGTGATGTATCATGGGTGAACAAAAACTTTGTTATTATTTCGTATAAGTCTCACTAGCTCCGCCTGAAGGAAAACATCGTAAGGAATCCGGTAGACCCCAGAATTGATTTAAAAAAATATATGTAACAACAACCCAGTGCAGAGATGGGCTCACCAGCGATCGGTTTTAGAAGTCTTATCCATATCACTTAAACAGGTTCATTTATATTTTAGTAGGGATTAGGGATTCAGTGCTGTGGTGGTGGAAGCAACTAAGTGGGAGTATTGATTATGATAACTACGCCTGTAAATAGGATTTTCGTTGTTTTTGGAGGGCGAAGTAGCCTCGCCGTGGCTCACCTTGCGGGATGTAGGCGCGGCGTTCCTGCACGAGCGCGTGCAGCAGCGCGAGGCACGCGTGCAGCCTAACCAACCGCGCGTCCGCCTCGTACTGGCCCCACGCCGACAGCGTGCCCATCACGTTGTGCTTCACGCCTTCCGGGGCCTGAGCATTTTTAATATTACTTTCTGCTTGATTCGAAAAATACAAAGGTTTGAAAACTTTTTTTTTTAAAGAAATAAAATATATTTATTATAAATATTCTTAAAAAGAAATTAAAATCTAAACTAATAGTATTGCCATTAGCTACAGTACTGGTATTCTGTAGGGCCCCTCGAGTAGGTGGCATGGCTCATGCACACTCCGCAAAAAAGATAAATTTACCTCTAGAATGACATTAACGCATGCATTCGAAATCAGAGATGGAATTTCTCGATCCTCCGAAACAATCCACAGCCGAAACTCGTCATTGAAATCTTCAGCCTGAAAATAAAATTAGTTATCTGTACTTTCTTCTTTTCTCAAGTTCTTTATTTTTAACAATTTCTTGCAAACAAAAAGTGGATTATTAACTTTGCTCAAATTGACTACTTCCTCGTTACAGTCGGTGCAACAATTTACTGGCTTGCATATGGCCGCGCTGCGGGTCTATGTTGAAAAAATTATTGAGCATCATTTTGGACAAGATACAGGTAATGCAGGTGTAAATTAAAGCATTACTTTAAAAAAATAATCACTTTATTAAAATCCAACGTTTTCCTTAAGTTTTTCGTATGTCATTTCTTTCCAGAATTCGATCCTATTATTAGCGACACTGTCGAATGATGTAATAATACAGGGTGAGTTTTTTTTCCAAAATCAAGAGGTTCGATTCCTGGCTAGGATTATTGATTTTTTAAAAATCCAAATATGCAGTTTTAGTTTTCATCAAAATCGGGCCTGAGACTCCTTTGAGTACTTTTCGATATTCCTCATAGTTTCTGATTTAGCCTACCACGCCCACTTGAAAAATTCACCCTGTATACTAGCTGTCCCGGCACAACGTTGTTCTGCCTTATAATGGGGGGTGGGGGAGTGGGATGATAAAAAATACTTTATGACCTATTTTCATATTTACCCAATATACAAAAAAAATATCAAACGTTTATAGAGTTCAACCACAATTATAGCCTGCGCAGACGAAACATTTTTGTCCTCGTATTTTTTTGTCCGCCAGAAAGATCGCTTATAACTGTATCGAGTAACGCACACGAGGGATTAAAAGTATGGCGTATAAAAAGTCCCCCGAATAATCGCGGACACCGAGGGGCGGTACAGGACATAAAGAGACGGACATATTTTTTTACGATTCGGGGGACTTTGTCCTCCGGGGACAAAGTCCGTCGTCTGCGCAGGCTATTACCGTGACACAACTTTTTTATATCATCATCATCAACCCGTAACAACCCACTGCTGACCTAAGGGTCTTTCCTCACACATGTGGAAGTATGGGCTTTAATCTCCCTCGCGAGCCCACCGCGGGTTGGGAGATGGTGTTAAGCTAGTGGCCACTTAACAGTCAGAATTTTTTAAGCCACCCAACGGTATCTGACATGGCTTAACGATGTCCATTGTGTGTAAACACAATGTAAACTTTTTTATGCATATTAGAAGATCATATCTTCATCGCGGTACATACCGGTCGTTGGCTGAAGGTGGTGAGGAAAGCCTGAAGATCCTGCGTGAATGGTGACGCGCCCACTATGAGTGCCAGCCAGCCTCCGCCACGTGTGGCTTCTACGGCCGCTTCCCACGCGCCGCGTCCCTCTTCGATGCCCACCTTCGGGATTAGAACCGAAAATATCACGATGTGTCACGTGTTCATTTTTGTTTTGGATTAATGTAACTTACTCGTATACGATAGCATGTTAAACTGGCGATACATAGGTTATAATATTCACCCTTAATATTGACTGCTTAGGTCAATTTATTTCTTAGATAACTGGCATTTTAGTCCGAAATATGTAGGTACAATATTTCTGACACTTCAAAAAATACAATCTAAACCCTTTCCACAGTATTGTCTGAGCAATTTCAAGTCGGGTGTACTAGTTACGAGTATGCACGCACCGTGTGCGCGGATTAGGCGCACAATGCCACATTCGCAAAATGCCACATGACGCAAAATGCCACATTCGCAAAATGCCACATTCGCAAAATGCCACATTCGCAAAATGCCACATTCGCAAAATGCCACACAGCAAAATGCCACAGTAGCAAAATGCCACACTAACAAAGTGCCATACTTGTCCAACTCCCTTTCTTGCAGTATGTAGGCCGATGATTTATAAATTAGAAAATAAAACTAATTTAATAATTTTAGTATGTATGTATTTAATCACATTATTTATTAATTTCCATTTATTTTAACACAAAATAAATTGAAAATGATAACTGAAATTATGAATGCCGCTGAGAATCATAAAAACGTAATAACAAAATATTATAACATTTTTTCAAAAAAGCATATTTTTTTGTATTTACATCATTCAGCTGTTTTATTGTAATATTGTACTTATAATAGTATTTAATCACATCACACAGATTAGTACGAGAGTGTGGCATTATGCGAAAATGGCATTTTGATAATGTGACATTTTGCGATGTGGCGTTTTGAGAATGTGGCATTTTGAGAATGTGGCATTTTGCGAAAATCGAATGTGTCATTTTGCGAATGTGGCATTTTGCGCCTAATCTAAAAAAATAACCTGTGTCAGAGCGTGCGCGTGCGCATGCGCGGCCAGCACGTCTGCGGCGTGTGCGCCCAGCACCAGCACAGGGCGCACTCCGCGGCCGCGACGGGCTCCCGGTGCCCCGCCGCCCCATCGAGCCGCGCGCTGGATCGCATCGCCCGCAGACACTACTCCCGTGCCTGTCAACATTAATACGCTATTTTGTAGACCTTTAAAGCCGGGTGTTTAAGCGAACAGTAAGGGTAAGTACTGTAACTGGCCAGGTAAAGAAACGAGGTTCTAGTCATCATCATCAGCCTACAGCCGTCTACTGCTGGATATAGGCATCTCCAATTGCACGCCATTCAGCTCGAATCTCGGCAACTCTCATCCAGCTGCTACCAGCCACAATACGAAGATCGTCGCTCCACCTAGCATGAGAGCCTCCTACCTTACGCTTGCCGATTCGCGGTCTCTAAAACATGTCTACCCAACGATCGTCTGTTGTACGGCTAAAATGGCCCGCCCATTGCCACTTCAGCTTGAGGTTCTAGTGTGGGTGCAGAATGGCGAACGACGTAAACACTACGAATTGTGGTAGCATCCAATGGTTACCTACCCCTAATGAGTATCTAGCTTAAGAGTACGTCTAGGCCATTCAGAAATTTAAATTTAAATCGCAAAATGCTTTATCGTGATTTATCCTTGTGACAATTATTTTTCAACATTGAACGAATCCAGCTTAGAGGAGGCAACCATATAGTTGTAATGAGGATGATCTGTACCAATGCAAGTAGTGGAAAATCTTTGTTAACTTGTCAAGCAGCCATAAGCCTAATGCTGAGTAGGCTAGTAACATAGACGAGTGGCGAGTGATTTGGTAGCTAAAGCTAATGTATTTATATAGGTATTTTATATATTTTAGTACTTCTAGTCCAGTCAATCCAATATCAAATCCAAACCTTTGTTTTATTTCAGTTCTTAAGCTGTAAGAATAAAAACTTATGACAGTAGTTGGAACGATTTTTAGGCCGTAGTAACTATTATACTTCGTGTTTCGATCTCGATATTAGTAAAGAATACATTGTAGTTACGCATTACGTGACACCACTCTTGCACTTAGTTGAGGGTATTTGTTTCCTGTTTTTTAATTTTTTGTTTGCACCTGAGGGTAGGGCGTGCCTAGCTCCGGTCCGCTGCCTCATAGTACGTCATTCGCAATTTAGTGCCCGACCACTCGACACTATTTTATCTTTCTACAATAAAAAGTGATTTTTAAGTACAAAAAATGACGAAACGTAAGCACCATGCTGACGACTTCGACTCACTTCGCCAAAAAGTAAGAAAATTGGAAGAAATCATCGAAAAATCGTATCATCGTCGTCGTGCACGTGTCATGGAATCTTCACCATCACCGTCGCCGTCGGCATCACCGCGGGATTCTTCGCCACACACTGCAGGTACATACCTAAAATTTTTACTTGGTGCAAAAATGTGAAGTGAAAATATTATTTAAGTAACCAAATGTCGGTTTGCGTTCTGTTCACTGGGAGCTTTACCTTACCGTCATAGTTACACATCCCTTCATCCATAGCGGTTAGAAATCTTGCTTTGCGTATAATTCACGTCGGGATTATATCTTAGTGAGATAATCGCACACTTACTATCGTGATTTAGAATATTTAGTATGCGTTTAGTTCGTTGGGAATTAAATCTAACTAAATAAAAATCACATACCTACCTACCTCCACAATACTATATTTATCAGTTTGCGTGCAATTCGTTGGGGATTGCATCTTACAGATAAAAAATACTGTTATCAGTACTTACCGAGTTGTTTTTTGACAACTTTCAGACGAGATGGAGGTAGACATGGAGAGTTATGATTCTCAGCGAGGCGATGACATCGCTCAGATGCTGGACGGACCGTCCCCGCCGCGGGCCGAAAAAACGCGCGCCGCCTCGCCCCGCGCGGCCACACCGCCGCCGTCGCCACCGCCCGCACCGCCGGCTGCCGACGCGGCCGCCACGCCCGGCCCGGCCAAGGAGGCCGCGCCTCAGGCTGATGACGTGGAAGTCGAGCTCGATGACAGTATTATAGAAATACTCGGAGACGACCCCGGCGCCAATATCTTGTACGGTAAAGATATACACAAGGCAATAGCGAGTCGGCTCGTACACCTCGCAACCAACGGGCTCGACAAAGACCTCCGAAAAGAACTTACGACCGAGTACCTTGTTCCTGCCAACTGCATGAACATCGCAGGTCCAGCACTCAACCCTGAGATAAAAGCTGCACTACCGGAACCTGTCGTTAAAAAAGACAAGGCCAAAATCGACAAATATCTTTTCAGCGAGACACTTGCAGACACCCTGAAGTCCGCAAAGGCTGTGAATAAATCCGGATCCGATATAAAAGTCAACACAAAATCCGGCAAGAAACATACACCACGTCAAGTGCAACGAGCTTCCACTTCAAAAAACTGGAAGACGTCGGCGTCGATGAGCCGGAAACCGGCCGTGACGTCGACCCACCGCTCGCAGCCAGCCCGAGCGCCGCGCGCGAACGCCTCCAGGCGATCGCCGCCGCCGCCGCGCGCTGCCCGCCGCCAGTAGACCCGGTACGTTACGCTGGCCAGCTCTCTCTATTTCGCCACCAGTGGGCGCTGCTCACGCCCGATCACACTCTCCGCCGATGGATCGACGGCTACAAAATACACTTTTCACAGACGGTCGTACAACACGTCGTCCCCGAGCCGCCTGTGTGTAGCGATACCGAGAGAGTTCACTTTGAAGATGCTATAAGTAACTTACTCTGCATCGGAGCTGTATCCGAATGCCAACCACATAAAGACCAATTTATATCCAGCATTTTTATGCGTCCTAAACCAAATGGAAAGATGCGATTCATTCTCAATCTCAAGAACCTAAATAAGTTTATAGCGACAGATCACTTTAAACTCGAAGATCTCCGCACAGCAATTAATCTTATTTCAAAAGGCTGTATAATGGCCACATTGGATTTAAAAGACGCGTATTTTTCAATCAAAATACACCCAGAATCTAGAAAGTACTTAAGATTCAGATGGGATGCTAAATTATACGAATTTAACGTCTTACCATTTGGTTTGAACACTGCCCCCTATGTCTTCACCAAAATTATGAAACCAGTGATCAGTTTACTGAGATCCTGTGGTTTTTTGTCAACCATATATCTTGATGATATACTAATTTTGGGGCAGACACAGACTGAATGCTTGGATAACATTCGACATACCAAAATGTTACTAGTTTCGCTCGGTTTTAAAATTAACGAGGATAAGAGTAACTTGGTTCCCAGAACATCGTGCAAATTCCTAGGGTACATCATAGACTCACAAACAATGAAGATTAACTTACCTTCCGATAAGGTAAACCATATTCAAGAAGAATTGCAACTTTTTCGAAACATAACTCGCTGTAAAGTACGCAAGTTTGCACAACTTATTGGAACTCTGATAGCAGCCTGTCCGGCCGTGGAATATGGTTTACTTTATACTAAATTAATGGAACGACAAAAATTTTTGCACTTAAAAGATAATTGTGACTATGACAAGTACATGACAATATCAGATGCTTTACAGCCCGAATTTGCATGGTGGCAAAAAGCCCTAAAGAACTGCGATGGACACAGAATAAAACGCGACGGCTACATCAGAGAGATTTACTCTGATGCCTCAACTACGGGGTGGGGTGCTGCGTGTGAGGAGCGGTCCACGAGCGGCCGCTGGAGCGAGGACGAGCGCCGCCGCCACATCAACCACCTCGAGTTGCTTGCCGCTTACTTTGCGCTTAAGATCTTTGCAAAGGACTTGAGAAACTGCCAGGTGCTACTCCGTATTGACAATACGACAGCTATTGCTTACATCAACCGAATGGGCGGAATACAATTCCCCCATTTGACACAAATCTCTAGAGACATCTGGCAGTGGTGCGAGGAACGGAAGATATTCATCCTTGCCAGCTATATAAAATCCAAAGATAACTCTATAGCTGACACAGAATCCAGACGAATTCACCCCGATGTTGAATGGTCAATCTCCGATCAAGTGTTCAGCATTGTTAGAGACAACCTCGGGGACCCAGAGATTGACTTGTTTGCAAGCAGATTGAACTCCAAATGCAAAAAGTACGTGTCATGGCTTCCAGACCCTGATGCTATCTCAGTAAACGCGTTCACTATTAACTGGTCATACTATTTCTTTTACGCGTTTCCCCCGTTTCCGATCATATTAAAAACATTACGGAAAATAATTCAAGATAAAGCCACTGGTATCGTAGTGGTACCTGCTTGGCCTACACAACCGTGGTACCCTCTGTATCATAAACTTCTTGTTTCGAAATGCTTGTCCTTCTCTCCTCACAAACACGAAGTTTTCTTTCTTTGCAGCAGCCGCAGAATCTAGCCGACAATTACCCTGGAGGCAGGGATATTATCCGGTCGGCGCTGATGTGCAGAGATGTACCTCAAGCATCTATCGATATAATGCTGTCCTCGATTTCAAACAACTCATAGAAGCAGTACAACACTTATTTTAAAAAATGGTTTACATTTTGCCAAGAAAATAACGCTGATTTGTACTGTGCACCGATACCGAAAATTCTTGAATTTTTAACCCAAATTTATCAAGACGGTTCCCAATATGGTTCCCTGAACAGCTGTAGGGCAGCACTTGCCTTGTTGCTAGGACCCACTGTCAGTAAGGACGAGCACGTACTGAGGTTCTTTAAAGGAGTCTTTAGACTGCGACCTCCCACGCCTAAATACCACGTCACATGGGACACCAACCTCGTTTTGGAATTACTTGGGTCCTGGTACCCAAATGAAGAACTTGGCTTGGAACGGCTGACGAAAAAGGTCATAACCTTGCTCGCTCTCACTACAGCACACCGGGTCCAAACACTATCACTGATAGACATCAAGAACATGCAAATATTACCGACGGTAATCCACATAAAAATCCCGGACCTGATCAAAACCTCCCGACCCGGATCAAAACAACCAACATTATTCCTTCCGTTCTTCTCGGCCAAACCCGAAATCTGCCCGGCTAAGACACTCATCTGCTATATGAACTCGACTGCGTCCATCCGCAAGTCGGACAAGTTGTTGATAAGCTTCAAAAAGCCGCATAAGGCGGTGAGTACGCAGACACTCAGCCGCTGGGTGAAGGGCACCCTGGCGCTGAGCGGCGTGGACGTGTCCGTGTTCAGCGCGCACAGCACGCGCCACGCCGCCACGTCCCGCGCCGCCTGCGCCGGCGTCAGCGTCGACGAGATCCGCCGCACGGCTGGCTGGGCCGACAACAGTGCTACTTTTGCGCGGTTCTACGAGCGAACTGTCGTACGCCAGGACGGCACCGCGCTCGCTAAGGCTATACTAGATCAACGTTGACCATATAACATAAGCTCATTTATGTACTTGATTAAACATACCTAATCAGAAAGTATTGTGATTAATATTACAGATGATTAAATAAAGAGATCTTTATTTCCAAATATAATTATGACTCTTATTTACATTCAAAAATTTGATATAGCAGGGTTGACCTCATGTTCCTGAAACCTATATTCACCTACTCTCAAAGTCTACAATGTATTCTTTACTAATATCGAGATCGAAACACGAAGTATAATTAATGATTAAACGAACTTACCTGTATGTGAAGTTCTATCATAATTATACGAGTGTTTCGATCGAAGATATTAGTAACACCCTCCCTCCCAAGCCCTATGCGGTTTACAGGAACAGGAAAATTGTCTCCAAAATTAATGACGTACTATGAGGCAGCGGACCGGAGCTAGGCACGCCCTACCCTCAGGTGCAAACAAAAAATTAAAAAACAGGAAACAAATACCCTCAACTAAGTGCAAGAGTGGTGTCACGTAATGCGTAACTACAATGTATTCTTTACTAATATCTTCGATCGAAACACTCGTATAATTATGATAGAACTTCACATACAGGTAAGTTCGTTTAATCATTAATTTTACTTAGTAAATTAGTCTAAACGCGACTAAATACTCACGTAGTCACTATTGCATAAGCATTTAAAAACTTGCCTAGAATCTGGTCAACAAAGGCAACAATAGCTCTGTACAAGCTGTCAGGCCGTAATACGGCTACAGTTGCCACCGTCTCAAAAGCGCTTAGGTTCAATCTGTTGAGTTGGTTTACATCTCCAGACTGCAGGAAGTCTTTCCATAATTCTTCATTTCCAAGCGACAATCTTTGGAATAGGTCTTCACTTGCAGCCTGTGACATAATTTAAAATGTTATCACACATTAGGTTTACAGTTAAAAGTCGAGTATGGGTCCACCACCCATACTCGACCTTTATCAACTTTATGGTACCGCAAATGAAATTCTAGTTTTGAGCCCTATTAAGTAACTAGGAAAAAAATCGTCACATACATGCACCTACCTTTAATTGTGCTACATTTTTCACGCATATATCCGGTATCCAAGGATAATTCTTTTTTATTTCGTTAAGGTGACTCTGGTCTTCCACAATTTCGTAGTTTCCAATAAATATTTGCCAGAGCTGAAAATTATAAACATGCTATTGTTGGAAAATAAAACCCTTGCGTCTTGAATATTAAAGTAAATGATCTGACCTGTTCGGGCACAAGATTATCATAAACTTGTTTCAGTAAGTGCAGTACAACGATATACTTGTCTTTCTTGTGCAGTCCGAGTAGAACCCTTTCTATAATTCGTCTTGTCAAATATTTTACAACTTCTTCTTGGTTAATGTTTTTAGTATCCTGAAAAAAATATATTTGAAACGCAAGTATAATAATATATCACGCCTTTTTTATCCCCGAGGGGGTAGGCAGAGGTATTCCTTTACTGGATGTACCCACATTTCACGAGATATATTGGACCCCTAAACGTGATAGGTGGTGAGCCCATCGCCGGACCGGATCTGTTTACACATGTCTCAGAATTAATTCTGAGACCTGCGGGTTTCCTCACTATTTTTTCCTTTACCGTCGAGCTAGTGATAAATATGTACGTAAGTTTTTGAAAAACTCATTGGTACATGACAGGATTCGAACTCGAGAATTGAAATAGAATTGTCCGTATGGGAGTACAGTTCTTGATTGAATCGTAACAAAAATAATCCTATACAAATATAAAATACGTAAACTACTGTATCCATATCAACTGCCATATCTATGTGACTATTAAACAAAGAACCAATACTTTGTAAATAACCAGTCAATTCTTAACAAAAAACATATCCTTACACAAATACCTATAGTTCATTTTCGAACTAAAATTGAAAATTAGCTCACCGCTGTCCGTTGTATGGCGTCCACGAACACGTCGAGCATAGTCTCGACGGGCAGCGCCACGAGGGGCCGCTGCGTCGCGAGGCTCTTCACGGCGAGAGCTAATACCGCGGCCCGCATGGCGCTGGGCTCATACGCCTCGCTCGCCGCGCGGGTTTCCCTCTCGATGCCCCGAGCCGCCTCCAAAGCTTCCGAAATAACCGAGCTCGTGACGCGGATCTTATTCAGAGAGGCGAGGAGATTCGCGTCGTGCAGAATGTCGCTGTTCGATGACAGGTCTCGCAGCAGATTTTCCTGAAGAGTAAAGAGTTAGCTAAAATCGTGAGTAACTATGGCTAATATATTATGGATTCGAAAAGTTGAAATAGTACTTGTAATTCGTGCTGCTGCTTTTGAAGAGTAGCTTTTTTGAGTTTGATCTCCTTCGACTTCTCGTTTACTTCGGGATTTTGTTGCTGGAGCGCGTAATTTACTAATTGATCTGCAATTATGAATAAATCGTAATAAACATCAGGCCATATTCTATAGCTGAAAGCTGGTTAAAGTTATTTTCGAGGCGTACTATCGAGTTCGGTTTTAGACTACCCCATGCTACTTTTGTTCTCGCGGTGTCGATTCCATCGGTCAGCGGTCCTACCATATTATATTTATCTCCAAAACTTGAAATTTGGTAGTTGATTATACGATACTAGCGGTTCTGCGCGGTTTCACCCGCGGAGTTCCCGTCCCGTACGACTACGGGAATAAAATATAGCCTATGTTAAACAGGGATATTCTAGTTTTCCATTGGTGAAAGAATTTTTAAAATCAGTCCAGTAGTTTTGAGTTTATTCGAAACAAACATACAAAAATACAAATCTTTCCTCTTTATAATATTATTATAGATAGATATTAGTATAGAAGTATAAGATAGTATAGAAGTATATGTGGGCACCGAAATTCCCATGGCAACGGTAAAAACGCGTCCTTCGCATCTACTACATACAGAAAGTCAAATATAGAAGCGATCTCGGGCTCACCGGTGAGTCCGTGCAGGCGCGCGGTGAAGTGCAGCGTGGCGAGTCGCGCGGCGTGGTGCGGAGGCAGACGCGCGGGCAGACTGGCGTCGCGGCTGTACAGCAGCAGCCTTGCACCGCGACACATTAGCCCCGCCCACGCCTCGTGCACTCCCTGCACTTCGGTCACCACTAGAGTGCGGCCGAGTCTGCCGAATATTACCAAATACTACCAAATACTAGTTTTGAAAATTCATCATCAACCCGTAACAGCCCACTGCTGAAATATATGTCTTTCTTCACATTTGAGAAAGTATCACTACATAGTATAAAACAAGGTCGCTTTCTCTGTCCCAATATCCCTATGTATGCTTAAATCTTTAAAACTAAGCAAACGGATTTTGATGCGGTTTTTTTAATAGATAGAGTGATTCAAGAGGAAGGTTTTAGTATTAGCATTGCACCCGTGCGAAGCCGGGGCGGGTTGCTAGTAAATCATATTCTCCAACTCGAGCCCACCCCGGAATGGGCGAATGGTGTTAGGCTAGTGACCACCTAATAGTCAGAATTTTCACCCTAGGGTATCTGACATGGCTTAACGACTTCTGAGATAATGATTATGAACGTTAGTGTTATATAGTTGTTATGGAAACTGCAAATCCTAATAAAATTGTATATTTCAAAATCGATCGAGCGGGAAGTGACATTTAGTTTGGAGCCTCTGTGAAAAACAAAGAGATTGAATGAGGCAGCCGGGTAAAAATAAAATGTCCTACATATTGGCCGAAATTTTATTTTGAAAAATGCAAAAAAACTACTATTACGTCATAGCTCACACTACGATGACGTCATAATGATAGTACAACAGAGTAAAGTTCGATCGAAATTATTATTTTAAACTGTCAGCTTTGCTGCTGCTCTGCAGGACGCGGGAGGGAAATGCGCTCGACTTATTAATCAGTGTGCTGCCAGCTGCAATACAATAGGAATTTACACATAAACCTATAATACGTACCTGACAGCATATTGAACGGCAGTTTGCAGTTTCTCGCTGTTTTGCGATACGAAATCGCATTGCAGCTCCGCCAATGTGTTCTTCAGCCACCCTATGGCGTCACCGTCAGGGTCAATTATGAGCGGAGTAAATCCGCACTTTTGAGGTTCCAATACCTTAAATAAAATTAAAAATAAATGATACAACTTGATACTTAATTATTATATGTACTTAATTTTTTTTGTTAATAAATACCTGGTCTATCAAAATTGCATTTTTTATTGCAGATTTATCTAAAGGCAGACCATCCGCGTCCCATTTCAACTGTTTTTCCGTTGTCGATAGGAAATTGATGATTGAAAACGATGCATCTTCGAAACCAATGAGTCCACTCCATATTTTTACATATTCTCTGTAATCAATAAGTATCAGGGTATTTTGATTGTAGTCAAATTACGCTTTGTATGTTTGAACTTAAACATTTCTTGGAAATACCTGGCTTGGGGCTCGGTAATATCAGGCAGGTAAACTACGTAAGCCGCAGCAAGCAATGATCTGAGATTCAGTTCCTCTATTTCTTTTGATATGTTTTCAAGCTGGAATAAAATATATAGAGACATTCAATTTTGCTTTTAATTAATCGCTATAAATAGTCGGTATTGTCTTTTTCTTATCTTTCTGACGACAAAGGTTTTTAAAACGTAATCAGAAAACGACTTGTGGGTGTCGTAAGGCAACCAAGAGTTCCATTACAGCCTGGCGCTTACCGCCTTGCGCTTCGGACTACGAATGATGGCGTATTAACCACCAACAATTCAATTCCATATGAGGGCACAGGTAGGTTGGCTGGCATTAAAAAAATTGACAAAACCTTTTGCAGAATCGATAACAAAGTGCACGAGAATAATGAATAACTTTTTGATAAAACATAGATAAGATTACAAAAGATCTTCCAGAGGGTTCGCCGCACTAAATTGACTCTTACATCAATCTCCCACGCTTCATACTCGTGTGCCAACTGGTCCAGTAACGACCGCGCGGCCTGTATAGTTTTGGTGGCGTTGGATAGACTCAGCTCGATGGTGGCTGCGTCGCGAGTGTGCTGCCCCAGTTGCTCCTTGAGCGACGCCACTCGCTCGTCCACGGTCGCGAGGCCGCTGGACAATGCTGCTAGCTGATCTTCAGCTTCTTGAAGATTTCTGAAGGAAAAAGATAAACGAAATAAATTGGTATATATACATATATGGAACCATCGCAAAATGTCAGATTCGCAAAATGACGGATTCGCAAAATGACGGAATTTTAAAGATACTTCCTACGACACTAGAACTGACGAATTTGAAGTCTTGTCGATGAAATGATGATAATCCAGTAGATATTTTGAAGAGTTCAACAAAAAAGTCACTTTATATATGTATATACTTATATAAAAAATATGATAAACAGACTGAGTGATTGGTGATATATCAACGTACATGTCCACCCGTGCGAAGCCGGGGCGGGCCGCTATTTAGCTCATTTTACTTGAAGGAAACATTCCTTTATTTTTTAAAGAAAAAAAAGTGAAAAAACTTTTAAAGAAACTTATCGCTTTTAGCGATCTCTTCCAGACAACCTTAGGATGGATGAAACTGAGAGATTAGAACTAGGGTAGACGGTGCACTACTGGTCATTGTGCGTAGAGAGCCTATATATGTATAGATTACCTGACTTTTTTTGTTGAACTCTTCAAAATATCTACTGGATTATCATCATTTCATCGAAAAGACTTCAAATTCGTCAGTTCTAGTATCGTGGAAAGTATCTTTAAAATTCCGTCATTTTGCGAATCCGTCATTTTGCGAATCTGACTTTCTGCGATACGCAAATGGTCAGATAAGCAGAATGTCAGAATTCTGACATTTTGCGATGGTAACACATATATTTTTATTCTCACAATGTGAAAAAATATTAATTAGGCTTTTCTGTATAAAATATATAATGTTATCCTGTTGCAGAGCAAACATTTGTGCTAAAATTTTAATTTTGCCTTTTATGTTTCTTTGTGCTTTTGTTTATGTTTATTTCTACAATTAATATTGGTCTTTATGCAAAATACATACAAGTCCCAATCGAATTCTCTAAATTTGACAATCATAGTATTTATTGATACCATTTCAGTCTACGATTGTATACAAGAAGGATATATTGCCTGCCTTATACTCCTATGTTTCCACAAGAGTAGGGATGACTGTATTGCAGCCAGTCTGTGTTAACTGTGTTTAGGTCGGATTTACATATTTCCAAAGTATAGGTTGCTAAGTTTGTGCCACCTTTGAAATCTTAAAAAGCGTCTCTAAAATCTGCCTACTCAGCCTGCTGGTAAATCCGCCACTGACTGTATTTTGTATACGGTAGGGGATGTTTTAGCATAGCACCGGCTGTTACCTGTGCAGCTGCCTCTGCTGCAGCTGGAGCGGCTGCACGCGCGACAGAGCGGCGGCGTGGGCGAGGTTGGCGCGCACCCACGCGGCCAGAGGCGCACACGCGGCACTCGCCCGTTTCGCCGTCGCCTGCTCGAAGGACGCGCCGCGCCGCTCCAGCAGCTTCTGCACCGACTGGACCGCCTCCGGGCTTATCTGGCTCGCGTCCAGGCATCTGGGTTGCACCAATACGACTTCACTCGATATTACCCCTGTGCCGGTGTCGTTGAAAAGGGGGAGATATTTTTTCGTTGCGGATGAGACAGACCAAATGCCATCGACCCGCCAATTGAGATAGATAAGTAAACTATATTAAGGTCGAATTATTCCAACATGCAACAGCTATTCCAAGATAAATTATAAAAATTTAATAGCATTTTGGCAATTTAATCACTGAGCAATACTCTCCGTTGAATTGGTCGAATCAAGAGAATGTTTTACACCGCTCCGAAGCGGCATAAGGTGGGCTCGGCACCTTGAGTCCTTAAAGTCACTCCCAGAGACTCCACATGGAGTAGCTACTGGGTGAACTAGAAGAATTGCGATGGCAAGAGTAGAGCCGTTCCCACCGTTGCACAAAATATGCTCAAAAGAGACGTCGACTTGAGGAAACGAGACCACGTTACCATATCACCACACATACATAACTGACATCGCCTGGTTCAGGTTGTAGCTTCGGAAAAAAAAACCGTCCGACTAGGTCAGAAATAGCAGGATACTGATCCAGCGTCAAAGGAGTGTCCGGAAATATTTAGACTGTAATATAAATATCAAAAAATCTGTTGCACAATACTGAAAGATAGTCGTACCTGAACCTCATAAAAGAAAGAAATATGTCATTTTTTCTTGCCATTACCTGATGTCTTCTTTGACGCCACGCTTGGACAGGAAGTTCTTCATGGAGTGCCAAGAGGTGTCGGCGATGCCCATGAGCCGTAGCACTCCCTCCAACACGTCGCGAACTACATCCGGCGGGGCCCTCAACGACCTCACCTGACCAAAAATCAAATTTTATTTACATTACAATAAATTTCTAGTATTCTCTATATCTATAAAATAAAGACCCTTTTTGCGTCTGCCTGTCAGTCCGAATATCCGCTAACACCTCCTAAACCACGGAACGGATTTTGATGCTTTTTTCATAATAGAAAGAGCGTTAAACGAAGAAGGTTTTCGTATATCATATAACAGACTGAACAAGTATGATTAATAGTTATTTACACAACAAGAGAGGTAAGTTAGATTTTGCTGCGAGCGACGGTGAATGTCGAGATACGAAATATCATGTGTGAGCCACGAGCGTAGCGAGTGGCTTAAACACTGACATGATATTTCGCACAGAACACTTACTCTAGCGGAGAAGAATGCCAACCTCATACAAAAATATGGCGACAAAACTCGACCTACAGCGCGATCCCTTTATTGACCCTAAAAACCACTGACGTATCACCGTATGGCGGGATATTTGAATTTTATAGTGGAATGTTTAAATGTATATTCAGAGCCTATTCATATACTTCTCCCGGGGTACTATTCATATTTTATTCTATTGAAGTTTTACTAAATAACTTCTCAGAATATGATATGAATAATACCCCGGAGAAGTATATGGACAGGCTCTGAATATACATTTAAACACAAGATTAAAAAACTTAATTTAGCTAAAAAAAAAACTTTTTCAGGTATTGTTTTACTAAAATAAAAAATATTTATTTACCAAGAAAATATACATTCATTTACAAAGAAAATATACATTCATTTACCAAGAAAATATACATTCATTTACAAAGAAAAATACATTCATTTACAAAAAATATATACATTCATTTACAAAGAAAATATACGTATTCAATTACAGTAATTACAGATAAAAAAATGTCCTCTAAAGTCAAAGGCGTTTATTGTCAGTAGGTGGTATTGAATTTACACTTAGAAAAGTCAATAGTTTATAATAACAAGGCTAAACTCTTCCATGAAGACTGGCTAAATGTAAACAGCAGCCCATCTCCACCGACGAGTTGCTGGTTCCAAATGCAGTACCCCGAGAAGAGCCAGCAAGCAACTCAAGGGCAGCTCTTTTTAATCTCATGTCTTACTAATAAATATGGTTTACAATAATAATTATAATTAATAGCCTTACATAGCGTCGAGTCGGTTAATCCCATGCATGTTGGTCAAGGATTTGGTAACTTTAGATAATCAAAATCTAAAGAGGAACCATGTAGGACAGTGCCCAGAAGACTGGCTGCATTCCCTCTCTGGATATCTAGGTTGATCCTTTGACAGAGATAGCTGCCAGCCCTCTGGTCATCTGAAGGCCCCCACGGTCCCATGGGGTTATGTCATTTAATTACCGATTTCTCATGGCCATTTTCCAGCTCCATCATCAGACCCTGGTTACAATCTAGCACCAAAGTATTTGTCAAGACGAATCATACGAGCCCAAACTTGAGTGGTTTACGAGTAGTCATTGAGGAGTTGCGATATCCACCTCCTTAAACCATCATCAGATCAGCTTGATGGTACCATAATATTGCATTGTGACCAAACTTACATAAGTATACCAAATTTCAGCTCAATCGGTTGAAAATATCCGCTTCAAAATTGAGTTGCAAGATTCCACTTGAACATCTAATTTTGTAATCCTATACAATTATTATGGGATTACAAAGTTATTTATGCAGTTAGTGTATCTAGAAACCTAGACCGAAATTGCAAATTATTTGAGTTTTTCCTTGATTTATACACTAAACCCTAATTGTATTCTAAATTTGAAGCTTCTACGACTGCTAGAAGTGCCTTAGAGTTTTGATGATCGGTCAGTGAGTCAGTCAGTCAGTCAGTCAGTGAGTGACAAAATTAGGAAACTTTGAATATTTATAATTTTAAAACTACTGGTTCAAATTGGATGAATTTTGAAATATACTGTGTTTATACAATGCATGCTTGGTTACTGAAAATTCAGGCTTCTAGGTTTATCCACAACGAAGTTATAGGGGATCGAAAAGTGCGTGAATTGCTTCGAGAAAAGATGGTACGGCCGTTCCGCTTTTTGGTCGACTTTTTTTTGGGGACTTGGCGACACTGCCGTGCCCCCAGATCCGGGAAAAAAACTTGGCCCAAGATTCATAGCTGAAAACAAATTAAAATCATTCTTACCAACATTTTACGACAAAATTGACATAAGAATAATGTATGTATCATCCTAGCAGCGCCACACTACTCTGGGTACGAAATAGTCTTGAATTTCGTACCCTCGCCGTTTAGCAGATGTAGAGTTTGGTGGCGATGCCAAAATGATATATGCTATTTCTGCATTTAGGCTACACGATGATTTCGTACTATTTTGTACTTTTAGGAAGGGAGTAGAACTCATACTAAATTCTTCGTGGATTTAAATATATACATCTTTTAAAGTAGGTACATCATATTTCTAAAATATGTTTGCAACATATTAAGATGCCCGGGTACGAAATAGTTTCAAAGAAAATTATCCACTAGATATCGCTTCTAGCATATTATAATACAATCATAATATAATCATAATTTATCTATAGATAAAATGTCATTGGCTTCAATAAATCAAGATAGGTACATACTAATGTAGTTAAGCAATGTTGGGCACGGTCAGTCAGTGAATGGGTGACCGCCTAGTGGCATTTATATCACGAGCGCTTCCGTGTTTCGGAAGGCACGTTAAAGTGTTGGTCCCGGTTTTCGTTGTTTACGAACAATGGAAGTCGTTAAGCCATGTTGGATACCTTTGGGTCTCTTGAAAAATTCCGGCAGTTAGGTGGCCACTAGCCTAACAAAATCTCCCAACCCGCGGTGGGCTCACGTGGAATATTATAGCCCATATACTTCCTCAGTGCGAGGAAAGACCCTTAGCTCAGCAGTGGGCTGTTACGGGTTGTCGATGACATACTAAAAACTTATTTTTAAATTACTACATCAACTTACAGCAAATGCCAGTACAATAAAATTCAATACAGGATTGGTGATCCAGGTCTTTTTCTTAATATTAGCCCATATCACTTCTCCAACGGAGTTCAAAAAAGCTGCTTTGTCAATAGTTTTAAATTCTTCCACAGTATTCTTGTTCATTATTGTTCTAGTCACAGTTATATAGAATTGCACAATATCAGGGGTCCTAGAAAAATAATTATGATTAAAATAATAATTACAGATCTATATGCAGTGGTTTTGAGAAAAATGAGGGCTACATTCAGGCAAATGGTTATTTTCATCCAAAAGTATAGGCTGAGACTGTACTATGGTTACTAGACATGTCATCTGATTTAGTAAAGTAAAATGAAATGAAAATGTTTTTATTTCTGTAGGTAATTAAAATTACACTTAGAAATGCCAATAGCCTAATAACAAGGCATAATAAACTCGTCCATGAAGATTGAAACATTACGTACTAACGTCCTCACGAGTACTAAATGTTGGTGAAGTTATATACTATGAAAAAAAAAAAGACCTTTATTTACGGATACAGGTTTTGGTGCTGCTGTAAAGACGTCATTTTGGCAAAACCACCAACCCCCCCCCCATATCTGCTAAACCGCGAGGGTACGAAATTCAAGACTACTTCGTACCCAGAGTAGTGTGGCGCTGCTAGGATGATACATATAAAAATAATGTGTAAATATTGTTACTTACCTCAATATATTTGTTGCTCCGGGGTTAGGAAATCTGTAAGCTTTGATGTCCGAATCTTCCTTTGGCTTTAGCCCACATTTCAAACATTTTCTTCTGATGTTATCAGCCATAACGACAAACAAAACAAAAACACCTTTTCTATCTCCTCGAGTCTCTATCTCACAAATACTTCGCTAGCACTATAGTACGCACGTCAACACTAATGCGGAGGAACAAAGACTCAACCACGGCTCAACTCAATGCAATAATGAAGAAAAGAAAACTGTAAATTGTAATTTTAACAAACACAGACATGACAGACGAGACATCATGATGACAGTATGCCATGGGGCTGCCAATGTTTAATGATGTTCTCTTACATAAATACTTTTTTATGTATTTTTGAATTAATTTTTTTAACATATTTTAGAAAACAATACATATAATTAAATTATATATTATTATATATAAAACAATTTTTTAAATACTCCCTTTATAGAATATTGAGTTAACTTGTCACACAGAAGTTTCCCCATTAGGTATGACACCCAAGTCCCATACCCACTTGACGCCGCCTGATATTTCGTATCGAGACATTCACAGAGCGACATGCAAAAAACTTCCTCTCGTGTTGATGTACAGAACTTTACACCTCTCTAAGCGAGCAAAGGAGACTAACTAGGTAGTTAAATGAGTACAAATCAGTAATTGAAATAAGTACCTACACTCACTAGGTGTCAGTTGGTCGTTTTCATCCTCACTATAACATCTTTTCTTACACAAATTTTGATAAAATTCAACACAAAAGTGACAAATTAAATAGCGCCCGACAAACAACAAAACACGACGAAACAAATGAAACGCATTTTTCTTTTAGGGTGCGTTCTGAAACTTGTTTCCGATAAAACTTTTACAAAATGATGTTTTGATATTTAAAGATAATATTTTATTTATAATAATAATTATCCACTATTTTAGTATTTTTACGTAATTCTAATAATATTCTTTGGAACAATTCCAGGAAAGTGAATTTCCAGTCTATTTTTTTCAAAAATTCTGCACTGGTGGCAACATAATGAAAATCCCAACTATAGTTTTAGAATGTTTCTAAACTAAAAACTTTTTGATAAAAACTTTTCAAACAATTTCAAACCGACTCAAGGAGGTTTTCAATCTTTTTGGTTTTGAATTTGAATTGACAACCGGATATCCGGTACTTTTACTCACTCTTTAAAACAGAGAGTAAAAGTGGAATTTACTTACTAATTTCGGTGAAAAAATGATCCTTTGCAAGGTTAGAGAGGTGAAAATTGTATTACCTCACTAAGAGATTCCGGCCTGATGTCACCCACAGCAGCTCGTGCGGCAGCTATAACCGGCTCCACTAAGGCCAGCTCAGCTTCTATCTCTTTTTTTCTGCAATAATACCACATATTATATAAAAATTATCAATCTCGATGGTTTTGGATGCAGCTTAGTGAATATACAAGGTGACTTTTTTTTCCGTCTGGAAAAAAAATGAGGTGTGATAGGTAAGTGTAATAGATTCTTCTGGCAATGTTACTTAAAAAAAATGTTTTTTTCTTGCTTAGACTAATATACATTACTCAATTGTAGTCAATAATACACACTGAGATATTTGAAATAGTATTTTAAAAAGAAACAGGCTCGTAGCTTCTATTTAAGCGCAATCTACCTACAACCACCAGCTGCGCGTAGTACTGTGCGTAGTTTTCTAGATTTTATAAATTGCACTAAACACACTATTATTTATGACTATATTTCACAATTAATCTCGTGTATAACTTCGGCTCTAGATACCTTATACGTCATATTTTTTTCCAGACGGTAAAAAAAATCATCCAATATATTATACTAGCGGTCCTGCGCGGTTTCATCCGCGTAGATCCCGTTAACATGGGAATACGGGAATAAAATATAGCCTATGTTACCCAGGGATATTCTAGCTTTCCAGTGGTCAAAGAATTTATAAAATCGGTCAAGTAGTTTTTGAGTTTATTCGTAACAAACATACAAATCTTTCCTCTTTATAATATTACTAGCAGCGCCCCGCGGTTTCACCCGCGTAGTTTCCGTTCCCGTAGGAATACGGGGATAAAATATAGCCTATGTGTTATTCTGATGTATAAGCTACATAACTGTAAAGTTTCATCAAAATCCGTTCAGTAGTTTTTGCGTGAAAGAGGAACAAACATCCATCCAGACATCCATACATCCAGACATCCATCCATACAAACTTTCGCATTTATAATATTAGTAGGATTAGTATAGATGTCCTGGAGTAGTAAGTAACATTTTTATATTTTCATAACCTAGAAAAGCTAGAAGTCTAATAACAATACGTCTATATCCATATCATATCCATAAGTCCCTCCAAAGCCTAAGGATGTACGGTTTAATTGACCATAGCGATTGGCTTTACAATTACTGAAGACATACCGTATTTGCAGTTTCTCGTTTTCGATCTCGATGTTCTTTTTCAAAGCGTGCATTTCCTCTTTCTTGTCGGTGGTGGCACGGACGGTGGCGCCGATCTGGTCGAGCGCTTGGTTCGCTTTGGCCTGCTTGTCAGATAACGCCGCCTCTTGCACTGAGGCCTCCGATTGCAGGGTTGCCACTTCGCTGCGGGCACGACGCAGGGCTTCTACACCGGCCTGGTAATAGATTGTACGCAGAATCAGTTAGGGTCGCGCCACATCTGCCGAACGTACAGCGCCGAAGGTTCGGTGAACAACATACATTGACGTTTCACTTTAAAGATAAATGGATCAGCCACCCGCGTCAACCGTTATGTATGTTGTTCACCGAACCTTCGGCGCTGTACGTTCCGCAGATGTGGCGCGACCCTTACTCTATTTTATTTGGATACAGTCAACTACCTTAGTCGACTAAACAATGTAGGAAAAACTGAACAATGCAGATAGTGTTAGCGCAGCATTTAAAGAGCACGCTTTTCATTCTCGAGACTCGGGTTCTAATCCTGGAATCTACCAACGAGTTTATCGAAAAAACTTACGTATATATTTATCATTAGCTCGACTGTGAAGGAAAACATCGTGAGAAAACCTAAGGGGTCCAAAGAATATACCGGTAAAACGTGGGTATTTCCAGAAATGGTACCCTCGGGGGTAGAAGGGGATATTATTTGTGTTGTTTTATTATTTAATAAAATTACCGAGAGCATGCTCTGCCTTTGAACGAGCGCAGTTTTCTTCCTGCTCACGATGTGGTAGTAGCCCTTGACGAAGCTCACGTATCTACAGGGCGCGCGCATCCACTCCGCGTCCAAGCTGTTGTAGATATTCACGAACCCGTCTACGGGTATCGCTTCGTGCTGTTCCTTCATCGCTTCCGATATATTCTCTTTTATTAGCCTGCAATTTTTTACACCGAAACTTTGAAATAGTGTTCGCAGGAATAGATTAAAATAAATAAAAAAATTAAGAAATAATAAGAGCAGTGATAGCCTTACGGTTAAAGAGCCGGCCGAAAATCAGTGAGGCTCGGGTTCGAATCCTGGCATGTAACAATGAGTTTTTCAAAAACTTACGTACATATTTATCACTAGCTCGACGGTGAAGGAAAAAATAGTGAGGAAACCCGCAGGTCTCAAAATTAATTCTGAGTCATGTGTAAATAGACCCACCCAGTCTGGCGATGGGCTCACCACCTATCACGTTTAGGGGTCCAATATATCCCGTGAAATGTGGGTATATCCAGTAATGGAATACCTCTGCCTACCCTCTCGGCGATAAAAGGTGTGAGAATTTTTTATTTTTTTTAATTTAAGATATATATTATTATTTTAAGTGTCTGTATAGTCGGCCTAGTATGGTGAAAAATAACATGAATGTTACTAATCATAATATAGGTGATGGCATGAAATCTTACAATAGAAGCTTTAATATGATTAAATATCACAACAAGTGCAAATACACTACCTTTATCAACGAAGTGCAAGTGTGCTAACCACGCTAAGTGCAGTGCATATGTCCCCACGGCGGTACGAGTACCTCTGTGTGATCAGCTGAGGCATTTGCCGCAGCGTCTCGCTGCACCACTGCTCGAGCCAGACCAGGTGGCCCACGTTGTACAGCAAAGGATATTTTTGCATCAGCTCTGATAGGTTCTCTTGATTCTTGTCCAAGCATATCAGGATTCCCAGATTCTGTTTTATGTCTGAAATAAGGATATCTAATGACGGAGTTCTGAAGAGTTCTTTGATTGAAGCGCGCTCCTACGGAGTGCACTCGTATCATTTAGGTCGTAGAAATTGTCCTCTTAGATTGGGCACCAGCATCCGAGTACTCTCGGATGACGTGTTTGCATAATACGATAAGCGACCTAGTAGGTAGTCATCTATATTTAAGGGTATTTTCTATTCCAATGATTTTACAAAAAAAAAAAAGTTGTTTGTTATAAAACAACAGTTTTTGATTCGATAAAACGATAGTTTTTGATTGAACAAAATATTATTGTTCCGCAAGTATTGAACGACAATAAGCTTATTAATGTAGTAAGCATATCTATAAGAATGATATTATTTTGTTTCAATGTCACGCAGAATCAATAGAATTCAACTTACCCTGCTTTGTTTGTGGCGATTGCTGGTCGTATGTAGCGTAGGTATGCGCTTCTATAGCAGACAAGACATCGCAGTTTGCTGCAGACTCACTGACTGTTATAAGTGTGCGGGTACCCTCGCCCGAAGAATTCAATGCCTATGAAAATTTACGGTCAAAAGTTACATTTTTAGTTGGGAATTAACCGACATAGCTCGATGAATAAGTACCAAAAGGCTGGAATAAGTAAGATCTAATGGAGACTACCAGTGTTTGTGACGCTCCTGGGATATTTGGAGTGTTAGAGTGTGTCTGCTCAAAGATGCTGGAAACAGATGTCCACAAATATTTTTATGTAAGTACTAACGTTTTTGAACTGCGTGTTGAACTGATGAGGGTGGTTGATAAAGAACAGAGCGGCCGGCAGAGCTGCGCCGATGATTTGCGCAGCCGCACGACGGCCTACGCCCACACTGCCCACGCACACCACTATTCCGCCATTCGTCTATGGTGATGTGGAAAAGATACAATTAGTCAAGACAGGTTTTAAAATCTCTTTGATATCAATGAAAAAAAAATGATTTCTAGATATTCTCAAAATACTTGAAATATTGACAAAATAATAACTCGTTCAATACAATTTAATTTATGTGATACTTCTGAAAAACTTTTGGGTCTGATGCATAGACATATTTATATGTCTATGGTCTGATGGTATGATCTTATGGTGTATTCAGACTGGATTATCTAATCGCAAGGTATTTTGAAACTATTTTTGTTTAGTACTTAATTTAAATTCATAACGAAAGACGACATACCGCTCTTGCTATTGCAGGACACAAAATTGCTAACTCTGCACAAACTTCAGCACCGGTTTCACCAAATACATTGTATTCATGTTCTGTCACTGAAACAATAAGACTGTTATAAATATATATTTTTAATTGTAGCCATACACAAATTATAAAACTTATTTATTGCACTGGTCTGCCAACAGATTAAACACCATAACCAACCATCACTACATACTTTCTCTGTCCCTATATTCCTATGTCGCTATGTCCATATGTATGCTTAAATCTTTAAAACTACGCAACGGATTTTGATGCGTTTTTTTTAATAGATAGAGTGATTCAAGAGGAAGGTTTTAGTATTAGCATTGCACCCGTGCGAAGCCGGGGCGGGTCGCTAGTATATTATAAACTGAAATTTTAGATTGTAAGAGTTTCAACTCAATGTCAAATGAGGAGGATGAACAATAAAAGTATAGTGAGATACTCACAGCACTGATTGATTAGCTTCTGCGTGCTCTGGTACCATTCCTTGTGGTCAATAGGGTCCATATAAACTCCATCTCCTCGCAATTTGCAGGCAAAATACATTGCTTCATGATTGTTGCCTTTGAATAGGCTTTTAGTTATAGAGTTAAATCTTGCTTTTTCGTCTTCTGTTACAAGTCTGTCTCTGAATATCATATTCGCTTCGGCGTTTATAGCCTGCAATTCGGAGATGAAAAACGTGTGAATACCAATTACTGCTAAGATTCCTTTCATATGGCAGCCAGGATAATTTTAAATTAATTAAATATAAGCTAGTTCAACAACGGTGACGTTAACTAAATAGTACTGAATCGGTGCTCAATGCGGGTAGCTATCAGTTTGTATATACTACTAATAGATGCAATGGACTATCTAACTCATGAAATCTTACCAAGACAAGTTCACCGATGTTAGAAGGCGAGTACCACTTAATATTTTCACATATTCTCTGTAAATGTGAAGCGTTCCATTTATAATGCGACCGCGAATAGAAAACTTCCGTAACCTTAAACAAATAAATTTATATTCGCAAAATCCTCGGCGACTACCTCTTTAAAGAATATGTTAATTTTACCTCTTTGAACATTGCCAAAATGGCTCCAGAAATATTCGAGATGTCTTTCTCTTGGATATTCTTGTCAGTATTTTGTCGTAAATAGTGCCTGGCGAGTTCCACAATTTCATCGTCGTTGGTCTCACTGGAAACAATTATTTGATTGTTGTTGTTTTTAACATGACTGGTAATGTTGGTGTTTGGTGGCATTTGGTGGCACGTTTTTAGCTTCAGTTCAGTTCAGTGTAAACACGGTTGTTTCTAAATAGCACTAACTACGGCTGTAGTGATGTCGCCATAATGATTTATTGTTTGGATAAAGTAGCTCGACTTATTTACACAGATCGGGTCAGGAGTGGCCAGAGTATAAAATGACCTCTATATAGTGCGCCTGCGTAACCGTAATGTAAAATTACTCCGGAACTACGAGTGACAGCTCTGACACTACCATTTAGCTACACTTATCGTAGTACGCGGTAAATTTGCAAGTCTACGTTAGTCATTAAACTACATCTTTAAGACTAGGGTACTCACGGCAGCGACACGACCCCTAGCGCGGCGGTGAGGCGTGGCGACAGGGTGGCCACACCGCTGGCCGTGGCGATGACCCGGACGCGGGTCACGCCACACCACTGCATGCCGCCTTCCTCGTCACTTCCTCGCACCCAGAACCCGCTCTCTTGGATAAGCTGTGTTTACGCACAATGGGAGTCGTTAAGTCATGTCAGATACCCTTGGGTGGCTTGAAAAATTCTAATAGTTAGGTGGCCACTAGTCTGACACCATCTCCCAATCCGCGGTGGGCTCGCGTGGGATATTATAACCCATACTTCCTCATGTGCGAGGAAAGACTCTTAGCTCAGCCGTGGGCTGTTACGGGTTGATGATGATGATGATGAATTGTGTAGGTGCTAATTTTGTAAGGGAGGTTATAGCCCTCAGTGTGAAGGAAGACCCTTAGCTCAGCAAGGGGCTGTCACAATGTCATCATCATCAACCCGTAACAGTCCACAGGAACATGGCCATACGGTGAGAAAGGATTTCTCAAAATTTTAACAAAAATATGAATAAACATATTCCGCGCAGGCAACTAAACAAAAATTAAAGGATGAAAGGCTGTTTAAGTATTACCTGAAGTAGGAATGCCTGCACCGGACTGGACCCCCAGGAGTCGACCCTAGCACGGTGCAACGCACGAGCTAATATTGTGATTCGCGCATTGTTCTGACGAGACGTACGACCTCCGGAGCGCACGGCATTGTTCTGTAGAAAATAAATTGATATAAAAAATATTTCAGACCTATCAGCAAATAAAATTATATTAAAAAACTTACTCGTTTAAGTTCTGCAATAATATCTGTTGGTTCCAGAATAGGAGTGCAGTCTATGGTTATGAGGGTTGAATTTGATTCTTTAAGAATATATTCCGCTATTAAACTGAAACAGACCGGCTCAATTAAGGTAACGTCAAGGTTCTAAGTTTGCAGAATTGTTTGATGATGATGAATTAAACTGTCAACGCCTGTATTCAATGGAAAGATTAATTTCTTCATAATTTTCTTTTACTGTCTACCTGAACTCAGCTGATTAGTAAGACACAGAGTAAGAATTACTCTGAGGTTAAATCCAAAAATAATAGTTAATGTTGTTGGAATTTGTCCTTGTGTTCAGATTATATGTACGTGTTACGAATCGAGCCTTAATAAATATTTTCTAATCTTATCTAATAAATAACTGGTACCTAACAAAGGGCTCTTACTATTTGTAACATTATTACCTATTATTATTAGACTTGCTTATAAAAATAGCAAAAATAACAAGGTGTCGACTTACTTCTTGGCGCAAGCATCTGGCCCAACTATAAGCAGGTGGGCGTCATCAGAAGCCACGCACGCTCGCACTGCTGGCTCGCAGGCGGCCAGTCGCGATGACATGAACAAACACTCGGAGACCCATTCGCCGGTCACCAATGGAGACGTTAGTGGCGGGCCAAGAATATCTGATATCTAAAAAGGTGTTAATATCACATGAGATCAGGGACTGAATTTATTTTACGGTATGCTGTCATACCGTTTTTTAGTTCATAAAATAACGGTAACGTTATTTTTACACTACATTAACCCCTAAAATAAGGTTTTCCTTCATACACTACTGCCATGTTTGCGGTGCGCTTACTCGTCACGAGACTAGATAGTACCAAGATCTCAACGGCACGTTTTTGGTGCCAAAATTAGGTAGCTCTATAAAAAGCTCTATCGTTATTTTATACCGGGGTAGCTTAACCTCATAGATATATATCTGCATTTGATTTAGTGTACACGGAATAAAAAAGTCGATGACAATATAGGGTGAATATACCTATTATTTCGAATATTCTCTTTTACTGAAAGTTGTTAAATGCCCACATTCGCTCTTTATTATCATCATTAAAACGTAAAATAGCCCACAACTAAGCTTTGGGTCTTTCCTCACATATCAATTAGGAGGATATATAGGTTATAACCTCCCAACGCGCAATGGGGATAATAGTCTAGTTTCCAATTAACTTTCAAGCTACCAATTAACTTTCAAGCTACCAATTACTTTCAAGCTACCAATTAACTTTCAAGCTACCCTAGAGAACCTATTTGTGGCGGTTTAACTTGCGTGAACACAACGCAAAACCGGAACCAACGGTTTAACGTGCCTTCAAAAACAGGTAGGCGATTGATAAATATTTCAGGACTTCCTTATCTAAATCTATCATTGCTATTATTTTTACCTCATTTAGAAAGCTATGAACAGCGCTTTCCTTGACCAGATCTATTACGCTTCGCTGCAACGCCGTGTGAATTAGCTCTTCTGGTGTAGTATGGATCATATTTACTCCTACATTTTGTACTGCGTATTCGAATTGTGTCAACATTTGCTTCGCCTGTAATTTAATAAGTTATTACATCTCTGATGTGAATTTTAAGATCGGTTCCTGGTATGCATATGTATTACTAGCTTAACGATAAAGGATTACATCGTAAGGCAACCCGCAGGCCCCAGGATTAGTACCGAGGCATGCGTGAGAGCACCCCAGTCCGACGGTAGGCTCGCTACCTTTTAAAAGTGAGAATCTATTTCCATTAATGGAGGAATACCTCTGCCAATCCCTTCGGTGATAGCAGCGTAAGAATATTTTTATATATAAATCCACTCTACATTAACATGTATTAAACAATAAAAGTGGTAACTAAGATGTATACTAACCACAGATATATTGTGAACTTTCAATAAAAGATCAGATCTGTGCCCTGTAAGCCATTGCATGCATTTATTGATCACTTTGTGCAGCAAAAGCAGGGCTAGCTTAGCCGTTTCATTCTCGTACTCCGCCTTTTGCATCCAACTCTCTAGTACTTCTGGAGCGCAGCTGCTTTCACTGCTGTCAATATAAGGAAAATGATAAGTTAGGTGCATCAATCAATATATTTAATTATACTACGATCATATTTTTTATTAACTTGGCTATGTCCTTCATATTTACAACATAAAACTTATAATTTCTTTGCAATATGTGATATAGTTTAAGTTTTTGGCTACCTGGAGTTACATTAAATTTAAAAATGTGTTAATTTTGCTACCGTCGTTACTAAGTGAAGCGTCACAATTCACAAAATTTATAAATACCATAGCGTCGCAATGTACACCTCCCGATCGGTGTCTAAATTCTACGCAAGTAAAATACTACCTTAGTAATATAATCCCCATTCTAGAGACGGTAGCCGGTGAGGCGTGCTCTAAGCTATGCGTCTCGAATATAAAGTTGACGTTGGAGCCGAACTGGATCCTCCATCCGGAAGGCAGGGTGAGCAGCCGATTGTCGTCCAAAACGGAATTGAGGGCTTCTATCCACTCGGGATCGATGTCCCCGTCGCACACCACCCAAGACCACACGTCTGCAAATAAAATAGAAGACGAATATCATTAAAAAGTACTAGTTATAGATTTTATGAACCAGAAAACATCACCTTAGATATTTATGGCAAGGAGTGATTCACTGATCTGAGTCCGATAGGCAGAGAGGCAGCCTCACTAACCACAGGGGCTATCACAGCTAATAAAACTAAATAATTTTTACTATAAAAACCACTCCAAAAAAATCCAAAATCACAATAAGATCTGCTTTTCGCAAAAGAGTTTAATGGCAAGACTTCAAGTTATCTAAACAAACTATGATAAAGGGGAAGGAGCATAAAAGAAATTGATAAAGAGTGTGTAGAAAAAATATCCATGATAAACCTTGGGGTTGATTTGATATCTCCAAAGCGGTAGCGGATATAACGCCGTCAGTCCACTGGCGGGTGTCGTGGTCTATGTGGCCGAGCAGGCAGTTGCGGCTCATCGCTTTAGGGCAGATGATGTACTCCACTATGGTTTTCCCTTGTTGTAAAAGCGCCTGGTAGAATAATTGTTTCTATTAATTTGGGTAGTGGGTAGATGTGAGCTTGAGGACAAGTCAAAGAAACTTCAACGACAATGTTTTGTCTTTATAGTATGGCCAACCAGTGACAACCAATTACTGTATTATTTACTAAGGATAATAGTGAAAGTAAATAATAAACTTCAGGAAAATTCAAACGTCAAAAGGGTAAGACTGTTTATAGGGGATGTGCATTGTTTATTGACAATATTCGACAAGTTCGACAGTTGTTGACTGTTTTGATAGCTGTCCAATTGTTCATTATTGATTGTCGCTACTATACTATCACTCACTGTCTTTAGTATTCGCCTGATTGTTGTCTTTCCGGAACCCGGTGGACCGACTATAACTACTCCCATTCTCTGCTGAAGTTGTTCGTAGAGTTCCACGCATTTTTGTACCTAAAACAAATGGAAAATACAACAAAAAGTATATTAACTGGAGTAAATCGAATACACTAACTGATCTTTTGCTGGCAAAGAAATGTCAAATTTAACGCAGCAGCGTGGCGAGGCGTGACGCTAATAAATAATTAATGACGTAAATCTCATAAGGTCCTAAAGTGTCACGACACACCACAAATAGACCAGGGTCGATAATTTTATAAACCAAAAAAAATAATAGTAGGATGAAACCCATTAGAAAGGGAGGGGAATATTATAAAAATGAAAGGAAAAATAAATTACGGGCGATCTGAGGTCGGGAAGGGGATGGGGATGAGTTTTTAAGGGTAAAAAACGGTTTTTCTCGATTTCCGGCAAAACTAAAAGTCCTATCGAAGAAAGTCAAATGGCAAAGTTGTAGGTAATAAAAGATCTAAAACTTTTGTATTTACACTTTTTTCAAATAACCTCAAAATTTATGTGAAAAATTGAAAAAAACCAAGTTTTTGGTTTTTTATTTTTATCTTGTACATTTATTTTTATTTTTAACTAAATTTAGTAAATACTTTCCTTATTATGTCCCAAATACGCTGTAATTTATTTGATTAAAAATATTTATTTTTTTCACCTTATTTTGAATTAATATCGAAAAAACACCCTAATTTTCAATCGAAAATTTACCCGTCAAAAAAGAAAATATTACGATTTTTATTTGTTTCTATCTGTATCAATCGAGAAAAACCGTTTTTTACCCTTAAAAACTCACCCCCATCCCCTTCCCGACCTCAGATCGCCCGTAATTTATTTTTCCTTTCATTTTTATAATATTCCCCTCCTTTTCTAATGGGTTTCATACTACTATTATTTTTTTTCACTTTTATTATTTTTCAAGGCTTCTAGCCTGGTCTAAAAGCTCTAGTGTAGTTCTAGCTTTACAAACCTGCAGTTTATTATGAACGAGACCGAGAGACTGGATCGAAGTTTCTAGAGAGGGCCTGATCGGGTCTGCTGTAGATTGCTCTTCAGGGACGTTTTCAAACACCATACTCAAAATGTTTTCAAATCTGTTGAAAGTGTTGTTAATATTTATTGTTTTTATATGTTTAAGAAGGTAGCTTCTTCTGCTGAATTCATCTGTTGTATACAAAACATGTGATACTTAATCATATTATCTGCCTAGTAGAAAATAACAAAACATTTAAATATAATACTTTTGAATATATTTAGAGCAGAGATGTGATACCACATTGTTCTGATGGAGTTTTACCTCTCTGCATCGTGACGTGTGAGCTTGGACACGCTATTCAAGCGAAGGGCGCGGCGTAAGGCATTCCTCGCATTTTGGGCCTCACTGCGGTCCCCTAAGGTAGCTCTGCAACTGCCCACAGCCGCTTTTAACGCACGCAGCCCCCAGTCGTAATGCCGTTGGTCACTTAACAATGTGCTATGAATTCAGAAAAAAATATTTGAATTAATTTAACATTTTTAAGTCGACAGAGACTAGGTCGTAGGTCCCAGGAGATATTCCTCTTTAATATGAAAGAGGATTTTTTTTTATAATTTCTTCTGAAATTAGAGGTGAAATGAAGGGACACATGTTCATTTTTTATAGTTTACACCAATACAATTATTTTTTCTAAATTATAATGTGTAAGGATTTCTGAAATGCATTTTGAACATTAAAAACAAACTATCTTTAATATGAAAACGCTACGCCATGTTTGTGTCAAAATAGGCATACTCAGATATTTTAAAATGAATCTTTAAAAACCATTGTCAGATTTTTCAAATAAGTCTGAAAAATTGATTATGATTTAGAATACCAAAATCTCCAAATGATTTTTAAATGTTACTGTCACTCCTAAAATAAAATATTTGTCTATTTTTATTGACAGCCACATTATAGGACAAATACATATGCTATGGTATGGCCCAAAAAAGAACATTCACTAACCTAGACATCACAAACACGGTATGCAAGTCCTCAGCAAGAGCCTCAGCGTCAGCTATACAGCGCGCGGCGAACAGTTGCTTGGCCAGTTGGTCGCCTCTCGGCTGCGTCATGGCAATGGGCCTTAGCACGCGTTCTAGAGCCGCCGGCAAAGCCCTGCGGCCACCGTACCCGCGGCCCACCGGGTTCATTGTCGCAGCTACACCACACCATTCGGACACTGGTATCTGTAAGACAGAGCAGTGTTCAAGAGACCACCATCTCTTTTTTTAAATCTCACTTATATCACAAGGTTTTGAGCACCCTGCGTGGGTTATGTCAGACTCATAGAAAGTTATTTATGTTTATATAAGGGACACACAAACTTGTATAACTTGACAGCGCTATCAGATGAAGGGTAGGGTGTCTTAAAACATGTTTAAAACAGTATTGTTTTAGTCTTGCTTCCTTCGTACCATGCTCTCCTTATAAATAGAGCTTATTCTAATAGGTATTATTTTGTGTCAAGTTCAAATACTAATGTAAAGCCGATGTAGTGTTTGAACTTATTCAATACAAACTGCTGGATTCATTATATAGCATCTAGCTAGAATCTTGCGTGGACCTCGACCCATAACTACTAGTAATGCACCGAAATTCGTTTCACATTCGGTAAAACCGAAGTTCGGTGACAGATACCGAATGTTCGGTAGTTTAAGATAAAACCCAAATTATACTAATTGACACAAAATTTCTGCACTAAGATACTTCTCAAGTTTTACAAGTAAAATAAATTGATACTAGCTGATGCCCGCGACTCGCGTGGATTTTACGATTTACCCGATGACTCCTAACCCCTAGGAATTATGTTTTTTTTTCAGGATATTAGCAGTTTAGCAGTAGTCCTACTTGCCCAATTTCATCATAATCGGTTCAGTAGTTTACTAGAGAATAGGGAAGCGGTAATTAAAACACTTCGTAACGAGTCGTGACCTGTCCATCATAAGAGCGCGTAGCCTTGACGAAATTCGGCTGAAGTTCGTCTTCGGCAGATTTTTGAACCAAACATTCGGTTTTGCCGAATTCGACATTCGGCAAAACCCACATTCGGTGCATCTCTAATAACTACAGAGGTTACAGAAATACACGAAGAATAATGTTTAGAAAAGAATAAATTGTGGGACACAATTTACACACGGTTATTCAGCCCCAAACTAGGCAGAACCTGTACTATGGGTATACTAAACAACTGATAAACATACTTAACCCTTATACTGTTAGCCCACCGGCTCCCTGTGGGTCCATATACGCCAACACCGAAGAAGCAACAGGTGCTGCACTGACTAAGGGTATAAATATTAAACACCCAGACACGAAGCCAATAGATGTGTTCATAAACACAAATGTTGACCCCGCGCGGGGATCGAACCCGCGACCTGCGACTCAGAAGGCAGGGTCACTACCAACTGAGCCAACAGGCCCGTCGGGTAGTAGGCGCAGAAGAATAATGTTAGTATTATCCCCAATCATCAGTGATTTACATGTTTCCCATTAAGCAGGGCAGTGGCAGTGGCAGCGGGTTGCTGCGTGGCGGCGAGCAAGGCAGCCAGCTGGTGGGACACGGCCGCCAAAGTGGCAGCAGACAACCGGTTGAACTCGTCGAAGCAGCCCCACGCGCCGCACAGAGCCAGCCCGCTTAGCAGCCGCCCCATACACTCTGCGTCCATTGCCTGGGTATTTTATTCTTTTGTAATTATTATGTAGTTTACATAATTACTTACGTACATATTTATCTATCACTAGCGTCCCGACCCGGCTTCGCACAATGCTAATACTAAAACCTTTCTCTTGAATCACTCTATCTATTAAAAAAACAGCATCAAAATCCGTTGCGTAGTTTTAAAGATTTAAGCATACATACGGACAGAGAAGGCGACTTTGTTTTATACTATGTAGTGATTATCTCGACGGTGAAGGAAAACTCGTGAAGAAACCAGAAGGTCCCTGAATTGATTCTGAGGTATGTGTAGGGTAACAGCACCTTGGTCTCCACCTGTCAAGCTTAGGGGTCATAAGGATATACTAGTGAAAAGTGGGTATGTTTAGGAATGGAACACCTCTGACTGGCCCACTCGGGAATAAAGGCCTGAGCATATTTTTATTATTAAGCTGCGTAACAAAGCCTGCAAATTCGTGTAGAATGGGCATAGTATAAGTATATTTAAACATTTCACCTCGTCACAATTGAAAATCAATACTAAGCGGCCAACAAGACCTCCCAGCGCCTTAACTGACTCCGTTTTCCCAGTTCCAGCGGGCCCAAACGGATTTCCTACCAGCCCGAGATGGCGAGCCTGAAAACATAAAATATTGAATAAACCTCTTCCTACATAATCAATGACTAACAATATATAGGAATATGGTACCTGTGTCAATATAAGAAAGCAGTCGTCAGCTAATTCCGTCCGTACGAATTGTCCAGTATTGACACCTAGGTATTCATATGAATAAGAAATTTGAGCTAAGCCCATTTTAGCAACGACTTCTTTAGTACTCAGTAAATAAAATCTGAAAATTATTACAAATCATACAATAAAATGTTGACTTATACAGTATAATTTTGTATCTTGATCAAAAGTAATTGTACCTTAATTGTTTCTGCCAAAGCCAATCAGTCGTCGATGAAACATTATTGTCTATGAGAGCTCGTATCACAGATAAATAATAAGCGCACTGTAATATGAGCGCCTGCCTTTTATGTCTTTCGCTTTCATCGTCAACCTCTGCCGACGCATAATACAAATTCTCCTTTTCAACATTTTCTTTCAACTTGTAGAGCTCTTTAGATGTAATCGCTTTTTCCGCTTGCTCCGTGAAACGAATGTTCTGTGCCAGGCATAGTATTTGCGTTGGTAGCGAAAATGGATCCTGCTCTTGTAGAGAACTTGTGACTACGCATTTCAATGTCATGTTCTTGAGAGACGAACGCATTTCGGTTTCAAGAAGTTTCAACCATAACTGCAAAATCGATGTTTATAAGGATAGTGTTAAGGCTAGTGGTAAAGCGAATTAGTGATACCGTTATGATATCTATTTGTCATAGTTTACGACTTACGAATAAACAACTTCCAACCAAAACTACCTCATTTTGTAAATCATAAAAACCTAATGAAAATATCAGGGAAAAGACTGACATCGCCGACTGGTCCTTCGTTTCTGAATATATTTGTATAACTACTTTTGCTCATTAATTATGACGCTATTCCTACCTCGACAGGGCAGTCTATATCGACAGGGTGGTCAAGCTGAAACGTCTCCCCGTATTGACTGCATAGAGCCGTGATAGACAAGCCTCCCGGTCCGAGGCGGACGCCTGTCGTGCCCGGGAATAGCTTCTTGAGATGATTTTGCATCACAGACTCTCTGCCTTCCGCCCCGGCGCGAGCTTGTCCAAGCAGTTCTAGCAGGTCATCGTCACTCAAAAAATAGAGCCTTGGAAATATGGACCGTTTTTCCTAAAAAATATTAGCCACTCTTTTATTTTTAACAATTAAAAACAATCGCATTAAACTTTTGAAGGTTTGTGATGCTGATGAACCAAACAGACTAAATGGCTTCTAACATTTTTTATTTGATATGTATATCTTGCCTTTACAACAGTGTTATTGGAGAACAACACTCACTTACAACTTATAAAATTGTAATATAGCAAGATCTTTTTATAACCATTAGATAATAATAATATTAAACATTGATTACTAGCTCTACAGTGAAGGTAAACATCGTGAGGAAACCCGCCGGTCCATGAATTAATTCTGAGATATCAATAACACCAGCCCGATCCGGCGATGGGCTCACCACCTATCTTTTTGTAATTTTTTGTTATGAATAATAGGCAAACCATTTGTCTGCCATCTCACCTGATAGAAAGGCGCCACATTATTTATTGATATTTATAATGATAATGAAAAAAAAACAAATAAGTATTCAAGATCACGTAAATATGACTTCCTAAGCATGTATTTGATTTTGACTGTATGTCACCCCATTATTTACTTTACGAGGGTCGATCAATAATTACCTGTGTTTGGAAAAAAGGCAAGTTGACATTACCGAACTATGCTGCCATCTATGAAACTGAATACTATTAGGTGTTGTATTGGATGTACCAAAATAAAATAAATTTAAAAGCTTTTGTTTTGCATTTGAATTTTCAAATACTCATACTTACATCAATATACTGATTCAAAGCCGACTGACAGGAGAGTAGTTGTTCCGAGATGGAATCTAACATGGACTGCAGCCTGGATGATTGCAGAAGTGCCGAGAGCCGCGGGTCTGATTCCAGGATGCGAGTGACATGCCTGAAGCCCTGATCCACTTTTCGAAACTTGATGCCTAATTCTCCATCGTCATTAGATAGAATTGGCTCCAGGTATAACCATCTGGAATATAATACAGTAGGTATTTGAATATTTTTGTGATGGAAACAATAGTATATTACATGCCAAGGGAAGTAAATTAAGAAACGTCTCAGATCAAGTGTAATAAGGCGATAAATAAGGCGAAGCCGAGGTCTACAAACAAGGCTTTCTTATTTACTTTACGCGGAGGCGGAAAGCGGCAACTTCATTTAGTGTTCTTAGGCCGAAAGTTGACGCTTCCCGAAAGGAGAGATGAAAAAAAATTACTGGTCTAGGATTCGCTTTACTTCAATGTGTATGGACCAGAAAAGTAACGAATAAATACTAAATGGGACGAATATAATAATGACTTCTCTTTTGTTTTCTTTGTTAGTTCATATCTGCTTTTGCATAAGCTATTTTAATTTTAAGGGCAGATAGGTACCAAATAAAATATACATTCTTATATTGAAATATTTATTAACAACGTTCTACAATTAAGTATTGGTGCCTCATTTACTATCGACTATTGAAAAATGTATACATAGTTAGTAGCAAAAACAGAATATCATATTAGTCTTATTGTCACCTACAAATTTAATTGATAAATGCATCTTTATACAGTTAAAATTTTATAAAGCAAGTACACATTCTTACAATACAGAAATGACAAGTATTTGTTATTATGATAGTAGAAAAAAAAGAAATATGTAGGAACTTAAAAATATAATTTTATATTCGTACAATAATATATCTAAATTAATCATACAAAGATAAAAATGTTACTTTAAGAAGTACATAAATTACTTATGATATTATTATTAACAGTAGGCACAGAAAACCCTATATATAACAGTTATAATTATCAGTAATTATATAATGTCTAGTTAACTATTTATTAAATATAAACAGATAGGGCCCTACACAAACTAGACCTATAATTCTTTGGAATAGCAGTGTAAATTTAATTTTATAAATCGCCTATTTATAAATTTTTTCTTAAATATAACCACGATTGCCTACGAATTAGGTATTCCTTTATGAAAATAAAATAATGGCAACTACAAACGTCATATATAACACAAATGATTCAAATAATATGGATAGATATTTTCACAATCTGTGTAAAAATGTAACAAACTTAAAAATAAAATATTAAGAAGTACGGTTGATATTATGGTTACAAATCAATTGTGGTTGAGATATTTATAGAACTTTACTTGTTGTTTTTACTCTGGCACTTATTGCAATATAATACAGACACAAAGTAGTCAAACTACAATTAACGAAAATGACTAACTACAGTCTAATACACAGTATTAGGTATGGCACTCAATAAAGTAGTAACAATTAGTACTAATCTCCCAATACTATCGATTTGTTCATATGAAATATTTACGTTGTGCAAGACCTATAGTAGTCAGACCGTTTGGTGATTTCTGACAAGTAATAATTCATTTGTGTGTTAAGCTCACCTACTTCTTTTTCTAATATATTTAGCTGTTCATTGTGGTCATTATAAAGCTCTTCCATATTAGCCAAAAGTTTGAGTTGCGTTTGCGTGTCACTAGCAAGCTTGGTTGCACGGTTTAGTAAAAGTTGAGCACGTCCTCTAGAATTAGAGGTCTGACTAGCGCGTTCGGCCAGAGACATATTTGTTTGTTTGAAATCTTGCCTCAGCTGTCTTGCTTGCTGCTCAGCACCTTCCGCTTTATTTACAACATCGTCAGCTTCTTGTTTTACTTGTTCTGCATCGCTTTCAATTTTTAAAATATCTTTTTGTAAGTCAGAAAGACGCAATCGAAGCCCCTCGACTTCATCCTTAGTTTCGTTGGCCTTCTTCTGTGCCTGCTCAGTTTCTTGGGCTATGGGTATTAAGTCACTTTTAGCCGCTTCAATATCACTATTAGCCTTGTTTATGGCATTAACAGCAGCGTCCTGCGCCGCCTGCGCCTCATCCAAGGCCTCTAAAACTTTATTAGCCATTTCCAAAGTTAAGTTAGCTGCTTTATTTATAGCTGTAGCATTTTGCTTTAACGCCTTGGCTTTCTCTAGATCGGGCTTAGTTTCAGTTATAATATTTTCAATGTTTGTAAGTTGCGACACGGTTGCATTAATACGTTGAGATAATTCCGTTATTTCTTTAGGTTCTATTCTTATTGACAAATTTAGTATATCATTGGCTAATGTTCTGACATCTGCAGGAGTATTAGTAGTATTTGATAAAAATTCTTTAAGTTCTGCTGTCAATTCTTGACTCTCATTGGTGACGCGCTCTGCATTAGTTTTAAATTCGTGTGCATTATTGAATAAATCTTTGGCTCTTGAACGGACAGCCACAGTATCTTGTTTAACCTGGGAAACTGATCTAAATAAATCCTCAGCTGTGAGTTCATGCTCCTTGATCCTATGTTCAGTTTTATTAGCAAAGTCTAAGGCTTGCTCTGCTTTGGTAATGGCTCCTTGATCACACGATATTCCACCACATTTACCGCAGCCAGCACCACCGCACACATCACATGTGTCACTTTCCTGACCACACATTTTATCATTTAATTGCGGGATTTGAGACTCTAGTTCTGACAGCTGATTTTGTAGATCGTCTAATTTTTTGTCATTTTCATTCTGGGTATTATTGAAGTGGGCATACTGCATTTCGATGAGTCGGTCCGTATTCTTTATTTGACGGTCTGTATTAGCAATCAACGTCTGTACACTTTCTGCGTCATCTGATGCTTTAACTGCACGCTCTTTTGCTTCTCGAGTTAAATTAAGAGCGCCTTCTAGGTTAGCTTCTTGTAGTTTTGTTGCGTTATTGCCTAATTCAACAGTTTTAGATTTCAAATGCTCAATATTTGCTCTGAGACCATCTAAAGTCACATTACCTAAGCTAATTTTTGATGTAATTGCATTTAGGTTTTCATTCCTTTCTTTGACTTTCTTCTCTGCCTCAGTTAGTTGATTTTGCAAATTTGTTACATTTGACAAAAGCTCTTGGACCGTCGTCTGCCCAAGCTTAGTACTTTGTAACATATTTTCCACTTCATTAATTTTTTTCGTCATTTCTTCAAAATCTCTGGTATAGGCTCCAGTAGCTCCTACTACTTTAATTTTACTAGCGTTACCAATAGCATATTCTGTTTGCATGCGCAAGTCAGATATAAGTTTATCCCAGTTATCAAAACATTCTCCGCATGCATAACACTGCGGAGCTTCACCTAAGTAGCCTCTAGCGCACATATCGCATTTGTAGCCGCCTATACCTGGTTTACAAATACACTGTCCATTTTCTCTCATGCATTGCTGAGACGCAGATCCATAAAGGTCACAATCACATTCATGACATTCTATGTTAGGATCACCCCAGTGATTTTCTTGGCATTGATCACACTGTCTGCCACCGTGTCCAGGTATACAGTCACATTTACCAATGTATGGATTACATTGAGGTGAAAGAGAACCGATAGGATCGCAATCACAAGGATCGCATCCGGTGCCTAGAGCTATTCTCCAATAGTTCTCCGTACACTGATCACAGTTAGTACCCATAACGTTGTTAAAACAAGGGCATTGTCCTGTGACATCGTTGCAGTTACCCACAGTAAAATTGGTTCCTAATTCAGAGCAATTACACTTGTAGCAAGCTTTTTCGATTGCATTTCCGTAGTATCCCTCTTTACATACTTCACAGTGTTCTCCAGATGTGTAGTGTAAGCACTTTAAACACTTTCCTGTGTAAGGATCACAGTTGCCAGGTTTTGTTATATCTATGTTTTCATTACATTCACATTTTTCACATGTGGCTTTCACCGGATCGCCGTAATAGTTGTCAGCACACACATCACATAGCGATCCTGCATAACCTTCTTTACATTCACAGACTACATCTTTGGTCTCTGGGTCTAATTCACATCTATCGGCATGGTTTTTTTTAATTGAATCACCTTTTACACCAGGACAGGGGCAAGATCGACAAGCTATGTCAACGCCAAGCCTCGGATCACCATAGTATCCTTCAATACACCTTTCGCATCGGTGTCCTTCGGTTGAATCTCTGCATTCCTTGCACGCTCCTGTCTTGTCATCACACTCGACGGCATGTCCGTTGCAATCACATTGTTGGCAGTTAGGGAAATTGAAGTAGCCGGGTTGACATAAATCACATGCTCTTCCATAAGTGTTTGCTCTACATTTACATTGCCCGCTAGTAGCGTCACAGAAATTATCTAAGGATCCTATACTATTACAGTCACAGCGTTTACACCCAAATTTACTAAACCCGTATGTCCCAGGAGCACAGCGGTCACATCTAGCCCCGACAATGTTCTCAACACATTGACAATAGCCTGTGTATGGATCACACTGATGGCTTTTTGAACCTGAAGGATCACACTGGCACGGCTCAGAACCATTCCTGATGTAGAATCCAATACTAGCGTGATATTTTTTACAAATTTCTGGAACATTGTCTCTGTTTAAACTGTAGTAGTAAGAGTCTCCACAGTTATAACGATCGAACTCGTCTCTCATTGAACTGCCATTGGCTAAAAATGGTAAATCATCGAATGAAGGTATAAGAACAATTGAATCTATTAGCACTGTTGCTCTTGAATTAGAAGTACGTCCGTCTTGGCGGCCTAGGTAAATGCGAATTTCAGTATCTTTATTTTTCTCCAGACAAACTGCTGGTTTGACTAGAACACTGCGCTGATTTGAAGGGAATTTTGTTAAAATTGTATCATCTTCCGGGCGCACATTAGCACAGTTTGAATTAGAGTCAACACCAAACGGTCTTTTTACTAATATTGTCGCTTCTTCCCAATTAAGGGGAGATTGTGGTTCATATCTTATTAAAACATTATAATTCATAGTTCTCTTTAAATTATTGACAATGAATACCAATGTGCTACCTTCCGGTATTTTCATAAACCCGGGCCCTGTCCAAGTTTCTTTTCTACCATCAGGAAAGTTTTCTCTTATAACAACATGACAAAATTGACTTTGGATAGCGTTATCATCTATTTGAGAATCACATAAACTAGATTCACCTTCGTATACATAAGAATCAAGAGCTCCCACGAAAAAGTTTTGTATTGGTTGATCACAGCGGCGACCTGTAACATTAGGGAGACATTTACACTGTCCTGTTATCACGTCACAGTCCTTGTCCAAGGAACCACCCTCATCACAATCACAAGGCGAGCATCCGTCATCACTATTTGATAAACCATAAAATTCAGGTAAACATTGATCACAGTTGTTTCCCGTAACATGACGTTTACAGAAGCAATTTCCACTCTTTTGGTCACACCCTCTTTCGTTGATTGTGCCTAATGCGTCACAGGTACATGCAATACAACCATCAGGATTCTGAGGTTCAAAATTCCAATAGCCATCTCTACATCTGTCGCATCTAGTTCCATCAACGTTTGCTTTGCATAGACAACGACCGGCAGTTTTATTGTTACCTGCGTCTGTTTCATCTTCACATAGAATTTCTTCATCGGTTGTTCCCTGTGGGTCGCAATCGCAAGGTTTACATATATCGGGGCTTTGAATGTCTAAACTTGGATCTCGATAGAACTTTGGCTGACAGCGTTCACAATTCACTCCCATTGTATTATGTTGACAGTTATCACACACTCCACCACTTATCTTCCCCGTTTTATTATACACGGCAGGATCAAAATGGCAAGTTGTCGCGTGGTTGTTGCATGTGCACCTTTTACAAGCATTGGAAGTTTTTCCAACAGCTGGTTGCCAGGGCAAGTCGTTGTAGAAGTCTTCACAGTATTCGCAATTCAATCCCCTAGTATTATGAGTACATTCGCAGCGGCCGTGCACCATATTGTTTTTCGATTCAACTCCCGGCATGGGCAGACATCGCGATGCATGACCATAGCACGAACAAGAACCACGAACGGTCATCTCGTAAATTGAATAATAATATTTCTCTTGGATTTTGGCTCTGTCATCCAATAAGTCGTCGCCAAGGGTGTGTAGTTTCGTAAAGTTAATTCGAAGATTTGTCATTCGTAATAAATTTTGAACTTCCTCGGAGTATGGGTTCGTTACATTTATATTCGGAGGTAAAACCCTAAATATGACCTCACCTTCCGAAGACGGAGCAACTCCTGAATAACGAGATTCACACACGGTTTCTGTTAATTTTCGCTGAGTATGCTTCAGTACTCCGGGGAAAGCTTCATCACAGTTGTGAGCAAAATATCTGTAGACACGCCATGTTTTTCCAAAGTCAAAAGATCTCTCCACAAACATTGCCTTCGGCCGAAACGTTTTGAATTGTATTATCAAATGGGTAAGATGAAATTCCGCTTCCATGTCCAACTGAATCGTGACATTTTCCTTGCCATTTTCGGATTGCCACCAGGACTTGTTTCGCGTTCCTGGATAATACTTATAAATTATGTTTTGTATTCGATGGTTGAGGTTCGGGTTGTTGATCGTGTTGTTGGAGGAGTCGCACCAGAAACACTTCTTTCTGTCTTCCAAGTGGGACACAATGCAGTAGCGCTCGGGGCGGTGAACGCCGCACGTGGAGGAGGCAGAGAGGCGCGCTTCGCGGCCGATGAGCAGGTTTCCGGTGGCGGGGTAGCAGGAACTGAGCTCGCAGGCACGGTCGAGAAGGCGCGCGTCGGCGCGCTGGCGGTCGCGCTCCCGGTTGTACACGGCGCCGCCGCCTGCGATCAGCATCGTCAGCGTCACGATAAACAAATCGCGCAGAGCCATGGCGCGGTCCGGGCTCTCCGCGCGCCGCTCACTGCACTGCCGGCCGCCGCCGCAAAGCCCGAGCCACTCTCGCGCCGTCCCACGTCCCCCGCAGCCCCCCCTGCCCTACATATCCAGAGACTCACTCGGGCGCTTTTCTGTAGCATAGATGGCTTTGTAAACTCGTTTCATGTCCCTTGCTCTCTATCACATGTAAAGATCGTTATTATTGTTATTTAGAAGTATTTAAATATTATGTAAGCAATAATGATTAGCTTAAAAATGGTATAATAACCAAACGCTTAGGTACATTTCCGATGAAATGTACGATAGCGTTGAATGTTAAAGTGTTATAGCGCAGGTAGTGAGTACGGCCCTGCGCGAGGCGACGACCGCTCCCGCCCCCGCGCCCTTGCCGTTCTCGGAAACGGGCACTAAGCAACAAAAATAACACCGCCTTTCGGGATGCGCTTTTTGTTTTGGTCATTATTATGGCAACAAACTTCTTCCTAGTCTCGCTTGCCGCTTTCGTCTGGCAAGCCATTATAACGCATAATCCTGGTTTGATAATTTCTTTTCAATATTTTCTGTAACAGTGTCAACTTTTTATGAATAAAACTTGTATTACCTACTTTTCTTTATATCAGAACTTTATCCTGGGGTAGGTACATAGGTGAAACTGAAAATAAATAATTAACGTTACTTTCGATACTGATTCGAGCTTTATAAATAATTTCGCAATCCTGAAAGTAGCAATAACGTAGAACCGCACAAAATGTTAAATTAAAATGTTGGGTCTCTCGGTCACTCGGTACCTACCCGGTGGCCGATACGGCCGTCGTCGGCCTTCCGCCCTACACATCCGCCGCTGATAAGCATTGGCTCGATCCAGCGACCCACAAACTGACAAAATAACCCGAAGGGCTAATCATTTTAAGTAGTAGCCTCTTAATGGGGAACTTGCACTAAAATTATATTGATAAATTATCTTAATAATTCAATAATGATAGTCGATAAAAGTGCATTGCTGAAAAAAAAATCTAAAATTATGATTTTTTCGCGAAATATTTGAATTCTCAGTAACGCTCTATGATACGTAATTTGAAACACCAATCAGCGAAGAGTGACGTCACTCCATCACAAAGCGAAAAAGAGGTAAGGAAATACTTGTATGTTGGAAACGAATTAACTCAAAAACTAGATACTGAATCGATTTACAAAAATTCTTTTACAAATAGAATGCTACATTATCCATATAAAACAAAATTTTATGCAAGTTCCCCATCGGTCGATTCCCACGGTGTTGAGGAAGATGTGACAGAAAATTACTCAACGATTTCGGTTACTTTCAGTTTTTTATCGCCATTAGTAGTCGCAAGACAGGATGCGAAACACAGATCAGAAGGAAAGAGACATGTCCAGAAATGGATAACGAAAGGCAACCGACTCCTTCTAATATTTTAAAACGAACTCTTTTATTTACTCCTGAAAAATGAGAAGCCTGAGAAAAATATTGCGATATGGCAATTTAATAGAATACTTTTATATATAATAGACAAGTAAAATTTGTAAAAGACAGTAGCACTAAAAATATAAACAATGTATAAAATTTTAAGACTTTTGTTGATTTTTTCAAACTACTTGACCGATTTAGATAAAAAATTAAATGGGACCACTTCTGAAGTATGATCTACCAAACAAATAAAAAAATCAAAATCGGTTCATAATTGGCGGAATAATCGCGTAACATACATACAAAAAAAAAAGTCGAATTGAGAACCTCCTCATTTTTTTAATTTCGTTAAAAATAGTACTTAATCGTGTTCTAGAGACTATAGAAGTAAAATGTAAGTAATTAGAGGTATCTAATCTATAGAACATTTGGAGGGACCCTAAACAAAGGGAATCACTCTATATAGTCATTCAAGGAGACGATGGAGTGTAAAGTAGGTAGGGACTACACGGACCTTGCCTGTTTAATGAACTGAGTATTGTAGAGCAGAACAAAGTACTGCCTTTCTATTCACTTCGGTTCAACGAAGCGAAATAATGAATGGGCATAACAAAATGCAAACAAATTAAGGATTCCGACGATAAACATTCGAAATTATCTGTATTATCACTCGGTAACGTTGTTGGTTTGCCATTTCCTAACTCATTTACGCGATTTTATTTGCCTACTTTGCATTAGAGGGGTGTCAAATAACAAACCCAACCAAGGTTGACATTTTCTTCACGCAGGTGCAAATCTATATACAAATACAAGGATTTTGCTCCGCCTTGTTCACGGTGGGGGGCATAACTTACGTAGCTCTAGCCTACCTTTTTCTATACTTTTTGTATAACTAATATATCTTGAATACTGCTTAGAACGCGGAATAGACCAACAGCATTTTAAATAACCTCCTCCTTTTTGAAGTGAGTTGAAAAACTAATATATTGATGAATGTGGTTAGGGATACTAAGCTTTGTTTACTTTTCTTCGCATTCGATGGGCTCGAAAACAATTTATTAGTCTTAGAAAGACAAAGATACATATTTTAAGAATAATCAAGCCCCTAAAATATGATCAGGGAGGGCCTCTTTAACTACAATAGATAACAATTTCGACAGTGTCACCGATAACCTCCAGCTCTTTATCAGTGTCAACTTGACTAGAAGCTTGGTACATACATAGTCCTAAAAGTAATGGGTTGTTTCTTATGTATATGTATAGAATAAGTACGACACTAGCCGCTTTAGCGGTTGGTATCTCGTAGAGAGATTCCGGTTTCACGATGACCTAAATTTTAAGAAACTATATTCTTAGTAGTGTTAGATGGTGTTTTTTTCATAATAAATAGATATTCGTGAGATTACCTAAAAACAGGAAAAACAGTAAGCAAATTCCTCTTGAAATGACCTAATGTTAATGCGATTGAAAGTAACAAATATGCTGCGCGGCTAGCAATCTTAACAGGCGTGCGTCATCATCGCAGTGAATGAACGCTTTCGCGGCGATAAGGGTTCATTCTCAAAAGGCGGTTATGATGCCAAAGTTCAGAAGATAAACGCCTGGCTACCAACTTATCATTGCCTTACCTACATTACGTTTGATCTTTTACCAAATATTTTAGTAGCACCTACTTAAATCTCCAAAATATATCACTATTGATCTAAATTAATATCTTTATTTATATTTTGAAGAAGTTTCATAGCACTGGCTTTGGTAGAGTGCTACTCAAAATATTGAATTTTGTTTGTTACTAGTGGCCGGGCAGACGTTGTCCGACCACAGCGCAACCTATCATCAATCAGTCAAATATACTCACAAAATTTCATCCAAATCGGTCCAGCCGTTTAAGAGGACTTAGATGACGAATACAAGATGTGCCCCATTACTTTAATAATATTGTCGACTATTTCAACAAGACCCTTTTTTGGTCGTTGGTAGTGACTGTGCCTTCTGAATCGGTGGTTGCAGGTTTGATTTCCGCTTGAGGACAAAATGTGAATGCATGAACATGTCTGTTGGCTTAATATCGGGGTGTTACATTTTTATTTATCAGTTGTGTAGTACCCATCTGTGCAGGCTCTGCCTAGTTTGGAACTAAATTACCTTTTATTCTTTATTATTTATTTAAATATACCCCGGAATCAAATACTAGCTAGGAATTAAAATTATTGCTTTTATAAATGTTTGCTTCGCCGCAGTCTGGTAGAAAAGCCTAGCTTTACGATAAAAGTGTAGAATAATAAATAACAGAAGATTCGAGTAAGATTTGATACAATAAAAAAAATACCGCGTTACATTTATTTAGTTGAATGTTCTAATAATGAAGCAAACTTCCTGTAGGAAGGGAAAACTAAAATAGTCCGACAACAGAATCGCGACGAAGGGTCGTAAAAGCCCTTTGCGGGCCATTTACACGAGGGCAATCCACTAGGACTGCATACAAAAAAAACTTGAGGACAATCCATTCCATTGTCCTCACGTTTTTTTTGTATGCAGTCTTAGTGGATTGTCTTAGTGGATTGCCCTCGTGTAAATGGCCCATTATGTGCCATTTACACGAGGCCAAGCCACTAAGACAAGCCACTAAGACAATCCATTGATTAGTGGATTGGCCCCGTGTAAATGGAGACAATCCACTGCAATGGATTGTCCTCAAGCCAATGACGAAGACAATCCATTGCAATAGAACGGTTTCGAATTTAGTGGCGCCACTGCTTCCCCCACCACTCCCGCAATGGATTGGCTTAGTGGCTTGGCTTCGTGTGAACGTCTGTTCCCGTCCCGAGCCAAGCCATTCCACTAATAATTGTTTTTAGTGAGGCACTGCGCATGTCCGTTTAGGTTTAGAATATCTATTATATTATTACGTTGTCTAGCAACTGTAGCCCTTGCTGAAAAACCAATTGTTATTTTATAATATACGTTTTACAAATGTTCGGCGTTTACTTGAACGAATCACATCCTCACAAGAAACTCGTTTCGTTTAATTTGAGTAAATTCAGGATTATTTAAGTTCTGGTGATAACCATAACCGTGGCCATAACCATGGACATTCAAAATAAAATACATTATTGTTTTACTTCTAACTAAAGAGATTTAAATATTATAGGGCATAGAGGGAGCATTGGGAATATTTTCATACAAAACTTTGAAGCCTAAGCGTCATGTCCTTATCATGTCAGTTAGTATGAACGCGAGCTGTTATTCGGTCGAAATTGTACTAGACTTATTCCACTTGGAATAACTTTTGACTTAAAATTTTCTTTGCTTTGTCCCCTCTATGCCTTATTATATTTTAATCTCTTTGCTTCTAACAAACTCAAAATCTCTTTATGCTTTTTTAATGTAGACCTTAATGCGATTTTCCGTCGATCCATAGCTTCCAAATAATATGTTAATTTCTCGAGAACCGCGCGGTTCCAATGAGCACAGTAACAATTATAGAGAATTGGCAAATGATGACCAGAGCAAAGAGAATATAACCACTAACGTGGACCCGAGCAATGAGGCAAGTTTTCGTTGACAGCTGTCACTTGATGTTAATAGTAAATAAATATGAACACTGAATTTTTTTTATTCTACAAAGGTTATACACAATATCTATACTATATAATGTAGTTATTTTCAACATGCGTACATGTTCCATCGTTAACTGTAGAAATTTAGATACTCAGTTCATGAGTTCAGCCAAAAAAAACTCTAATTTGGTTGTGACGTGTTTGTCTTACTACTACCTATGTTCATCGAATACATATATATTTTTTAATTTATCTGTATTTCTGTGAATCATCTTTTATTTACAACAGTCGAGGCTGTATGGGCTCGATCTCTTTGCCTTTCCCTAAAGGGATAAATAAAAAAAAATTTAGTGGATTGGCTTATGTGTAAATGAACGATTCGAATTTGCGCTTTTCAATGGATTGTCTTAGTGGATTGTCTTAGTGGCTTGTCTTAGTGGCTTGGCCTCGTGTAAATGGCCCATAGACGCATGAGGTAATCCGCTTGCGTCGTTGACCGAAGCCCGAGCGTTGGTACTGGTTTCCCATTACTCGCAATATTGTTAGCATGTTCAATTGGATAATATAATAGATTAGCTTTTAGTTTGTTCAACATAAAAATGCGACTGCTTTTTATGGTGCGGGAAGGCTACACATAAATATTGAACTTGCCCTTTTTATTGAAATCTTATACAAGTCACTAGGTGTACATGCACTTGGCCTCCTTCCTTTCACCGCTTTCGATGAGCGAAAAAGCACTTAAGGCCAGGTATTCCCGCAGCAGTTATAACGTAGAGATTGTATTTCAACATAGTGACTATAAAAGAAGCGCTCGTAGCCCGCGGTGCCAGTGTGTTTGTAACGATCACACTGGTTAAGCCAAGTTGGGTGCGGTCAGTCGGTGAATGGGTGACCGCCTAGTGGCATTTATATCACGAGCGCTTCCGTATTTCGGAAGGCACGTTAAATTGTTGGTCCCGGTTTTCGTTGTGTTTACACACAATGGAAGTCGTTAAGCCATGTCGGATACCGTTGGGTGGCTTGAAAAATTTTGACTGTTATGGGAGATTAAAGCCCATACTTCCTCATGTGTGAGGAATGACTGCCGAGCTAGGGAGCTCAGCAGTGGGCTGTTGCGGGTTAATGATGACTATAAAAATCATTTTATCAAGTCAAACTCTGAGAATTTGTTTAGAAATATTAAGTATCTTTAAGTTAGTACAAAAAACAAATGTATAGTAATATATTAATATAATATAGTATATCAGTAGTTCAGTTCTGACATAGAAAAGATAAAACAAAAAGGGGTAACATTGTGATTTTTTTCTATCGAGTGAAGTCCATCAGATCGTGTAACTGAATGCGACTTTGACTAGACTATGTCCTTAAGTTTATATATATATCGTTTTTTTAGAATTTTAAATGCTATTTTCTGTGTGTCAGATGATTTTAAAAATTACAAAAATCGGTATCTGCTGGCCCACCAAGCCTTAAGCTTGCAATTATAAAAGTCATAGAGAGGGAACCAACCTCCCCCATCAAGTAATATTCTCAAAAGATGTGAGCTTCAAAGTGATGTATTTTATTAGTCAATTAAAATGTTTAATATGATACTCGCTATCTTTATGGCCTATCGACTAATTTTAGATGACGTGTGGTAACTTAAATCTCAGGTCACTGACACCATATAGTTGAGATAGCATACTTACACGCTCTTTGTATAGTGAATTACAAGAGCTTACGCTCATTACCTACTCAGAACAAGTACCTTGAGCATTGCATCATAAGCTATTATATTGTAATAGGTATACGCACATGCGATAACGCTACCGACTAGAAACTAGAAGTGATTATTATGTTGTATGTATGTAAGTTTTTTCTCGAGTTTTCATCCGCGTTTCGGGATAAAAAGTATTCTATGAGTAAATCCAGTTTTATAGCTGCACGTGTGCCAAATTTCATCCGAATTTATTCAACCGTTTTTGCGTGATGGAGTAACAATAATCCAAACATACAAACTTTTACACTTATAATATTAGCGTTCTGTGGGTATTTAAATTCTTTTTATACGATTGTAAAGGTAGGTATGTATTTTATTTGGAGAGACACCAAATAAATACATACCGAAGTACAATGCAGTTAGAAATCCGCATATAAAGGAATGCCAGGCAGTCGTGCGTTCACATACAAATTTATTTGGTGGTGTCGTGATGCCAAATATAGCGCGTAATATCATCTCGGAGTCGTCTTTGCTTCGTGCGAGTAAGCTACTCTTACGTTTACCTACGTATCACTGGGATGAACATATCATTATGGGTTATAATAAAAATAATAATATACTACTTCATACTAGCGAGCCGCGGGGCGTAGCTAGTGTGTTATATAAAATGTAAGATTTCCTTTTTCACAATCAAGTATTTACAGTATTTAAAGTTTAATTACGAGTTGCTAATATAAGTAACATATTTCTAGCCTATGTTAGTAGGTAGGCAAGGCGACATAACTTGCGTATAATGATAATGAATGCGTATCGTATTTCACTTACAGAAGTAAAAAATAATCTGTTGCAACGTGTTTCGTGCCCATGAGGCATGTTCTAGAGGAATCCCTAACTAAAAGCACGCGTATCAGTAACGCATGAATATTTCTACTCTGTACATGCCCCTTAACATCTCGGAAAAACACAGTACTGAAATATCTTTTTAAATAACATAATTTACGAACACAGTTAGAATTTAGTAAGAATAATTTGTAAGCACTACTAAACTGAATTAATATATACATATGGAAGACTTTAGTTTCAACCATAATTCCCGCAAATCCCCTATTAGTAGTCAATTTGCCGAAATAGCATACACATCTGTTGTGCACATGCGTAACATGTGCACAACAGATGTGTATGCTATTTCGTAGTACGTCTTGATGTGCATCATTATGTCATATACGCGTGGCGGCGCAGAGCTTTGTTTTCCAAACTAACAATGGGGAACTTGCACTAAAATTATATTGAGAAACTAGTGGCCCGGGCAGACGTCGTTCTGCCACCGTATAAACCATCCCTGGACCCACTCTAACCCACACAAAAAGTTTCATCAAAATCGGTCCAGCCGTTCTCGAGTTTTAGTGAGACTAACGAACAGCTTTTTATTTTTATATATACTGGATGATTTTTTTACCGTATGGAAAAAAATATGCCGTATAAGGTATCTAGAGCCGAAGTTATACACGAGATTAATTATTAAATATAGTCATGTTTAATGCAATTTACAAAATCTAGAAAACTACGCACAGTACTACGCGCAGCTGGCGGTTGTAGGTAAATTGCGCATAAATGGAAGCTACGAGCCTGTTTCTTTTTAAAATACTATTTCAAATAGTTCAGTGTGTATTATTGACTACAATTGAGTAATGTATATTAGTTTAAGCAAGAAAAAATTAAAAAAAAATAATTAAGTAACATTGCCAAATGAATCTATTACACTTACCTATCACACCACATTTTTTTCCAGACGGTTAAAAAAAGTCACCCTGTATATATAAGATTATCGTGACAATTTAATAATCATAGCCGCTAAAAGTGCATTGCTGAAAAAAGATTATGATTTTATCGCGAAACATTTCTATATAATTCTAAGTTATATTTCTATATAATTCTAAGTTACGTAAATTTAAACGTAATTTGAAACACCAATCAGCACTGAGTGACTTCACACTATCGCGAAGACAAAAAAGAGGAAAGAAAAGCTTTGTATGTTTGTAACGAATAAAGTCAAAAAATACTGAATCGATTAAAAAAATCTATATCCATTACTACATTATTCCTGAGTAACATAGGCTATATCTATTACTAGAAAAAAAAACCGGCCAAGTGCGAGTCGGACTCGCGCACCGAGGGTTCCGTACAACCTTGCAAATTTATGGTTTTCGTAATTTTTCCTTTATCTATGCTATAAGACGTTGCTTCGTACCAAATTTCAAGATTCTGAGTTCACGGGAAGCACCCTGTAGGTTTTGATTCCCTTGCAAGTGTCGAAAATTTGCGGCATAAACGGCTGTATCTTTTGATTGCGTTGGCTTAGAAGTTTGATTTTTTCACAGCTTCAAGGGACAGTAGACCTGAGTAATTGATATAAATTTCAGCTTCATACCTCCACGCGTTCCTGAAAAAAAGGGTCTTGACAGACGGACGGACAGACGGACAACAAAGTGATCCTATAAGGGTTACGTTTTTTCCTTTTGAGGTACGGAAACCTAAAAAAGAGATCCCTACTAAAACTTCAATAAATGTCCCTGGAGGGGGCTAAATTTTTTTTAGCCATAAATGTCTTTCGTCGCATGCGCTGCGGAAACTATTGATAACAGAAGAAAAAAATGTTCTACACAAAGACGTTTAAAGAAAAAGTTTCTCTCTCCTATAGACTGCTAATGTTCTAAAAACACTATGGAAACCGCTTCAACCAAAAATCGGGGAGCGGGGGGCGAAGTATGAGATGACGTACTAAATGTCAATCAATTTACCAATAGTATTTAAAGGACATTTTGCGCTCGGCCAATCAGAAAGCTCACGTATTATTTTACTTTTGAATTTGCTCCAATAGTGACGGACTAGTGAAGTAATCATATACCACACAATCGATATCGATAAATGCTGCAACCTGTACTATAATTTCATTTGATTTCAAAAATTTACAAATTTGAATTATAAATATAAATTATCTCATTATTTTACTTCCTTCTTTAAAAAAAATCCTTCTTTATTAAAATATAAATGCAAAAGTAACTCTGGCTGTCTGTCTGTAACATTTTTACGGCTAAGCCAATGAACCGATGTCGATGAAAGGTAGGAATATAGGCTGCACCCTGAGGAAGGATATAAGTTTTATTTCATTCTGCAAAGCGCATGAAGTTGTGAGCAAAAGCTAGTATCTCAAGAAGCTTTTTAGACTTCAGGTAAATGTTATTCTATTTTTAAATTCTAAATGAATAGTATGATTCGATCTTTAGAACACAAAAATTTTTTTGAGGTTGGGATCTCTTGGAAATCTGAAAATCATTTCGAAAAAATATTGCAAATTTTATCGACATAAAATTATTCTATCGATATTGTATATTTTTTGTCAAGCACTAAGGAAATATTTATAAATAAAAATACAATTATTTAAATATATTTTTTGTGGTGTAGTCTGAACAGGAAAATACTAACAGGTGATAGGTAACGCCTGTATTGGATTTCCGCGAATTTACTGTGGAGTTTCCGCACCAAACAACTACGCAAGCGGGCATATTTTTGTCAAAACCGAGAGCTTGTTTCGATCTGACTTCCAATATGGCAATGTGTTGTCAAACCAGCGGCCACGTGAAAATGCGGTCTGTCAACCGAATGTTGGCGAGGATTCACTAGGGCGAGATTTCCTACATTGGCACTCTATAGGAAAGAGAATGATTTTCTTCCAACCTCTTTGGTTCTACAATATTAAAGAACATATCAATATCTACAAAAAAGGGCGATACCATATTATTATGTCCAACTATTGTAGTTATTTCACTAAAATTACTTTTTTACATTTTAAAAGATAATAGAAATGCCGACCAACATCAAACTATCTATCTATCCATACCTATATATTAATTCTTATCTAAATAAATCTAATAAAAATAAATATTCAAGACTGTTTCAATACCTATAGATTACTTTTTGAATTATTGAAATCGAACATTCCATTCAAAAGATATTGCGAATTTAATTTACTAATAGAACAATAAACGCCGCGCCGCGCAGCGCGTTTGCGGTTGTCGGTGTATGTGCTCCACGCAGCGCAGATTGCAACGCGGAAAAAATAGGATAAAATAAAAATTTGTCAATAGCAGTGATAGCCCAGTCAGTGGCTAATGAGCCCGCTTCTCATTCGTGAGGCTCGAGTTCGAATCCTCTCATGTACTCAGTGAGTTTTTCGAAAAGCTACAAATAAAAAAAAATCTGAAGGAAAACATCGTAACGAAGTTTGCGGGTCCCAGAATTAATTCTGACACATGTGTAACAGCATTCTAGTCTGGCGATGGGCTCATTACTTATCACATTTAAAGGGTTCAAAGAAAATACTGGTAAACGTGGGTATTTCAAGAAAATGATTACCTCTGCCAGCCCCATCTGGGATAAAAGGCGTGAGATTATTTATTTTTATTTATTTAAGTATAAATAAATAGTAATCTTGACATATCATAATAAAACTATAACGAGACGGTGTCTGTAAATTGAATATTTTTGGAAATAGTTATCCAATTATATATAATATGTACACTTTTTTAAACTTTTGTATGTCTGTAGGTATGTCTGTCTGAACACGCATCACACAAAAACTACTAAAGTTATTTTGATTAAATTTGTTGTGGAGATAACTGAGTAACTGGGTAAAAATTTAGGGTACTATTTACTACAGGAAAATATTTAATTCCCAGGCTCGGGTTCAAATCCTGGCATGTATCAATGAGTTTTTCAAAAAACTTACGTTCATATTTATCACTAGCTCGCCGGTGAAGGAAAACATCAAGAGGAAACCTGCAGGTCCCAGAATTAATTTTGAGACATGTGTAAAAAAACCCGGTCCGGCGATGGGCTCACCAATTATCACGTTTAGGGGTCCAAAGAATATCTCGTGAAAAGTGGGTATATCCAGAAATGGAATACCTCTGCCTACCTCATCGGGGATAAAAGGCGTTAGACTATTATTATTCTGTGATAAATAGTCCCTATTCACGCGTCATGAAAAGTCTACGTCACGTCAAGCCGGTGAGCGTTTACGCACGAATTTTTACTTTACAATAAATAAACTATTTGTGCGTATTTTAAGTTTTTGTTTTTGGTATCATTATATAATTTCCAATATTTAATATGAATTTAAAACAAAATTTTATGCAGGTTCTTCATTAGTTATATATATTATATAAAAAAAATCAACTGCGAATAATAGTCTAAACTAATGCTATGTCGTAGCGTAGACTACTATATACAACAAGTATTGAAAAACACTACGATGGAGTATCCATCCTTAGTACATTATCGAAGTGTTGAAAGTGATCTTGATTTAGAAAATCAACTAACCGCCCGGAAGTCCCGTATAAGGAAGCTTACCATCGGACGTAATCATTGCGTAATTGATCAGAGAAGATACCTGTTTTACAGCTTACAATTTATTTTATTCAGCAATTATTTGTTATTGCGTACGAGTATGTAGTCCTTCCAATATTATGAACGTGAAAGTTTGCGAGCATGGACGAATTTGTGTTTGTTCTACTCTTTACTCGTTCACTCAAAAACTATTGAACGGATTTTGATGAAACTTTACAGAAATATAGTGTCGACGAAGTCGAGGGCAAAAATTTATAAATATATATGTCGGAGATTCCATGAGGGCAGATGTAATGGGACGCAAGCGGCGTCTGACGTCATCAGCGTGCTTTTACAGTGTCTATTGTGTACCGGGCTCAGGGAAGCAGTCTAAAAGAGGACCTCATACAGTGCGCGTGCGCATACGAACTGTACCTACCTATGTTTCGTTAATCCGAACATTTGTATTGTGAATACTAAGTGAACTATCAGTCAGAGCTCTATATTGTTAGATCAGAACTCTATAAAAGATCAGTCTAGTTTATCTGTTATGTGAACTGCATTTAAGGCAGATTAAAGGATATTGCAAAGTATGAATCCTGAGGCGTATTATTGCCCCACTCCACGTTCACCTGATGAGAGAGATGTTAGACCCTGAAAATAAATCGGCATCCTGTTCCGACATATTATATACAATAAATAAAATGATAATCTCACTGACTGATTGGTGATATATCAACGCACAGCCTAAGCCGCTGGGTCTAGAGACTTGAAATTTTGCACATAAATAGCTTATACAGTGTAGGCATCCACTAAGAAACGATTTTGCAAAATTCAACCCCTAAGGGGGTGAAATAAACGTGCGCGAGCGAAGAAGCAGGTAAAAGCTAGTTATTTATTAGTATAATAAACGGAGAATTACCGAAAAGGTATTTTTGCTATTAATATCGCTGCTTTGGAAAGTGCAATAGCTTCAACCTCTAAAAAATATTCTGAGATTGGCGTGTGATATTAATATTATATTCTCACGTGTAATTCTACAGATTACAATAAATAGCGATGGTAGTTGTGGGGACTTGACTGACCTGCGTTGCGCGTGGTGCGCGGCCCGCACTAGCGCCCGCGCCGCTCGCAGCCGCGAGTCCCACGAGGCACACGCGTCGCCCCCGCCGCCGCCGCTCACGGACGACACCACCCACTGCTGCTCCTCGATCTGGGTAGTGTTAACCATCGGTCAAACGTCAACTTCTAACGGCTTTTTGGCGGGAATCCGAAGAGGCACGTCGTGTTTTTTTGTATAATTTTCATTTTGCTGTATAATCCGGGTTTTACTCATATTAGTGATGGTATATTATGTGGCAAGTGTCCGTGAAAGTGTGCAGTGAATGGGAAATTCGATAAAATGCGAGATATAGACATTATTGGATTGCCTCAAGAAGTCGCAATGAAGTCTTCAGTAAAAGTGCTATCATTTTACTGTTGATAACCAAGGGTGGGATGTAGAAAGTGTTAAAGACTGTATTTTTGGGCATGGACTCTGAAGAGCCATTTAACTAAGATTAAAGTGTAAAATAAAGACTTGGTTTAAAGGCCTAGTAGCCAAAACATAAACTGCTTAAAAAAATTAACTTCTACCGTAGACATCAAACACGCGCGTTTAACCTTCGAAAGTGGCTCCATACATTTTCATAGTGTCTAGTATTGTCAGGTCACAACAGTCGGCCGCGCGGTTGTGACAGAACTGCGCATCAGACGCGTGCGTCTCACGGAAGTGCACTTTTAGTGACATAAGGGCCTTGCCAAGAGCCATTGTCAGACGGGCCTAGTGGCTGAGTTGGTAGTGAAGGGTCACTACCAGGCCCGTCCGACTCTGAAGGCAGGGGCCTTCAGAGTCGGACGGCGCGGGTTCGATCCCCGCTCGGGGCCAAAATTTGTATGCATGAACATGTCTGTTGGCTTTTTGTCTGGGTGTTTAATATTTATATTATGTTTAACATGTTTAGTAACCATAGTATAGTCTTTGAGTAGTTTGGGACTAAATAACCGTGTGCGAATTATGTCCCACAATTTATTATTATTATTGTACTAACAAATCGAATAATTTTATAGATTGAAAAGGGACATAAGAGTAACGTTAACGAGTGGTTATGTCAATCCCATACCGTTGACATAACCACTCGTTAATGCTCGTTTTCACAATCCCATACATTATCAATGTATAAGATTATGATTTGTTAGTACAATGCCACTTGGCTAGAGGGGCAGGCATCTGCGATACTGAGCGATGCGAAACTTTTAGTGATTGTGATGCATGTGTAACAGCGCCATAGGCGATAGGCTCACTACTTATCACGTTTATTACTCCGCAAATACACTGATAAAAAGTGTGTATTTTCAACAAATTACCTCTGACTACCCTCGGGGATAAGGCGTTATTTATTTTATTTTCTATCGTCAACACCAAAAGCTACTTTATTATACCTTAGCGAGTACATCCTTGAAGTCCTTCACGATAGGCGTGGGTCGCTTCGTCTTGTCATTGTAGTAGATGATTGCCAACCGAGCGCCCGCGAACCACAGCTCCAGTTCGTTCAGGGCTGTCCTCACGGCCGCCTCGCTCGATGCAGACGCACTGAGTTTCTAATTAACAAGTCCATTTTTTATTTGGTCTGAGATCTACACAAATAATTTCGATGCTTAGACCCTGGCAGGGTAAAGCAAGCTCTTCTCAAACAGTCTGACCCTATAACTACCGAAAGTTATGAGTGTCATGTGATTCACTCTATTTATTTTTTAAATATAACCTCCGAAAGCAGTGATAGCTCTATTACCAGTGAGCCCGTCTCTCATCCGTGGTACGCGGATTCGATTACATTACATAGTACATTTTTCAAAAACATACGTAGGTACATATTTAGTACTAGCTCAACGGTGAAGGAAAACTTTGTTAGGAAACCCGAAGGCTCCAGGTTTTAAGATTTGTGTAACAACGGCTAGCGGTGGCTTCGCCATCCGTCACGTTTAGGAATCCAAAAATAAACTGGTGAAAAGTGGGTACTTGCAGAAATTAAATACCTCCTTCGCTATGACCACGAGTTCTGATAGAAGTGAGCTATTCGGTGTATTTTATTTAAAATAGTCAAGTAACAACTATTTACCTGCAAAGATTTTATCTGAATCTTGATATTCTGAGCGACGTTCAAGAAATCTTTAACCTGTAGCGTATCGGGCTTTTTGTATTCCATTTCTAGCAGACTGAACACCTCTCGCCAGTGTCGTTCAGTATAGTCTGTCCCCCGGAGATACTTGAGCAATGTCGGGAGATCCTATAGTTCAATTAATTTGTCTTTAAAGATGTCATTTGCAATAACAAAACAGATTTCAAATGTTGGGCAATCAGACTATCTTTTCTGTTATCGGGAAGAGAACTAGCCGGAACCGCGGTACTGTTATCAGAGACCTCTTGTGAATCGAAATAGCGTATGGGATACGCTATCGGCTTTGTCCCAAACAAAAAACGATGGACATCAAAGCCAAAAAGAGTGAATACCAGAAAAAGTGAGGAAACCCGCAGGTCTCGGAATTAATTCTGAGACATGTGTAAACAGACCCGGTCCGGCGATGGGCTCACCACCTATCACGTTTAGGGGTCGAATATATCTCGTGAAATGTGGGTATATCCAGTAATGGAATACCTCTGCCTACCCCCTCGAGGATAAAAAAGGCGTGAGATTATATTATATTATTATTATTACCAGAAAAATCACAACGTACTACATTGGCGATAACGATCTAATGATGCATTTACATGGTGGCGAAATACCGTCTACAATTCGTCTGCACAATGCGAATGAGTCTATTGTTTTTATGTTCCTGTTTATGCTATTACTCTCTGTTAAGTAGGACATGCCAACGCATCTCTACATATCTTAACAATTATTTAAAACTACTGAAATCGAAAGGTCATCTGTCTCTTTCACTTGCATACCAAAATGCGAAAGAGATTTATATTATCTCTGTTCGGCGAGTAGCTAGTTGATATTGACAAAGGATCACAATAGGGTTGTGTCCTACCTAGTCAAATCAGTCACTTTTTACGATCTGTCAAAACGAAATTTTACTATGGAAAATGTACTGAAATAGCAAACCGTGACGTCATAGTTTGTAGTACTCAATTGCAGCACTTTTTTTTGATTGTTTTATTATTTTTAAATTTGCTATAATTGTAAATTGAAAATCGAAATACATATTTTGAGGTTTTTTGGGATAATCTTTTTAATATATGACTACTCGCAATTTAATTTCGATGCTGTCAACTACCCAATTATATTATGTACTCGATTAGAGTCAAGGGTAGTCACTGTATCAGATTAATAAGCTGTTGTAATTTTCATATAATGACAATAAGTAACATTAGACTTACAGTATGTTTGTCTAACTCCTGTTGTATATATAAAGTAACAACAGTGTAAGGCTCCAAACTCCCGCTCCATTTGGAAATAAACTCATCTAGCAAGTGCAGCTTTTTCTGAAAAACTATCCATTCCTGATCGGCTATTGCTTCGTATTCTGTAAAAAGTATCAAATATAATATTATGGCCTTTTTGTCTGATCCTAAATTTATTATTTTAACCAAAGAGATTATCTTTAACGTTTTTTTAATGATAATAATATGAAACTAAAAACTAAAAAATATATTTTAAAGTAAAATTATATATCCACCTTCATTATAGTCTGTCAGGACCCCCCAAAGGTTGACGTAATCGGTTATCAAGGTTTCAGCTTGCTCCCATATGTCAGATATTTCTAATTTCATATCGAACTTCTCACATTCCTTTCTGCAATAATAGCAAATATACCGTTATTTTATTATACACTAGCGACCCGCCCCGGCTTCGCACGGGTGCAATGCTGAATTTTCTTTGCTATAAACCTTGCGGAGCCCTAGACCTTTCCAACGAATGCAAAACCATGGAAATCGGTTTGTCAGTTCTGGATTTAAATCGTCAGGAAGGAAAACCCGACTTATTTTTATATAGTAGATTATGAAAGATAATTCACTGTTCGTCATCTATTAGATTAGAACAAAGTTTGATTTAATTTTAATTAATATTAATAATAATTCTCTTCATACGTATATTTATAAATGGATGTAAGAACTTGCCCGATTTGGAAAGAGTTAGTCATAGTCGTGTCTTAGCTAATGGATCAATATTGAAGCAAATATTTTACGATTCCTATTTCTACTAGAAATACTCATTAATCTCAAAACGTCAGTGGAACAACTCACAGCAAATCATCCCTCTCCGCGACAAATTTGTCCCACTGAGCTTTGCCGTCGAACACGGAGCGACATCTGTCGACCATCTCGGCGTACTGCGCGCCGTGCGTCTGCTCCAATCGCGCTCGAGCCTGTGCCCAGCGCGACACCCACGCTTCTACACCTGTATTTAGGTTCTCCCATTCGCCGGTCAGACTTGACTTCACTATCTCCGCCTGATGGTGAAGTTTAAATAAGACCCTTTGAAATTAAGTCAGATTTTTAATTCCTTGTAATTAAGACATTTAACTATTTAAAAAAAAACCTATAAAAGGAAACAGATAGAAATATACCAAAGGAATGACAGCTGTCAGCCCCACGTAATACAAAATAAGACTATAAAGAAGAAGAAGACTTTGAAGACAGATAAAGTTGCAAGAACGACGAAAGAATCAAATTCAATTATATAGTTGCATCATAACGACTTAGATTCGATGAAATTTCGATCGAAAAATCGATGATAATTACGATAATGGCATACAATAACGAATTTTTCCCGTCGCTTGCTACGAACCTGACTGATCACTCGCGGTTCATCTACATCCACCAAACAAGCCCTTTAAATGCCTTTAATTTCATCCATCATCTCAACATGACTACAATATTATGAAATCACGATTATTACCTGATGTTCAAACATTTGCTGGTGACTGAGCATGAGTTCTCGAATCTTGTGCCACTCCCTTATAGTGCCATCTACAGATGCGTCTCCACCCCATGTTCGTAGCATGTGGCCTTTCTTTTTCAGAGCTTCGACTAATTTCTCCATCTAAAAAATAGGGAGATACATAAAGAAAGATTGGGAGACATATTATAGTTAATTGAAACTAGAATAAGGCAACGTATTTTCACGTGCACTTTATTTTAAAATGAATTCTGACTGATACATTTCTTTTTCACATATTTCAGAGACAAACACAAGAGTCTCAAGAAGTCAGAGTCTTAACGTCTTAACAGTCTGGTTCTACAAATTAATTATATTCAGCGTCGCTTATTTCTAATTGTGTTCTATGAAATTCTACAATATCCGTAAAATAGTTCTGAAGGAATAAGTAGATTTTTTTTGAGATTATGAAGAGCAGATAATTCACCTCGGGCATTTTCCTTTGCAGTGCCTGTTGTTTAGTGCTGATCTCCGCCAGTTCCTTGGCATTCTTCGGCAGGGATTTGTCCTCCAGCATCACGACGGCGTTGGCCACGAAGGTGTCCAATGCGCCAGCGTCTTCGCGGCAGCTCGCTTGCAGGGACGACATCAGGCACGACCATAGATTGCGAGCCTGCGCTTCGAACTCGCGCCGCAGGGTTGCAGTGCCCACCGATATCCAATCGATTTTCTCGTCTTCACTAAATTGATGTATGTGTTCAGTAAGCTATCAACCGTGTACGAGATCACAATAGGGTAGTAGAGTATCAAAGGTAAATTGCGAGTAATCATTCTTTAAAAAGATTATGCTCTCACCTCACTTACACCTCAAAAAAAAAACGATACAGTACATTTTCCGCAGTAAAAGTTCAGTTTATTAGATCATAAGAAGTAAGTTATTTGACTAGGCAGTAAATTACCTGAGTCAATAAAAACTGAACTTCCGTTCTACTACAAAAAAGGTATACTTAAATATACTATGAGTATGATAATTTACCGAAATGTAAGTTATTATAATTATTGAGACGTTTCTACGTAGAACATAATCATTCGTCAATTTTAGATCTATTTGTTTTATTTACAAATGTCACAAGCAAATTCAAACTTATCCCATATTTCTTCTATACAAGGGAATTCAGATTTAATTCGGAAATACCGGCTATAAGTACAGGAAAGTAAAATACTAAGTAAAAGATCACACTCACAAGGACATCTTCGCAACAGCCTGTCCGTATGCTTTACAGGCTTTGAAGTTGGACTCCCAATCCTGCGGCTCACGCAGATGCTCAGTGCACAGTGCTTCTAGATCGGTCACGCACGCGAGCGCGGCTCGCTGCGTCCACGCGTCGCAAGTGCGCCCGAGGGTGGACAGTGCTGCTTCCAGTTGTTTCACGGCTTTATTGCCCAACCAACTGTGTCTGAAATTCAGTATTATAATTTTGGTACACCATTCCTTTTTAGGTAACCCTGAAAGTAGTCTAATAGTTTTCATCTTTAGGTATTATTTTAATATATAAACTTGACACTGTGCACACTGATCTCTGAAACCGCCTAACGGATTCCAGTGAAATTTTGTGGTTATCAATCCGGTAGGTGTTTTGTCTGTAACAGGCCAACATCAGGTCCGACTAAGACAAAGGTTATCAAAAATTATGTATCACGTTGTGCCAAACAAATTATAATGTTCGTCAACTACCATATTCTTATACCCTTTATCTACGAGCACTCGGCAAAATGGAATTGACTGATTAGTGGAAGAATTTACAAAATAAAAACCCCACAGAGATTAAATTCACTAAGGCAGAATTCGTCCAACAAACAGTAAGGAGCCGGAAATGAAATCGCATAATATTAAATATGTGTTTAGATTTATCCTTGGCGTAAAGTTAACTCTACATTGGACACACATAATAAAAGGTACTATCAGTAAAAGTTCTGCCTGATAGGTCACCTAAGTATCATTTTTGCGAGCAGCTATCTTTTCTCAACCCGTGGCGACAAAGCCCTTTGTTATAGTAATTACAAAAAAGTATATCTTTCATGTTTATAGACATTTAGTGTCGATGAATGGATCGGAATAAAAAAAGGCGGTGTTACTGGCTTCTGATTGTTTAACTCTAATTAAAAACTTAAGCTTTCAAGCGATAATTCTTCAAAAATGTATTAGGCTTAGCGTTCGTTGATATTACATAATATCAAACTTACTTGTATACGATACTGGCGAATATGGACTGTTTGTTGTCGTAGGAGGACTGCACGCCGACGAACTGCGCGGGCAATGAGACGAGCCGCCGCAGCTGGTGGTAGTGCTGCACGCGGATCTCCTCCAGGGGCGGCTGCACGCGCACCGAGCGGCCGCTTAACCACAAACCGACAAGTAATTAAAATATTTATTTATTAGGGTAATCCACAGGACATATAATTATGGAGGAGCGGAGGTGGAATGCTCCTCCATCGTGAAAAGGGAAGATTCGTGAGGCACGAATGGCACGATCAGTTTACGTCGTTTACGTACAGTTTACGTCAGTTGACTTGGATAGACTCATCAATCAATCACATAAAATGTAGTAGGTAATTAGCACCTACACAATTCATCATCAACCCGTAACAGCCCACTGCTGAGCTAAAGGTCTTTCCTCACACATGAGGAAATATGGGCTATAATCTGCCACGCGAGACCACCGCGGATTGGGAGATGGTGTTAAGCTAGTAGCCACTTAACAGTCAGAATTTTTCAAGCCACCCAAGGTTATCTGACATGGCTTAACGACTTCCACTGTGCGTAAACACAACGAAAACCGGGAGCAACAATTTAACGTGTCTTCCGAAACACGGAAGCGCTCGTAATATAAATGCCACTAGGCGGTCACCCATTCACTGACTGACCGCACCCCACTTTGCTTAACCAGTGTGATCGTTACAAAGACACTGGCACCGCAGGGCTACGAGCCTAGGGCCAGGGCCTACACAATTATTATTATATTATTTGCAAAATTACTAACCGCAGCACTAAATCAACTTTGACATGTGGAAAATGTTTATGTAGAGAAAGCAGCGTTTTTATGTACTGACACTCTAGAGCTTTGTACAGCTGCCAGTCCCAGTGCGACCTCCAGAGTTCTGTATTCTTATAACCGTTCGCTTCCACCTGTAAACATTGTCATTATTTTTCATGAAAGCTCTCCTATACAACATGTAACAGAATAAGCGCAATTCCTAAAATTAGTTTGTTCAGTATCGACTACTTAAACGATTTCAGCTATATTTAATAGGTGTTAAATTTTTGCGAAAAATGAATTAGTATAAATGAATTTACGGCTACCTATGGAAACCGTACTATTGTTGCTTTTTATTAAAAAAAATGGTTAAACAAAACTAAATTACGAATGCATCATGCGCCTATTCTGTGGCACGTTGTATACAAACAACGTAGGATAAGTGTTCAAGACCATTTTAGATATGTAAATTGTACATAATTCTGTACATAAAAGTATCACTGACGTTACATGTAAATAAAATAGAAGGCGCTATATCAGTTTTCTTATGTATGTATATAAACCCTTAGGATATAAGCTTTTTTGGTACCACTTTACCCAGTAAAAGTAGTGTTCCATTTTCAACCTTATTGCCATTTCTCAGTTCAGTATTGTCGGTTCAACATTTAATTTTAGAAATTCAACAATTAGACTCCCTGATGTAAAATCAGTCAATCTTTGAATAAGCCTTATTCTTTGTCGGTCGAATCTAGGTGGAGATAAATAAATTATTCAATTACTTACTTTCTCAATTGTATCTCTGATGTCTTTAATACTTTTCTTCCATTCCGACTGCTTAGCTAGAAGCTCAGTGTCCAAAAGTTTTTCTACTATGCTTCTTATAGCCATATGTTGACTTGTCAAATAAGTATTCTGGAATAAAAAAAAAATACCCTAAAGACCCTGAGCCCGCCCATCGTGAAATTTAAATACGTTCGAGGTCACCCAAATTATAATATGGCGGATAATCAAGGCTCCAATGTGATTTAGAATGTATGAAAATGTCTCTCGGGACGAGTGTCCATGAGTGTATTTTCCTAGTAACCATAACCACTTAAAGGGTTTAAAATTGCAGATACCTGTGACTCTAGCTTCATAACAATCTTCTTTAACTTGTCCGTGTAGTTGATTAGTTGCTCGACGTCGTCCCAGTAGACGGCCTTCTGGTCTTGCACCAAGGAGGAGAGGTCTAGCGCCGCTTGCAGCATCATGGGACGAGTGGACGGGATCATTCGCTCCCCCAGTGTGTTATGGAACGAGGCCACCTATAAGTCGGGTTACAAAATACTTGACTTACATTTTTTATACATATACCTACTTGAAACACGAGAAAACATTTGTGTTAACATAAACATAGTGGAAAATTATACTAACATATTTATCTATACTAACTTTACAAATACTATACCTATTGTAGCTTGGGTACACTAAATACACGCTCACGTGATCGTTCAATTTCAAAAAGTCATTTATTTTCTGAATGCAGTGCGAGGATGACGGCGCGATACCTCTGTTTCATTACATAGAACACTTTTATTTCAGATTTTTCGGATTGATCCCGAAAACCAAGATATATTGTAACAACAAATCACAGTTTTAATTGTAAGTTCTACATAAACCCAATAATACAACGGTGTGATCATTCCTCGTGCTCACAATCATATATAGCTGTTGTAGTTTTTATATACTTGACCTGTTGCAATGCCCGCGCGTGTTTCAAGGCCGCGCTGAGAGTATCAATAGCAGCCGCGGCCGGCGGCGGCTGCAGCCCTAGCGCGGCCAGAGAACGAGCCTCCAGCTCTGCCCACACCAGGCGCGGGTTGAAGTTCACCACCATCATCTTGCTGCTAGCCGAAAATTCCACAACAGGCTTGTCTAGAGATAGTTGTAGGGAACCGTTCTTTGCTTGCGCCTGCACATTAAGTAAGTAACAACTCTTTATTGTACACCCATCAATATATGCAATAAGAGAAACAATGATTTAAAAAAGTACAATGGGCCGTCTTATCGCTTTAAGCGATTTCTTCCAGACAACCATAAGATGGATGTAACGGAGATAAACAGATGAAGGTAGATGGTGCACTTAAGTTAACAATAGAAGGAGGAAAGCTATCAAAATATGTCTACAATGTGGGTCGGGATAGTAATTTACCCGACTGTGTAATGTGTTTAAATAAGTACTATTTTTATAGAAAACAAAGTTCAATTTAGACTATAATAAATAACGTATGAACATGGCACTGCGGTCTATGAAACTTTGCAGCAATGTGAACAGTACCATTCATCATCTTTTCAGCTACAGGATATCCGCCGCTGAACATAGGCCTCCCCCGAAGATAGTACTAACACGCTTTATACAGACTTTAAAAAGCTCAAAAATACGAAATATATAAAGAAAAGTATTGGCTCATAAAAAATACCTGGAGATCTCTAGACCACTCCTCGTGAAGCTGAGTATACATTGTTTTTAGATCTTTGAGCACTTGAGTGGCCAATTTAAGTACTTCAGAACTGGTTCCAAACTCTTTGAGATACTTCTCGGCACACATTTGAATATCCTTTACCTGTAAAAAATCCATAAGAAAAAGAAGATTATTAACAACTTAACACCGAATGTTGACAAAACTAAGTAAGTAAAATGCGAAGCAGATATAAAGACTGCTGAACTGATTACTGTACACATTATACCTGGATCTTTCAATACTTATTCACTAACCTTAGCTTCCATTTGTTTGGCCCATTGCACCTTCTGTACGATCGGCGACATTTCTGGTGGCTGATACATTTTGACATCCACTTCATCTGAATCTAACTGTGTTTGTATAGACTTCAACATTGATAGGAGTAAAGAGACAAATATTTCCAGCTCATTGTTCAGTGCATCTTTCACAAGCGGTCTTTGTATCAGTGTTTTATAACGCATAAATTCGTACAGCATCTTAAAGCAATATAATATTTGTATTTCTATAATATCTAGAATGCTCAATCAATCTTTACTTTAATACTGATTAGTATGACACGGAGAAAAGGCGTTATTATACATAAATACCACACTGCTATTTATTATTGTGTTTTACTCGTAGTAGTACCTGCTTGGTTGATGAGTTGTGTAGTCTAGGTTTTAATTTCTCAGCAATTTTAATTTCAGCTGGACGTAGGCTTGCGGAGAACTTTGAAACTGCTGCTTCCCACGCAGGGTTCGGCCCATTAAAAATCCATATATTTATATCTAGAATGCATGAAAAAATATAGCATTAGTATAGGTAGTAAGTTTACAAAATTAAGAATAGAAAATAACTGTTATTACGTTCAAATGGCTCAAATAACTGATCAGTCATAAGCTCTGCCTTTTCATTAGCACTTAGAAGTTTATTAATTTGGTTGTGAGTAGATCTTATGTCGTAAACCTGAAACAAGTGGCAACGTATTTAAATGAACAATGTATTTTAAACTAATGTTACCTACATGTCATTATTATTTTACACCCTTTACCTCTTTTAGTCTCGCCTGAAAGTTTGTGCAAAATGGAGGTGTGTACAGTTTTCCACTCCAAGTGTGCAAGGCATAATTGGGCCAATAGGTTTCTGTTAGTGATTTACATGCACTAGTCCAGGTCAGTATTACTTTTAGTCCTTCTGATAGAAGATTTAGTATCTCAGTATCTTTAGTACCGTAATGGACTTCCCATAAATTTGCTGTTGGTAGTTTGTTCTGAATGGTGGAACAAATTACATGACCTAAAAATAAAAAAGGTGTTTGTACAGAAACACATCACCATTGTTGGACAGTTTTTGGACAAGACATGCATATATTTCAGGTAATATGCAGATTTCATTTTGTTTTAAAATAATTAGAACATACCAATTATGTCTAATACATGTATCATTCTATCCTTAGAGTATGGCACCACAGTGAATCTCCATACATCATCTAAAATGCCTCCAATATTCTCTGCAGCTTCTCGAATTTCAGATACTGAACTTGATTGCATGGATCTGCAGTTTAAAAATACTATAATGTCATTAACTGCGCGTGCAATAATATAATAACGCGTTTAGGATATTGTTTGGGCTGTCGCGATTTTGTAGCGCATCCACAATGTTCGGTGAGGCGCGAATCGATTGTTTTTACGCAATCATGCGTAAGCGATGTGCATCGCTATTGTCGCGCGTGCACGCCAGCCCAAACAACATTGTGCGCGCGCTTTCCGAACGCTGGGACTCGCCGCTGTTGTCGCGCTGGATGCACCTGCACACGGCCAGCGCTGCGAGTTCCAGTAATGTGTAATATTTGTAATACATAAAATTTAATATTTACTTACACTAGAGTAAGTTTGTATGTTACTAACGCCTATGGATTGTAATGATTTGAAATCATATTATTAAGTCAAATTATTTTAATATTATAATTTATTTTTCACACCACATGCTCGACAAAGCCGGATTATATATCATATAAACCTCACCGAAAGCAAGACATTATATCCCTTGGCTTTAGCCGGGTTATAATGTTGTATGGAATTTCATTATAACCCTATGTCAATAATGTAATTTTCACAATCCTTATTGCTATGATGATAAAGTCTAATTTCGTTAAGCAAAATGTGGTGCACCCGCCTGCGGCCACGGTCGTGGCCAACTCGATTTTCGAAAACCGAAGCCGCGACCAACTAGATTCGCACGATCTTCATTTGTTAAATCAAGTAGGTCACGCCGGCAGAAACAAGTTACTGTATCCATTTTATAGCTTTAACATTTCAAAAAGAATATTGAAAATGTCGAGTGATGAAAGTACTTTGACTCCAGAGTCTATTAAAACTACCGGGAGTCCTTCGTTACGTTCAGGATTCAATGTCGCGCCCGTGACATAAAACAGTGCTTTATTCCCTTGTTCTACAATCTACTATAAAATAACGTACATACACCCTTGTCAATCTGTTCTTTTGCTATCACATGTTATTGTTGGTTACTTATATGATTGTTAACTGTTGTGTATTTATTTATTTAACTTTATGTACCAATAAAATGTACACATGGCGAACTTAATGCCTAAAGGCATTATCTACCAGTCAACCATCAGGCTAAGCAGAAATAATTTGGCGGAATGGGCCGTCAATAATAATAATAATGTATGTCTATCAATAAAATAAAAAATATAAATAATTAAAATAAAATATCCAGACCTTATTTCTTCACGAACATCTTCAAACAGCTCACAGAATGTTGAAGCTGCTTCTTTCTCTCTTTTATTAGTATCTCTTTTTTGGCCCATTGATTTCCAGTACTCAACTTCATCCTCTATTGACAGAATCACTGAAATTAAATTATTTCGTGGCTTTTAGTTTGTTTCCAAATTAGATAAATGCCTATGTATTTTACACATTTAGGTAACTGTCATAATTACCTAATTATGATTACTTATTTTTTATTTGATTTATTCTGGCATTTATTTACAGTCATGTCAATAAACTAAATTTTTACAATATTGTCAGTGTCGAGTTTAAGGAAGACTGTGATAACTTTATACAGGTACATGAGGTTAACCTATCAAAAAATAAACAAGTAAGTACAATTAAAAAATACCGAGAAGTGCTACCAAAATCCTTCAAAAACAGACAAAAATCATTCATTATGCAGTTTGTAAGGGTTCTAATATTACAAATAAGAGCTATGTTATGTATACATACAATATTGAAGTAGTAATTTTGTACAAATACAACCGTTTATAATTATCTTTGTTTGGGCTAAATATTAATTTACTTCATTCTTAAACTTAAAATGAAAAAATAAATAATCTCACGCCTTTTATCCCCCAGGGGGTAGGCAGAGGTATTCCATTTCTGGATATATCCACTTTTCACGAGATATTCTTTGGACCCCTAAACGTGATGATAGGTGGTGAGCCCATTGGTCTTTTACACATGTCTCAGAATAATTTTTGGGACGTGCGGGTTTTCTCACGATGTTTTTCTTCACCGTTCTTAAACTTTTTCAAGGTTTTATTAAAAGGATCAAAGTCAGATATCTGCATAATATAGGATTTTTGACGGTGATAAAAGAATGAATTTAAAGTTAAATTAAAAGTGGCAAAGGGTACAGCAAACATGTTGTTGCCACAGCAAACACTCTAGAGGAACTCTGAACCTAATTTGTTTAACTAAGTCAGGGGAGTCAAAATGAGAGTTCAAGATTTTAAAGAGAAACATGAAATCAAACATTTCAGCATCAGCATTTCATGCTTCATTAGAGAGTGCGACTGAATAAGTGATTCTATACTCAGATAATTTAAGAAATGATTTCCTCTCGATGAAGTTAGAAAGACATGCATACAATGGGTGCCAAATCACTGAGCCAAAGTCTGGGATAGATCTTACTAGAATGTAATATAGATTCTTATATGTTACTAGCGGTTTCGCACGGTGTCACCCGCCTAGTTCCTGTTCCCGTTTGAATACGGGAATAAAATAATGCCTATGTTACTCTGGGATCTTTTAGCTTCTGGGATCTTCTAATAAGTAATTTAAAATAAATTGGTCCTGTGGTTTTTGAGTTTATTCGTAAAAAACATACAAAAATATAAAAATACAAATATTTCCTCTTTTTTAATATAGTTAGGTATACAGGCGTTTTTCAAATAGTTTGACCATCACAAAATCGGGTTGTCCCACATCTTTAACCTACTTTTTAGGATTAATACTAGATATTTCCACATTAAGGCTGCATGTTTTCTAATGAATTAACAATTAAATTATACAAAATTTACTTTAAAATGTGATATAAATGAATACAACTAATTATTTTTGCCATTTAAACGCTGAAATTCGGGAAAAATATCGATGTTCCACGCAGTTTTTGAAAATTCAACCTCCATTATCTAGTAAAAGTTGTTTTAATGTCAGTTGTTTTTTACGTTCTATAGGTGTCTGGATACTTGAAAAATACAAATTTAAACTCTAATTTACTCTAAACAGGGCTTAAAATGGTTAAAACTCTAATTGTATGTTGTCCCAAGAAAATGAGAAAACCGGAATTTTCGGGATAGTCACGGCGATTTGGAGATGTTCCCGATAAAATATTACCAAATTGATTGACGTTCTTTAATCCTGGCAACATTATTATTCTCTATAGAATCCGCTATTGTGTGTACAGTTCTCAGTCTACGTAATAACAGTGACGAAAGTTTAAAAAAAAAGTGGCCCAAGAAATTTTTTTCCTGTTTGTTGCGAGAATTTCGAAAGTAAGAAGCTCTTTTTATACTATTCAATCAAGAGAAAGCATGAAGTAACTAATAGATATCCATAAAATGAAATTAAAGCATCTTCACAATGTATACGTTAGCGACAATTTATTATTTAAATCTCGTTCGCAGCAATTCGTCACATCCAGTTCGTCATGTGATGTATTACCGGAATAAATTTGTCACGCACCGGAAGTATAAAGGTTGGATTACATGACAATTTCTAAGCAAGAAAATATATGATGTAAATTTTCTACACAGACAGTAATTCTTAATCTATACATACAGGATGTCCCAGAAGTCAACGATAAGCCGGAAACCAGCGATAGGCCTAGTCATGAGGGTAATCAGAAAAATATAAAAAAAAATCTATGTTCTTTTTTTAAAATGTTATGAAGGTTTAAAAAAAATCCTAAAAAACGGACACCCTGTAATGAACTTTCTTGTACCGTGACTGTAAATATTTACTTTTTGAATATTTTTTTTCTGTAATGCTATAATGAATAGCCGTGCTACAATTTACAATAAAAAAATACATAACTGCCTCACTTTTGAGTAAAAAGTTAAATTTGTTTCCAACATTGAATTCTAAATAATTTCATCAACCAACTTAAACCAGCTGTACTGTAAAAAAAATGTATGGCTACTATTTTGGCAAGTATAAATCGTGATTTTAAAAAGTTTCAACTATACATGGCCAAAAATTAAAAAGTTTCAACTATACATGGCCAAAAATTAAGATTCACTTTTCTCTTAAAGCCTTAAATGTATTTATAGTATTTTTTTGGTAAATTTTTTTTTTGTTTTTATAATATTTAATAATATTTATTAATAAGACTTCCCCAGAAAAATGAATTCTTAGTTACTGGCCATGTAACCCTAACAACTTTGTTGACTGTACAACGAGTACAATCTTTACTTCCCCTAGACTACCCAGAGAGAGTGCGATTTTGTCAAACGATTTTGCAAAAACACACTGAAGATCCCCAGTATTTTGAAACGATTCTATGGTCCGACGAAGCAACGTTTAAAAAGGACGGTTACATGAACTTACACAATTTACACGAATGGCACGTGGAAAATCCTCACCTAATACGTGAAGATCATTCACATGACCGTTTTAAAGTAAACATGTGGACAGGCATTTTAAACGGTACAGTTATTGGTCCGATTGAGCTTTGAGACCATAAATGGACATGTTTATTTAGATTTCCTACAAAATCAACTACCCGATTTATAAAAATATTACACAAACTTATTTTAAGTATCATTACTTTAAAGGAGGGTTAAGAAAGAGGATAAAAAAGCTTAGCTCAGGTCAGCTGCAGACTTAAGGTTGCGTTACCAACACTTCACCTCATTAAATTAGATTGGCATAGAATCCGGATTCATCGAGAAAAAAAAATTTCATGCCTCAACTATAACAAAACCTAGCATGTGTTATACCATTTTAGAATTTAGACTAAATGCGTCAACTTTTAAGTATACTTGCCAAAATAGTAGCCATACATTTTTTTTACAGTACAGCTGGTTTAAGTTGGTTGATGAAATTATTTAGAATTCAATGTTGGAAACAAATTTAACTTTTTACTTAAAAATGAGGCAGTTATGTCATTTTTTTTATTGTAAATTGTAGCACGGCTATTCGTTATAGCATTACAGAAAAAAAATATTCAAAAAGTAAATATTTACAGTCACGGTACAAGAAAGTTCATTACAGGGTGTCCGTTTTTTAGGATTTTTTTTAAACCTTCATAACATTTTGAAAAAAGAACATTTTTTTTTATATTTTTCTGATTACCCTCATGACTAGGCTTATCGCTGGTTTTCGGCTTATCGTTGACTTCTGGGACATCCTGTATAATAAAACTAACGGAGCCGTGCTTGTGCATTAAATATTTTGAGAAATTCTTTGCGGTAGTGTAGAGGTATGAAGCTGGAATTTATATCAAATACTCAGGTCTACTGTCCCTTGGAGCTGTGAAAAAATCTTTATAAACACTGAAAACTGACGTTAGTGATTCATAATTTACCTAATATTCAGCTTTACTAGTTTGTAAATGATATTTTACGCCTGTCCACAATATCTGGCAGAAGTGGTAGTGGTGTAAACCTTACTTAACATTTTCCAGATAGTCACCTCCGGTTCCAGATCGTCACTGTCCCACATTTTTAGTTCAAATAAATCTAGCCTTATTTAATAAACTAGATGTCACGCGGTGCGCGAGGCCGCAAGCGGCCACGCGTGTCTCTGTGGGGTCTTATTTTGACAGAAAAATAGAGTCAAATTTTGGGCGCCCATCTTAAATCGAAAAATAATAAAATTTTGTTAAATATTTTTTTTCATGGCAACACTGTTTACTGAGACCCACAATCGCTCCATAAAAGTCAACTTTCCAAAGTGTTGCCAACTGGCTACAAAAGCCGATTATTATTAAGAAAATTTAAATTTTTCAGTAAAACAAAAATAACGGGGCGGCCATCTTGTTTTTTCTATTTTTAGGGATTTTCTAGTAAACTACAGGATATACCCTATGCGATGACATCAAACACATCCCTGTAGCATATCGGCATCTGGGAGATCAATTCGGGTCTTTTGAGGTCTACCCTAAAAATTAAATCAACCATAACTTTCGGTGTTGCCAGGCAAAAATCAAAAAACCTACAAAAGGTCATAGGGAGAGATAAAATGTACCGTTAACTGTTACTCGTTTTTGCAAAATGGTAAAATTTCGAGTTTTGACTTTTTGCATTAAAAGTAAAAAAATACCCCAAATTTTGGGAAAATTGTTAAACATGGCAACACTCCGTAATGAGACCTCTAACCCCGCCATACAAACTAACTCGCTCAGGTATCGCCATCTTGCCGAAAATCGACAATCAAAATCTGGTAAAATCCATATCTTTCTTTGAGAGCAAATCACCGGTCGGCCATCTTGGTTTTTCAAATTTTCGGGATTTTCTGGTAAACTACAGGATATGCCCTGTGCGATGACACCAAACACATTCCTTTAGCATATTGGCACCTGGAAGATCAATTCGGGTCAAGTGGGGTCTAAAACCACTCCAACTTTGAAACACTACTACGCGGCCGCCATTTTGTTTTTTCAACTTTTTTAACTATTTTCGTAAATCATTTAAACATTTCTACAGATTCCAAAAATTTCAACCGGATCGGCCGGAAAACAAAAGAGATACGATAGGCAAGCCTGGCCGCCATTTTGTTTTTTTGAAAAGTCGGAATTTTCCCGGGGTCACCCCGCCATCTTGAACACTTTTCTCATATATGACTTGTCTCCAAAACGACTCCTTCTGGGAGAACAATTATGTCAATGAGTCAGTGAGTGAGTGGTAGTCGAGCTTTATATATTATAAACTAGATGTCGCGCGGTGCGCGAGGCCGCAAGCGGCCACGCGTGTCTCTGTGGGGTCGTATTTTGACAGAACAATAAAGTCTAACTTTGGGCGCCCATCTTGTTTTAGCCATTTTTTTAGTACAAGTCAAAAAAAATTAAATTTTAGTAAATATTACTTTTCATGGCAACACTGCTTACTAAGACCCACAATTGCTCCATACAAACCAACTTTCCAAAGTGTTGCCAACTGGCTAAAAAATGCCGATTAAGATTAAGAAAATTGAAATTTTTCAGTAAAACAAAAATAACGGGTCGGCCATCTTGTTTTTTCAGATTTTCGGGATTTTCTGGTAAACTACAGGATATACCCTATGCGGTGACACCAAACACATCCCTGTAGCATATCGGCATCTGGGAGATCAATTCGGGTCTTTTGAGGTCTACCCTAAAAATTCAATCGGCCATAACTTTCAGTGTTGCCAGGTGAAATTCAAAAAACCTACAAAAGGTCATAGGGAGGAATAAAATGTTTCACTGACTGTCACTTGTTTTTGCAAAATGGTAAAATTTAGACTTTTGACTTTTTGCGTTAAAAGTAAAAAAATACACAAAATTCTAGAAAAATTCATCAACATGGCAACACTACGTAGCAAGACCTCCAACCCCGCTATACAGACCAACTCGCTCAGGTGTTGCCATCTTGCCGAAAATCGACAATCAAAATGTGGTAAAATTAATACTTTTCTTTGGGAGCAAATCACCGGTCGGCCATCTTGGTTTTACAAATTTTCGGGATTTTCTGGTAAACTACAGGATATGCCCTGTGCGATGACACCAAACACATCCCTTTAGCATATTGGCATCTGGGAGATCAATTCGGGTCAAGTGGGGTCTAAAACCACTCAAACTTTGAAACACTACTTCGCGGCCGCCATTTTGTTTTTTCAACTTTTTAAATAATATTCGTTTATCGTCTTAAAAGTTTAAGCGATTCCAAAAATTTGAACTAAATCGGCCGGAAAACAAAAGAGATACGATGGGCAGGCTTGGCCGCCATTTTGTTTTTTTGAAAAGTCGGAATTTTCCCTAGGTCACCCCGCCATCTTGGACACTTTTGTTATAGATGACTTTACTCCAAAACGACTCCTTCTGGGAGAACAATTATGTCAATCAGTCAGTGAGTCAGTGGTAGTCGAGCTTTATATATTATAAATAAATAAATAGATGTCGCGCGGTGCGCGAGGCCGCAAGCGGCCACGCGTGTCTCTGTGGGGTCTTATTTTGACAGAAAAATAGAGTCAAATTTTGGGCGCCCATCTTGTTTTAGCCATTTTAAATCAAAAAATAATAAAATTTTGTTAAATATTTTTTTTCATGGCAACACTGTTTACTGAGACCCACAATCGCTCCATACAACCCAACTTTCCCAAGTGTTGCCAACTGGCTAAAAAATGCCGATTAAGATTAAGAAAATTGAAATTTTTCAGTAAAACAAAAATAACGGGTCGGCCATCTTGTTTTTCCAGTTTTTCGGATTTTTCTGGTAAACTACAGGATATGCCCTATGCAATGACACCAATCACGTCTCTGTAGCATATCGGCATCTGGGAGATCAATTCGCGTCTTTTGAGGTCTACCCTAAAAATTCAATCGGCCATAACTTTCAGTGTTGCCAGGTGAAATTCAAAAAACCTACAAAAGGTCATAGGGAGAGATAAAATGTACCGTTGACTGTTACTCTTTTTTGCAAAATGGTAAAATTTCGAGTTTTGACTTTTTGCAATTAAAAGTAAAAAAATACCCAAAATTTTGGGAAAATTATTAAACATGGCAATACTCCGTAATGATACCTCCTACCCCGCCATACAAGCCAACTCGCTTAGGTGTCGCCATCCTGCCGAAAATCGACATTCAAAATCTGGTAAAATTCATCTTTTTCTTTGGGAGCCAATCACAGAGCGGCCATCTTGGATTTTCAGTTTTTCGGATTTTTCTGGTGAACAACAGGATATGCCCTATGCAATGACACCAATCACGTCTCTATAGCATATTATCATCTGGGAGATCAAATCGGGTCTTTTGAGGTCTACCCTAAAAATTCAATCGGCCATAACTTTCAGTGTTGCCAAGCGAAAATCAAAAAACCCACAAAAAGTCATAGGGAGAGATAAAATGTACCGTTGACTGTTACTCGTTTTCGCAAAATGGTAAGATTTCGAGTTTTGACTTTTTGCATTAAAAGTAAAAAAATACCTCTAATTTTTGGAAAATTGTTAAACATGGCAATACTCTGTAATGAGACCTCTAACCCCGCCATACAAGCCAACTCGCTCAGGTGTCGCCATCTTGCCGAAAATCGACATTCAAAATCTGGTAAAATTCATCTTTTTCTTTGGGAGCCAATTACAGGGCGGCCATCTTGGATTTTCAGTTTTTTGGATTTTTCTGGTAAACTAAAGGACATGACCTACGTGATGACACTTAAAACATCCCCGTAGCATATTAGCATCTGGGAGATCAATTAGGGTCAACTGGGGTCTAAAACCACTCCAACTTTGAAACACTATAACGCGGCCGCCATTTTGTTTTTTCAACTTTTTAAATAATTTTCGTAAATCATCTAAGCAGTACTACAGATTCCCAAAATTTGAACCGAATCGGCCGGAAAACAAAAGAGATACGATAGGTAACCTTGGCCGCCATTTTGTTTTTTTGAAAAGTCGGAATTTTCCCTAGGTCACCCCGCCATCTTGGACACTTTTGTTATAGATGACTTTACTCCAAAACGACTCCTTCTGGGAGAACAATTATGTCAATCAGTCAGTGAGTCAGTGGTAGTCGAGCTTTATATATTATAAATAAATATAAATAAATAAATATAAATAAAAATGAATTGATGTTCGTTAGTCTGATTAAAACTCCAGAACGGCTGGACAGATTTTGATGAAACTTTTTGTGTGGGTTAGAGTGGGTCCAGGGATGGTTTATACGGTGGCAGAACGACGTCTGCCCGGGCCACTAGTATATAATAATAATATGAATCTATATAAATAAAAATGAATTGATGTTCGTTAGTCTGATTAAAACTCCAGAACGGCTGGACAGATTTTGATGAAACTTTTTGTGTGGGTTAGAGTGGGTCCAGGGATGGTTTATACGGTGGCAGAACGACGTCTGCCCGGACCACTAGTTATAGATATTTATCTTTAAGTGGTATTGTTTATCTCTACTTAAACTACACAAAATACTTCAACATCTTGAAAATAAATCATAACTTGCTATACCTCAATAGTATATGAAAAGTAATACTTAAGTGGGGAAGATTCTCCAATTGTGACGATCTTGATATACTTTATATCATAAAAATTTGTTTTGTTTCCTAAGAATGAGTAGAAGTATTTTTTAGAAGAGATTTTTATGATGATTAAACTTTGGTAAAGACTGGATAACTAATTAACTCATGGCTTTCACTCTATTTAGTATTAAATTTCGTAACGCACCGGAACATCTCACCTCATGGGACGACAAAAAAGTGTGTATTCTCTGATGGTTTTTGGTAGTATTTGGATATGTTTTTGATTTTCATGATAATTAAAGTATGGTCGATCAATTGCAATCGAAAAAAGGGACAAACTTTGACATCGAAAAAAAAAGTTCGTGTTCGTCACATGGTCAAACTATTTGAAAAACGCCCATACAATTAAAGTAATGGTTTACATTGTAACATGTTTACAGGTAGATATGTCACATTATATTAGGCAGATAATCTATATTATCTACACTATTATTCAACAGCAATTTTTTTTTTATAAAGTAAAAAAAGATATACCCACTTACCATTCACATTTTCATCTCCTTTTCCGTGTGTTACGATCCTTAGGTTAGATTCTAACTCTAAAAGATTTTTTTGAAGTTTACTTGAGTATAAATCAGTTCGCTGAAATTGATATTAAAATTATATTTTTGAATAAGTAAAAAATGATTTGAACATTCCTTTAACATTTAATACATACAGTTGATAGTAACGGAGAATATATTTGTCTCAAAATTTGGTATAATGACTCGGCGGCGCCATTGGATAAAGTAATGATATTAATATTCTTCACAGCATCCAGTCCATTCAAATCTTGAGCAGAAGTCTTGTAAAATATTAAAGACTTTTGGATGTTGTTCTTAATCTGAAAGTTTTAATTATAACATTAAACATTTTGTAGTATTTTTTAACAACCAATTTTTTGCCCCACTTCCGAGCAAAGATATGAAAACTCTATACCTATATCCTAAGACTATATATATATATATATATATATAAAATAATAAACTGACTAACTGATTGGTGATATATCAACGCACAGCCTAAGCCGCTGAGTCTAGATACTTGAATTTTTGCACATAGATAGCTTATACAGTGTAGGCATCCACTAAGAAAGGGTTTTGCAAAATTCCACCCCTAAGGGGGTGAAATAGACGTGGGCGAGCGAAGCCACGGGTGAAAGCTATTTATTTCTATTATTTGTGTAATATTCATGTTTACTAGTAGGTAAGTACGAGTGTAAATTGATAAGAATTAATTACCTTTGTATGGAGTTGTAGTTGGTGATCATTTTCTACAAAGCTTTGAAGTATCAGAATTTGTGGGTTGTTTATAAAATCGGATAATGTTTCCTCGGCCTCGATTTTTACCTCTAAACTAGAGTTACTGTAATAGTGTTCTAAAAATAAATTAAGGTAAACTCAGTAAGCATTATTTGTTACAAAATATAATATACAACAGCAGCAGGTATTTCCCCTTACCTGCGGTATTCAGGATAAAATCACGAATATACATCCTCAATATACTTTCCACATTACACCACAAAACAAGACAATATACCTTTTAACTTTTACTCATAACCATTATATTCTCTTTGCTCATAACCATATATAATAATGTACTCTGTGCTCATAACGGAGATGTTGACATTCGCTTGTTGTCATAGCAACGGCTGGCCTATTCCATCAACTGTGGCCTATTCCAATGAAGAATGTTACTAGGTATGCTAAATCGGTTGAAAGTTTGTTACAGTAGAGCTTGTATGTATACAAATACACTAGTTTTTGTTGTAGTTAAAAATACCCTTTTATTTTTGATTTTACAGGCATTTAAACTTACGATAAATATCGAGTCCCGCCAACAGTCACGTGACCGCATGTGACGTCATTATATTTCTGCCTTCGTGTCCGAACCGAGTTCTAAATTTACATATAGATATATGTGTCTCTAGTGATCGTCATTCACACGGATTTCAAAGCTTAGTATTATTTTAAAAAATAAAAGCATTTTTCAGTCTGGCAACACATATGTCACCCGTTTCACCAAGATAACAAGAGATAGAAATGAGAGAATATCCAGACGAGGATAATTTTCTGAAAATAACACGAACTGCTTCAAATAAATTCACATGTTACACAACTGTCTACAAGAGGTTGTCGAATTGCATTCTCACTTCTGCTAATTGGGTGCTACGCATTGCCTGCAGGGCTCCAGCTCTCACCCTTGACACCTCGATCACGCGTTACGCACTGCCTTAGGGGTTGTTGCTATCGCTGATCAGAGCACCATAGCTCTTCCTGCTGCGGAGTTAACCTCGTTAACACCACAGTTCGGGAGGTAGGGTTAGCCTACGGGGCCTCGTCCCTACGGCGACACTCTGACCGACATTTTGAATCATGGATCTGTATCACTATTACTGGAGCCACAGTTCAACAGGTAGTGTTAGCCCAAGGGGCATCGTCCCTAGGGCGACACTGACCGAAATCCTGCACCAGGGAGCTGTATCACCATCACTGGGGTCACAGCTGAGAAGATAAAGTTAGCCTAAGGGGCATCGTCCCTAAGGCGACACTTTGACGCAACTTCTGCGTCATGGAGCCGAATCATAATTACTGGAGCTGCATGAAGACGAAACTAAACTAAAAAGTTGCCTACAAGTTGAAACTGACTATGTATGTACCTACTTGGTTAATAAGTTTGAGTATGTGGCGGTTATAACTAAGCTGTTTTACTCATTATGTATACTGTACTTCCATTAGGAGTATGGTGAGAGATTCTGTAAAGAAAGGATGTTATTTTGCTGATGCTGGAAACAACAATTATTATTTCGGAAAAATACAATCTCACGCCTTCTATCCGCGATGGAGAAGGTAAAGGTATTTTATTTCTGGATATACTTACCCACTTTTCACGAGATATTCTTTGGACCCTTATTTATTTCGAAAATAAATAAAATATTAATATATATATATATAATTATATATATATATATATAAATATATTATAATTATATATATCGACGACGATGTTCGAAGACCTCCTAACTAACAAAAAGCTAATTTTACAGGAGGCGAAAAAAACGTTTTAATTCTTTTTGTTTCTATTTTATGAAAATGTGTTCTAAAGCAAGTTTTTATTAAATGGGGCTGCGAAATGGATTCTAGCATTGATTTTACATACAGACAAGTGGTTTCCAAGTTAGTGTTAGTTAGGAGTTATTAGTTTCACTAATGTCCATGTCCAACTTATTTTGATGAAGTTAAAAGGTATTACTTAATAAAAGTTTTAGGAAATAATTACGAAAATCTTTATTAGATGACCAATAAAATAAGTCTGTAACTCTCTACTAGTAATTGAAAACTTATTTCTATTACTAAGCCTCACAAAAATCACGTTAAATTACTTCATTCTTCTTCTAAAAAAACATGCACTCCGGGAGTGCCGGCAGAAGTGAAAACTTGATTATCGATTTCGGTGTTACAACACTACTCTCCAACCGTCTTACGGTTTTTCGATCAGCACACGTGACCTGACGCGAGTTTCACAGTTTTTACCCATCCCTCAAAAGTGCTCAACGCCGCTAAAGAAGTTTTCACTCCAAAAAAACTAACTAACTGGGACTACTAAATACAATTGGTAAATGAATCCTTTGACGCGAACTTACGCCTTAAAAGCGAGGAGAACTTGGTTGAAGCAGTGGAGATATTTAACACTACCGTCCAAAAAGCTGATTGGGAAGCTACACCAGTAAAGAATTCAAATAGCCCAAACACGGCGTTAAGAATCTCGCAGAAAGTGGAAGAAGTTATTGCACAGAAGCGCAAACTAAGGAAAGAATGGCACAAAACTAAATACTCGCCTCTGAAGACAAAGCTAAACTTCTTAAGGAAAAAACTATCGCTACTCCTGAACAAGAAAAATAACTCAAGTATTCAAAAATTACTTTCTACACTGGATCCTACTTCAACCACCGACTACTCACTGTGGAAAGCCACAAATTATTTGTAAAAACATGTTGTACCATCTTTCCCCTTGCGACAAAGTAATGGCGACCGGGCCAGAAGTGACGCCGAGAAGGCAGAAACATTTGCGGAGCGCTTGGCTAAGGTATTCACACCACATCCTTATGATGGACCTCTTGCACACATTGAATAATTCGGAAGTACTCTTTTCACCCTGTGCCAATCATCACCGGACCAAGGATGCTCAAAGATAAACAAAGGGTGAAGTAATGACTGCCATTACAAAGTCAAAGATAAGAAAGCCCCGGGTACGAGCTTTTAACTTTTAGCCAAACATAGGATTTTTATTTCTCACATATTTGTTTAATGCTGTAATCCGAATGGCATTCATTCCACCACAATGGAAATTGGCACAAGTTAAGATGATCCCAAAACCCGGGAAAGACCATTACGACCCAAAATCTTACAGACCAATTAGTCTCCTCCCTATAACTTCCAAACTTCTCGAAACTCTACTCTTGCAACAAATCCAAAATAAAGCACTGATTCCTGACCACCAGTTTGGTTTTAGGCATAAACATCGTACCATCGAACAGGTCCATAGACTGGTAAATAAAATACATCAATCATTCGAAGATAGATGCTACTGCTCTGCTGTGTTCCTCGACATCTCCCAAGCTTTCGATCGTGTCTGGCACGAACGTCTATTATATAAGCTCAAACATCTTCTCCCAAGCAGCCTGTTCTATATACTACGATCATATCTGCGAGACCGACAATTCCTGATAAAGTGTGGTGAGGAAATAACAAGCCTACAACCCATACATGCTGGAGTACAGAATCGGACCTTGTACACAGGGTAGTGTACTAGGTCCGATTCTGTATCTCCTGCACACATGCGATCAACCAATAGGTGAAAGTTCAACAACGGGAACCTTCGCGTACGACACGGCTATTCTAGCATGTCACAGCAACCCTTCAACCGCATCACAAATGCTACAAGGCGACCTGAATGAAATCTCGGGATGGTTAAAAAAATGGCGCATAAAGGCAAATGAAGCAAAATCTGTTCATGTAACATTCACGCTGAGGCGAGAAACTTGGCCATCTGTCACTCTTAATGATATCCAAGTCCCTCAATTGGACCATGTCAGTTATCTTGGGCTACATCTGGATCGTAGACTCACATGGAAACACGCGTTTGATGGTAGATAGGAGGTATTGGCAGCAAAATTAGTTCGGAAGTAACTTAGGAGATATTCGTTTTGGTAAGTTAGAATATATTAGCAGCAGCAGCAGGCTAACACGCTCAAAGCGTGATATTAGGAGGTATTCTCATTATGAATTTGTGGCGTTATTTATTACAAAATCACTTCGGAGTCTTTGCCAGTCGGTGCGAAATTGAACTCTAAGTACAGTGGCATAGATAACTCATTTTGGCCCCGGGTGTCAGTTAGGAGGTATTCGAACATCGTCGTCGATATATATTATATATATATATATATAATTATTTATATATATATATATATATATACATACCTACATACCTATATATATATATATAGGTATGTAGATGTCTAGAAGTCGAAACAAAATACTTATGTAATATTGCAAAATCCTTAAGTGCATTATTTCAAGGATTAACAGCTGCTGTGAAACAATACAGGCCCGGTGCTGGCTAATGTTTTAAAGACAGCGAAAGAAACTATCCTTGAGGCAAAGGACAAAGACAAGAAAGTTCTTGTTCGGTGATACCTAATTTATTTGAAAGTATAAAACCACAAATAAAATAAGCAAAAACAGCTAAGAAGTGCAACATCAGAGACCACAACAGATGATCTTCAAAGTAAGATTTATCAACAACAAACCCAAATCAGATACTTTAAACTGAAGGGGCCCGCCTCCACAGCCACAGCAGATGAGACTACAAGTTTAGTGGCAGCTGGTGGGCAAAGACCTCAGCAGCAGCAGACAAATACACAAAAATCATCGCTAAAGGTCAATTTATCACTGTGGAGGACTTTAACTATTAATTATAACTGGAGGAAAACACTCAGGATAAAGTGAATCTTTCTTACATTTCGGGATACAGCATTTCTTTAGGAAAGCCTCCGAAACAATGACTAAATATAGGTATATAATCAATCAGGTAATTCATACAATAACCAGATGCATACCTACCTACAGAGATCTTGAGACTCTTAGAATGTGAAGGTATCTCACGTAGTGGCCCACATTCTAATCAATTTATTTCTAAGGTATTTCTAGTACATAGCAAAACCAAATAACTTTTTCAAAGTCATAATTAACCTCAAAAAATTGAAAAAATAAATAAATACATACAAAACCATTTCAAGTTGGAAGATGTAAGATCTATCATTAGTTTAATGAATCCAGTGATGTCCAGCATTTATTTAAAGGTTACATATTTCTTAATAGGTAACTACTTATTCATGAAGATGACATACAATAAAATCTTAGATCTGTTTTTTGGGATGGTTTGTATTATATAAATTAATGTTCACCCATTGGGCCTGAACACAGTACCATATCTGTTAATCAAGTTAATAACACAAGCAAGATTTGCAAATTTTTAGGATTCGATTTTTTACGTTCCAGTAATACTTCTTTGTTCCAAAGCTTCATAAAACTTTATTCAGAAAATATTCAACACAAACTTAGAGTAATTAGATAGCTCAAAACAATACTAGCTGATTGAGGGATTTATACGTATTTATGTAGGCTGCAACACTTGCTACCCAAAATGTAGGCCTTTAAGAAAAAGGCTCTATAATAGACCCAATAGCTAAAAGAAAGATGATTTGCTTAATTCGTAAGGTTTCATTTGGTTGTAGAGATATCTCTAGGTTGTTTACACCTTTTCATAGTTATCTTACATCTATTTACCCGACTGCGCAGCATACTTTTAATGTGTTTATTTTATTATTATTGTAGTACATACAGTGTAAGAGTTACTGATTATTTATTATTCTTTAAGATACCTGTTATCTATCCAAAACCTAGCAAGTACCTTCCTACTATATGGAAATAAAAAATATATTTACTTAGACAGGGAAGTATAATTTAGTAATATTATACTTTTTATTGTTTTATAAATAAAACAGCTTTGAACATCTATCTATAAGTAAATTTAGAACTCGGTTCGGACACGAAGGTAGAAATATAATTGATGGTCAAACGAACTTACCTTAAGTGAAGTTCGACCCATAATTATATGAGGCCTTCGTGTCCGAACCGAGTCCAGCCCTCCCAACCCTGGATCCAAAGTTTGGATCTACCCATAAAATATTAAACTTTGAACTTAAATGACATATGGCGGACTTTGACGGAAACGGGTGACATATGTGTTGCCAGACTGAAAAATGCTTTTATTTTTTAAAATAATACTAAGCTTTGAAATCCGTGTGAATGACGATCACTAGAGACACATATATCTATAAGTAAATTTAGAACTCGGTTCGGACACGAAGGCCTCATATAATTATGGGTCGAACTTCACTTAAGGTAGCTAATTACATACCATACGTCTTCCAGGTATTTAAGGTCAAGAGTGAATTGGGGGGACTACAAGCGATTGCGAATGCCTCGTGGTCCCCCCAGGGGAACATTACAGGGGGACCACGAGTCCGGAGCGGTAAGTTCGTTTGACCATCAATTTTACAACGCTCCGCTTAGGGGTGTCCACTTAGAAAGTACATCGATGTTTTTTTTCGATGCAATACATCGAGACTGTACATCGATGTTTTCGGATATATCGGATAGAAACATCGATGTTTTTTCAACATCGAGTATTTTTACCTGTTACTAACAAAAAAAAATACTTTTCATGCAAACCCGCGTTGATTCAGTTGTTGTTAATTAAAAAAATAAAGCAATGAGAGAACATTCTTTGTTTTTATTAGAAAAAGTACAAACAAAATACAATACATATAATACAATACACTGTTTATTTATCTTCTTGGTTGTCGACAGTAAAATGATAGTAACTTTTACCAAAGACTTGATTGTGACTTCTTGAGGCAATACAAAAATGTCCATTCCACGCAAAGAGATTAAAATATAATAGGACATAGAGGGGGCATTGGGAATATTTTCATACAAAACGTTTAAGCATCCTTGAGGCAAAGGACAAAGACAAGAAAGTTCTTGTTCGGTGATACCTAATTTATTTGAAAGTATAAAACCACAAATAAAATAAGCAAAAACAGCTAAGAAGTGCAACATCAGAGACCACAACAGATGATCTTCAAAGTAAGATTTATCAACAACAAACCCAAATCAGATACTTTAAACTGAAGGGGCCCGCCTCCACAGCCACAGCAGATGAGACTACAAGTTTAGTGGCAGCTGGTGGGCAAAGACCTCAGCAGCAGCAGACAAATACACAAAAATCATCGCTAAAGGTCAATTTATCACTGTGGAGGACTTTAACTATTAATTATAACTGGAGGAAAACACTCAGGATAAAGTGAATCTTTCTTACATTTCGGGATACAGCATTTCTTTAGGAAAGCCTCCGAAACAATGACTAAATATAGGTATATAATCAATCAGGTAATTCATACAATAACCAGATGCATACCTACCTACAGAGATCTTGAGACTCTTAGAATGTGAAGGTATCTCACGTAGTGGCCCACATTCTAATCAATTTATTTCTAAGGTATTTCTAGTACATAGCAAAACCAAATAACTTTTTCAAAGTCATAATTAACCTCAAAAAATTGAAAAAATAAATAAATACATACAAAACCATTTCAAGTTGGAAGATGTAAGATCTATCATTAGTTTAATGAATCCAGTGATGTCCAGCATTTATTTAAAGGTTACATATTTCTTAATAGGTAACTACTTATTCATGAAGATGACATACAATAAAATCTTAGATCTGTTTTTTGGGATGGTTTGTATTATATAAATTAATGTTCACCCATTGGGCCTGAACACAGTACCATATCTGTTAATCAAGTTAATAACACAAGCAAGATTTGCAAATTTTTAGGATTCGATTTTTTACGTTCCAGTAATACTTCTTTGTTCCAAAGCTTCATAAAACTTTATTCAGAAAATATTCAACACAAACTTAGAGTAATTAGATAGCTCAAAACAATACTAGCTGATTGAGGGATTTATACGTATTTATGTAGGCTGCAACACTTGCTACCCAAAATGTAGGCCTTTAAGAAAAAGGCTCTATAATAGACCCAATAGCTAAAAGAAAGATGATTTGCTTAATTCGTAAGGTTTCATTTGGTTGTAGAGATATCTCTAGGTTGTTTACACCTTTTCATAGTTATCTTACATCTATTTACCCGACTGCGCAGCATACTTTTAATGTGTTTATTTTATTATTATTGTAGTACATACAGTGTAAGAGTTACTGATTATTTATTATTCTTTAAGATACCTGTTATCTATCCAAAACCTAGCAAGTACCTTCCTACTATATGGAAATAAAAAATATATTTACTTAGACAGGGAAGTATAATTTAGTAATATTATACTTTTTATTGTTTTATAAATAAAACAGCTTTGAACATCTATCTATAAGTAAATTTAGAACTCGGTTCGGACACGAAGGTAGAAATATAATTGATGGTCAAACGAACTTACCTTAAGTGAAGTTCGACCCATAATTATATGAGGCCTTCGTGTCCGAACCGAGTCCAGCCCTCCCAACCCTGGATCCAAAGTTTGGATCTACCCATAAAATATTAAACTTTGAACTTAAATGACATATGGCGGACTTTGACGGAAACGGGTGACATATGTGTTGCCAGACTGAAAAATGCTTTTATTTTTTAAAATAATACTAAGCTTTGAAATCCGTGTGAATGACGATCACTAGAGACACATATATCTATAAGTAAATTTAGAACTCGGTTCGGACACGAAGGCCTCATATAATTATGGGTCGAACTTCACTTAAGGTAGCTAATTACATACCATACGTCTTCCAGGTATTTAAGGTCAAGAGTGAATTGGGGGGACTACAAGCGATTGCGAATGCCTCGTGGTCCCCCCAGGGGAACATTACAGGGGGACCACGAGTCCGGAGCGGTAAGTTCGTTTGACCATCAATTTTACAACGCTCCGCTTAGGGGTGTCCACTTAGAAAGTACATCGATGTTTTTTTTCGATGCAATACATCGAGACTGTACATCGATGTTTTCGGATATATCGGATAGAAACATCGATGTTTTTTCAACATCGAGTATTTTTACCTGTTACTAACAAAAAAAAATACTTTTCATGCAAACCCGCGTTGATTCAGTTGTTGTTAATTAAAAAAATAAAGCAATGAGAGAACATTCTTTGTTTTTATTAGAAAAAGTACAAACAAAATACAATACATATAATACAATACACTGTTTATTTATCTTCTTGGTTGTCGACAGTAAAATGATAGTAACTTTTACCAAAGACTTGATTGTGACTTCTTGAGGCAATACAAAAATGTCCATTCCACGCAAAGAGATTAAAATATAATAGGACATAGAGGGGGCATTGGGAATATTTTCATACAAAACGTTTAAGCATGTTTGAAGCTCAAGCGTCATGTCAGTTAGTATGAACGCGAGCTGTCATTCAGTCGAAATTGTACTAAACTTATTCCACTTGGAATAACTTTTCGGCTTCAAATTTTCCTTTCTTTGTCCCCTCTATGCCCTATGATATTTTAATCTCTTTGATTCCACGCATTTTATCGAATTTCCCTTATTCGATGTTTTATGAAAATACATCGATACATCGACTAAATCAATACCTTTTCAAAACATCGGATTGATTCGATGTATCGTATTGTAAACATCGAGTGAATTCGATGCATCGATGTATATCGAATATCCCTGCCTCCGCTTAGTAGCAAGCAGTGGTGCCAAGTTAGGCGAATTTTCGCCTTTTAGGCTACCTCGAAGGGTGCCGGGGCGACCGAAAATTACGATTGGCGACCGGTCGCCATTTAGGCTATTTGAAACAACAAAGTAGGCGACTTCTAGGCGACATTTATTTTGTAAGCTGAAATAATCTGGTCTCGTACGAATCGTAGGTAATAAAAATGCGTGTAATGTAATTTCTTTCTTTCTTTCTGTAATGAAACGCGTGTTCCTAAATGTAGAGTTCAGAGCAGAGGCGACAAAACACGACAAGAAATGTACGCGTGTGAAAGAGATGCAAAGATCAATGGGTAGTGTACACACTCACTGAATCGTGTAGTAATAGTGTATTTTAAATGTTTATTAAGGCATTGGCAAATTGGCCATCAGCCGAAATATGACTGGAATTCACAGATTTGGTCTTGGTACAGAGTCTTGATAGGTGCTCAAAAATACATATAAGTACTTTCTTTATAAGTTATTACTCTTCATAAATCTTTGTGGTAAACTACAGAAAAAATAGTAGTGCACTATTACTGTAGATTGAATTTGAAGAGAATTTTCATTGCGCATTTTCACAGAATCTTGCCAAAATATGAAAAAAAAAGTTGATAACTTTCGCGCCTTTGATTCCGTTGTACAGTTGAGTGAGTTGAATGCGTGAGAGAACCAATTTTTGTAACCCGAATGAAAATTGAAAATGGGAAAGCATGGAAAATATGTCAAACACTACAGGGATGAGTGGGAATAGTTGACATGAGAATAGTCATCATAGTTGGAATCAGAATAGTTCACATGACATTTAGCAGTCTGTTAGGTCATTTTGGTTTACCTTTCGGAAAACGGGTATAAGTTGTCTCTATATAGGTAATACTTGTTTCGATAAAATAATTCAAACATAATTGTTTTTTTTCCACGTTATAATAACATGGATCTTAATTTTTTCCTGCTATATAAATATTAAGGTTAATTTAGTTAAAAAAATTATAAGACGTTTTCACGTCAAACAGCCTTTTTAGGCTACTTCAATGTGAAATAGGGTAATTTAGGCTAATTTATCCCAAAAAATTGGGCGAATTTAGGCTACTTGATTCCGTATTTTTGGCGACTTGGACCGGGCTAGACTTGGCAACACTGGTAGCAAGTCGCCAGCGGTGATAGTAGCTCAGTGGCTATACTATACTCTTTGCTAAGGAGCACTAAGGAGCTTGCGCAGTATTTTGTTTGGTTTTCATCCGCGCATTATGTTAATAGTGTTTGGGACTTTTCGCCAAAGGGCCAAAAACTGGTTGCAACCTGATTTTTTTAAAATTACTTTATTAAATGTGAAATTTCTGCTACGATACCAATTAATGCCTTATTAACTTACTTTTTATAAGATTGTCTTTCAAACAACTCATTTAAATTAGAAGTAATACTGGACTGAAACAAAAAAATCGGGGTGTAACGTGTGCTGCATTTCTACTTTTAAAACTTTGACTCGGTGTACAAAAAAATTACTAGCAAATTTACACTTACTTATGATTTTATACATTAGAATATAGTTTTAGCAGTACAAATAGAAAATAAATTTGTAGGTGCCTCATAAACATGTTATTTACAACGTTACAACTTCTGATAGCAATTTTTGTCCTTACCGGTTTTCGTAACAAAATGTTAAAGCATATAAGTAAACTATGCACCGCACACATACAAGCGCATCACTGTGCATAGGCAAGCTCGTCATTCGTCCGTTGAGCGTAGAAATGTTAGATAGCGCGCCTTTGTTTTTGCTGTACAAGCGTTCCTTCTAAAAATTTGAAAATCTGTCCACACCGGCACCACATCCAGATTTAAGGTAAATACTATTTATATATGTCTGAGTCCTAGATATATTATAAAAACAGCTTTTTTGTGCGTAATACGTCTAAAAAACCGGTGTAATATTGAAAAGTTTTAGAATGAAGTCACAAAAACCGTTGAATGTCCTTACCACGACTGTCCTCGCCGGGTCCTGTTAAGTAGAGCGGTAAGGACAGTTTTAGGATGGTAATGACATTTCATTTTTTTATAGAAAGAATTATCCCAGTCATATTAGGTAAAAAAAGGGGTCAACCTCGGAATGAAAGAAAATAAGCTGTAAATTGGTACAAAACTTTGTTTTGTCGTCCTAAATATTATCTCAAAAGTGACAAATGCTATCGTGTTCGCGTCTTAAGATATTGAAGGTCAAAGGTAATAAAAATCGGTTTTTCGTTAATATATCGGTTCTTATTGCTTAAATGAGATTTGCAACTATTATAAAAGTTGTAAAGTATAAAATTTCAAACAAAAGTTGTAAAAAATTTTATACTCTACAACTTTTATAATAAGTGTAAATCTCATTTAAGCAATAGAAACAAAGATATTTGCGAAAAACCAATTTTCACCCCTAATATGACTGGGCTATAAAGGATAGCAAGTTATAATACGAATATTTAAGTACTAAATGAAAGTTATTTTTTTATTTATTTTAATGGTATCATTTAAAACTAAAAACCAAAGAATTATTGTTTGTTATTTAGAACATAAATATACTTAATCATTAAATGTTATAAAAAACTATTAGCATTTGAAGCAAGAGTGTTTTTGTTTTGTATCTTTTCTTTACATTTTGGAGAAAATACGTTTTAGTTGATTCAAGTAAAAGTCTTTTATTATTTCTTATTTCAAAAGAATGTTCAAATTATATTATTTGTTTTTGACTGTTGTATAAAATAAAATGCTTACCTAAGTTACGACAGATTTACACTTTGGCGAAAAGTTATTTGTTTTTTTTTTAAATGTTTTTTAAAAAGTTTTGTTATTTTAAATTTGACTGTAACCTAATCATATAAATTGTGGAGAGTTTATATGTTTTTAGTTATTTACATAAATCGTTAGTATAAAGACTGATTCTATATCACTATACAATGTGACTGGAAAATCAAGGGAATTCTTCAAGGGGGTAAATAAAAAGCCGATACCTTTAGTATTTGTATAAAAAAACACCACCTTAATGTATGCGGAATGTTGATGGCTACCAAAATTTTACTAATTTTATTTTCGAATGTTCTTAAAATGTATATGTAGTATGTATTCAGACTAGCCCAACTCATACAACTCGTCGTTATCCGTAGCTATTATCCGTGGATACAAACCCTTCAAAACATCTTCCGAGTTTTTAAAAGTTGTCATTACCGGCAATGATGTTAAATATAAAAAGAGGTAGATTTCGTACTACAGCGCGATAACTGAGGCCGATAAATGTTGCTAATTAGCGCAATACTGTTTAGTCGCGTTATAGCAGCGCATGAGTAAGCGCGTGCCGAATGTGCCTATCATAACTACTCGCGATATTCTCAAAATGCCGCATTGTGTACTGCGAAAATGCAAAAACTATGGTATAAAAATAAAAAAGGACCAAGGAGTTACATACCACGCGTAAATACATAAAAATGTCGTGATATTTTAATATTTTATCAAAATTACATCATATTATTAAATATTTGAAATTATGGTTGAAAAGGGATAGCGAAAATGGACGGCAACTGCAGTGCGATAAGGCCAGATAGCGAGCACGTCCGCCATTCATAGATTATTCAATCAGAAGCGAAGTCGTTGGCACAATTTACAACATCATGTACTTAGTTATAGCCTTACGGTTAAAGAGCCTGCTTTAAGGCTGATTCATGTATGTTATATTAAAAATTAAAACATATGATGTAAATGAATTTCTTAACATATAATTAATTTTATTTAAGGTTTTTATAATTGTATATTATGTATTATTGTGACTAATTTCCTACACAGTGTTTATTGTTTGTGGAATAAATATAATTGAAATTGAAACCAGTGTAACATGAATCAGCTTTTACATGATTAAAATCAGTGAGGCTCGGGTTCGAATCTTGGTATGTACCAATGAGTTTTTGAAAACTTACATACATATTTATCACTAGCACTCGACAGTGAAGGAAAACATCGTGAGGAAACCCGCAGGTCCCAGAATTAATTCTGAGACATGTGTAAAACACACCGAGTTTTTGGAAAGAAGTTCCTTAACGCGCGTTGTGAAAAAATTAAGACCAAAAGTTGTAACGACACTTTTTATAACGACACATTTTGCTATAGTTGTAAGCCGTGCGGCGTGCGCGTTTCTCTCTCTCTCTCTCTCAGAAAGATAGTGACACCCGGATGGAACTTCGTTGATGGTGATGATGATGATGGTGATGATGAGATGATGGTGTTTATGAAATGATGATGATGCTGATGAGATGATGATGATGTCATGATGATTATGTGCTGCTTCTGATGATGATGATGGTTGATTGTGATGCGATGATGATGATGATGAGATAAGATGGTGATGACGAGATGATTATGATGAGATGATGATGATGGTGAGATGATGATGAGACGATGATGATGATATGACGATGATAAGATGATGATGAGGTGATGGTGTTGATGATGATGATGCTGATGATGAGATAATGATGATGAGATGAGATGATGATGATGACCGAAATTCGTTCCATCCGGGTGTCCCTTGACACCTCTCAAATTTTTTTTTACACATTTTTTGGTTATATTTTTAATAATTTTACGAATATAATCGTGTCATATTATGTAAGTATTATAACTAGCAGCCACTATTATGTTTTAATGTTATCCAGATTTTCAAGTGACGAGCTTATGCGACATAAATGGATCAGCAATAGTCAGCATAGTACAGGCGGAAAGAAGTGAATATGATTGGTAACCTACAAAAAGCCAAACATACCAAAGAAAGAAAGAAAGTTGGTGATTGTAAGCCAATAACTTGTTTTATTTAATGTCCCTACTGTTTGCATTTTTCACCTAGTCTATGTTGCGTTGACGTATTTTAAACGCAACTCTTGACAGATACTGTCTCTTTCTATATCATTCGTTCCGTATCATCTTTCGCCGTCATTGATGTATCCTATAAATACGCTAAGAGGTAAGTATGTACATGTCGTAGTCACTCGTAGCGGAACAATTATTTAAACCAGCGTCGTATGACTATACGCCATCTTGGTATTTAACATCATTGATTACCGGTCCAAAAATGTCCTTACCAAAACTTTACTGCCAAATATCTCGTAAATTAAGATACAGATTCGGTGCAATCCAACATATTTATAATGTTCAAATGATCCTTTATGCACTTTGACTCTTTTTACTTCTAATTTTGAACTTTTTTTCTCGTTCTCCCAAAACAGTGAAGTTGGCGAAAATGCCCGTTTATATTCGATTAATAAAATGGATGAACCATTCAAAAAAAGGGCAATTGGATTATCTGCCTAAAACAGATGCACTAATAGTTACCCATTTTATCAACAAAATTTGTGATTTCGTTGCCGCCGAAATGCGAGAAAAAAATGCAAAGTTAATTTTTCTTGCTGTTTAGAAAATAATTTATTTGTTCTAAATTTTTTTCAACCGACTTCAAATATGAGGAGTAGGGTTCATTCCCGGGAATTCTCGAGCCGAGAATTCCCGGGAAATCGTTGGGCTTTGTTCCCGGGAAATCAAGCTCGAGAAAAGTCGAGAACTCGAGAAATCATGTACCCATATAGAAATTAAATCGTCGTTTGTTGTGTTGCGTGGCGACGCGGGCCAAAGCGCAGCGGCAAACTTTGATCTCGCTGCAAGCGCTCTGGCGTCATTTTTACACGTGTTTCGACTCTAGCCAAGTATAGTTTACGTAGTTAGTGTTTCACAGATTACGTGATAAATTGAAATCAAACAGGTAAGTCTTTTCACTTTTATTGACATATATCACAGCTTTATTATTCATATTATTTTTGTCAATAATATAATTTATAATATGATCTTAAATTTTACTAGGTAGGTACGAGTCTATCTGTTCTTTTCTACTATTTTTTAGTCAAACTTCAATACATATATTTTTTTGTTTTATAGAAGCAATTTTTGTTTACAAGTTTTAAGTTGATTTTTTTTAAATAACCAGGCAAAAATAGAGCTGTGATTGTAATTTAATTTTAAGTTATGATATTAACGTTTTATTTCATGTAGATTTTTTGTTTACTTTAAACTACTTTTGTTTATAAGTTCTAAATAACCAGCCAAAAATAGTGCTTTCATTATAGTTATGACTGTTATGAGTCTGAATAATATTATTTCTGTATATAAAAAAAAATTAATTAGCTTATTCATAAAATTAATGTTTTTAAATATAAATACGCACTTTTAAATAATTATTTGTTTGTTCCCCTTGCGGTGGAGACGTCTGGGTGTTGGCGCTCGGAGGCGAAGACGTTTTTATCGGAGCTTGGGAGGCGGTTGCGAGAGGCAGGACTCGACCCTCGCTCTGGGTCATTCCTGATGCAGAAGTTGTCCATCGCGATTCAACGCGGTAACGCGGCGAGTGTGATGGGCACCTTTGCATTGGGGAGGGCAGGGGGGAGACTTCCGATTTAGGTTTAAGTTTAGTTTAGTTTTAAGTCTTCTGTTGCTTTATTATGTATTTTTATTTGTAATTTTAATTATCAAAAAAAGTTTTATAATTAATTTGATACTTTTATTTGAGAGGAAAACCACTGAATTTATTGAAGTCATTGGAACCAAATAACGTGAGAAAACTTAAGTAAACGTAAATTTCTCGACAACCCGAGAAGCCCCAAGAAATTAGCCTCGAGAATTCTCGAGACCCGAGAAATTGAAAAGCTCGAGAAATCATGAACCCTAATGAGGAGGTTATCAATTCGACTTTTTTGTTTTTTTTTTATGTTGCTACCTCAGAACATTCGACAGGGTGAACCAATTTGAATGATTCGTTTTTTATTTGAAAGCCTGGTGGCCAGATTGGTCCCATTTCAATTTCTGACTGTATTTTTAGTATTATTCGCTAAAGTTGGTTTTTTACTCTTGAAAAACAAAATACCCAACTAATGTAATATTGTAACTCAAATAGGCAGAAGTACCAAACCTTTTTAGTTTTACGTTATAGACAACAAATATGTATTAAAGTTTTATATCAATGGGTACGTAAGTACATACCTATGTGTATATAGGTACCTCTTCTTAGTAAATTTTACTAAATGCATACATTGATTTATTGCAAATGTAGTGAGTTAAACAGATGTACTAAATATTTTTTAAATTATATTATTTGTCTTATTGATAAAATACGTAAGGCCGTTTTATTTATTTTTATTTGTAACTAAGAGCAATGATAGCCTTACGGTTAAAGAACCTGCTTCCCTTCCCATGATGATACACAGTCAGGCTCGGGTTAAAATCTTGGCATGTATCAATGAGTTTTTCAAAAACTTACGTAGGTGGGTCGTTCTCTCATTTCGTCCGGATTTGGTCTTTTTAAGAGAATAATTTTTTTTAAAAGCTATTTAGTTGATTGAGATATTGCAGATGTGTATAAGCATCTTGTATATTATTTAATGAAAGGCACCTACGTAATGCTTTTATTTCAAAAGAAAAAAGGAGGAATGTAATGAAGGCATAGATGGAAATGAAAAATGAAGGGATGGTAATGAACTATGCATAGAAAGAAATGAAATTTGACTGGGTGGAAAAAAAACAAGTTGGTGTATTTAAAAAAATAATAATTAAAAATCATTTTTTCCCAATTAACACCTTGCCCAAACTCCAGTCTTAATCCCCAGTCTCGTTTTTTATCCAGAACTAGAACATAAAGCAATAATAAATCTTTAAAAAACATGTCTTCTTGAAAATAATTAAAAAATAATGTGTTACACAAACAAAAATGTTTTAAACATGTTTAAAACATTTAAAATTTAAATGTTTTGAACAAGTCTAATAAAATGGTATAAAATGAAAAATAATATTACCAAGAAGCTAATTATATTATCACATAATTATTATTATAAATTATTATTATAAAGAAGTAGGAATTTGCGATATCAATTTTAGTGCCTACATATAGGCTACATACTAACTGTTTTTTAAAGAACTATAAAGCAATAACATGAAATCTTGAATGTCTTGACTAGCTTAAATTAATTAAGTATTTGAATGGAATGTCTTCTTTGACCTAAATTATTTAATAATAATGCGTTGTAAAAATAAAAATATTTTAAAAATTTGAAGAAGTCTTATAAAATCTTATAAAAGTAAAAAATACGTAATCTTACCAGGCAGCTCATGGTACTTAAATTGCCAACCAAACAAGCCACAGCGAACTTTTCTTACCAATATCATAGTGTATTATTTGATGTTAGTGCACGTTTTAATAATTTTCCCGATATAGAATTGCGAAGTTTTTTTTAGTTTGTATTCTACTACAACCCACATATCAACGTTGTATTTTAAATCGTATCAATTACCTATAGTTGATAACTGCTGGTCAAACTCAGGGTCATTAATATTGGCAAAAGTTTCTCAAATTCGGTTTGATGGATAGAGCTAAATCCAGTTGAATGATAACGAGCTGAAAATCTTTGATAACTATAGAGTATCCTTGATATAATATTCAGATTTCCAGAGCCTTGCGTTGAATTAAAAATATTTTCTTCATGGGTAGTCTTATTTAAAGTGGGTTTAGCAATTATGTTTCTTAAATTGTTGAATAAAGTCGGGGTGTCAATTTGCGGTGGTGTTATAACAGTTCAAACATGATCTTCAATGTCGTACTTAGTCTGAAAACTCTCAATGTTACTCGTAAGTCCAAAGTTATCTTGGCCACCATAACGGTTGACGTTTTATTCGTGCGATTCTACATTTTCCACTGTCTATATGTTGCATCTCTACAAATAACCTTGACTACATTAAAATGATGCAGATAGTAACAATAAATCAAACTAGGTACCAAAAAACAGTGCAACTAATCACATTTATAGTAAAATAATTAGGTATAAATCATTTCCTTCCAAATTTATTCATTTCCCTTCCTGAAAATATTGGAAGGAACGGATGGAAATGCATAGGAGTGGAATGAATTATTTGTATTTAATTTCAAATTACAACGGCTTCTTTTGTGCTTCAAGTTCATCAAGCGAAACGAATGAAGATCCACCCAAATGTTAATAAATAACGTGAGAGAGAAATTATTTACATTAGAGAATACCGAAATACTACTAGGATAATAATGAGTACTTACCCGTGACAAAATCGGTTTTTAGCGGAGAGAACTCAAATATTTTGCAAACCACGTGTGCGAGACCTTCCCCGGTGAGATGCTTCGGTAGCTTGAGATGGGAATGACGAGCGGGTATCATTGTTTCTCGCGAATTATGGACGCATTCACGTTCAAATGTATTTCAATTCTCGCGGTAGGAAATGAAGTAATTCATTTGACAAAATAAAAAAACACGTTCTCTCTATGATAATGTAACTCTGGTTTATGTTGCTATATACTAAATTAATATTAATTTAGTGTTTTTCTGAGAATCAATAAAACATGGTAGGATAATTTGCAAAAAATAGTATTTTTGTAATCATTAACCTAATGAAGCGCTGTTATACGTGGGTAGGAAATGAAATTCGAGTATGTTTTTATTTTTTATTTAATAGATCATTCGATTTACCTAAATTATAATATATTATGCTCCTTTTGCGTAAGTTTTAGAGAAATCTTTAGAAAATAGCCACTTGTAAAATAAGTTAATTTAAGCATTGAATTTGGGCGCTGACACGAAATCCGGACGAAATGAGAGAACGACCCAGGTACATATTTATCACTAGCTTGTTGGTGAAGGAAAACATCGTGAGGAATCCCGCAGGACCCAAAATAAATTCAGAGACATGTGTAAACAGACCCGGCGATGGGCTCACCACCTATCACGTTTAGGGGTTCAAAGAATATCTGGTGAAGAGTGGGTATATCTAGAAATGGAATACCTCTTCCTACCGCCTCGGGGATATAAGGCGTGAGTTTATTTTTTATTTTTAACTTATTCCAGAACGGCAAGAGACAGCAACAACAATGAACTATACTTTTATCTCCAAATTGATGTAACCTCTTCATAGCTTTTATCCATTTCTTTCGTATTTTTAAATCCTTTTGGAACCATAAAAACAATTTGTAAGGCGCATTGGTTGTTGTATTTGTAAATTTCGGCACAACACACGATTTCCTAGTATTTGGATTGGACATTTTTGAAAGTATTTATAATTTCTAATGAAACGTAAGACGGCACCGTGCTGAGAGCGCGAGCGGTCTGAGCTCCGCTAGGAGTAAAAGCTGTGAGTAAAAGTGTTCTGTGGGTCTGAGCGAGTGTTGTGAGATGACGTCACACCGGCACAAGCATCGAGTACGAGTCCGCGTCGCACGTTTACTTCTATCAACTAATTGACGTATCGAAATAATTCTTTCACTTGTATTTTTTATTTTTGACAGAGAATACGGAGAGCTAATATTCAAAATTTTTTAACATTCCTCATTCTATCACAGAGTACATTACATAGAGTAACATAAATAAACGGAAGAACCTTGTAACATTATTTTTGGTCCTCACGTTTGGCACTTGCCGCAAAGTCCAAATCTCTACAAGCGTTTTTTGTTTTGTAAAATTTTCATTTTGATGTGTGTTTTGGGTTTTGGTCCATAATTAATAGTGTCTTATGTGGCAAATGTCTTTGATAATGTACAGTTAATAGGAAACTCTTGTTTTTGAGTTACCTCAAGAAGCAGCTTCAATGTTTAGTAAAAGTACACTATAATTGTACTGTCGATCACAAAATGACATTTCAAAATTTTTGGTTAAAACTTATTGTATTTTTGTGAATAAACTCTGAAGCAAGCTAAAAATCTTTAATATCGTATCGTGTTTAGTGCTGATGGCCACAGACCAGTCTGATGGCTAAACTGCCAATGCCAAAAAACTTTTATTACACAATGACAGCTTGCTGCTTGACACTAGGCACAGACCAGTGTGGATGGCCAAGCCCATGTCGCGCGGTGTTCCACAGGGGTCGGTCCTAGGACCACTCTTGTGGAACATTGGCTACGACTGGGTTCTCCGGGGTACGATGCTGTGCGGGGTCAGCGTGACCTGCTATGCAGACGACACGCTGGTTACCGCGCAGGGTCGTGACTTCCACGATGCGGCCATCCGCGCCACCGCAGGTGTCGCGCAGGTGGTTCAGCGGATCCGTCGGCTGGGCCTGGAAGTGGCACTTCCGAAATCGGAGGCGCTGTGCTTCCACGGGCCAAGGAGGAGGCCGCCTGCTGGTGCTCATATTATGGTGGGCGGGGTCAGGATAGATGTCGGGTCTGCGCTGAGGTACCTAGGTGTAGTCCTTGACCCACGTCTAACGTTCCGCGGGCACTTCGAGCGGCTGGTGCCGCGACTAATGGCGGTGAGCGCGGCGCTGAGCCGTCTCCTGCCTAACATTGGGGGGCCGAACGCCACATGTAGGCGCCTCTACGCCTTGGTTGTGCGCTCGATGGCCCTTTATGGGGCTCCCGTCTGGGTGGACGCCCTCGGATCCCTCACTCGGGCTCTTCTACGGCGGCCGCAGCGTGCCATGGCAATCAGGGTGGCGCGCGGCTATCGCACCGTCTCCTTCGAGGCGGCGTGTGTGCTGGCCGGTGACCTGCCCTGGGAGTTTGACGCGCAGGTGCTCGCTGACGTGTACCGTCGCGTTGCCGAGCATCGCGCTGCCGGGGAGGATAGGCTGCCGATGGAGGGGGTTTTGCGGTGGCGCCGGCGCGGCCGCAGAATTGCTCTCCGTCGTTGGCGGGAAAGCCTGGAGGTACCCAGTGCTGGCCGGGACACCGTGGAAGCGGTGCGCCCGGTTCTCAAGTGCTGGGTCAGGAGGGGGCACGGGGTGCTGTCTTTCCGCCTCACACAACTCCTCTCGGGGCACGGTTGCTTCGGAAGGTACTTGTGTGGGGTGGCAAGAAGGGAGCCCACGCCCGAATGCCACCACTGTGGATGCGTGGAGGACACCGCGCGCCACACGCTGGAGGCATGTCCGGCGTGGACAGAGGAGCGTGCGGCCTTGGTCGCGGAGGTGGGCGGGGACCTCTCGCTTCCGACCTTGGTTAGAGCCATGGTCGGAAGCGAGAGAGTCTGGGAGGCGTGCGAGTCGTTTGCAGAGGCAGTGCTCCGACAGAAGGAAGAGGCGGAACGGCAGCGTGAACTGGACCCGGACGCGCACCCATTACGTCGCGCGAGGCCGGGACGCCGGCGCCGCCGCTAGGAGACTGAGTTAGGTTACTTGAGGCGTCAGGCGCGGGGAACGCCTGACGCGCCAATTGGGGTGGGTAGCGCCGTGTCTCCTGTTCCGGCACGGCGCAGAGAGGGGGATATAGGGCTGATTGACTGCCTGTCCCGCCGACTTCCGTTGACGGGACGAGTGGTTAATCAAGCCGAAGGAGGGGTTGGCGGATCGATTGCCGTGCTTGCTGACTAACAGGCCCGGCAATCGATCATGCTCAAAAGTAGGAGTAGGAGGGGTAGCAAGCGTGGCGGGGGATAACCCGCGCCTGCTGCCCCGATAGGGGGAGAGCATAGCCGGCCGAGTCACGGAAGAAACTGTTTCCCGGGACTCGGACTTAGGGCGAGAGGAGGAACAGCATGGGGGGTTTTTAGTCAGTGCAAGCCTGACATAACCTGGTTGTCGTCCCCGCTACCACCAGGTATGCGTAAGGCATTTTCCCCGCATGCGAAAGAAAAAAAAAAAAAAAAAAAAGGCACAGACCAGTAGGCTTAGCACGCTAATTATTTTCCCGCTCTCACCTGTCACCTTAGCCACAAAACAGTATTATGATGACGTCACATAGATGTATCTCCTCTGTGTGACGTCATCTTAATACTGTCACCTTAGCCACAAAACAGTATTATGATGACGTCACATAGATGTATCTCCTCTGTGTGACGTCATCTTAATACTGTTTTGTGGCTAAGGTGACAGGTGAGAGCGGGAAAATAATTAGCGTGCTAAGCCTACAGTAACTAGACACTAGGGATGTAAGATGAAAGGAAAATAATCGATTAAATAAAAATCGATTTTTCTTTCTTCAAAATTAATCGATTTTCAGTTCGGGAAAAATGTCCCTTGTTTAATATAATAATATACTATAAATTTGGAGTAAAACAACGTGGAAGTTATCATTAAAAAAATCATTTTCAACCCTTAAATCAGCTGCTAAATGCTGTTGAACTCTCTTTTAAGTGACTAAACATGGTACAGATAAGACATCGTGTTTTTACCTACGAAAAACTAGACAGAGCCTACACTATGAGTACTAAATAACTAATAGACATACTTAAATAATTATTGAAAACCCAGTCACGAAGCCAACAGACATGTTCATTCACACAACTGTAGGCCAACATATGTTGTTGTTGTGTTGTTGTTGAATCGAACCCGCGAGCTCCGGTTCTGAAGGTCACTACCAAACCAACTGAGCCAACAGGCCCGATAATACTCCATCATTTTTTTTTCCCATCGTTTAAAAGAAAACCTACTAATTTACCTACGTAAATATCTGACATTATTAGTCTTTGATAGAATTTTGTTAGTCCACGTGGATTGCGGTCTTAGATCAATGAAAAATCCATCGATCACTAGGAACGCCCGCGCGCTCCTTTTTGGCCAATAAGGACACTGCGCAAAGGTCAAAGGGCCGGCGGCGGCGTCATTAAGGAGTCTAGCTCCACCCTCTATTTATTGAGTGGTTCCGTATGTTTTAAAAAATATTCCTGATTCTAAGTCTTTTACCTTATTTCACGTTATTATTATTTCACAATTGACAAAAGTAAATTATGTAACTAATTGATTCATTATCATTAATATTGACATAAAACATAAAATTATTTTTACGTCTTTTATCTTCATAGGTTTATGTTTAATTTTCAACTGAACCCTACAACAAAATTTTATAAAATCGGCAAATTCTTTCATTTTCAAATCAATGAACTTTCAACTTAGTTGCTTCCTATCTATCAACGAGTGAAGACGTGTTATAATCAAAGAATATGACTCGCAACAGTCGTTACAGTGTCTCGTGATTATTCAAATAGTGAATCTTATGAAATAACTTTGTGTCGGTACTGCTGATGGCAATATCAGTAGAGTTAGGGAGCTGTGTCACGTGCGCTTCGCCGAAGGTAGACCGCTGGATGAGCAGCGGATGCTATCCTGCAGCTGCTTCGGGAGAATTTGTCAGGTGTCTGCGTCCGCGCTAGGCTGGTTCGTTCCGCGCTCAAACCCCCAAGGTCGCACGTCTACTCGTGGTACCGGGACCTGCGGCTGGTGGTACCCACTGCGCACACGGGTGGACATTTTGAGTTATTGTGCGGTATTAATGTGTGTGTAAACCAATAGTAGGTCGGACCCAAATCCCAAAGTGTAAAAGTTTGATGAAACTACATGACTAGTATGTAGGTAGGTATTACTTGTTTAATGACAATGTTTTGATCAGTTAAATTTATTATTGAATAAAAACTATGCTTTTACCTTTAATATTTTTGAATAAATGATTACTGCTAACTAACTTTTATTATGTCTTATAACATTTAACCTAGAATAAAATAGGTAGGTAGGTATGTTAAGGCGCGGGCGGCGACCGGCGCTCGGTACGAGCGATAAGCTGCGCGCGCAGCGCTACCTACCCTACCACTACTACGGTCAACGACACTAGCGCGTAGGGAGCCCGTACGCTTTTATTCTTCAATCACAGGGTTGGCGAAAATTCACACATAAAAAGTAATTATTAAGTTTATATGAAAGAAAAAAGTTGCTATATTAGATCTGATATTTTTGTAGGTATTTCGTTACACGATATACATATACGCCCTTCAATATTATTTCACCTTTCTGATACATATTGTATATGCTTTTCATATTTTAATTATAAAATCCTAAGAGATTCATATTAATATTTTACCAGCATAAAAATGAAATAAAATAATATGAATAAAGAAATAACAAAATAAAATTTCAATAATCTTCACAATAAAATAATTAAAAATAATTAGTGTCACAAATGTCCAGTCCTCTTTTACATTTGACTAGTTTTAAAATAAAATACTTAAAACGAGAATGAAAAAAAACTAAACAACTACGTTATGGTCTCAAAAACTAAAATAAAAAACAAAGAATAGCGCCATCTGGCGCTGTTTTTAAAAATCGATTAAAACGCGTAATTTATATAATCGATTAATTAAAAAGCCTATATCGATTATTAAAAATCGATTTTTTTTTTACATCCCTACTTGACACTGACCTGTGACACTGACAGCCGCCATCCATCGCGCCGCGGTGACACAAATAGATAAAAAATACGTAAAATATAAATAAAAATTACCACCAGTTTAAAAAAAACACGAAAATGCTGCGCGTTCGATCTGTAAGCTTGCTATAATAGTTTTAATAATTAAGTATTTAAAATAAAATATATTAATAAGCTCACCCTTTTTATCCCTGAGGGTGTAGGCAGACGTACTTCATTTCTGGAAATACCCACGTTTCGCCAGTATATTCTTAGGACCCCAAAACGTGGTGAGCCCATTGGCGGACCGTGGTGGTGACACATGTCTCGGAATAAGTTGTGGGGTTCACTGTCTAGCTATAGTGATACCTTATTATGTATACCTTTATAAAATTTGTTGTAAAGAATGTTGTTACCTATTTTAGTTTCTCCAACGAGTGGTAAAGCAAGCAACGGACTGTAGAGCTTTTAGTACTGAAACTCCTACAGGAGTAGACTCTACTTACTTCGAAATTCCTGTCTACAACGTCGATAAACCACAAAGCCTCGAAGACCGTAAAGCAAGGTATAATCAAATAATTATTGTGAATTTAAAGAATTCAACCTTTCTATGCAGATTCTAATGAGAAACTACAACTGCACTGAGGCTCATTAATCTTAGTAGTTACTGTTATACTGTAAGTTGGAGCAGTTGATAGAAATGCAAGTTTTAGTTATAGAGTTGAATTGCAACAAGAATTAGTTGCCAGATTTTTTGTGTACTACTGGAGCCATATTATCCCATAGCTTTCAACACTGCTCAAGTCGAAAATTGGCAGTATTCACCTTTTAATCTCTTTAGATGGAGCTGCTCATTGCGCGACTAATTATTGGTCACATGATATAGATTTTAGCCAATTAGAAGCTGTAATTCGAAAGGTAGTGACAAGTCGATTGTCCTCTCAACTATGAACAGAACAAAACTGCCTCATTCTAAAAAACCCTAAAGAAGCTATATTCTAATTTAAATTCTACATCTATGTAGTTAAGTAAATAAACCAACTCCACCCAGAAATTTGCTTGATGATGATGAAATGAAATGATTTTAATAAACTCTTCTAAAAGTTGACATGATTTTGACCTGTCAAGCATCAGAGGCCAATGCCAGACAAGGCAATAGATAATGTTATTGTGTCTTGTCTTTAATATTTCACAAGTTGAAATTATATTTATGGGCAATATCACATGAATCAGTACTATGCTGGAGATGTAGGCTATGCAGGATATTGCTTACACTTATAGATACATTAGATAGATAATTTAGATTATTATAATTGTTCATGAGTTAGCTGTGCAATAACTATTTATCTAGGTACTACATATTAAGCTCACAACGAAAGTATGTATCTATTGGCATGTTATGATGGCTGTTTTTTCACTTTACAATAGTGACATGAAATCTCAATTTGTCAAAAATTCTTTTCAATTAATCTTTTATGTAAGATGGAATACAAAATATAATGTATCATTAACCTCTCAGACCATGAATCACAGACACAATAGATTTTTAATTGTGTCTTGGTTCCAATTGGAACCGGCGGTTCTTAACTGATTAATCAAAAATAGTAGCCAATTTTTGTTACTAGCAGTAACACAAATAAATGTAGTTTATGGTACAGAAAGAAATAGTAGGTACATGTGCAAGCTTTGGTCACCATTAAAACATTGATAACTAGACACAAAATCACAGTACTTTTGAAGCTATATTAACCTTATTAAAATACTTTTTGTCCATATTTTGAGGAGTCGGTCATGTATCAGATTTTATATTAGTAATCAAGACTTTGTCATTTTTAGGGTTATTTATCTGCTTTTTACAAGCTTTTATTTAGTTTTTTCAACTTCAAATAATGCTCTCCCAACTTTATTGCAAATGAAAATGGCGCCAAAATGAGGGTTCAAATTTTATATTGGGCTTACAAGAGCAATCATACAACATACAATTTTATTGCCACCTAGCCGGTGCCCATCGGTATTGCCTGCGTGGGTCCTGTTTATTCATGTTCCCTTAGGAATGTTCAATAATCCCTTCTTACATCTCAGTCACGTCATTTAAAAAACCCTTCTTAAAAATTTCATGCTTCTAGGCTCGATGGTTTTGACTTTCGGCTGTGTGTTGATTGATCAGTCAGCTGGTCAGTTTATTGTTTCATACATATACTCGTAGATAGATCGCGACTAACGATCTAAAATAACGTCATATCAAGGGGGGGAGAATGTATCTTCAACAAATGTGAAGTACTTAAGGTTGTGTGTGAAATCAGTAAAAAACCTTTGAAATAACTTTCTTATACGGTCTGACATGGGACTGACAAATAGTTAAAATTGAACATATTATGTGCCTACCTACCAATAATATCTATAAGTAATAGCTTTGTAGAGTAATAAGTAAGGCCAGTGCAACTCTCACATGGCCAGTTTCATTTAATCTAGGTTACATTGGACTCGATTCTGCAAACCACCTAAAATTCCTGATTTTAAGTTAGCCTATCCTTCTTTATAGAATACGGAAGAAAAAGGACAGAAACAAACAATAGATTATAGGGTAATGTCAAACATGGAAAAACCGACAAATTTGATGTCTTATCTGTCACTTTTATCCATGACCTCCTTACATTGTTGCTAAAATTGCTAAAAACGTGTATTTGAATGCGTCCATAAGGTTCAATTTTGTTATTTTGACATTTGTCACATTGTAAATAACTATGGCGGTTATTTCTGTCCCTTTCCTTTCCAAAGCGGTGGAAAAGAATAGAGGTAACTTAAAATTAGAATTTTAGGTGGTTTGCAGAATCAAGTCCATTGTTCAACTTAAAGGGCCTCAAATACTCAATAACATATTTTTTTTCCAGGCTTCATTATCAGTCCCGGAAAAGAGGAATGTTAGAGAATGACTTACTTCTGAGCACCTTTGCCAAGAAATATCTGAATGGATTTACAGAGAACCAGACACTTATGTATGACCGCCTTATCAACTCTCCGAGCAATGATTGGGACATCTTCCACTGGATAGTTGAGAAAAAACCAACTCCAAAAGAATTCGACAATGAAGTCATGAATCTTCTGAAGAAACATGCTAAAAACGAAGACAAGGAATCTTTACGCCAACCAAATCTGTATTAAAATAGTTGACTCGGATGATGTTATTTCGAGTTCAGTATTAGCATGTACAGTATGGCCGTTTTAACTTGGCTGCTCTGAACATAGGCTCCTCATAGGCGCCTGCGCAAATCGGCTCATACCGCTAAATGGCCGCTAAAAATGGTATTGTGCAACTTCAGAGCTGCCAAGTTAAAACGGCCGTACTGTACTAGGGTTTATGATAATTATGTTGAGCTTAAGTTGTTAGCTAGTTTATCTCCAGTAAATCATAATAAATCTCCAGTTATTGTGGAAAAGTTATTAATTCAAATTCAAAATCGTTTATTTTCTATTGGTATTAAAATATACACTTAGAAACGTCAATATTTTATAATAACAAGGAACTCTATTAGTGTTGTATATACTTTATGTTGATTTAAGTAAGATCTAGCAATTATTTAGAATCAATTTCTCATTCTAGGCCTGAAACCCTCACCTGTAGATATAATATATATTACCTACAAATAGTTTGTTATATTACAATTTGCATGTCTTTTTTCAAAATTATTTTTAAAACTGAGATATTGAGACACTTAATCGAAACATTTTTTCTAAGCAATCCTAGTGCTGCAGTAGATTTGGGCGTTCACTCTTTCGTCAATTCCGGTGTATTGTTATGTGGAATAATTGTTAATGTAAATCGGTGTCGTGCGTAAATAAGTTTATTCGCCAGTACTATTAACATATCCATTTAAATGTGTATGAACATACTCGGTGACCTAATACAGGCATTTCACTCGACCCTACCGCCAGCGCCTGGCGCCTGATGCGCAGTCCGTCCGCTCGTTCAGCTTGCCAATAGTGCGCAGATTGTTCTACTAAACAAATAATTTTCAGTGCGTAATCTTTATTTTGATGAAGTTTCATTGCGTTATCAAATATTATTTTATAACTGGTGTTGATTATGAATGAGCACGTCATAGGTCAGCCCACAATCTTATCTGCTCTTTAAATGTTTGTGCTTTAGATCCAGTGAAGTCAGTTAACTCAGAGCAACTAACGAACGAACTTATTTGTATAGTGTCAGATAAATTATTTATTTGAAAATTTTACGAAAAATTTGGGGTGTTAAAGAGTTGGAATTTATAGTGATTTCAAGTGAATTATCTGTTCTGTGAACAAAAATGCCTATACGTCGAAGCCAGGTAAGATTTTTATTTTTTTATTTTTTACTAATCAAGCCCCGAGATATTCAAGTTGACAACAGTCGCTTTTATTCTTGAGCAGAGGTATTCCATTCCTATACCTACTTTTAGTATGAATATACATACATTCTGGACCCCTAAACGATTTATTTATATAATATGTTATGGTCACTGGAATAGAACCCGCAGCCGTATAGCCACAGTCAATGAGTTGTAGGTAACCACTGAGTCAGAGAGTAGTAGTTTACCTAGACTAGGACATGAATCGCATAATTTTCGGTACTTATTAAAAAATAATATGTTTACATCTGTGTAAAAAACAATTGTTGCTATTGATACCAATCCGATTTTAAAATTAAAGAATATAAATAACCATCGATGAGCGTGCCTTGAACGATAATTAATAGCTCGGAGATATTCTTAGGTATTAGTGAAATGGATATTCGAGAACCAGCACAAGCTGCAGACGGTGCGGTGGTGCAGCTCGTCTCTGCGCTACAAAGAGCTGGACGAGGGCGGGGCGCAGGCGCAGCCCGAGCCGGCGCCGCACGCCACAGCCCCGCCCGAGACACGCCCACACATCACACCCGAAATCTCCTTCAAGGTAACTGCGCACGCCCCTTATCTAGAAAGCATCCACGGAAAATCCCCCTGTAAACTAGAACAACTTGTTTTTAATTTCCATTTTAACCTCGTAAGTAAATGTTGAACCTTTATCTTGTTTGTCGTTTCCCGCACATGGACTCGTATTTACTTCTAAACTGGCACATGATTTATGCAAGCTAACGCACATGCAACCGTGCACGTGACTTGCGTCATTTTACGTACTCCTCTAATTAATACAATCGACAGTACACCGACCTGGACGTGAGGCTCGCGGCGCCCTATCAGCTTCAGCCGAAACCTGAAGCGGACGATTTGGGCTTCGGCAGATACTTCACAGACCACATGCTGAAAGTGCCCTTCCACAGGCAACTCGGAGGCTGGCAGAAACCCCAAATTATGCCGTTTGAGAATTTGAGCATACACCCCGCTGCAAAAGCTCTTCACTATGCCATCCAAGTAAGTTTCTACTAATGTAGGTAGGTCTCTAAGCTGCTGACGTCAATGTAAGCTTCTAGAAATTTTGAACGCTTGTTGTGACAGTCAAATGCGTCCGTACATGTGATAACAATAATGTTTAATGTAAATATATGCCTGTTATCTCTTTATTTGGATCGTATCTATGTTAGTAAGTTAAATTTCTCTAAGAAATGCTCACTCTGCTGATAATGCACTTTATTCATTGTCCTTTTGTTTTAGCTGTTTGAAGGGATGAAAGCGTACCGGGGTATAGATGACAAGATCCGGTTGTTCCGGCCAGACCTGAACATGGAGAGGATGAACCTCGCGGCGCAGCGGTCGGGCCTGCCGACGTTCGACGGGGAGGAGCTCATCAAATGCATCGGCCGGCTCATCCAGATCGATCAAGAATGGGTGCCGCACTCGGAAACCTCCACACTCTACATACGACCCACATTAATAGGCACCGAGGTTAGATTTCACTGACATTTAAATTTATTTACCATACTCTATAATAATAGATAATAGTATGGTGTGGTAGTTTGTCAATTTGTTAGGTACAACAAACGTCAATTTGGTAGGTATCTACACCAGTTTTGGAGCAAGGGTCTTTTAAATTTTTGAGAATTCGTCACGAAAATACAAGCTCTTTAATTTGTAGATTCGACAGTAAGCTGATATTAGGTTTTGAATAAATTGAATCAAGAAGTAGGTATTTAACTACGCATAATTGTTATCTGTTCGTGACTTTATCATATAAATACATATTTACAAAAAACCAGAGCTTATCAATGTGCTGATAATAAAAGGAACTATTTTCAAATTCCGAGATTAAGTTATTAGTATTTATTACAAAAAAAAGGAACTGCGTTAATCGCTGGAAATATCACGTCACATCGGGTAATTTAAAAATAAATACTAATAAGATGACCATAGAGATTAAATAATATAACTATAGGTACAGTCAAGAGCACGCTAAGCTTGGACTTTGACCCGGCCCTGTATTCTATGGCGCGCAGTATAAATCAGAGCTCAGCTTAAACTGGTAGTGTCAAGCTTGACTTGCTCTTGACTGTACATACATATTGTCTCAGATGACCTGAATAATATGTGGATTGTGATATGAGGACAAAATGAACTTCTTTCTCTTTAATAAACCCCGCTTTTTTAAAGAGCTCATGATAAGGATGGTTCAAGTTTATCAGTCTCATTCGCGACAAGTTTTAGTTGTGTTGTTATATTTATGAATTATGTGATAATGAATATGATATTTGATAAATATAGGTAATATTAATATAAGTAACTAAAACTTGTTTAATTTGACAAACAAAATTTTAGAGTATAAATTAAAAACCTCCTGATAAATTGTTAAAACATTTGCAGTTTTGGCGTTGAGGTCAAATGTAGTCCATAATTATTCGAACTTTTATAATAAAAAACTAATTATCATTATACCTAATTCTTACGCACGTTCACGTGGCGGTGGAAATATCAAAACACATATTTTTATTTATGTAGGTAAAAAAAGTGCACTTAGAAAATTTATATCTAATGTCAAAGTAGTATCCTGAAGTTTCATTTCGTTTTAACTTGGCTAATGTGAAAAAAGACAAATAAGTAATAAGTGTCTTTTTCTTTTACAAGCTTCATGTAAAATTATTATTCAAAACTCAACACGCAATGTATTAATGTGAAGGTAGCAAAAAATTTCAATAGTAGGTATATGAATGTGATCATAACCATTAAAACCTATTTTGTCCTCACAGGCCACCTTCGGAATCATGGCTCCTGAATCGGCTCTTCTGTTCGTGATTCTAAGCCCAGTGAGCGCATATTTCAAAACTGGTAACGACGGCGCGGTGTCCATTTACGCCGATCCCAGCGTAGTTCGCGCCTTCCCCGGTGGCGTTGGCAATAGAAAAGTCGGCTCTAACTATGGACCTACGATTGGTGAGTTACAGTGTTATAAATTGATTTCAGATAAATCTTTATAAAATGTATAGGGTGTAGATGAGACACGTATTTATTCACTAAGTTAGTCACTAGTCGGTTTGTTACAAATTTATCCTGGTGAACTACTTTCTACGTGAATCTGAATTAGTTGGCTACTTTAAAATAGAAACACAATGGTCAAAATGTGCTTGCCCTGTATGTAATGAATTTTGTTTCACAAAGTGTAGGTACACCTGTACGTCGTACATTTATTTCTCTTATCGAGGTGAAGAGGGTAGTAGGTTTGTACCAACCATATACTAACTGAAATATTCTGTTATAAACTGTTACGTACAAGCAAGTAAATCAGCAAATGGTTCACAAAGTAAATAATGCACATAATCAACGTATCCGTTTGTTACTTTCGCGTTTCCCTTCATTAAAATTCATATGCAAAATTCGAATAGTCTAATTAATTATTTTAAATTATGTTGTTGCAATAAATTATAGTTCTAATGAATTCGCATATTATCACAGAGGCCACAGCGCGGGCTTCGAAGATGGGGCATCATCAAGTATTGTGGCTGTTCGGACCCAACCATGAGCTGACTGAAGTCGGCGCTATGAATATATTCATGGTCCATATAAACGAGCACGGAGGTAAGTTGCAACTTTTATTTGATGCTAGCTTTGCCTACGATTTCGTTTGTGTTCTAGCCTTAATAAAATAAATGCAACATTTATCTATTTAAGTTCACTATTTGTAAATGTAAACATACTTACGGATGTATCAGTAGGTAGGTACTGTTATTGCCTACTACTAAAGTATTGACAAGATGAAAGTGATCATTACGTAATTGTTTTTCTAACTATTCCATGTATATTTCACACTTTAATAATAAATACCTAGTTTTATTGGTAAATATGTTTACGTATTAAATTGTTTATTTCTTTTACTTTAAACACATTTTGTCTTGATTTTTTAAAGCTGCTATAATAGACGTATGACTTAAAGGTTATATTCTATTGATTAATGTTTGTATTAAAGGAATAGGAGCATCAATACACTTACAGTAGCTTGTAGTATATTTAATCAATATATCTTAACATATTTAGAACATATACATATAAAATCACACTAATAGTTAAAATATACATACGGTATCCCAATACACATAAATACAAAAATACTTTATGAAATCAATTTTCTTAATGACAAATAATAACTGTGAAAGTAATTATTATTTTTGTAAATAAATAAGGAAGCGATTAAATTAAGTTCGTGATACAATTAAGTTTAATTAAACTGGTTTGAATCTTGCGTTTAATGAGCAAAAGATATCCAGTAAGCGTCCGATATTGTTTTATTATCGGGTTGGTTCTCTGACCCTATGACGGTAAATTCTCGACTCATATCTGAGGCAATATTTACGGTCAGTAACATAAGGTTAACGGTTTTCTTTCTAGACTCAGACTAAATATTATGTTTGTTCAAAACAAATTAATGGAATAGAATTTTTTTATGGTTACAGACAAGCAACTAAGTACTCCGCCCTTGAATGGACTAATCCTGCCAGGGGTCACCCGCCGGTCAATAATCGAGATAGCGAGCACGTGGGAGGACCTTACTGTAAAGGAAGAAGTCATCACCATGGACCGGGTCATCGAGCTCAACAAACAAGGACGGGTGAGTGATTGTATTTGATGTCTCTTTTGAATTGAAATGAATTTAAGTAACATGTTGTTGGCTTGTTTTATAGGGTTCTTTTTTGTAGGATCACGTCGGTACTAGTCTCTATGTCTGTCAATAAAAAAGGTTTTCTCAGAGGAGGTTTTGAGAACGCGAGGTTTCAAATTTTACTTTTATTTATTATCAAATACTTAAACTTACGGTCCATTGGAGCTGTAAAAATGTTAAGCTACGCCACGTAAAAAACACGCCCATTTATACCACATAGGTACATTGACACTCGCGAATAAATCAAAACCGAACCATCCCGCTAACCTAGAATTATGACATGAATATTTGACAAGAAACGAGGTCTCACAGCATAATTAAAAGAAAAAATATGAAAATCAAATTTACAAAAAATTGTGATGACAAAAATTTGCAGTAAGGTATTTGACGTCCTAGTCAAATGAGGTACTTTTTCTGATCTGTCAAAACCACAATTTACTATGAAAGATGTACAGCACGGCCGTTTTAACTTGACAGCTCTGAAGTTGTGCAAATGGCTGCGCAGTAACATTTTTTAGCGACCATATGGCGGTAGGAGGGGGATTTGCGCAGGCGAAGCCTATGTTCAGAGAAGCCAAGTTAAAACGGCCGTACTGTACTGAGTATTGAGTTGTGAAGTCATCGTTTTAGTACTCAATTGCGCCACTTTTTTGAGTTTTAATATTTTAAAATTTTATATAGTTGTAAAATGAAAATCGAAATGCATTTTTAGAAATGTTTTAGGATAATCTTTTTAATTAATGATTACTAGCAATTTAATTTCGATACAGTCAAATACCCAGTTGGAGAAATCAGAAATCTACATACAAGTTTTTTGCGGTATCCTCGAGTCATATATTTCCGGATTTTTTATGTTTATTACACCTTACTAAATTTAGAAACTGTATTTCAGGGCCGGTAAGGAACCTAATTAGAAACTTCGCTGAATTTAGGATCTTATGTGACATAATGCGATTTCACCTTCCTGAATTCAGAAAACGAATGATTCAGTCTATTAAATTAAATTAAATTTGTGTTATAAGGCTTGAAGGCTACCAATGCCTTAAAGGCTAGCCATCAGCCTAAAGACGGAAAGTATTGTACAAAATACCGCCAAATACTGGAAAACGGCGTTCTCAGTTTTTTTAGGTGTTCTCGAAAAGAGAGAGGTGCCAATGTAGTCCATTGCTACATAAAAAAAATCTCGTGTCTTTTATCCCCGAGGGGTAGGCAGAGGTATTAAATTTCAGGAAATATCCACATTTCCACATTGTTCCATGTTCTACATTTCCAGTTGCTGGAGATGTTTGGCGCGGGCACGGCGGTCGTGATCAGCCCCATCAGTAGGATTGGGTTCCGGGACGAAAATGTGAACATTCCCACCATGCAGCAGGCGCAGCCGCTGTACCAGCGGGTGAGAGACACGTTACTCGCCATCCAATACGGACATATAGAACATCCCTTCTCGAAGGTAATATCATAGTGGCGGACTAAGGCGGCAAGTTTTGTGCCGACCAGTGTTGTGCAAGTTCAAAATTAATACTTTCTAGTGCCCTAAGTGAAATGTACAGTGAAAATGCATCGGGAACAGTTGTGCTAAAAGACACTTATCGTAACACGATGCCTTATCAAATAATGTTTACATGAATTTTCTGTAAAATAAGTTTTGTTTAGATAGTAATTATGTATGCAATATATGATATATTTTAAGATAACGTCCAAGGTGAACGTGTAAATACGTGTGCAAAACGTGACTGATAAGTATGAAATGCTAGAATATAGCGCAAAAACTCTTCATTTGCTTGTGAGTTGTGACGTTTGTATTAAAATTGTGACAAATAATATATGCATCTTTTGTCGTAAACATGGACTTACTTGACCAATATGTGACTATATAAATAATATAAACGCACTGTGGTGAGGTTATCAGTTCTAAAAACGGAATATCCTGGACTTATCTGTTTTATCTTTTAAATTAGCTAAACTTTGATTATACCCGAATCGACAATAAAGATAAGTTTATAGTATGTTTGTGAACAAATTAAGGGTTTGTTTTTTAGATTGACATCCTCTGATATGCATATGCCTATTCCGTTTTGGAGTCATCATTCATTATCAATCCGTAACAGCTCACTGCTGACCACTTTCGTTACATATGATAATGACCCATGATCTCCCACGCCACCCACCGCAGATTGCAAAGTGGTGTTAGGCTAAATGTGGGTATAAATTTCGCGCAGCATCCACGCGCATTGGATACCGTCGGGGGTGACGGCTTTTAAAAAGTCCCATGGGTGCTCATGCTCAATTGATAACCAGTTTAAAAACTGGCGAAGTGCGAGAAATGCATACAGAGGAATAAAAAACATAGTCATAAATAAGAAAAAAAGTTGTTATGTAATAAGAGTAAGTTAAAAGAAGATTTGCCGAACCGAAGCGCTCGTAGCTTAGCGGTACCAGTGTGTTTGTCAGTCAATGAATAGGCGACTGCCTAATGGTATTATATCACGACCGCTTTCGTGTTTCGGGAGGCACTTTAAAATGTGGTCCCGGTTTTTGTGGTGTTTACGCACAATATGGAAGTCGTTAAGCCATATCAGATATGCTTGAGTGGCTAGAAAAATCCTGACTGTTAGATGGCCACTAGCTTAACACCATCTCCCAACCCTGCAGTGGGCTCGCGTTGGAGGTTATTGTAATCCCTAGTGTCATGAAATGGGTCAACTCACCGGGACCACGGGTAAAACGTGAATTATAGCCCATACTTTTTCATGTAGTATGAGAAAAGACCCTTATCTCAGCAGTGAGTTGGTTCGGTTTGATGATGATTAAACGCCGATTTATTATTTAAATAGCAGCGCCCGGTATTCACCCGCGTCAGTCGCGTTCCCGTGGGAAAATAAACCCCATGTTACTCCCATAAAAGTAAGGTTTGTCTCATGTGAAATTGTATTACAAAAAGCGGGTGCCCAGCCGGCTTTGCCAACGCGGGTCCAGTTTATTGCGGTCCCGTAGGAATTTCCAAAAATCCCTTGATAGCGTTTTTCTACGACATATAAGACATACCATATTTAAAGTTTTTTAGGTGTAATCGTTTCGGATTAGTACGTATTTTTTTAACCAGTTTTTAAGACATATTTTCCGGAATAAAAAGTACCCTAGATGTTGACTCGGATACTCTGTTATCTTCATACCAAATTTCATCAAAATCCAGTAGTTTTTGCGTCATGCGTGCACAGACATACAGAAAGAAAATCAAAAATTGGTGTTTTGGTGTCGAAATTGATAAACCAATGATAAAAAAAAAAAAACATATGAATAAGTTTTGAATGTCCATGATAATGGGTCCTTTGCGCACACTTTTTACCGAGGCCACGAGCCCCCTCGCAGTCAGCGCCTCTGCATACTGCACTGCTGCACGAGACAACTGGCCGAACCCACGTGCCTCGCGACGAAACATATTCTGTCGTTTTTATGTAGCTCGCGCTGTAATCAAAGGTGGTTCCAAAAATTCGCCGCGGTCGAATATTGCTTAAGCAGCAGCCGAGCGGATTCGATGCCTACCTTTATCGTTGGTTCGTAAGCCATGTCAGATACAGATGGCTTAAAGATTTGGGAGTATCCAGTTGTAAAGTAACGGTTCAAATTTAACATAATAATGACTTTTCTAAACTTTAAGTCGGGTATGGACCATATAAGATAGATATATGGTCTAAATATACCTACATTACAAATATACGTAGATATCTGTTTATTATTTATCACTAGCTCGATTGTGCAGGAAAACATCTCGTGCAAACCCGCAAGCCTGACAGTTAGTTCTGAGGCATGGTGTATGTAATGGGTACTACCAAGGTCAGAATACCTCTGCCAAACACCTAGCTGTGAGCGTATATTTGTAGGTATTATGTCTGGTCAGTACAAATTGTGACAGTCCAAATAAAATAATGTTTGTTATTATATCCGAACGTTGTTGTTGAAAAAAGTGAGAAGATCTTCGATCACTAATAGGTCACAATGAAAACATCAAAGTATGCAAAAAATATATGCCATCAGTTGGAACTAGAATAAGTGCACTTTTATTTTAGTAGGGTTCCACATAATGTAGACAGTATTTTACTGTGGTTTTGTATGGTTGGTTATCTAGTTTTGTTAGTGGTAGAAGGAGGAGATTTTGTGATTTAATTGCAAGTACGAATACTGATTCACAGAAATCATGAGTATTTTACAAAATAAGAATAATAGGACCTTCGTTTTTTTCCTTCTTGGAAATGAGTATTTATTTTTAATTTCTTTTTCATAGGAAAACCAACAGCACATTTACAAATATGAGTACATTTAATTTTATAACTAAACTTAGAATGTAAATATTGCCAATTACTTTAGTAGTTTTTATATAAATAATCCTAAGGCTAGATTCCCCCGACGAAGAATAATGGTTACTCTGACATTATCACTTTAACGGGCAGAGCGCAAATAGTTACCACAAAATATTGAACTCTATGTAATTGAAATAAGATTTAAAACCAATGAAAAATTTCAACTGCCTATGCCCGTCAAAGGGTTATGTCGCAAAATTTTTCGCTAATGAGTTTTTGCGAGTTATCCACATAAAATTGTAAGAAATACCTAAACGCAAATCCGCGTTTTTTATTTAAATAATAAACAGCATTATAAAATGGAATAAATTATTTCTCATTTTTTAAATAGTTTCTTAAGTAACAGATATTGTTCTTCACACAGGGTTGGATGTAAATTTTGTACGGAATGTGATACTAAATTATAAATGACGAAGATAAGACTAAGTTTACTCTTGACAATTCTGAAATTAATCCGATAATTTTAAAATCTAGATTTTATCGTCCTAATTTATAACGACTATGAAGTATGTAATTAAAGCTCTATTATCTGTTAGATATGTGATATCAGATAACAGTCAGCTTATATATCTTGTTTCTATGTGGCTATACTTTTTTGTTGAGAGTAAGCTTACCTAACGTTGGTGTGTTGTTTTTCTAGTCTAAGAATCTGTGCAAATTGTTAAATTATAAATATATTGTGTAATATACGTCTGTACCAAAAGTTTTTTAATGTCCTTTCTTTTTATTTTGAGAATTGATAAAATTAATGTAGTGGTTAAAATATACGTATAATTCAAACCATTTAATAAAATTCACACAGTGAAATTGACATTTTATTAAAATACGAATACCAAACAACTATGCAATGTCACCTTACAATGAAATAGTACAGACTACTCCGGCGGCAGAGGGAGGTCTTCATCTAAATCATCTGCATTTTTCTTCCTCCCCGCAACACGTGGTACCGACCGGCTTAATGGCTGTACCCTATCTTGATTAATCGCCTCACCATATCTGTAAATTGCAAAAATGTCATAGGTACTTATACACTAAACGTTTTACCGTTTTTCTACTGCGCATTTATTTTATTTCAACAATCGCTCATGTGTAATGTATGAAGGTGAATGATTAATGAATGAACTTATTTAAAATATTCAGACGGTTGACCCGTGACGTAGACGCGCCGGCCTAAACGCTCCGAGTTAACTCGTCTAGTGCGCAGTGGCTTCCACTGAACGTCAATTAGTTCGCCTATAGTCTCACTGCGGTGTATTTTTTTTTATTGGGCTCAGCCGACACATTTACTGTAGCTGACGTTTACGAGTTCAGTAGGAGTGTCAACAAATTATCGCCCCGCGTAAAAAATACCATGTGACTGCGTGGACGAACCACCAGTGCATTGGTCTTTGTTTAATACCAGACCATTTTTTTGTTGCACACAAATCCGTGATTAATCTGTATAATCATTAAAAATAATACGGAGATATGATCGATACGAAGAAATGTCGTCATAAATCTTTAGATACTGATACCGCATAATTTACTTTCATATATTAAACCGTCCCAACATATATTTTTATTTTTTATAACAGCACATTATTTATATTCTAATATTAATACAATAATAAAAACACACGCAAAATATCCACAACAGGCTTCGTCAACATTACATTCATAGAATCCACAACAAGCTTCGTCAATGTAACAAGGTGAGAACAAAAAAAAATATCAGTCAAAAAGTCCACCACTAATCGTCCCTGGTTCAAAGGACCCCAGTATGCTAGCTGCATTGCCATGTTGGATAGCTCTGGATATCCTTTGGACCATGTACGAACCAGAACGGGGATCGCAACCTCTTTCCCGGAATCACTTACCAAGCTCACGCACTAAAGCTTTTGCCTCAGTTCCCCAAGAATATATACATTGAATCGATTTTACTAGTGTTCATAAGTAGATGATGCTGCTCAAAGTTTTGCTCCATCAACAAATCACATCACTGTCACACGTTTTCCCTTTGCGTAACATGAGGTTTTTCAAAAGGCGTGGTAACGTACGTACGTACATACTTATATAATTTTTCTTGAAATGATTCATCGTCCTTGTTTTAATTTTATTTGTACATAAAACTCTGCAATCTATATAAGCCCTAAGATAATTTAATTAGAAAACTAAGGTTATCAGTATTGTGTAGATTGTGTAAGTTGTACTGTGTACACCGAATGCATAATTTTAGTTTTAAGAGTGATTAAAGCTCACGTGTAAGCATGCGTGCGCGCACTGTCACCGCGGCCGTCGCTAGAGTGCCGTGAGCCCGTCGTCGGCGCCTGGGCAGCGCTACCCGTACGGGAACCTGCTGATGTAATATCACAGCTATGTTACTCGGGATATATGAATGCCATCTGATAATGTATTGGCGGATTAATAATAAACAATTAATTAAAAAAAAAATTATTTCCGGGAGGGTCCATATACGCCAACACCGAAGAAGCAACAGGTCCCCCACTGACTAAGGGATAAGTTAAGATACGCGCCAGTTAATCGGCTTTACGCAACATACAAAATAGAAAAATAGCGAAATGCATCCAGTAACCAAAAGCCTTGTGAATGACAAAGATGACTATTTCTGTTAGAGAGATTCAGGTCTGTGATTTCACCCTTCTGGCATACCAATATTGAAATCTTTCTTTACGTAATGATAATGGACATCTATTTTAAAGGATGTTTTAGCTGATTCGTTCGGTACTTCCAGCCCGGGATCTAGGAATGCGGGGGACCTAACCTGCCCCGGGCAGCAGTTTCAGGGGGCGGCAACATCATAATATAAAATGGTTGAACATTAAGGACTTGCTCCACTGCAGCGCACGTTGTACTATGAATTATTCATGAATTGGGTAGTTGACAGCATCGAAATTAAATTGCGAGTAGTCATACATTAAAAAGATTATCCCAAAACACCTCAAAATATGTATTTCGATTTTCAATTTACAATTATAGCAAATTTAAAAATAATAAACAATCAAAAAAGTGCTGTAATTGAGTACTACAAACTATGACGTCACGGTTTGCTATTTCAGTACATTTTCCATAGTAAAATTTCGTTTTGACAGATCGTAAAAAGTAACTGATTTGACTAGGTAGGACACAACCCTATTATTGCTCTAACATGTTCTTATCTAATACAGAATCATTGTCACTTATAAAACAAATACTTACTTATACCTATAGATAACATGATTTCGTTCTAATAACAGCAGTTACCTCTAATTTGATCTATTGGCGATTGACTCGCACCGGATGAGCCACTTCCGATTGACGTCACAGACGATGCTAAAAACAGAATTAATTACTATTCATGACGTAAAAATCTTAATTAACATGAACGCTGAAAAAAGTATTACCAATAGGTGATTGTAGGTAGGTACGTTTAGTCATTTATTAAAATTGTAAAGGTACATAAAACTGTCACGGCCCATTACATAATTATATTCAAAGAGGTTGGAAGAAAATCAAGATAGAAACTTTTCCTTTACACATCTTTGCATATATGTATTTAGATAATATAATAAGGGTAAGCGCGCATTGAGAGAAGTCAGTGCATGTAGGGCCTGAGACAGACAGTTCTCTGTTCCAGTAATATTATTCTAAATGGACGCGGATTATGCAATGGGTTGCGGCCCGTCATAAAGTTTCGTAACGAGATAATTCCCTGAAAATCAAAAATAATCTTTCACAGATAAAATTTTTTTTTTTCTGCAAACCTAATTTGATTAAAATTTCATCGACTCCGGATCCTAATCACTATTAGGTGCTCGACATTTATGTAACAAAGTGAAATTAATAAAATTTTATTAAAATATGATTTGGGGACATGCATACTTTCAGAAATGTGTCCAAGAGTAAAATAAGTATTATGTGATTTTTACAGCGATAAATCAAAAAGTTTTAAGTAAGTAACGCTTAAGTAGCAGTTACCAACCTGTTAAACAAACTATTCAATCATATCTTTTCTTAAATTATGTTTATCTGCTGCTATACACGATTTAAAAAAAATAGAACTGTACCTACTGTATGAAGGTGACTCGGGTTGTGAGACAGACAATATTAGACAAAAAAATATTTTTCATCGGCACACAAAATCATCAGTGGATCGGCACAATTTGTAAGTATAGGGAGAAGGAAAGATTGTTCTACATTTTTGAACATGATAAAACACGAACACACAAAAAGCCATAGCCTATCGCGGTATGCTAAGAACTTCATTGTGTCAACCATATACGAGTGTTAGTCGTATTAAAGTAACGTTTAAAAATATTTCTGTTTCAAAAAGTATAAGTATCCAACCTCGCTCCTGCTGCTTGAGTCGCGCCTGGGCACGTTGCAGCTCACGCGTCCATGCACTCGTCTCTGCCAACCCCTGGTCGCCGCACAGCTTTACTATCAGTTTCAAACCTGTGAAACGAACACACAATATTCTAACGACTCTATCAGTAAGAGTACAAAAATAGAGTTGCAAGTATAATAATGCAGTTGTACTGATGATACAATACTAACACTGAACGTTGTCCGGGAAACGCGCGTTCATCTTTTTGTAGAGAGTGAGAGCTTCCTGGTAGTGGCCACTCGCGCGCAGGCAGCCGCCCATCAGCAGGCCCCATTGCGGCTGGGGGGTGAACATATATGACACTCCCACTAGTACAACAATTATTCAAACTACCTTGTTGGCTTAATAGTGGTCCTGCTTTCTGAGCCTGAGGTGACCGGTTTGATTCAATAGACATGTTAGTTTGTCCAGTTTGGGAGTATGTGAGCACTTGTGTCCCTAAGTTTATTCTTATAATTCAAACGACTCAACTCTTTCACAAAGAGAGAAATATAATAATCTTTCAGAAAGATTACAACTGTTGGAAATGTCTGTATGTATTAATACAATAAACTGGTAAATAAGTACCCAAATTGAAACTAATGAACATCGCTTATTAGGTATGTCAGTAACTGGAAGAAGCTTGGTGCGTTCTAGCACCATCAGTGTCACTATCTGTTGGTCCTATTATTTTAACGCCATCTGACGGTGAGTATTCGTACTTTTTTTGTATAATATTGATTTTTTTCCAGGAAATACATATTCAGTTGATCTTAAAATGAAAAACTGTATATGCATACAAAAGAAAAAGAGAAAGAGCCGCTTCCGAGATACCCGACATATAAAATTTATGTTTCGGGTATTCTTGAATGTATTTAATACAAACAAGAAATTGCTCGTTTAAACTTATTCTTATTACCATAGATCTGCTATATATGCTTCTAAAGTATCGAATTGGCAACTGCGATGTATTACGTTGTTGGGTTGCTGACGCGCGGCGCGGCGGTAGTACTGCAGCGCCACATCGGGCTGCGCCTCACGCGCCAGCCACTCCAGCGCAGACACCTCGCACGGCCAGACCGCCTCTACCTACGGTAAACAATCCTTGCTATGTTTCGTAGGAGTTAGGTATTTATAAAGTGTGGAATCTACCGTTGTCTGTAGCAGGGATGTTGCAAATATTCGCATCCGCATCCGCAAAAGCGGAGCTTCCGCATAGATTTAGACATCTGCATCCGCATCCGCATTAATCAATGCGGATATTTATGCGGATGCGGATGTAATACAAGTTGCGACAAGAAAGAAATTGGGCGGGACCCGCGAATGGCACGTGCCGTTCGCATGAGACAATGACCAATGGGAGCGAAAAAATTGGTGACAAGATCCGACGCATTTGTTGTGGTACATCCTTTGTTTCTTGTAAATAAATTAATACGTGTTTGTTTGCGCTGTGGGTGGGTACTTATCGTGAAGATAGATATTTTGAGTGTTATTGTGATACAGTGATCATTGTGTGTAGATAATTGAGTATTGGGAAATCTTTATATTAGTCTTAGCTCAGCTTATTAAATTAAAATCGCCAGGAAAATGCCATTTTATTATACCGGTAAAACCTACGTTTTATTGTAGATAAAGTTTATAGTTTTATAAAAGTATTCTTAATTTTTCCAGTGAGGTTCCTGTGATTGATTGAGTAGAATAGAATATTTCTTTATTAGCGTCAAACTTGGGTACAGTACAGATGAAAAAATACAGTTTTGGCATTGCATATATGTTCACTATAATTAAAAGACATGCAAAAACCTTTGACATAATGGACACGCTTATTTTATTTTATTTTTTAATAAATTAATTAATATTGTAAAAAATACGTTCATTGAGCTATTTATACAATTTTCTTTTAATAATTTTAAAGGATAAGTCTTTAATGTCATTCGGGATTTAATTATACATAATAATATATTCTAATACTGAAAACCAATTTTATCATAATTTAATAATTTCTGGAATTGTTTCAAAGACAAGAGTGTTTGGGTCTCTGTGACTACGAGGGTTTATGTTACAAATTTTTCTAAACAATTCCCCATGCTGTTTAGCAAAAACGCAAATCTCATTCATGTTAGATGATAATGTCAATAAGCCATTAAGGTCTTTAAAGAATGATCTGCAAGAATCAAAGCGAGATATTCCCGTTATTGCTCTAATAATTTTTTTCTGCGGAATGAATGCTCTACCTACCTACGTTTTTACTGTTGCCCCATAGGATGATACCTTTACCAATAGTAAGATAATTCTTCATTCATATACTATAATATTTATATAAGATCCCAAACATCCGCATCCGCATTCGCATCCGCGGATGTGAAAAAATCGGCATCCGCAACATCCCTGGTCTGTAGGGGCAACTTTTTTTAGCGATTTGGACAGTTTCACACTACGAGTCATACATAGCTCTATTTCAAAAGTAAGTAAGCGACATTACTAGCTTAACTATACAAGGATTAATTTAAGAGTATTCGCTCTTACATCTTGGTAATGGTGTTTGGCCGTCTGCGTGTCTCCCATCTCGCTGTGCAGTTGCGCGAGCGCACAAGTGACGCCCGCGTCCCAACCGCCGATCATGCTATACCTGCGTAACGAGTGGTGCCAAGCATTTTTAAGGAGTTTAGTTGTGAATCAGGTATAATTATTCCGATTGGAAGAAAGATTAGAATAAAAAAGAAGAAAAAAAAAATGGTTATCTGTAAAGTTGGTTTACGGACGATAATTTTACGTGATAACGTCTTATGAAAACATTGATGAAAAATTGTTGAGGAAAAATCCGCGCTTTCGCTTGCGTGACACTTTTCTTGCGTGCGGCCAGCGTTCATCGATTTATAAGACGTTATCATGTCAAAATCCAGCCAACTGTAAGTCTTGAATTAATATACATTTTTAAGTTATAGGCAATAGACATACTTATTCTGTAAAATCCCACACATTGTCAATCTATAAGATAATTCGATTCGTTAGTACAAAGCCAGTTGGCTGGGAGTTTGTGGAGCAGAATCGAATACCAGTGGTCGGCGGCGGGCGGGTCCCCGCGGGAGAGCCGCGCCAGCCCCGCCGCGGCCAGCGCCCTCAGCGAGGCGCCCGCGCCGCCCGCACCGCGCACGCGCGACCAACGCGCCTCCGCGGCCGCCTCTGAACCGCTCTTCTCAAGAGCGAGCGCTACGGAAGACCGTTATCAATACTCTCTCTCAACGACTTCATGAAATAACTAATAATTTAATTTGAAATTAAGTCTGTATTTTTAATTTTTTCTCAATTCGTTGTGAACCGGCATAGCGAGTAATTTGAGTGTCCGTTAAGAAGTTTGGTTTTCCATCTCCGAAGTTCTTCAGCGGATTTATATGGGACGAACTTTGAAGTGAACTCTTTCAAACAAAAAAGTTTCCGGAAAATTGGGCTACAAATGCCACAATAAGGTATTTCAGAGCATCGAAAAAAAAGGTTATCCCAAAATACCTCGAAAAATGTATTTCGATATCCATTTTTCAATTATAGCATTTTTTTAAATAGTCACAAAGACAGTACGCAGTACATAGTAAATTTTCGTTTTGACAGCTCACAAAAAATCCAAGTATTTGACTTGGCCGTAAATACCTGAGAACGAAAATTACGAAAATATCAGTGAACATACATTAAAAAAATACATACGACACGAACTTAGATTAGAACCTGCAATTTTGAAGTGGAAGTCTGTTAAGTACATACCCAAGTCATGAACAGCGACGAGGTCCGCGGGGTCGAGGTGGCTGGCGGCGGCGAGGTGGTCTGCGGCGGAGCGCCAGTCGGCCGCCACGCCTCCCGCCCCCGCCTGCGCCAGAGCAAACGACACGCGAGCTGCGCACGAGTACGGGTCGTCGCGCGACGCCGCCTCGCTCAGCGCCCGCGCCTCCGAGTAGTTGCCCAGCTGCGAAAGGCCAAGGGACATAGGCTTATATCACACAAAGATGGCAGCGAAGCAGCCAGTAGTTTCACTATCATATAGGTGATTTAAACTTTCTTCATTATTAAAATACACAGTATCACTTGAGAAACTTGAACGGGTCATGTGCTCGCGGCGCCCCGCGAGCACTCCGATGACTACTATCAAGCGATAGTAGTTGCCCGCCAATGATATCTGAATTCCTATTCAAATCTGGAGGGTTACCTACTCCGATTTACGATTTGCACGGTGTCAAGTTTACAATGAAGCGCGTAATTTTTTGACACCGATTTGTCCGAAGTAACGGCTGAAATGTCGTAAGCCGTATCGAGTACCTAACTGAGACGGTGGCACCTAAGTTACTTATTATCATATTTTAAAACGCAATTTACTATTGAAAATGTTGTAGTGTAGAACTTATATGGTTAGTTATCTATACTAATATTATAAAGAGGAAAGATTTGTATTCTTGAATTTTTGTATGTTTGTTACGAATAAACTCAAAAACTACTCGACCGATTTTAAAAATTATTTCACCAATGGAAAGCAAGAAGATCCCTGAGTAACATAGACATAACATACATTATTCCCGCATTCCCACAGGAAAACGGAAACTATACGCGGGTGAAACCGCGCAGAACCGCTAGTAAGTATATATAAATCGATGTTATAAGCAAATGTATTACGAAATACAAAGCATTTGTAGCTCAGCTCTCGCCTACAATTGATCTCCTAACACAACTCCTTACAATGTATGTACAGTCAAGAGCACGCTAAGCTTGACACTTTGGACTTTGACCCGGCCCTGTATTCTATGGCGCGCAGTATAAATCAGAGCTCAGCTTAAACTGGTAGTGTCAAGCTTGACTTGCTCTTGACTGTACTGTGAAAGTATCAGCATAGCTAATTGGCAAGTACCGCGTAAGCGACGAAAGCGGCGTCGGCGTTGGCCTCGGCGCGGAGCACGCGGTCGGCGGGGTGCGCGCGGGCCACGGCCCTGAGCCGCTGCAGCGCGCGCTGCCCCGCGGCCGAGGGGGGCCTCGCGCCGCCCACCACGCGCAGCGCCGACAGGGCCCCGCCGAGCTCCAGCCGCGCGCCCGCGCCGCCGCCAGAGTACCCGCGCAAAGCCTCCACGCACCACGACATGCCCCTGTCGACCGATTGTCTGTAAGCCCCGACGAAAAACAGAGGGGTTTCGTGTGTTTTTGTATGTATGCTTGCTCGTAGCTCTTTTAATTTTTTGACGTGATAACGTCTTATTAATCGATGAACGCCGGCTGCAAGCACGAAAAAGCATCAGTCATTGTAACGTTCCGCTTGAGCCGAGCGTGCATGCGAGAGCACGGAGCAAGCGATAAAGGCACGATCGGTTAAGCGTTCTGCTTGTGACGCATCTATTTCTTGACGTAAAATTATCGTCCGTAAACCGACTTAACAGACAACCAATGTTTTTATTAAACTTTTTTTTTGAAAGTTGAGACTTGTTCGAGTGTTCTTAACTATATGGTTAAAAAAAATCTGTCCAGTCGTTTGTTATGTGGCGTTTTTTCAATAATTAAGAGCATAACGTGTACATTCTTAAAACCATCCCTTCGAGCTATCAATACAAATACCCCGATTCGTCGTCCCGGCTAGCAGGGCGCACGAGTGCGGCGGCGGCGAGGGCGAGGCAGCGCTCGGCGTCGGCGGCCGCTCGCCGAGACCAGCAAGACAGCCGATCCGCGCGGACCACGTCCCGAAGCACGCACTCATACGCGTCGTTCTCCTATACCACAAACGACACACGGTACAAGGTTTATTTGTCCTCATCGTCATATTAATATAGATAACACATATAGATAACAGAGAAGAAACTGGGTATGCATGACCAGTTAACAGATTGTGCTAAGCATATTGTAACAGTTCTTAGCTGTTTTATAAATATAGAAAGTTCAAGTTGAATTGACCAGACAAGCATCAAAGGCGGAAAAGGACCAAAGATCCAATTGTGTATCGTTTTTGAGACTTGATATAAAGAGTTATCTAGAAACATGCTAATTTATTAACTTCCAAGGGCTCCTCTCAAAAAATGTAGTTATCACACAAAATATGGAATTTTGGTTCTTGGTACCAAAGGCTACATACATCATCTATGGTAATATCCTGGTGATCCATCGGAGGCTCAACGTCTAGCATGGCATGGAAAGCTGCTTTGCCACCTTCGGCATCGTTCAGGGCCACCGAGCACAATACAAGATGTAATCCTGAAAAAATGAGGGAAGTTTTTCAATATACAAGTCAGACTACTTTTGGTAAGGTTTAGGTACTATGTACCTACAGATATTATTTATAGATAAGATCAACTACCTTCGTACTTTGTTTAACGCCAGTAGGCTCTCAGATTTCAAAAGTTGGTTGGTACTGACTACTATATCTATTCTATACACCTATAAAACAATACCGTATTGGCTGACATAAAACACACATTCTTAACCGGTGGACCTAGAGATTTGAAATCGCAAATAATTATTTCTAGAAGAAAACCGATAAAATACCTGTTTGAAAGTCTCCTTGTTCATGCATTATATGTTGAAAATTCGTGACAGCATCCCGGAACTTGCCCATCCGCACCAATAGCAGTCCAATGTTATGCATAACTTTCATACTAAAATAAAAAGTCCCATACATTAAAATCAGCTACATACGTATTTAGTACGCCCGTTCATCAATCCGTAATAATACCGTAGGTCTTTCTCAGCCGTAGGAGTCTGATCTAATGCCATCCTGTACAGTTTCAGAGCTTTTGGGTGATCTCCCATTTTGAAGTAAATATTTCCCATGTTAACCTGTAAACACGGGCTATTATAAGACATGATCAATCTTATAAAACTCCTATTCTAATTTAACTATTAAGAAAAAATATTTATTCTTTGTTTGAGTAGCAAAATATGTGTGTGATACCTTTTAGTGTTTTATATAATCTCAATAACATTAAATAGATATGCAATTACCTTGAGTCTGTTCGCGTGAGGAAACATTCTGTTTCTTGTGAGCAATTGGTAAGTGTTTAGAGCTTCTGTGTACATTTCATTGAGGGCGTATTGGCCCGCCAGGTTGCATAATACCTGAAGAATATATAGGACAAAATCCCTTTTATCGCAGTTTGAAATGATCGACGGGACGACGAAATATTCTTAAAAGCTTTATAGCGATCCATCCAATAAAACGTGCTTAAAGACTTTATAACTTTCTTAGATTAATACTTTACTTACCGCAAATGTGAGGTCTAAGTTATGCGAGTCGCCTAGATTAGCTTGCTCTTGCATACGAATCAGTTGACGCTCTAATGTGGACGCCTCTTGCGCTTTCGCTAAAGCCTAGAAAATATTGAAGCATTACTGGACCTGATACTTATGTTTCATTGCATATAAGTTTTCCTATATGTTTGTAGTATATTATTACTTAGTAGTATATTACTATTTTATTTCATTACCTCAGTGTAGTTTTCTGTAACAGAATAAAAAGTCAGCAGCCTGCTCCGTTTAGGGGGCCGAATTAACACTGGTGAAAATAAGTTTACAATCAGGAATGGAATACATCAGTCAAACTCCTCGGGGATAACACGTGATAATATATTTATTTATGTTGAACAAAATGAAATTGTATTTATTTTATAACTTCGTAAACAATCCTTCATTCATTTGAGATTCTTTTGAAAGGATTTCAGAAGACAGTCAGAGTGTCGTCTCAGGGGCGAACTCGAACTATCACGGCAATGTACTACTCGTGTATTGCTAAAAGTACCTAAAACAATTGATAATACTCGCCTGGCCCAAGTCATACTCTCTTTTGACCTTTGTTTCTTCGTCGGGGTCTGGACGAGCGCTCAGCATTCCTGATTCTTCAACGAGTGTCATTATTCGCGCCTCCATCTGCTTGATTCTTTCCTCGATACTACGCAATTAATTTATCATTGTAACTACATAATAGTTTGACTATTATAAAACACGTACAGCACCAAGAGCCCTATCATCCAGATTATTTAGAACCTCTTCCAAGGACGCAGCCAGAATTTGCTTATTGATTTTAGGGCAAGCAAAAATCAAAATTTTACATACCTTCTCTTTGGAGATATATAATAAAAATGTCTAATCTCAAAGAGACCCCTCTGTGCAATCTCGAATTGTCTTTTTTTAAATCATGTCTTTTATTATTATTCATATCAAACCTCTCTCTCAACCGATAAACCAATGCTTCTGCCATGTACACGGCACATACTACCTCCTAAACTAGTAACTACTAACCTGCAGGTTTAAGTATGCACTGCTACATAGCTAGAATATGTCTGTTGGCTTCGTGTCTGGTCGTTTAATATTTATTTAAGTATGAGTATGTTTATCAGTTGTTTAGTACTCATAGTACAGGCCCTGCCTAGTTTGGGACTAAATGTGAGTTTAAAAAATAAATATATACCTATAAGAGGATGTTACCTGTCTTCCTTCTTCTCCTCGCGCCCCGGCGTGTCCCTGGCGGCGGAGGTGTACCCTGCGGCGCGCACGGCCGTCACGGGCCGCGCCGCCGCTGTGCCCGCGCGGGAACTGCCCCCGCGCACGCTCACCGTGCCCATACGGAACATCTGACAAACATTCCTACATATAAAAATATAAATACATAAAAATACGTTGAAGTTGAGGTGCTGCCTAGCAGAAATAATAGTGAGTCAAGTGTAGTGTAGTGTGGTAGGAATAGGTAAATGATTTTATTTGAATAGAAGCAAATCGCCATTGGGTATATGATTTAATAGCCCCTTGAATATGGTAGGACAAAGAGGTTGGAAGAAAATCATTCTGAGAAACTTTTTCTTTAAACGTCTTTGGGTAGGAACAAAGGAGCGATACTTTTTCTTTAAACGTCTTTGGGTAGGAAATTATGTCAATATTAAAATAATAATGTAAAGAACGACATTTTCATGTCCCCTTTTTAGAAATTTACCGTTACATAAATGTAAAGCATAAATATAATATGGTCATAATGGTCAACAAAAAACTTAAAAAACATTTAATATCTAAGCCAAAAACTATTCTGCATTGATCAAATACTACTTACCCCCGTGCCCATCCGACTGGGTACCTTCCTGCCTATCCCGGCCGTCCTCAACGTCTCCTGGAACGCCTGGTCCTCCCTCAAGTTGCGGGTGTCCAAGGCAGGAGCCACTTCGTTGAACCCCGTGTACAACTCTTCATCTTCGTCCACTATCATGGCTGTCCGCGGTTTCGCGTCCGTTCCTAATCGGGACGCACTGTAGTACCGAGAGCTTAACATATTTCCGAATATTAACTGATTTATTAACAACAAAGAATAAAATATAATAAAGCTACGTGAGCAGGTGGCGAGTCAAATTGTTGTGACGCTGTAACCATGGTAACCGATTGTCGTAGAATAAGGTCAAGGAGGTTTAGGTTTCGAGGTTTAAATCCATAACCTTATCGCTATTGTTTAGTATGAAACTAGCAAAGAGGTTGGAAGAAAATCATTCTCTAAAACTTTTTCTTTAATCGTCTTTTGAAACAAGTTTGAAACTTGTATAATCCAAACTTTTTAATTGTTTCTTTCACTTGTATAGTATAATCCTACAAATAAGTTAGAGAATTCTACGTTGTTATTTTAATATGAATATAAACAACAATCATGATTTTCTGTCAATATTTATTACGAGCACTAATATTCATTACAATCAAAGTCCATCTCAAAATCATCACACCGATGAAACAATTAGTAAGTTATAGCTACATTAAAACAACTGACTGAAGATTGACATCACAATTAAAAATCACCTGGTACTCAGTTTTACAGAACAGTGCCATTGGAAGACACTGAAAGTCGTGGGGTGTATGCGATACACGCAAAAGTAGATACGCTAACATAACTTATAAAGAGTTACATCTATAAACAGTTCATAAAAAAAACACATCTCTGAAGCCTACTCCTGACTTAACCAGTCCTTCTACATGCTCAGACATTCAAAATAGGTATAAAAATAAATTATTTCCAAATTTATGTCTCGTCAAAAGCCATGATTTTATGTAAATTTTTCTGAAATAAAATCTGCTTGATTTTATATACTATCTTAAATTCAAAATAATTTTAACAATGAAAAAGTTTTACTCGTGACCCTAAGAGACTAGTAAGAAATGCAAGTATTAATATTTTTGTACATTTTCACTTATCATTAAGTTAACACCAGATAAAAATAATAGAAAACTCTAATGTCTCTATTAACGGGGATATGACTTAGATGTTAACAATCCGTAGTTAAATTTACTTGTATCCATATAATTTTATATACACACGTTTAACAAAGTCACTGACATATATTTTAGTATCATTCACACCTCATATTACAGCCACACTTGTTCCGGTTTTATACTCTGCATTGCTGTGCGATACTTACCATTACTTATATCATCCATCAATGCCAGTAAATCGCGATATATAGTTAAAATAAGAGAAAATGTCATGAATATGAATGTTAGCACCAGCAATTTAATAGGAAACCTCAATGTAGGTGTGTAATTGACATTTTGCAGACCAACGAAAGTGTTCCCCTTGGAATGTACCGCACAATCATGCAGCATTGCAGTTATACATCCAGATTTAAATCAAGTATATGACCTGGCACCTGTGTAAGTATAAAAATGTCAGAGACTATCAGTCGAATCAGTACTTTAAGGGAATAACAAAATTTTTGGTTCCTTATGTTTACTAAATGTAGGTAATTAATAACTCTGCTAACAATAACATTTTATATCATAGCCTCTTGCTTATATGTTAAAACTCTGATTATTATGTACTGTTATGTTATGTTTCATATGTTTTAAGTTATAAATCCCTGTTGTGAAATAAAAATATTCTACAAAAAATACGATAAGCCTTCGAGTATCCCATGTAACTTGATGAATGCTGTTCTTTTTTCAGGTTTTATTTTGAAGTTAGGGTCACTGATCACAATCTAAAAGCACCAATGTGTGGTCTAAATTCACTTTCCATGCACACTGAGTCATCAATCACCTTTCACAACTCGAAGAGATACATTCTATTTCTGCGGAGCAGGACTTATCCTTATAGGTTAAACTTTTAATTCTTACAAACTAGGGAGGCACCGGGCGCCCCACTAGATCTGCGTAGAGAAACGCGGGCGCGGCAACTCGAACGGGTCGCCGTGCACCGACCGAGCCAGTGCCTTGATACTTGCCGCTATATCATGAGGCTCCTCCTGTTAAACATATTATTGTTATCGCCAAGAGTCTTTTGCTCGTGCCAAATGGATTTGTGCAACTTATAAATGACACTGTCTTAGACCTTATTGCTATGCATTTATGATGTACCTTAAAGGTTCTACAATAGCCTAGCTAACATAAGCGTACTCAGAGTTTACGGGTTAGAAAGTAGCCTATATCACTACTCTGTCCTTTGACTATCTCTATGCAAATAATGATAATGACGTAATAGAAGGACAAAGAAACACGATTTCTAATTTGAAATGTTTAACAGAATTTATTAAATGTTACTCACGTTGTCTTCGTATTCCCTGGGTGCAGGGCGTTCGTTGGGAAACTTGGGCATGTTGATGGGCAGCGAGCGCGCCAAATCAAGAGCGGCGCCGCCACGAGGGCGCGCGATGTGAATGCCTTCATCATGGCTATCTTCGGCTGGCAATAAAAAAAAATATTTATAACGAGAAAAAGTTCCGAAAGCTTTAATCTGAATAATGACAAACATAACCCTTCCTTTTGGTTTTGCTGTATACGAATAAAAATGTAGCCTATGTCACATGAATCATAACGAACCGATTGACACCTCATTCATCATGATCAGATATGTAGTTTAGGCGTTGCGGTGGAAGATACGTACGTACCTACTAGTAAACACAAACTTAAATAATAATATGCTGCCAAAAATATAACCCTTCCTTTTGGTTTTGCCATAGTCAGAAAAAAGGGAAATAGATTTAGCCCGACAATAAATAACGTATTATGCTATACTGGATGATTTTTTTTACTGTCTAAAAAAAAAAAAATGTGACGTATAAGGTATCTAGAGCCGAAGTTATACACGAAATTAATTGTTAAATATAGTCATGTTTAATGCAATTTACAACTATGCAAACTACTATGTAGCGGCTGGCGGTTGTAGGTAAATTGCTTATGAATGGAGCTACGAGCCTATTTATTTTAAAAATACTATTTCAAATATGTCAGTGTGTAATATTGACTACAATTGAGTAATTTATACTAGTTTAAAAAAAAATATTATAAAAAATTTTTTTTTTAACTAACAATGCCAAATGAATCTTTTGCACTTACCTATAACTCCATATTTTTTCCAGACGATAAAAAAATCAGACGGTATAATCTCGGAGTTAACCTTATTAACCGACTTCGAAAAAGGAGGAGGTTATCAATTCGACAATATTGTTGTTGTTTTTTTTATGTTTGTTACCTCAGAAGCTTCGACCGGGTGAACCGATTTTGATTATTCTTTTTTTATTTGAAAGCTGGTGCTTCCGTTGTGGTGCCATTAATTTGGTCCAGCAATGACAATAGCCATGAGAATTGAGAAAACCTTATAAGTTAAGTCGGTTTTACATATTCTACTTTATTAAACAAATTTTAATACATTTCATCTTCACGCAGGAGAAAATTTCCTCAACAAACTATTGTAAACATATTAGACACGCTATCTTTTGCTTCCGATAACCAGCCAAACAATGATTCTCTTTCTTTATCAACCGACTTCTAAATAGGAGGAGGTTCTCAATTCGCCTGTATGTTTACTTTTATTTTCAACATCAAAAGTTCAAAAATTGTATACATCGATGATATTTTAAGTGCTATTTGTTGAAGTCGGTTTTATACTCTTAAGAGTTCTTTCTGTAATTAAAATAATTTGTAATTAGCAATACTTACGATCTGAGTCGTAGTCATCTTGGTCCGACGCCATATTATTTCGGGAGTCTGTACCTTCTAAGTCGAAGATATCTTCCGCTTCTAAAGAATCCTCTTCTGGGGGTATGTTTTTATTTGGCTGTAATGAAAATAACACAATAATAGAGTAAGTCTTTCAAGATTTTCATATATCACATAACTCACAATTAGTATTAAAAAGTATTTGTAACAAGATGAGGCAAGCATTGGTTGAATGCCACCTTCCGCCAAGCAGCTACGGCACCGAGGATAAGGGAAAGGGAAAAATAAATAAATCTAGGGAAAAATATTGGCACAAACATTTTGTATTAATTCGTCCACACAAGTCTGTTTAAGTGACCGGCGCACATCTTTTTATCTTGCCATTTCATAGATTTTCTTAGTCTTTTCAAAATGTTTCATATACAATATTCCCAGAAAGTATTAAATCTTATGAGATTTTTTTATTAGTCTAATAAGATCTATGAAATAGCAGGATAAAAAGGTAAACAAATTGAATATAATGTTTATTCCCTAAGCTGATTCATCCCTATGTGCGGCACAAGGACATTTTTTCTCTCTTTGCAGGACATGTTGAGAAGTTGAACTAATACTAAAAACTTGAGAAATTGAATTCTTAAGAGACATGAAAAAAGTGTAATAATACATACATGCATAAGCTCACGCCTTTTTCCCGAAGGGGTAGGCAGAGACAATAGACCGCTACCTGCTAAGATCCTGGCACACCTCTCGAACTTCATCTACATCCATCAATCGGTTCATACATGCTCGTCGGTTACTGGTACTCTTTATTTGGCTTATCTTTAATGCATCGCCGACCTGCAGGCGTATTCACGGAGCTTCGATATTCGACTCGAAATCGGAAAATCTGTCGAAGATGGGCTATTCACAGATGTCGATATCGAAAACGGATGTCATATTTGACATAAGGATTCGGAAAATTTTCCGTGGCTGTCAGAAACGCCTAGAATTCAGTTTCCGAAGTCAATAGATTCGACTTCGGAAATTTTTTCACTCGATCTGAATCGAACGGAAACGGTATCGAGCCTCCGTGAATACGCCTGCTAATCGATGTAAGTACGCCTAGGACGCCCTCTGCCGACTCGGCTACTCAGTCTCCTTATACATTTTTCTCGTTAGACGCCTTTCATCTATCAGCTCAATATGTCCAAACCACCTAAGCATTTCTTTCTCAATCTTAGTCACTACCTCATCTTTCACACCACAACGTCAGATTATATTATATTTTGTAACATAGTTCAAGAATAAAATTTTATTATTATTATTATTATAGTATATTATTACAGTATTGTAATAATACCTTAATGATTTGTGAGAGTTTTTTGGCATCTTTGAAGGAGGACAGTCTTCGTCTCTGTAGTGGAGGTAGTTGCGGTGAGGGTGGACCATTGTCGAGGTTCGGGTCAATTCTCCAGGCATCGCCGTCGGAGTTGCTGCGAGCCTTGCTTACGATACTGTAACATGACGATTATATAGTATTATTACATATCCTATTACTTTAAACGAGAAATTCTTGTATGCATGTATTTAGTTACGTATGTATTTATATTTAGGGCATCTCGGAAAACGACTCTAACAATTTTGGTAAACAGATACAGTTTTGCATCAAATTAATATGTAGTTGTATTTATTTATTTATATTTTATTACCGTATTCCCATGGGAACGGGAACTACGCGGGTGAAACAGCGCAGAACCGCTAGTATATAATATAAGTGTAATCATAAACTTACAACAGTATAATTTTATTACTAGCATTTTTGTTACTATTTTCTTCTTACTACAAGTAGGCACAACTTCTACCACATCAAGTACTTTAAAAAAGATGCTCAACTTACTTAGCTAATATCTTATGATCTCTATGAGCTCTTTCTCTGTAAGCTTCGAATTCTGCATACTTTTGGTCTCTGAACTGCCTGACGGTCTCCTCCACCGCCTCTAACTGTGACTGCAGTGTCTGGTTGAGCTGCTTGCTGAGAGTACCAATCACTTGATGCGTCGGGGGCCATTCTTTTTTATCAATTACTGTAACATTGTTTGTGTCTATGTTCTCTTTCATCTGAATATCACTTGTTACTTCTGGCACAAGTAAATTGAATACAGGCGAGAAATTTTTTGTTTTTTTCAGACTGTTCACTCGTTCTAGGGTGGTCTGTAATCAAAACAAAATATTGGGTTTAGTAACTTGATAGAAATCTACTTCATAATATGTACTTATAATATGAGTTTTTTCTTTTAATTCACATACCGTTAGTCAGTCCCAAACTAGGCAGAGCCTGTACTATGGGTACTAAAGATCTGATAAACATACTTAAATAAATATTAAAACACCCAGACACGAAGTCTACAGACTGTTTATGCACACAAATGTTGGCCCCGAGCGGAGATCGAAACCGCGACCTCCGGCTCAGAAGGCAGGGTCACTACCAACTGAGACAGGCCCGTCGTTGCCGTATTATTTGCCCAATATACTGATTTAATAAAATTAGTAAATATTTTTTTAAGGTTCCTTAATATTTTTATGTAAAAATAGTAAAGTATTGCATTATATTTTGACGGCCTCTTGACTCAGTTGCTAGTTGGTAGTAACACAACACTGCTCTCTGTGTCAGAGGTCCGCACTTGGGGCCAACATTTGTGTGCATGAACACGTCTGTTGGCTTCATGTCTGGTTGTTTAATATTTATTTAAGTATGTTTATCAGTTGTTTAGTACCCATAATACAGGCCCTGCCTGGTTTTGGGATAAATAACCGTCTGTGAATTATGTCCCGCAATTTATTTATCTAATAGAATTATATAACTAAATATGTGCACCAAAATATACAAATTCATTGCATATTTATTAAATTCAGTGATTAGGTATGTCAAACATATTGTATAGAAACAAATGACAATCCTTTTAAAAATATTGTAGCTTTAAATTTATTACATACTGTATGCATTTTAATTGTTTTCTAAATAAAATAAAAGTAATACAAAATACTAGCTGAGTGTGAAGTTTTTGTGTGATTAGAACCCACTAAATAGTCCATAGATTAAAACTGATGGGAGTACTGACTATGTTAGACTTGCAGATGAGCACGGTATTGGGTCGGTCCTGGTGGATGGCGTGGGTGGTATGTCCACACGCGAGGCACGAGTGGAGCACCCAGCGGCCAACCGCGCGCTGCCCCGCCAGCGCCGGCTGGATGACTTGGCACTTCAGTGCAGTGGTGTGGCTTATAACCAGCTTCTGCAAAGATCAACTCAAGACTTTTATAAAGTTTGAGTTTTCAAAAACACTTTAAATTGTTTTTCGGCTAATTAGCTGAATAGGAATAAAGAAATACCGTCTATATAAACCTCTTAGTTAGCGCAAAGCAGGTAGCGGGTCCTAAAGTCGAATAGGTACAGAAATAACCTATGGAAAACAACACAAATAAGATGTACCTACTACAGCGCCGCATTTTAACATTAACGGGCATAGTGATTATATCACAAGTATGTTGCGTCGAAAACAACTTTATTCATTTATTTTTGATTAGAAACAGCAGCCCCTCGTAAAAGTCAAGGTCAATACATGTTTACCCAGGGTACCGTACCTCACTGAAAAAAATATCCCTTTGTTCCGTAGATGTTAACTCCAGCTTCCCGACATCGACGATATCTTCAATTTTATCACTTTCTAGCATAACATTGAGACATTTACAAACAAAGAGAGCAACCATGGCTGATATTTATCCGTATTTTAGGGTCAAAACAATATAAAAATACACAAAATTGTACAAAGTATGTAGCTCGTAGATAAATGCGTCTATATATTTTAAACACATACATAACAAAACACGCACAGCTGATTATGAATACGGATTCGATTCATATATTTGTCTTCTTCTGTCTTTTGAAGTTTACAAAGAGGAATAAGAAAGAAACACTTCGACACCAAGAAACTAAACTAGTAGCAGTACCAGTCCCATTGGCACTTTAATTTAATACGTTTTTTTTATACTGTTACAAAATGTCGTGACATCGTTGTCTAGAGTTTTTGAACGCACTCTTCAGTGATCGAGTGTCGCGTCAATGTCATTACTGTCATTAGTGAGGTGTCAAAATATTGTTATTGCACGTCATGAAGGAAATTTCGCAAATTCATAAAATTTTTCAGTTTGGTTAGGAAACGTGGCAGTTTGTTGAAGGTAACTTCAGTTGAGAAACTATTTATTTATGATACTGCAAAGAATATTGCTTCCTTCAATTCTGCTTGCTTTTATGAATATTACTTTAAACAATGTCTAAAAGAACTCAACCAACTTGGTTACTGCCGGAGAAGTCCGAAAAAAGACCGGCTTTAAAGTTGTACAACAGTTTGACTCGTCAAAAGGATGAGTTTGTTTGTGCCAATGAAAACCGGGTGAACTGGTACAGCTGTGGTCCTACAGTATATGATGCATCACATATGGGACATGCAAGGTAAGCTAGCTACTTTCACTAGATTTTGAGTCTATTGGCGACCACTTTTATGGTTAAGGGGCCATTTATATGAGGCCATTCCACTGAGACAATCCACTAAGACAATCCACTAAGACAAGCCACTAGGCGCATACAAAAAAAAACTTGAGGACAATCCATTGCAGTGGACTCTCCATTTACTCGAAGCCATTAGTGAATTGTCTTAGTGGAATGGCCTCATGTAAATGGCCCTTAATAACTGCCTCGTCAGCGGCTTTGTAGCCTGCATTCGCGCAGCCCATTCCGTGGGACTTTTTGCTATCAACCATGTTGGTGTGAAAGAATTTAGCTCCCTCTTAGTTAAAAAATCTCTCCCTAGTTGAGGATAAAAAAAACCATGTCTGATTTGTGTCCCACAATTATTACCAAACAATTCTATATTTCAGGTCATACATTTCATTTGATATTTTGAGACGTATTCTGTCAAATTACTTTGGCTTTGACATATTGTATGTTATGAATATAACTGACATAGATGATAAGATAATAAAAAGGGCGAGGCAAAATCATCTGTATGAGAAGTATACAAAGGAACAGCGGAGCTTAAATGAAGTAATAGATGATGCAACAGCTGTTGTTAATTACTATGAACAAGTAGTAAAAGAAACGGGTGATCCTGATAAAAAGAATGCTATGCAGAAAATGTTGGATAAGTTAGTTAAGACATACATAATAATGCTTATTATATTGCTAATCTATATGTTTAAAAATGACTTGCATTATAAAGATATTTTTTTTATGTATCTTCTTATTAATTCCATAAACTTTTAAAATTTAATGAGTATTTGGTTCACTTATTTGTAGAGTTGCATCAGCTGTAAAAGTACTAAAATCTGCAGTGGAGTCAGAAGACCAAGAGAAAATCATTTTAGCAAAGTGTGACCTCTTAAAGTTTGCTAAAGATCCATTATCTGAATGGTTGGACTACAAGCATGGAGCAACTGTAACAGATAATGCAACTTTTAGTGCATTGCCTAGGCATTGGGAAAATGAGTTTCACAAGGATATGAAAGCACTTAATGTAAGTTAAATAAAATGAATAGGTAATAAAATTAATAATCTCACGCCTTTTATCCCCGAGGGTGTAGGCAGAGGTATTCCATTTCTGGATATACCCACTTTTCACGAGATATTCTTTGGACCCCTAAACCGTGATAGGTGGTGAGCCCATTGCCGGACCGGTTCTTTTACACATGTCTTTGAATTAATTCTGGGACCTGCTGGTTTCCTCACTATGTTTCGAGTTTGTGATAAATATGTACTTAAGTTTTGAAAAACTTATTGTTACATGCCAAGATTTGAACCCAAGCCTTACTGATTATCAACATGTAAGTTAATGATGCATTGCATTATGGTAATTACAGTATTATTAAACTGTTACATTAAGCTACTAGAAATCTCACCAAAATAATAATAACAATGAGCTTGTATATATTTACAGGTCTTGCCTCCAGATGTATTAACAAGAGTTAGTGAATATGTGCCACAAATTGTTACTTATATTCAAAAAATAATAGACAATGGCTTGGCCTATGAGTCCAATGGGTCGGTGTATTTCAATGTGAGTGAATTTGACAGCAGTGACAAGCACCACTATGCCAGGCTTGTGCCTGAAGCTTATGGTGACACAAAGTCTTTGCAGGAAGGAGAAGGTGAGGAGTGAGTGAGTGAGTGGTAGTCGAGCTTTATATATAAATTGTGGGACACAATTCACACACGTTTATTTAGTCCCAAACTAATAATAATATATTATACCTAATATTATATACTATAACCACGAATTTAAATTTATTATTAAAATTTAAACCTTATTTCATAATGACTAATTTTGTATATGGCCACTTCCCAAATTGTTTTATTATATTAATTAATAATTAATTTCAGCGACATTTATTAGTTGATATTTAATAATGTTACCTGTGTTCCCATCTTCACAAACAAAAATGTTACGTTCTGAAAAGGTATTATAAGTATTGCAACTAGTCACAGGCAGATTCATCAAAACACAAAAATAGTACCCACATAAAGCAAATTAAATAGCCTTACGGATTATTGCATTGACCATCAACACTTTGGAACTAAATATTATATAATGTATAATTAGGCGACCTAAGTGGCGACACAGCTGAGAAGCGATCACCAAACGACTTCGCATTGTGGAAGCGAAGTAAAGCGGGCGAACCGTCGTGGCCATCGCCGTGGGGTGCCGGACGACCGGGATGGCACATCGAGTGCTCCGCCATGGCGTCAGACGTGTGTGGATCGAAACTCGATATCCACACTGGTGGAGTTGATCTCAAGTTTCCACATCACGATAATGAGCTAGCGCAGAGTGAAGTTAGTAAATTATATTATGTACAAAAATTTTATGCTAAAAAGATTAGGGATAGAAAGGTTTGATTTCCAGCATGAATTTTTGATTCGTGGACCCGCGGAACTACTATTCTAACTATTCAGGATAATCCTAATGGTTAGAGTGTGTATAACAAAACATTAGAATACACCTAAATGTAGTACACTATCTTATAGACTATGTATTCTAATGTTATATGCATAAATAAATAATTTTGCATGAAGTATTATACTAATGTATGTTATATTATAAAAATCTACTTAGTTTTTGTTCAAATTTTGGTAGTAATTTTTTGTATCCGAAACTTATCGTGATCATTCTTAGACGAATATGGACAGTGCATAAAACTATCCGTTGTGAGAGTGAACCCTCTGTATAAAAAAAGATCTTAAAGTCAAAAAGTACTAAGCACAGATTCAGTCAGTGTAGATCCATAGATAAGGATCATAGTGTGATACCGATATTAACATCCAATATTTTTTAATTATCCAGGCCCACTACGACCAGCCTGGCTGGGTGAACTACTTCCTGCATACAGGCCACCTCACGATCGCCGGCTGCAAGATGTCCAAGTCGCTGAAGAACTTCGTGACGATCGGCGACGCGCTCCGGCGGCATACGGCGCGGCAACTGCGAATCGCTTTCCTCCTGCACGGCTGGAAAGACACGCTCGACTATTCCGATAACACCATGGAAATGGCCATACAGACTGAGAAGTTGTTCAATGTAAGTGATAAAAAAATATTATGTAGTAGCTGTTCCACGCGATTTCACCCGCGTAAGTCCCGTTCCCGTGGAAAAGTTATAGCCTATGTAACTTCCAGAAAAGAATGCTTTCCATTGTCGAAGAATTTTTAAAATCAATCCAGTAGTTTTTGAGTTTATTTGTTATAAACATACAAAGATACAAATCTATCCTCTTTATAATATTAGTGTAGCAGTTATGAAATTGTTACTTATTTATGATTAAGTTGTTGCTAGAGTTACGAGTAAAAATATTGATCAATTAATTACATTGCGCAATACGGAATATATGGAGCAGTCAGAAAAAATATCGTCCATATATATTTTACGATATTGCTGCAGATAGCTTCATTAACAACGGCAATTATTGCTCAAAGAATTGTCCTTGTAACAGCACCTTACCCGACGACATTTTTTTAGTAGGCATTGCAATTTTCAGGAATTTTTTCTAACTGTGAAAGACGCCCTACGGAGCGGGTATGATGAGGGCTGCGGTGGCTCCTGGGGGACTGAAGAACAGCAGCTGTCCAATAAACTGTCAGCTGTAAAAGAGCAAGTCCATGCGGCGCTCTGTGGTTAGTGTGATTTTAGTATTTTTTGTTGTTTAACCATAGCTTCGGAAACTTAACCCGATTTCGATCAAAATTGGATAAGGCTTATTCCGAGATGATGCGATTTCACGTGGGAATAACATTTATTCTATGATGGTCCAACCCAGCAACCCATCCTTATTCATGCTATCGTAATACTCACCCTATTACCGATTAAATATAATAAAAGTTTCCGACGAACTGTGAACCTCCTTTTTAAAACGATGATTTCCATATCTGTATACGAATATAGAGAGCAAGATCCATATGTCATACATCTGTTTGTCTCATGATGTCGACTTATGTCTCCGCTGAACTTATAAGTGTGTCCATGTGTCCAGATAACGTTGATACGCGCAGCGCCATCGACGCCCTCCGCGAGTTAGTGGGCGCAGCGCACGTGTACTTGCGCCAGGCGCCGCCGCGCAACTCCCCGCTGCTGGCCTCGGCCGCTCGCTACGTCACCGACATACTGCACGTGTTCGGCGCGGTAGAGGGCCCTCGCGGGGGAATTGGCTTCCCTGTCGGAGACACCGATAGCTTCTGTGTGAGTATGGCTACTTAGCATAGAGTGTTGTGGTTAGGTGCTGTTGCGCAGTGCCTTAACTACCCAAGAGTCCTGAGAGTTTTAACTTTTTGACATACTGCACGTGTTCGGCGCGGTAGAGGGCCCTCCTGGGGGAATCGGCTTCCCTGTTGGAGAGACCGATAGCTTCTGTGTGAGTATGGCTACTTAGCATAGAGTTCTGGTAGGGTGCTGTTGTGCAGTGCCCTATGTTACTCAAGTGCCCTGATAGTTTTTTAACTTTTTGACGTACTGTACGTGTTCGACGCGGTTGCAGGTCCGCGTGGGGGCCTTATGAACGAATATGGCTGTTTAGCATATAATGTAGTATGTTTAGTAGTGCGTTAGTAAAGTAGACTGCGAAAGGGTTTCAACTTTCCTACCGGGGATGCCTAGGTATGTACTCATTAATAGACAATGTAAAGACAGTCAGGCATAGTTGACATTGCTGATTTGCAAGTATTTTTAGAGCTACAGGTAGTATAGGTAAACTGATATTGTAAACAAATTCGACGATGCAGGTAGACGTAGTTTTACGTAATGAGCACTCAACTTGACAAAAAGATAAACAGTAGTAAAAATTTTGTCTCAAGTACTCGACACGAACTAAAACGTAAATTATATAGCTGGTATTATCCCAAAACTATCTTAAGACTGATAATATTTAGAAATATATTTATTTATGTTTAAAGAACTTGATTCTCATAAAGAAATCTATTGCATTATTTATTTCTTAATTAAGTACCTTAATTTACCGCCAAACTTGAAAACAATCGATCACTCTCACCCGCCCTACCACACACCCCCTCACATACACCTCCATGCATACACATACCCTAATTACACTCACACAAACATACTCCAAAGTACACAAATGTCGCACACGAATACTACTTCCACACTCACTTATGAAAATAAAATAAGTAGATATAGCAAAATGTAGACTTACCTTGATCGAACACTGCTTGCTAAGATACAGGATGTCAAAGTTTGGAAAGCAGGGGGCCAATTCCACTAAATGTCAGCCATTGTCATCGAACTATCATTCCAATAAGCTGCAACTGGCAACTATGACATCTAATTTGTATTCCACTAAAATCATAGTGGCATAACAATGGAATGACTATGGACTACGTTAGGTGTTGCCTACCATATATAACTATTACTACCATGCGTGTCATTAGTTTTATTTCGGGTTTTCGGCACTAAAATCTTTAGATGATTGATTTTATTTATGGTACATGTGACATTTCGATAAGTTTTGAAGAAACTTGTGTATTTTTGTGCATAGACTCTGAAGCAGAGCTAAAATCTGAATTTCGTGTCGTGTTTAGGGCTGATGGCTAAATTGCCAATGCCTTAAAATAAGGGGAACAAAGCAATCACTGGACAGTGCCATTCCATGGTAGGAATAGTAGAATACCAAAAGTGGTCAACAATGATAGTTGAATGATTGTGAAAACTGACAGTTAACAGAATACGAAAAGTGTCAAAATTTGACATAATATCACCATTGAGTGACCACAGTCATACAAGTATCACCGCTGTCATTTAGTAGAATTGGCCCCCAGGGCTTATTAATAACAACATCTCGATGTAAAAAAAAAATATGTAACCCAATTAAGTAAGATTAATTTAAAGAATAATGTGTTAATCTTGTCCCGCTTCTCTTCCTCAACCATACAATGCTGAAGCGGTGGAGTTGAAATGACTTTCAATAAGTGGACTAATAAGTCCCCACTTTGAGTAAAACATTTTGACTTTAAAATTTGTTTATGACGATTTTGTTACTGATAGTTCTGATGATTTCATGTCGCTAAAGATGTGTTAGTTCTAATTATTAGACAGTGGTACAGGTACCGTCACCGTACGACTTATGAGCGCTGACCTTGAATTCGCAGTAGTCATTTTTTGGGTCTGATTTAGGAGTGGGGGCTACGGGTGAGACGGCCAGTGCCGGCGCCGTATTGGTTGATCGGTCGCTTTCCGCTCCCGCGTACGGCCCGCACATGCGCAAGTTTCCCTACTATTTTCGGTGACGGCACCTGTATAAAGGGCGCTCTACATTCACACGAGAATCTCGCGACAAGGCGAGAAAAACAAGAGAAACATTACTGTGGAACCAATTCACATATTCTTCGCAGGTTTACGCCTCGTTCTCCGATTTTTGTAGGTTTTTTGGCGCGAGACATAGAAGCTGAGAACGCGAGAACAGACGACAACTTGTACTGACTCCACACTCGCATGTTTCTCAGTAGCTAGCGACTCGCTAATTAGAATAGTTGTGCGTGGTATTTACTGATTTCTAGAATATTTCCAAGCAGAACTGATTTTCGCTTTTGCTTCGCACGGGTGCAATGCTACATACTTACATATGCTCACGCTTTTTTCCCAAAGTGGTAGGCAGAGACAATAGACCGCCACCTGCTACGATCCTGGCTCACCTCTCGTGCTTCATCTACATCCAATATGCCTACCACACATTATCTCACATACTTCATCTAGCTTCCTCTCCATTCCTCCGCAGACATTCAAAGTAGCCAAGCGGCACTCTGCGCCCGCTTTTCGCCTATACAATATAAAATTTGTCCTATGGATTTCCGTGTGCCCAGCTCGAGGAGGCGGTGATGCCGTACCTGGAGGCGCTGAGCGTGTTCCGCAGCGAGGTGCGCGCGGCGGGCCGAGAGGGCCGCGCGGCCGACGTGCTGGCTCTGTGCGACCGACTGCGCGACGAGACGCTGCCCGCGCTCGGAGTCAGGCTCGAGGACAAGCCCGGTACGATACGATACGGTGCACGAGTTGTAAGAAATTACATTAAAAAGAGATGCCATTGAGTTTCTTGCTGGTTTTTCTCGGTATTTTTTTTATATTTATGATATTTGCAACCAGCGACTCGTCGGTCGTCAAACTCCATGGACGAGTTTGGAGTACCTTGTTTAGATTATTGACATTTCTAAGTGTAACTTTGTTGTGCCTACAGAAATATTTGAATTGTATTGTCGTGCCGCTCACATTACCATTTAAATTTGAGAGAGTATAGCGCTGTTCGCGGATCTAGTAAATAATAATAATAATGTTTTTATTGCAGGCACAGGAAACACATATTTTACAAAATGTATAAGTACAATAGTACAGAGTAGTACAAAAATACTAAATTACAGAAATATATTTTCTATTTGGACCCAAGTGTATTAATTTATTAATGTAAACATGCTTCTGGTTCTGCATCCATAATGCTTAAATTAGGCCTTAAATCGGTATTTCGGTATAGGTATTAGTCGGCATAGGTATTTTATGCCTCGAAAAAGGTACTTACTTTTCACCAGTGTATTTTTTTACTCCAAAACGTAACAGGTGGTGAGACCATCGCCGGACTGGGGTGCTGTCACACATGCCTAACGTTTATAATTCCAAATTAAGCAACTCACCTTTATTTTTCTGACTAACTTGCTTCCTTACAAGACATTTAACTTCTTAAATAAAAAAATAAATAATCTCACGCCTTTCATCCCCGAGGGGGTAGGCAGAGGTATTCCATTACTGGATATACCCACATTTCACGAGATACATTGGACCCCTAAACGTGATAGGTGGTGAGCCCATCGCCGGACCGGGTCTATTTACACATTTCTCAAAATTAATTCTGAGACCTGCAGGTTTCCTCACGATGTTTTCCTTCACCGTCGAGCTAGTGATAAATATGTACGTAAGTTTTTGAAAAACTCATTGGTACATGCCAGGATTCGAACTCGAGCCTCACTGATTTTCGACCGGCTCTTTAACCGTCCGGGCTATCACTGCTCTTTTAACTTCTTGGTTTTCTAACTAATAGTATCTTTCATTCCGAATTAGTTACACCTTAAAATAAAGCAAATAAAGCACTAGTATTTTTAAAAATCCTAGAGCTGCTGACTCATTACTTACCGATCTCCGGTTTGACATCACTCAGGAGTCTTTCTTCATTCATGACCGCTACACAAGGGTATTCGTATTAAAATCAACTAAAAAATTAGTCTTTAGTTGATTTTAATACAAATACCCCTGTGCTAGCGGTCATGAATTCTACCAAACCATCTCTGCTCGTTTAAATCTAGGATCCATAAATGATTCTGTTTTTCTCTCTCATTCAGATCGAACTGTAGTGAAACTAGTGAGTAAAGAAGAATTACAAAAAGAAAGAGAAGAGAAAAAGCGCGCTGAAGCAGAGAAGCAGCGAAAGAAGCAAGAGTTGCTTGAAGCGCAGCGGTTGAAAGAGGAACAGAAGAAAGTTTCGCCGGTGGAGATGTTCAAGAAAGAAACCGACAAATATTCCAAGTTCGATGACAAGGTAGGGAAACATTGTCAATATTAATACGACGTGTACGAGACGTGTGTTAGGCTTTTTTTGGTAAGCTAGTAATTGCACAAAATCACAGTTTGCTTTTAAGTAGCTTTGAAGAACTTTGTACTAACGAGTTAAGTTTTTAAACGTTTTTTCACTAAATGTGGGTAATTAAAAGATTCAGAAAATATTTTGCTAAACTTCTGTCCTGATTATGCCTCGCGGCACGATGCATGTTGAAGTTTTTTTTGGTGTTTTGTTCATGATTGTGTTGCTTGTTGGCTGACTCTTGAGCCGATATACTGTGTATGTGAAATAGTTGGAGAGAAGGAGGTACACCTAATGGATTTTATGCTTAAAATATCCTATAGTAAAACTCTGTGAAAATATATTTTAGTATGCCCACTCCAAGCATAACAATATATATATATATTTACAGAATTCTACTTCAGATATGTATAAAATCATCGTTAAAGCTTCAGGACTGAGTACCTACCTTCTAATTATAATTATTTTTATTTCCGTATAAGTTAACTTCAGATTTTACTTTATAAGCCAGTGCCGCACACATATCTTATGTTATATAATCTCAATATATATATATATATATATATATATATATATATATATATATATAATCTCACGCCTTTCGTCCCCGAGGGGGTAGGCAGAGGTATTCCATTACTGGATATACCCACATTTCACGAGATACATTGGACCCCTAAACGTGATAGGTGGTGAGCCTATCGCCGGACCGGGTCTATTTACATTACACATGTCTCAAGAATTAATTCTGAGACCTGCGGGTTTCCTCACGATGTTTTCCTTCACCGTCGAGCTAGTGATAAATATGTACGTAAGTTTTTGAAAAACTCATTGGTACATGCCAGGGTTCGAACCCGAGCCTCACTGATTTTCGGCCGGCTCTTTAACCGTAAGGGCTATCACTGCTATGTTATTATTCTTAATAATAAGCTTTCTGAATAATAAGGTGCGGATAAACCAGTTCATTCCAATTTTAGAGCATTGAGCTCTCTTTGTTTCTTAATTTTTGCCAGCAGGTACTCTTAACAGCTCGGGGAAATAAATATTTCCACTAGAATTCTGCAATTTGACACATGGCTCGCGTCGTGTGACCATTTAGTTCTCACACATAATCACACATTTCTCAGAATGCTTTTTACAAGTAAATAATTAATAATTCTCTAACATATATATTTTTAAAATGTTTAAAGTTAAATCTTATTCCTGCTTAACCAACACGTCATGATTTCAGGGTCTTCCAACGCACGACCAGGAGGGCAAGGAGCTTAGTAAGGGACTGGTCAAAAAGTTACTGAAACTGCAGCAGGCCCAGGAGAAAAAATACAACGAGTATTTAGCTTCCATAAACAGCTGCTGACGGCATTATTACCGCGGATAATTGATAGGAAATCAGGCAAATAAAATTAGCCTGAAAGTCTATTTAATTTTTTTTATATAATTTGCACTTTGTTACTTGATACTGCTATTGTTTAGGCCTCAATAGCTAAGGCACTTGTTATAAAAGAGAGCACATGCAGAATCTCTCAATTTCCTGTCTGTAAAACAAATTACATCTAAAAATAAAATATCATTACAATTAAAGAAAATGTATGTTTCATAATAAGAAATGTAATTTACGTCATATCTAGATTTAAAAGCATTGCCAGATTTTGTATGTAGGTATGTAGTTTGGTTTACATTATTTTGTATACTTAGATCTAAGACACTTATACCCATTTTCACCAACAAGCCCCTAAAACGAATACTTACTTAAACTATTGCAGGACTTAGATGACACTTAAACTTTGGTGATAATGAATTCCTAATTAGGTATTCCTTAAATATGCTAAGTGATCCCTAAATTTAAGGGCTCTATAGTGAAAAAGGGCATAAGTCCAGTCAATTTAGATTCCATTTATATGTGTTATATCAAGTTCAGGTCCAACTTGATATAACATGTCTAAATTTACTGGACTAACTACTATCTCAAAATTCCATTCACGGCATTTATATAGTTCATGTTTTAATATTGTAATTTTTACATTGGTTGCATAAGTTTCATTCACGTCATTAAACAAACAAAATAGTTCAGTATTAAAATTTAATACATACAACATTTTCAAGTTAGTTCAACAATGTTTATTTATTAACCTAGTTTTTGTAAAGAATCAATGTATGTTTGCTCGCGTTGCAATAAATTTATTACAAAAACGGTACTTTTATTTCTTAGATAAACTTATAAAAGCTGTTCCGCGCGGTTTCACGCGCGTAGTTCAAGTTCCCGTGAAATACGGGTATAAAATAGAAGGATAAAATAGCCTATGTTACTCCCTGATTATGTAGGCTTTCCATTGATGAAAGCATTTTTAAAATCGGTCCAGTAGTTTCGGAGTCTATTCAATACAAACAAACAAAAAATAAAATATTTCCTCTTTATAACATTACTAGCTGTTCCGCGCGGTTTCACGGTGGGAATACGGGAATCAAATATAGCCTATAACTCAGTGCTAGTGTAGCTTTCCTTGGTGAAAAATTTTGTAAAATCTTTTGAGTAGTTTTTGAGTTTATTCGTAACAAAAATACAAATCTTTCCTCTTTATAATATTAGTGTAGGTTATTATTATCAGTATATTAGTATTTAGTATAGTTTTTTATTCTTATTATCAGTGTTTGTCTGATCATTTTTAACAATTAACATATCACTGTCAACAAATAAAGTCATGAAGAAGAGGGCTGCCGATTCCACCGATTATCTACATTTAACTAAACATCAAAAATGAATTACCTCGACGGCGACGATTACAATAGACGCGTATACGCTTCAATGAGATCTCTATAAAGGCGGTGGCCGCGTGTGCCGCGACAAAAATACTTATAAAAAGCTAAACAGAAGTTTAAAAAAGGTAAAAAGTGAGGTAAACAAGGTGGGAGCGTTTTTTGTGAGGTGCAGTGCAGCCGACAATAGTGTTTTGGTAGGGTGGCACAAGTACCGCACGAGCCGGGTCGGGCGCCGACATCTGCGGCTCTGATTTAAAATTTACTCCAGTTTTATGTATTATTTAATAGTTTCGATGGTTTGTAGATTCTACTTTACGTAATAATTAGGTATATTATTACATAGAGTATTATACTTGTATGGATACATAATTTTCGTTGGTAGCAGTCCTTGGGACCAGTATCATCAATTAGATTATGGTTATAGTTTTATACCTAGATACTAATAAGCTCGCCTTTGGAAGGTACGTATGACATGCGTGAAGGTACGTATTTTTTTGCAAATCTGGTTTCAATCCCTTCCTTCTTACTAATATATTACTTATCAATGTATAACTACGAAAGGAACTGTTCTGCCTTTTTTAACGGCTATACCGCAGAAACGATCTTGATCAAATTTGGCAGGGAGATTAATTGCATCTTGAGTAAGGGCGATGAAGTCACGGGCAATATCTAGTCAAAATATAAACCACCATTAAGGTATCAATTAGGTATTCATTGCATTTTTGTTTCAACATAGACCCGGATAGGGCAGTCGCAGCTAGTCAAAATATAAACCACTAATAAGGTATGAATAAAGTACCTACTTATTGAGTATTGGGAGGTTTATTTCGGATCCTTAATTGTACCTACTATCGAGAATGTTTATTTCCAATTTTTTAAGTCTTGTTATCTATATTGTTACCAAAAATAAGATAAAAAATTAGTGATTACTGATTACACATCTTATTCTTCTAATCGTTTGAGAAGAAAATATTAAAGAAACTTTATAAATCATCTGCTCCATCCCACCCCTCTTAGAAAAACCTTGAGTTCACACTCAACATAACTAGTCTCTACACAAATAGTTAACGGAAATTCCCAAAATTCGGGCAAAACCGTTAAAATTAACCTTTGCTACCTTGAAAATAATTTAAATAGTTCTTGTATTTGATCACAATCGCTTTGATCGCGGTCAGGTTTAACCAAGGCTTAACAATGGTTACGGAAGCGGCCGAAGGGGCGAGTTTAATCTATAGGGCGACGTCTAGCAAAAGGCCAAGCGCGGTGACCGCCTGGCGAGATGTCAATCACAGTCATTTGAATATGCACATTGTTCCGATTCCATATTCCGTTAAGAATTTGAGATTTGCGATAAAGCGATTTCTACATAATGAAGTCACCGAACTGAAAGTTGCATTTTTACCAAAAAAGTTAGTTTCCCGTAAGTTTCATTATAATCGTAGGAAATTTTTATTTCACGGTCGACCAAGTGGAATTTAATTGTAACGGTCCATCTATTGAAATTAACAACCATCGGGATTTATTTAATCGTGAATATGTAAATTTTAACTTTACAATTATTTTGTTTATATATAGTTAGCTGTCAATCCGATGCCAATTGCGACAGATTCGCAGAAGATTCGATATCTACTTACTGATATCTTATATAATTCAGATGAGACTTGAGCATCATCAATGTTTGGGGAAAATACAAAAAAAAACGGTTTGCTTCTAACTTATGGATGTTCTTGCGATCTCTTATCCGTCAACATCTCCTGATACGAATTTAGCATAATACAACAAAAATACTCTACGATGAGCCTAAATAAAAAGAAGTTTTTCTTAATAACATTATGTAGTATATAGCGGTTACCTAGGCCTAATTTCATGGCACTCGCCTGAATTTCACGTATTGTGATAGAAATATTTTCAGTAACGATGGTCAACTGTGAAAGTCCCAATTTGCTATAAATAATTACGCTCTACTTGAGTTTCTGTACAGACAACAAATTTTAAGTTAATTTCTTTTTTATTTTATACTAGCGACCCGCCCTGGCTTCGCACGGATGCAATGCTAACATTAAAACCTTCCTCTTGAATCACTCTATCCATTAAAAAAACCGCATCAAAATCCGTTGCGTAGTTTTAAATATTTAAGCATACAAAGGGACATAGGGAAATAGGGATATAGGGACAGAGAAAGCGACTTTGTTTTATACTATGTAGTGATGATTATTATATAAAATGCTTTGTCCTGAATGACTAACTGACGGATCAAAGCATAGCCTAAACCGCTGATCGCAGAGACCTAAAACTTGTAGGGTGTGTCCTTTTTATGACGTAGGCATCCGATAAGAAAGGATCGAAATTCTACCCATAAGGGAGTGAAAAGGGGTAGAAAGCTATTTAACTCGGTCTAGTAGTTTTTGAGTTTATTCGAAACAAAGATACAATACAAACCACACCTCGGAGAGTAAATAAGAAAGTTGCTGCTGTTTTTCTTGCACCATAAGTAGCAGGTATTTTCCTAGCTGTAGGTAGTGAGGTGAGTCGTGTGTATGAAGCCATTATTATGTTGGTATACATATACCTACCTACTACGTCCATGGTCGTGTGTTTCGCTCAGCATCAAAGTTATTCTGCGTCTCGTACCTTTACACAAGTACTCGCGCCAAATGTCCACTTTGCAGCCTTACCCAAATAAATGTGATCATATCCTACTGTAACGTTGATGTCCTTCAAGTGATTTTAATTTTTTCAAGAATTGCAGGTATTCGTAGTTTGGGATTAAAGATTATGCAGTTATATGTTATTAAACCAATTCTCGAGACGCACTAAGGAGTTTTAATTGCTAACGTACCAAGATTTATTAGGGCAGCAATTAAACTTTTATTTATGAATTATGATCGCCAAGCTCCCTCGCTAACATTTTGGAGAAGCGAGGCTCAGTTGTCCCTGCTGGAGCGGACGGGGTCGCAATTACGACTTGTTTTTCATCGTAGCCCCCAGCACTCGGCTCCCGTTGCTGAAAAAAGAAACCAATTTTGCACGCTCATTAATAATTTAAATCTCATTAAACAGCCGCAAGTTTCCCTCTCTTATTTTGTAATTTTGCGACTTTATTCCCGGTGCCTAATTCAAGCCGTTGGACAGGGAACTGTCTTCAGGCTAACAAAGTAAATTAAAAAATTAACAACTCGCCTGCCGAGAAAACAAAATTGCTGTTCTATTTATTTATTAAGTGTTTTAACAGCTTTAGTAATAAATTGAAAGAAAATATGAATGCAGAATAGGTCGTCGTAGAGTTCCTTAAGCAAAAGTAAAACTCGTTAGTTAGTTAAGTGCTAATTCAAATCAGTTACTTTGTATCATGTGTCAAACAAAACGCAAATTTTCTTGGGAAAATTGTACTGAGTAGGTACCTACTCACTACCTACTACTGACGTCTCTCGCACTCGTACTCGACGTTTCTTTTAATCAATTGTATTATTTTAAAATAAGCCATGATTGTAAAATAAAATCGAAATATACAGGATGTCCCAGAAGTCAACGATAAGCCGGAACCAGCGATAGGCCTAGTCATGAAGGTAATCAGAAAAATATAAAAAAAAAATCTATGTTCTTTTTTCAAAATGTTATGAAGGTTTAAAAAAAATCCTAAAAAACTGACACTCTGTAATGAACTTTCTTGTACCGTGACTGTAAATATTTACTTTTTGAATATTTTTTTTCTGTAATGCTATAATGAATAGCCGTGCTACAATTTACAATGAAAAAAAATTACATAACTGCCTCACTTTTAAGTAAAAAGTTAAATTTGTTTCCAACATTGAATTCTAAATAATTTCATCAACCAACTTAAACCAGCTGTACTGTAAAAAAAATGTATGGCTTTTATTTTGGCAAGTATATTTAAAAGTTGACGCATTTAGTCTAAATTCTAAAATGGTATAACACATGCTAGGTTTTGTTATACTTGAGGCATGAAAATTTTTTTTCTCGATAAATCCGGATTCTATGCCAATCTAATTTAATGAGGTGAAATGTTGGTAACGCAATCTTCTTAGGTAAATCTAGGTTAAAATCTTTTTGAATGGAGACGGACTCATAATTTTGAAAAGAGAACCTAACAGGGATTTTTGTTTATTCGTACATCTTTTGTTTATGTCATTTGTTTGATGGCTTTGATTTAAATCCGTCCCAGAAGTAAAGATTTTGGAGTCTGTTGCTTAAATTGTATTTGCGTGTAATTACGAGTTCGTAAAGTGAAGTTATCATGCTAAATAGATATACCGTACAGGAGTACGCCAACATGCATCTTATTTACGGAGAATGCTTATGTAACGCCAATGCTGCAGCTAGGGTGTATCGCGAGAGATACCCAAACTTAGAGCGTCATCCTGATTACCGAGTTTTTATTAATCTGCATCGATCACTATCCGAAGGTCGATTCCCTGATCATATGGCTGGTGAAGGAAGGCCCCTCTTGCCCTACGAGGACGAAGTCATGCAAGCTGTGTAAGAAGATCCAAGTAAATCCGTACGTGGAATTGAGGAAAGAAAGTGGAGTACGTAAAAGCAGTGCACATCGTATTCTGAAAAAAAATACCGTCTGCATCCATTCCATGTACAACGAGTACAATCTTTGCTTCCCCGAGACTACCCAGAGAGAGTGCGATTTTGTCAAACGATTTTGCAAAAACACACTGAAGATCCCCAGTTTTTTGAAACGATTTTATGGTCCGACGAAGCAACGTTTAAAAAGGACGGTCACATGAACCTACACAATTTACACGAATGGCACGTGGAAAATCCTCACCTAATGCGTGAAGATCATTCACAGTACCGTTTTAAAGTAAACATGTGGACAGGCATTTTAAACGGTACAGTTATTGGTCCGATTGAGCTGCCAGAGACCATAAATGGATATGTTTATTTAGATTTCCTACAAAATCAACTACCCGATTTATTAGAATGAAGTGCCGCTAAATATTTACGGCAGCATGTGGTATCAGCAAGACGGCTGCCCCGCGCATTCGATCAAGAATATCCAAATAGGTGGATTGGTCGGGGTGGTCCAATTTCGTGGCCAGCGCGGTCACCCGATCTTAATCCAATAGATTTTTTTTACTGGGGTGCAATTAAGGAAAAAGTCTACCACAATCCGATTCAAGATTTAGAAGAGCTGCGCCGAAGAATCTCAGAAGCCGCTGAACAAATCAATTCCAAACGTCACGCCCGGCGCATAGCTCGATCATTTTTAAGGAGATGTAGAGCGTGCATATTAGCTGAAGGAAAACAGTTTGAACATTTGTTATAAAAATGCTGTAAAACATACCACATTAAATAAAAAAAATATTACACAAACTTATTTTAAGTATCATTACTTTAAAGGAGGGTTAAGAAAGAGGATAAAAAGGCTTAGTTCAGGTCAGCTGCAGACTTAAGGTTGCGTTACCAACATTTCACCTCATTAAATTAGATTGGCATAGAATCCGGATTCATCGAGAAAAAAAATTTTCATGCCTCAACTATAACAAAACCTAGCATGTGTTATACCATTTTAGAATTTAGACTAAATGCGTCAACTTTTAAGTATACTTGCCAAAATAGTACAGCTGGTTTAAGTTGGTTGATGAAATTATTTAGAATTCAATGTTGGAAACAAATTTAACTTTTTACTTAAAAGTGAGGCAGTTATGTAATTTTTTTTTATTGTAAATTGTAGCACGGCTATTCATTATAGCATAACAGAAAAAAAATATTCAAAAAGTAAATATTTACAGTCACGGTACAAGAAAGTTCATTACAGAGTGTCAGTTTTTTAGGATTTTTTTTAAACCTTCATAACATTTTGAAAAAAGAACATAGATTTTTTTTTATATTTTTCTGATTACCCTCATGACTAGGCCTATCGCTGGTTTCCGGCTTATCGTTGACTTCTGGGACATCCTGTATATTATACTTAGTGGCATTTCAATATTGGCTGGGTGCGAAGTAGGTGGTGGGGGAACCACGAATCGATCGCAGCGCCCATGGTGGCTAAAAAAGGAACTAGGGACGGACGAACTGTCACTTTTTACTAGAGAAATTTGCGTATTCGTGCATTCTTAGTGAAAATAAATACTTGAACATGGGTAACGAAACCTGCTGCGTAATCAACTGCAAGAATAATGGCAAAAATAGTGATCGGAAATTCAAAAAATTTCCAAGAGCAAGTTGAAAACATGATCAACGACTTCAATGATCTTTTGTATGGCGTTGATGTCACTGAAGTTTGTCTATTTACACTAGCTTCAATGGTGTGGCTCATTTGATTTTCACATTTTATTTCTTTTACATCTTGCACATGTTGAGCCAAAACTAACTGTTTGCCTTTTGTGGTGGTTTGTGACTGAAAAACTATATTGTGCGTTATTGTCCGGAATCCAGTTTTTATAATCAATTTGGCCATGTTGAACTGAAATTACACAACAGTCTGCATTATTATCGACAGTACTGCTATAAGTAATGGTCTACAAGATACATGAAACGCTCTAGTCGATAAATTTTGTCCATTTCTTTACTTATTACTCGTGAAGCCATGAGAAAGTTTTGACGGGAAATAAAAACGGTCAACATTATTATCGACGCTATAGACTTACAATATCCAACAGGACCTAAGTAAATAACGTTGTTTCCCTGAAATTATTTTTGTGTTTACTTACATTTCGTAATGACAGCCAGACATTTGACATTTTAAAGTCCGCCCTAATTCTTACCACTAGTTGGCGCTGTCATCGCGCACCCAGCCAATAGGTAGGTGTACGGGCACTTGTTTGCTCCGTGCAATGGAACTGATAAGTTGATGAAGTAAGTACCTAGACAGGAAAAAACTCTTGAAAATCTTGTAAAATATTTAATTGTAATAAAGTGTGTGCACACAATGGAGAGCGAACGTAAACTGAAGTTATTGAATTAAAGTTAAACGCAGATTTAGCAAAAGTGCGATGTGATCGTACAGTAGGTATAGGTAGTCTTACCTACTAATAAATAATTGGTTACAATTACGATTTTGATATAACCTACTATCCTATTGCAAAATAAAATGTTTCCTAAATAGGTACATATCAAAAGATACCTAAAATACTAACGGTAGCGTTAAAAAATCAATTTACAAGCTTCAAAGTCATTTAGTTAAACAGGAAATTGTACAGCGTTGTTGTACCTACCTCAGCTGACGGCGCTTCCGATTAGATGATAAAGTCACCAAAGATGTCTTGTTTCTGGAGAATGTTAGGGAATTAGGAAATTAAACTGCGCTGGCACATGAAAGGTGCGGAAACGCGTCCTCGGCGCGCGCCCGGCTCTGGCCTGCCGGTGACGTCGCTTCGCAATTTTCATAAATTGATTGCGGTGGTTTTTAAACAGATTTTAGATTTTTTGCTTAATTATTAACCGACATTATAAAGTTGTCCCCGAGCAGTATTAAAAGCGCGGTCACTTGCGTCAGCTATAACCAGTAACAAAATGTTGCACTTAACCAAATCATTTCTGGGTATATATAGGGTACGTTTTAAAGATCAGTCAGTTTTGCTAACCATAAAATCATTGTTATAGTAAATTAACAATCTATATCATATCCACTGGAAAGATGATAATTCGAAAACTATAAATGTCATATCCAAATCCAATGTCGGTGTTGGTAAATTTATTGCAATTATGAGTTTAGATAACTCTTGTACAATTATTTTGTGGCTTATTCGTAGGATAACTAACAAAATGTTTTTACAAAAACCCCATATTTTTTTACTCTTGTACAATTATTTTGTGGCTTATTCGTAGGATAACTAACAAAATGTTTTTACAAAAACCCCATATTTTTTATATATTTTTAAAATAATTTATTCATTGAGATTAGTAACCATATATTTTGCTTTTTAATAATCATTCTCACAACAATGATTATTAAAAAGCTAAATATATGGTTAAAATTTAAGTTTGTAATTAAATGCACCAAATTCGTGTTTATTATAATTTCTCTTTTTGTTGATCGAGTGAGTCTCAAGAAGGGCGGTGGGGGTGCCCCCTCCCGGTGGGAGGGTGGAGATCACTCGCCCGTGCTTTAATTGCTTTTCACTTAGCAACCGCTCATGAACAGAGAACGCTCGCGAAAATGAAGAAAAAAATCATTACATCAACATCTTTTAGAGATTGCCCAGATTTAGGACGTTCAGAGAGACAGCGACCTTCTTATATAACGCTCTCCTCTTTCTTGTTTTTCCAGCGCGCCTCATTTCCGGAAGGGGGTCGCGGGGCGGCGGGTGGAAAGGGGCCTAAGTAATTTCGCTTAAGAACTCTAAACGTAATTAGTGTAGGGCGTGCAAAGGGAAGGGCTTGAAAGTTGGAGAGGGTTGCGTCCCGCGCCGCCGCCGCCACGCGCCGCCTGAATATTTGATCGCGCGCGTCTCGCGATAATATTTGCCGGAGGAGGTTTCCGTAAACACGAGCACATTTCCCCATCTACTTATCTGTACTTTGCTTCACTCCGCTTCTCAAAGCAGTGGCGCGCTTTTAATTGGTGCCGGCGTTATTTATAAGTAGACTTGTAAGAGAATTAAAATCGCACGCCACGCCGATCTTGAATATCTCCTCAAAATGTTTTAATATTATTAAGTTTTTTTGATGAAATTTCCTTTTAATAAAATATCTTTAGAAGACTTCAAACAAATTAACTGCCTATTCTGTATCAAAGATCATATAACGTTCATGTGCTATTATTAATTTCTTTCAATTTTGTTTATTACCTGTCTAATCTTTTCATGCCGAGGTGTATAGCGGTGGGCGTATTCGAATAAGGAGCAAATTTTGAGACTTGTAAAAATAAAGTACAAAATTAAAGCCATTTGATAGCCTGAAGAGCAATAATTTACAAATTCAAAAGGCTCGTGGAACAAGAAAGCGAATTAGAATTTGTAATTAGAGCGAAGCAACGCTGCGGCTACTCCTACAACATTTGATTAGCAATTATGGTAATTTGACTTAGAGCAGGGTAAGATTTCTCCTAATTTGTTAGTAAAATTATTATCGCGATTCGAAGGACATAGAAAATTTCCTCTTAATTAGTATTTCATCGTTGACATCAGCGATGAGCGAAGGTAAATACCTACTTTGCATACCTATTAAAACTACGTAACTAGGTATTTACAATACAATTCCGATTGAAATATAACAAAATTAACAAACTATCCATTTATAATGTATACACAAAACAAAGTCGGGTTAGTTATACCATTTAGGTATAGGCACAGAATAAGTAATGGTACTGGTATAGGTAACTCGAGAACGCTTGGACCGATTTTTATGATCTTTGATTTGTAGGATTTATCTCCGCCCCGAATAGCAGAATAACTAATAAAAAATCGTCAAACAGGTATATGCCCCCACAGTAACACCCCTTACTGTAACACTGTTACTGGCTGGGAAAAAATTCGTCATCGAGTAACAGTGTTACTGGTTGGTGATAAATTAATTCCCATCGGGTAACACCGTTGCTCGATGAAACATTTTATTACCATCGAGAAACACTAGGTTATATTAACATTTTATTTAAATTAGGTTCCATCCAGAAACACTGTAGCTCGTTTTAGGTAACTTGTTTATAGGTAACTATACATATATTATCTTATATATATATATATATATATTTTAATTAAAATTTTATTGACAAAGAATTAAAGTATTAACTAATACAAAAAAAGAAAAAATAGACTTAACTAAAGGAAATTATTATATAGGAAATGGTATATAATAATATGTAATACGTAAATAATTATATACACTAGCGGGTGGCCCCCGGACCAAAGGTGCCCATTACGCTGACCGCATTGCCGCGTTGGATAGCTAGCGACAATTGCTGCACCAGGAAAGCTCCGACACGGGGATCACCGCCACGTTCCCTCAAGCGTCGCCCCAAGTCCTGTACAAATTTTTTTGCGGCCGTGCCCCATACTCCTGAAGTCTCCGTATTACGTGTAGTGGTCCAAAGAATATACTGGTGCACATTTCACCAGTTCTAGATAGTTCCAGAAATTTAATACCTCTAACTACCTCTTCGGCGATAAGACGGGTGATATTATTAGTTTTAGTTTATTATACATTTGTCTACAATAATAAAGCCCAAAATAGCGATAATTCGTAGCTCATAGCGCTTACTAAATTTGTGTAAAATAATTTATTAATTATCGCATTTAATGTATCGTGAAACAATAAAAAGCGGTCTAGTGCATGGCAGGACACGTATAGAGTAAGGTTCCGTAGCAATAGCCTAAAATACACACAGGGAAGAAACTGGGAATTTATGACACAATGTATTATTAATTATTTAGACCCAAACTAGGCAGAGCCTGAACTAGGGGTACTAAACAACTGATTTTCAATATATATAATTATGTTATACCTAAAGCTAGATTTTATACTTATGAACACCCAGACACGAAACCATCAGTTATATTTATGTTTACAAAATATGTTAGCCCCGGGTGGGAAATGAACCCCCAGCCACCGACTCAGAAGTTAGGGTGACTACTAACTGAGCCGATAATACTCGTAGCTATTCGATGTTTAGGATAATGTATTAAACATAATATGTACTGAAGTACGACTTCACCAAAATTTATTCGTGTTGTTTAAAAGTTGTAGAAACTACGATGCTGTGATAATCTAGGACAGACAGATAGACAAACGAACAGAACGATCTTATAAGGATTCATTATTTGACTTAAGAACTCTAATAAAAGCAAAGCGTTGCAAAAAGTGTGTATTGTGCGTGGTGCCGACGCCGGCGCCCCGCGCCTTGCTCGCCTAGACGCACAGTTTTTGCTTTATCTCGCGCGCCGCGGTGCAATTTAATTATCGGAGCGAGCTCCCGCGTTTTACCCTTTTGTATCTTAACCCCCGGATGAAAAAATACTCACCCATAAAATAGAGGACGGGTACGAAAAAAAGGAGCGTATGCAAATTCAGGATAAAATATAGCCCGTAAATGCCACCGTTTCTAAAAGAATATTAGAGACGTTTTTCAGTGGGTGGATGGGGGTTACTTTATACTTTGTCTCCGCGCGCTAAGTACTGCAGCCAGGGTGTCCGCGCGAACGAATCCGCCTTTAATTTGCGACTGTTGTTTGGCGATAAATTAACTCGCGCGCTCCTACTCTACGGGCGCTTACTCGGTTTTGTACGAAGGCTTGTAAATATGTACATCGTTTTTCTAGGACAGATTTGACATTGTTATCATAGCCAGTGAAGTAATGTGGTTTTGGACAAAAAAATAATACTTCAATAATCATTCAAGAACTAAAACACTACTTACATGTCACACTAAAAAAACTTGATCCCATAATATGAGACCAAACTCCGTAGGTAATTTGACATTGTTTCTTAAAAACACTCAATTATTCTTTACAACATTATTTTTATTTTATCAATTATATTATATTTTAGTATCCCATGTTGATAATAATTAGAAGAATTCCACCACGAACTACTTTTTACGTTGCATACAAATAATATGTATCCACTATCCACTATTATATGCACTGTCCGGTTGTCGTTACAATAGGTACGTTATTATGAACCACAAGTGATGTCATAATAAACAGGTAAGTAGTAACTTTTGTCATTAGAAGTCCGAATATCATTGAATAAAAAAAGCGTACAAAAATATTACGGCATATATCACTCACCCCTTATCCTTGAAGGGGTTTGCAGAGATACTCTATTCTTGGAAATAATTACTGTTCACCATAGCATTTTTCATACCTCCAAATGCGACAAGTTAAACTGGAGTAAATTAATTAGTTATATTTTAATTAATAATATAAAATAGTTAGTTTCCTTCACCGTCGAGATATTTATCACTATCTCGACGGTGAAGGAAAACATCGTGAGGAAACCCGCAGGTCCCAGAATTTATTCTGAGGCATGTGTAACAGACCCGGTCCGGCGATGGGCTCACTACCTGTCACGTTTAGGGGTCCATAGAATATATCGTGAAAAGTGGGTATATTCAGAAATGGCATACCCCTGCCTACCCCTTCGGGGATAAAAGGCGTGAGTTTTTGTATTACTTAATACTTAACAGGTGGCGAGCCATTACCGGACTGCTCTACATATTATTATGCGTCAGATCAAATTCTGGAGTCTGCTTCCTCAAGATATTTTCCTTTACCGTCGAGCTAGTACCTAAATAGGTAGGTAGGTATGTACCAAAGTAAGTTTAAAAAAAATCGTTTGCATGCCCACGCCATGAATCGAATAATTTTATTAATAGAGGTTTAATTACAGTGCGTGTAGTTTATGTGGCGAGGTTGAAGCTTTTTTATTCGAGAAGTAATGAGGGGTCAGCCGAAGAGGAATGAGTTAATAGGTGTTTTAATTATTGATGACAGGACAGCGCGGCGCGGGGGCCGGGCGGGGGACGAGAAAGAGACAACATCAAATATTTAACGCGTAATGCCGGCCGAGCTCTCGCTTGTAATTAAAGCGTTCTTTCCTTTTTTCAGCGGCCTGATACAATATTCAGCATGAGAAGGAAGCGTTCCGGTGGCGGGGTGGCGCCTCCATTGTATTCGCTAAGGAAGATAAATTAAAAAATATAATTACAAGGCGGCCGCCATAATTCTCGGCAGGCGGGTTGTGGGTGGCGGGCGGCGCGGGGGAGGGGAATAGTGGAGGAGCGGGCGCTCCCGGAGGAGGCTTCTTAAATATTTGGGGATAGCGCGTACCTACGCATTACGTAAATTAATGACACGGATTCGAGGAAGGATGGCGCCCGCCCGCACCCCGCGTCGCCACTGTTTGTTTTGTTTTAATGTACGTTGTTAACGACGTTATTAGACGCGAATTATAATGCGAGCCCTCCACCCGCGAGCTTCGGCCGGCCCGGGATTGATTGGACTAATGACTTTCTTTTATTCGTGTAATTGCAGAAATCCGACTTCGGCCCGCGTTGAGTCCAATTTATAACTTTGATGAAATATGCCAGTCATTAATTTTAAGTTTAATTCGTCATTAAGGGAGAGAGCTATGTAATGTTTTTTTTCATTTTTGGGGGGTTATGTTGCTTCTGATAATTATGAAATATACTTTGGTCTTGTTTGTAAACTTTAAGTTTCAATGAAGAGACCATAACACAGTTATGAGAAAGAAGCGCAGTAGCCTACAAGTTTTACTGAACACAGACCACACACAACCATGATTGATATATCCACGGGTACGTAGAGCGGGCAGCGGGCGCGGCAGGCAGCGTGGCGGCCGGCCCGGGCGTGTGTGCGTCCCACACATAGCGCTCAACAAGTGTCCCCATGTGCTCACATATTTCACTTTCAGCGCCCGGCTATAGCGCGGTGATAGGCGACAACGGATACCAAGCTCTCTATATAAAGTCTTCGGTTTTTAAAGTTTTATCGTTATTGACTGTACACATAAATCGCTAACGAAGATTTGAAACTGAACTTTTATGGATACTGTCCCTACACTTAGCCGGTCAGATAACGATTCCGAGACTTCAGATAACGACGCGAAACTGATCAAGTTTCGTTACACGACCAACCCCGAAATAGCGAAATAAGAGTCAGCTGTCCCATGCAAAGTTTAACAGCTGTTTGCTTTCTCGCGATTTCTTACACGAAAGTTGATCAGCGGGTCTAAAAAGGCCGTTTCGGGTGAATCATAATAGAATTCTATTTCGATTCATATTCGAAATTTTCACCAAATACGAATCTGCTAATGAATTGAATAGTCAGTGAATCACTAAATTATGGGACCATTTTACGAAATTTAGAGGAATTGCTTAGGATTTGCTGGGAATCCAGAAAAGGAGAATTGCTCAGAGGAATTGCTCAAAGTGGCTATTTTAGACCCACAGTTTCATGTAAATAGTCAACAGGTGCGACTACAATGTAAAAAGCGACATGTTACTGGGCTATCACTTGCTACTTTTAACATCGTTCTACTTATCGCTACCTCAGCTTCACTGTGCTATGAGTAGGTACTTCAATGTTTCTCTTGATACTCTCGCCAACTACACACATTACATGACGGTGTAATGGGCATTTAGCGATTTTGATTTGATGTTTTATTTCTTGTTCACTTTACGTAGCAACCTAAACACTTACCTACTATTAGAATTAGCGATATATAAGAACAGATTGTTTTCATTGATTTCCATTTTAGTGTGTTAGATACTGTACACCATTTAAGGCTTACCAGGAATTATTTAACGAAATAAGTTATTAGAATTATCAGATAGGAAAGATTAATAAAATTATTATGTCAATAATAATTATTGACATATTATTATTATTTACAATATCAATAATTTCCTACAAATAATTAATTAATTCTCACTTTTGTACTTAGCTCATGCATGAGTAAGACCTGTCTGACATGAAATCTATACATACTCGTATAATAAAACTCTAACGAGACCGTGTCTGTCCATGAAATATTTTTTGAAAATTTTAATGGTAGTGTAGATAGTTATCGATTTAGGTATCAAAACACAGTAATGAAATTCCACATGCGAGTCTAAAAAATTCTTTCACCAATGGAAAGCTCACTTTTCTGGGAGTAACATGGACTATAATTTTCCTTCGGGAACGGGACTGATGCGGGTGAAAGCGAGGGGCGCTGCTAGTACATGAATATAATAGTTTCCTTAATTAACATGATTTTGATAATACTTTTCTAATTTATGAATAAATTGCGAGTATTGAAGTAATTACAAATAAGTACTCTATTAACAAAAATGAAACAGTTACTCAAATAGCTGTAGAGAAGCTCCGTGTAAATTTAAAAAACTATACAAAAAGTGGTTTTCCACCTAACTCTACATAACTTAATCAGGACTGATTTAAACCACTCTATTTCATGGCGTGACATCCAAACCTATGAATAATCGATTACTCAAATTATTCTTGATATTTTTCCTCAATCGGCAAACACTTGTATATGGGTAAAATAACACGTTGCTTTTAAACTTGCAGTGTTTATGATTATGATAAAAACATAGTTCTTTGTAAGTAAAATATATAAATTTGTAAGTATAACACTACATAAGTATCTAAGGTTCATTCCACGTCGTTAAGTAGTTAACATGGTATGAATTCTGAAGTACGAAGCATCTGCGTTTAGAATACCAAGGATACGGGACTTAAAAATACGCCTTTGTAGCGTCCAAATATAGTACCTATGTACAAAGCCAAACATCATACAAAACGTTTAAAATAAAAATAGGTATAGATATACGGCCTTCTAAAAATAAATACTTAAAAAAACGGCGTAGTTCGAAGGACCCTCAAAAGAAAACTTATTAATTTTCGTCATTATGAATTCCGCGAGCGAAACTCGAACGTCTAATTTCAACCCTAACTTATCAAGACGCGAATAAAAAAGTTCACCCCCGGCGCACCCCACGCACCCCCTTGTTTAAAACGCCGGCGAAAAAGAAGCACATAAAAATGCATGAGGCCTTCCTCGTTATAAGGAAAGGGTAGCGCCCCCCTCCCCCCTCGGGAGGTAGCTGTAAAAATCGTCTCTAATTTAAATTTGGGAAGTTTCGCGAGGCGCGTGGCAACGTTGATGTCTTGATAAATGCGAACGAATTCTACTAATTTGGAGTCTTCAGCGCTCGGAACTTTTAATTGGTCGAGTATAAATCGCGCCGGAGTAATGGAGGCCGCATTAATTTCATCTCGCGACAAAATGGCGTCGTCGGGTGTGCGTTTAGATAAGCATCGCTCATTGTTTCCGGCAGCAGATAGAGCGGCATTTCGCGCAATGACCACGATTACCGCCCGCGCTCTGCCGTCCGCCTGCCCATATTTCGGAACCTATGACCTCTCATTATTACGATAATAATCCATTCAAGGAAGTTCCTCAATGATTGTTCTGAAGCGATAAAGATATATTACCAATTCGACAAATAAATCTTTCTTATCAACCTTCGTATTGCGGGGTAATGTCTAAATTTTAACATTAACGAAAACAACAAGAAATTGAATTAGTATATAAATTAATGAATTAGCGTATTACTGCCTTTAACACAAAGGGTTTATGTGTATATGTGTATTCCCGAAGCGCAATAGTAATGACGTCGTAGCACACGCGCTACGTATGTGCTACGAACGAAGCAACATATTATATGCAATTTATATTGAAATCTCATGTATTTTCATAAGTATTCCGATATTTTATTTAAAATAAGAAAAGAACATTCTAAGTATGAATCTAAAACAGTATATTTAAAGTGATTAATGTAGCAGTGTTACCTACTGCTGAGCGTTTAATTTCCATCGAACTTTGGATCTCTTTGTTGCTTATGAATAAGTAATATTATTTCTCGCTCGCAGAACTTTCCACTCCAAGTAATTATCACAAGCAAAGTTTGTTTTCAGTAAACAATTAAAGGTTCCGCGTGGCGAGTATCGGCTTGTTCCTCCTCATTAAATCGGCACAAAGCGCCGGGACTTCGACTGGTGTAATGTTATTCATTTGGGAAAGTCAAAGGTTGTATTTACAAAAAAAAATAAGTCGCCGGAGAGCGGACGGTGGCATTTTTTCCATTCGGCGCGTTCCATTAGCGTGCCTTTGTTTGGCGGGAGCGCGCAAATTAATTTAGCTCTCCCGCCATTTCCTCGCCCCCCGCCGGCCTCACCCCGCCTCGCCCTTTTTGTCTACGCCTTGCTCGACGTATCGTTTTCTTCTTTATGGCTCATTAGGCAGCATTGTCGCCATTGTTTTTTTTTCGCCTAACCCACAAGATCTAATTATTATGATCAGCAAAACGCAGAAATCAGTGGTCACAGTGACTGGAATTCAGATGTTATTAATAGCGGGAGAATAGAAAGGAAAAAAAAATCTTGCAAATCGTTTTTGATAGTAATGTTTAAATGTATAATTAGGGTTTGAGTAACTGGACAACCCAGCGTCGCTCGTGAAAACTCGCAGAAAAATGTTTCCCAGATATAAGACCTAATTAGATCTATGTTTCGCCCCGTGAACTTCTATACATTTAAGGACCCGAGAATACACTGGTGTAAAGTGGGTATTTCCAGAAATTATGTACCTCGTACCTCTGCCTACCACCTTGGAGATATGGTGTGGACGTATTTGTGTTAACAAACCCCTATGCCGTAATTTCATGGAAACCGTTAAGGGACGTTTTCGAAAAAGGTACAACTAATTTATTTACTAGATAACATACTTATAAAATAACTTGAATATTGAACAATAAATAACGTATATTTTTATTTAAAAATAGTGCTCGATTAATAAATTTTAATTTATGTTGGAAAACAATGTTAAGCAGAGTATTATTTATAAGGAGGCATACAGAGTTGATCATTTTGTAGCTAGGCCACCGTTTTACATGATCGTAGTGTACTTTTATATAAAAAAAAACACAATAGACTTCCGACTATTACAGTGGTAACTATACCTCTGCCTACCCCCTCGGGGATAAAAGGCGTGAGATTATATATTATTATTATAACTATACCTTCAAACCGCATCATAATCGCGAAACAATAGGATTAACTATTATTATCGATCATCGCCCGTGGTAGGCTGACGCTTGATACGCTAAATCGTATTCTCAGTAGTATGCCTACATAATAATAAGCACCTGAATAACAAAGGGCTAATAAAATCGATAAACATTGGCTGGCCGGGAGAATACGCTTGAATATCAATCCGCGTAATTATATAATGCACGATCTGATACCGGACTTGCGTTTAATGCGTAATTGGTGTCGTGTAAGTAATTTTTGTATCGTTTTTTTATAGGTCATGCTCAAACTCACCTGAATCCTTAGATTGTGAGCAGTTGCGCCGGCGCCAGCGCGCGCTCTGCGTCACAAAAACGCGCCAACTGACGGTCGCGGCCGCGACCCACAGTTTTTTACTTGTTACCCCGCGCGTGCCCTCGCCACACCCGGACGGTTAACTAACCCTTGCGTATTCATAAACCGAAACGTCACACGATGCTGCTGCTAGAAAGTGCGTGTTTGCAATATATATATCTTCAGATTCTTGCTGAGGATTTTATGTTGAACGGAGAGATCGGCAAATATAGTAGGTAGATAAACATCGTGTTTAATTAAATTCTTAAAAGCTCTACAGAAAGACGATTTATTAGAGAGAAAAGGAAAGAATATTCTTATCGCGAACTCCAAATTCGCCGACTGAAAATTCGTAATTAATTACTTAGTAGACACATTTTAAATTCTTAATTAAGCAATCCGTACTTTCTCCCGCCTATAAATTAGATCGAGCCGTTTCCATAGAGACTACTCATCCTTTAAAGCGGGCCGGGAGGAGAGGGGGGCTTTACAAAAAATATAACTTAGGGTGAGTAAAAAACCGTGGGGTGACTCAGCCGGCCGCTGCACCCCACGACGAGAAATCTACGATCAATATTAACTCTTTTTTTCAACGGGGAATCGCTGAATTTTTAAGTCGTTTTAAGTCTTTGAACGCGAAGCAAAATTATGCTTATGTGGAATGTATTAGACACGGTAGAATAGTAATGGCAATATTTGCAGAGCGCGCACTATAGGTAAGTCAAGCCACGCTCATTGCGATTCAGTTTGCGTGCATTTGTCAAGGTCGGCCAGCATAATATGTGGGTGACGGGCGCGCAGTCACCACTTCAATTGTTTATTATCGAAGTTTAGTTTTTCCGGAAAGGGTGCATTTATTTCATTTATTAAAAGGTATTGCCTATGTGAAAACCTATTTCCGATGTCTGCTGTAAAGTGCTTCTATCGAGATTATACTTAATTTGCATGAGACATCGAGACCTGAATTTAATTTTCAACGTTATTTCTTCAACAGAAAATAATCTCAAGTATATATTTGATAACCACTATGTAAATATAATAATAACCATATTATGTAAATCTTGCCAAGTCTGGGGACCAATTTATAATCGCCATTTTTATCAAACATTTAATTAATCAACTTTCCGATTACGACAAAAGGTGACTGTTGTTTTTGTTACAGTTCTTTTCAATGTTCCAAAAGGCTTCGTAAAAAAACTATGTGCATACATAATTTGGAACAGTGCATTAATAAAAAGCTGCGTATGGAGCCCGGTGCACGCGTGGTATAAAAAACATTCATTAGGAAAAAGCTATTTATGACAGCGACCATTATCGTCCAATAAATCAGCTGCCCACTCTTCTGTTTTCGATAATGATTCTATTATTATGGAAAAGCGTTATATGTAACTGTAACATTTTTTCTTCGCCATGTAAAAGCATGGAAAGGAACTTTGAGTGTAGTTCTCGCGATTACCCAATGATCTATTTGAAAATTTTATATTTTTCTGTAATATATTAACATTAATCAGTAAAGAACCGCCGGTTTCAATTGGAACCGAGACACAATTAAAAATCTATTGTGTCTGTGATTCATGGTCTGAGAGGCTAAAAATGGAACAAAAAATGTGATATTGAAAATAATTGGTATTAGACTTAGTAATACTATAGCTATAACTACAGCTTTTATCTTTTATCAGTCCATATAATCAAATGCCAACATCTTACTACAATTGTTTTTTTTTAGGATCTCGCACCTATGACACTTTGATGATACAATATTTAAAAATATATAAGTAGGTACTTATAGAGTCTGGCTAATGAAAGTAGATAACGAAAAAGCGCGGCAAATTTAAAAAATATTAGCATGGTATCCCTCAATATATATGAATTAGGGGCCATTTATACGAGGCCATTCCACTGAGACAATCCACTAAACGCATACAAAAAAAACTTGAGGACAATCCATTGCAGTGGACTCTCCATTTACACAAAGCCATTAGTGGATTGTCTTAGTGGAATGGCCTCGTGTAAATGGCCCATTAAACTTCCTTGATAAGTACTTGGATTTTTTTAGTTATTGTTTTAAATATGAACTACTCCTATTGAGATTGATAGTAACTGTATTTCTATAGAATCATATGATTCCACTACTATTTGAAAAATTAAAACCATATTATTTATTACTAATATTATAAAGAGTAAAGATTTGTATTTTTGTATGTTTCTAAAGAATAAACTTAAAAACACTGGACCGATTATAAAAATTCTTTCCCCAATGGAAAGCTACATTATCACCTGTGTTATCAGTGTTATCACTGAGTAAAATAGGCTATGTTTTATTCTCCTATTCCCACCGAAAAGGGATCTACGCTACGAAAAACTCATTAGTACGAGGGGCAAACCGAAATGATCAGGAATAAAAAAAACTGTTTACAAGTTATACCTAAATTATGTATTATTGTTTTTCGAAGTATTCTCCGTTGCAATTAATGCACTTTTGCATTCTTTCGAACCAGTCATTGAAGCAGTAATTCCAGTACTGGTTTTGAGTTTTATTCTATCTTTCTGCTCTATATCACTGAGATTTCTAATAGTTCTCATTATTGCATCGACTACATCCTCCAGATTTTCTGCGAAAGAAACGAAATATCCTATCAATCAATTGTCTATATTCAGGCTAAATTTTAACTATTCGGCAACAAAGAATTTAAAAAAAATAGTACGTAATTACATAAAGTATCAAAGTAATGGAGCATACTAACCTAAGAAATTGAACACCGCACGTAAACATTGTTATTTTTGGTAGAATTCAGCTTCTTTTTCTACTTGTTTTTCCTTGAACTTGGATATCATGAAGAACAATAACTCTCGAAGTCCACATTTAATAGTTTTATTCATATTTAAACACAAAAATGAATAACTATGAACAAAACAAACTAAAACGAATGTTTGACCATGAAAAATTGACACTGCTATTATGTGTTGCTATTCGAAAGATTGCAAAAAAATCGATTATTTACTTTCGTTAGCCAGAATCTAGCCAGAACGTTTTATTTGAAAATACAATTTACTTTTCAAAATCAATGACGAACAACAATATTTTTTGTTTTTATTTTCAATAAACAGCTTTCTATTCGAAATTTAAATAAAACGTTGCTATGTTTCGGAGTAAAAAATCGTTCCATTTTTAAATTACACGACGGATATGAGTTTACTAATAATGAGTAGGTACTTATAATATATTTTGCGGCTAAAATACGACAGATATGGATTTTCATACAACTTTTGCCGGCCGCTGCTCGCATGTATTTAGTCAGTACAGCAATTTCAATTTATCTCGAAGAAGGTTGTCAAAATAATGCTTCAATTTCCAAGCATGTTTGAGAAAAAATATATATATAAACACATTAAAATGTAGATTTAAAACTCAAGCAGCAAAGAAAAGTGTTCTCCACGCTACGGGGCCGCTCGTGGGTTTTTATGCGTGTCGGCCGGGCGCGGCGCCCACTGCACGGGTTACAAATTGTGGGGTGAAAGGGGTAGTTTTTTGTAATCGACTTTCCTAACAGTAATAAACGATATTTATCTTTCTTAATTATAGTTTCACTCCGCTATTTGGTAGCTTTGTTCGTGTTTTTGCTACAACTGTTTGTGTTATTATCGAATTACGTGCGTTTGTCGTTAGTGTTTAATTTTGTTTTTATTATTGCTTCGAGCAGACTCTCGGGGCAGTCTTCTGTATTTTGTTTGTATCTTTAACAATCTTTGCTAGTAGGTAATACAAGTGTAGGTTTATTCCAAATAGTCTTTTTCAAAGTAAGTACCTATGTATATATGTTCATAAACTTTAATTATTAGTAAAATATAAAAACGTTACTAAATAAATTTTGTCGAGTGAGGAATATAAAAAAAATACAATATATTAAGCTTGGATCAAACTACTTTTGTGATATAATATTGGGATCCGAGTGGACAATTCGAGCCTAATGCGTTTTAAGTAGAACTTAAAGTCTTTATTGCAAACAAACTCAATTTTAAATCAAAAATAGAACTCATTGTAAAAAACAAAATAATGTTGGCTCAAATTTTAAAATGAGAAACGAGGGCAGTGATCCCACGAGGCGCATGCGTAATAACAACCCTTTTTTACCCTTTCGCCTCCCTTAGTGTTTTTGTAAGCGTTTTTGTAAAGGGTTGAGTGTGGGGTACCTGCCACGCGACGGCTAGGAAAGGGTTAGATTTTTTCATTATAGGCCGTTACGCTTTTTGTACTGATGCAGTTTTTTCTCTATGGACCCGACCATAAAAAGTGCATTGAACCCTTTCAAGAGATCAGCTGATCCATAATAGTACACTTGTGTCGCTGCACTATTGATTTTTGGTTCAAGGTCGCTTTATTGAGAGGCAAGTGCATAGAGTATAGATTTTCATGGAGATTTTAATGACTCGGTTAGGATTTTTTTTATTATAGCTAAAGAGATTGAAAACTTTATCCACTAGTTCTATTAATAGAATGTTTTGTTTTTAAGATGATTTAGATTTAACAGATTTATTTATGATTGGACAATGTAAATAATAAATAAATAAATTTATTACATAAACTTAGTCTAATTATAATGGTTACCAAAGTAAAACTTATTATTGCTACTTAAATTTAGTGATACCTAAACTGAGTAACTAAATACCTGTATCTTAGTTATGAATACAGATTCTATGTAGAATATAAACACCGTAATCACCATACAGTACCGTAGTATGTTAACGACATCAAAAACTACAACAGTTAAACCGGATGGTATCAATTTTCGCCAACGCAGCCGTTCGATTTTTGCAATTAAAGTGATTTTTGTCACGGTGAAAAAACGGGTAAAACGTCAAAAAGCACCGGTGTTGCCTATTCTAGTAACCCACATTATCAAGGTGTTAGTTATCAAGTTGCAGGGCCGTTATATTCATTCGATTCGCCAAGCCTTTGTCGAACTCTTTTTTGGCGTTTAAAAAAGTTGCCCCTTTTTGCTATAACCCACGCGCGTTTTTGTACGGAACATGCCTCTAGACAGAGAAATCACACCTGACGTATACTCTTTAGAAGAGGCTGTTTATTTAATTAGTTTTATTTTGTGACTTATTTACCTAAATAAAATTACAAAGGTTTTATTACATTGAATGTCAACATTATTATTTTTATTATGCATAATAATAAAGCAGTGGCACAGTAAATATAATAAGCTAAAGGCAGTAGTGAGACCGTATCTGTAATTGAAACAGTTTTTGATAGTCGTTTATCGGTTTCATTATCAAATCACTATCATCATCTTATGAAACAGGTTTTATTTATTTATTTATTTAATTATTGAAAGACTAACACAACAGATAACAACCATACGCATACTTATTTAACATTTAGCTCCAGATTGTTGTCCAAAAATGTCTACGTACAACATCATTTTAACATAAGCTCAGCTGAGTTTAGTGAGGGCACATGCATTTGATGATGATGACCGGTGGATGCAAGTGGCCAGTTGCCGTTCGTTGTGGCGTTCTATGAGGGCCTTTGTTCAACAGTGGACGTCTTCCGGCTGATGATGATGATGATGATGACATCCATTTGATGGTTCCAAAGTCTATAACGGACATGGATAGAAAAGAAAAAACAGACCTGAATCCCTTAGAAACGACAGACATGGACAGTAAGGACTTACTGTCTATTTATATTTGTAATCGCAATATCTTTATTTGACAGTTGTTACACGGTCAGTGCTTGCTCTACTTACACTTAGATGTAAGTACGGAAGAAGCAACGAAAGTCAAAAAGAAGATGATTGTGATTAAAGTTGCAATTAGACAATAGGCCCTCTGAATCTCTCTTATATCTGTGGTAATTTTTTTTTGTGTTTTATGTAGTGTAACGCTTCCGAATCCGTAGCAAGTTGAAACCGTTTTGCCTAGTTTGGGACTAAATAACTGTGTGAATTGTGTCCCACAATGTTTTATTGTATTTTTCATTTGTATATTAATTTATATAGTTTTATTTCACGATGATGAATGAATAATTGAAAACAAAAAAGGTTTTTTTTAAAAAAATTTTATGGAATTGTGTCAAGAACCTCAAACATTCCTGTCTTCGTTTTCGGAAGCTTTTCCCTAACACCATTTAAGTATATGTTATATATACAGATAATTTTTAATAATATAGGTAATTAGAAAATTCAACAGCTTCGATGTTGGGGTGTTTTAAATCAATAAAATCAATATTTGTATGATGCAGGTATTTGTGGATAATCCTCAGTAACAGCAATCATCAAAATCAAGTGAAATAAAGTTTTTAATTACGTGAAGAAACTTTTAAATTTCAAAATTAAACTTATCGCAGCATTAGGTACTAAGCATAAGTTGATCTTTAGCTTTTAAGGCCCTATAAAACAATTCACGTCATTCTCGACTAAAATTAGTAGCAGCTGCCAGAACGCCCCGTTTTACCTACACCTCATTTTTATTTTTTTTAAATAAGGCCTCTTCATAATTCGTGAGCCAAACGATCTGATTTCGCGAGATAGAGTTTCACCAGTAGGCAAGACGTTTCTACGAGTTCTTTTTAATTATGTTTAGTTTTGCGAAAAAGAGGCCTCGGATCAAGTGACTATTACCTACTTCGCTTCTCCGTCCTTTATCAACTTTTGAATATTTATTCAGGATATACGATATGTTTTTAGAGGCCGTCCGAACAATCGCTTGATTATAAAAATGTGTTATGTAACCTACTTACATGGTGCAACTAAGTCTCGCTGGTAGTAACTTTTGAAATTGTATATCCTCTGGTCAGGGCATAGTCGACTGCGGGATTTACTGGAAACAAGAATTTTAATATAATCTACTAATATAAAAAATAAATAAAAATGGTAGAGTCAGTTTCTAGATCTAATCTATTTTTGAAGTCTGATATACATAAAATATGTACAATAAAGACATACCCATTTTTTTTCATATAGCTGCGTATAAATAAACCCTATGTAATCTTTAGTGGAATTGCGTTAATATGCCGCCAGACGCTTTGTGGTCATTATGAAAACATCGAAGAAAGGAGACAAACGGATTAAATTCAAACAAACCCAGTAGCCACCGCGTTACATAAACAACTAATTCAAAGCGGACACAAACAAACTCTTTTGTAAGACTTCTTTGAGAGCCACCGGGAGCAGATAGAACGAATACACTATTTCAGTGACAATTAAACCATTGTTGTAGAGCAAAACACCGCTTAGGTAGTGATACTTGGAGGATTAAAGGATTAAAGATTCTGTAGCAAACAACTTTGCGCCAAACTCTTTTATTTCTCACTCCTTTCTAGAGATTATTCGGCGAGCTCTCTGTGTATGGTTAGCCGCTCCAGTCTGAGAATCTACAATGACATTTAACGATAGTACCCCAAAAGAAGGTTATGTAAATTCTGATTTGACTTATTCTATTTAGATACTTGATCGGACACTTTTTCAATCAATTTTTTTTAAAGTTATAGCAACAAATAAGCTTTTACATTTCTTCTTTTCTTTAGACGATGGAGGACACTTATCAAAACGGTAGAATAAAAACTAGAGGTATATAAATTTATATGACTTGCATAAGTTAAATAAAAAACTGATATTGTTGTATGAATGATTGTGAATCGCGACAAGTTCCATACTGGTTATTAATGATATTGTGCAGCTCGTCCTTTTGTGAGGAGACATACATCAAAAATGCTAAAGGAAGTTATAATTGCGATGAATAGAAATTTCGTAAAAGGGAACATTTAGCGTAAAAATCAATAATCAAAGGTCCTCGTGACAATAGCACGCGGTTATGGAACCCACTATCAAAATAAAGAGTCCGCGTGACATAGCGCGGGTGGATTTTTTATTGCATTAGTTCAATGGGTGTCTAGTGTAAAAGATTATTATTGTTTAAATGTGAACTGTATCCTAATGGAATAAGGCACACCATAGTGTTAATAACCCAGTGCCAACATTGGAGAGGTAGGGCGAATTTGAGTCATCATAAACACTTGAGGGATCTTTAAGTTTACTGCAACATTCACAAAGATTGATAATGTGGCTCTGCAATATTTGTGTGAGAACAAACATTTCTTTTAATTATGTATTATGAAAAAATTAGATAGTTAAAAGATTTATTCATTATTCACAGTCAAGTAGGTACACAATCACATCGCTCGCATGCTTATAGCTGTATTGTGTTACAAAGTTATACCCACGCTATTAGCCAGAAATGATCATCAAACCTTAATAGCTCAGTGGCGAGCCATAGATCTTTGCTCACATATGAGGAAGAATGTTCGCAAGTATATAAGTGCTACCAAGAATTAACTTGACACAAATTTCTACGGTGCCTATTTATATGATGATTTAATATGCGAAGCCATACAACACAAAAAAATATTGGACCCTCGACTTTTATGTCAAATTAACTTTACAAAAATATACATGATTCATTCAAAAGTTAGCCTTACGGTTATAGAGCCCGCTTCTCATGATGATAATCAGTGAGGCTCGGGTTCAAATACTGCCAAGAAAACAATGAGATTTTTAAAAAATTACGTAGGTACATATTCATCAGTAGCTCGACGGTGAAGGAAAACATCGTGAGGAAACCCGCGGGTCCCAGAATTAATGCTGAGACATGTGTAACAGACCCGGTCCGGCGATGGGCTCACTTCCTATCACGTTAAGGGGTCCATACTCGTCGGATATAGGTAATATATACTCGTGAAAAGGGTGTATTTCCAGAAATGGAATACCTTAGGGACGAAAGGCGTGAGATTATTATTTATTTATTATAAATTTATGATTTATTGACGACTACAAAAATTCTTGAAAATTCTTCAACGATCGAGCGAAAAGGGTAAACAGAGCGCAAGAATCGTTTGTTAGTGACAGACAAAAGTTAACCTCTTACCCGAGCACACGTGCACGGCGTCACAATGATCCGAATTGTGTCACAATGCACACCCGATGCATTCACGTATTTGCTTTCCATCTCGACACAGTTTCGGGAACTATTGATTCGAATCGCACTTTTGCTCTATTTTTAGACGGTAAGAAAGAAATACTTAGGTGCGATTTTTTTGTGACTACATGCATTTGTAGATTCATGTCCCGCGAAACGAAATAGATATTTTTGAAGCAAAGAGTATTTAAGTTTGATTAAAATTTTTCTAAGTTTCCTTTTTATGAACTTTACATAGATTAGTCATTGGTCAGAACATACCAAAACAAGAAAATACATTAAGTATTGCATTTTGTTCTGTGTAGGTGCCTATGTTTAATACAGACAATGGTATAAAAATAAGACGCACTTTGTTATTACTTAATAAAGATATAATTTATCATCTAGTCGAACTACTCTAACTCTACATAACTAATTACTTCTATCTTAAGATTGAATAGACAAATAATACATTCACACATGTTGAACTATTTTAAGGGAGAATGTTGAAGAACTGTAGAGTTAAAGCCGCGATGCTGTTCACGCGCCCTAGTCTGTTGGCAAATGTTGCTCAGAGTTAGAATGCGGGCAAAAACTTACAACTGGCATTATTAGCCAGATTCCCTTCCTGCTGCATCTTCCGGTACCTGGTGCCATTGCTTGGGTCGGAAAACTTCCAAAATTATTGTGTAAAATATAGTTTGTGTTTATATCTAACAGAGAAATTCAATTTAAGAAAGAAATAAGGGGCAGTATTGACATTCGCAATACTAGTAATTACGCAGTATCGCAAGTGAAGTATAATAACTTAGATTATACAGCAGTTGCTCATTTCTGCGTGAGCGCCTTCAAAGTTAATGCAGAAACAAAACCCAGCACCTGTCGCCCGGCAGACGTAATCAATAGACCCACTCCGTTTCCGCCACCACACAAAAACAAATGAATGCTAACTTAAAGAAAAAACATAACAAAGCCGAAAGTGTTCTGAACAGCAGATTATGAGCACGTTCAGTTATTAATTTATACGTAGCATCGCGGTAAAAAACTCAACCCTCACTTAGATAAAAGAAAAAACGTAGCGCGCGACGCAAAAGGGAAAGGGTGTCTCGCTAGCTCGCGTGCTGTATTCTGTTTTTTAAGCGTATTCTGCGGTTTGTTTTTTCGGGTGCCTCTCTGTTTTTTAACAACACAATACCGTTGTTAAGAAACGTTTTTTAAGAGCGTCATATTGACGCGAGACGCGGGCGCAAGGCGCGCGATCTGCTAGTGTTTTTGTTTAGGATCTTATTTATAAATCTCCGCGCTTCGGGTAAATGGGAGATAGACAAACTTTTTGGGTGTTTAGTCACGGATTGGGAAAGGGGAAGATTGTTGTTTTTTAGAAAATTGTGTTGTATATTTATAGTTTGTGCTGGGCGAGGTTGGAGCACGAGCGAAGGTGTAACATATGGTTCGTTAGACAAAGACGCTGATGTGTTTCATGAAGGGCAGGTGTTGCAATCCGTTTAACTAAGTGTGTACATTATGTGTCTGTTAGTAATGCGTACAAGTGCAGATAAAAAAATAAGAAGACACTTGCATATTTCACTGGTATAAGCAATTCAGTAATTAAATTCGTCTTCGATAGTTAATTTCCAGATTTATGACAGTTATTAATAATCGGAACGTTAATGGTATGCTGCAATTAAAACTTAGGGAGCCGTTGGAAAACAAAAGCGCCGATAAAACAACGTCAATAATGTTGAGAATTCGTAAGTGCGCTATAAAACACGAGCCATGAAAATGCCATTAAATATTAAAAGTGGAGAAACGAAGAGCTTAACAAGAAATAAAACATCGTTATGAGAGGCTAGGAGAAGTCGCCCCCGGCCGGCTAGCTATCGGCGCGCCTCGGCTAATGCCTACTTATACCTTATTATATAGCGGAGTTTGCGTTGAGGAACAAAATTAATTGGTTAAAACTCCTCTCAGTATCCAGGGCGGGCCACCCTCCCGTCTCCCTCTTAATTCCGTCCCCCCGCTGGTCCGCCACCTCGCCCCGCGCCCCGCCAGCTCCTTTGAACGCAACCTACCTAGAGAAAAAACAGAAAGTATAAAGTTCACTAGCAAAGCGTTGCAGCTTAATTAATGTATTAATATATTTTTCCCTATTTTTTTATTTTATAATAATCACTGTACTGTTTCAAAGAAGATAGGTAATAATAATTTTATTTAAAACACCAGATTTTTTATTTAAAATAACATGTTATAGATTAAAATATTTACATAAGATTGATAGATTGCACAGTTATTTTTTATTAGCTTAATATCTAGATGAATAAAAACAATGATATCAATACTCATTAATATAGGGCACTTAGTACCTTTATATATTTTTACGGATTGATAATCGAGTAACTACCATTCGGCTCCATCCAACCCGTACCACAACCATATATTTTCACGTTGGCTGCATTATCTCTAATTTTATCAAATGCCTTGATAGATATCGCTCAGTCAGTCCTATTTTTAGATATTTCTAACAGACATTAAATTATACCAATGATATTATAATTTTTGACACATATCTACTTAATCTGTGAAGGCAATAGCTTCAAAATTTTGTATCTATTATTAGATAGCTACAATTACTTCTGAATTGTTATAATATTACGTGTTAATGAATTGAAACTTCTACTATCTACCCTAATGATAAAGATGCTGACCATTTTAAAAGTTCACAAATATTACATAATGTCTTGGTGATTACTTACCTAATTAATTAGGGTTCCGTACCTCAAAAGGAAAAAACGGAACCCTTATAGGATCACTTTGTTGTCCGTCTGTCCGTCCGTCCGTCCGTCTGTCAAGACCCTTTTTCTCAGGAACGCGTGGAGGTATGAAGCTGAAATTTATATCAATTACTCAGGTCTACTGTCCCTTAAAGCTGTGAAAAAATCAAACTTCTAAGCCAACGCAATCAAAAGATACAGCCGTTTATGCCGCAAATTTTCGACACTTGCAAGGGAATCAAAACCTACAGGGTGCTTCCCGTGAACTCAGAATCTTGAAATTTGGTACGAAGCAACGTCTTATAGCATAGATAAAGGAAAAATTACGAAAACCATAAATTTGCAAGGCTGTACGGAACCCTCGGTGCGCGAGTCCGACTCGCACTTGGCCGGTTTTTTTTTTATTGAACTCAAATATCTAATTACTTCATAAAGTAGCATAAAACTTACAAATGTAGCAGTCTACCTTTATGTGTTCTAAAATAACCATCTTTGTTTTCCGAGTTGCAACACTTGGCGACTGTGTGCGTAACGAAGGGCGAAAGCAAAGGGTAGGTCGGGCAGAGCGGGCGCGGGGGCTCGTTGCCACTTCTCCAAATAAATTATAATTCGCCCGCTCTCGTCCTTTCGCCAGCCGACAGAGCACAGCCTCGACACTACTTCGCGAAGATGCTCATTAGGTACACATTAATCTTTATTTTTGGAAAAACATTTATTTCATCTATCGTTATTTTAAATTGGAATCAGTCAGATTTTTTTTGTTCTGTTTGACTGCTGTAAACGTAACATTTTATAAAAATAACAACACGTAGATATTCCTAAGGTGTTGAATGATGTTACCCAACCAAGTGAAACCTTAATAATACCTAATTCGTTTTACGGGACATTCACCGATTTCGTCAGACGAACGAGGTAAAGTTACTCATCGCGGTGTGAACTATGATAGGTCTTCGTTCGTAGATACAAAAAAAGCTTCATAATTTCACATATTTATTACAAAACAGTTATGGCACCTTAGAAAAAGTTAATCTCAAGAGGTTACATTTAGACGACCTAATTTCAGTCTACCATACCCCACTATCCACAAAACGGAGATACTTACAATTTACAAAAAACTTGGCGCTAATAGATATTAGAGGGGTGCGGGGGTGGTAGGAGCGATTAATATAATAAATACCAACCGGATTCCAGTGCGTTTGTGCGAGCTATGTGAAGGCGTGAGGCGCTTTTTAAATGACTACCGAGTGGCTTATCCGCTGTCTTATTCTGACAGGTAACTTAAGTATCCTAATCCTATAATTAGTGAAGGCTGAAGGGCCGGTCAGTAGAGAAACAGGTCCCTTTTCATTTATTTAAACAACGTATTCGAAGACGAAAGAATTGTGAAATTTCCTTTTTATCTGTAGGTATGACTTGGATACACAGTGAAGACAAATATAAATATTTATCTATGGCTAATGTAATGTTAAAACACCATAAAGTAAGTAATAATTTTTTTTATAAAGTTGACCTATCTAAGGAAATGCGTTCAGTCAATATTTATGTGTTAAAAATTACTCAAAGTCAGTCAAAGTCAAAATATTTTATTTAAAGTAGGGACTGACAAGTCCACTTATTGAACTTCATTTCAACTCCACCGCTTCAGCATGTATGGTTGAGGAGAAGAAGCGGGGCAAGACAGTCCTCAACACAGTATTCTTTTAATCAATTCTCACTTTTCTAATACTAAATTGGGTTTCATATTTCATTATGTTTCGCTGTCGTATTGCGCTGTGCTGGAAGAAATCTGTTCCAGCATCATTTTCATTTATACTCGTACCTATAGTCGTCTGGTTTGTAATACGCCATTTTGCAAAGTACTTGTTTAACATGAGTTTTGTACACCGTTTTAGGCAATTTCAAAATTTCTTCTGGTATTTTATGTTATTATAAAAGCGTATGCAAAGCCTCCCGAAGGAATTATTAATTTTACTGAATTGTGACTGAGGTTACTCTAATTTATCTTTATTCCTAAGGTAACAATTATGCCTGTCACAGTTTTTAGTAAAAAGTAATATAAGTTTCCGTACATACATAATGTTTTCATAAATGTACTGACAATGCATTGTTAAAATATTAATTTCTTCGAACAGTTCTCTTAGGGAATCACGATATCTTAGGTAACTTGTAAATGGCGCGTATAGCCCTTTTTTGTAAAATAAAAATAGATTCTGCATCAGCAGCTCTGCCCCTCAGCAAGATGACATAGGAAATAAACGAGTCTTGCTGTGTCTACATCAGTAAGCCATCTGATATTCCTGAAGGCATAAGCAGCTGAACTCAGTCTTCTAGATAAAGCAGAAATGTGAGAACTCCATTGAAGTCTGAAGTAGGTATATCGAGAATTTGTTGAAGAGTGTCATTTACCTCGTTCAGCCTGTGTTCGTCTACCTACTTTGAAAATAAGAGATGGATACATAACTTGCTCTTAAATAATCGTATCAGTCAGAGTCCATTAAAATTTGTAACTTTTCCGAGTTTTCTTTATTCTAATTTAAGTAAACGACATACAAAATCTTCAACTTTGTTCTGTCGTAAAGTCTCATTATAAAAGTCTATCTTTTATTTGGCCAGAGAAAGCATTTCAATCGGATTTTTTTATTCTATCCCAAATACTGGTCTGGCCCGGATAACTATGTCAATGTGTGTGCAAGGCTACGGCAATGTTGGTGCGACAACTCATTACTTACTGCCGATCTCAGATAAATTACACTCCTTCCCACTACTCAGCCCCTGGTACTATCGTCTATCACACTATTGTGGTAGCGATAATGCCTCGAATTTTTTGTGGAAGGATATAATATAATAAGGTATATTATAATGTACGGAATCGTACATTTATGTGTAGTTTAGCTGACGCGGCGAATTACTCGTATTTACATAAAATATCAGTCTTGACCCAAAAACGGACGGTAGCGCACAGGCGGACGGACAAGGCTCAAATCTTACGTAACTTGAACGGGGTAAATAAACGATTAACTAAGTGCAGTGATTCTGATTGAACTTCTACCTTCTAACTAACGAGCTGCAAGACAATGAGTGGCTCAAACATATAAGGTATGTAAGGTAGTTATATGATTCTAATAGTTATAGTTTTGTATTTTACGAACGTTACATTATTTTACATGTTTTTTCCAATGACATCTCAACGATAGGAAATACATGGTGATTGGTGGCGCATATCATTGGATATGCAGCATACGAAACGCGCACGCGAAATCCGTTTCCGTTCACTTAGGATTTTACTAGAATTATTTCATAGCGGATGTCTGCCATCACTTACAAGGAACTTATCTGCCTATTTCAAGTTTCTAAGTGTTACAGTTTCGAAAATTTCGTGATGAGCGAGTTACGGTAAGTTCTTAATAGTTCGGATCGATTTAATTAAGCTGCGTTGAACGACGGTTTCTTTAAGTTTTCCCAATTTTTGTGTTCAGAAAACCTTATGCAATATACAATGTATAAGTCCAAGTAAGACACTGATGCTAAAAGTTATATTTTGGTCTCGCCTCTTGTTATCTACGAGGTAGATACGTACGTAGATACTTACCCTGGTAAGTATCTACGTAATTATTTCCAAATCAATATTATTTTGTTGATGAGAGCTACGAAAGCTAAAGAGCCACAAATGAATGCAAATGAGGCCTACAAAGACGTGTGTTCTTGATATTACTGAGACAAAGGCTAGAGAATAAAAACGGAATGGCTGTAGTTAATTGATGAAGAAATAAAAAAAAAAAATAACAAACATCTCTTTATTTAATAATCATGTACTGGACATTGATCAAGAAATACATATATTCATCGTATCATAGTTATGTCACATTTAATATCTTATTTTAATTTGTACAAGTTATTCATTTATTAATTGTTTCACTTCTTTGTAAAATAATACCTGTGTTCCATGCATGAGGTAGATCAGTTTACTACAGTTCTTTTTATATCTTATGAATAATCAAACAATAGTCGGTTTGAAATTTAACCTTTTGTCATATTATTAGAAAATTTTAACATCTATTGAGTTATTTGGTACATTAATGAAATGAATGTAAACTAATGGCACCAAAAGACAGTAAGTAGGTATACATTCACTAACTAATTCATATAAACATTTTTAATGAAAACAATAAAGATTAATTAAAATAGGAACTCAAATTAATTGCAAATGAAGGCTACATGTATGTGCCATACATACAACAATTATCATAATTACTAAGGTATTCTGAAATTCTGTCAGAAATATTCTTTAAAACTTCACAGAGTTATTTTTTTGACTTTAATGTTATATAAATAAAATTGGAATAAAAATCAGTCTCAAGTGGTGAAGTTAACTAGACTCCGTCGTGCAAGCCTGTCATTTCATTTGTATGTTATCTTAGGGCGATAAACAATAGAAAATATTCCAAGAACTTTGGCTCTTTACCCTGCGGTCACCGCCAAGAATGAGGTAGATAATGGCACCGTCTTCTTCTTACATAACTACCATAACATTAGTACAACATTGCAACGTGGAATTACGAACTCTAATCGAAAGTACATACTATTAAATTTGTACACATCAAATTTTGTACCAATAATTTCTTTGGGAAAAATATTTCATATCATTACATTTTAATTTACATTTGAAGACCCTACAGCGAAATCTTAACGCTAAGGAAAATAAAATAGTAATAATCAACAATCAGTACTGTTTCTAATACATACATTATAATGTGCGCTAAAATTCAGAATAATTATTCTGCTTTGTTAAGTTAGATAAAAATGAAGAAAATAAAAACACTACAACTAGTAGGAAACTAATACCCGTAGAACAAATTGCAACCACACACTGTGGTCTTTAAAATTAATTATTCTAGATAACGTATCGTACAGGCCATGTGCACTGGGAATTAAGATTTTAAGCTAAATTATTTACACGTCCAATATTTTGACTGTATCTTAAGACTATCCGAAAACATTACCTAACATATATCAATTCAAAGTGTACATGGCCCGTCTTTGATAGTTACTGTTTAGATTAACACAGTATCATTTGTTACCGCATCGCTGGCCGTCAGGGCTTTTGTAATGTTTTGCACATTACGTACATTCATTGTACCCAATCGCTCACTATACAACGATCTCTACCATTCACTACATAAATATATACATACAATATTAACAATAAACATTTTCTTTACGGATAGTCGCCGTAGTTAAGTAAGTTAGTCCTATAAACTAGTTGATAAATAATAAATATTTTTTTAGAGATAGCATTATGTACAGAAGCTGTGCGCTCGGTCGCGGCCTGCTCGCGGTGGCCGGGCGCCCGCGCCGGCGGCACTCGCCAGCAAAGCTCCACTCACTAATTCCAAACAAGCATCCCCTATAATTGTATCAAGGAACGAGTATCGGTTACGTATTATTGGAATTCCTAAAGAAAACGATCTTAAATTAATACTGACAAAAACTGGTAATTTAAAAAAGCTATTCAATAAAAACCTGAGAATTGTGGATAATAAGGGTGATTAGGAACCGGTTGTAGCGAGGCGCGACGGATCAGGGCGCGCACAATGTGCCGCTTTGTCCGTCGAGCGGAACTCGCTGCCAAATCAATACTTAATAATCACCGATTGTGAACTAGCTTTTGTCGCTGAAATAATAAGCCAATGTCGCGGCCTCTCGGCCACATTCCGGTTCCCGCTCCCGCGAGGGAGGACGCCCGAGATCAATGGCGTCAAGCATAACGATCATTTTTTAGTTCATATCACGAAACAATAGTCCGAGTCAATAAATCAAGAAATATCTATTGTGAAATATGTTCTGTCCGTGTTTCGCAAGCCGTGGAGTACAAAAGAACAAAAACGTCGCGTTTTTACTTTACCTCGTCTTGCGTCTATGCAAATGTTGCAACAATACAGTTTTAAACTGTAACAGGGCGAAAAAAGTATTTTTGGCGGACATTGCGAATGCGAGATCATAAAAAGTGAATAGACGACTACCTAAATAGACTACGGCAGTAGCCTTACCGAGAAGCCCGAAAAAAGAAAAGTAGAAAAAAATCGACCGTTACCGTTGCTCAACAGAGCAGAATTATTAATTTCTAGAGATTTTGCTTGGAATCATAGGAATGGGTCTCCGCGAGCGATGCCGGCGCGGACGTGTGGCACGGCGGCTGCCGGACTCGGCGCGTGGTCTACGCGGGAGGAACTCGTATACCGGCTCAGCGGCGCATGGCGCGCCGACTACGCGGAATGCACGCGCAGGTCGGTGGGCGAGTCCGGCGTGGCCGGCCGCCGGGGCAGCGACAGGTCCTCGGGCTCCGTCTGCTCGGGCCACTCGTCCCAGCGCCAGTCGGGCGCAGGGGCTGCGGGCGGGCTGGTTGCGTCGGGCTCGCAGCCTGCGCCGGCGCAGCGGTGCAGCGCCGCCGCCTGCCGCCGCCTGAACCGAGCCCCGCAGCGGCAAGCGAATGGCGCGTCGCCCTCGTGCACCAGCGCGTGCGCCTTCAGCTGGTTGGAGTCGGAGAAGCGCGCCGGGCAGCGCGCGCACGCGTACGGCCGCTCGCCAGTGTGCACGCGTAGGTGGCGGCGAAGGTTGGCGACCTGCACGAAGTGGCGTGGGCAGTGCGGGCAGCTGTACGGCTTTTCGCCGGTGTGCAGCCGCAGGTGCGTCTTGAGGTGGTGGTCACGCGTGAAGCGCTTGTGGCACTCGCCGCACTCGAAAGGCTTCTCCCCGGTGTGCGTGCGCTCGTGGTTCTGCAGCACGTGCTTGTAACCGAAGGAGCGCGAGCAGACCTTGCAGGTAAATAGTTTGTCGCGCGGCGGGTCGGCAGCGCCCGGCGACGACCCTGAGGAGGGGGGTGACGGAGGGGCCGTGGCCTCGTCCAGCTTGGGCGTGCGGCGCCGCTTGCGCGCACGTTCCATCTCCGGCGGCGGCAGCAGCGGTGCGGGCGGCGACGGCGGCCACGCGGCCAGCAGCGCGCCCGAGTACAGCTCGGCCGGCAGCCCGGCCACCAGCGCCGCGGCGCGTGTCGCCAGCAGCCGCTCAGCCAGCATCGGCAGCGACTCTTGACGCATCGTCGACAGCGGCCTTACTGACACACCTGCGCAACGATAGTTCCATTATTAAAATCGCATGATTCGATTTGTTCGTTCTTTCACCGAGAGTGTAGGTATATTCTTTAGGCGTAAATTCAAAAGCGCACCCATTCGTCGCGATCACTTCCGTCACGGGTTAGCTTCGGCCTAAACAAACACGCAGCCGAACCTATCGATAGCGTACTTATCAGTGAGTGAAGCAAAAAATGCGGCAAAAAGCGTGTGCCAGACGCTGTGGAGGAAACATTTGGTCGCAATCACGCCACTGCAGGTCGCTTCCGCCCCGACCTGTTGCGCAAAATGCCGCCGCGAGCGCTCACTCCTATCTCTAATAAGTTTCCATGACATAATTAGAAATAAGACTTTGATTACTATTTTTTTATTATTTGACAAATTATATCTATACAAAATCTATCGAGACTTCAACTTTATTGAAACGATTAAAAGTTAGCGAATCGGCAGAGTCAGGCGGCGGCGTGAGGCGCGGTGGCCGGACCACTTACCCGTATAATGGAATTAATTATTTCTCCAACGGCAAACTCCGCCCGCCCGCTCCGCCCAAATTATATTCAAATATTAATTTCGACGAAGAAAAGCCTTTTTGAGAGCACTTAATTAAAATTAGACAAAATCATAATTGAAAGTTCTCCTCGAGGCGTGAAGAGGCGGCGCGAGGAGGCTCCTACATTATCTACTTAGCCGTGGAATTAATTCCGGGCCGAGCTTGGACTCGCTGCTTAATTGAAGGAGGAATAATATTCCGTCACACGCAAGTGTCCTCCGGCGCGGGCGCTACTATGTCTACGCTTATTTTTTTATTACATTAGAAAGCATTACCGGGCTAAGTATTTTTAACGTTAAATATAAAAGTAAATAGGCTTAATCAAGTATTGGGGTTTCGCATGATATTATAAAAGTAGTCTAAGATAATTTTAAAGTTTATGATTAGGGGAGGCGTCGCGCGGAGCACGTACCGGCTTATCCCATAACTTTTTAATAACGTTCCTCCCGTTTTGAGGACGAACAGAGCCTCGTGATATGCCCAGAATTGTAAAACGAGACTAATGTAAAAGTTTAAATAAGTAAATATTACGACACCAGCTATACTGAGCTTCAAACCCTAAATAATAAATGAATATTTAGTTACACGAGAAAAGCTTAGTGTCTACAAAAAAAATAGTATTAGTACAAGTTCACGTAGGTATCTTTTAGAATATAAAGAACCAATTAATTAAGCTCAATTACTTAGTATTATTATTAAACTAGCGGGTGCCCAGCGGCGTTTTCCCGCTTGGATTTAGTTTATTCCCGTTCCCGTGGGAAATTCCGAAAATCCCTTCATAGTGGTTGCCTACGACATACTTTAGACACCTACATACCATATTTCAAATAGCGGGTGCCCAGCGGCGTTTTCCCGCTTGGATTTAGTTTATTCCCGTTCCCGTGGGAATTTCCAAAAATCCCTTCATACCAATTTCCTATGACATATCAGACACCTTCATACCATTTTTCAAGTTTCTAGGTGTTATCGTTTCGGAGTAGTACGTATTTCTCTTTTTAACCAGTTTTTTATTTTCCCGTGGGAATGAGATATTTTCCTGGAATAAAAAGTACCCTAGATGTTGACCCGGGTACTCAGTTATCTCCATACCAAATTTCATCAAAATCCGTCCAGTAGTTTTTGAGTGATGCGTGCACAACCAGACAGACAGACAGACAGACAGACAGACAAAAATTCCAAAAAATGTTGTTTCGGTATCTATATCGATAACTATATACACTACCGTTAAAATTTTCAAAAAATATTTAATGTACAGACACGGCCCCGTTAGAGTTTTATTATATGTATATAGATTCGAAGTCATAACATGAGTTATTGCATAGAAACAAAAGGTAATTAAGATAAAGAATATTAGTAATTAATAAGAAATGGGTTAGAAATTAGAAGACCTGAAAATCAATTTATGAATCATTCGTCTTTAAACGATTATTCGATGTGTTCAAAGTTTATTTTATATACCTACTGAAATAAATGAATTTTGAATTTTGACAGATTAAATCATCTTTTTCTTTCGCATTGCGATTCTTAAATCAGTCGTGAGGCCATGAATGATTTAAAAAACTTAATAACGAAACTTCTTCGTCATTAAATTTACACTTTTTGGATATATTCTATACTTGTTTTATAAAGGGTGTATAGCCTGGAGTAACTTATAAGACAATATAACTCAGAAAACACTGACTTATATCCTGTTTAAAATACCTATCCATTGATATTTTTTTTTCCTATTTAGCTATTCAGTATTTAGTTTTTAGGGTTCAATACCCAATACAGCCCTAACCAACCCGTATTACTAAGGCTCCGTAGTCTGTCCGTCTGTAGGGCGGTATATTTTGAACCCTGGCACTGGTGGTACTATGGTCGTATCATACATAACATATCATAAAAATATTAACATGACACGTATTTATTGTGCGCCGCTTCATACTTTACCGTTTTTAAGTATAGCGTATCTCCTAGGCAATCAGCTCAGAACGAATAAAACATCAAAACCATCATTTTAATTAAGTAATATATTTTTAACACTTAGATATTTTTCTATTACAAAGCTCAAAAACATAATGAAATGGACCAAAATAGCGGCAGCAGGAGCCGGCGCATAATGCGCCGTTTTATTGGCGGTCGGCGGGTGACAATGTCGGTGATAAATTTTTACAGCGCGGCACCCTTCCGCGCTTGCTTTTTATGTGCTAAAGAGTTATAATTATCCCCTCTTTATACGCCATAAATATTTGTCAATAACCCATACTCAATACTTTTATGGACTCGGCTGCGGTCTCCACTCCATAACTCATATTGCGCAAGGGTTCGCCCGATAAGCGCCATCAACGACATCCTTATTGTACCGAGGACGCGCACAGCTTGTTTTTAAGCCCTTCGTTTTTTTTTTCTTGAGAAAAATTGAGAGTTATATTAGGATAAAAAATATCGGGGTGCTAAATCATCAATTTACTATACTTTCAGTTTATATTGTCTTATTAATACATAAGACTTCAACGCGATTACATTATTTAGATTATTAGAAAAGATATTTAAAAAAAATATCATTAGATATTTTTTTACTTTTTCGCCGCTTCTTCACAATATATTTTACGTTAACAAGATACAGTAGTATGATTATTTTGTAAAGTTACCCGATTTACATAAGTTACATATTAGATTATGGTTTTATTGTTATTTTTACTAAATATACATAATATATCCCATCTAATCTACACAACTACCGTCATCAATTTGTCAGTATTTTCTTAAAGCCAAAAAATACTTTTTATAGAATTAGGTACCTACTATACCGTCTAGAGTAGGTGCATGAAGACAGCACTTACGTTGTAGCTTTTTCTGTATTTATAATTAGTGTATTTCTTGTTTATTACCCAAATAAATATATCTAGCTATATAAATTGTAAATACCGGCTAGTAGCACTTCAAACCGAATTTGTACTCATCAGATTTTTTTAAACTCACCATAAGGTCAACGTGTAATTTATGCTATAAATCCATAATGCTATAACGAGTTGAAGTATGGGACATACGCACAGGTCAGCCATAATGGCCTAATTTCCTTAGAGCGTATAATGGGATTAACCTGTCGGTCGCCGGGTACGCACCGCACAGATTACGGAACTCTACGGTTTCGGCGGTTTAGGGTTAAGCGCGGTACACTCTGAAATATGTGGCTTCCTACTTGGTAGTTGGTACAGGTTATGGAAAGATAATGGCTTCATTTGATACATACAGCTTTTCCTACCTCCTATATTATGGACTAGCGGCGTTAGCAGTGGCAATCCTGCGCGGTTTCACTCGCGTAGTTCCCGTGGAAATACAGGAATAAAATATCCGTGTCTATACATTAAATATTTTTTGAAAATTTTAACGGTAGTGTATATAGTTATCGATATAGATACCGAAACACCAATTTTTGGAATTTTTGTCTGTCTGTCTGTCTGTCTGTCTGTCTGTCTGGTTGTTCACGCATCACTCAAAAACTACTGGACGGATTTTGATGAAATTTGGTATGGAGATAACTGAGTACCCGGGTCAACATCTAGGGTACTTTTTATTCCAGAAAAATATCTCATTCCCACGGGAAAATATAAAAACTGGTTAAAAAGAGAAATACGTACTACTCCGAAACGATAACACCTAGAAACTTGAAAAATGGTATGAAGGTGTCTGATATGTCATAGGAAATTGGTATGAAGGGATTTTTGGAAATTCCCACGGGAACGGGAATAAACTAAATCCAAGCGGAAAAACGCCGCTGGGCACCCGCTATTTGAAATATGGTATGTAGGTGTCTTAAATATGTCGTAGGCAACCACTATGAAGGCATTTTCGGAAATTCCCACGGGAACGGGAATAAACGGAATCCGTGCAGGCAACGCCGCTGGGCATCCGCTAGTTATTAATATATCGGCTGCACCGATCTACATGCAATTTTGCAGAAGATACCTTCTATCTCACACATCATCACACAGCAGACACACCCTAAGTGCTCACACTCACTCATACCCTCTTTTTGTTTTGTTTTGTTTTCCATTTTTTTAATTATTTAGTATATTAATAGTTTTTTTCTTGTATACCTTCTTGCAACGGTTTAGATAAACTGAAAGTCAAATGTTATAGCTACTGGTCCCCACGATACAGGCTCGGCCTAGTGTGGGGACCTCTGTATTACTGTAACTTGTTAAACTGTGGCTATTAAATAAAGATTATTATTATTATTTATTATTATTTATCTTGAGAAAGTCAACAGGCTACTTTTGGTCTCGAAACGCGGACAAAGTGTCAGAGAAAATATAGTTATGTTTATATTGTAGAACGTGTAATGTAATGCGATTTAGAATTTCAAAGTTGCTCCCATACTACACGTTTTATGAGTAATAGTCACCCGCCAAAATAATACCACGTATACTGTTTTGGTGTGATTATATGTTAGAAGGAAATAAATATGTTTTAGGTAACGTGGGACACTAACAAAAAAGTACAATGAGTGGGTTTATCGCTTTACGTGATTTCTTTTAGACAGCCGTTGTATGTATCGGAGATAAAGTGACGAAGATGGGTTACTAAAGTTAACAGCGGATCAAGATACTTTTCTAAGTAATAACACCCTATCGTAATGGTATTTTTGAGAAGCGTCTCATTACAATTTATTACACTTTAAAATACAAATAAACGCAATTCCTCATACACCCCAATTAGTAGGTATATTAATATAAAAAAATATGATGCATTCGTACTTTAGTTTTGTATAACCAAATTCCTCAAATAAAGAGCAATAATAGTAGTTTCCATAGGTTGCCCTAAATTCAGTAATACTAATTCGTTTTTCGGAAAAATTACTGGTTGTGAATCACGCAAAAAGTACTGGACTGATTTTGATTAAATTTGGTGTAGAGATAACTGATTAATTGGGTCAATATCTAGAGTACTTTTTAGTTTTTACCTCATTAGATTGTATCATTAGCTCAAGAAAATAAAAAAAACTGGGTAAAAAGAGAAATACGTACTACTCTGAAACAATAACACTTTGAAACTTTGAATATGGTATGGAGGTGTCTTATATGTCGTGGGCAACCGCTATGAAGGGATTTTTGGAATTTCCTACGCTAAGGAGAATAGCCTCTATCTGTTGGGCACCCGCTAGTTGATAATATTTAGCAATGATTTATAGAAAAATATGTTTAAGCCCGTGTTTCGATTGGAGGGGGTAATCTCACAGAAAACAATTATGTTATTAAAATTTCAAAAGTAAGTAATCTGATTTCATGGTTCCATGCGGAAGTGGTCCAAAATCATAACCTATTAATGAAATTGAGATAATATTGATTGTCTTTTGTACATTTTAGATAGAGTAATTACATTACTTGTTTATTCAACTTTATGTACAATACAGTTGTACACATGGCGGACTTGCTGCTTATAAACATTATCTACCAGGCTAATGTATTTAAGCAATTGATTATAAAATCAGATAAACATTTAAAAATGAACGTGTAATTGAAATTGAGACCATCATTTATTCATACCTATTGATTATTTATATATTTTTGTCAGTGTATCATATAAATCTACTGAAGTAAATTAAATGGAACTTCAATGAATAACCAAAAAGGTCACGTGACGCGGTATGTCGTGGGTATTAGTATTTTTTAGCTTTCTTAATAAGTACGATACATATTATCATGTAAGTAATCAATCTGCGCACTCACATAATCGTATCATCAAAAGTAACAATTTTATATTGATTGCAATGATAGTGTCTTTCATAAAGTAATCCAGGATGTAATTATATTTTCTTAGTAGTTCAAAGATTTCTTGTGGTACTTAAGATAATGTACAGGGCAATCATTAATAATGTTGGCAATCAGGTAATTAACTAATTGTTATTCCACATTTACATCCACAACATCAGATATAAGAACGCTCGGGTTATAAATAAACATGAGTCGGATCAGAAATAAATCATCAGTTTCGTACAGAGAAAAATATATATCGCACCTGTATTATTTATTATTATTAAATATCATCATTATGTAGTAAATTGTGAGAAACATTTCACACATGGTCATTTGTATTGCATTGGAAAACGCAGACGTTTTATTTATTCACAAGCAACTAACATCAATTCATTTCTTATTGTTTGCGTATATGTTTTACCCATCACTTATTATTATTTAGAATATAATGGTATACTTTATATTCTCTTTACATACCATATTTTTTCCATAGTTCACTTGCAACCCACGAGCAATGAATAAATATTCCGCGAAATACGTAATTTAAATTAGAACTTATCTAAATTCTAACAGTTAATTATTAACTTGAACATACAAACCAAAACAAAGAAAATAAACATACCAACTATTTTATCACCATGCAAATAACTTTACACAAAGCCGTAGCGGCGTGCTACGTGTTAATTCCGTAGCGCAGTCGTAGCACGGCCGCTACGCGCTCGCTGCCTACGGTTCACTGAATCTGCAAACGCTCCGAATGCAAATAAACATGTGTGCGATCGCTGCCGGCGGCCAATCGCGGCGCGCGCCACACGCATGTCGCGCCGCTAACTTTTGAAACTTTTACACACATGCACTTTCAGATTCAGCGACCGAGACAGCGCGGCTACACTAAACGGCACGAACCTCTGGAATTCTGCGTCGACTGCAGCGACAAGGCCATCTCACACCAGCTTCACGGTAAATGCATTTATCTGCACTGGTTCTAGAGTCCGTTTGTATCGTTTACGTATCAAATCAACCGGTGATTAATATTCTTAGTGGTTATTTTTTTAAATATAATAGTAAAAATATTTTTGGTGAAGGAACGATGGCATGTTATGCCGGCGCGGAGTCGCGATTGCGAGTGATCGGTGTGCGCGATGCGGGCACGCTCGCTGTGACCTACCACAACACTGGCTCGGCGGTGGCAAGCGTGCGGCGCGGCCGCCCCTCCCGGTAAACACACCCCCACGCCCTTCCCCGCGCCCCGCGGCCCCACCCCTCCCGGTGCACTCCACGTGCACGCAATGCATTCACTTTTTATGGCCGCTACTACATTATGTTCTTCCTGCGAGTTTTTTAGCCGCTGCTGTTGCGCCACATAAGCGGTTTTTTACGAGCGTCTCCTGTCTCCCGGAGGACGGGTGGCCGGTACTTTCTTCTCCTTGAGCTAATTTAAACACATACTTCCATTTTATTGCTCATCTACAGATACTTAATATGTACATTGTTTGAGAGGAAATCCGTCCGGCTGAAAAACTGTCTACCTAAAATTTTACAATTCATACAAATGTTTTAGATAACATGTCGTTAGACATGTGGCTGTCTATTTATAAGAATTACATAAGAATTTTATAAGAATTAAATAAGGTTGTGAATCTCTTCCAAAAATATACTTAAATGAATTTTAGTTTCAGAAACTTACTAATGTCACTATTATACTGTCGAGTGACTCTTCACAAAATAATATTGCATAACATTGGTCATAAAAATTACAATTCACGCAAATAACACGTTGTGGTTGTAAAATTCTAGGTGCTAATTAAACAAATTCAATACCTTTTAACCAGTTTAGTAATTAACAAACTATCACTATCTACTATTTTTACGCTACAAACGAGTTACGTCTAGATTCTGAACTGCAGTTGTCACTTAAAACGACGCTATTGTATCGTAATGATCACGATAAACTGATTTTAATATTTGTTTTGATACTTAATGTGCTCTAATTGGTACACCTACTACAAAACACTGACGAAACTAACAACGTAAAGTGCGAAGACTTGAATTTAAAGTCGCTTGAGTTCTCTTTCCCTAATAAAACTAATGTTACCAATAACGTCACTATTGTCTGACGTCAGAGTGATTTACGTATATCTTATGAGTCAATAATTAATTATTTCGCTACTACAGTTTAAGAATACCTGCATGTACCAATGAGTTTTTCAAAAACTTACGTACATATTTCTCACTAGTTCGACGGTGAAGGAAAACACCGTGAGGAAACCCGCAGGTCTCAGAATTAATTCTGATACATGTGTAAATAGACCCGGTCCGTCGATGAGCTCACCACCTATCACGTTTAGGGGTTCAATATATTTTGTTAAATGTGGGTATATCCAGTAATGGAATACCTCTGCCTACCCCCTCGGGGATAAAAAGGCGTGAGATTATTATTATTTATTAAGAATATCTGCATACGAGTAAGAAGCTTATGGCGTTTGTTTAAATTTTTAACAAAGAATTGATTGCACATAATGCCAGCGTCTAAGTTTGGCCTTCAAGCGACATCGCCGGCCGCCGGAGCAATTATTAGCCTAAAGACAACACACATAAACAGCATAAGTGTCAAGCCGCGGCGGCAGATCGCGTAAATTAAGCGTTTTTATTGTGTGCATCGGCTATTTTTACCCGCATTTTTACTGCTTTTTACTATTTTTATCATCTTTGAGCACGCGCCGCCCTAACTCTGCGGTTTTTATCCCAGATGAACGTAGTCCTCTAATGACGCTATTATTAGGATGTCTGATAGTACCATGAATACTTTATTGGAATTTTGGTCTTAAGTAGAAAGCATTTCAATTTTACAAGAGCATATTTGTGATGAATGTGAAGTTGTTCGAATATTTCACATATTGTCCGGCCTTCGTCATGTTTTGTGTGATTCTAATCATTTTATCTTTTCAACATAATATAATGAGAAAGTTATACATTTTTGTAATTGTGAATAATTGCGCTCTAACAATAATTATGGCACTTGCTGTGCCAAGAAAAATTTAGTCATGGCGCAGATAATGGGTTCGATTCTGCTTTACAACGACTAAACTTATATACTAACAAAAACAAAAGAGACGAGATACATTTAGTCCTGTCAAATTAAATTTAGTCCTGTCAACTAAGGCTTTTCATAACGTGTTTAATGCATAAGGAAAGAAATCATGACTAAAGTGCAGCCTCTGATAGGACTTAATTACTTATCTTCTATCCCTTTTCTTTTTTTGAGGTAAGACAAAGACAGGACTAAACTAAAATAAGTTTAGGCGCTGTAAAGCAGAATCGAACCCATTATCTGCGCCATGACTAAATTTTTCTTGGCACAGCAAGTGCCATAATTATTGTTAGAGCGCAATTATTCACAATTACAAAAATGTATAACTTTCTCATTATATTATGTTGAAAAGATAAAATGATTAGAATCGAACCCAATATCTACCAATTTATGTACACGTCAACACAACAGCTATAGTCAATTGAATATAAAGCAAATACCAGATATCGACCGAAAACAATAGATGAACTCTATTCATATAAGAACACAGTAACAGAATATATATACGTAGGTAGATATGTTGTGGAGGAAACCCATAGGTCCCAGAATTAATTCTGAGGCATGTGTAACAGACCCCATCCGGCTAAGGGCTCACCACTTATCACGTTTAGGGGTTGAATATACTCGTGAAAAGTGAGTATTCCTAGAAATTGACTACCGCTGCCTTTTTTATTTATTTATCTTATATATTGTCAATAGACCTATAGACTGGAAGAAAACATTAATAGACAGATTAGATATAGATTAATAGTTCTACGTAAGTAACATCAATTCAAGTCAGTGCAAAGTCCCTTAAGAAACTGAGAGATTATATCTAATTATATTACCAAAAATATAATTAATATTGTGAGTAACTTATTTTTGTGAGTATCAAATTTTTTAAACAATAAATCATGAGGTTGGTAAAGAAAACAACACGGTTCTTTTCACAATGCACAGTTAAAAATATTGTTAGTTTTTTAAGAGCATTGCTTCCACCTGCTGCTGTCGCGTGCTCTTTGTATATTTCTTTAAATTGTGCCTTAAACATACGTCCTTAAAGTCTACTGTCAGTAAATGATTAAAATAGAAGGCAAGGATGTTTTTTAGATAAAAAGTTTATTCCTGTCTCCGTCTCTTGTATGTCGTTGTCCTTATCCGTCAGGATGTTTAGTCTGTTATCTCGCACACGCCGCGGGCGCACCTTGCCTCGGTTTCGGGAGCAGACCCTAATGTTTTAGCAGGATATCTATAAATTAGGCAAGAGCGCGATCTTTGTGCCATTCTCAGATAAACTCAAGTTTGCCAACGGCAGGTGTTTGTCTTATCTAATATCAATATGACCATCGTAGTATGTCGTTAATTAGGGCTAAATTGACAAATAGAAGTTCGGGTTTATAAAAAGATCCATATCCGATTTTATCGCAAACATGTTGATTTATATTATTCTCATATTTACGTTAGTTTACAATAAATTATGAAAACAAACATTTATTAAACCCAGAAGTGAGCTAATACATTTCATAGATTAAAGATACCTAATAAGTATATGAAGAGGTATTGTTTTGAAGTAGGCTACCCCTGAGTAAACATTCCTTGACATTTTCGTCCTATCCAATTATCAAAATCAAAGGTACACACCCATGTCAGTCACTGTGGTCTTTTATTCGTAGCTCGCTTTATTCTACTTGTTTTGGCCTCAAATACGCCCGAAAATTACTACACAAACTCGACGTCCTATATGTAGTGAGAGTGAAAGCTTTCTTTGTTTTGTAGAGGATGCTGCCACCCGCTCTTGCTCGCCTCAAAGGGACCAACTCTTTGAAGACGTGAAACCACAATTAAGCCTTGCCGACGAGAATTCAAGGACGCATCACTTTGCCCCCAAAGAAAGGGATTCATAAAATTCGCCAACACTTTTACTTTTTCTTTATTTGGCGTATTATTCGCACAAACGGTTATTGTTTCGAGAGGATATTCAGTGGTTTGACAAAGAAACCCTTTCTTAAAGTCAGCTTTGGTTTCTGATAGACGAAAAACCTTTCTTATATTTTTACTGTAATGTTCTGGGAGCACCTACTACGAACAATAAATAAGGTCACATAAAGGTGAATTGTTTATTTAGTAGATTTCCAAGTATTTTTTAAGTAAAAAATTACTTTGTACCTATTTAACTAGGTACACAGTCATTAAAGGAAAAAGCCAAACCGAATTGCTCTACAAGATATGCGAATACTTACACCTTCTGTAACAAATTCCCAAACAAAATAAGATGAAAACATATTATCGTATCGTATTCTAAGCAGCTTCAAAAACCTGCCAGCCATTGTTAAACAGGAAATTTGCAAAAATTCTGAGACACTATAAACATAATGTTCTACTGTAACAAAAACTACCTAATTTAGCGACGAGACAAAGCAACAATTAAAAGCGAAAGTTGCCAAAGGGCTCAGAACAAAGTGCGCCGACATGCGCAAGTAATTTGTCCTATTGCGTTGTTATCTGAAACAATGGAGATTTTAAACCAGTTTCGCAAATTGAGGCGCAAATACACAACACAGTTTATGGGCTTAATGTCGATCTATTGTCTGTCGGTAGATAAATCCTTGCAGAAGTTTTTGTAGCAGCACAGTGACAATAGGAGTGGCTGCCGAGAAAGAATCGGCGAGGCCGTCGTAAAAAGGCGAGGTCACTTCAGCTATTACCAGTTCACGTAACCTACAGAAATCTACTTAGTTACCTGACACGGTTATAGGTAATAAAAAGGGTTATAAATGTTTTGATTTTAAAATTATTCGTAAAGCTTATGAAACGTTCGGATTTATCGTATATACGAGTGTTATTTCAGCTGTTCTATAATAGGTATTTGGGTTAATCAATAAAATGGTTCAACATTATTATGTTTGCTAGATTTAGATTTTGCGCGTCCAAAGGACAGACGAACAGTAACAATTTTTAGTCTTCCACTCAACCTAAGTTTTTAAGACATCTCTCTACCTCTAACTTTCATTACGTGATCCCCTCGCCATAGTAGAGAATAGAACGAACTGAAATAACACTTTTTTAGGTAAACCGATTGTGTATTAGTATTAGTAAGTAGTGAGATTGTCTCTCGTGCGTGAGTCTCGTTTTCCAATCCTGCGGGCGTATTCACGGAGATTCGATACTCGATATCGGAAAATCTGTCGAATCCTTATGTCAAATATGACATCTGTGTATAGCCCATCTCGAAACCTTTCGACAGATTTTCCGATTCCGAGTCGAATATCGAGCATCGAATCTCCGTGAATACGCCCGCTGGTGTGCATATGCCAAAGAGTTTTTTTGGTTTTTACTGTGAAGGAAAACGTCGTAAGGAAACCCACAGGTCCCAGAATTGGTTTAAGATAATGTAACAGCACCCTCGGCCCGCGATAGGATCACCACCTGTATCACGTTTAAGGGTCCTTAAAATACACTGGGGAAAAGTTTCTATTTTCAGGTATATAATAACTGTGCCACCCCGTTATTTTTAATCCTCCTTTTTTATTTTTAACCACCGACGCAAAAAGAGGGGTATTATAAGTTGTGTGTTACTTGTAGAACAATCGAGTGTATATTCAATATCATTTAATTACAATTAAAATAATAATCTTTATTTGGTCTGAACCAAAGAGGCTTTACCGTAAACAGTATACTTAATTATTGTTTTTGCACAATAGCGATTGGTTCCCTTCCGTGTGAACGACAGATGTGCGCAAGCGCCGCAAAATTACAAAAATTGTGAATATTTCAACTCGCATTATAGTGCGCTCGGCCGTTACGAATCAATCGCACACAATGAATTCGTATTTCAGCCAGTTTTTTTATTTGTGTGCGATTTTGATGTAAATTTTGGGTAAACTTTGCACAAATCTGGTTTTACTTCATTACAAAGGAAGGGCGGTTGATCAAGAATCAATAACATTTATAACAATCTTATGATTGATTACAAACTTGTTTTCCTTTGACGTTTTGTGGTAGAGTGACAGTTTATTAATTATTGTATTTTTACACCAAAATCGTTTAATTACATTGATAATACGCAGTCGGCATGAGTGACATACAATTGTTCATTTGCAATGCATTTTAATTGCATTCCACAAAATAAAAAGCGCAAGGGCTTACAACTTTAATTCATCTTACTAGGTAGTTAGTATTGAGTATAGCATTTGTTATGCTGTCATGGGAATAGATTTTGTAATAACTTGTTGTTTGCTCAATCATGCCTTCCAAAATCCGTTACAGAATCCTGTCCCTCGAATCACATATTAAACTAGGGATCTTCTTCGTACGTTCCGCTACATCGCGCAGGTGAGAACCGGCGACAATCGGACAAGAATAAAGTATAAAATATCGCCTCCAAAGGATTCGCATTGAATATTTATCCCTACCGCGAAGCCCGGTCCGAGCGCCCTTTGTTCTCGACGGCCGTTTAAACTTTTGATTCTGCAACTGGCAACAGTCAACTGGACCCTCTAAATCGATGAAAATACCCTACACGTGTAACAAACTATTGAATTAATACTTTATATACTGCATCTTAGAGTTTATTTTAGCAAATGCAAGAATGGGTCAGTTACGTCTTTCGGGCAGTGGCAGGTGGCTATTTCTATGCTTGCGTCACGGACTCTCCCCTTCCGGGTGTGATGAATAATTCCCTTTTTTCTCCGGGAGAATTGTCCTTGCGAACTGCCCCGACTCGATACGCACCGTCGGCTGGACGGCATAAATGTGAATTATACCCTACACTATCCCACTTACAGAACTCCTCTTTTTATTTCAACCCGAAAGCGGGATTTATGTTTTCTCCCAATCCCTAGTCGGACATTAGGCTCACTCGACGTGTTCATATGACTACAAAGAAAGCCGGTATAACGTACCTAAAGGTTTGTAATCAAAATTAGATTATATTTTTTATATTGAACTTTTAACATGTTGATTTATTTTATTTTAGACTAAGTACGCATAAATATTCTAAATAAAAGATAGAATCACGCAACAAACTATCAATTCATCTTTACGGTTCATTACCTTTTCCCCGCCAAGATTAACCTTGGGATACATAGAGCGATCAGCAGTTTTATGTAAAGCGCTCATTTATAACGTTTTTCGGCTTTCCCTTTCACAAAGGATTAATGCCTCCGTGTATTGTGGCGTTGTGGGTCCGCGGGGCGCGTTGGACACTGCTCGATCACTCCTTCTTTCCATCCCCATTCATAACGTCTTTCAAACGTCTGGCTCTTTGTTCCCCGCACTCCTTCCTCGCCGAATCTGTTACCTTTTGTATGCTGCGCGACTCGTCCATCCGCTGTCAAACGTCTTGCACAAATTCAAAAATAACATCGACATGACATACATTTTTTGTAACGTCCCTGTTCAAATGTTCAAACGTTAGATAAGTTTAGCGCGTTGGACGCTTTGTTTGATGCAAACAAGGGACGTGTCCTATCGCTTATCTCCTGTATTGATCATGAAAGAAATCGAACAGATAGCCGTGGAAGGTAGAATAACATCCCCGCCATCCGGCCGTCTTTATCGTTTATGATTTGCTACAATCATCTCCAAAGGTAAATATTTGGCGGCCTAACCCTGTCATTATTACCTTTCCATGAAATATCTCACCATTCATGATGAAGATAATATTCAATCGAGAGCCAAAACCAAGATTTGGAAAGGTTGGCCTAAAAAGGAAATCGTCTATTAATAGTAGGATTAGATTGGGTTCCAGATCCCTCATAAAGTGACATCATATAAAATAGAAAACTGACCAGAAAATAAATGAAAAAACGTGCGTGCTAAAAAAATTTTTATGCGGCCAGCAGACGTCCCAGCACAATGGGTACCTACTTCGTTTGACATCATTCCGTGATTTTTAAAAATTCCGTGAGCACTCGTGCCACCGCGCCGGCGCGGCGACGCGTTCTATTGTGATGCAACGAAATGCATAATTTGTCGAGCACATGCCATTTTTTATCAAAAAAATACAGTAAAAAGTGACCTAGAGAGTGATTATATAGCGGGAATCTATTTGAAGATCTATTCAATAGTTGTTGACCCGTGGACATCGCTACAAACGAAACGTCCAGGTGCAAGTCGACACAAAAGATGTTATTACATAAAAAATACATCCATTGTTAGTAAGATTAAAAGTTTTTTTTAATTAGCTTTTACACGCGCGTCTTGCGTCCCATATTGAATGAATTCTGGAAACTAGGTATTAGTTCAATATTATTAAACCGTAAGGTTAGAGAATTGAGAATCCTAAAATTAGATCACTTTAGTCTGTTATTTAAAAGGTTGTTACGTTACGTTATATTAGGTTGGACTATTTTTAACAAATAAACTATTACAACATTTTTCCAGAAGGTGCGTTGAAGCAATTTACGCCCTGTGGTGCTTAGGGCGCGTTTATATACCTACGCGCTGATACAAAAATATAATGATATTGATAAATCTAAATACTCAAATTAAATACCCGATTAAATATACATACCTATTTATTTGTTATGGTAAATTGAATAAGATATTGAAAGTTTATGAAAGACACTCCTAAAAAACGAGATACCCGGAGTATGCAATTACCAAATATAGTATAATAAAAGAAAAATCAAAAAATAAACTTAAATACAGAAGGGGTGGAAATCGATACAAGTAAGTGATTGTTATAGTTTTGATTACATTTATGATCTGAGCGTATAGCCCAGCGGTTAAAGAGTCCGCCTCGCATGCGTGAGGTCTTGAATCCTGGCATGTTCCAATGTGTATTTCAAAAACTTTACGTACATATTTATCCCTAGCTCGACGGTGAAGGAAAACATGGTGAAGAAACCAGATCCCAGAATTAATTCTGAGACATGTGTAATAGACCCAGTCCTGCCATGGTCTCACCACCTACCAAGTTAAGGGGTCCAAATATTCGAAAGATTGTGAAATGTGGGTAGTACCTAAAATGGAATACCTTTGCTTACCCCCTCGGGGATAAAAGGCGTGAGATTATTAATTTATTTTTTTATTTCATTACAAAATTATTCAACCATTATTTTGTACTAGTAACAACAGATTCAATCTTATAACAACTACAAGTATTAACTATAGCATTGTTTACAAAATAAAAAATACTTTTACGTATCCAAAAGAAGTCCAGTGAGCACACCGGCGAATGAAGTGGACACAGCAAATCCTTTCCGATATGTTGACGCGGCGACGGGCGACCTTTGTAGCGCGCCTGCTGGTGACACCGCTTTGACGTAACCTCTCGCAGACCCTCCCAGGAACACAAATCACGACACAAATCGTATTCTATACCTACGTACGATTACTTTCGAATTCTGTAATACTGTTCTAATTTCAGTTATTGTGTGGTAGAGTTCTGATAATCAAGTCGTAAGATTTACTCATACCTCTGGTGAAAAGTGTGTGACTACAGGTGGTGAACCCATCGCAGGACAAGGATGCTGTTACACTATATCATTAGATTCAGTTATTAAACAATTACAGTTATTTAAAAAAATCATTTTTATATCATTTACATTTAAAACAATACCAAAACCAAAGACTTCCAAAACACTTAGAAATTTGTATTAAAATACGAAACTATAATATTGTAGACATGATCCAGACCTCTAAAATACTAGCTGCAGGATCTCATATACTTATAACTAGTACTATTTCAACATTATATTGCAAAAAAATTGTATCTCCAGAAACGTGAAAGAGATAAAAAATATTCATCCGATTACATAAGTAGCAGCACAGCTGCGGGGCAGTGCAGGACGCCGCGTTTTTTTGCAACATACCTTTGCAACATCTATCACAAATTGCACCATTCAGCACACTTCCGATTTGTAAAGTCCAATTTCGATTCAATTCGGACGCATCTAATTGAAAATTCATTAATCTTGCGCCCACTGTCGGAGCCACTTGTGCTTGGTCAGTTGTAGACAGGAAATTGATTGTGTTTTTTGCTAATGATTGTTTGCAATGATACATCGGTACCTGTGCAAAATTTGTACCTAACTACTTACTAAATTATTATTAGCCTTGTGCCATCCCATATCTATATGGGATCTGGAAAAATGAGGAACTTCCGCAAAGAACTTCCAAACTTTTTGATTCCCTATAAAGGTGCTCCTCCTTAAGGATGAATTTTTAAACGACTTCAAAAAGAAGGAAATAGTAGATTGTGTCATAAGGGAGCAAAACTATATTTTTACGGCGAGGGCGTTTTATTAAATCACGAACATAGTGAATGGTTCTAGGATAGAATCCCGAACGTAGTGAGGGATTCTAATGTAGAATCATGAACGAAGTGAGGGGTTTAAAGTACGTAGCCCAAGGTAAAAATAATTTTGCGACCGAATGATACACTCTGCTTTTCATACCTCTCTATGAGAAAAATTGTTGATGACATTGTTTGCTTCTTTTTTTAATATATTCCGGTGTTTAACTATCACTGCAGTCAATGCTACTTGAATACATTTTAAAATATAAAATACACAAATAATTCAATGTCGGAATTCGAAAATTTTGCGTAAAATAAAATGTAAATTGTGAAAAATAAGTATGAAAGCGCGCGCATTGCCACAGCAATTTTTCTGACAGTGTGGCACAACCATCGAACCCCATTCAGCCTTGTCAGCATATAAGTTACTCTATGCTTGTCAGCCTAATGCGGCGAAAAATGGAACTAATGTTTTGTTATAGTACTTAAGCTACAGTGGCGCCAACCTTAGATGCAAACTTATTTTGTTAATCTCTTTGGCTAAGAATGTTGCGGGATATTTTTAATTCCAAATTCAAAACACTTTTATTCGCACTTATTAAAATCCTATCGGAAAAGACTTACTTTGATCCGTGTTATTGAGGACCAAAACGTCACTTTTCGAATAGATGATGTGAAAAGGTTCCTAATTCGTCGTAGGTATGTTTTTTTTTTACATTTTTTTGGTATGTTAATCCTTAACTCTTTCTTTTTCTTTTTTTTTTTCGTTTGATCGGGTATACCTACGTCAAGGTTGGTCTCATAGTTTTGTGAAAAATCTGATGAAGAACTTCAGGTGGAGAACGGAACTCCTTAACGGACACCAGCAAATCACTCGCTATCAGCGTAATAGGATTAGTAAAAGTAGGTATAATGGATGTTGAATATGCAAATAATAGTCTTTTTAGTGTTATTTAAAGTCAGTTTGTATTTTTGTTGCAAGTGTTGATTATTAAAAGAAAACAATGTAGAAAAAATAATTATGCGAGGAAAAACTTGCAAGACTATTATTTTATTATATACCAACGTTTATATAATTATAAGGAAATTGAGTTTCGAAATTTAACGCTTGTGTTGCGTAGGTAGTCAGGCTGTGCGTTATTATATCTGTCAGTCAGTGTTATAAGCTAACTAGCTGATGCCCGCGACGTTCGTCCGCGTAGAATTTGTGATTCCTTTGCGTTTCAAAAATATATCAAGAAGGATAATCTACACTATCTATCTATCAACACTAATATTATAAAGAAGAAAGATTTATAGTTTTGTGCCTGTGTTAATAACGAATAAACTCAAAAACTACTGGACCGATTAAAAAAACTCTTTCACCATTAGAATGCTACATTATTCGTGAGTAACATAGGCTATATTTATGACGAAAAAGAATTAGGGATCCTTACTAAAACTTGACTGTACATGCCAGAATTGGAACCCGAGCCTCACGAATGAGAGGCCGACTCTTTAGCCAGTGGGCTATCATTGCTATTTATTTATATTGTGGTTATTCAAAACACCCTATATACAACGCGTCCCAGAATAAGCGCAATTCCTCATACACCCCAATTAGTATACCTAATATAAAAATATGGTAATGCATTCGTACTTTAGTTTTGTCTAACAAAATTTCTTATATAAAGAGCGATAACAGTACGGTTTCCACAGGTAGCCCTAACTGAATTCAGTTCTATGCTAATTCGTTTTTCGGAAAAAAAATTACACATACTAAAATTAATACTGATTACGTATTGTATAGCCTAGGACACTCTCTGGTTTATGATTTTTGAATTAGTTCTTGATACCAAAGGCTATGCATGTGCTCATTATAACAAAAAAATTTCCTCAAGGAACCCATAGTGAATTCTCAAAAAAAAGAAGTGGACTTTGTATGGAGACTTTTGAAGAGTATTTGTGCCAAGTTTCAAGTTGATAGTAGAAAAAAACCACACTTTTTCATACCAACTTCAACCCCTACTTTCACTCCTATAAGGAATATTTTTCAAAAAATCCAAAAACACGTGTCTCATCATTTATTTGTAGAAGTATTTGTGCCAAGTTTCAAGTTAAGAGACGTAAAAAACAACACGTCTCCATACAAACTCCAACGCCCTTTAGCCGCCGTTTAGACGGCGCCGTTTAGAAAGTCCAGAAATACGTGTCTTGTTATTTGTTTTGAGGAGTATTTTTACAAAGTTTCGAATTTATACACCAAAAAATGAGGGTTTTCCATACATACATGAACGTGGGAGAGCCATGCTTCGACCGGAGTGATACCACGTCCTCACAGAAAACCAGCGTAAAGCAATGCATTGCGTTTTGTTGAGTGAGTGAGGTAACCGGAGGCCCCAATGCCCCCTCCCCTCACCTCCTCTCCCCTCCCCTCTCCCTACTCCCACCTCAAAGGTCGGCAACGCAGTTGTGACTTCACTTCTTGAGTTGCAGGTGTCTATGGGCGACGGACGTCACTTACCATCAGGTGACCCGTCTGCCCGTTTGCCTCCTTTTTTATCATAAAAAAAATACCAAGTTTAACCCCCTACTTTCACCCCTTTTGGGTACGATTTTCGAAAAATCCAAAGACACGTGTCTACTCATTTATTTTCAAAAGTATTTGTACCAAGTTTCAAGTTGATAGACGTAAAAAACAACACGTCTCCATACAAACTCGAACCCCTTGTTTCACGACTTTAGGGGGTGTTTTTTGCAAATCCCGAAGTACGTGTCTTGTGGTTTATTTTGAGGAGTATTTGTACAAAGTTTCGAATTGATACACCCAAAAATGAAGGTTTTCTATACATTACAAACTCAACCCCTACTTTCACCCCGTTAAGGGAAGATTTTCGGAAAATCCAAAAACACGTATCTACTAATTTATTTCTAAAAGTATTTGTGCCAAGTTTCAAGTCAATACACGTCTAAAACAACACATCTCCATACAAAATCCCACCCCCTGTTTCGCCCCCTTAAGGGGTATTTTTTACAAAACCCAGAAATAAGTGTCTTGTTGTTTGTTTTGAGGAATATTTCTAGAAAGATTCGAATTGATACACCCAAAAATGGGGGTTTCCCATACATACCAAGTTCAACCCTTACTTTCACGCCGTTAGGGGTCGATTTTTGGAAAATCCAAAAACACATTTCGCATCATTTATTTCTAAAAGTATTTGTGCCAAGTTTCAAGTCGATACACGTCAAAAACAACACATCTCCATACAAAATCCCGCCCCCTGTTTCGCCCCCATAGGGGGTGTTTTTTTATAAAAAAACTCAGAAATAGGTGTCTTGTTGTTTGTTTTGAGGAATATTTCTAGAAAGATTCGAATTGATACACCCAAAAATGAAGGTTTTCCATACATTCTAAACTCAAACCCTACTATCACCCCGTTAGGGGACGATTTTCTGAAAATCCAAAAACACGTATCTACTCATTTATTTCTAAAAGTATTTGTGAAAAGTTTCAAGTTGATAGACGTAAAAAACAACACGTCTCTATACAAAATCCCACCCCCTGTTTCGCCCCCCTAGGGGGTGTTTTTTTACAAAATCCAGAAATACGTGTCTTGTGTTTTGTTTTATAGAGTAATTTTACAAAGTTTCGAATTGATACACCAAAAAATGAGGGATTTCCATACATACCAAGTTCAACTCCTACTTTCACCTTGTTAGAGGACGTTTTTGGAAAATTCTAAAAACATGTTTCTCATTTTTTATTTCTAAAAGTATCTCTGCCAAGTTTCAAGTTGATACACGTTAAAAAAAACACGTCTCCATACAAATTCAAACCCCCCTTTTTCATCCCCTTATGGGGTGTTTTTTGAAAAATTAAGAAATAATTTTCTTGTTGTTTGTTTTATAGAGTATTTTTACAAAGTTTAGAATTGATACACCCAAAACTGAAGGTTTTTCATACAAACGTTCAACCCCTTTTTCACCCCTTTAAGGGTTGAATTTCGAAAAATCCTTTCTTAGTGCTAGCCTACGTGTTAAAAACATTAGCTGTAAAAAAATACAGCTTTCTAGGTCTAAGGGTTTAGGCTGGGCGTTGATGAGTCAGTCAGGACTTCTCTCTTTATATATATAACTAGATGTCGCGCGGTGCGCGAGGCCGCAAGCGGCCACGCGTGTCTCTTGAGAAAATTTAAATTTTTCAGTAAAACAAAAATAACGGGGCGGCCATCTTGTTTTTTATATTTTTCGGGATTTTCTAGTAAACTACAGGATATACCCTATGCGGTGACACCAAACACATCCCTGTAGCATATCGGCATCTAGGAGATCAATTCGGGTCTTTTGAGGTCTACCCTAAAAATTAAATCAACCATAACTTTCAGTGTTGCCAGGCGAAAATCAAAAAACCTACAAAAGGTCATAAGGAGAGATAAAATGTTTCAATGACTGTCACTTGTTTTTGCAAAATGGTAAAATTTAGAGTTTTGACATTTTGCATTAAAAGTAAAAAAATACGCTAAATTCCGGAATATTCTTAAACATGGCAACACTACGTAATAAGACCTCCAACCCCGCCATACAAGCCAACTCGCTCAAGTGTCGCCATCTTGCCGAAAATCGACATTCAAAATCTGGTAAAATTCATCTTTTTCTTTGGGAGCCAATTACAGGGCGGCCATCTTGGATTTTCAGATTTTCGGGATTTTCTGGTAAACTACAGGATATGCCCTGTGTGATGACACCAAACACATCCCTTTAGCATATTAGCATCGGGGAGATCAATTCGGGTCAAGTGGGGTCTAAAACCACTCCAACTTTGAAACACTACTACGCGGCCGCCATTTTGTTTTTTCAACTTTTTTAACTATTTTCGTAAATTATCTAAGCAGTACTACAGATTCCCAAAATTTGAACCCAATCGGCTGGAAAACAAAAGAGATACGATAGGCAACCTTGGCCGCCATCTTGTTTTTTTGAAAAGTCGGAATTTTCCTGGGGTCACCCCGCCATCTTGAACACTTTTCTCATATATGACTTGTCTCCAAAACGACTCCTTCTGGGAGAACAATTATGTCAATGAGTCAGTCAGTGAGTGAGTGAGTGGTAGTCGAGCTTTATATATTATAGAAATAAAAATAAATAAATAACTAGATGTCGCGTGGTGCGCGAGGCCGCAAGCGGCCACGCGTGTCTCTGTGGGGTCTTATTTTGACAGAAAAATAGAGTCAAATTCTTGGGCGCCCATCTTGTTTTAGCCATTTTAAATCGAAAAATAATAAAATTTTGTTAAATATTTTTTTTTCATGGCAACACTGTTTACTGAGACCCACAATCGCTCCATACAAGTCAACTTTCCAAAGTGTTGCCAACTGGCTAAAACTGCCGATTATTATTAAGAAAATTTAAATTTTTCAGTAAAACAAAAATAACGGGGCGGCCATCTTGTTTTTTATATTTTTCGGGATTTTCTAGTAAACTACAGGATATACCCTATGCGGTGACACCAAACACATCCCTGTAGCATATCGGCATCTAGGAGATCAATTCGGGTCTTTTGAGGTCTACCCTAAAAATTAAATCAACCATAACTTTCAGTGTTGCCAGGCGAAAATCAAAAAACCTACAAAAGGTCATAAGGAGAGATAAAATGTTTCAATGACTGTCACTTGTTTTTGCAAAATGGTAAAATTTAGAGTTTTGACATTTTGCATTAAAAGTAAAAAAATACGCTAAATTCCGGAATATTCTTAAACATGGCAACACTACGTAATAAGACCTCCAACCCCGCCATACAAGCCAACTCGCTCAAGTGTCGCCATCTTGCCGAAAATCGACATTCAAAATCTGGTAAAATTCATCTTTTTCTTTGGGAGCCAATTTCAGGGCGGCCATCTTGGATTTTCAGTTTTTTGGATTTTTCTGGTAAACTACAGGATATGCCCTATGCAATGACACCAATCACGTATCTATAGCATATTGGCATCTGGGAGATCAATTCGGGTCTTTTGAGGTCTACCCTAAAAATTCAATCGGCCATAACTTTCAGTGTTGCCAGATGAAATTCAAAAAACCTACAAAAAGTCATAGGGAGAGATAATATGTACCGTAGACTGTTACTCGTTTTTGCAAAATGGTAAAATTTAGAGTTTTGACATTTGGCGTTAAAAGTAAAAAAATACCCCAAATTTTGGGAAAATTCTTAAACATGGCAATACTCCGTAATGAAATCTCTAACCCCGCCATACAAGCCAACTCGCTCAGGTGTCGCCATCTTGCCGAAAATCGACATTCAAAATCGGGTAAAATCCATCCTTTTCTTTGAGAGCCAATCACAGGGCGGCCATCATGTTTTTCTTGTTTTTTGGATTTTTCTGGTAAACTTTAGGACATGACCTACGTGATGACACTAAAAAAATCCCTGAAGCATATTAGCATCTGGGAGATCAATTAGGGTCAACTGGGGTCTAAAACCACTCCAATTTTAAAACACTATTTCGCGGCCGCCATTTTGTTTTTTCAACTTTTTAAATAATTTTCGTAAATCATCTTAAATGTTTTACAGATTCCAAAAATTTGAACTGAATCGGCCAGAAAACAAAAGAGATACGATAGGCAAGCCTGGCCGCCATTTTGTTTTTTTGAAAAGTCGGAATTTTCCCTAAGTCACCTCGCCATCTTAAACACTTTTCTCATATATGACTTGTCTCCAAAACGACTCCTTCTGGGAGAACAATTATGGCAATCAGTCAGTGAGTCAGTGAGTGGTAGTCGAGCTTTATATATTATAAACTAGATGTCGCGCGGTGCGCGAGGCCGCAAGCGGCCACGCGTGGTCTGTGGGGTCTTATTCTGACAGAAAAATAGAGTCAAATTTTGGGCGCCCATCTTGTTTTAGCCATTTTAAATCGAAAAATAATAAAATTTTGTTAAATATTTTTTTTCATGGCAACACTGTTTACTGAGACCCACAATCGCTCCATACAAGTCAACTTTCCAAAGTGTTGCCAACTGGCTAAAAAAGCCGATTATTATTAAGAAAATTTAATTTTTTCAGTAAAACAAAAATAACGGGGCGGCCATCTTGTTTTTCCTATTTTTCGGGATTTTCTAGTAAACTACAGGATATGACTTATGTGATGACACTAAACACATCCCTGTAGCATATCGGCATCTGGGAGATCAATTCGGGTCTTTTGAGGGCTACCCTAAAAATTAAATCAACCATAACTTTCAGTGTTGCCAGACGAAAATCAAAAAACCTACAAAAGGTCATAGGGAGGGATAAAATGTTTCACAGAATGTCACTTGCTTTTGCAAAATGGTAAAATTTAGAGTTTTGACATTTTGCGTTAAAAGTAAAAAAATACGAAATATTCAGGGAAAATTCTTCAACACGGCAATACTACGTAGCAAGACCTCCAACCCCGCTATACAGACCAACTCACTCAGGTGTTGCCATCTTGCCGAAAATCGACAATCAAAATGTGGTAAAACGTATCCCTTTCTTTGAGAGCAAATCACCCGTCGGCCATCTTGGTTTTTCAAATTTTCGGGATTTTCTGGTAAACTACAGGGTATGTCCTATGCGATGACACCAAACACATCCCTTTAGCATATTGGTGTCTGGGAGATCAATTCGGGTCAAGTGGGGTCTAAAACCACTCCAACTTTGAAACACTACTACGCGGCCGCCATTTTGTTTTTTCAATTTTTTAAATAATATTCGTAAATCATCTTAACAAAACTACAGATGCCAAAAATTTGAACCGGATCGGCCGGAAAACAAAAGAGATACGATGGGCAGGCTTGGCCGCCATTTTGTTTTTTTGAAAAGTCGGAATTTTCCCTAGGTCACTCCGCCATCTTGAACACTTTTCTCCTACATGACTTGACTCCAAAACGACTCCTTCTGGGAGAACAATTATGTCAATGAGTCAGTGAGTGAGTGAGTGGTAGTCGAGCTTTATATATTATAAATAAATAAATAAACTAGATGTCGCGCGGTGCGCGAGGCCGCAAGCGGCCACGCGTGTCTCTGTGGGGTCGTGTTTTGACAGAAAAATAAAGTCTAATTTTGGGCGCCCATCTTGTTTCAGCCATTTTTGATAATTTTCTATGTGAATTTTGTCTTTTTTTAGTAAAAGTCGAAAAATTATAAAATTTTGAAAAATATTACTTTTCATGGTAACACTGTTCACTGAGACCTACAATCGCTGCATACAACCCATCTTTCCAAAGTGTTGCCAACTTGCCTAAAAATACCGACAAAAAATATAAAAACCAATTTTTTTCAGTAAAGAGAGAATACCGGAGCGGCCATCTTGTTTTTTCAGTTTTTCGGATTTTTCTAGTAAACTACAGGATATGCCCTACGCAATGACACCAAACACAACCCTGTAGCATATTTGCATCTGGGAGATCAATTCGGGTCTTTTGAGGTCTACCCTAAAAATTCAATCGGCCATAACTTTCAGTGTTGCCAGGTGAAATTCAAAAAACCTACAAAAGGTCATAGGGAAAGATAAAAGGTACCGTTGACTGTCACTTGTTTTTGCGAAATGGTAAAATTTAAAGTTTTGACATTTTGCGTTAAAAGTAAAAAAATACCCCAAATTTTGGAAAACTTGTTAAACATGGCAACACTCCGCAATAAGACCTCTAACCCCGCCATACAAGCCAACTCGCTCAGGTGTCGCCATCTTGTCGAAAATCGACATTCAAAATCTGGTAAAATTCATCTTTTTCTTTGGGAGCCAATCACAGGGCGGCCATCTTGGATTTTCAGTTTTTTGGATTTTTCTGGTAAACTACAGGATATGCCCTATGCAATGACACCAATCACGTCTCTATAGCATATTGGCATCTGGGAGATCAATTCGGGTCTTTTGAGGTCTACCCTAAAAATTCAATCGGCAATAACTTTCAGTGTTGCCAGGTGAAATTCAAAAAACCCACAAAAAGCCATAGGGAGAGATAAAATGTACCGTTGACTGTTACTCGTTTTCGCAAAATGGTAAAATTTCGAGTTTTGACGTTTTGCATTAAAAGTAAAAAAATACCCCAAATTTTGGGAAAATTGTTAAACATGGTGACACTCTGTAATGAGACCTCTAACCCCGCCATACAAGCAAACTCGCTCAGGTGTCGCCATCTTGCCGAAAATCGACATTCAAAATCTGGTAAAATTCATCTTTTTCTTTGGGAGCCAATCACAGGGCGGCCATCTTGGATTTTCAGTTTTTCGGATTTTTCTGGTAAACTACGGGATGTGCCTAAAAAGATGACGTGCCATTTGTAACTGTACGATGTCGGCAACCATGCGTCTAATTCGGGTCAAGTGGGGTCTACAATAGCCTAAACTTTGAAACATTACTTCGCGGCCGCCATTTTGTTTTTTAAATTTTTTTAATTATTTTCGTAAATTATACAAGCGATCCTACAGATGCCAAAAATTTGAATGGGATCGGCCGGAAAACAAAAGAGATACGATAGGCAAGCCTGGCCGCCATTTTGTTTTTTTGAAAAGTCGGAATTTTTCCTAAGTCACCCCGCCATCTTGTACACTTTTCTCATATATGACTTGACTCCAAAACGACTCCTTCTGGGAGAACAATTATGTCAATCAGTGAGTCAGTGAGTCAGTGGTAGTCGAGCTTTATATATTATAAAAAATATAAATAAATAAATATAGAAGATAAGCACCTACCTTAGTGTTCAATAGTATTAAAGTAGTTTCGTTAAATACTTGAGAATTTTTTTATTTGAAACACTTAATTCGACTTACTTATAGGTATTTATGTAGTTTCTAACATGTGATTTACAAAATGTAGACAAATAAATAAAACGATCGCCATCAAATTTTTTTTCTTGAAAATGTTACTCGAAATTCGCCATGTCGAACTCTTGGGGTTTTTAATAGCACCGTATCCTGTCCAAAGTGACACTAAATCGAATTTTATAGAAAACATTGTCCAGATAAAGAGCATTTAATACGATTTACCATTGTGTGGGCGAACGTCACTCAAAATGATATCAAAGGGAATTTTTGATCAAAAAGAACATTCAAACAGTAAGTTATCAAAAGGGAACTGAAATTATATATCGTCATTGCATTAAAAAAAAATATGTACTTAGGTACGCTAATGTCACCAATTGATAGGTAGCAACTATGTTTTCATACAACCCAAGTTTTCAATGAAAATTATAATCGAACTAATTTATATCCAAGAATCGATATTGGAATATATATTGAATCGATGTTTTATATAACCTACTTTACACTTTACTTAATTTAATTATATCTTTTCAAGAAAACAACAAATAGACAAATGTCTCTACAACGCAACTAGTAACCACCTCTATCAATGATGTGTACAATTATTTTGCGATCGAAACTTTTTGCTTTGGGTCACCATAATGGCTCAGAATATTATATTTCTCGAAAGAAAATATCCCATTTCCGCATCTTCCCGCAACAATGACTGCGCCATCCAACTATTCAAATAGTGCACAGGCGTTGGCGAACCCGCTTTTTTGCACATTCAACGAATTAATGGATAACCAAAACCAATGCAAAATAAAAAACAAGCTTATTAAATGTTGGTTTCTCGTAATAACACGTTGGTGGTTTTTTTCTTTGTTTCCAAAAGCAACGCCAAGATATCCGGTTACGGCCGTTAAATATTTTGCCTCCGATGAAAGGGAAACTTGGTAGTTTTTTGAGTGAGATTTCGTTTTTGCTCTGCAAATGCGGAAGTCGTGTACGCTTATGCAAAAGCTGCCACCGCGGAATCGGTTTCGCTTTTGTACTCCTCAACAGAAACTGGAAATAACATACAATTACACATTTCAATTGATAGCTGGTTGTAAGGTAGCCGACGTTACGAATAATTGCGACCTCATTGTGATAACTTTATGAACGCGCCGAATTTTTTCCTGATATTTCCAGATTGCTCGTAATTTAACGTATTAACTCAAATATCTACATTTCGCTGAATTCACAAAGAATTTTTGCTGGAACATTTATCAAGTCCACAAAGAGAGTGAAACCTCTCTCAAAAGAAGCCTGCTCCGGACAGATTTAATTTGTTGCGAAGGCCTTTATAATTGGAACATAAAGATTGCGAGTAATTAATTTTCGCAGCGAGTCAGGAGCAAAGAATCCGCGCATTGAGCGGAGCCGGCGGAGGAGCACCGCGCCTAATTAATATTAATGACGGCGGGAGGCGCCGCGGCCGAGCCACCGACTTCCTTTATCTCACACCTTCGCGTTAACTTCTGCATTGTGGTTTACATTAGTCATTAGTATAATTCGCTCTATCCACGGAAACAGCTTACCAACCCGAAAGTAAAAACTTAGATGAGAAACCTACCGTCTCTTGAGAAACCCGTAATGAATGACATTTACTTTGAGGTTTTCGTTGCAAACCTATAGGACCTGTATAATTTAGTCACATTTTTTATTGTATTACTGGCTCTTGCTTATTACATATTTTATTTAGTCTTATAAAGAGTTGCCTATGAGGTTCTACTTTTCCCTTTTTTTACCTTGGGTAACTCGTGACACCAAAGTTATCGACCTATTTATCAGTTGTGTGTTACGCAACAAACATCCCGCATTTCTAATATCAGTAGAATAAACAAAAATAATGCACAAACAAAACATCAAACCCCGATTACGCTTTACATCAGTTGTTTCACATAACCATCAATGGCTCCCAACTCGGCATTACATAATGTATTGGGTCCGCGATATGATATGTGAAGGAGGTACATAGCGAGATGGATGCGTGGGTGGGGCGCCGTGACCGATGAGACGCCGCTAAAAGCCGGACGGAAGCCGCGGCCGCGACTCGGGTTACAGCCACCGTGGGATCTCCTGCAAATACTGCAGGGCTACCACAACTTCAATAGACTTCAATATTCGAAATTTTAATTAATCGAAGATTGAAATACTGTCTTTGCTAGGAAGTAGGTATTAGGTATACCTAGTATATACTTAGGTTCTATTTTAAAATCCTCTATGTGATTGTTCTTTTCTGCCATGATAGAAATCGAATATACATAGTCGGCCAAGTAACTATTTTCAAGATAATAGCGTATGTATCTTGCGCCCGCCTGAATCCAATGCTTGACCGGATAGACAGCTAAAAAAATTAATATATATAAGTAAGTACTCATATTTCATGAAATTTTTTAGAAACGTCATAATAAATTTTAATAGTAATAAATATTTTCATAAGTTTTGGAATAACTCATTGTCACCAAAAATCTAATTTCAAACAGTGCTTTTACTGCTCGTTAACTAAGCCGTATGCAGTCTATCACAGAGGCAGCCCTGTTATTATTGCACAAAGCTGAGTGCGATATTCGGCGAGCCTTCCTGCACGGCCATATGCGGGCCCATCACATCTCCGCCGGCCATGAGTGTTCATAAACAAAAACCTTGCACTCCAGTTTTTCTACATCTCTTGATTCCGCTTCGTCTGGTTCACACTGGTCATGGGTTGAACTTTATAATTTGCTACATGATATCTGTGAGTTAAAATAATAAATGCTTTAGAAAGTTTTTGATTTCGGTCAAGTAGTAGTAGGCTAGGAATGGATGCCTTTCTCATTTAAAGGCCTAGCTTGTAATAATTACTATGCTTGCTTGACAGATTGGTTAGCCATCACAATATAAAATGATCATTTCTCAAGATGTATGCAGTCCATTGCCAAGAATGGCCTTATAGGTAGTAGATGTAATGGGATCGTCATTATAGTCGTATAGATATTTTAACATTGCCTAAAAATATTCTGCATAGAAGTTTTATTTTATACTTTGAAAATATTATTATTCAGAAGAATTACTTCATTCACATCTGAATAGATGTGAAAACAGCTCGTATAAATATATTAACTGTATTCCACTAATACTCGTTTAATAAATTATTATTTTGTAAAATCAACAAAAAGTATTTGTCGGTGCATGTCGATGGTGAATCAGATAAGTGTAACCATTCCAGCGGCTTCGTTTGCACAAAGAGCGCAGCAAATGTAGGTAAGAAGGTTATAATCGAGTCTTAAAGTGGGTTAAGCAAAAAGCGGCATATGTTTTATTGTAAAAAATCCTTTGAAAGGCGTAATCTGCACGTGTGCGCGCTCTCGAGTGCGGGCGAGCGAAAGTCTTCGCGTGCGAGGTTTCGTAGACGCGCTGGCTTTATTTGCAATGTGATATTTAAAACAGTTTAGACACACTGCACTAATATTTAATTTTATTAGATACCATTGAGAATAATTCTTCGATTCTATACAGATGAGAACAGTGGTGTTCGCACACAGCATTCTGAAAATCGGTTCGGAAGATATTTGGGGTCTGTGATTTAACATTATTCAAAATTAATATAGAGACAGGAAATGCAGCAAGGCTTCAAGGTGGTGGTTTCTATAGTAAAAGACATTTTATTGAGGAAACTATGTCCGTATAGTTAAATTATTGCTTTTCAAAATGCTATGTCGACTGTTATTTACTAGACTATAGTGAAAATAACGTCAAGATTCAGCAACAAAGAAGAAGACACCATAAATGTAACTTTTGGATTCGTACATTACTCGACCGTGCGTCGTGCAATTTTCTGCGGTCTCCTAGTGCACCGAAGCGGCAGTATGCTTGCGTTACTCCAAGCCACTCGCGTGTGAAATCACCCGTTCACGTCCATTGTACAGACATACCGACAAACGAGCAAACTAACGTTTCAACCTATTTTTATACATCAATGATCCTGTGTGCAGACCGAGGCTAGTTTATCATGTAAATATAAGCATATTGTAAAAGTAGTTTTCAAAAGCGGTCCTTGTATTTATAAGTGCTTGTAAGTATCTTGAATGAAAAACATAATTGAACAAGTAGGTAAGTGATGCGCAATGAGGAAATGTTAGCCATATCTGCGGCTGGACATGACGAACACATCCAGTCTTAAATTTTTATTTTATTTTATTAAAGACACACAAAACAGACATCGACGAAAATGCACTATACTTACTTAGTTACAGCTTCGACCTAATCGCAGTCCTTACACATGTGTGTACAGATGCAACTACATTACTACATGCATTACGAACTACATTTGTACAATCTTAAACGTTACAAAAGATAGAGAAATATTCATAACAATTAATATTTTGTGAAGGTTACAACTAATTAGAACATTCGATAATATTATTGAATAATTCAGTGCTGTTCGCACGCAACAGTCTTTTAAAAGTACTAATGCGACAGCTAAATATATCCAATGAGATTTTGATAGATGGTTGTGAAATGGTAATTATCCGATCCTTTTATATCATTAGCCTACTAATAGATAAAACAACTAAGTATTATACTTACAACTAATGGAATTGAGACTCGTAGGTATATCTTCCTGGTAGATAGCACAGCACAATCCTAAGTACTAGTTATATATTTTTAATCATAACTTAATTCGCTGCAATTTACATTGCAGTGATTATAAATCGTTTTTACCTTCCAAATAAAAAATCTTGAACTCATTGACAGACATGAGCACCTCAGGAGAAATCACGATTAGGTAGAAATCGGAGGCTGCAATCGGACCCGCAGCCACGATCGAAAGTGCAAGTGTTGCAATAATACTTCATTTGCTTCGTTCCCGCACCGCATTCCGCCGCTTTTTATATCATCTCGCTTTGTTTGCCCGTCAAATGCATGTTATAAATGATCGAAACTCCGATATCGATTTTCACTTTAAATCGTAACAGTCATCGGAAACATAAGAAACTTTAAACTTTATTTGTATAGCACTTACAAAACAAAATTTTGTGAAGAGAAGCTCATGTCTTTGAATCTCTACCTGAATCCAAAGCAATATTTAATTTTGTTTGCAAAAAGTTTAAGGATTCTGTAAAATAATTATATTATGTATTTGTGGGGTTTTATTCAAGACTAGCGGATGCCCAGCGGCGTTGCCCGCGCGGATTCCGTTTATTCCCGTTCCCGTGGGAATTTCCGAAAATCCCTTCATATTGGTTGCCTACGACATATTTAAAACACCTACATATCATATTTCAAATATCGGGTGCCCACCGGCGTTTTCCCGCTTGGATTTAGTTTATTCCCGTTCCCGTGGGAATTTCCAAAAATCCCTTTATACCGATTTTTTATGACATATCAGACACCTTCATACCATTTTTAAAGTTTCTAGGTGTTATCGTTTCGGAGTAGTACGTATTTCTCTTCTTAACCAGTTTTTATATTTTCCCGTGGGAATGAGATATTTTCTTGGAATAAAAAGTACCCTAGATGTTGACCCGGGTACTCAGTTATCTCCATACCAAATTTCATCAAAATCCGTCCAGTAGTTTTTGAGTGATGCGTGCACAACCAGACAGACAGACAGACAGACAGACAGACAGACAAAAATTCCAAAAATTGGCGTTTCGGTATCTATATCGATAACTATATACACTACCGTTATAATTTTCAAAAAATATTTAATGTACAGACACGGCCCCGTTAGAGTTTTATTATATGTATAGATACGTTTATGAGGCAGAATTCTTCGCTTCTAACCTTCTTGTGAAGGTAATAATTTCCTTGATTAGTCGATCGCTGCACGCTGACTAACTTTTTCACCATCCTGTACGTGTACGCTCTATCGAAGATTGTCTTTACTCCCCGTGCAGAATAAAATATCCGTAAAATAACAGTTTCTTCGTGCCTCTTGATATTTCAATAAAAAGCAAATAAAATTGAAGAACAAAATATACCATTCTTTTGCGGTATTACTAGACGGTAAGTGGTTGTTTTATTGTTTGGTTTGATTTATCATATTAAATTAAAGTTTTTTTATTATTTTACTTTAATATCCAGTTTTGAATAAGTTGGTTATCACACACTTATCATAGAGCATTTTATTCATATTTAAACTATTCAAACAAAAACTTATTGACAAACTGTTTTGTCTCAAGTTACAAGCAGCCGTGTTGCAAACCATACGTACTCTACCAACTGAAAAACGAACCATCCTTTCATGGAAGCAGCCCATGGAGTAATTAACCCGCTTTTTTGCCACCATCCCATAATACATTTGATTTATTTTAAGGACCTTTCGTAAAAGAAGAATTTGCGAAATATTGCAGCCCATTGGTGCAACGGACCCAGTTTCTCAAACTTTTGCAAATGTTATTTTAATTCACTAGACAGGTAAATTTTCTAATTCTGTGGTTGGTGTGGTGGGTGCTTCATGTGGTTTTTTGCCATATGTGGATTAAATAAGCTAATCCGCGTCTCTTATTTTTTTATGTATCTACGCCATCTTCTTATACCTCCATTAATATGATATTGATTGTTATATTATTTCGTCATCAAGCCGTAACAGCTACCCACATTTTTGGAAAATAACGTAAATAAGTAGTACCTATGTAAAATACATATGGTAACATGAAAGTTTGAGAAGCACTCCTGTGATCGGTCCCTGCAATACTTCGAAGGCGATTCCGGGAACCGTAAAAAGCGCAGGTATATTTCGAGAGTGAAAGGGTCGATGCAATTTGAGAACTAGGCCAGTTTCGCTTCGGGATCGCTCGCTGACCTTCCCTGCTTTTTTTTATCAGCGGATCAGATGCGCCACCGATTGCAAGTCTGTAGCGAATGTAAAGTAGGAACACGTGGGAACGATGCCTTTCATCTCGCAGATCAATCGATATTGCATTATTTGCATTCTCTAGGAATTTAGAAATTGTACCTTTTTGATGACAAAGGGATGGGATCTTGGCTATGGCCTGCTAATCCTATATATAAATGGTAGTACATTGCACAGGATCCTTTCCCTGTGAACTTAATCTGATGCTTGCTCGATTTCTTATTAACTGTTTGTTTATTCGATAGTCTTACATCTTACTCTTACCACAGACCAGTTTAAACTGGTCTGTGCTCTTACTTACTTATTTTAGTATACGATTCATTAAGATAAGATACTTATTTTTGCCTCAAAAAAAGGGTACCTAATGTTTTTAGCCCAATATTATTTTACTTTGTTATTCATTTTATTTTTGCTAGTAAAATTTTTCAATTATGTACTATTACGAACTAGTATAACCTGGTTCGAGAAACCAGTTTATTAAAAATAATACCTGATGATACCTATTTACAGAACGCTCAGTATTCGATAAAGATAACTTACTCAAATTACACAATGGGCCGAAATCGATTGTGCCCAACATGTTCGGATCGTTATCAAGGATCCCCATACACGTAGGCCCGCTTGTGCAAAACTCACAAGTTATCATGCAAATCTACCTCGAGTTATATATAGAGTATTTAAATCCTTTAATTTGAAAAGATCTACCTAAAGTTAGTAGGTACTTACCTACCTACCATACAGCAAGATAAGAAATATTTCCAAAAACTAAATAGCTGTTAAAAAAAATGTGACACATAAACAGACGTTTTAACCTTCAAACACACTTTATTATTTCTGAGTAGCTTTGTTGAAATGTTAAATTGGAGCCTTGATAAGGGTACAAACCTGTCTTCAAAGAAAGTAAGTACATAGGTTCGACATTAGAATCTCGCAGAATTACGTAATCATTCACACGAGTCGCTTTCCCACGCATCAGTTATTGGACGTCAAATCGGACCCTTTTCGGTAAAATTGTACTTAATGTTTGACAGCAAATTTTATTTGCGCAAATTTTTTTTGGTGCGATGCACTTTCTACGGACATCGTGGGAATGCAGGTGGGGAAGGGTTCTACCTACGCGCATATTGTTCGCCTCCAACTCGGTTGCACAAAAGTTAACATTAGCCTTTTGTGGGGACGTCAAGTGATGTTCGGCTAATAGATAATTTATGGAACTCCCGCAAAATATCTCAGGCTCAGATACGAATGTGTTTAAAATATTAGGGTTGTTTGGGCGGACCATACATCTTAGATTGCGGAAGATTGGCAAGATGATTTGCTTCGGCTCTTTTGTTAAAGCCTTTTTACCGCACGGGGATATTTTGAAACATATGATTATATCTGAGTCCTTTAAAATTCCTCTTCAAAAATTTCTTCAAAAATTATGATGTAAGGCTTTGTGCCTTACATCATACTAACTATACTTACGTACGTACCTTGTACTGTCGGTGTATTATAATATCTATACATACAGAGATATTAAATAAGAATCTCTTGTCTTATTTAATATCATTGTATACATATAATAAAACTCTAACGGGGCCGTGTCTGTACATTGAATATTTTTTGAAAATTTTAACGGTAGTGTACATATATAGTTATCGATAAAGATACCGAAACACCAATTTTTGGAATTTTTGTCTGTCTGTCTGTCTGGTTGTGCAAGCATCACTCAAAAACTACTGGACGGATTTTGATGAAATTTGGTATGGAGATAACTGAGTACCCGGGTCAACATCTAGAGTACTTTTTATTCCAGGAAAATATCTCATTCCAACGGGAAAATATAAAAACTGGTTAAAAAGAGAAATACGTACTACTCCGAAACGATAACACCTAGAAACTTGAAAAATGGTATGAAGGTGTCTGATATGTCATAAGAAATTGGTATGAAGGGATTTTTGAAAATTCCAACGGGAACGGGAATAAACTAAATCCAAGCGGGAAAACGCCGCTGGGCACCCGCTATTTGAAATATGGTATGTAGGTGTCTTAAATATGTCGTGGGCAACTACTACGAAGGGATTTTCGGAAATTCCCACGGGAACGGGAATAAACGGAATCCGCGCGGGCAACGCCGCTGGGCATCCGCTAGTCTATATAATAAAATAATATAATCTCACGCCTTTCATCCCCGAGGGGTAAGGCAGAGGCATTCCATCACTGGACACACCCACATTTCACGAGATATATTGGACCCTAAACGTGATAGGTGGTGAGCCCATCGCGGGACCGGGTCTGTTTACACATGTCTCAGAATTAATTCTGAGACCTGCGGGCTTCCTCACGATGTTTTCCTTCACCGTCGAGCTAGTGATAAATATGTACCTACGTAAGTTTTTGAAAAACTCATTGGTACATGCCAGGATTCGACCCCGAGCCTCACTGATTTTCGGCCGGCTCTTTAACCGTTCGGGCTATCACTGCTCGGTGTATTACTATTATTATGTACCGTGTCAGATTAGTAATCCTGCTGTATGTAAAATGGTGTATTTGCGGATAATATATAACATTGTAAAATTTTAAACTATTGCAATTCTTAAATCTCCGTAACTCCTTTGCCATTGCGTTAACGGCATCCCTAATCCGTTTAAATGGAGATGTGTCGATGAAACAGCATTAGGGCGCGTTGACAAGCTTTCAAACCGTAAATTAAATGGCAAGGTGTCGGCCTGTAATCCGCGTGTTCTCGCGAAAGGCACGCCGGAGCGCACGCCGTGCCCATTTGTGATTATCATCACCGACACTTACCCGAGCTAAACTAACAAAAGTCATTTTTAAATGTCATAGGATAACCCTCTGAAACCGTTGTGCAAATTATTATTTTAGGTATACAAATATTAGCAGAGGCCCAGCGGAGTTGATCGCGTCGATTCCGTTTATTCTCGTTCCAGTGTGAATTTCGTAAAATGCTTTCTAATTATTTAATAATAATAAATTGTGGGAAACAATTCACACACGGTAATTCATTCCCAAACTAGGCAGTAATACATACATCGTATAAGGACCTAGCTAATGTAAAATCTTTTGTATTAAGTATAGTAGGCACAGACCCTTAGCTCAGCAGTGGGCTGTTACGGGTTGATGATAATGATGATGATAGTAGGCACCTATCGGATATTTTATGTCATGATGAGTCGGCGAGTGAATAAATCAGTGGTATACGAGTTTTTGTAACATATACTTACTATTTAGAGTATTTTACACACGTGTAATACAACTTACAAAATATAACAACACTAATGAGAATGAGAGACATTTTTATATAATTTATTGAAAACCAACCAGTCAACAACTATTTTTCGTTACTACATAATCCATAACAGCCATACAATAATGTCTAGATGTGTGAATGTGACCCCAAATATTAACCCCTGTATATAAAACTAACAATTAACCCAACCCTTTCACTCTCTAAGGACCCGCCTATGTAGAGCCGCGGATGCCGCGTCAGATTTATTTATACCGTAACCCTTTCACCAATCAAAACGCGAGGAGCGATCGTAAAAAAATAAATACTTAACTGGCTGGTAAAAAACGTAAAAGACGTCGCTAGGGCGGCGCGCGCGCGGCTTCGGCGGGTTCTAATAATAACCCTTTCACGTGCAAGGGTTAGCCAGCCAATCCAGCGCGAGGCGGAGCGCTTCCATAATTAGAATTTGATTTGCTTTTTCATCGACCATTATGTAACTATTGAACGAAGCACACATATTAGTAGGTATTTTGAACTCCCACATGTTTCAGACGCAATGTTTCGCAACAAAAACAGGGACGATGTATTTGTAATAACAAGCATATTTATGAACAATCTTAAAATGCCAGTTGTCTACCTTTACCTACCTAGTTTCTGCAACAAGACTTCTACTGCTGAGCATAGGTCTACTTCATATAGACCTCACAAAATTAAAGGATCATAAACCCCCTTTTTAATGCAAACACAGCACATTTGAACCAGCGAAAGTTGGCCTAACGTCCTGCCACACCCGCTCGAGCAGAGGCATATAACCATCGCATACGCAGCCGATATGCGACGCATCTCTCCTCGATGGTTAGGCCAAAATGCTCCCGCATGCGTTGGTCGACCACAAATGAATTAAGTGCGGTCACCCTCTCTTGGCTCAATTGAAGATAACCGACTATATTTCCATGGGACAGTCGTTAACAGAATTGCAGTTGATAAGCGTACAAGAATTTTAGTAAATGTGTTATAATAAAGAAACGAGCGACCCGAACCGGTTACATGACTATCGGACGCGATTGGAGTCCATACCAAGTCATAGAGTAATAATAAGTAAGTTTTGTTAAAAACATTCTTATGCTTTTAATTATCGCACAGATAAACAGTGTCGAAAATCCTCAATAAATTATTAAGTAATTACTGTCACTATATTAAATTTTTTATAAGAAGACACAACATAGGTATCTACCTACATCTTGTATATTTTGAAATTGATCGTCAATCTAAAATGGGTTTTTGCTTTTGAAATTGCCATTTTTTATATAATTTCAAGAAAACTTATTCTTTGTACTATTTTTTTCTTTCTTTCGAGATATAACATTTTGTAATATGTTGTCCTGCTCGTGGCGAAAATGATGACTTTTATCATAAATGACTAAATAGTTACTAATAGGTTAAATAAATGCTTAAGTTTCTTATTTTTATATTTAAAATGCAACGCAGAAGTCACCTTTGCAGTGAACTGTACCACAATTTGTGAACATCTATTTACAAATTATCACTCTAGCGCACTGGCGATCTTCATTTTATTATTATTAGGACGGGTATCCTGTTAATAAGAGAAAACATAAATTACCGAGACATCGGTCCTCTTGTGGAAAATACTTATTAAAGGCCCCTGAACTAATTACTATGCTTATGGTAAGGAAAGTATAATATAAATTTATAATAAAATAAATTATGAAATCTTGAATCACTATTATAAACCTAAAATTACTCTGTGAAATAAATACCTCACAAATTACTAAAAAAAAAGCGAAATTAGTTGTATTTATATATTTTTTTATTATATTTGGAAGATTCACAGACGAACATACTAAAAACTAATTCAATAAAAGTTGTATTAGTAACCGAGAATATTAAAATGAATAGCTACCTACCACAACAAACTAGAATTTACTTATTCACAAAGTTTGGGTCATTGAAATAGACGAATAGGTTCGTGGGCCAAAGCTGGCAGATAATAAGTTTGAACTAGGTCCTTGGGCTGAGTGGAGACATGACCGGAGCTTTTTACTCGGAAAATCGTTATCCAATTTATAAGAACCGAAAAGGATCGGTTTCTCTTTACTGAATTTGTAATAGGTCCTTTAGTAAAGTACCACTTACTCATATAACATTTTCTTTCATTTTAGAGCTACTATTATGACATGTTATTTTCTTGTAATATTGAAGTAGATAGTAAATTAATGCTAATAAAAATGTTATTTCTCTTCCAAATTACTTTAATTTCTTGGAGTCCTCACATAATGTAACTAAATTGATTGAAGTATAGGACCATAAACGCTTACGTCAACTTAAGTGAATAAGTAATGTACCTACCTACGTACAAGTTACACGTCATGTAGTTCCAAAACAACAATAACAGCTATGTGAAACATAAAATTGTCCCCTATGAGTGTTACGAATGAATAGTTGCTAGTTTTCTTTTTTGTAAGTAATCGAGTAATGAGCCCTTTTAAAAATATCATAAAGCGGTGTTCAGAAGCACGAGTTTGTCGTTTGTCTGTGATAGGGGCGTATTCATGGCCGCTATGAGGGCGATTGTTTCACTTCTAATTGGTTAAGTAGAGCGACCTAATTGCCGCTGGACACGACACCTCGCTCCTTTCTCGCGATTAATGCGCCTATCATTTATAAATTATAATACATATAATCACTCCGCCACTTACATCAATTTACCATCCATAAATTACTCATCCGAGCTCGTTAAGTCGCGACGATTAAAAGTGGTGTCAGCAATTTGAGAAATGTTTGTGTTAAGTATAATATGCACAAGCAAAAACGAACCACAGAATGGCAGCAGGTAGGTAGGTACTATAATAATGAGAGCTGATTGTGACGTCTGTCACAAACAATCTTGTATATACCTTGTTTTTCATTATGATGAAATAAAAAGTAGTTAAATATGCAATAATAAGTATTATAGGTACATGATGTTACAGTATGATACAAATAATCAGAATAATAAATTGTGGGATACTATATTTACCGCGTAACAGCGTTTTAAACTTGACTGGGTACTATAAAATTAATTGCATGACATGAAGCGTATGTAATAAAACTAATAAATGACATACAGCAAAGCGTAAAACAACCTTCGCTTGGTAAACAAAGCGAATTACGCACAAATGAGTGATGGCCGCCGGTTTAGTGCCGGCCGCGGCAGGCCAGTTTATCGGGGTGTAATCCGGCGCGCATTAGTCAAATTAACACGGCGTAAAGTTCGCCGAGCCCCTGATTAGTAGCCACAGCTCGCGGGCGCGACTCTGCCTAATTGACCTAAAAGTGCCGAACACGAATCGGTCGAATTTACAACCCTTGAGGGCTGCCAGCTATGGATTTTATGGGGTCAGTAAAAGTATTCCAATATTAGGTAAAATATTAAAAAATAAAATTTTAATATCCCAAAAATACGCAGGTGGGTACTTCTAGGATAATACCATTGCCAACCACCTCGGGGATAAGACATTGACTAATTTAAATTTGAATATTTCCTACATAATGCAAAGTAAACAACACAAGAAAAATAACGAACCCTCTGCACTAACTATGTCATATTTACAAACATCAACCGTTCAAATAGAGCTGAAAATACAACAATAACTGTTTAAAAACTACGCTAACAAAAAACGCAACGCAAACATTAAAAATAATCTTATCAGTGGTATTGTTGAGTAGCCATTCCGGCACATTGAGCTGTAGAGTAGCCCTAGCATGCGCAAGCGACATGGTAATGCGGCGGATTGATAGGCCCGCGCCCACTAACCCTAATCAAATTAATGGCGGTTGAGCTCTGATTAACGCGCGAGTCAGCAATACATTTCCATGGCATCGGCCATCGGCGGCGGGTGCGCCCAATTTATAGCACCTCCATTTAAAGCTATCATTGGAGTCACAAAAAAAATATATTAAAGACTCCACTTCGTATCGAACGTGTCCATTACCGCGAAAAGTCGATTTGGTGAATTTGGGGGTTTATTCTAAAATTAAATACTAGGGTACAATAAAAATCACTACTACTACAGGTTGCTTCCACATATCCACCTATTAATCTAAACAAATACAAACAATAACAGAACAAATTTATGTGTTTATTCATAATACGATTTATTTATTTTTCCCCAGTATTCGAAATTGAAAAATAGAGATGCCTTAGGCCTTAGATGTAAAGTGTTGTGTCCATATTGTAAACATCAGGGTAGAGTTCTAAGTAATAATAACAATGTAATTACATTCGTTAGTCATAAAAATTAAGTCAGTTCGCATGTTCCTATGTGTAGAGAAGGAAAAGTTATGACAGTATTTACCTGTTTGTTTAATGGGTACCTACTTGCTAAATATTAAACTGCTAAAACATTATTCCATAACTTTTAGGGCTCGACAAAATGTTTATCTAAATAAATAGATTTTTCACTTCTCATGCTCTAAAAGTACGCCAATATAGCCCTACGAAGCGGGACTATAGTGACCACTTTAGTCTCTAGGGAGTAAAAAGTAATTAGTTTTTTATTTCCTTAACCTCTAAGACCAAGCATCACAGACATAATAGATTTTTAATTGTGTCTCGGTTCCAATTGGGTAGTTGACAGCATCGAAATTAAATTGCGAGTAGTCATACATTAAAAAGATTATCCCAAAACATCTCAAAATATGTATTTCGATTTTAAATTTACAATTATAGCAAGTTTAAAAATAATAAAACAATCAAAAAAAGTGCTGCAATTGAGTACTAGAAACTATGACGTCACGGTTTGCTATTTCAGTACATTTTCCATAGTAAAATTTCGTTTTGACAGATCGTAAAAAGTAACTGATTTGACTAGGTAGGACACAACCCTATTGGAACCCGCGGTTCTCTGCAGATGAGACATAGACAAACTCAAACAGCCAACCAAAAGAGTGTAGACCATCTTCATTGTGAAAATGTTGAGAGTTTTAGTTAAATGGTTTTTCCGCCAAAAGAAGGTGGCGCCAGGTGTTTTAAATTGTTAATCTGCAAAGATATATAATCTCTTTGTTAATCTGTGTCCTGTGACAGGTTTAGAAAAAAAAACTGACCGCAAAAAATTCAGAATTTTTGTCGTCGTCGTTGTATCTATACATATAATAAAACTCTAACGGGGTCGTGTTTCTACATGAAAATTTTTTTTTAAATTTTAACGGTAGTGTATATGGTTATCGATATAGATACCGAAACACCAATTTTTGGAATTTTTGTCTGTCTGTCTGTCTGTCTGTCTGGTTGTGCATACATCACTCAAAAACTACTGGACGGATTTTGATGAAACTTGGTATGGAGATAACTGAGTACCCGGGTTAACATCTAGGGTACTTTTTATTCCAGGAAAATATCTCATTCCCACGGGAAAATAGAAAAACTGGTTAAAAAGAGAAATACGTACTACTCCGAAACGATAACACCTAGAAACTTGAAATATGGTATGTAGGTGTCTTATATGTCGTAGGAAACCGGTATGAAGGGATTTTTGGAAATTCCCACGTAAAATTGAATAAACTAATTTCGCGCGGGGAAACGCCGTTTGCACCCGCTATTTGAAATATGGTATGTAGGTGTCTTATATGTCGTAGGCAACCACTATGAAGGGATTTTCGGTAATTCCCACGGGAAAGGGAATAAACGGGATCCGCGCGGGCAACGCCGCTGGGCACCCGCTAGTTATTAAATAAATTTGTACTAAATTGACTATTTTTCTTCCACTCAAAGTGAAAAGTACAGTTTACACCTCGAGACTAAACGCCAACGGTTTCATTGACCGCCTCGGTCAAACCACCTCTGGTAAATTATGGCTTCGTTTTGTCCCTCGATATAAAATATACTATCTAGGTTGTTTAGGTATTCGCAATACAATTAGTAGTTTTAAGTGTGCTGGATCCAGCTGTAGATTAGGATTCATTACGGAGTAGGTACACTAATGTAGAAGTTGGTAACAAGCACGCTCTCTGCCGTGAAGTGCGATCATTAGTGAGTTGTAACAAGAGAGTCGATTGATCCCACCTTAAGGCGATATTAATGACAATGCCAGCAAACTTCACGGGCGCAGCGCAACTTTGTTTGACGTAATTAAAATCCATCTCCCGGCCCGAGCGGTACATCCGACGAGTAATTTTCCTTTCAAAGAGAACTTCCGTTTTAGCTCCTCCCCGCCCTAATGAAAGATTACTTTTCTCCGCCTAAAAAGGCTTTTAAGCAACGCTAGCGAAATGACCGAAGTTTCATACTTTAATGACTTAGTTCAAAATTTGCCGATTCTCGAAGAAATTTTAAACTTAGATTAAGATTTCGACGTTTGAGACGGTGAGATGATTTCGAGAGATTCCGAGGGTCTGCTTTAACTGAAGTATGAATTTTGAGCTTTTGGAGCAATCGGCTCTAATTACTTTTTAATCACTTTTCATGAATACGAAATTTCTGACGAGCAAGTATTAAAGTACGTAATGGATGTTTATTCAACGAATACGGAAACACGTTTCGAGAATTGTCGCCGTTCCGTGAGGCAATAAAGGAAACAAAAGCAATAAAATCTTATCAAGTAAACAAGAAAAAGGAGTGTTTCGGGGAGATATGGCCGGGCGGCGCGGTGTGCGGCGGACATCGGTCACCGAGCGCACTTATTAATTGCTCGCTCCCTTCTCGTGCGGCCGAGGACTGCACGGAGGGCGCAAAAACGCGTCCTCCCGAGCCCTGTCAGCGAGGGAAAAAATCAGTGAGCGATCGTCCCCTCGCGGCGAGTCCATCATATTGATTGAGGGAGGGGCCGCCATTGGTCAGCGTCCCCCGCGCCCGTTCATTTATTATAGACACTATGCGATCTGCACTAAACTATCTTAATTTTTTGCTAAATCACCCAGCAGAATCAAAAAATATTTACCTATAACTTAATTTTGCGACAACAAGCTTTATATTAACCTGTGAAAAACCTATTTGCAAAAACATTTAGCAGTGTAAAAATAAATAATGCGAATATACCTTTAAATATATACAGACCTATCGGAAAGCAGTTATAAAAGCTTATAAAACAAAATCCTAACTACTAATATCGAACACAGTAGGTATTCGATTTGTCCTTACATAATGTAATAGGTGCTACGAATATTTAAAACTTAATATCCCAATAGAATTTCAATCCGAGTTAAATTTTAACTTTAGTATCTGAAACCGCCAACGTGACAAACGGTAACGAGACGTCCTTAAGTGGCCCGAATCGAATCTCGGAAACTGTGGCAGCGACTCTATTACAACTCTAGCGGGAGAATAAAAGCGATGGGGGCGAAGGAAAAGTTTTATTCTCCTTAAAATATGTAGAGAAAGTGAAAAGTAAGAGGGGGAGGGGGGCAGCGGTCAGCTCCGGATGATGGATCACCCGCTCTGTGCCAGGACCTCTCTTTTCTTCGTTCCCCAATTACACCTACAAATATTGCAACTTACTTCGGATCTTGTGGTCTACAGGGAGTTCATTTCAACTACGGGTGAAGTTTACGTAGTCGTTTAGTGTTGTGTACATTTGTGTACTTCACGATTCATACTGTGAACTAAATATGGGTAAATTAAAAGGGGGCTATGAATGTCACAAGATGGAAAATTGTTTTTATCGTATACAGCCACTACTGAATTGATTTCATTTTTTTATTCGGAATGTGTCCTAAGATATATGACAATACAGGAACCTCGGGCGGACCCTATATGTTGGTATAAACTCTATATCTTTCAGTCTTCTTTCTTCTCTGTATATCTAAACATCACGCACGACCAACATCACGTTACTTGCATAACTTATTAATTAAACCCTGTATGGTAATTCACCATTGTGTTATATATCTTGTAATAGAAGCTACTGGTGCCTTCTGTAGTTACGAATACGATTAAGTAGGTAATTTGAGTCATCATGTGTTAAAATCCTCTTAAGCTGCGTCTGATAATAATTTTATTGATTTATTTACTTTTAGGAAAAGTTATGGATTAGATTACGCTATAGCCTTAATGCTAATTACCTGACTATCTCTCACCTCTATGCTTAAGCTATTCTTTAAGATAAAAAGGTTCATAAATAATTTTCGCTAAAGCATATTTTATATTTTTAGCGAAAGTATAAATATATATTATACCATACGGGAATATAATTTCAAAAAATGTTTTTTTTTCCAGTTCCAGACACTATTCGAAACAAACCCGTATCATCAACTCATTCACCTCCTCGTCAACATACACAACAGAATAAATACGCAAAATAATTAGACTCATGCATCGCCAAACTACGGAAAACTCATGTGTCATGCGTGGGGCGAGATGCGGCGGCGGTGTGGGCGGCCCCCGCGCGTTGCCTGGCAACAGTTTGTTTTCGCGCCGCCGACGCTGGGCGGGATAGAAGGGGTAGGCTCCATGATTGATCAGCCTATCTCGCGACCGAGTGCCTATTGCTCTGTTACTAGTTTACTTACTAACTCACTAGTGCTGGCCCTGTTCGAAGTGTCCGCCTCATGCATGACCTGAGTTCGATTGCGGATCAGCGAAAGTACCTATGAGATCATTAAAAACTTTAGTGCATATTTATCACAAGTTTGAGTTAGTGAGGTTTATATAATGAATGCCACCCTGGTCCAGCAATGGACTTGTCATACTGTCACGTTTGGGTATCCGAAAAATACACTAATTTAAAGATGCATATTAAGTATACTTCTAGAAATGGAATACAAACCTCTCAGGGATGATGCGTGTTTGTATATTGATTTGAGTGGGTATTCCCCGTAATGTAATACGTCTGTCTACCCCCTAAGAGATAAAAGATTCTTTGTATATACCATTAAAAACATGTTAGGTCCAAGCTGTTAACAAAGTAAATTGTATTCGTGCTTATCACAGAATTGCACGCAGAGAAATTGGTGACAAACAGAACTACTGAATCGAATAGTTACATTTGGATACAACATTTCTAGTTTGAAATACTTGATCCTTGTTATCTCTACGACTAACATACAATAATGTTCAAAGTAATTAGGTCCGACACCGCTGCTTGTATTCTATACTATGTTAAAATTATTTTAAGGAACCTCCAGGTCTGTTGTCATACCTGACTTATTCTTTTACTTGTTTGTATACGACTGTATGAGTTCTAAATAAATAAAAAATAATAAATAAAAGTGATTATATGTAATATGTTAGTTTAGTATTGTTATACTTTAACTAAATAGATAATAGTAAAAAAACATACGGTAACAAAACAAAAGCACTCCTCAGTTTATGTATAATTTTAGATTTTATTAATTTCATAGGTGAAGTTTCATACTCGTAACGAATCGATTGACGCCTCATTTATCAAAATCGGATGAGAAGTTTAACACTGCGGTGGAACATGTACCTACGTAAATCCAAGGAAATAAAACAAACATACTTTGACTGCTAAAACACAACCCTGCTCTTTGACGGGCAAAAAGTAATGAACCTTAATACCTGAAGAATAGTCTTCAAACATCTTTGAGAATACCTTTGGAGTTACTCAAGTTCTTGGAGTTACTGCAACGGTAGCTATCAATAAAATTTGTGGTCTCCTTTCTAGTAGGTATGCACACACAATTACACATACGTAATGTGTTTGGTTTTCATACAGTAGTACTTTTCATTATATCAAGTTTGATATGCAGCGTCAAGTTCCTCTTTGCAATGTAACTAAACCATTGCTATAACAACATCAGTTTCACCAACGCAATACTTTACAAGAGTATTGTGAAACTACTCGAAGGCATTTTTAATGCAGTCGATAAAATTAGCAACAGGCTACGATTACGTCATATACGTAAGAAGCCATCAAACTACCGTGAAACTACCACTATTAGATAAACGTGCTTTGTAATATGGAGACATGTTCAAGGAAACCAATTACTCTAGTTTTTGTTTTTTATTAGAGTACCTACGACAAAAAAATGGTGTACTTAACAGTTTTGCACAAATACGCGCTATTATATTCGCCACCATTATTCTATTACAGAGGTTTCCTAGTAAGCTTACGGCAACACCGCAATGGGGCTTTTTTTAAATCCAAACTAAATTTTAGACCACAGCTACTCATTGTTTATGGCAAAGCATTGTCTCATTGGCCCTAAATTATTATATTTTGGTTTATGAGAGCATAACAATTTGGTTTCGTTTCAAGGTTAAGTTAACTTAAACTTAAATTAACTGAAATCAATTAATAATACTTCTAAGGCCTGAATTCCACCCTACGTTACATAATGTTAAGAAAACACTAACTCTATAGACACGTTATAAAAGGATATGATTTTGTAAGCCCCATGCAAATAGCTACATAATTTCTCGTATTTTTTTTAATTATGATCAAGAATACTTATTGTTTAATAAATAGGGCACTTCTTTACATAGTGTATTGAAATATTTCAGATTGTTATTTAAAATTGTAGAAGCTGTCTCGTAATTACCACTCTTTTCAAGGAATACACTAAAAAAAATGAGCGTTTCATATTTTTATATGCCGAAATTTTTGTAAAGGCATGTCAACCATTTAAGCAATAAAAATGTTCAAAATATTGCTCCTTTTCAAAGCACTCTTCATTGTGCTCTGTGTTCTATATTTTTTTATACACTACAAAGAGTTTGTCGAAATATTCAAATTCGCAGAAGGAATGTCCGCAAATTTGCGTAACCGTTTTGCAATGTTTTTTGTTTCAGATTGTAAGTTGTGTTAAAAACATAACGTAGACAAACACACAATGAACATAAGGCACATCAATTTAAATTTTAATTGTAACACGGGGCCCTATTTTTTTAAAATACGACTTAAAAACATGAGGTATAATTAACTTTAAAAAGTCGAATTTGGAAATAGGGCTGAAATTAATTTACATTACTCGTGCGGCCCACTCTAATGATCGACAGAGAAGCTAAAACTAACAAGCTATAATTACAGGGGGTCTAATTACGGCAGTTGACATCCTTTCGCCGAAAAAACTACTTCTTTAATCGAATTTAATGATAGGGTTACCTTCAGACAAAAACGGAGGCTATAAAGAATTGCTACTTGCAGTTGAGTGCTCGTGGAGAAGATTAGGCATAACCACGATAACTTTATATTTATTTACAGAAAATATTTAATATTCTACGTATATTTATACCAGGTACCTATATTACCAAAGATGTTTGATATTTTTTGTACGTGGCTATGTAATCACTGAGTATGAATTTTAAAGTTGGCATCGTAATTTCCCTTTCATGAATTTAAAAATCCTAACACACATGTGAATGATTGATACACATAATAATTCAATAAAGGTCAAAAATGGAACGCTAACTTGGAAAAATGTAATAAAGCATATTTTCATGCATATCTTTGTCAAGAAATTCCTCCGCCAGGCAACGGCTGGCGGGGCGCGGGCGCGGGCGCGGGCGCATGCCGCCCTAAATTACTCCTATTATTTTATAATCCCTCCAGTTACGTTGTGAATATTAATGACATTCCATAGCTTCTACGATCCATTTCATAAAGCAAATTTCCTAACTGTCACACATTTCCTGAGTATAATGAATCGGTAAGCTGGTGGTTATACTTGAAATCGTTCAGTGTCGAGTTTTAAGATAAATATTTTTAATCAAAAGTTTCACAAAAGCGGAGCAAGAAACACACAACAACACATAATCTCGTCTCATAATTTAATTAATCAATACATGCCTGCAATACAAGCTACTACAGATTACTATTGCAGTGCTGTGCTGTGCTGAATTAGATTTACTTACATAAAATCATTTTCATAAGGTTTTCGAGCATATTGCTTGACAAATCTTAAACAACCTATTGTTCTTATTGTATCTAGAAACGTACACACAATCCTATAACATAATTAGTAAATTTACTGTAATAATGTAGTTACTTTTATTTTATTTTTATTCATAATTTTGTGCCAGACGCAAATTTTAGGAAAAAGTGTTGTTCTTCCTTATACACTTACAAAATATTTTCATAAATACATAGGTCCTCTACTTTCTTATAAACAGCTATTAAATATCAAATTGATACAAATTATTAAGCAAACCGGATAAAAAAAATATACAATTAACCCCTTGGTCACGTACGTGAGCAAGAATCCAAAGATATACTATCTACAAACTACGAACTGTGTTAAATTATGCTAACAAAGTTATAAATGAGCACTCACAATTATTACACCCTAGAGCTAAAGAAGGCTATCTAATTAAAACATTCACCTACCGCCGATAGACGGAAACTTAAAAAAAATGTGGCACTAACGGCTGCAATAAGGTGGATTTACGTTTTTATTGAAATGAATAAAAAACCAACACACGCGCCTACGAATCCGATTAAAAAAGGGGTTACAGGGACGTGTGTCTTAAGAAAAAATGCTCGATATCGAATAACCCTAATTCGTCGGGATACTGATAGAGCTATTTGAATGCCGTTAAGGCTCAAAACGGCCGATTGTTTCGATATCGATTAATTGGATCATACGGTAATCGATAACCTTTCCATGGCACCGTGCCGGACATCTGCCGATTAGAAATGTGTTAAAATGTTTTTTGTTATATTGGTACTTTTTTTTTATTATGCAATCATTATATTTTTTTAATTAAGCACCACTTGTAAAAATTGAGGTAATTTTAAATTTTACGTCGTACGTTACTATTACTTTCGCACGAAAATGAAAAGTAAGGAAGTGTGTAAATATTAGGAGAGGTCGAATAGTTTGGCTCTTTCTTTGCAATTGTATAGAAACTTAATTAAGTAACAAAAAAACAAAAGCAACTATTTTCTGTACAAATTAAAGCAATATGTCGCTTATAATATTCAATAATCCTGTAACAGGTGTTCGTACAAAAAATACCATGACGTGACCACAGAAAGTTGTTTAGGTTCCTCAACTGTCGTAGCTATCCGATATTTTTTGTATTCCACAAAAAAACTCACCCTATGATATTCATAAAACTTATTAAAACCAATTCCTTATAATCCTTTTTATAAGTAGCGCGAGTCAAAGGCAAAAAAGGGTTAAAGAAATAGTTGGACTAAAAGTGAAATTTAACTCTATGCGTGCACGTTCAGCCCAATTACTGACGCGTCCGGTGCACAAGTGCGCGGGCGCATAAAAAACTCACAATAGAAGGGTTGGGGAAGGGTTGTAAAGACATAATGCCCGTGTAAACATCGTGTAATTGCACATTACAGGTAGAAGGGCTCGCTTTAACAAGGTGTTTATATCGAATTAAATTACGCTTTTGTTTTAATCCCGAATTTGAAACTGTTATTTGGTCTATATAACAAATACGTAAAACAGTTTTCAAATTTACAAGATGATAAATATAAATACTTACAAACAGATACACTTCACTTTTAAATTATACAATTTCAAATGTATTGCATAACTCATTCAGGAATAACATCCGTGCAGACAACTTCTTAAACAAAAGAGTTATGCGCCATATAAAGAACAACCCATTGTACGAGAAGAATTAGCGGTTTCAAGGACCATTATCCTAAATCGGTGAGTCTATATTTTTTCACAAAAATAGAACATAAATCGTACAGTGACAATAAATAATAAAAAGCTACCTACTAACAATCAAAGCGTATACCCTTTTATGGCGGCCGATTGAAAACTGATAAAGGGATGAACGACGTAGCTGTCCGCGGAACTAATTTATAAATAATTGAGATTTCATTTTTTGCACCATTTTGGTAGAAAAATCTGATAATAATCACAGCTTTTGTTATTAATTACTTTACGTTTTAGTTTTGATTTGTAGCTAAGGGACAAGTTTCATACGTGGTTTGCTACTTCGAGAATATCTTTCGTGACGCATAAATTTAGCAATTTTTTTTTTTCATATTTACAAACTTCAAAAGTATTTTTAGTGTATATTTTTGTATTTTTAAATAAGCTTGTGTTGATATCTGTTGTTCAAGTCAAAACCTAGTATCTCTATAATTATCATAAACGTAATATAAACGGTTTAGGTAGGTAGGTATACCTATGTTATCTCAAGTAATGTAACTTGCAATTTATTATTTAGAAGCTCCAAAACTCATAGCTACACGAGCATAAAAACTAACAATTCACTCTTTTCATGCGAATGAGCAAATCCTTATTATTTTATTCATAATAATAAAAGATCCTAATTCACAACTTTCGATTTCGAAAAGGATTTTTTGTATAATAACGGCAATCGATCGACGCGAGGTAGTGATTACTAGTTTCAAAAGCACCCCTTTCTGACCCACTTTTTACCAGTTTTTAACAATTTTTCTGTTCCCTCTTCGAAAAGCTCCCTTTGAAAGACCGGGCGTGAACGAGTTGATGATATTACATTTTTTAGGAAAGAAAGAAAATTTACGAACAATCTGCTGTATTAACAACAAAAACAGCGATGTTGTGTGCATTGTGCGAGTTTTTTGCGAGTTCGCGTGCGCTTGCGCGTCGGCGGGCGGCCGGCGGCCGTGCGAACCCTTCCCGACGGATTGAGCGGAACCCTTCCCTCAACGCTATGTGCGAGGGTAGAGTTCCGCGACCCTGCCGCTCTACAATGCCACATCTCCTCATAGGTGACCCGTCGATACGACATTTTGCTCCGAGCTCCCCGCGCTACATTTCGCATGTGTGCCGCCCGACAGCTGCATGCAGTTTTTATATACGCTCTCACATTTTTTCACAATGGACGAACGCAACGCACCCTTGAAACAGTTTGCGTAATCGATGACAAAACTAAATATTCCGCCCGATGATTTCCGTATTTTTGGAGAACCAGAAATGGCTTTGAAATGACTGAGCGGGTATGATTTGAAAGAGTAAAATTATTTGTGTTCGTGTATAAGTAACGGTCCTTTTTAATAAATTTAGATAGCATACGTTGAATTCTAACTAAACATCAGACAGTTATAAAATAAAATGTCTACAAAAACATGTCAACACCACGTATTCGTAAAATCTTAATAAGGCATTGTTCGAGAACAAACTAAAGTAGCTAAACTCCTGTTTTTTGATTTTAACACTTTAAGAAAAATGACCCTTCGCATATAAAATAAATCAAATTCAGGATATTGTACAATTGAATTCTAATGTGACGAAAAATCTAAGACAACCGATCAACACAACCGATCGCGTTTCTCAGAAACGATCCGAGAGAATTATTGATGTTTTACAAGCAGGTATAGAAATTGGATGACCTTATAAAATAAAATGTCTACGATTCATTAACAAATAAAATTCAATGAGTTGATATTTAGTAATTATTTTTTGTCCCAGCCCGGCTGACACTCTGTGATCTTAAGTAAAGATAAAGTGCCGCCCTTGAAAAATACATGAACAATCATTTATATACATAAATTGCATTTAGATAAGTAGGTATATTTATGTTTAAAACAGTGATAGCCCGAACGGTTAAAGAGCCGGCCGAAAATCAGTGAGGCTCGGGTTCGAATCCTGGCATGTACCAATGAGTTTTTCAAAACTTACGTACATATTAGCCTAGCTCGACGGTGAAGGAAAACATTGTGAGAAAACCCGCAGGTCTCAGAATTAATTCTGAGACAGGTGTAAACAGACCCGGTCCGGCGAAGGGCTCACCACCTATCACGTTTAGGGGTCCAATATATCTCGTGAAATGTGGGTATATCCAGTAAGGCGTGAGATTATATTATATTATATTATATTATATATATATATATATATATATGTTTAAAACACAACAATTTAAAAATAGAATGTCTATGTCTTTATTAGAGAAATTTCTCTCTTAATTTCAGTACTTCGTGAAGGTTCTTCTGAGTTTTATGCCGTCACACGTTATATACGTCAATCATTATATACCTACTTGATGAACACTTTCAAACTATGTAAGTAGGTACTGTGTATTTTTGTAAATACTTATGTATAATACAGCATAACTGTAACTCTAAATCTAGAAATATTTTAAAACAACACTTACATTACATACATGCCCGACGATCCAAAAGTATGCAGTTGGTAAGGAAACTTCACATAGACGGTAAACTTTTTATTTACCTCATCACCCCTATAGACAGACATAACATGCACAATGGTGGCCGGTGCTATTGATTATGCTAAGCAGCAATGCAATTGTCCTGCAGGGACGCGCTGGACGCATGGGGTTCGCATATGTTAGCATAATATCTGATGTCCCGCTCATAGCAATGTGTGCTCGTATGGGTACGAAAGAGAGGGATGATCTTTAATGATTATTATTTGGAAGAAATTAAGATTGTGAGGGATTGAGTGTGCTTTAAAAAATAAAATTAAGCAGTATGTACAATTAAGCAAAAAAAAAATAGAATATATACCTGTAGTCTTAGCTAATAATACTTAGTATGTATCTAAAATTTAAAGCATAGTTTATGTGTCCTTCCTTAAGCATTTCATATTTCACTATCTGAAGAATGATATTCAAAAAGTAGATATTAAATAAACTTACTTAAAATGAATAGAACGTCCAAAAAATAAGTCAAGGAGGCACACAGAATATAGTTATAAGTTTCTGTTTACCATAGATTAATCAATTAAGAACCGCCGGTTCCAATTGGAACCGAGACACAATTAAAAATCTATTGTGTCTGTGATTCATGGTCTGAGAGGTTAAGATGCAAGCATGTTATTTATGTTTTGATTTAAAGGCTCTAAATAAATAAGTAAATAATAAATCAATTAACACAGGAATGGTATGATATGGTAACACACATAGTAACAAAAATATATCTACCTAGGCTACCAATTATAATAATGAATTATAATACGAAGTAAATAAATTAGTCCATGATAAAAGAGTGTGTATAATTAGATAGCAACAATAACAAGATACAGATGACAGATTAATTACCTGATAAATAAAATCCGCTTGCAAACTGAAGCGATACTTGTTTCCACGAAAGTATCGATTGAAAAGACACAATTAAAGTAAGAGTTAGGTAACTACGGCGTTTGTTGTCTCACACGCGTGCGTATGTGTTGGTACCGTTAACCCCACAAAACTTTCATCTCTGGAGACCCTCCCGAGGGGGAGGGCCGCCCCCGCGAAGGGAGTAAAAAGTAGTTGTGACTTGTTCACCTCTTTCGGTGTCGCCCTCCGCCGCCGGCTCACTCGGCTGTTTTTTTGTTATTACACACTTATATACCTATATTTTTAAACTAGTCCGTTATCCGCGGGTATGCTCGCGTGGTATTTGAATTTTATGAGGAGGGAGCTACGAGCCCAACTGAGATATTTTCTCTTATTATATCCTTGAGTAGGATTTTTAATTGTAATTTAGAAAACATCTAGACTAAGTATAAACCTGCCTGTTAGCTCAGTTGGTACTGACGCTACCTTTTTAGTCAGTTCAGTTTTAGTCATACATGTCCTGTCATGAACATGCCTATCGGTTTCATGTCTATACGTATGTCTTTACTATTATACCAGTAATGTTTGTACCTAAATAATACTTTAATTGCGTACCTACTCGAAAATCACGTACAATCAGAGTACAATGTTCGATAACATTAAGAGTGTAGGCGTTTTGGAGCAAAAGATCGTCCTACGTAGGTCTCATCTCTCTTAACCCTGTTTTCTGTAAGATTTCATGAGGGGAGCTCGGTTAGAATAAGTACTTATGTGTATCAGTGTTTAATATCATAGAACACGCTCTATGCCTAGTTTGCCTAATTTGGGACAAACTAAGCGTCTGTAAAATGTGTGCCAGATTACATCATTACATTTTTTTATAGTTGGTAAGTCGCGAAGTAAATGAAAAACAAGCATCCACCCGTACACTTTGGCAATACTAGGTATAGCCAAAAACACGTGTTTTATGGCAAAAAATAAACATATTGTACCTACTTCATTATACTTACCTACTTACTACAATTTTGCTGAGCAATTATTAGGAATCTATGTGATTGTATATGATGGTTAATGCAAAATGGCTCTCTCTAATCTCTGCTTTAATTATGTTTAATCTTAGTCCCGTTATATAAGTTCTTTTCAAAATGTAACTTTGGTTAGACTTGAGTGTCTAAAACTAACAATATAAATATTTATTTTGTATAGGTACAATGTCATGTACCTACTCTTGCAATTTTATTATATACTTTAATAATAGATATATATTGTTAGTACCCACTTCAGAGCGACAAAGTAAGTAGTATTCAAGTATGTTTTGTAAAAAATATTAATTGTGACGCTAAGCTTCTGTGCAAACATGTTTGTTTGAACCAGCCAAGCAACCCTTGTTACTTCTGTCAGTAGCATTCATCACAGTCACGACAAGCCCGCGGGCGTTGTGTGACAAAAATCAGTAGGCAGCCAAAGGGTTTGTAGTTTGTACGGTGCGCGAAGACGCGTGTCAGGGCTAAGATGACTATCTATCAAGCCCTTAGGGCCTCGCCTCGCCGCATGGCACTGCGGCACACACAGCTCATAAAAAATCCCTTCCTCACATAAAATCAAACTCGTGCCCATCCGACACGCAACAATTGGACTCGAATGCGGGGACACTTTTTTGGCTAAAAAGTGAAATTTATTTTTAAAAAATACTCTTCCCCCGTAACTACTGTCGGTCTAAAAAACCCATAATGCGTCCCCGAACGACGCGCGCGCGCCGGCTGAAGATTTGACGCGCTCGCGCATGTGTTTATAATCGTCCCCTCGTAATTTTACATTTTTTTACAAAATTTAAACCATCTAGTACACCGGTTACTGGCTATCGATGCGTTGTCATAAAAAACTAAACTGCGAATAGTTATTCGCATCGGACATCAAAAGAGTACAAAAAATTAAGTAGGCAGACCCGTAGGTACTTTTTCACCGTCATCACGGCCCAGCGGCTGGACGTTATGGGTCCAGTAAGTGCTCAACGGTTTTTGTGTGACCCTCAATTTACAATACAAGAAGGGACATCTCCCCATGCGTCTTAACATATCGGCTTGTGTGGAATCTAATGTAAATTTGCTACAAAAATGGGAATTTAAATAAGTGTAGTGCCCTTGTATACGATGCTAGCCTGATCCCTTCGTATAAAAGTGGCCGTTACCGATGCTTTGCGATGACAAAAACATGCACCAGGCAGAGGCCAGTCGATCGCCGATCACTGTTTTAGTGACAGGTAATAATTTATTATAATTCGTTCGGTCCCTGATAATATATAACATCTAAAGGTGAGTATAGACTACAACATTTACTTGTATCAGAACATGGAGCATTCGCCATTTTTAAATTTACTCGAACCGCTCTTCGAGCACGACGCTCGATGTTTTGTTACAGCCTATAAAAACCAACGAGCATTTGGTGTAACATTTCGTCGAGCCTTATAGCCGTATAGTACGCCGAACGTTCGTGGGAACGTCACATACATGGAAATGCTTAGGCTAACTGAGCTTTTGCCTGTATTGTACCATTCGTAAGAAGTACCTAAGTAACTTTAAATTTAAGTTTATACCATGGATTGATTGTATTTACTTTGCTATGCCGTTTACAGAAATAGTGGCTTACAAATTTTATGTAAGTACTAACTCGCCACTGCATTATCACTCCAACTAACACTTGTAATAACGCAGAAGATATATCTAAATACGCAACCAGTCATTATTATTATAATATCAACTATTGGCTAGCACGAGTTATCCGAAAAAATCGTACGCTGTAGCCGCCACAGGAAATTAACATGATGCGAGTTTTCCTCGGGGTGACCGGGAGATATCGCCAATAAATAAGATTGCCAAAAAGCAGCGGCGGGCGGCGGTGGGCGGAAACAAAGTAAAAAATCATCTAGAGAAATGGTCAGCATCCGAAACGACACTAGGGTGAGTGTCGATATCGATAATATTTTTAGTTTCCTTAAAAAATGAGATACAACGTTATGGTCTAATTTACCTCAATATCAATACGTTGCTAATAAACCGACTTCAAAAAAAGAAGAGGTTCTCAATTCGTCGCGTATGTTTTTTTTACCTTTTTTTTGGAATGTTAATCCATAACTCCGTCAAATCTGAACAATTTAGATTTTTTTTTTCGTTTGATAGGGTTAAATCTGATGAAGAACTTCAGATGGAGAACGGAACTCCTCAACAGATATAAGCAAATCACTCTCTATCAGCGTAATAGGTTTAGTAACAGTAAGTATACAGGGTGACTTTTTTTACCGTCTGGAAAAAAATGTGGTGTGATAGGTAAGTGTAGTAGATTCATTTGGCAATGTTACTAAAAAAATTTTTTTCTTCTCTAAAATTTTTTTTCTAGCTTTAACTAATATACATTACTCAATTGTAGTCAATAATACACACAGAAATATTTGAAATAGTATTTTAAAAAGAAACAGGCTCGTAGTTTCCATTTATGCTTTACCTACAACCGCCAGCTGCGGGTAGTACTGTGCGTAGTTTTCTAGATTTTGTAAATTGCATTAAATATGAATATATTTAACAATTAATCTCGTGTATAACTTCGGCTCTAGATACCTTATACGTCATATTTTTTTCCAGACGGAAAAAAAAAACATCTAGTAGGTAATGGATGTTGAATATGCAAATAATAGTCGTATCGTTTTAGTGATATTTGTTGAAATCGGTTTGTATTATAGTTTAAATTTGGATTATTTGTATAAAAACTGTATTATGAAGCTATAGTATTTTAAAGGGTTTGTTAGTTTCAATTCCCTCATTTATACAATATCACAAAGCGAATTACCAACTACATAAAACAAGTTCGTCTGTCACAGTCTTTGAGTATTAAACCAACAGGAGACGTCACGCGCACTAGTTTCTTTACAAAAAAGTCTGCCAATTTCTGCGGGGGGGACGAGGAAACAATCACAAATAATGTTAAAACAAACGCATTTTTTGATAAAACAATTAAACACTAGCTTGAACTAGGTGCACACAAATACATTCACCAATACAAGCACTCCGTGAACTCAAACAAACTAGTTGTATTTAACCGGTGTGCTCAAAGACCGACACGTTTTTTTGGCAGTGGCGTCTCCGGTTGGTTTAATACTCAAAGGTCACAGTCATCAATTGTTGTATGTAATAACCATTAAAATATATAAGACCGCAAAAAAGTTCAGTTCGATATCGATGGTCTTCACTCTCTAGAGGGCAAGTCCAAACTTAACTACCTACATATTCGTGTGTGATTCTTTAGCCGGGGAGACGGGTCGGCGAGACGGATGGTCGCCGCGGGGTGAGCGGTCACCGCAAGGGTGCCGTGAGTTGCACGCCGGGGCGAGCTCGGCCGGAGCAATCCGGACCAGGCGCATTTACATCAAACACTCGTTACGCGCCGCGCCATCGACACCAACTATCGGACGCCAGCGACGATGTCTCTCTCGGGAATGCTTTTTACCATTATGCGTCTGCGATATGCGAGTCCAAGGCTGATTGGAAATATTCCATCAATAACTCCCTGTGTTTGTGTTTTATGGTCCGAGAAGGTGGTGTCTCCTATAAGTTGTCATTTATTATACTATCCAAAACTTCAAGCACACACACTGGCTTTGGCTTCTAATATTAAGTCAACGCGGAACGATTGTATAGTTTCTCTATCCATAAATAAGTAGTTACATAGAGAGCGGCGCGGTCGTACGAGAGGGTTAGTCGCCCTAACCCTTTGGTGCTGGGTGAGGGCCGGGCGAGGGCGGGCAGCGGAAGGGTTACCGCCCGCCGGGGCGGCCGCGAAGCCCCCTCCCGCGCCGCTCGCACTTTTACGACGAGCTTTTTTATCGTGCGTGCCGTCGTTTTTCCTTTTCTATTTTTTATGTTTATTTCCCCGAGACCATAAATTATGTTTGAAAGAAGGGAACTCTCGGACGTCGCGTCGACAGGAACCGGGGTGAAGTCGAGTGAGTTTTCTATTTTCTTTTTGGTTTTTTTATGGTCTCTCGTGTGTAGGGCGGCGGCTGCATCGTTGCCATGGCAACTGCATCGCATTACGCGGGGCGCCCGGTGCCCTGATCGCCATTGCAATATAAATAAATAAGGATATTTGTTGGTGTAACGCGACCTCGGCTGGCAAACACGCTTGTCTGTATTCATTCGATCCATGTTTGCGGACAAACTGCGAGATGGACGCGCCACTGTTTACCCGCTGCTGGACGCTCGACCGTGTAATTTTATACGACAGTATTACCGCGGCTGATGTGCCCTCGTTCTAACCTCCAATATTTATCTCTTCATGCTAATAAACATGTAGACTATATGATTTTTTGAATGCTAACTACCGTACAATAATGGTATATCTACTCTTACTAACCAGGAGAACAAAACCGTGAAAATTATCGGTGGGCCAACCGCAAATGCCCAACAATACCAATGTTGTATCCAGTTAATTGCTCACCCCTCCTCGCGACAAAAAAACGCGCCATATTGCGTCCAGCGGACTAACCGCCGCGAAAGAGAAATTTACGAATAAAGGGCTAAATAGTTACACGCTGCATTTAAAATTAGAACCCTTTAGGGCGCCACGCCGCCAGACAAAGGGAGAACGTGGCCGAATGGCAAATTGCTGGCAGGTAGCGAATATGCCGGAATGGAGTCCAATAATTACTAAGGGCTCCAGTTTAATAAATGGCTCTTTTTCTAAACTATGAAGGGCTGATCGCGCCATACGGACGTACCTGCCGCGAACCCTTCGCCGCACGTAATGAGTTAAACTACAGTTGCCAATGCTTTTGCGAGAATAAAAAAAATGAGAAAGAAACATATCGGAGATCGAAAATTACTGACCGCACCCAAAATGGATGATACCTCCGCTTCTAAATACTTATTTAAAAAAAATGTAGCAATACTTTTGTTCGGTTTGCGAATACGTTCGTTGCAACATGCCGAAAGGCTGATACGGATCTAGATAAACACTCACGAAAAAACTAAATAAGTATAATGGATATCGACTACGTCCGTCGCCAACAAAAGGATTCCTCAGAAATGGGCTTTATATTTTAGTTGTTTGTATAAAACAGTACCAAATGAAAGGGTAAGGATATGACAACAACACCCTTTTGCCTGAAGGCAATGGAGTGGATCGTGATGACTTGTAATTCCGATGTTTTCGCTGTTAAAATCGCATTTCCTGAAGACGACATTTAGCGAAGTCACCGAAGCGCGTACGAGATGCGCGGAACAAAGCCTGTCTCCCAAACAATGCCTTTGGAGACTATTTAAAATGAATCCCCCGGCGACACCTACGCATATAACACCGTTGGTTGGTACAAAATAAGAATGGTTGTAGAAAACATCCTATACTTTTGTCTAAAATTTATCGTATGACCTTTTTTTTATTATGAATTTTTACAGCGTAAGGGTTATCAAATCAGATATCTATTAATTAAAATGTTTTAATATATATTTAATATTAAAATGTTAAAAATCAAAATTTCGTCGATAGAAAAAGTTTTCGGTCTGTTTCAATCTAACTATGCACCCTAAACCATATGCCAACTGCCAATAGAACAACAAAATTTTATTTTTATTTATAGTTACTTATATTATTCCTTTGCTAGCGTATTTTTACATTTTACTAGGTTTTGTCCAGAACTTCGTTGGTGTTCCGAAATAAAAGGTGCCTCTGTCCTACCTTAATTATGTAAGTTATCTCTATATTGGCTGTAAAACGTATCAGACGGAGAAACAGACATATTTTGGAATTTATATTATTAAAAAGAGATTGAGGGCTAGTAGGGAATTAGCATTTAGCATACAAAAGACATCAACGCAAGTTTAGAAAATTTTAAATTGTTGTCCCATACTGAGGTCCTATGCTTACAATTGATAATCAATATCAATAGGTATACCTACCAAAACTCGATAAGATACTTTCCTATCATATTTAATAATCATATTTTTAACCGCAGATGTAAATATCAATAAATAATTTAATGCTTTATATAACTTTACATTTAAAGGTAGATTATATTTATACTTATTTAAAAAAATGTCGTCTAATAATTAAGACGAATAATGAATTGGTAGCTACTTACCTACGTTTCAATTGGGAGGGCATCTCTCATCGCTTGCACCACACAACACGGAAGCACGCAGACCGTTCCAAAAGCGATACACTCAACCGTGAAACTATTGCAGTAATCCTTTACCGGCAAGCCTTTAGCGAGAACTCCAGGAACGATATTAATATTGTCAAATATTTTGGCGGATCATACATTGTGTCCTTTGTGAGACGACCGCAAATTGGAGGCGGAGGTGAAGTTCGGATTTAAGCTTCCGTAAGAGGTACTTTTTAAGAGAATATTAATTTTATATTAATTGGAGATGAGTGAACATCAATATCAAAACGAGGACATTTAATTGAAAAATAATAAAATGAAGGTCAATGAATTATATAAAAAAAATACATCCTTAAAAAAATTCTTCTATGCTTAGGCATTATAAAACTGTAACGAAACCATGTCTTTTCATAAAATATTGTTTATAAATTTTAATATACCTCGGGGATAAAAGGCGTGATATTATTATAATAATTATTATTATTATTATATAATAAGCTAAAATTGTTTGTAGGAGATTAATGTCTAGAACTACTGATATGATTTTATTGACGCGAATGAAAATGCGGGGCGCTAGCTATCCATACATAAGAGAAATGTCGATTGACTGATCTATCAAAAAAATGCAGTCTTAACATAGGAAACTATTACTTTTTTTTGTTTTTATTGTGGAACACAATACACGCACGGTTATTTAGTCCCAAACTAGGCAGAGCGTTTACTATGGGTACGAAATAACTGATAGACATACTTACACCCAGACACGAAGCCAACAGACATGTTTATGCACACAAATGTTGGCCACGAGCGGGAATCACACCCGCGACCTCCGGCTTAGAAGGCAGGGTCACTACCAACTGAGCCAACAGGCCCGCCAATAATGTAGTATATATATATACTTGTAATGTAGGTAGCCGTTAGGACCTTAGGTCTTCAGAATTCACATGGGAACGGGGACAAAACGGGATCACTGCAATTTACTCCGCATGGTTCCTTTTAAGTGTGCTGTATTAAGGTAGACCTAATGTAGGTAGTACTTTGAGCATAAGATTATTATTCATTTATTTCAATTTTCTTCATTTAATATCACACACCATAATATTGAATTATAGGGAAACGGAAACATATATAGTTTTTTTATTTACGAGTGTATTGTGAGATTAATTTAAATCTAAGTACCTATTTGTGAGTTAAGTTATTTAAAGCGGCGATCATCGTGAGTTTCTCGGTTATCTTGGAGATACTTCTACACTCCGCAACAGATAGCCTTAACAAAATGAGGTGACCAAACAAAACGGACCTGGCCACCGAATGACGATCATTAATTCCCGTCAAGCAGAGACTGCGAGAGACATTCGAACTAAGATCACATCATTAATATTGAGTAGTAGGTACGCTGGGCGGCGAAAAGGATAGGTTTCATGGAGAAGTGCTTTCACCCTTTACGATCGACAACTATTTGTCACAGACCTCATAGAATTACTGAAAAGATTTGGTTCAATAGCATTCTCGCTCGAAAGTATACAATGTTAATGATCGCTACTGTACTGATGCTTGCAGAATCAAAATGGATCCTGATTTAACGCTTGTCGCCTTGTACATTTTACAAAACAAGATGAAGACGAAGAACCTAACGACGCTACCAACAATAGGTTGTTTGTTTATTCGTTTAGGTATTTTGTAAGGATAGATCTTAGAAAATCTACAATGACTCTACATTGTTTAAGAGAAGTAGGTTGGTCGAATTTAGAGATACCTGAAAGTAGGAACTAAGTAATTACCTATGTACCTAAGTAATTAAAATAAGTAATTGCCTGGGAATTGAACTCTCAAGAAAGTATGTGCATTATGTCAGAAATACCTACCTATAAATAATGACAGAACATCAAACTAAACCACATCATAAATAAAAAAACACAAAGTGAAACAAAATGTATCCATGTATTTATCATGGTATAATTAATGTATCAAGAACATACGAGTAAGTAAAAAACATAAGTAATTATTACGCTACAACCTTATTTTCCTATTACGAATTGTGAGATTTATTACAGGTTATTGGAATTCCATGCTATGCCACAAATAACACTGTCACCAAGCATACTTTCGATGCCTACATGTTGCTACGATAAAATAGTCACAGAACACAAAAATGTATCTATTAATCTATAAATTACATTAGCAGCATAAGAATGTTTCCACAATTGAAGGTGCAACTGGTGGTGCAAGTAAGTATCATTTATTTGGACGACTCTTGAAATTAATACCATGAATTAGATATGTATATGGATATGAATTCGTAAATTATAAAGGATATAACAAAGTACTCTACCTACTTCCAATGTTATGTACCTACTATATGAATTGGTAGGTTAATAAAGGATAGAGGTAAGTAGGTACCTCTACCTACTTTCAATATTTTACTGGAGAGAAAACTTTTGTCATAGGTACCCGAAAAACAAATGTTCACGAGAAATAAGTAAGTACGCATGCTTTTTTCTAATCGGTCACCTATCCTTTTGCTTTGCAACGCAATAAATTTAATTTATTATTATGTGCCCATGCGCTTTATACGTTACAAAAGAACAGCAGCCTGTTTTGTGCAAGACCGGACTCAGGGTGGACATTATTATTGGACCACTAAAATAGCTACATGATTACAACATAATACCCAGAATACCGACACTCACCGAATTTGGATGCAATAAAAAAGCTTTAAAAAAGTGTTAGCTCTACATTATGTTTTAATTACGAATTTCCTGTTATAATTAAAGTTAGACTGATTATTAGATTTCACATATTATTCGTCTAGAGAAGTAAGTAACAACTCCTTAGGGCACGTACAAACGGACATGTACCTACTTCTTTATTTCTATTCCGCGGATTTAGCGCGTTTTCCCACATGTTATTGCAATTTAGGCTCGACTAACTTATTTTAAAAATATATTTTAAAATGTAGGCATAAGTATTGTGTGCGTAAAGTTACGGTCACCTAATTCGGCCCTGTTTCAACCCATTAGTGCAAAACTCGACGGGAGCTCATGATCACTTTGCTCATGTTAATTTATGTGCTTTGTCGCTTTGTCCAGTGGACAATGGCTGCATTTTTATAGCGCTCGGCTGCCGGACACCCAGATTAACATCTACTGTTGGTTTTGGCTTTCTCTCGTTTTGTGCAAAGGCACAATGGCCTAACTTGGCACCTGGCTGTAATGGATATTTCATCTTTAATGGTCGACGTTGGATTCTTATATAAAGGGTTCTATGTAAACTATTGAAAATAATTTTAGGTGCTTCGTGACTACTGGAAGGGCTAGCTACTATTAGAATTACTTTGGAAAATAATCTAGTCAGATATTCATTTGTATTTTTGTACCAAAGAAACTCAAAATCACATGATATCATATCTATTTTTCGCTTATAAAAATTAACATATCAAACATAATACTTGATTACATAATACATTGGGACAAAAGAGAAAGTTCCGGTATGTGAGGGCACTAGGAACCACTTAGGTTTGTAGTAGAAAGAAATCGTCTGGTGTCGCAAGGAAACGTACATTACGTGACCGTGATTTGTATATTGTATACCCGAGACTGCCAGTTACAAGACACGCAAGGGATGCACGTGTACAAAAGTTGCCAAATCACGTGCGTTGCCGCTGAGATGTGCACGTTCGCTGCGGTTGTCTTCGAATAGCTATTCGTTATCGATACGGAACTCGTCATCGGCCAGCGGACGCGGTGCCTGCCCGGACACCAGCTCCCCGTGCACCCGCACCCTGTATACACACGTATACACAGGGTGCCCCCAGTTGGAGATCACCCGTACTCGCACTAGGTTGTAGCCCTTTGTTGAAGGATGCCGCACCTCAAAGTACTGGATCGGATGTCCCTCTTTATCGTACTCGAAGGTACCAAAGTCATGAGGGTACTGGTCTGTGCGATACTCCAGCCCCTCCAGTTGCAACAAGCGAGGAGCTGATGATATCTCCCTGACAAATTGGAATAGGAGTAAAATAAACAGTTAGAGGCATAAGAACTTTAAAAAATACCATAGCTACAAGAAAGTTTTCTCATCTGCCAAAAGGTACCATACAGATGATGTTACTACATGCCTAGGAATGAGTAGGTACCTAGGTACTGTATAGTTACTGTATGTTAGCTGTACGTTCAGTCATCATAACCCTATGTGTATCCCTTAAGTAGATATCAGTCGGCTATTCATCAGCAACCCGTTGGTAACTTCTACTGCGGAGCTATTATACTACGAGTATATATGGGTTTTTCTTTTCTCAGGTTCGAGGAAATATGTAGGTACCCGAGATCACCATTGAATTCATTACATGTTGAACCAACCGTTTAACGTGTTTTTCGAAAAACGGAAGAGTTCGTCACGTGAGCCAGTAGGTAGGTAAGCTATCGACTGGTGAGCCCTGGTAATCTGTGTGATCGTTACAATCACTCTAGGCATGTCTACGAGCGTCTAATTGCTTATGCTAACTAAGATTAACAAAAGTCTCATACTTTGTTGGAGAAATATGTGGTGGTATGTGTTCCAGGCTTATCCCGGTGACGTGGACGCTGCCAAGCAGTCGAATTGTAGCCTCGCCCCTCGGGCCCTTGAAAGCCCAACACTCGCCAGGCAGCGCGCCGGGGCGCAGCATGGCGCGCGCGTTTTGGCACTCGTGGCCACGGCACATCCACGCCGCCAGCACATGCAGCGCGAAACTCATCGGCGACTCGTATAACGCGTGCTCCACCGTGTCGCCTATGTCAAGCACACGCGCTCCTGCCGACTCCAGCGCGAAGTCTGAGATCTATAGGAGCACGACAATGTTAGGTCTAGCTTCGTTAGATGCCTTGGATACTGGAGGCAGGCGGCAATACTTTTAGTTACAGTGCTGTTTTTCTAATAATTTAATGAACATTTTGTTTGTTTGCTGGTTCGTCTTCTATGCATTTCCAAAACTAAGGATGCATCCGAAAACTTTGGTGAGTTGTTGGGTGAACCAAGGGAACGCTTCAGAAAAAATATTTTGGGTGTTCCCTCGGACACGGGAAAAACTGGATCTGCGCATTACCTATCCGTGGGAACAGAAAAAACGTAGGTACCCACGGGAACGGAAAACAACTATGAGTGGGCAACGCCGCTGACGGGTTCGCTTTTATTGCAAAAATTGCAGCGCCCCGCGGTTTCACCCGCGTAGTTCCTGTTCCCGTGGGAATACAGGGATAAAATATAGTATATATGTGTAACTGTAAAGTTTCATGAAAATCCGTTCAGTAGTTTTTGCGTCCGAACATCTTGCGAACATCCATCTATACATCCATCCATACACACTTTCGCGTTTATAATATTAGTAACTAGGATAATTATTACCTAAACCTCTCAAGCCAATAAAATAAAACAATCGATTTTTAATTGTTACGGGTGCCGATTGGAACCGAGTGGTGCTCGACGAATAAACTAATATTAGATATCTTACTGGCAGTATGTAAGTAAGTAGGTAATCCAATTTATATGTACCAAACCATAGATAAAATTTTAAATGCACCGCAATCTGAACATCTTTCCTAAACTAAGAACGTTTACAAGGAAATTTACATCGACAATCTAATGGCCAAACCCTAATATTACCTGGTGGTCATAATCGCCCAGTTCAAGAGCGCTACGTGAGTTCCGGCAACAACCGGGGTTGAGCGCGTCTCTAGCTCTGCTGGCCGCCGCAGCCACGTTCGGGAGCGCCGACGACAGCCGCTCCATCTCCCCTTTTAGATGCTCATGTTTACGGTTTACCTTCAAACCAAACAGTACTAGTTGATGGATATTGTCTCCCAAGGCTGCTTTTCCACCAAATATGTGCGAGGTAGCTAAACGGTGGGCAAGGTCAAAGCTACGCTACGAAACTATTTGACCGTTTCCACAAAATTGTGATAAAACGTGCTATGAAAACGCCCTGCGCGAGGTAGCTGTCCGAATAAGATGCGCGCCCCAAGTTAAACGATGCATCGGTAGTACCTAGTAGGAAACCAAGGCGTTGTCTACTCTGCTTTGCACGTCTACATCACTCCAGGTTCCATAGCTCCCATCTTTAGCTCTCCATGTGGAGGGACCACATAAAAATCTTAGCTTCGTTGAACCCGTTTCCACCAGTGCTAGACAAAGCTAAGAACATAATCGATCCTTATTGGTAAATATCATACACATCCTTACGTACATGGCTTAGCACCTTTCTAGTAAGTATACCTATAAGCAGCCTAAAGCCAAACTCGTCAGACTAAGCAGATTATATATAACAACGTTAAAGCTCCTCTGTCACTATTCTGATTTTGTACCGTAAATATATTTGAATCGGCTGTGGAAGATAAAGACGAGCATACTTACTCTTCGCCAAGGACCTATAGGTATAGGTACTTAAAGGTAACAGATTTCTTATTGGAATTTAAAGTTCTAGATCTAACTAGACAGGTAGAGAACAAGTGATTTTATTCCATTCTTACACGATTAAGATTGGATTCGTTCGAAAAGTAGGTAAGAGTTATTCAAAATGCAAGAGTTTGCAAAATGTTTAGTTAAGTACTTACCTATTGAAATCTACTTTAGGCTTAAGGTAGGGCATAAGGCTCATTTCACGTTTGTCGAATCTGGCCTAAGGCAGAAGACATAACGAATCGATGGAGCAACCGACTTGAGAAGTGACGAGATCCTGAGGCAGCGGGATTAAACATAATGTAAACCTCTGATAGGCCGCTTGTGAGCTGCATGACGACGTACTTGATGTCGGAGAAGTCTCCGTCGAGGCCATCCGGCGTGCCCCACAGATACGCGTACATGTGGAGCCCGAGTAGCGTGGCCAGGGAAATGCACACGAAAGTCTGGAACAGATGCCGGAGGCATCCACCCCGGTCATCATCCATTTATTTCGAATTCAACAATAGATGATTTAGGATTTGAAGTTTAGATGCTGTCAGCTACTGTCAATAGTTTTCTGTCATTGTCGCTAGAACATTAAAAGTTATGGAATGACATCAAAAAGGACCGCCATTATAAAAGAAATTTATTATTAAATGACAGAGGATAAATTAATTTCTAATGGATAAATTAGTAGGTCGAATATGTAAACAAGGATTTTACTCTATCAAGTGCAGACTGCAAGTAAATAGGCGGCCAGTTTATTTACTAAGCGACAAGCAGCTACCCCCACTTTCATCTTCATTTCGGTTGCCAGTGTCTAATGAACGCACTTCTCATACTAGCTCATACCAATCCGAAATATTGCCTTTTCCAGAACCAATGTGTAAACGATGAAATACTTCTTATTGTAATTATCACTACTAGGTTCCATGGGAGTATGGGACTATGGATGGCATGACAGTTGTATGGAAAACTCCGTTAATTTTTTTATTATCATACTAGTGGCCCGGGCAGACGTCGTTCTGCCACCGTATAAACCAACCCTGGACCCACTCTAACCCACACAAAAAGTTTCATCAAAATCTGTCCAGCCGTTCTGGAGTTTTAATCAGACTAACGAACATCAATTCATTTTTATTTATATAGATGAAAGAGTGAGCAAATACTGTTTGCCCTTAGGATTACCACAGTAGAATACGTCATTATTTCTAGAATAGGTATAAGTATACGAAGCTTGGCGCAGATGGCGCTACTGTCACATCATCATCATCATCAGCCGGAAGACGTCCACTGTTGAACAAAGGCCTCCCCCATAAAACGCCATAACGAACGGCAACTTGCCGCTTGCATCCACCGGTTACCCGCGATCTTGACGATGTCGTCGGTCCACCTGGTGGGAGGCCTACCAACGCTGCGTCTTCCGGTTCGTGGTCGCCACTCGAGAACCTTTCTTCCCCATCGGTTATCGGTTCTTCGAGCGATGTGGCCTGCCCATTGCCACTTAAGCTTGCATATTCTGAGAGCTATGTCAGTGACCTTAGTTCTTCGGCGGATTTCCTCGTTCCGGATTCTATCGCGCAAAGAAACTCCGAGCATAGCTCTCTCCATGGCTCGTTGGGTGACTCTGAGCTTATCTAGGAGTCCAGCAGTTAGCGTTACTGTCACATACTGTAGACAAACCGCCTTATTGCACCGTGTCGTAATTTAATCATCAGTAAAAACTAAAGTTTTATCATAATTACCATACTGCGACTGTATATTATGGCATCGTATGTATCATCCCAGGAGTGCCACGGCTTCTGATTGGTATGTGGACCAGATAGGAGTAAAAGTGTTCTGTGGACCAGATATACATAAAGTATCTACTTATTTCGTAGGTACTAGGGGTACTAAATAGTCCTGGATTTCGTACCCTCGCGTTTTAGCAGATATATGGGTAGTGGGCCCCCTTTGATGGCATACTATGACATTAATATTCATATGATATAAACTTTCAACTGACTTGTTCAAAAACTCTGTTTACTGCTTGCTGCTCTCTGGCGCCAGATCATTTATTTATTTATCATTATCATTGCATATCTCTGGTATTATAAAGCTAGTTAAATACACATGTGGAAATAAAACAACAAATAGAATATAACAGTATATTATAAAGGCGCTCGGTCACTAAGCCTTCTGCTGCTGCGCGGCGTACTCGACCTGCGCGGCGGTGACGGACTTCATGGACTCGTGCGCCTGCTGCACGTTGACGCGCCACGCCTGCAGCACGCTGCGCAGCTGCTGCCACTGCGCGCGCCCGAACGTGCGGTGCATGGTGCTCGACACGTGCACCGCGCGCTGCGCCTGGTCCATGCGCGCGCGCACCAGGCGCGTCTTCAGCACTGGAAAACACAATAGACGCGGTCAGGCCTCGGCCCCGAGGGGGTCGGGAGAGGTATTCCGTTCCTGGAAATACCCACTCACCAGTATAATACATGGTCCTTTAAATTAAGTGGAAATATTTAAAGGATAGATCAAATAATGAACAAGAAACTATTTCTGGCATTGATTTTTACTAGTAGTACTAGTATTAGTAGCGCATACTTAGCTAGATAACAACGATTATAAAAAAATAAAAGAACAAAAAACTAACATGCTGTACGTAAACAATACACTACCAAACCTAAATACAGGTGTCACCCCCGACCCGTCAAAAACCGTATCAACAACGACGACGGCGCGCTGTGATTGGTGTATTATGAATGTAGTATGAGTTTATGCAGAGCATGTTTACAAAATAATATTTTTATTTTGTTAGAGCACAACAAGATAAAACTAACATATATTGTCATAATATGTTTGTTCTATTTCTCTTACATATTTGTACCTACAATTAAAATATTTGCACTTGATTTAAAAGGGCCTTAGACAGGGTGAATTATCAAGTGGGTGTGGATGGCTTATTAGCCGATTTTGATGAAAACTAAAACTGCATCTTTGGATTTTTAAAAAATCAATATTCCTACCCAGGAATCGAACATGTTGTTTTTAGAAATAAACACTCTGTATTATTACACCTTAAGAAAAATGTTGGAATAAACCGATTCATATTTTAGTATGAATTAAGGCATTACTTTTAAATATGAACCAGTTTATTAAAATCCAACATTTTCCTTAAGATTGCCGTATGTCATTTCTTCGCAGAATTAGATCTTTATTAGGGACACTATCGAATGGTGTAATAACACAGACTGTTAGTTTTTGCAAAAATCCAGAGGCAGTTTTAGTTTACATCAAAATCGGGCCCGAGACTCCTTTGAGTACTTTGCGCTATTCTTCATAGTGTCTGATTTTGCCATCCACGCCCATTTGAAAAATTCAGCCTGTATATTTTGACACGTCGACAGGTAGTGCGCCAGTGCTGTGATTGGAACAATCCCGTTTCTGCAGTACATAGTTTTTCTATTTATGATAATTTGGGGGTAGTCAATCACATAAACTGTAGCATGTAGAGAAAATGCAGCTTTCCATATACAATATGAAATTGCAGGCAAAACTATTTCTAGATGGTGCTTCGCTTCTAATTGGCTTGACTTATTAGATCACTTCCACTCTATGGTTACTTATTTCCTAAGGACAGTCTTATAGTCTTATAAGACGACACGCTATTTGTTAATGGGTTTTGATAGTGTCACTTAAGTTTTTTTTTTTGTATGGGGGCAAACGAGCAGACGGGTCACCTGATGGTAAGTGACACCATCACCTATGGACACCTGCAACTCAAGAGTAACAAGTGCGTTTTTGAGGTTGGAGTACTCACTCTTCTTGAAGGTCGTATTTTGAATTTGTTCCACAGATCGGTTGTGGGAGGCAAAAAGTTTCGTGAGAATATCACAGTGGTGGATTGCCAACCATCTAGTAGAGATTATATTAAATAAAATCTGCTTAAATTTTGAAATAAAATTTAAGTGTGTTAAAAAGTTATTTATACCATCCATTACCTTCGATAACAAAAGCTTCAACATCTTTTTCCTCGATTTGCAATTCAGTTGTGATTTCGTCGAAGGTGATGTCAGGGTTACATTCAGCCATCTGCATGAAGGACAATATCCTCATTTTTTTAATGTTTTGCTCATGATTTAGACCTGCAACGTTATATTATATTTTAAAATTAATTTGTAGCTTTCAGAATAGCTATAATAAATAACTCATAGGAATTTTAACTATTTCTTATATGAATTTCTATACTAATCCTATAGAGAGATAATATGGTTGTTTGCAAGTTTGTATATACAGGGTGACTTTTTTTACCGTCTGAAAAAAAATGAGGTGTAATAGGTAAGTGTAATAGATTCATTTGGCAATGTTACCTAAAAAAATTTTTTTTTTCTCAAATTTTTTTTTCTTTCTTAAACTAATATACATTACTCAATTGTAGTCAATAATACACACTGAGATATTTGAAATAGTATTTTCAAAAGAAACAGGCTCGTAGCTTCCATTTATGCTCAATTTACCTAAAACCGCCAGCAGCGCGTAGTACTGCGCGTAGTTTTCTAGATTTTGTAAATTGCACTAAACATGAGTATATTTAACAATTAATCTCGTGTATAACTTCGGCTCTAGATACCTTATACGTCATATTTTTTTCCAGACGGTAAAAAAAATCACCAGTATAGAGAAGGCAATCTTTGGGAATACTGATCCAATTTTAAAAATTTCTTTTACTGATAGAAAGCTACACAGGTGAAATCACAAGGGGAAAGTAGTTGTTATTATTTTTATACATAAAACCCACCTTGAGAGTGAACAAATTCCTTATGATTTTTGTAGAAGGCTTGATAACTAGACAGCTTCTCAGAAACAAATATAGTGAGGAGGTCATGAATAAGCTCTCCCTCAAGGAACCTTACTGGTTTAAGCGCCAGCAGGGGGTCCAGAAGGAACGTGTTGGGGTCAGCCAGGGCTGTCACAATGCACTTTATAGCATCTTCCCTGGCATAGGAGGCATTTTCATCTGTGTATGTGCCCAAAAGCTCAATCATTACTTTTGATGCCAATTCACTGAAATTAATAAAGTAATTTTCTATTATTCATAAATAACTTCTAATATTTCATGGACAATAAAGGTTATTAAGCCATGTCATATAGTTAGGTGGCATTACACCATCCCCGATTTGCCATGAAAGGGATTACAGCCCATACTTATAATATGTGAAGTAAGGCCTGGCTCTGCAATCCACTATTATAGGTATGAAGATGATGAATAAGTAATTACTACAATACAATCTACACTAATATTATAAAGAGGCAAGATTAGTATTTTTATGTTTGTCTTATTAATATTATAAAGAGGAAAGATTTGTATTCTTGTATTTTTGTATGTTGGTTATGTATGAATAAACTCAAAAAGTACTGGACCGATTTAAAAAATTGTTTCACCAATGGAAAGCTATAAGATCCCTGTGTAACATAGGCAATATTTTACTCCCGTAATCTTACAGAAATCTTACATCGCACAGAAAATTATTTGGCTTAAATTACTGAACAAACCTGTTCTGATCTTTTAGCACTTGATGTAGAAGTCGGTAAAGTTTCTGCATCTGTTCATTAGATGGCGGGCAGCTTGCAAATTCTCTGCGTAACTGGTCCACACCAGTAAACACTTCCCGGACATACCCCACTCTGGCCGCTAACTCGACCACATGGTAGTAGACATGGTAACGCAGTGGGGAATTTGCCTCCAGGTTGTTGTACAGACGCCATAGACTGGAATATTAGTACAATGATCAGAATTGTGTTATATGATTGCCAAATGTTGAGTATGACGCAATGATAACTTACGATTGCAGAGCCACTAAGCCGAGTTTCGGTCCTGGAGCTTTTGTAAGCCTCTGGCTAAATGCCAGGATGAGGTTTTCACCCCTTTCTAAAGGTATCTGTAATTTAAAAATATTTTTGTTTTTTTATAGTGTGTGCCCATTAGTAACAAAACCAATGCCGTAGTTGACCAATCTAATAATGCTCAAACAGAATGTTTAACGAATCCATCATCATCCTTATAAAAAGCACTAGAATTCGGCACTAGACCTCCAAAAGTTACCTCAATCACCTATCATGTCATCTTAATACACAGACACAGTACCTTTAGAATTAGTCATAGGACAAGAATACCTAAAGCCATTGCAAGAAATATGTAGGTAGAATAAGATTATTTACTGTCTTCGTAATTTATCCGACTATTGAATTTATTTAATTACTCACAAATATATACTTACAGACACCATAATAGAGACAATACTGTTTAGTATAGCCTCAATATCTGCTTCATTGGGCTCCTTGAAACACACATCGCAAACTCCGACGATTTTGTGTAAATCATCCTCAATACCCTTTGCAGATTTCTCCTCAGAAATCTCTGCTCCCAGACTCTTGAAGTACTTTCTAAGTTCTAGAGCCTAAAATTGAGCAAAAACCAATAATTCTGATGAATTGTAATTTAATTTAGGTTATTTACTTATCTGGTTGATATGCAACTTACTTGGTCTTCAAGCGATATATCCATAAAAACAGCTGGGCCTTGCATTGTTACTGTTGAAACTATAGCACTTCAATACAACAATTATATAAATTTTCTTATTTTCGAATGATTTATAAAAACATGCACACGCACAACGCTCCGGACAAACCACAGATAAATAACTTTTAGGGAGGGAAAGAAAAAGATTTATATAGACAAAGATTTACAACGTTACAAAAGTCGCGACATAAGGCGCTACTTGATAAAAAAATAAGAATCAAACGTGACCTGTGAACGTCAATGTAAATAGTGTGCAGTGAATGGGAAGTTCGATAAAATGCATATTATTATTATGGACGTTTTTGGATTACCTCAAGATGCCGCTTCAATCCTCAGTAAAAGTGCATTATAGTTTTACTGTGGATTACTAAGTGACATTTCAAAAAGTTGTGTGAAGACTTATTGTATTTTTATGCATAGCCTCTAAAGCAGAGCTTACAAATCTTTGATTTCATTTTATGTTTAGTGCTGGTGGCTAAATTGCCAAAGCCTTAAAACAATAAAAAAAAGCTCACGTCACGTCGTCTGTCACGTCTAGTCTTGGGAGCGCTCAATTTAGTTCACAGTCCTAACGCGAACTAGTTCGTTCATTTAATTATTTTTATATAGGTATTGAGATAATGAGGCATTTTCGGTGACAGCTGTCACTTGAGTATTCAAAGGTGTCAATAGATGGCGCTGAACTGAACTTTACATTAGCTGTCATAAACTAGTACAGTAACAGCCTAAATTTCTACTTCTCGTTTTTTAATGCCACACATTAAAAAACGAGAAGTAGAAATGTTGATAGTAAATCAATATTAACACCGAGAATTTTTTATTTTGCTACAATCTATCTATTTTCAGCGACTACGACATAATTATGTTGTTATTTTCAACATGCGTATATCGTCGCCTTAGAGTGAAAACCTCGTATTTGAAATTTCACCCTGGTGTGTTCCTCCTCGCCGCTTAGGACCCAGCCATGGCACCGCGGTTGTGCATCCGCAGCTGGGTCACAGAAAACACACCAACCACAACACAAAATAAATAATATCACCAATAAACAACACGTCTGTCGGCATCAATAGCTGTATATTTTCACGACCCTTGCATTCATGAGAACAAAAAAAAGCCATCATTCCATGACATGACAGGTTATTGGTATGTGGACATCGCCATCTATCTTTAGTGAATGAACTAGTTTTTCTTTTTTAAAAAACGCCTCATTCTATAAGGCAATGTTTTAACCATAGATAGGCTATAAAACTCTTGTAAGAGCCGCAAGAGTAAAAAAAATTTAGTTGGTTAGCCATGCAGCGCCACTCCATAATAGAGCGAACGCCAGAAAAATACATATTTAGAAGAACTAATGTGCAATTTACACGCCATTCCATGAGCCATTCCACTAAGACAGACAATCCTCTAAGCCAATCCAAACTACATACAAAAAAAGCTTGAGGACAATCCATTGAAGTGGACTGTCTCCATTTACACGAAGCCATTAGTGGATTGGCTTAGTGGAATGGCTCAATGGAATGGCCTCGTGTAAATTGCCCATAAGAGCGAGATTCTAGACGAATTAGTTCGCATAGTTCACCTGAAAGAGCGCTCTTTCGAACTAGGTTGTTTGCGAACCCAACACTAGTCACGTCAAAAAAATATCAACATAAAATCAAATATTTTCTAACATTTTTGACCACATTTTTGACTATGTATGCTAGAGATATCTGTGTATGTATGTACATATTTAATTTCTTTCACTAGTATATTATGTACGGAATGTGGTAAAAAGTTAAAGAACAATCATTCTCAATTTCTATAGTCTATATAAAAAAACATTAATTTTACAACACATACTAAACTCATGAACCATGTCTAGTTTCCATAAAACTATCTCCTCGAGGGGCAGTATAAATGGTACTAAACTCAAAAACAATTTGCCGTACGTATCATCGGGGATTCCATCCTTAGACCACGTTATTGGTAAGAAGAATACCTATTTTGTTTACTAACATAACCTGATTTTACTACATGTGAAAAATAACTTAAAATATTTGAGTTTATTTAGGTTCAACAACGCTTAACTTTAAAACAATAGTCAGGTGTCGAAAATCATACCACTGCTTATCACCATAAGTGTCCCTTAATAATAATTATCATAAATAACGATGTTGACACCATATTATTATGGTGATGTATAGGGTTTTGGGCATTATTGTTGTGAATGGTTGTTTTGTTACAACAAAATCTATTTATTTAATTAAATATTTATTCAATAAGGAACTATCTATATTATCTTGTTTTGTGTTTGTCAAGTAGATTTTAATGATTTGAAATGTTGTTATTTGATCAATATTTTTTGTTATAATATTGTGTTATTATCGAAATAATGTTTCAGGTGGAGGTCTTCCATCTGGTGGAATTTTTGCTGTTGGTAAGCCTATAATTTGAAATTAATATTTGTTTTGGCCTTTTTATTTATTTTTAATAATATTGAGTATAATCATAATGTTGTTTAATTTGCAAATTCTTCTCCATAATAATAAAATATAAGAAAGTTTTCAATATGTAATACTTATTTATATATTTACAGACGAGGATGTATTAGGCAATTATAGCAGAGTGTTGACTAAGTACTTCCTCGCTGAGGGTGTTGTGTGTAAACATGCCTTATTCATTGCATCAGCTGATGAGGACCCACATGAAATTGTAAGTATTTGAAAAACTTATATTAGAATATTGAAGTTATTTATTTATTTTTATTTTATGATACTGAAAACTCTCTTGATAATTTTACAAGCTGCAGACATAAGAACATGTTATAATTAAAATTGATATGTTTTGGTTTTAAATTTCCATTTAAAATCATCAATATTTCTAAATTTATTTTGATTAGAATAGAAATAGAAAATTTGATAATAAAATTTCCAGATCAAGGAACTGCCACAGCCCTGCGCAGCTCCCATTGATGATGAGGTTTCCACAGCAGCGAGTGAGGTGGATAAAATGAAAATCGCCTGGAGATATGAGGGGCTTGGACCAGTTGAGTCCTCATTTGGCAGCAACACTAACTTTGGCCACCATTTTGACTTGAGTAAACACATTGATGAAGAAACTATAAAAAATTGCAACATTACTTATTGTAATCCACAGTGTGATTCTGATAATGTGAAAGGTATTTTTATCATTTATATTCTAATAAAAAAAAATTAATTACAGTTCCTCTGACTGATGATATCAGATATTTACCAATTTTTGCTATTACAGGTTTCAAAAACAATATTTATTTTAAGTTACTAACCAGCATAAAAGAAGTTGTATCGAAGGAAGAGTTCCAAAGTAGTGCTAAGAATGCAAATATCTTAAGGATTAGCATACAAGCACTTGGCTCGCCTACCTGGCTGGCAAAAGATTGTGATGAGGATTCAGAATCAAGCAGCTATGGCCAGGATCTATTGAAATTTATGTATTGCTTGAGGGTCATCTTAAGAGATACCAATGCTGTTGCATTTGTTACTATTCCGGCGCATTTGTTTGATGTAAGTAACAAAAAATTTAGTTAAAATATTGTTTATAGATTAAATCAACTAAAAAAATAAGGAACATTAAAACCAAATTAAAAATTATAAATTTTAACTTTAAACATTCTCTGCTAAATTGTCAGATAAATACATAATTATTTTTATTTACAGCATGAACACATAATGAAAAGACTCCTATATTCAATAGACAATGCTGTGAAAATCGAATCGTTTGCTGGGTCGAGCCGAGAAACTAACCCTGTTTTTAAAGAATATCATGGGTTATTCCACATCACGAAACTGTCAACTATATTCTCAATTGTGCCATTTGTGCCTCCAAGTTTGGATTTAGCTTTTAAGTTGAAGAGGAAGAAGTTTTTAATAGAGAAACTTCATCTGCCACCAGGTAGGTCATAATATCTGCAAGTTTCATATCATATCTAGTATTATGGCCTTTGAGGAGAAGCTGTTTGAAACTCCATAAAATGTTTACACTTCCACTATAAGTTGAAATGGCGGAATCAATATCAAGATGTCTTACCAAAGAAAATTAATCAGCTAGTCAAACCAGTCAGTAGTTATCTGGTGCTCTTACATAATGATTCTCGTACCACAATAATATATTTCCATAAATAAATTATACTGGATAAGAAGTTAAAATATATAGAAAACACAAATAACATAGAAATCTAAAGAGTAAAAAAACCGACTTTAACTTATATGGCTCTAGACGAAATTAAAATGGGACCAATCAGCTTTCAAATAAAAAAAGAATCATCCAAATCGGTTCACCCAGTCGAAAGTTCTGAGGTAACAAACATAAAAAAAAACATACAGACGAATTGATAACCTCCTCCTTTTTGAAGTCGGTTAAAAGTACGGATATATAAAGTGGTTATTATCTTTCAGAACTTCAAGAAACAAGTGAACGAGAACAAGATGATATCACTGCAACTCCTCCTCACTCCAATACAATGTCTTGCGGTGGATTTAGGAAGAAAGATATCGATTTTTAATCAATTTTTAAGTGCAAAGTTATTTTCTCCTAAAGAACAATAATATATTTTTAAATAAATAATTAACGTACTTATTGTATACTAAGTATTTTAATATATTATTTACGCTTTCATAATCTGTTCCCAATGAACTGAATGCAATTGTACCGTGCTCCCACATTCACACGTGTGGAAGTAACTCATGCATTAATTTTAAACAAAAATGCCTAATTATTAGTCACCCCACCTGCTCAGCAGAGCGCATCTCCCTAAACCGGCGAATCTATTCAGAGTATCATTGTTTATTCACACTGAGCCGTACCCTCGTGTATTGTGATCGCATAACTGTCCACGCTTATAGTTTCTTCCGTTCAATAAAAATATTGCGTAATATCTGAGCACGTAGTTTTACGTATTGTAATAATAATAAAGACTAAGAACCCAGTGAAAATGAAGTGCAAAAAAGCTGCAAGTGCTAAAGTTCTATTTGGATTTTTCAACACAATATTTTTTGTGAGTATTAAGATAGTACATTTATAGGTATCAATATGTTTATTTACTAAAAAGACATCTGAAAATGTTTATATCTGTAAACGATCCGCAAAGTAGATATTAAAAAAAATGCGAATCTTTTATGTTATAAATACTAGCGGCCCGATCTCTTACTTCAATTCCGTATAAATGAATTGCGCAAGCTGATAAAGCACTCAAGCGGCGCTTTTTTTTCCCGATTGCTTCATAATCATATTAGCCAAAAGACATCCACTGCTGGACGTAGGCCTCCCTCAAGTATCGCCACAATGACCAGTCTTGCTGTATAGACTAGCTTTTACCCACAACTTCACTTCGCGGCTCTCATACTATATGCAATGACGTCGATCCGTTGTTCCTACAATCATAAAAAAGATGTCTCCCAGACTTGTGGCTTTCTGGAAGTGGTGTGCGGGTTCCTGCTGCTCTGCGACTCCCAGCGCGTGCTTCTGTCGCGGTTGCTGGCGGCTCCGGATGGCGGACTGGCCCAGCCGCCGTTCTACTACCTGGCGCTGGGTCTACTCGCCGCGGGGCTGGCCATGTGCGCCACCGCCACTCTCGGCTGCTGGGCTACCTACATGCCTGGATATGTTATACTAACTTTTGTAAGTGGGAGAAATGCTTGGTTTTGTAAAAGTTCTACTTCACGTAATCTTTTAAGTAGGTATACTGGTTTATCCAATACCTACTATTGTCTCTGCTTCCCTCGCCGAAGAAAAGGCGTGAGCATATATGTATGTATGGTGAGTAAATATTGTATACCTATATTATTCTAACAGAGTTACAAAGCTTTTACCTACTTACCTAAAAGAACAGTTAAGTAAGTACCTATATCTACCTACATGAATGAACATGATGGAACATTATCAACCTATTGAAACGTCTTCAAATCAAATCTAGTATTTTTATAAGACGTACGCCAAAAGTACGTTAGTGTATGCTTCTAGATAGATACCAGTTCAAAATTAAGACGAAACTTCGTCACCCCGTGCTACTTTTCGCAAGGAGTGACGTCAAACTCCCCACTCCTGAACTAATCATTGGCGTAGCTAGGGATTTTTCCTAGGGGGGGCCATGGCCCCAGCCATAAATCGGCCGGCCACGGCGCGGCAAGGTGGTATGTGGAATCAAGTATGGATTTCAGTTATCCTATCCTATTATACTAATTCTTTTTCTTTTATCTGTGTCCTGGCCAAAACTATATTATTTGTCGCTAATATAGCTAAGTACACACTGACAAGAGTCCGCTCTTAAATTACCAACAACAAGGTAAATCAAATCGATATTGAAGTAAGGAAAAAAGAAACCAAAAATATATAAATAGGTCATGTGCATCTGGATTGAGGGCCCATTTTTCAAATTGTTGAGAAACGAAATGACACTTAGAGGGCATTTAGTAAAAAATTGGTAAAACTTAAAGCAAAGATTCTTAAATTTCTTAAACGTGAAACAAAAGAGTTATGGTCAAATAACTTGGGCCCTCAATCCTGACGCCTGCATAAAGCAGCATAGCCTAATCTCAGAAAGTACGTACTATCCCTGGGATAATAATTTTTATTTGAGAACTCAGTTAAGATTTTCTTAAATACATTAAGAAATTCCCAAATCTTAAGAATGCGATAATACAGATTTATGGCGTTTTAACTTGGGCCCTCAATTCGTGAATATCTGTACTGAGGAATTAGCAAAACATAGGAGTTTATCTAAGGAAAGAGATTTATACGACTTTAATATATTTGAGTTCAATGTCGCTCAATATCGTTGGTAAATTAGTTAAAAAGAAATAACAACACAAAATTTAATTGTTAAAAAGTAAATAAAAATCGATTTTTCTTAAAATGTCTGAACTGAGGGTCCAACATTTTCGGCAGTATTGACTAGCTAGGCTAAGCCTTCTACACTACCGCACTTTAGGTTAAGTGTTTTAACCATTTTTTAATTAAAATTCAACAAAGCGTCCATTCTTCTAAATGCCATACTTTAGGAGAAAATTGATTTAAGTACAATGTTTTATATGAGAAAATTCTGTAGGGTAGTTATGATTTTGATACTTGAGAATCTTGCTTTAAGTTTTACCAATTTCTTACTAAATGCCCTGTAAGTGTCATTTCGCGTCGCAATATTTTGAAAAATGGGCCCATAATCCAAATGCACATAAACAGGTCCACTCCACGACCTTGAAATTAGAAAAATATGTTATCAAACTATTTTAAATTTTCTGTGTTTAGCTTTTTGAAGATGGTTTTCGATTTCGGTAGTTGAGGATGAAGTTATTATAAGTATGAGGAAGGGTATTTTTCTAGGGTGGGCCCACAGCTTTCTAGGGTGGGCCCGGCCCACCCTGGCCCCCCCCTAGCTGCGCCCATGCTGAACTTGGATGCGATATATTTTCGTCAATTTTTATTTATTTGATAATGCAAAAAATAGGTGTTTTATATATTTTTTAAATAAAATCTTAATCTCTTTCGAATAGATTTCTTTTTACCTAAGGAACATCCCTATTTGCAGTACTTCCTGGTAGTGCTGTCGCTGCTGCTGTGCGAGTGCGCGGGTGGCGTGGTGGCAGCGGTGTGGCCGCGCTGCGTGGGCCTGCAGAGCGCACGCAACGGCGCGGTCGGCGCGCTGCAGGCTTACTACGCCCTGCCCGATTACGAGAGCTTCACCACCGCCATGGATTTGGCACAAACTCAGGTAGGTCTATTGACAATATCTTATCAAAGTTATCAATCTTCTCCAGTAAGCACCTAAATATTTAAAAAAAAAGTTTCCATACCCTTCATCCGATTGCGATAAAAGGGTGAGTAAGAGCACGTCCCTGTAAGTAGGTATCTCAAAGGAAAATTTTAAACTTTAAAAATATATATATAGTATCTGTATAGTATTATATATGTACAAATTAAAATAATGTAAACAATCTCAAGCGTTTTAATCCGAGGGAGAAGGCAGAGTTATTCCATTTCTGGAAATACTACGTTTCACCAGTATATTCTTTGGGCCCGTGATAGGTGGTGAGCCCATCGCCGAATCGGGTTGCAATTACACATGCCTCAGAATAAATCCGGACCTGCTGGTTTCCTTACTATGTTTTCCTTCACCGTCAGCTATTGATAAATGAGTAGGTACGTAAGCTTTTTGTAAAACTCATTGGTCAGGATTCGAACACGAGCCTCACGAATGAGAAGCGGACTCTTTAACCACTGCTCTAACTAATATTGTATATTATACTAGCTGTTCCGCGCGGTTCCGGACGCGCTAAGGCGCCCCGTTCCTGTGGGAATACGGGGATAAAATATAGCCTATGTTACTCAGGGATGTTGTAGCATTCTAATTGTGAAAGAATTTTAAAATCGGGCCAGTAGTTTTTTAGTTTATTCGTTACAAACATACGAAAATAAAAAAAAAGACGTGTGGCACTCGGGGACTGCCGAAAAGAAACGACGTTAGACAATGCACGGCCTTCAAGCCACACGGGTGTTATTTAAATGGTTAGTAGAGTATTCGTATTTTTGTAAGCAGAAAAATATAATCTGTAAGCAGAAATAGCTAGTTGGTCAGCAACTCATGGCCAGCAAACATTACAAAACCTATCAGCATTTTATGTCATTCTGGATGGCTGTAATTATTTTTGAGCTGCAATGAGCTGCTACTGTTTAATAAAATTTTGGTAAGCACTCAGAGGGGAAGCCAAAAAATATTTTTTGAGCTGCATATTATAAAAGTAGCAAAAATAATCTTAGCAAACTTGTCATGCGCACAATGGGCGCATTCCTTACAAAGATTAAGAAGGACTTTGGATTATGCAACTTTTATCTCGGACTCGGACTCGGACTCTCGACTCTCGACTCTCGACTCTCGGCTCTCGACTCTCGGCTCTCGGCTCTGGACTCTGGACTCTGGACTCTGGACTCTGGACTCTGGACTCTGGACTCTGGACTTGGACTCGGACTCGGACCTCCGTGCCCGTCGGAGTGGGGAGCGTGAGGTTTTTTTCGTTACGGAATTTCTGGATTCGGTCCCCGCGCTCAAGGCCCGCGATAGAAGCTATGCAATATCTTAAAATCCTCTCTATAATATACGTGTATGTATTGTGTATATATGACAGTTTATGCATAGGTACCTAATCTAATCAATAAGCATCATCACAGTTTAACAAAATCCGTCTATCGGTTTAGTACGTAGTACCACGGTTTAGTGGCATCATGTTGTGCTGGTGCTCTATGCAAAAGTGAAATGATTTCAGCTGCAGTGCTGTGGCATGTCGGACGCGCGTAACTACGACATGTCGGTGTGGCAGCTTCGGCGATTAGGCCCACGCGGCATGTCCGTGCCTCTCAGCTGCTGCGTGCAGGTCGCCGCCAGTGCAAGTGCCTCGTACCTCAACCCCTCGCCGCTGAACCAGTCCCGCTGCCAGGATATACAGCCTAACCCGACGTTCAGACATCTGCCGGTACGGCAACATTTGTGCTCAAGTGTAATTCACTATATTTCATATTTTTAATGTGCCTAATTACTTTCAATGTGGAGTGAAGTCCCTACTTTGAATAAAATATTTTAACTTTTTTAATAGAACAATAAAATTTGCCGTGTACTTTAAAAATAAAAATTAGTATAAAATTAATTAATAATTAGTATAAAATTGGGTATCTTTTGCATTTAAAATATCAGAGATACAGATCTGTGAACATGTCATTGTAATTCGTAGTAATCTAGAAAAATGTAAGCGGCAAAATGACGTTATTCATAATGGACATCGTGAAATGAGCGACCGTCGTGGCGATGTGTCTTTACTCCATTAAACTACCTTAGCGCTGTACTATCAGAGATTCACTTGTATAAGGCCTTCCCCTTACATTTTTTATTCACTGCTACAAAACTAAATATAAAAAAAAACATTACAGAGATACGTAAAGAAATTATTTTTTATGTTTTAAATTTTGAAATGTTTTGAATTATGCCTATCTGTCTGATCTGTTCACTCTCTTACACGTACTTCAGAATTAAATTACATTTCAGGGTTGCCTGGGAAAACTCGAAGATTGGTACCAGCAACAGTACATCATATTCATGCTGGCTCTATTCGTCGTGGCTTTATTCAAACTGGGGATCCTCCTTAGCACAGTGTTCTCGTGCATACGCCTCAGAAAGCGAAGACAGGACATTCACTCGTTCGTAATGAAATCCATAGACAATAAAACAAACGAAAATATTTACGAAAGCAAAATGGGACCGGTACAGGAGGAACCGATAATGGCCAAGTACATCCAGCCGAATAACTTCTACAGTCCCCGTGTCCGGAACCCGAGGATTTTCCCGAGCAGACCCAACGAGATGGTATGAGAATTAGCGGCGGAGGTAAATGCTTTAGAGAGGAAACTGGAAAAATTCTCAGATTATTTATACAAACACCAAGCAGACTCTATCATGTGGTAAATGTGAGGTAAAATGAGGAAATTTTTTTAATAGCTTAGTATCTGTAGACTTGTTTACATAATACACTTGTGCCATACAATAACTTTGTAAACATAATAAATTTAACAAGTGCTAGTACCTACGATGACATATTCTCTAAAGTATTTTACTCCGTAACATTTTATAACGTACATATTATAAATCTGCATTTAGACTTACTCAAATATTGTGCCTTAGTTTTTAGTTTCATTTATAAATGTTGTGAATATTTTAATAACTTTAAGACTATTTAAGATGGAAATTGGGAGGAAATAAAAGCCGTGTGTCTCAATACGCAATATTATTTTCAAAAGAACATTCAAAAATTGGTCCTAAAGTTAAAACATCATTAACAATGGCTCTGGAATGTCGCTATCATCCACAAGTGGTTTTTTTGTTTAACTGAACTTACTAAAGAGAGCTGCTTCATATTATGTATTATTATTATAAAATAAATAAATAGGGCTGACATTTCTTCACCTTTTTTTGCTTAGCATAAATTGACTAAAACTCGAAAATAACTCCAAACAATATATATTGCAAGTTGATAGGCTTTGTAAGATGAATATTATTATTCCGGCATCAGTTGAATAAAAGTTTAAAAAGAAACAATATAACCAACCTCTATAAATTCCAGAATCCCGCAAACCCCATCCTAAATGATACATGAGATCCTTAACAATAACAATATTTCTATCTATTTATAATAATTGATACTATAATATTAACTATAGACCATTGAGACCGACATCACAGTATAACCTACTTTTATCTTAGGTACGGGAATGATCTTACATTATTCCTAATTACATAAAAATTTACATTTGCACTATAATATAAAATGGATTGGGCCATTATCAGGCGGATAGTCCGACCTTACTAGTAACCTATAGGAAAAGCAAGATTTTAGCTATGGCTACACAATTGTTTCAGTTATATACGCCTAAGATTAAACAGTAAGGTAAGGTGACGATGGAGGCCCATGAATAATAAATTAGATACTTAGGATGTGTAAAACTTTCAACGTAAATATGATATCAATTAAAATATCTATTGACCGGATACTCTCTCCCTCATAAATAAACTCATAGTTCATAGCGGGTATATAAAATTGTCAATAAAATAAATGTCTTTTGTGCTTTAATCATTAACTACGATAATATCTGTAATAAATATGTTAACCTACACTCTGAAGCAAAGTAAAATGTAATAATTTCATAAGATTTGAATTAAACTCGCGTGGGAATATTCTGTGATTGTCCTGGTGTTTTGTCTTCACATATAATACCATAATATTGAACAAACATCTTAAATTTACAGTAAAATATTTACAAAAGAAGTATTAACAATATTATTTTAAAACTATAAATACTATGAAATGGATATTTGACAATAAATAGTCTATAAAACAACATGTCCGAAAGTACTACGAGATTGGAAGATTTTGTTACATATTTATACATTGATGTTTAGCCAGTAAATTCTGGTGTTAAATTCCTGTTTGATAACTTTGGTCATGTGTTTCATATTGGTCGTGTTGTATGTTTCCAAGTTTAAACATATGAATACGTTATATCCGAATAGGACACTTCTAATTGACTACAAACAAGGTCAACTAGGAATAAAAGAATAACCGACTCTCGCAAGTGGAAAGTCTAAAGTATGTCGTTCAAAAACGAGTTATCTAAGGAATTAAGTAGTTCCTGAGCGGTGAGGTTGCTCACGTCTGTGGAAGGCATGTTGTCGAGGAAGTCAAGGTTGAAGTCTGCCGTTTGTCCCGCGAAGGAAGACGTGTTATGGAGCGAAGGGAACGAATGTGAGTCGTTATTATTTTGGCTCTGCATGGAATTGTTCTGCGACATCATGGAGTTTTGCATAGGACTGTTCTGCGCATGCATTGGCCCTGTCTGACTTTGCATAGGTCCATTTTGCATGGGTCCGTTCTGCATTGGCCCATTTTGCATAGGGCTGCCTTGATGTCCGCCCATGCCGCCCATTCCACCCATAGACATATTCTGCGATTGGGACATGTGGATATTTGGTATCTGCGAATACAAAATAGAGAACAATGCTTTAACTGCCTCCGGATACCAAATCAATTGGGTTTGTATTATTCGTTGGATACGAATATCAACTAGTGTTTACAGATATCAAAAAAAATATTTACCTGTCCTTGCACACTCATCATCTGATTCTGTTGCATTATAAGATGTGACATGGGTGACTGCTGACTCGTCCTGTAAAAACAATAATAATTTGCAATGAGTATGCATGTAACAAACATATGTACTAGGTAGGTGGAGTGCAAGATAAGATGAACTATATATTATAGCAGTTATTGGAATTATTACATTATTATTATGTAGTACATAAGTTTTAGTATAGTAGGTACCATTTTAATTCAGTTGACGCACTTTATAGTTGTACTCAAAGGTTTAAAAAACTTTCCATATAAACTAGTTTCCCTGTTATATTAATAGGATAGACACAAACATTTTTATTTCCAGTATTTTTTTAAAACAGCCATGTGTTCACATAAAGTCTATTGTAATATCAGAATGAAGATAGCTCTAGAATATATTCAAACATAAAGTACCTTTGTTGCTGGTGTTGCATGAGTTGTTGTTGCTGCAACCGAGCTTGTTGCAGTTGCAACTGCTGTTGTTGTTGCTGGGTCATGCCGCCGCCCATGCCACCCATACCAAAACCTGGAAAGGAAATTTATAACATTAATTAATATTTATTATGACTTTCAAACTAATTCAAACGTATTGATATTACACTTAGCCTAACATTATTATGTTTAATGATGACAATGCAGTGTCTCTACTTGATACGGAATGTGAAACTAATAACAATAATAATAAATAATAATAATAAATTGTTGGACACAATTCACACACGGTTATTTAGCTACAAACTAAGCAGAGCCTGTACTATAGGTACTAAACAACTGACAAACATACTTAAAACGATATAACATGTATAAACCAGGTAGATATGTCAATTAATGCATTCGTTGGGTATATCAGTCGGGCAACAACACTCAAAACGCAATTGCTCACAGATAGCTATTTCCCTTATTCCGGTGCTTTCCGTACCTTTGTTATTCATTCTAAAGAGTAAAGAGAAACAAGTAAACAGTGCAGTTATAGCTATCTTCATGTAACCACTACGGTTTACAAACGCAATTTACTAGGGACACAACATATTTTACTATGAAACATCATACCATATCTCTTCGCGAATATCAAGGAGGCTTACCTTGATGATGGTGCGGGAACTGCTGCCTAGCAGCGGCCTGTTGCTGCATGAGGACATGTCGCCACTCGGGGGAGTACTGGCGGGCGTGCGGGGGGAAGGGCCGGGGGGTCACAGTGGGCCTCCTCGCACCGCCCACGCTTCCCACGCTGCCCACGCCCACCCCACCGACACCGGGAACCCCCGCGTTCGCGAACCGGGCCTTATACTCCGGGGGAGGCGGCCGCATATGCTGCTGGGCCCGCAACATCTGTTGCTGCTGTTGCTGCATCATCTTCGCTTGGTGCTCACGCGATATGCCCGCTGCCACCACGCCTGCGGAGTGACGTAACAAACTCCGTAACTATTGAGTAACATTTTGTTTCTATATTACGAGCAAAGTTCGTTGGCCGGTGTTGGTTTCTACTTTACAAGCAGTTTACAAGACACTAACTATATGGCAGAGCACGCCTTACGACTATGACACGCTTTCATATTGCACGGCAACAGTAACGACAGTTGCATATCATGTCAACAGTCGATAGAGGTATGTCGTGCAAAGTGAGGTATAAATCTGTCAAAAGGCACAGTGAGACTATCTGTAAACCATTCACATGGAAACACCGGAGTTAAGATTTAAGTTAAAATGGCAGTGAAAAGAACAGTGATAACATAGCCCGTGGTTAAAGAGCCCGCTTCTCATACGTGAGGCTCGGGTTCGAATCCTGGTATGTACCAATGAGTTGTTTAAAAAGCTTACGTCGTGTACATATTTATCACTAGATCGACGGTGAAGAAAAACATCGTGAGGAAACCAGCAAGTTCCAGAATTAATTCTGAGATATGCATTATAGCACCCCGGGTCTGGCGATGGGCTTACCATCTATAACCATTAGGGATCCAAAGAATATAATTGTGAAACGTAGGTATTTCCAGAAATGGAATGCTTCTGCTTATCCCTGGGGGATAAAAGGCGTGTGATTATTTATTTTATTAAAATGACAGTCAGTGTGTACCTAATGGCTGTTGCGGGCCGGGGCCAGGCGCGGTCTGCGCGGGTCCCTGCGGCCGCGCCCGCATCGCCTGCGAGAAGTTGATACTCTGCGATTGCGAAACCGAGTACGAGTCGCATCCGCCTCCTGTAAAACAAACACACTAAATTAACTCACGTGTCACTTAACATGAACTCTACAAATGATACACTGCTTACATTCGTATGAAATAAAGCAAGCCACTTGAAATCGGTAGATGCTATTTTTACTGTTCATTAATTTGTTCGCACCTTCCTAGTTTTTTAATGATACGGGAATTGCACGTGATGTACGTCATACTTTCACACAACTAGCTAAAATGCAGTAGCTAAGTAATTTAGCCTGATTAATGTGACGCAAGATCGATTTCCGATTAAAACGACTAAGTATATTGTAACGTATTGCAATATTAAAACTATTTTATTGTACAAATCAACTTTCAACTTAGTAAGCAAATAAAGTGGTTTTTGTTTATGCTTTAGGTACTTTTAACATTAGCTTTCTTCATGTATACTTTTTTTGTAATTGAACACCTTTTTATTACATGAAAGTATTAATAGTAAATAATATCGCTATAGTTAGCTGATATCCAAAGAATGTAATGAAAAAAAATTTCACTTGTCAGCATCACGAATTGAAAAGAAAGTGCAAGTAGCATTCTTGTGACTACTAGGTTGTGCGTACCGGTAACATTTTCTTTAACAAATTCCAGTCAGGTACAAGCTGCATAAAGTGAGACTGCATAGAGTGAGTAGTCGTTGCAATAAAGACGTCAATCTATGTCATGTCAACCCCGAGGTGCGCGACTTGGCGCATTCTCGCAGATCGTCAACCTTGTCCGCCCTCCCTCGCCCTCTACCACCGCGTTATCACCACAACTTGTATTAATTTATCACTTACTACATTGATATAAAGGCGTTATTCGACTGCTTGTGGCAAGCTAGATTACGCATGCATAGTACCAACACAGCGTATGTTATTATGAAAAATAAACTCGACACGCGATGTGTTTTTTTTGCATCGACGTTAAGATACTGGAATTTCTTTTACTTACGCCGATATCTTTCTCTATTTAAATTTCTTGATCCAAATCTATGCAATAGGCTATTTGACTGCTTGCTTTTTTTTTTGACAAGTCTAAACAATGTACTGTGACGTCAGTCGTTACCACGAAGCTACGTAAACTATGTCCATGGTCGTAACTAGATTGCTATACGAGATTGCATTACTTTTTTTATGTTTTATTATAATAAAATTTGCTTTAATTGTAAATCGAAATGTATTTTAGAGGTGTTTTTAACATACTTCATAAAAGGAGGAGGTTCTTAATTCGGCACGTATCATCGCACGTTTTTTTTGGTATGTTGTTAATCCACATTTTCGTCAAATTTCAAACAATTTACCTCAAGGGTGATCCCATATAAGTTTTGTGAAAATCTGATGAAGAACTTGAGGTAGAGAACGGAACTCCTCAACGAACATCAGCAAATCACTCGTTGTCAGCGTAATATATTTATTAAGAGTAGGCAATGAATCTTGACTGTGCAAATAATAGTCTTTCAGTGCTATTCGTTGTCAGTAAGTCGGTTTGTATTTATGTTTAAAATTTTGAATATGGGATTAACTTTTTAACGAATTATTAATTTCGATACAGACAAAATTTACATACATACATACATAATCTCACGCGTTATATCCCCGAGGGGGTAGGCAGAGGTATTCCATTTCTGGATATACCCACTAAAATACACACACCGGCACAATTAGCGGAACAGAAAAAAAAAGGAGAAAAAAGAGGGAATTTAGAACAATGAATGTAATTTTTAAACAAGATATTATTTAAAATGAAACAACAATTAAATTAACATGTTTTGACATTCATTTGTAACACCATACTTAAAGTTTAATAAAAATAAAAATTAAATTAAACAAAATACATTTTTCTTCGATTTTTTAATTATAGAGAAACAGCAGAAAATTCAAAATTTTCCAAAGGTTAACATCAATTTCAATGACTGTTCAATATCGAGTGTTTCCTCCTCGTGCTCTGATGAGGGTTTCCATCCGTCTGGGCATGCTGCGGATGATGTTATCAATGGTTTCTTGGGGCAACCTCTGCCATTCTTCAACTAATGCGTTTCGCAACTCGTTGAGATTATTGGGAGGTGGCATTCTTGACTTTACACTCCTCTTTAGCAAGTCCCAGACGTGTTCTATAGGGTTCATATCGGGGGACCGTGCTGGCCACTCCATCACCGTTATACCAACATGGTTTAGGTATGTCTGTACTGTGCGAGCACTGTGAGCCCGAGCATTATCCTGCATTAGAATGAAGTTGTTACCAATAAAGGGGGCAAATGGCACAACATGTTCTTCTAAAATCTCCCTGATATACCGATCAGCATTCAGATTCCCGCCATCGACTACTACTAACTCCGTACGAGCTGCTAAACATATTCCTCCCCAGACCATAATTGAACCGCCGCCATATGCCACTGTATTTTCAAAATTAGACTGGATATACCGTTCTCCTTTGCGTCTCCATACTCGCTGCCTTCCATCAATTTGATTTAACATAACTCTGCATTCATCAGTAAAAAGAACCTGTCCCCAGTCGTCGAAGTCCCAATCACGATGTTCACGACCAAAGTGTAGACGGTTTGTGCGATGATGTCTCTCAAGTTTTGGGGCTTTGGCGGGCACATACGAGCCTATACCCACTTCTTCGAATCTTCTACGAACTGTCCGCTCACTCATCCTTACTGCTCGTACCTCTTCCAGTAAATTTCGAGCCTGCACCGCCGTTAGTCTCGTGTTCCGTCGGACTTGAAGTTGGAGAAAACGGTCATCCCTCCTTGAAGTACACCTTTTCCGGCCTTGTCCTCTCCTTCTCACTAGAGTATTCGTCAATCTGTATCGTTGGATGCTACGATGAATCGTTGATAACGATCGACGAAGGCTTCTGGCAATCGATCTGTAGGTTTGACCATTTCTCCTCATTTGATCTGCCCTAATGATTTCTGATGGCGTTAAATCAGGCATACTTAGATGCTCGTAAATTATCAATATGCGAAAAAACTCAAAAGCCTCAAAAACTGCAATTCAAAGATTTTCAAGTGGAATTCACGAACCTTCTAAAAACGGACAAGCGGTGGAAAAAAATTAATCAATGAAAATTAAAACAAAAGAATGAAAAAAAGGGCAGTCGCTTAGTATTCCATTTTTAAATTAAAACCCAAATTTAAAAAAAGCTTATTTAGCCGGCCAGTAACACGCAAAAATGCGTAAATACTCCCTTTTTTTTCTGTTCCGCTAATTGTGCCGGTGTGTGTATACACTATTTCTAAATGACTATATCGCATCTCTGTCGACGAATTCGCAGATTTAAGGAGCAATTCCCGGACCGGAATTGAATCATCAGTTTGGCGTGCCATCGGAATGGTATGACTACATCGGCGTATTTGTGGCTTATGAGAAGTACGCACAAACAATGGTGACAATTATTATTACGTCACACTTCTCTTACGTGAGCGGGTAATCACGCATACCTACGTATGTCACTAAAACCATACACTGCACCACGTATCATAGATATCTAGTCCAGTATATTCGTTATCTGTTGGTAAATTTACATAGTCTTAACTACAGACTACTTCCTAAGAATTACTCTCATTATTAACTTTTCCATGGAGGCCCACTTAAAATCGGCAAATCAGAAATGTCAATCTGATTTCTCATTAGTCGTACCTACCTCATTCACCTACCTATTACCTACCAAGTGTCATGATTACCTATATTTGATACAAAACAAATTTTTAATGGAATTTTAAGAGTTCCGTATCCAAAAGGTGCCCACTACTACTAAGTACGTCTCCGCTGTCCGTAGTGTCCGTGCGTGTCAGGCTGTGTCAAATGAACCGTAATATGATAGAAAGGTATTTCTGTTGCTGCTGTAACAACAAGCAGGTACCTAATAAAAATAAATACATACATACATATGCTCACGCCTTTTTCCCGAAGGGGTAGGCAGAGACAACAGCCCGCCACCTGCTACGATCCTGGCATACCTCACGTGCCTCACCCACATTCATCAATCGGTTCATACAAGCTCGTCGGTTTCGGGTACTCTTTATCTGGCTTTTTTTCAATACATCGCCGATCTGATCGATATAAGTACGCCTAGGTCATTCATCCATCCGCATAAAAATAAATTTAAAATATAAAACGGCGACTTCATCATTATCAGCTGGAAGTGAACCCCCACTGTTGAACAAAGGCCGCCCCCGGAGTCCTCATACAACAAAAGAGTTTTTTGTTATTGGACGGAACCATATGTGTGAGAGTCCGACTCAGACTTAGATCTTACATGCACTTAGCTAGAAAATTCGCGGATCAATAGAATATGCCCGGGCGTTCACTATGAAGCCTTCAAATGACTATATATGTATAAGTACCTTGATGGTGTTGCGGCGAGGGCGTGCCCTGGTGCTGGAAGCTGGCGTACATTCCCTGCTGTGCGGCCACCGACACGTGCCCACCCGGAGCCGCCACGCTCGCCTGCATATGTTGGGCCGCGGACACCTGACAAAACGGATATTAATCAATTAACACGTTCGCTGCCAACTAAAATATAACATTAAACATAACACTATAGTTATTACTTAAAAGCGTGCAGCAGAGCGCCGCTTTGCTACTTTGAATGTCTCCTGCGAGGAATGGAGAGTAAGCTAGATGAATAACATTAAATTAAAAATTTATAAAACCCCCGACGACAAAGAATACATACTTATAATGCAACAAAGGGCTGGACAGATTTTGTTAAACCATAGCTAAGAACATTCTCGATTAGATCACCTTTCAAGCAAAAAAACTGAATCTAAATCGGTTCAGCCGTTAGGTTAGCTACGAGCGAACAGACACATACAGATACACAGAAACACACGTCAAACTTATATATAACATCCCTCTGTTTTTCTTCAGGGTTTAAATAGGCGTGAGCATACGAGTATGTATGTAATAGGTACGACGAGTATACTGGTAGTTTGGCAGCGAACGTTTTAATAACATGTTTTACAGTCATAGCCATGATATAATATAGATAGCCATATCGACCCATGCAGGATGTGGATAAGAGGACATGACATGACCAGAGGTGGGTCATTTCATGAATCAAAAATCAAATGAAATGAACTTTTAGAACGCCTGCTACAAGACTTATGAAATCTGAAATTAGTCGCAATCATACCCATCCATAGACATAACTAAGTACTATAGATGAATAAAGCAGAAGTTTAGGCTTACACTAAACATACGTGTATCCGCTCTGCAGTAGGACCACGAACTAACTAAATCTAAAACAGTGTTGCCAACTCTAAAATTTGTCGGATGGTAGAACTCTTCGAAAAATACGGTAGATTTTCCAAAATTATGTTGTAATTTATATTTGAAATACGGTAGAATTACCTTGCTCATTTATTTTTAAGTTCATGATTAGAATTGAAATAAAACTCATATTTTTATTCAGAATCAGATAGTATTATTGTTTCAATATTTTTGTACATATCAATATTATGTTTCTCAATCATATCTTTAGTGGGATTAAAATCAATACAATTTTTTCCGTGTCGCTGTATGGCCTGCTGCGTTAAAAGTTTTCCCCTGATGGTTTTCGTAAGGAGTTTACTCCGTTTTCTCGTTTTGATGTCGTTGACTCTGCTGAAGACTCTTTCGCACTCGGCATTCGAGTGTGGTAGAGACAAAATGGCCAACATAAACTTTGGCAATTTTTTGAAATAGGTTGATTGGGCATCCTCTTCACTAACCCGCATTTGTCCTACCTGAGAAAAAAAAATATGATTAGGGTCCCGTTGCTATAACAATAGAGACTAATATGAATCAAGCTTACTTTGGAAACTTACCTGGTGCCAAAACACGTCAGGAGGTTGAGTTAAATCCAAATCTTTGTGGTAAAGGGGCAACTTCCGCCACTCATCATCTAGTTCTTGTTAATCTTGGATTGAAGTTGGGGAAATTCTAGGCAGTAATGGAAATAACGTTGAAATTAATTCTTCTCTGTCATTTGAAATCACTCTGTCTAGATCAAATTTTGCTATTTCTGACATAATTTTGTCATTAATAAAGTATCGTTTACGAATGCCAACACAAGCTCCAACAATAAAATTTTTGCACATCTTTCTCAGAGTTAACTTTCTTTCATCATCTTCAATAGAATCTAGTTCTTTCTGGACACCTAAACCCAAATATATATCTTTCAGGTCTTTGTGATTTATTTCTGCAGTTGGATCTAAAGTTTCAATAGGAGCAGAATTTACATAGTTAAGGTTTAGAACCAATAGTAACAGCTCTTTATAAAATCTCATCTAGTTTTGTAATCAAAACAGATTCGCTTTGAAAATAGCTGTTTAATTTCGTAAATTTTGGCAACATCTAAACCAAAAAATAATAATAGGCCTTCATAGTAGGATCATTCAGGCATGAATGAATATTACGGCACTCCGAATCTTCCAGCCATTTGCTATCGAAATAAAGACGCAACGCATCCTATTGTTCAAGAATCCTTTGGACTACTGCGTTTAGGGACAACCATCTAGTTTGTGCTGGTCTAAGAATTTTATGCACATCCACCTCAGCAAAATGCTGGAACTCTTTAAACTCACTCTGCCTTTTACTACTGGATTTAAAGAAGTTGTAAGTATTTCGAGCCAGTTTTTCACAATTAGCAGGAAGCTCTTTACATGCGTCGCTAGCGCAAAGATGGAGGGAATGGCAAATGCATTTGCTCACTATTATACCTGGACAATGTTGACGAAATCTACTTGATACTGAGTTATTTCTTCCCATCATTGCGTTGCATCCATCAGAGCCGAAACCTATTATATTTTTCATTGGAATGTCAAACTTTTTAAATGAATCAATGACAGTTTTATACAGTTTTTTGGCGTTTGCAACGTGATCGGTTGTTTGTTCATCAAATAATTGAATCAAGTCCCAAAACCGAGAGCTCACTTTTTTATTCGTTGGATCATAATACCTCACCACTACCGCTATTGTCTTTACAACAGCAATATCTGTGCTTTCGTCCATCAAAATTGAAAACATTTGTGACTTCAAATCACTGATCAGGTTTTCTTTCTAAAATGTGGACAAATAGCCACGGCCCAATATAATGACCAGTTATTATGTTACTTGGGTAGGAAGGTAGTGCAGCGTTCCGCTGCGGTTTTCAACCTTATCTTCATCCTCTTTTATCATTTCGTCTTTAATCATCCTCATTTCGCTTTTAATTCTCGCCTTCTATTTTTAAAATTTCACCGTTTCGTTTTTAATCATCCCCATTTCGCTTTTAATCATCTTGACTTTCTATTTTCAAAATTCCATCGTTTGTTTCTGTTTCCGTTCCTATCAAAGTATTCATTCCTACTCTAGAGTTCTTGAAGAACAGGTCTGCAACGAAGAAAGCACCCTAATTTTTATAGTTCCACCTATCATGACAGTATAAAGTTTCCCCAGAACGCAAGACTAAGGTTGGATATGTTTCTACAAACCTTTCTGCGGCACGCCTAGTGTCCTTTTTATTTGGTAAGTTATTTTCACATAGTACTAACCTCCGCACCTTTCCCTAGCGTTATTCCCTATTGGTGCCACGCTGTGGATGTGCCCTAATCATCGGCCCCTCTTCCACAGCATGTTCCCCCAATAGCGGGCTCACCCCTGGGAGCCTCAGCTCACCTCTGGGAGCCTCAGCTCACCTCTGGGAGCCTCAGCTCACCTCTGGGAGCCTCAGCTCACCTCTGGGAGCCTCAATTCACCCCTGGGAGCCTCATCCCAGCCCTTACCAGCCTCTTCTATGCGAGGATCCATCCTCCGGGTCGGCAAGCTCACCATCGCGATCAAGAGCCCCGCTACGCAGTTCGCAAGGGGCTATCGTCGCTCAAGACAGCTCTTCCACCGCATTTGAAGATCCGCAAGTCTAACACCAAATGGCATCATTGTAGTTAAAAGACCCCAATCCCCAAATTTACCTAAACCCAAAATCTCATGTTCAGGGAAATCTTTGACTAAGGATTATTACGTTTAGCCGACAGTCTTAAACCTTTAATCAAGAATGGCTAAAACACCTATTTCCTAACACACGGTACTGTACGTTGAGGCGTAGGATGTCCCATTAATTTTATATTAGCGGCTCTTAGTCTCTAGATCCACCTATCTAAAAGCCTAGGTTTAACTTTTCCTTTTCCTTATAATTGACTTCCCAAGAACCTTAGTAGGAGTAGAACGTATATTTCTATTCGTTTACCGTGTTTTTAGGCTTTCCGTTTGTTACCAATAAATTCTATCCTATAAAACACGTTGACTTTTCATTTATAAAAATCCTAACCCCGGTTAGGTGGTCATCCTGAGTTCCTCCTCTGGATGGTCTAATCGCGCGTGACAGCTACCCCGGCTGAAGCGCATGATGCAGTAGGTATACTAAAATTACGATAACAAGGTGCGAAATACATATTATATCATTTATCAAAAATATAACGTTAGCAGTCTTTTTATGTAACAGCAGACGTTTTATGATCCAGGGACGTCTTAAACAGCTTAAATAGCGTGCCATTTATTGAATATCGGCGTATAATTTTGCGGCAATCGATGTTTATAGACCATGAAAGGAAGTTACTTAACCAACGGCGGCAACGTCACGTAGGTTCGTATTAACCCTAAGTAACTACCTAACTAGCTACGTTTCGACTACAATGCCGCAACGTGAGTAAAATTCAAGGGTTTCCAACAATTTCCTCCAGCATTTATGCAAAGTAGATGCAAAAGGAAAAGAGGTCATCCAATTCAATGTATACTTTCAAGACCCTCGAAGAGTCATCTTCCTTATGCCATAAGGTTTCTTGCGTTTTTATAAAGTATAGTTGTTTTTCCATAATTACTTAGTTGATGACGCCAATCATGATATTACCCTACTTAGTTCAACTAATTACCGCTCACTTGATTAATTTCAAGGCTACACAGATTTTGCATAGCAGCATACCAGCCCGTAGCAGATCGCTAAATTGTTAATGTTCCGACTGGTTATTAAATCACATAGGTACCTACCTAAAAATATAAATACCGATGTCGGTTTACTCAAAACTCGTTGCTTAGCTGAAGAACTAAAGTTTGCGGTAAATTATAATTTCGCGGCAAACTTACCTACCTCTTTGGTAAGATAAACGAATAAAACTGCTACTATGAGATATCTTATCTGTCTATATCTTAGAACAACAATTTCGTGAAGGACACAAGCAGCTTCTAAGGCTCAAAATCTAGTCAATAATATAGCAAGGCAAGATATCCATATATCACGGAGGCATTAGACGATCGCGTGTATTCTGACAAGACACGTCCACAATGACAGCTGCCCGGAGACGGGAGCATAGCGCCCAGAAACCAGTTCTGAGCGCGCGCCTCCCGCTCATGGGGCATCGGTACCCCCGCTACACCCGCGATTTTTGTTGCTCGCGTCAATAATACGCGTGCCAAAGCCGCTAGCTCGACGCAGTCGCGGCAGCTTGGGCCCGCTCCGTAGGTATTGTAAGGCCAGACGGACTAACGGCACCTTATCTAGTAGCACGCATCACCTTTTCAAACGACCCAAGTATTTGTATCACGGAATTTACCAAGCAGGTAAGGGACTAGTTTCATGTGAACGGAGCTGCATTTATTTTACGTTAATAGATCGCGATTCGCGACATTGAACACGTCCGTTTAGGTAACATCAAATCGTGAAATTTACATCCAATTTGCATTGGGACGTACAAAGAATAAGTGAAAGTAGCGTAGCGTAGCATGCCAAAATAAATCTATAATTTGTTATTACCACAAATTAATGAAGAGGCGAATTATGATTGGTGACCAACTAAAAAATTATAATATATTTCATCAAAAAATATTATAAATAAACCCTCACTCTCTTTTATGATTAATGAATTGTGATCCGTGCTGCTACCATGAATTCTGGGCGTCTCAGTAGTAAACAAGGTTGAAGGTATGTAAATCTGAATTTTCGCTGTCTATAGGTGGGTATTTAACACTTGGATCTCGGCCACCAATGACTACTTATGAGACAACTGTTGGAAGTCCTTCAAAAACACCGAAACATGAAACTAACACTCAATCACGCACACAAACGGTAACTCCGAGCGGGAATCGAACCCCGCACTCTGATACGAAGGCAGAGTCACTAATCACTACTAAATGTGAGCCATCAGTAAATTAATTGTTATAGTATCGTCACTGCGGTACTTTCTAAACTTATCAGAAGACCCAGTAATGTAATTCGATCAAATGTACAGAAGGGATAGATGGAGATAGTATCGTGTGCAGGGGACGCTACAGGGGAATCGACCGTGCCGCCTGGTGCCGCCGCCCACGACACTCGCCTCGCTACCCGGCTAATAGATTGCTGCTGAATATTACATTTACAAGTCCATATACTGCTATACTCATACACACCGTGTATGTCAGGCTACAGAGCAGTGGCTCACGTGTGGCGTATATATTCAAGTTGCAATACCATGAAGCCAAGGAATTTGGTAGAGCTTAAGTCGACATTTCTGTCTGAAATAAAAATTCACCAAGGGCCTGTGCACAATGTTTATTGTACACATCTACATTTTATAAAAGGAATATATAGTTACAGAAACCAAATAAGGCCAACAAGAGCACGTACGCTTATTGTCCTGTTAAAAAGTACAATATAAAAATGGACGAGTGTGTACGTACACGACTTTTATCAGTTTTTTATATGAACATTGCAATAAATGTAGTTGACGATTTTAATTGTGTCAGGCGATTTTATTGTGCTCTTCTTTTATTATATTTAAACTTGATATTTATTGTTATCACGCAGACTCGAGATCGGATGGTATTCAAAATTAGGTAGGTATAAAAATATGAAAGAGGAAGTGATAAACAAACATAGGTAGCACAATTAGAAATGTATAATTCTTTCACATAGAAATACGTATAAATATGTTATAATGCGCCAGCTAAAGAAGAGAGTGAATATACTTTAACCTTTTACTTAACGGCGCCTTTTAAAATAAAATAAACTACCTAAATTGTCAGGTGTGGATGACGTCTCCATTAAGGGACGTCCAGAATATATTTCGCCATCCTCACACTACATGACGAAACCGTACTGTAATATTATGAACTAATTCAATTATGAAATATCCGTTTCATGTGTTCGAAACACACAAGGAAACCTTTTATCAATCGCTGGAAATTCCATTGTGCGATAAAACATAAAACCGTTGATATACCTACATAGAATTGAAAACTTCATTGAGAAATTCAATTCATTGATTGGGACTTGGGAGCCATCGCGACAGGGTCCTGCTGACGTCACGGCCACCGCGCAGAAATTGCGCGCCCACACCCTACGTCACCGCCCACCATAAATCAAGGGTCAAAGGTTAGACACGATGTCTGAAAATGCTAGTGGGTACTGACGTAGGTGTTCTACAGATACTTCATTAGCTTCATTAGATTCGATAGGGATACGAGTAGCTCTTAATTTAATCGGCTGAAAGCATAAGTTGAAAGTCTGACAACATTGTTTATGGGATTTCGATGTCGTCAAGGTATTTACAACTTTACTAACAAGTAATCCGAGTAAAAAGGCAACATTAGTAGTTACTCTGATTATATATATATATATATATAATCAGAGTAAAAAGGCAACATTAGTAGTTAATATGTTGTACTAAAATATAAAATAGATACAAGTAAAGGTGCCATATGATGATATCATATTATTTACAACACAAAGCAGTCTAGAGTTATACCATCACAAACATAACTTGTAAAAAAAACAAGACTCGCAACTCAGTTCTTTTACAGCAAAAAGTTGTGAGATCCATGTAATACCATGTCGGTTAATTTATTCAGTCTCTACTAAGGGACCTTCTGTCTTAAGTTATTACGTAATTAGCTAACCTAACAACATCTTATAGTGACCATATCAATATTAAAAATCTTTTATGTTTTAAAGAAACAGAATGACTTGGCCATCGCATGAAAACACAATGTATCTCAGAAGTGATACATATTATATAAATTAGATTGTTTAGTACGATTGAACAAATCACTAATTATATATGTATTAATCACAATTAAACACTAATTATATTTTAAATTTGAAGCTTCTAGTCTGCTAGAAGTGCCTTAGAGTTTCGATGATCGGCCAGCTAGTGTGACAAAATTAGGAAACTTTGACTAGTTATAATTCTTAAACCACTGGTTCGAATTGCATGAAATTTGAAATATACTGGTAAAATTCAGGCTTCTAGTTTTATCTACAACGAAGTTATGGGGGCACGAAAATAGCCTAAATTGCTTCGAAAAAGGATGGTACGGCCGCGCCGCTTTTTTGCTCGACTTGGCAGGGGCACTGCAGTGCTCCCAGATGACGCGAGAAGAATTATATTTCTACAGTTGACTTCATAATGTATATCAATTAGGTCATACAATACTACAATGACTAAACACCTAGCAACTGTGTCGTCCTCAGTTATAATGGGTTGCTTTGCTAGGGAACATAATAATATACACAAGGTCTCTTCTATCTAACATTGTTTATAAAATAAACAATCTGTTATTTTATTGCAAAAGCATTTTAAACAAGTACATATTTTAAAACAGTTTAAAATCGACACAATGTTTCGAAAGTGTTACGTCACAGAAACGGAAAACTCCGTGGCTATTGCTGGCTCTGTGGAACAAAACGAATTTGTTTGTTCATGCATATGGTTACATAACTTGTAAAAAATATATTTTTGAAACGATTTTTTCGTTCTTTACAAAATATGAAGTGGGTTGGGTATGGGTTGATCTATATATTATTTTATCTATTATTAAAATAATGGAAAACAACCTTAACAGTTACGTAAAAATATTTAAATTCCGGTAACGCTAAGGTGTTTTGCTATTTTGGTGTGATGCCATAGAAATAGACAAACACCTTTTTTTATGCAAAATTGTTGATCCCTTTTCTAAGTTATTTGTATTTCCGAGTTACCATGAACACATTTTTCGGATAACTCCATATTGGTTACATGAGTGTTTGTATGTATTTAAATATTGTTTGTATTATTTATTTTATACGTATATCAGTTGTTTAGCTCTGTGAGTTAATTTATGCTAATCATTACAATTCTAATGTAGCATTGTATCAATATGTCTACGTACTTCTAGTAGTAGTAGAAGTTTGTGTAGTAACTTTATAAAGTAAACCCATTACCTAAAGTTACTCATTACTTATTGCGCTCTATCAGAATTACACATGTAGGCGATATTACATGTGTAGGTAAAGTGTACTGTTACAAAGTATGTGTAGCTGCTGGGATATGGAAAGCGACGTTTTTAATTACGGGAGAGTCGAGAGCAGGCGGGGAGGGACACGTGGTCTCGGTACAGGAAGCAATAGTCTCCAGCCCACTCTTTTTGTTCCATTCAAACACTTCTAATGTCATCGCCCGTGTCGTCCTGCCGAGCTCACTCAAGCTGAGATTAGAAATTGTTCCATATTCGATATCGTTTCGTGTTCACTTGAGATTATGTTACGAACGTGTATCAGCTTGATGTTGTCTAGTCTAGTCTTTTAGCTTAGTTAGCGATCTCTCCGAACTACTTTGAGCGACGAATCTAATTTAGCATCCGAATATTTATTGTTATTACATAATTTACATCATTAAAATGATTTATAGAATGTGACTTTGTTTTAAAATAAACACATTAATTATGAACTACTAGCGGTTCTGCGCGGTTTCACCCGCGTAGTTCCCGTAAGATGAAATAATTTCTCCCGTTTTTTACACATTTACCACTATATCTTTGCTCCTATTGGTCGTAGCGTGATGTTATATAGCCTATAGCCTTCCTCGATAACTGGACTATCTAACACAAAAAGAATTATTCAATTCGAACCAGTAGTTTCGGAGATTAGCGCGTTCAAACAAACAAACAAACAAACTCTTCAGCTTTATACGAGGGTGAATCAAAAAATTCTTGGAATCAATATTAAAAAATGCAAAGATTTAAATAAAAATATTTTATTTTTCTACATAATCTCCCTCCAATGCAATGCATTTAGAATAACGCGTTTCTAACTTTGTTATTCCTTGTGAAAAAAAATGTTTTTCTTGACTCTCGAAAAAGTCCTCTACGGCAGCTATAACCGCGTCATTGTCGTGAAATTTTGTTCCACGAATTTCCTCTTTTAATTTTGGGAATAAGTGAAAATCACTTGGGGCTAAATCCGGAGAATATGGTGGGTGGTCAAGGAGATTAAAGCCGGCACAGCGGATTGCGTTGAGCGCAACTTCCGATCGATGAGCAGGAGCGTTATCTTGAAGAAACAACACGCCCAACGACAGTTTTCCACGACGTTTTTCTTTAATCGCTTCACGCACTTTCGGTATTAAATTTGCATAATAGGGTCCAGTAATCGTCTGGCCTTTTGGCATGTAATCAATAAAAATGATTCCTTCACTATCCCAGAACACAGAGGCCATAACTTTGCCAGCGGTAGGAGCAACTCGAAATTTCTTAATGGATGGAGAGGATGGTCGTTTCCAAGACATGCTTTGTCTTTTAGTTTCAGGATCGAAATGGTGGACCCACGTTTCATCCATGGTGACAAGGCGACGGCAAAAATTATCCGAATCACGCTGGAACATTTCGAGATTACGCTTGGAAATTTCCAAGCGTTGCTTTTTGTTTTCGTCGGTTAACATTCGTGGCACCCACCTTGCCGACACTTTTTTGAACCCCAGTGAATCAATTAAAATGGATTGAACGCTACCAAATGATATCTTTAGGATCTCAGCTATATGTTTTATAGTCATTCTTCTGTCTTCCAAAACCAGATTCTCAACCTTTTTGACATTTTCTTCCGTAACAGAGGTTGAAGGCCGCCCTGAACGCGGGTCATCTCTAAAGCTTGATCTACCTCTTTTAAATTCTGCTAAACAGTACGCAACCGTAGAATAGGGTACAGCATCATCCCCTAATGTCTGCTGAAAGTCCAAAAAAATTTCCTTAGTAGAAATTTTTTTCATACTGACATATTTTATCACCGCACGTAACTCACTTTTATCCATAATTTTGACTTTTTAGCAACTCGTTGCACAAAACAATTTAGTGCGAAAGAACAGACAAAAACAAGTGACAGTCTGCATAAATATTGTGTAATAGACACTCTTTAATTTGAACATCGAACTTTTCCCAAAAAGGTTTATATATATATGCACTTCTAGGAACTTTTTGATTCACCCTCGTAATATTAGTATAGATTAGCATAATTTTGTTTGTCAAAAGATTTTTATGAGTATGGTGTGTATTTTACATACATACATACACAGGTCCTAACAAGTCAGTATAATTTACCTGAATACTGTATACATCGTTATATAATTTGGTATGAAATCAAATTTTTAGTTAACTTGAAAGTTCATTATACCCAAAAGTTATATAGAAACTTGTTTACATGTTTACAAGGGCACAGTTTTAATAAAGGCTAACATGTGGCTTCGTCGACACATCTGCGTGTTCGCAAAATAGCGCACCGACACACGTGTTTCATTATGCATACGTACGACACCTATGTTGAGTAGAATACAGTGCAATAATTATGCTAATATATTCACATATTTTAGTGTCCATATATAGCACCATACCTATCTTGGCGATGGAATAATTGATAGAATTTTATAACATCCTTCTTATATGTTAAGGACAATAACGAGCACGGAGCACTACGCCAACAGTTACATTCAAACAAGGCACGTAACAGCCAATTTAATATAGACAAAGGGATTAGGAAAATGTTTAATATTAAATTGAGACACGATACAATTCAATTGCACAGACCCATATCTGATGTATCTGCACCGAATATTGCATGTCTTCGGCGATTGCAACTGCAGACTAATGGGATGGTCTTAATTACTATAAAATCTCGACTCTAATTTCTGCTAGGATAAAGTTGAACGTGTCTCAACATCCTGGGCTATGTAAGAGTGAGATGGCGAGGTTCGTTCGAGTTCAGCGTAGAGGCGAACCATAGTAGTCCCCTGACGGGCGGCAGCGCGCGCAAGCTGCCCCGGTCGATACTACACCAGACTCCCATGTTTTTTTATGTCCTTTCACGTTACGAATTACCCAATAAAGAAGACTTCCAATTACTAAAGGCAATTCACCCACAACATTTTACGATATAGCAAGAAATTTATAAGATTGTTTCAAGTGTCGACACAATAGAAAGTCCAGTATTGGATTCACACTCTGCGAGACATTGCTAACTACCTTCAGTTCGCAGTTGGAATTTTGGCGCGAAGAAAATTCATACGCACTCTCGTTCATGGGGCTTATAAACAGACGCAGATCACAGAGCATTAGATTTTTAGGTATCGGTCTATATGTCAATAAAGTATTAATAAAAAAACAAGGACAACGTATTTATGATCAAGAAATCGGAACTGCTGCTGTGAGAAATTTCTCACACATAAACACATCTATAGCTAGAGCATACTGAAAGATATGTTTATCTTCTCCACATTTGGCAATAACAAATAGTTCCGAGTGCAACCGCACAAAAATATCTATTGGTGCTGACCTGCAGGTTGTGGTGAGGCTGCGAGAGGTGCATCTGCTGCTGCTGCGACATGTGCAGATGGTCGGGAACGGGCGGAGGCGCGCGCGGCCTGTACCCGCCGTAGCCGCGGTAGCGCCAGTCGCCGCCCGTCGCCTGCTGATGCTGCTCCGCCATGTGCTTGAGCGTCTGCGCCGCCGGGGACATCTCGCCCCCACCGTACGGCCGCGGCGCTGGTTCGCCCTCCGGCGGCTCCAATCCCCCCCCGTTCAGCTTCCCCCCGTCCAAGTCGAAGTCCTTCATGAACTCCGGGTATTCGGATATCTCCGTTATGAGCACTTCGAACGCATCGTCCCCGTCTTCTTCGCCGATCAAATCGGCCAGGCCGGGGAAGGCAGACGCGGCGTCTCTCTCCAGTGCGGCGGCGCACTCGTCCAGGCCGACGAACTCGTCGTCGGCCACCTCCGATTTACACTCCGCCTTGCACTCGCGCTCGCAGTCTAGCGGAGTGGGAACCCGTGGCGGCTGCTGGGGCGGCGGTGACCCTGACGTCTTCACGGCATTCGCTAGCGCTTTCACGGTCACGTTGGTGGAAATCTGCTGCGGTTGCGAGTCGGCAGCTGAAGTAGTGAACTCGAGCTGCTGTACAATCTCTACGGAGAACTTGGTGAGCGCCTCGCCCGCCCCACCGCCGCCCCCTCCGCATTGCAGCTTCGCCGGTGGCTCGTAGTCGCCACACCCGAACTTTTGTTGCTGCAACAAAAAAATAAATAAGTATGTGTACATAATAAGTATAATAACAGTCGTCACCAGCCTTACGTTTCGATTACAAACCAACAGAAGTGAAACCTCACCGTTATCTTAATGTCCAATCTAATAATAATTACTATAATAATTCGGCAATGGTCTCAATTATAACAAGATAATTAAATATGCAAAAAAACCTTCCTAACTGAAAGCGAGAGATGTTTAAATGTGTGAATTAAGCAACATTTGTGCAAACAGACGCAGTCAAACGAACTGTAGTACCTACCTACCATTAAACTATTATTGTTTTTAGGGACATTCTAGGTTAGGTGTGAGGTGTGAATGGATTCCACGTAAACTGTTAATATCCGTCCAAAAGCAAACCCATGCTACGCCTCAAAATCAACTTAACATACAAAACAAGAAGAAGAATTGTAAGAAAAGGTGCATCGAATGGCAGACTGCTATGGACAGGTTGGAACGGTAGGAGGTCGAGCAATTAGTTTATTTTAATAAAATTTTACATTTTATAGGAATGCGCTTTTATTAGAGAAAAATACATGACGGTAGGCCTTCAGAAGAATAAAAATAATATCCTAAATCAGATTTTGAGAAATTGTTAGTCAGTACTGTATAAATGATCATTTGATCACGTGTATCACGTACCTACTCAGATAGTGTTCAGTTCATTTGGAAGTATCTTAAGACCAATAATGTTTATGAATTTAATACGCTACATTCAGAGAGCATCGCCCTATCCCGCTATTATTTATATGCGAAAGTTTGGATGGATGTATCTTACTCAATGACGCCGTACCCGTTACGTACATCGTCATTGAGTAAGATACATCCATCCAAACTTTTATCGGTCTTTAACGGTTTATCGGATTTACTTGAATAAAAATTGGTGGATAGACGGGTATTGCTTTAAATTAGCTTATAGTTACTTATTAAGATTTTATCCTGATTAAAATGTACATAGTTCCTATAGAACATATTTTAGTTCATGATATTGTAACCGCGCGGGAATTGGCTATTCTACGTTAAGTAGGTATATACCTAACGCAGGTATTGCGATTATAAAAGCATCAAACGCTACCTATAAAAGATTCTAGGTTGAGGATCCACAGACCATTACATAGGGATAATGGTCTGTTTGTGGATCACTGTTTCTTTAGCGTCTATAAAATTTAGCTTGTCTGTCACTCGACCATAGTTTAACTTTGGTGGCGATTCTGCTTTACACTGACCGTCTATACTTATTTTGGTTTAGTCCTGTCATTGTCTTACCTCAAAAAAAGAAAAGGGATGGAAGATTACCTACCGAATTTAGTCCTGACAGAGTCGGTAAAACAGCTGTATTTTAGTCGTGACTTCTTTACTTACGCATTCGTTATGAAATGCCTTAGTTGACAGGACTGATTTAAATTTGACAGGGCTAAATATCTCTTGTCTCTTTTCTTTTCTAGGAGAAAGAAAATGACAGGAGTAAACTAAAATAAATTTAGTCGCTGTAAAGCAGAATCAGCACCTTTGTATGAGTAAAATAATTATCAGAATTTGATCAGTAATTCAGAGATTCCATACTACAAACATGATCCCCCTTTATCATTTTAGTGAAGATGTAGAGAAATCAACATTTTTTGTCAGCTTTGACAGTTTTTCAGCATCCCACAAACCCAAATTCCATTATAGCGGCATTGAATTGATGTCGACAAATAAAACATCGATAGATAATATTTGCCCGCCAATTGTCTTTAGCAATTAGTAGGTACAAGAAAACCAAAGATAAGCTTGTTTTAGAAGAGCGATCACGCTTCCTAGAGTTGTAATTACATGATAGCATAGCACGTAGCGCGTCATATCAGGTTTGAAAATGACTACTTACGTGTATATATGCACCTTACATAATATGGTAACAACTGATGCAGACGCAAATACAAATAGTATCACAGTAGTCACTATCTAACAATATTGATATTGTTATTATTTGACAGACAGTCAGTTCATAGAAATTTACAATAAATAAGACAGAACATACTGTCTAACAGCCACCTCATTCTTCCATACCAAAGTGGATGCAATTTTTTCTCGAAACACCCATCACCGGAGACTGGCAGAGCCTTCAACTGTAGGTACGTGCACAAGGTACCCAGGTACATAGTTGAAATGTGTCAGAAAACAGCGCAGGCAGTCGGAGGTCGTCGCAGTGAGCGGCGCGAGACAATGCGAGGCGTTTGTTGTGAAACTCGCGCAGTTTGCACAACCGCGCAGCCCGCCCTACCGAACTAGGTACCTACTCTTACCAGTGCCACCAATATCGTTTGCTAAAAATAAACTAGCATCTACACTACATATTCATAAATATTCAAAATATCATCCTTTCTCAATCTCTGCAAGAACTGCAATTAAAATTTTCAATCTCAATTAACGTTACGATTCTTAGGCACTAATGTTAGAGAAGTAAAATAAAGTAATTCTTGTAACATATTTACGTCACATTCTTTGGTGTAGGTTCCCAATATTCAGTTTTCTCGGGCGGTGGACGTTATACTTATCTCAGAATCAAATCTAGGCCGAGCTGCTTTTTCCCTTCCGAAAACTTATTGATGCAAGCTCTAAAATGGACTTCATGCATAAGCGGCGGACACAGTCCCTGGGTTATCACGACTGCTCATAATAAGTCATCATGATATTATAGACTGTAAGTAAGAACCACGCAAAATGCTACGACATTATAATAAGGCTTTTTTTTGTTAGATTAATCTAATCAAATTCATAATAAGTCAATGTTATTGCGTAGATTATGAATTGTTGAATCATTGTGCCTCTGTTCGCAGCTGTTCAAGAACCGTTTACATTGAAGTTGTAATAGCACCTTCAACTCTTCTATAGGCGGTGCCTATTATTCTCCAATACGAAGGTCACTTTGTAGTCTTAGCATTAGCAAAAGCCAGTATTCGACAAATCAAGAATTAGGTTTATTCTGAGATTAAATACTGAGTTTTTTGTTACTTAACCTCTGAAAAAGGCTTTGCCAAAGTCACTCAAAGTTGGTCAAGTTAAAATAATAGACACGATGTTATGTTACCGTCTCAGATGTTCCTCGACTACCATATTGAATAACTTGATATCATTCGTGTAATCGTGTGTATAATTCGTGTAAATTTCGTGTTCGTTAGTACGCTGTCGCGTGCTGGGTGTGTAATCGCGCGAGCCACGGGATGTGATGGCAGAGGGTCAAGTCAATTGACGTCGAGCTGCATCCGGCGACCCGTTTCTACTGTAGTAGTAGCACGTGCTGCCATAATAATTATCAGTACACCTATTTACTACGATCTCTTTTCGTTTAGCTGGAAGTTTCATATTCTAATGGTAGATATACAAACTGTTTAGTCAAGTTGCTTAGTAAATGAAGATTTGCTCACTATGAAGTTTGGTATGGATATACTCGTTTATAAAAGCAACTGTCTTCATCTCTGACAAATTTAGTTACTTCCAGCCTTAAGAATTGATACATCCTACTAATATTATAAATGCGAAAGTTTGTATGGATGGATGTCTGGATGTATGGATGTCTGGATGGATGTTTGTTCCTCTTTCACGCAAAAACTACTGAACGGATTTTGATGAAACTTTACAGTTATGTAGCTTATACATCGGAATAACACATAGGCTATATTTTATCCCCGTATTCCCACGGGAACGGGAACTACGCGGGTGAAACCGCGGGGCACTGCTAGTTAATTAATACCAACTAAAAAGTGGTAAATACCCATATATCTCTTATTTGTATCAGTAAAGAACACAATTTTGATGAGTGGGAATGAGAATGGGACGAGGAGATTTTTATTTATGACAATTTTCAATGTATTCTAGAGCACAGACGTAATAATTACTAGGTAATGGATTTATAAACTGATTTTTTTTTTTTATTATTATAATGCATAAAGTATTGTATTAATAAACCGACAAAAACGCTCAAAACTAAAACCGCTAACCGTAGTAACAAACTCGCCTTTCACCTACGTCTTATGAGCACATAATTTACAAACTTCCTACGATTGTCACGTCTGATCTGTAATGAGGGCCACGTGAACATTCTGCGCATATCAGTGATTACACGTGATGGACAACCAGGAAGTCCAGCCTTGCAACAATTTGTCGTACAATAATTACAAGGTACAAATAAGTACACAATAACCAACTAATAACATCTGTCTCTAACTTATGCACATGTATGCAGCATAAATAGATTTTAAAGAGCAAGTGAAGTTTTCAATAACTAAATGAAGAAATCGAAACTTGGGAGGTGTTTGATCAATGACACCAAAAAGACAATACTATCGCTGTCGGGTCTCGTGCGGCTCATTCGCACGCACCATCTCCGATTACATCTTACAGACATGTAATTACACAAAAACTCACTGCGCTTTCACCTTCAATAGACTCATCGGTATTAAAGATATCGAACAATACATTTTCGCATACTAAATGTGTTGTTTTTCTATTACAGTCAGTTGTTTTATCTAACTCTGGACTCGATTATTGCGATTCTAGTTACGATGAGACGAGGTCGCGACGGTTCCAAGGTGAGGCACGCAAGCCAGAGAAGAACAACTACGCAATACGGGTTTTAGTTTAAAATTTGTGGAAAATAGGAAAGCGGATTTACTGTCGATGATTGTGGATTTTGATCACTAAACATTTGACGTACACAGTAATTTCGTTTTTCAGAGAGAAATGCCTACGCGAAAACTACTATTTTATTATACTTATTACTTACTCGATCCGATTAACGCATTTGTTTTGAATTAATAATGGCAATTAATTTAAAAACATTTCGAGCTCTATTAATAATAATTGATACGGTTGACTCTTTAAAACATTGACGACTGGAAATGTATAAATGATTGGTCACTCACCACGTGCACACTGCTGTGCAAGTTTCCACTAATCGAGGGCAGGTCTGGCTTGCGGTCGCTCTTCTTGGCTTGCCGCTTCGCCTTCCCCTCGAGGAACCTCTTCTGCAGAGCGCTCGTCTCCAGATTCTGCTGTTCGCAGGCGCCGCTGAACGACTGGTCGAATCTTGGCACGCACTCAGTCTGCCGCCTTCGATACGTCTCGATCCTTCTCCTGCGTAAAAAAAATAAAATTGAATATTTATTAAGTAGCGAGCCTCTTTGGTGTACAACTAAAAAGTTGAGTCGTATACATAATGTAAAATAGATATTGGTATAACTCTGACAGCGTTTGCCCGATCATCATGAAAGTTAGCACGTCTGAGTTTTATTGAAGGTATTTATGCTGACCAGTAATTCCCAAGGAACGGGAAAAAAGGGCTTCGCAGAGGCGACGCTAAAAGTATCAAAATTTCCATGTTTTATTTTACATTCATTTATGTAATTATTTTGGCTTTTGTGACCTTTAAAACATCGCTCGCATTACAAACTAATAATACATGTTATATTTATTGAAGTCAATAATACGCCAGATAGCACTATACTATGATTGCCGGAAGATAAGCAGGAAAATGTTACGTAATGTAAGTAATTGTTGTATAGTTATGAAACCTGACACCGAAGGAGGGTATCATTAGTACTCTTTTGTTTTATACTTAGTTTAGTCTCCCCTCAAGTAACGGAATGCAGACACAATAGAATTACTCGTATGTATTTTTTTTTTGAGCGCTCAGTGTACGTTGATGCTTGCTGGTTGGTTTAAGTTTAAGGTATTAAATTCATAATTGAGTTGTTATAATAGATAACTTTTTTTCGATTCTTTCTACATTACGTCAGTAAACTGAAATTATTAGCGAAATAAAAATGTTATTTAATTCGACATTTTATAATTTACAATGTAAATATTTTAGATAAATCTTGCGATACCAGTTTTTTATATTGACAAAGGATGTTGTTTAACTGTTTTGAAGCAAACAGCTCAAGTTGTTTGGAACAAGGTGAGGTACACAGTAGGTGTACGAACGAGAGTTTTTCAACCGATGCTCAGTCAGCCGCAACTCCCGCCGCGGTCACCTTGAGCAAATGTTAATGTGGACACTACGTCTGACACATAAAAAAATCATTACAAGCTTTTCATTTATTCGTCAACAATATCTTTCGTCGGCGATGAAATTCTCAAGGTTAGTCAAGTCATGCGAGCTCAGATAACAATTTAGCTCAAGCTGGGAAAATCACCATAAAATTATAACTAGGTATTCGAATAATTACGATTGCCCTTTTCTCATTATTTAGGGTCGACGCGTATCTCAATAAAATTATGAACTATACAAGACGAGAAACGGACTGTTTCTCTATGTAGGTACCTACTTAAATAATGTCAGAAGAATCATTGGTCAGTTAATTGTCTTGAAACTATCTAATTTATATGAGGTACTCGTTCAAACAACAATAGGCATAGCCAGGTAGCGGTAGTCTAGTTAGGTAATAGTTTCGGTGTGCAACTAAGTATCCAATATTACATAACCGGTAAGTATCAGAAGCACACATCATTCGGTATTTCGATATCAGTCACTGCCTACGTAGTATACGTAGACACACACACACACAACAAAATGAACCTTGCATATTGGGTAGTCATGTAAAACAATGGTCTTGGTTTAGAAAAAAATAGGATTTGTGACGGTGTTACGTATAAACCAAACACTTTCATATATTTTATGATTGTATCAACTAAGTAAAGACAATATTATTGATTCATAACGTAGTGTTGAACTCAGTGACTATGTGTAATTTATTTAACTACATCCTACTTTGCTGACGTGTAAGCTAATACTTAGAAGATCTGTATTGCATGCCCAGCGCCGTTGCCCGCGCGGATCCTGTATTTTCCGTTCCAGTGGGACTCGTGGGAGCTACAAAAACTACCTACATTTCAAATTTCAGGTTCAGGCTGTGAGCTGATAGGTCAGTCGGTAAGTTATGACATTTCTCTTTATATACATAAATATCCCATAAATAAACGAAATACTTACTTCTCAATTATTTGAATAAAAATATTGCATATAAAAACAAAACAAAAAATGTAGCTACACTCAATAGCCAATGTTTTAAGCTCTCGATGGACATACTAATATTCCACAATTTTAATGACTATTAAAAAACATAAAAAATATGCCCTCATTGCTACTGAAAATTTGTGGCATTGTCCCGTGTATCCAGACAATTAATAGCTTCATCTCTTTTCCTTTCACAGTACTTCAGATAGGCACTGATTCCAATTGGGTGAGCTCATTTCATTGTGAAAATATTGTGACGCGGCAACAATACGGTAGTAGTTTAAACCTTTGGTGAGGGAGGGGGTATTTGTGACAGTCTAGAATTTGTATCACAAACTCGACCATATTTGGTAAGGGACGTTCCAATGCTTCGTTTTTTTTTTGTTTTTTTTTACTGTATAGTATAAATTGTGTTAAGGTTTTTCGTAGAGAAATCTCAGAAAAGAGCGGTGAACTGTTACGGGTTGATAGCCGCAAATGTTTCATCGTGACTACGTAATACTTGTTTGGTTGGTATTTTTTTGTCTTACTACTAAATGACACCATGACGTCATTAATGAGATAGATACTTAGGAAAAGTCAACGACTAATTGCACACATACGTCAGCAACCTCTGCACTCTGCAACACGTCCAACGTAACAGAAACTAGAATCCCGTAAATCCAGAATATTCCCAAAATGTTGTTTTGAATAGACGATGTCATCTTTTAAAAGTAGAGACTAGACTTGAAAGCCGCGCCTTATCCAGTGCACTTTCCCTTAGAGAAGTGCATTATGCAGTGCAGTACCCGCTGTCTGCCGTGACGCCCGCCGCCATCCGGGGAAAATAATTACGTACAGAGCTACCCAGTGCTCTACCTTACTTTCCCCGATGACAGGAAAAGTGCTCAAATCTTTAACTAACCGATGTTTAATTAATGGTTAGCCCACGACTACTCAGTTTCATGGCGCCGAAGGTGGTATTTAGGCCATTGTGAGTTCGATCGACTGCTCTAATTAGTTAGTGTGCAAAATGCTGATCCTTTTTTAATTCATTCCCAGAATCTACGAGTATGTTGTCATCAACCTTTTGCCCTTTTCCCTTTATTTGGCGTAAGCGCAGTATGCTGTCTATATAATCTATACATAATATAAGAAAACTCTAACTTGACCGTGTCTTAATTGGGAATTTTTAATGCCAATCCTCGGGAATCTTATTGTTGGTGACTAAACCAGCCTTGAGCGCAAGGTTATCACCAGGGTTCTGAAAACTCTGCTGCCTCTTAGGATACCCACAAGTAGAGTTTGCTTGGTATTGGGAATAGGCTATCATAGAACTTCATTCATCCAATATGTCTCGTGAAATGTGGGTATATCCAGTAATGGAATATCTACCTCTGCCTACCCCCTCGGAGATAAAAGGCGTGAGATTTTTTTTTTAACTTATATTATAATTTTTTTAACTTCGTTCAGACTATTTCGGAAACAGCATACGGCCGATTATAGAAAATAGTTTATCTAAGTGTGAGTAAAGAATTACAAGGAAATCGATATAACGGCATAGCGTCACAGATAAAGTGGCGTCGATTAGAGCTTATCAGTTCTAAAAAACGAATCAAGGGTGTAAGTTACCTTAGTACAGAACAGTCGGTTATAGGCCTACGCTGTTATTGATTTAGTCGAACTGCGTAAAGCTATCTGATTTCATTAGGTACCACGGTACCACGTAAGGACTTTCATAAGAACCTTTGAAAACAACCTTTGAACACTCCAATCCAAAATACTTTTTAAAATCTAAGTACGTACTGGGTACGGATTAATTTCTGGAGCATGTTATTGTTATTGTAAAGTGCACTTGATCGAAAAGTGGCGGAGGGCGCAGGTGCATGGCGAGGCAGAGGCACGGTGCGCGCGATGCAGTCAACTCGTAGGTGTTTTTGTTTAGTTCATTGACCAGAGCCGCCGCTGTCGCGCTACGCAAACAACTCCTTCGATAAGTCCCGATTGTGTGTCACACTATGTCACTGACTCGCCGAACCGGGATCACTAACTCGATATCGTCACATGTTTGCTATTAATTCAGTCGAGTTCCAATAAATAAACAAGCAAGCATTCAGTCTTGTTGCCAACTCACTGATTCAGATGATAGGTATGCCATTCATAAAGTCTTCTAGAGACACTTAGGTAGGCAGATGTAAAGAATTTAGAATCCTAATGTAGTTTTATTTATTAGTATATCGTTGTCACAAAATAAACTGATGTGATGACGTCAAGCCATGAATTTTAAAAGAAAACTTTAATCAATTTGAAGTGTGTTTTCAGATACATATCTAGGCAGTTTACATGATAGCCTTATATTCTCTCATAAAACAAATATTACAGTAATCTTTGAACCTTTTTATAAGGTTTATGAAAGTACCATAGATCGATCTTATCTCCATTCCACATTTTACTACTTTCTCCGCAACATGTTCGAACGATATACTTAGGTATGCTTAGCTCTCACTGAGAAACCATTTCAACAGAATGTCTCCAACCGTGCACATAATAATACGGTTGTAAAACAAGTTCTCGTTCAAACGTAAAGGTACCTAACCGATATGAAAAAAAAACTGTCCAATTGCGAGTTGGGGTTCCGACAAAGTGTTCCATACTACCAGTAGTACTTAGTCTTACGTAGGTATGTATCTAAGTAGGTAGGTATATATGACAAATTAATTCATATTTTATAAGCATATTGGTAAAGTAACGTGAGTGAGTAGGGTTAGTTCTTAGGGCTCCGTAGCCAAATGGCAAAAAACGAAACCCTTATGGATTCGTCATGTCTGTCTGTTCGTCCGGCTGTATGTCACAGACACTTTTTTCCGAAACTAAAAGAACTATATTGTTGAAACTTAGTAAGTAGATGTATTCTGTGAACCGCATTAAGATTTTCACACAAACATAGAAAAAAAAACAATAAATTTCGGGGGTTCCCCATACTTGGAACTGAATCTAATTTTTTTTTATAAATCCCGTGGTACCTGTGGGGTACATCTATGGATAGGTCTTCAAAAATGATATTGATGTTTCTAATACATTTTTTTTATAAACTGAATAGTTTGCACGAGAGACACTTCCAAAGTGGTAAAATGTGTGTTCCCCTCCCCCCCTAACTGTTGTACTGTAAAATATATATGATGTACATAACCATGCAAACTTCCACCGAAAATTGGTTTGAACGAGATCTAGTAAGTAGTTTTTTTTAATACATCATAAATCGTAAACCGCAATTTACCTTTCATTTGGTTTTTATAGATAACCGTACGGAACCCTTAGTGCGCGAGTCCGACTCGCACTTGGCCGGTTTTTTTTACGTGGAAAACAAGACACAGCAAATTATATGCCTTATTAAATCCTGCGTGAACTTGCGTATTTTTCAATATGCACCTTAGTTCCCATGATAAATTATATAAGTATATATTTTTTCGAATTTTCTGTGCGATACTTTTAGAGATCAGCTGGGTGGACAGCAAATTAAGAAATACAAAATGTTAAAAATTGGGATATAGCTATGCATTTCTGTAGGTCTAAAGCGCGTCACACACGGTGAAGATGCTATAATATTTTATCTTAAGATGCCCTAATATAAAATATTATAGTATCTTAGGTTATCACACACGGCTAAGATACGATAATATTAAAAAACCTGTTCATTTCCTTACGAGTCTGCGTTGGTGCCACACGTATTTCTTGTTAGAGTTCTATATACAGGGTGATTGACTATGAGTGATACTGCCTTACTTCTTGATTTGTTAGACAGCTCCTCAGACGATGATTCTGATATAGAATGTGAAATGCAGATTGCAGTAGCACATTCCAAAAGGAGAAAAATTTGGATAGAGCCTCACATAAAAAAGAGAAAAACCTGTGGCGAATTTAACCTATATGAAGATCTGTCAGTCTACAGCGTAGTAAACTAGCTTAGGTAGACAGAGAAGGCAACAGCTTTCGTGCGAAGTTACCCCCTCTCCTCTCCCTTCCCGGAGCACCCCGCGCTGCGTCCGCACATAGCCCGACACAAAAACACCATGTATTCATATTAAGATGTGTATATTTCGTAACTTAAAATAACATATTAAGATACGAAATATATATTTCCATATTTGCGTATTCGCTCGGTATCTTAAGATACTGAAGATAAAATATAAATTAACTTCGTCGTGTGTGATGGTTTATAGGATTTCTATGGTGAGCGATATTCTAAAATATGCTCTAAGATAATATATATTTTATATTATCTTCACCGTGTGTGACGCGCTTAACAGTCTTTGAATAAAATGTCCTTTTTTTTCCTATAGCATTTTTTTTATTATTTTGGTACGGAACACTAATATGGGCTCTGAGATAATAAATAAACACGTTAAAATAAGTTTAGGACTTTTTGATGATATATTGGTATATATATTGGTGTGTTATGCAAGTGCATTTTTAGGGTTCCGTACCCAAAAGGTAAAAACGGGATCCTATTACTAAGACTTCGCTGTCCGTTCCGTCTGTCTGTCACCAGGCTGTGTTTCAAGAACCGCGATAGCTAGACTGTTGAAATTTTCACATATTATGTATTTCTGTTGCCGCAAATACTAAAAAGAAAATAAAATAAATATTTATTTAAGGGGGGCTCCCATACAACAAACGTGTTTTTTGCCGTTTTTATAGATTTTAGTTTTTATAGGTTTGTTCCTTTTTCGGTCGGTTCCGTTCCCGGGAAATTCAGGTCGAGAAATTTTTTTTATGCATTATTTTTTTTATAGCATTGAGCATGCTTCAGATGCGCAATGTTTAAAATGTCCTAAAACCATAGCCTGTAAACACACGCACAGACGCATCGACCAGTTTGTCCAGTTGCGAGGTACCGGTACCAAAAAATTTAGAACTTGTGATTCTGAAAGCATGCACGTGCAGCAAACGCTGAAATTTGATGTTCAACCTAGAAAATGTGTGATCATTGGTGAGATTAGCGCTCCGGAATCGTGGTCCCTCTGCTATGTTAAGAGAAATTATTTTTGTTTTTAGTTAGAATGTTTGAGTTGATTGTTAATTGATATTCAGTTTTGTGATCTTTAATTATTCTAATAAACACATTTTCCATCAACCATTCACTTTTTTATTAAAACAAAAAATATACAACGAAATTCTTCATACACCCCAATTAGTATATTAATATAAAAAAAATATGATGCATTCGTACTTTAGTTATGTCTAAAAAAATTCTTAAATAAAGAGCAATAATAGTATGGTTTCCATAGGTAGCTCTAAATACAGTCATGCTAATTCATTTTTCGGAAAAATTTAACGCATTAAAAATACTTGAAATTAAATAGTCGATACTGAACAAACTAATTTCAGGAATTGCGCTTATTCTGTTACATATTGTATATGTAAATTTAAATTTCTCGATATCCCGAGAAGACCCGAGAAATCGGGCTCGAGAGTTCTTGAGACCCGAGAACTGAAAAAACCTAACCGAAGTTAGGTATTTTTACTGAAATACTTATTTATTTGATATCTTTGTTGGGAAAAATGCTCAGTCAAAACTTTCTTCGCCAGCAATATTCATGTGTGTTAAGAAAGCTATATGCGAAATATCCAAAAAAATCTCCTGGTAGAAACAACAAAAATCAGACGTATATGTACCTTGCACGGGAAAATTGCTCAGTCCATTTTTTTAACTGGAATGTCATTTAATAGTCGCTGTGAACTTACAATAGGAAAATCTAAAATAAAAACCGTCTCGCTACATTATTTTCAGAAAATATCAAATTTTCAAATAAAAAAAATTTTTTTTTTATTATAAAAACCTAACTTCTGTTAGGTTTTTTTTTTGGATTTTTTTATGCAAGTATTGTTTCATACTATACTACAATCCTGCAAAGTTTCATCGACTGAGGAATTAATGTTGGGGTCCACTACCTTTATTGCCTAGACTCGCACCCGCCGAGATATGCGCTCCGTCCGACCGATCACGGTGCATGCGTTTGCGTTTCCACTGCATCTGATCTTACACTACAAGTTGCACATAGTACAAAAAGTAGCTTTTGAATTTGATCATCGGATTTAACGTTTTATTTTTTACTCGACTGCATCAGAATTATTTCCAAAACTATTTTTGAGTGTACGTATGAATGAAAGTATGGTAGTCTTTTACTTTGGTGCAGGCCTGTGCCTAAACATTTCGTAGGATTTTGAAATGCGAGACATCCTTACATTTATCTTCATCACCGATGAAGATTCTAACGTTTTTTATATTATTTCATTGTTGTCCTCAGTTAAACGAAATATTAGTAGACATGCGAGACTTTTTAACTATAGTTTTCCATAGTTTGCATTAGTTTTTGTTATTAATGCAACACATTCGATTCATTTCAAATACTTACTTAATAATTACAAATTACATGTGACTACTTCTACTGACACTTTCTATGTATTCCCATTTTACCAATTTGTAAAGTTTCGGGTGGAAGGCGTGAAGCCCCACAAAATTTGAGTGAAAATGAAACTTACTGAAAAGTAAAAGGTCGGAATATTATATCGTACACCTCGAGGAGCTTAAACCATGAACAATTTAGTAGAGTAAATACTTCATTGTGAAGATAAGTAACATAACACAAAGAATACACACATACAGCAGCCTTATACTATTATTTGCTGCTTCGTAAACTAGGATATCTTGTGTCTTAGGCACAAGATATCCTAGTTTACGAAACAGGGTTCACCTGAATTGACTTTCAAATATTATTGTTATCTACACTCCGTTTAATTGTTATTTATAAGGTTTTGGTTTGGTTTAAATAAATTATTATTATTATTATTGCGGCTTTTTTCTTTGATATAGGTATACTCTATACTCGTACCTAGGTATTCAGTGTAGAAGGTTGTCTCGACTATCGGGGTGTATCCCTACAAATGATCCCATTAACACGAGGGATCGTCCCTCGACTCACGCCGCCAATATTGATCGCTAAATACTTATCCGAGACAAACATTTGTTACTATGTATGGTTTTACATTATTTCTCTTTAGTACGCTATAGAAATAATTATGCACTGAGCTCGACACAAAACCCTTCTTTTTTAAACTTAAATGCACTGTACGAGTATATTACATCACTACCAAAGATGTTTACGCAGCGAACTGGTTGCGCAATACTCAACCTAAAAATGCGTGTATAATGTATCAAGTCAAGTTAGAACTATGCAATGCAAATAGAACAGCTCGGCACTTATGCACCGGCAAACCGTTCGGTACCGTTAGCCCTAGCGCCAACACACGAACGAACTCTACATTATTTCACGGGCGCATACCGCGATGCACTAGCCTCAATAATGTCTACATATAAACACCAGAGCAATGTGTAAATAATCTTCGTGAACTTTTATATTTGTATGAGAAGTGTTTTCGATTCTTTAACTGTCTGCCTATTTGAGTTTTCACCAAACTACTCAACTGAAGGGATTATCACAATTTTGACAATGTAATTGTCTGATTGCTTAGGTTCATTTCCCTCATAAAGCATCAATCATTTATAACGCTGTCTACTGGAGCAGAATTACGAGAAACGAGTAGGCTAGAAAAAATAATTCGTATAAACGAAGTCGTGGACTTTTGTTACATCCTTATTATTCCGTACTAAATTTGGAAACAGCTTCGTTGAGCCATAGGGCTCAGCTCAGTGTTTTTCGGCCTGCCTTTAAGCCATTTTTTTTAGAAATGTTAAATTTCATTATGCGCAGTAATAATCGAGAGAATGATATCGGAATCTTGGTCGCTGAACTACGAGATTAAGTAAGTAAGTAGTAAGGTGTTTTTAGGTATATCCTTATCTCGGAAGTGGAGTGCGGATGTTTTTGAAATGATTCATTACTGATTACTCACTAGTTAATTTTCCTATAAGGTTCTTATAACGAGAAGGGTTAAGAAACGGAAAAATTAATTTCAAACTTTAAGACTAGTCGAGAATAAACATTTCATAATCAAATTACAAATATATAAAATAATAATAAATAAATATACGCTGACGCTTATCCCCGAGGATGTCGGCGTAGGTATTCTATTCCCACTTTTCACCCGTGGATTTTGCGTGACAGGTGGTGGTGGTGAGGCTATCCAGATTGGGGTGCTGTTTGTAACACATAACCCAAATATTATAATAATACATCTATTAAATATTATAATACATCCCTCACCAATATCAAATGTTTCACAAATACCATTCGATACATAAATCCATACATACATCCTTTAGGCATTAGGTTCACCATGTGTACATTTTCTTGGTACATAAAGTTATATAAAATGAATATGTTCTTGCCTTTTCCTTTGGACCGCCACTTGCTACGAACCTGGCACATCTCTCGTGCTTCATCCAAATCCATCACAATCGACTCATACTGTATGTTTCACAAATATATAGACAGAGTAACTGAATATAGTTTTTGGATCGAAAATACTTTCACCAGTGGAAAGCTACATTATCACTGAGCAACATTGGCTATATTATTCAGGTTTTCCCACTGGAACGAGGACTACGCGGAAGAAACAGCTAGTTTTTATATTTGTAACCTTTCTTCTAAGTTTTTAGTTAAAATCTTTTACATAAAAACTTTTAGATAGGCCTACGACGACTTGTCTTGGCTTCGGAAGCTGCATAGCAACTTCCACTATCTATTCAAAACTTCCTCTATTTCTTCATATATTTTAGACTCCAGCTATATATTTATAGTCTTTTTACAATTATAGAAATTCATGGAGAAAATATTGAATTATTGAATTCTTCATTTAGCAAGTTATTAAGTTGTGCTGACCTTCTAGTGAAGTCTTTTAGCAAAAATAGTTGTTATTCTAGGAACATTGGCTACTATATCTTGCCTTCTGCTGCTACCCTTGTCTCATGTAGTAAGTTTTTGTGCATCTTAAGCACAGTATTGGCTATGTACAGTTTTCTAACAGAGAATATACTAGTCAGTTGATATAGCTCATTTTTGTAGGATATATTATTATCCGCTCTTTGAAACACATCACCCTGATCGGGCCACGTTGCGCCCTTTCAACATATTAATAAAATTATACTAATATACATTAGTATATTGTAGTCAATATTATACCTTCTGAAATATTTGAAATAGTATTGCGCAATCTACTATTTTCTAGACTTCGTAAATGGCATTTAACATGACTATATTTAACAATTAATCTCGTGTATAACTTCAGACCAAAGACGTTTAAAGAAAAAGTTAAGAGAATGATTTTCTTCCAACCTCTTTGCTTCAGACCTTATACGTCATATTTTTTTTATACGGAATCCAACATCAATGTGGGACGAACGAAACAAGATTTTTTTTAAATGTGGGACGAAAGATTGGGACGAATATGGAATAAACCAAAAAATCATCAGTATATACAACCTTTGAGTAAGTATACAACGCATAACAGAATAAGCGCAATTCCTCCTATTACACCCCAATTAGTCTATTATTATAAAAAAATATACGCTTTTGTACTTGAGCTGTGTCTAACCAATTTTTTTAATTGTATTAATTGTGGGAACACTAAATTCAGCTATGCTAATTCATTTTTCGGAAAAATTTTACACATACCTACTAAAAATAGCCGAAATCGATTAAGTAGTCGAAACTGAACAAACTAATTTCAGGAATTGCACAATGGCAAATATACATTATAATATCTAGCTAGAATGACGCATCATATAGCTATCGGATTTTTAGGAAATCGTCTGACGGTGTGACGGTTTTCGGGATTTACGTACTTACCTACTATTAAAGCAAAAAGTTAACGGGATTCTACCTTTGACGTCATTTCCTCACGTGCACAAAATGTGTTTTATTTATATAAGATTAATGTGAATTTTTTTGCACCTTTGTCATAGAACTATTTTATTATTCTGTGCCTTCGTCAAGGCTTGTTTCTTAAAAATATACGCTCATGCCTTAACCCCAAGGGAGTCAGCAGAGTTACTGTATGCCTAGGAATGCACTTTTTTCATAGTGTATTTCTAGGAACCCTAAATTGAAAAGGTAGTGAGTAGTTTTAAAGAAATTGTACATACCCTCACCAGAAATAAGAGGCGGCCTGATTCTGACAGATTAAACATTTTTATGAGGGTGTGCCTTTAAACCAATTAACGATCTAGCAATACATACTAGGTTGTACTTTTATAAGAAATTATTTATTTATTTATTTATTTTTCGGAAAACTTACAGCTAAAATAACATTATGAGCAATAATCATAAGCAACAGAGAGCCAATTAAAAGTTTTCACAATTATTAATTATTTCTGTAGTAGATAATTTATTACTATAGTTGTATCTGCAATCAGTAATCTACTATAAGCTGGTTTGTTGGAAGATGTGGATTTATTTAATTTGATGTAAATAAAATTTGAACAAGTAAATTTTACGAAAGGTACCATAACAAAGAGTTCCGCTTGTAACTAATATTTTGCTTGCTGTAGTCAGTCTATCAGAGCTCATATTATACCATGTAACAATTCTTAACCTACTGTGTGTTGAGTTTTGCTTTAGTGAAAATTTTACGCAAGTTTCAAAGAAATAGCATTGTATATATATAAACATCAATTAGCATGTTTTTTATAGTTGACAGAACCAATATAGAGACCTAATTTGTTTGAACAAGTAGTATAAAATGTATGTTGTACATAATCATGATAACAAAATCAACAGTATTTAATTTGTTCTAAATAATTTCTTCAAGTTAAGTTTACAAAAAACAGGACTGCGGATAAATGATAGAAGTGTGGTTTGAAAGGAGATGTGTTGACAAGGATAGAAAAGGGTATGTTAAGCTGGTTCGGTCATTTAGAACATATGGATGAAAGAAGAGTAACGAAAGAGATTTATGGTGCGAATGTTGATGGATGCAAGGAAAGAGGACGCCCCAAAAGGACGTTCACGGATCAAATTAGTGACGTCCTTCAAAAATCTGGGGTCCGGAGTGCGAAGAATAAAAGAGCGTGCATGAAAAGGCTTATGGAAGTGAAGGAAGCGAGGGAAGCGTGCGGAGATCGGGCAAAGTAGCGATCCATCGTCTCTGTTTACCCTTGTGGGAAGAAGGCGTGAGCTGTATGTATGAATGTATGTAAAACAGTTCAATAATACCTAATTAATTAATTAATTGAACAGAAATTGTGAAGATATTCAGTGAACAATACCATCATAAAAATGAAGACTCTCCTATAAAATTTGACTAATGCGATGGATATTCTTTTGAATAATGCTAAGAGAGTAATTAATAGTATGACAAACAATACAAACTGTAAAGAAATTGCAAAATTAGTAATGGACATGAAAACAAAAAGCTTGTGTAGACCAATCTCATTACTGCCCACTTTATCAAACATTTTTGAAACCTTAAAAAGACTGATAAGACATTTGAATAATAATTCAGTATTGCATGCAAAGCTATTTGGTTACCAAGTGGGTAAAGGGACTGCTGATGTGATTGACAATCTCATGAACAATGTTTTACTTGGTCTCAATGAAAAGAAAAAAGTTGCTGGTTTATTCCTAGACTTAAGTTCTGGGTTTGATAAGGTTAAACATGATATCCTCTTAAAAAAACTTGAATATTATGGAGTGAGAAATGAATGTCTTAACCTATTTGATTCCTATTAGAACAGTATGTTGCGATTAGGGATGTTGATGACACTGGTATGGTTAAAAAACAAACATCTAAACATCTAAGAATAACTAAAGGAGTGCCTCAGGGTTCAGTGTTGGGACCTATATTTTTATTAACGATTTAATAAATTATATGTGTACTAACTAATAACATCTCTGATTTAAGCTTGACTATTTTTGCTGACGACTCTAGTGCTATAATTTCTAACAATTATATTTATGACTTTTGAAAAATAGTTTAAGGACAAAATTTGGAGATAAATATGTACTAATAAACCGGTCCGGCGATGGGCTCACCATCTATCACGTTTAGGGGTCCAATATATCTCGTGAAATGTGGGTATATCCAGTAATGGAATACCTCTGCCTACCCCCTCGGGGATGAAAAAGGCGTGAGATTATATTTTATTTATTTTTATACTAATAAAATGGGTCTTTTGCTCTTTAAGACCACATCTGATAACAAGACGATTAGGCTACCCATTTAAAGCGTGTAAAAATATATCTAGGTAGTATGTATCACGTTAACTTTATTAAATTCTTTACTAAATTTTAAATTTGAAATTAAAGCCATTGCCAACTCTATATGTTTGTCCTGTTATGCCTTAGTTAGCCTAAGAGATGTGCTTACTCTGCAACAGTTGAAAATGGTTGACTGTGCCCTGATTGAGTCAAAATTTCGATATAGCATTTCACTTTGGGGCAACAGCTATGAGTACAACATGAAGCAGGCTTTCTGTTCTCCAAAAACGTGTGCATCTGGATTGAGGGCCCACTTTTTAAATTATTGCGAAACGAAATGATACTTACAGGGCATTTACTTAAAATTTTGTAAAACCTAAAGCAAAGATTCTTAAATTTCTTAAACGTGAGTTATGGTCAAATAGCTTGGGCCCTCAATCCTGACGCCTGCATAAAACGGCATAGTCGAATCTCAGAAAGTACTATCCCTGGGATAATAATTTTTATTCGAGTATTTAGTTAGGAATTTGTTAAATACATTAAGAAATTGTCAAGTCTTAAGAATGCGACAATACAGATTTATGGCGGTTTAGCTTGGGCCCTCAATTCATCAATTTTGATATTGTAGAATCAGCAAAAAATATGAGTTTTTCTAAGGAAAGATATTAATACAACTTTAATATATTTGAGTTCCATATCTCGGAAAATTTGTTAAAAAGAAATAACGACACAAAAGTTAATTGTTAAAAAGTTATTGAAATTCGTATTTTTTCAAAACGTCTGAACTGAGGGCCCAAGGTTTTTGTCAGTATTGACTAGACTAAGCTTTCTACACTACCGCACTTTAGGCTAAGTATTTTAACAAATTCTTAACTAAAAGGCTACAAAGCGTCCATTCTTCTAAATGCCGTACTTTAGGAGAAAATTGATTTTCGATGTTTTATATGAGAAAATTCAGTAGGGTGTATATGATTTTGTTACTTTTTTGAGACAAATCAGCATGTACCCTCTTAGAAGATATTTCATAAGTTGTTGTCGGAAGCGATTACGTTTTGTGTGATCCAAAATTAATAAAAGGTGTTATTTAAATGGTTATCATAGTATTCGTATTTTTGACGCCTGACGTACGCGCGTCCCCGTCATGTTTTTTGTTTAATTTTCATTTTGCTGTGTATTTCGGGTTTTGACTCATATTAGTGATAGTATATTATACCTATGTGGCAAGCACAGATCATTAATCTAGCTCTGTGGTAGCAAGGGTCCGTGACAGTGTGCAGTGAATGGGAAATTCGATAAAATGCCAGGGATAAACATTTTTGGATTGCCTCAAGAAGTCTTAATGAAGTCATCAGTAAAAGTGCTATTATTTTACTGTTGAAAAAAGTTTGTTAAAAAAAAAGACCCACAATCGCTCCATACTTGTATGGTTTTTTTTTATTGTTTAGCGGCCTTTGGATTCTAGTCCTAATAGCCTTATTACTTTCCTATTATTATTAATCTTAGTAAAATGGCTCTGCTTTGAATTTTTTGATTTTTAGTATTGAAAAGGCTCCAATACTACCGGTTTTACCGATTTAAAAAAAATGTTTTGCCAGTGGAAAGCGTACTTTTCTGGGAGTAACATGTGCTATAATTTTCCCACGGGAACAGGCCTAAACCACGTTACCGATTTAAAAAGTTCTTTTAAAAACCCGCCAAGTGCGAGTCGGACTCGCGCACCGAGGGTTCCGTACAACCTTGCAAATTTATGGTTTTCGTAATTTTTCCTTTATCTATGCTATAAGACGTTGCTTCGTACCAAATTTCAAGATTCTGAGTTCACGGGAAGCACCCTGTAGGTTTTGATTCCCTTGCAAGTGTCGAAAATTTGCGGCATAAACGGCTGTATCTTTTGATTGCGTTGGCTTAGAAGTTTGATTTTTTCACAGCTTCAAGGGACAGTAGACCTGAGTAATTGATATAAATTTCAGCTTCATACCTCCACGCGTTCCTGAGAAAAAGGGTCTTGACAGACGGACGGACGGACGGACAGACGGACATCAAAGTGATCCTATAAGGGTTCCGTTTTTTCCTTTTGAGGTACGGAACCCTAAAAACGGAAAGATACATTACCAGGGAGTAACAAAGGCTATATTTTATTCCCGTATTTTCACGGGAACGGGAACTACGCGGATAAAACCGCAAGGCAATGCTAGTTGTTAATATACAGGGTTATAATTTTAATACGTCCAATAGGTACATAATTTCATTGATTATTGGCACTTTCTTATTTTATTTTTCCACGCATACGTAGGTGAAGGCACAGCACAGCTAATCGTATATAATTATATCGAGCTTTATATATTATATACAATATGTAACAGAATAAGTGCAATTCCTGAAATTAGTTTGTTCAGTATCGACTACATATTCGATTTCATCTAAGTATTTTTAATATGTGTTAAATTTTTCCGAAAAATGAATTAGCATAGCTGAATTTATTGCTATCTATTGAAATCGTACTATTATAGAACGATATTTAAGAAAATTGGACACAACTAAAGTTCGATTGCATCTTTTTTTATATTAATTTACTAACCGGGGTGTATGAGGAATTGCGCTTTTTCTGTTACGCGTTGTATAATTATATATATTGTATCTGCGCTTTACAAAATACTACTTACATGATCACAACGAATACTTGTTTATACTTACGATAAACATTATGGTCACCCTACTGAATTTTCTCATATAAAACATCGAAAATCAATTTTCTCCTAAAGTACGGCATTTAGAAGAATGGACGCTTTGTAGCCTTTTAGTTAAGAATTTGTTAAAATACTTAGCCCAAAGTGCGGTAGTGTAGAAAGCTTAGTCTAGTCAATACTGACAAAAACCTTGGGCCCTCAGTTCAGACGTTTTGAAAAAATACGAATTTCAATAACTTTTTAACAATTAACTTTTGTGTCGTTATTTCTTTTTAACAAATTTTCCGAGATATGGAACTCAAATATATTAAAGTCGTATTAATATCTTTCCTTAGAAAAACTCATATTTTTTGCTGATTCTACAATATCAAAATTGATGAATTGAGGGCCCAAGCTAAACCGCCATAAATCTGTATTGTCGCATTCTTAAGACTTGACAATTTCTTAATGTATTTAACAAATTCCTAACTAAATACTCGAATAAAAATTATTATCCCAGGGATAGTACTTTCTGAGATTCGACTATGCCGTTTTATGCAGGCGTCAGGATTGAGGGCCCAAGCTATTTGACCATAACTCTTTTGATTCACGTTTAAGAAATTTAAGAATCTTTGCTTTAGGTTTTACAAAATTTTAAGTAAATGCCCTGTAAGTATCATTTCGTTTCGCAATAATTTAAAAAGTGGGCCCTCAATCCTGACGCCTGCATAAAACGGCATAGTCGAATCTCAGAAAGTACTATCCCTGGGATAATAATTTTTATTCGAGTATTTAGTTAGGAATTTGTTAAATACATTAAGAAATTGTCAAGTCTTAAGAATGCGACAATACAGATTTATGGCGGTTTAGCTTGGGCCCTCAATTCAGCAATTTTGATATTGTAGAATCAGCAAAAAATATGAGTTTTTCTAAGGAAAGATATTAATACGACTATAATATATTTGAGTTCCATATCTCGGAAAATTTGTTAAAAAGAAATAACGACACAAAAGTTAATTGTTAAAAAGTTATTGAAATTCGTATTTTTTCAAAACGTCTGAACTGAGGGCCCAAGGTTTTTGTCAGTATTGACTAGGCTAAGCCTTCTACACTACCGCACTTTAGGCTAAGTATTTTAACAAATTTTTAACTAAAAGGCTATAAAGCGTCCATTCTTCTAAATGCCGTACTTTAGGAGAAAATTGATTTTCGATGTTTTATATGAGAAAATTCAGTAGGATGTATATGATTTTGTTACTTTTTTGAGACAAATCAGCATGTATCCTCATATAAGATATTTCATAAGCGAATAGTTGTTGTCGGAAGCGATTACGTTTTGTGTGATCCAATAATTATTATAGGGTGTTATTTAAATGGTTATCATAGTATTCGTATTGTTGACGCCTGACGTACGCGCGTTCCCGTCTTGTTTTTTGTTTAATTTTCATTTTGCTGTGTATTTCGGGTTTTGACTCATATTAGTGATAGTATAATATAATTATATACATACAATTTCATATGTTTTAGCAGATTATAATGTAAAATAATAAAGATTTTGGCAGGGTTTCATATTATTTTTATTTTCTTGTTAAAAACAAATTAAGGTTAAAGTATGTAAAAATGTTATCTATACATAAAACAAAACTCTAACGGGGCCGTGGCTGTATATGAAATGTTTTTGAAAATTTTAACGAGTCTATTTTATCTAGTCTATATAATTATCGATATAGATACCAAAACAACATCTTTTTAAATTTGTGTCTGTCTGTCTGTCCGTCTGTCTATATATGTCTGTCTGTCTGTCTGGTTGTGCACGAATCACGCAAAAACTGCTAGACGGATTTTGATGAAATTTGGTATGGATATAACTGAGTACCCGGGTCAACATCTAGGGTACTCTTTATTCCAGAAAAATATCTCATTCCCACGGGAAAATATAAAAACAGGTGAAAAAAGAAATCGATAACACCTAGAAACTTGAAATATAGGTGTCTTGTATATCTTAGCCAACCGCTATGAAGAGATTTTTGGAAATTTCCACGGGAACGGGAATAAACCGGATCCGCGCAGGAAACGCCGATGGGCACCCGCAATTTCTAATATGTTATGTAGGCGTCTTATATTATGTCGTAGGCAACCGCTATGAAGGGATTTTTTGATATTCCCACGGGAACTGGAATATATTGGATTGAGGAATTTTTTGATTTTTTGTATTGAAAAGGCTCCAATACTACCGGTTTTACCGATTTAAAAAAAATGTTTTGCCAGTGGAAAGCGTACTTTTCTGGGAGTAACATGTGCTATAATTTTCCCACGGGAACAGGCCTAAACCACGTTACCGATTTAAAAAGTTCTTTTACCAATGGAAAGATACATTACCAGGGAGTAACAAAGGCTATATTTTATTCCCGTATTTTCACGGGAACGGGAACTACGCGGATGAAACCGCAAGGCACTGCTAGTTGTTAATATACAGGGTTATAATTTTAATACGTCCAATACATAATTTCATTGATTATTGGCACTTTCTTATTTTATTTTTCCACGCATACGTAGGTGAGGGCACAGCACAGCTAGGCGTATATAATTATATCGAGCTTTATATATTATATACAATATGTAACAGAATAAGCGCAATTCCTGAAATTAGTTTGTTCAGTATCGACTACTTATTCGATTTCATCTATTTTTAATGTGTTAAATTTTTCCGAAAAATTAATTAGCATAGCTGAATTCAGTGCTATCTATGGAAATCGTGCTATTATTGATCGATATTTAAGAAAATTGGTTAGACACAACTAAAGTTCGATTGCATCTTTTTTTTAGTATATTAATTTACTAACCGGGGTGTATGAGGAATTGCGCTTTTTCTGTTACGCGTTGTATAATTATATATATTGTATCTGCGCTTTACAAAATACTACTTACATGATCACGACGAATACTTGTTTATACTTACGATAAACATTATGGTCACCCTACTGAATTTTCTCATATAAAACATCGAAAATCAATTTTCTCCTAAAGTACGGCATTTAGAAGAATGGACGCTTTGTAGCCTTTTAGTTAAAAATTTGTTAAAATACTTAGCCTAAAGTGCGGTAGTGTAGAAGGCTTAGCCTAGTCAATACTGACAAAAACCTTGGGCCCTCAGTTCAGACGTTTTGAAAAAATACGAATTTCAATAACTTTTTAACAATTAACTTTTGTGTCGTTATTTCTTTTTAACAAATTTTCCGAGATATGGAACTCAAATATATTATAGTCGTATATAGATCTTTCCTTAGAAAAACTCATATTTTTTGCTGATTCTACAATATCAAATTGCTGAATTGAGGGCCCAAGCTAAACCGCCATAATTCTGTATTGTCGCATTCTTAAGACTTGACAATTTCTTAATGTATTTAACAAATTCCTAACTAAATACTCGAATAATAATTATTATCCCAGGGATAGTACTTTCTGAGATTCGACTATGCCGTTTTATGCAGGCGTCAGGATTGAGGGCCCAAGCTATTTGACCATAACTCTTTTGATTCACGTTTAAGAAATTTAAGAATCTTTGCTTTAGGTTTTACAAAATTTTAAGTAAATGCCCTGTAAGTATCATTTCGTTTTGCAATAATTTAAAAAGTGGGCCCTCAATCCAGATGCACACCGTATCCCGCCGTGGGAATCATGCAGAGAACACTTTAGAACATTAGAAATCTTAACACTGCCCAGCTTAAATATCTTAGTTCTATTAACAGCCCTTGTGAAACGCCGACACTTGTTTAAGTCGGAGAAAGGAATGGTTGAAAGAGAACATACTCAGTGAAAAAAAAACATAGAAACATATAGTAGACCCTAATTTAAATATGGTGAAGAATGGCTTACGTCATCAAGCTGTAAATTTTTACAACAGGATGCCCATTGAGTTCAAAACAATAAGAACATTAAGCATATTTAAGAGAAAGCTAAAATGCTTTTTATTGGAAAAATCCTTTGGGTGTTGGTTTAATTAATTAAGCACTGCGCGGTTCCAATGCGCACCTTAACAATTAAAAATCTGATTCTTGGTTTGAGAGGTTAATACTCAAAGAAAAAATATTGCTACTCTCTACATTTATTCTTCTGTAATTTGTATATATGTTATGTTTTTCATCATCATCATCAGCGGGAGATGTCCACTCACAATCAGGGGAAAAATCTCCATGATGAACATTTTTGTTGGTTTCATGATTTGTGTATGGATGTATAATTTAAGTATGTTTATCAATTGTATGTATTTATTTTGTTATCTTTTTGTTTGGTTATTTGTGTAACAATTATAACAACAAAATATTGTGTAACAATTCTGAAAAGTACACATTGTTATTTTGAACCTATTGGTGGAATCATCAAGCATTTGATGGACACTATTGCCTCTTGTCGTGAAGCGACAATTTTAAAAGAACAAAATAAAAAAAGAAAATATGAAGAATGAGGATATTTTTATATTTCGATAAATAATATTAAAAAAAACACTATTTACATCAGTTTTTTAAAAAAAGGGAATTTGTGAAGTGGGTGTATGGGCGTGTGATGCGTGGTAAGCGGTATGTGTCAGTGGAGTTGATGACGGATGGATGCGGAGAATAGGGGCACGACGTCAGCACGGCAGGGGTGAAGGAGCTGCGCGCTTGAAGGCCGCACAGCTCGATGTAATCAGGCCAGATGTAGTGAGGCTCGATGTAGTCACGGCAGGGGTACGCAGCAAGGCAGAGGGGCCTGCGTGCGCCTGCCAACGGCAAGGCGGAGGGGCCTGCGTGCGCCTGGCAACGGCAAGGCGGAGGGGCCTGCGTGCGCCTGGCAACGGCAAGGCGGAGGGGCCTGCGTGCGTCTGGCACTGGCAAGGCGGAGGGGCCTGCGTGCGTCTGGCACTGGCAAGGCGGAGGGGCCTGCGTGCGTCTGGCACTGGCAAGGCGGAGGGGCCTGCGAGCGTCTGGCAACGGCCAGGCGGGAGGACACACGGGAACCAAGATGACTCACACAATGAGGGGCTCACACACGGTGAAGATTTTTAGAAGGAGGCACTGCAGGGTCCCGGGGTCGCTCGACCCCGGGATAAGGCCTTTAATTAGAACTTTCTTTTATGAAAGCTGGAGTAAGACTTGATTTGCTCTTCCGAATCCTCTGCCTTTTATAGAATTTTGGCAGAGGAATCGTAATTTTGAATTTAGAAGTATTTTTTTACGAATGGCCAGCCCAAAATTCACAATTTAGCGAAAGATCACATACAAAACATCAGGCCACTAATAAAATGAGAAAGAAATTGCCATAACAACCGTTATAAACAACAATGTCAGAAGTGTCAAAATTACCTTTTTAGCAAAATAAACAGCAAACCAATTCAAAAAATCAAGAAATAATAGTGAATTGGAATAGGAAAAAGTAACGCGCATCTGTGCGCTCGAAGCCCCAAGTTCTAGGAGTATAGTGAACACGTGAAAACTGCGCTGTAAGTAATTGGAGCCAAGACCGATTTATAAAGGTGCTTGTAACGCAAAGAGATTAAAATATAATCAGGCACAGAGGGGACAAAGCGAGGAAAATTTGAAGCCAAAAGTTATTCCAAGTGGAATAAGTCTAGTACAATTTCGACCGAATGACAGCTCGCGTTCATATTAACTGACATGACAAGGACATGACGAATAAGCTTCAAAGTTTTGTATGAAAATATTCCCTATGCCCCCTCTATGCCCTATTATATTTAAATCTCTTTGTTGTAACGTGAAGATACGATGTGGTAGCGCAGTGAAGATGTGTTTTTATAACGTTAACAGGTTTCAGGGATCTACAGAAATGAATGCAGCGAAAAGGAATGATATTAAGAGAAATGCGTCGATAGACATATGAGATGATGTCACGAAAATGGGAGAGCAAAGGTAACCGTGCGTAGTAATAATACTACATTTTCCCCCCGACCCTAGAAAATTTTCGACTCAGAGAAAATTTTGAGAACTGTTCGAGAATAAGCCATAAAAACACAGCTTCGCAGAAACAGACTTCACCAGACAAAACAGATAAACAATCCCTTTCATTCATCATCTTCATACTGGTAGGGGTGGAGTTCACATTCAATGACTACCACTCCAGGAGTGTGTTTTAAAAATGACAATTAAGGCTTATTTATGGAGTAGTCATCCGCTCCTGAGTGGAAAAAAAAGATGGACCTAAGGCTTATTTAGGGAGTAGTCAGCCGCTCCTAATTGAAGATAAATAAAGAGAAGAGTTAACTTCATAAGAAGTTCGACATTTAAGGTGAAGAAAGCCCTGAGCGGTAGAGCTCAAAGCCAGTGAAGAAAGCCCTGAGCGGTAGAGCTCAAAGCCAGATATCAGCAACAGCGCTAAGGACTTGCGTTTAGAATATAAAAAGGATAAAAGAGAAGACATTCTGCAACTAAACAAAAATCAACAGAACTACTCAACTACTGAACGTGAAACGTTAGCTGTAATAACTGCCTTAGAACACTGGCGTTGTTACTTGGATAACGGTAAAGAACGCCTTCTATATTAAAATAATGTAACAAATACTGGAAATGTGTTTTTTGGCATCCTTTGGATGATGAAGAATTATCTAATGATTATTATTATTGATTATTTGATTGATTGCTCAGATCAGACTTGTTTTGTTTAGTCATGAAATATTTGTGAATCTATAATCAATGTCAGCCATAGATCAAAGTTGATCCTGTGGGTGTAACACCGCTTAGAGTGAATAACATTTGGGAAAGATAAAAGTAGAAGACTTTCTTCAATAAGGGATTCTATGAAAGTCGGGATTACAAATATTATGTACTAGCGACCCGCCCTAGCTTCGCACGGTTGCAATGCTGATACTGAAACCTTCCTCTTGAATCATTCTATCTATTTAAGAAAAAACACATCAAAATCCGTTGCATAGTTTTAAAGATCTAAGCATATATAGGGACAGACAGACAGTGGGAAGCAACTGCTTTATACTATGTAGTGATTTCAATCTAGGAGGTAGAATGCCCCTCCACCGTGAAAAGGGAAGATCTTCCGCCAGGAGAGATGATCGTGACTAGGGATTGTGGTCCAATGGTAGATATTGGATAGTTGTATTTATATAAAATCATTAGAAAACTTTGATATCATGGTTTAAAACTTTGCGATCTATTGGCGCATTAGTTAGTTCTATGTAGTGTCATAGATGTGGCCACAAATCCAGTTGGAGTAGTGTGGAGCGAAACAAATTAAACTAAATTTATGGAAACATAATATTTATTTGATATGTTCCCACTACATGATACATGACAGGGTAGTGATGGAATAATATTATAATTATAACATTAAGTCAGCTGCAAATTTGCTATTTCTAGCAAAACTGCATCTAGTACTGCATCCTACTAATACGTTTGTGAGGCTGGATGTTTGTTTCTCTCTCACCCAAAAGCTACTAAACAGATTTGTGATGAAACTTTACAGTAATAGAGCTTGTAGATCGCAATAACATATAGCCTTTAAGTTATAACGATATTGCATACAATACAGGTCCACTATGAGGAAAGTCATGTTATGTTATGTTATGTTAGGGGGTTTGGTTTCCGCACTTAGTCCTGAAGTGGACCATTGTGCGTGAGCCATGGCGGCCGGTTACTCCAACCATCCTACCTCCTTCCAAAAGCAGATCAAACTTCCGAGTCTACTCAGGACGTCCGCAAGGGATTCTGGTGTTCCGAGAATCTCCTTGCGGATCTGGGCAACGCCAACGCACTCAAGGAGCACGTGCGCTACCGTCTCCTCCGCCTCCATGCACGCTCTGCATAGGGGGCTGTCTGTGATACCTAAGGTGTGTAAGTGTTTGTTCAGTGAGCAGTGTCCGGTGATGGTCCCCGACACCATTCTCAGGCTGTCCCTGTCCAGGCGCAAAAGGCGCTTGGTCAGTTTCTTATTCAAGGATGGCATTGCCTCCTTGGATTGCCTACATCCTGGCGTCGAGGCCCACCAAATCTCCGCTTGAGTTTGAGTGTGTTCCCTTAACCAGCTCCTGAGCTGGTTAAACGGGATGGGTACAATGGGTTCGGGTCCGATGGGCTTAGTGTCAGAACCCCTCCTGGCTAGTTCGTCCGCTGCGTCGTTTCCACGTGAGCCGCTGTGCCCTTTAATCCATTGTAGTGTCACTATGTTGTGGTTTAGTACCGTAACGCGTTCTAGTGCATTATGGAAAGTCATGTCAAGTATACTATTTATTGATAATTACCTGAGGCGATCAACAACAGCTTGGCGCTTGGGTGGCAGAATCATCTCCTCCATAGGCTGCAGCATGTTGGGCGGGTGCTGGGCGGGCGAGGCGCCGGGCAGCAGCCCGCCGCCGCCTCCCACCAGGTGCTCCACGGTGCTGGCTGCCGCTGCTCGCACACACCTCACCTCTGTCCCCGCATGTCTACGCACCCAAGCTACTCAAGTACTGCACCGCAAGTGCGACAACACTATCAGAAAATAGCAGCAGTTCGTCCTGAACACTCGCAACACATTTTTCATGATGGATGACACAACTTCTGAAGTCCACAGTTTTCTATTTGTTACATATAATCACTTAACTTCAATGTTGGACAGCATCGCAAAGCCAACCGTATGTGAGACTGTATTAATAAAAATTCACGTCCAATTATAAATGTTTAGGAACAAGTTACGAAGTCAACACAACAGTAGACCACTTGTAAAATTCTTAGATATCGTCGTAAGGAATTATCAGTTCATTACACTATATAAACTCAGTCAGATAGCAATTTCAAATTTTTTTTACTATTAATCCAAGCTAGATAATCTGAATTTAGTCCACATCCCATTGATGAACACTCAACTCAATGCACAAACTCAAACATAAATGACGCTTCTTCTTGCTTGGCTTGACGCAAATGAATGGCATCGTTTCGTTAAATGTTTCCTGCTGCAAGAAATATGTTACCTCAGTACTCAATAGGTACTCAATAATTTTATTGCACCATAATGAAATATCATACAGATACGGGGTCATTATGGACCCTGAAGGGCACAGCAAAAAAGAGAGGGGGGGCTTTTCAAGAAATAATCTAAATCTAAATACAATAAGAACAAAAATTTAAACAAAAAAAATAAAATAAAAAACAACAATTTTACCTACTAGTATCTACTTAAGTAAGCCTTACATTTTATCGTTTAAAAGTTCAGCTATAGAATAGTAGCATTTCTTATATAATATTTCTTTTAAGTTATTTACAATCACTCAATCAGTTAGTTATTGTTTTCTTATTATTTTTTATTATAATCAAAGTCTACTATTAGTTTTTTATACAGTAATAAGAAAATACCAGTGATTATCTATTATAACAACCGGTATTTAATTTAACTAACTTCAAGAAAAGGAGGAAGTTGTGAATTATGTACTAGCGGATGCCCGCGACGTCGTCCGACTACTGGCTCAGTTAAAGAAAATCACCATGTATGTATAGACAGCTCGGCATCTATGCGGCTTATCAAGATGAAATATATACCAGATTTTAAGTTAGATCGGCAATGTTACAACTGTGAAAACCGCATTCAATTCAGTGCAGTAGTTTTAACGTGATGTAGTGCACACAAACTGTGCACAAATACACGGCCAGACAAACAGGCAGACAAAAATTCTAAAAATATTTTTGGCTTCTTCCATTGCTGTTATAGAAAGCCCCTCTCTCTATCTTTGACAAGACAAATAAGTGTTTTGGAATTTTCAAAAAATTTCGAAAGAGTTTAGTTACTTACGTACTTGTCATGTTTATGGGTTAAAAAATATACTGGTGAAAAGTGGGCAGGTATTTCCAGCAATTGAATACCTCTGCCGGCCCTCGCGGAGATAAAGGTGTGAACATATTTATTATTACTTACTTTTATTTGGAGTATGACACTACTGCAATGATCTCATGTATATTTTACTTTCTGATAAAGAACTTCGTAAGTATAAAACTAAAAAAATCTGCGATGAACAGCAGATCGGGATTGCGTTGTATAAAAATTTATGATCGTGATCTGTGGGTTTATTTACTCGAAAGTAAAAAAAAAAACATAACAAAGTCAAAATTACAAGCATAGATTTAGCTTATAATTTTTATGTATAATATGAAAACACTTTGAAATGGGTTTAACATTATTCAAAAATAAAATTCATTTGTGATTTGTCATAAGATACTTTTTTTATCAAGGTACATACTTACATTTTGTTTTCATTGCTAGTCGGATGAAAACTATTTTATAGTATGGTTAAATAGGTATATACAAATAGACAAAAGTAAACTTAGGTATTTACATAAAAAATATAAGGAAGAAAGAAAGAATAATATTAGGTAATTTGGCACCTATTAATTTATACTAAGCTAGCTGACCCGACAGACGCTGTCCTGTAAAAATGTGATAAATGAAGAACCACTCGATAGATTTTAAGCAAACTTCACATAAACCATCTGCTAAATAGTCAGAATAAAGCCTAAAAATTTGGTTTGGATAGGTGAGCCCGTTCTTGAGTTATAAAATAACAACGAAAAGTGGCATTGATTTTTATTTATATAGATAATAATTCACTAATAGTAATAATATCAATATTGTGTAAAGCTATTGTAGTATTTATACATAGTCCCATTTAAGCGGAGCCTACACTGTATTCCAAATCTTCATTACAGAGAAGCTCAGCAAAGTTTCACAATTTCACAATGTGCTTTTATTGATCTACTGGGTATATTGTGTACAAAAAATTTAAACCAAGAGTTTTCACCACTATATGTGGAGAAAGTTATATGATGGAAACATTATTTCGTTCAGAAATTATACAGCCATGACAGTTGAGCTGTGTTCGGAAATATCGGAAGTATCTACTTGTATTAAGCTTTGAACACACTTTTTTACCGTTTTATTCAATGATTTTATTTTTTGGTCTGGTTTTATTATTTACTCTCCGACTAGTTAAAGATATCTAGGTAGCTGGTGCCCAGCGGATCCAGTTTTTTTTATTATTTATTTTCCCGTGGTAAAAAGTACCGAAGGTTGACTCAGTTTTTGCGTGATGCGTGCACAAACAGACAGACAGACAAAATTTTCAAAAAATGTTGTTTTGATATCTACATTGTACACTAGGTAACACACTAACGCTGAAATTTTCAAAAAATATTTCATGTACTACCCGTGCAAATAAAGAATGGGATTGAAAATAGCGGCTCATTGAGTCTGTACCGCATACCTACTACGCAACGAAATAAAGTTGTATTTAGCTAAATAAATAAATAATTTATTTATTTAGATAAATAAAACTTTATTTCGTTGCTTAGTATGCGGTACAGCTACAGACTCTGTAGCTGTACCGCATACTAAGGGGCATATTACACTATCATTTATCTTGGATCATAGATCTATGAGTCAATGTTATTGGATAATGTAATATAGACATATGATTCATTTTCTCCTTGATCATAGATTTTTGACATTTGCTGAGAGATTGGATCCAATACGGTCATAGAAACAGGTGTTGCCAGTTATTTTTTATTTTTTTTCCACTAGGTATTTAAAAGCAAATATAAAAATACAGTTTTTGATTTCTTGTTCGTCAATATGTTTCAAATATTGTAATGTAGTTCTTTTTCTAATTATATACTTGCATAATCTTGCTGAAATAACAAAAAACAAGCCATACTAAAAATGACGATGCCTTTTGGCAAATCGAATTTCCTGAGATCTGGTAACCCTGACGTCAATACCTGCCGAAGTAGTGTTGGGACTCGAATCGAAAATTAATATTCGAATCTATTCGAATAACCTGGCGAAAAATACAAATCATGATTCGAATAAACCTTGGATTCGAATCGATTGATAAATTCGAATCAATACGAATTTATACGTTGATTCGAATCAATAAAATCGTTCAATAGATAAAAATATACTAGTCAACGTGTTCAAATTACTTCTGAAAAATTAATTAACAAACCTCTATTATCCACTATGACCACTTTCTAAAAAAAACTAAGGATGGAGCTAGAAAAAAATAATATTCTTACCTAATATAACTTTTTAGTTTTCACTACAGGTACTTTTGAAGAATTATTATTACCTATATATTTAAACTAAAAAATCTTGATAGAAATGCAAAAAAAAACGTGAACGAATTTTAATCGTCTCATCTATAAGGTAAGCTTACCGCGCAATATAAGATTGTAATCATAAATGTTAATTCGAATCATCGTGTGATTCGAATTGTAAAGATGATTCGAACCAACTCGGCAATTCGAATCAACTTTGAATCTCATTCGAATCAACTTTTCACCTTCATCATTCGAATCATTCGAATCAAATGTGATTCGAGTCCCATCACTATGCCGAAGCAATAGTAGCGCACACCACCGAACAGTGTTGCCAATTTAGCGACTTTGTCGCTAGATCTAGCGACATTTCGTTTTCTACAGCGGCTTAAATTATGTGTCTAGCGACAAAAAAAATCTAGCGACTATTCTAACGACTTCTAGAGTTTAAATAAATATCTAAATAAACTCTATTTTAAATCATTAAATACTCTAAGAAGAACCAATAAAACCTGCTATGATCACCAAACACCAATTGATGTCCTAAAGAATATTGGGACCAATAAATTATATACATTTGCCAAACGTTCATCGCAGCCTCAGTCACAGATTAGAGAATAGTTACTTTATCAACTTCAGATATTAATTCCAGTTCCAGAACGGATACATTAACCATTTCAGATTATTAGCGATAGTTCTGATGATGTTGTATACTGATTATAAATATTATTCTGTAAATCAAATGATTTTCTTTTATTAGGTAAACAGACCAAAAAACTGTTTACCATTATACCGTACGTAAAACAATATAGAATTAGAGGTAGGTACGTGAAAGAATTGGGCCCAGTTTCCATTTCTAGCGCTCATTCTACTGGGATCATTTAGCGACTTCTAGCGACTTTTGATCTTTGTCCATAGCTAGCGACTTCTAGCGACTTTTTAAGCGTACGCTAACGACATTTTGACATGTGGAGTTGGCAACTCTGCCACCGAATTGCAACTACATATGACGTAAAATAGCATCAAAGAACTTTGATAGTGTAATAAATTTAAATGATCAGAGATATATGATAATGTAATATCCCCCAAGCAGCGAAACGCCTGGAGATATCGAGTGGAATTTCAAACCATATACTTAGGTCTACAGTCCCTTGAAGCTTTGAAAATTAGACAGTACCATTGATGGTATGGTGGCAATAATTTTTCGTAATCAATCATCGAAATATATTAATAGTATAATACGAGTATGTACCTACAAAGTTCGGAACCCTCGGCGGGCGAGTGCGACTCGGACTTGCCCTTTTTTTTGCACTAGTTTTTCTGACATTCCGAGAACAGTGTTGCCAAATTATAGAACACATCACATTTTACGTAAATTATGTTCCCTTTTTGGCGTATTTTATGAATTTTACATACAATGTATTTCTATTTTATCCAGTGCCCTATTTTATCCAGAACTATATATTATTTATTAAAAGGGTTATCAGTCGAGACGAGGGCAGGCGAGTTCCCTTCTAAATACTCTGTTACAAAGTTTTTGTCCAAAGCAATATAAGTAGTAAGGAAATACTTTTATAACTTTTTAGCAAACTACACGTTATATTTTTAAAAGATACATAATTCAACTTACTGAGCAAATTATATTATAAAAAATATTAAACCTGTCTTCGTGATTGCGTCGAACTCGAAGGTAGCTTTGCCAGAACGTACCAAAAAGTACGGTTTTCCGTGCTATTTATCACACAACCGTACCTCAGTGTAGACCGTAACTTTTTCTTACCTTTTCTATATTAGCAATTTATTTTTCATTATAAACTACAAAGACTAAAAAACAATAAAATCGCCTTCTGTTTTTCTCCAAATTCTAAAATATCGTTTGAAATAACATTTTTCTTTTAACCAATTAAGACTTGGCTGTATAGTCTATATTCCTTGCCTTCCTTCCTCAGGACCGATAAATCGTTTCGTTAGCGATAAATTACATCGTATCGATAAATGCGATCGTATACAAACAAATCTTTTCGTTATGGTTCGGTTATTTATTTTAAAGTTTGATAAATAAATTTTCATGAATGTATAAATAAAGAAATGAAAACTATTAACTTGCATTGAGCCTGGGTGCAAGCTACTCGACTGCAGCTACTGAACTAGATAAGCACTTTGGAATGAAGCAAATCATACTTATAGACAGAAAGAATGACGCAAGTCCCAACTATTGGAGCTTTGAGCATGTTTTAGCAAGTTTTTTTATTTATAAGCCCGCGGTAAGTTAAATTATTATTTTACAATTACAGTCTGTCGAGAAAGTAATGAAAAATATTGAAAAATATTAAGACTGAAACTTTAAAATTCTTTCGAATTTGACACTAAAATATGGACAAAAATTACTTAGATGGAATTTTCCTAATTCCTTTAACATTGTTTTCATAGTTTTTTTGACAAACAACTTGGTTTCACTTTAGACTATGAGTAGAATACAGGGTGGATATTTGAGATGGGTCGGCCAGGGCAGCTACCTTAACCGTTGTAGCTAGACGAAAATGGTCTGAAAAGACTATCCACCATTTTCGAAAATATTTAGAACTGCATTTAAAGATTTTTGAAAAATGGTACAGTCAGCGAGAAAATCGTCGATTCCCACAAAAAAATTTTTTGATGCCATTCGATCCAGTTTCAGATAAGGATCAAAAGTCTCTAAGAGACTAACTGAGGTCAAGGGGGTAGAAAAGTCAGGAAACGCAAAAAACGTTTTACATACATTTAGTAAGGAATAAAACTTCAACCGGAAAAAAAGTTCAATGAAATGCTAAAATCTTTTTAGTGGTGATTGAACTTATAAATCTGTTGAAACTGGATCGAATGGCATCAAAAAATTTTTTTGTGGGAATCGACGATTTTCTCGCTGACTTTACCATTTTTCAAAAATCTTTAAATGCAGTTCTAAATATTTTCAAAAATGGTGGATAGTCTCTTCAGACCATTTTCGTCTAGCTACAACGGTTAAGGTAGCTGCCCTGGCCGACCCATCTCAAATATCCACCCTGTATAGCATTTTTCGACGTTTTGGCAAAACCGTACTTTTTAGAAAGTCAACCGTCCTTTTTTGGGAAATCTTACTGGCGGCACTGACTGGCCACTGCTAGTGCTCGAAGAAAGAAACATAGAGTAACTTATATATACGGAGATAGAGGTATCAGTAAACTGAATCCTTAGCGTGTGGCGGCATCTGAAATTCTGTGGTGGAACTATTATTTTATTTTTCTAGTAGGGTCAAATTTTAATATTTATTTTATTTCCTAACTAGTATTCAGAAATAAAACAAGTATTATGATGCGAAAACATTTATTTATTGAACATCAAAGAGACTAAAAATAAAACATAATGCAACTGAAAAAACTTGAGTGTGGTGTGACATGGCATGAGCAACCGGGCAATACTACTCGGTACCTCAGGTTTCCATTAAAGATGTGTAAAAAGGTCATACACGATCACAAGATCACGATCAAAAGAACACTGTACAGAAACGTCACTCTAGCATCTGAGCCAACTTCGAACATAGCAACTCTCATCCGCTGGTATGAGGGTCTATTGCAAAAAATAATGGCCACCGAAGATATACCTACACGCAGCGAGACCCTCGGTCCTAGAGAGATATGGTTGGTATATACCTATGGTACCCTCACCCAAACTTACTGAACGTGTATTGAAATAATTTGTACTCCCTATGATCGAGACTTTCTTATTTTTTTATTTACTCTAAAATCATTGGGGGTACAAATTATTTCAATACACTTTCAGTAAATTTGGGTGACGGTACTATAGGTATATACCAACCATATCTCTAGGACCGAGGGTCCCGCTGCGTATAGGTAGTTAGCTATTAGGTACATCCACCAGTCAGAAAAACCAACCCACAGTTTGGAATTGCCCATATACATCTAGGAGTAACACAAGCGATGGACAGCTGTCCGTCGCACTTAGGACAGAGCCGTGCTGTGTTGCTCCTGGATGCCAGTGTGTGCATGACCTCAATCAATCTACATTTATCAAAAATAACAATATAACATAATAACATTTACAGTCTAAGGGTTAGGGCACAACTACAGACTCAGGCCGCTGAGTGAATAAGAATTGCAGAAAATGTAATCAAAGTTATAACAATGCAGGCAATCATATTATCCAGGAATATGTTCATACAGTCATGTCAGTCAGAAATACCTGTACTTACTCAACACAATATCCTCAACTCATTTCAGAAGTACAGGATATTAATAATAATAATAATCATTTATTTCAGACAATAGGTATACAGCCCATTTGTTAGTAAATTTAAACTTATTCTATGTTAGTGCCTTAACCTATAGGTACTATGCATATCAAAATGACACACAAATTACATTTAAATTGGTTTACCAAAAAGTCCGCCAGTCGTCTTGCATGGTATGGCCAAAATTAATATTGAATTAACATCTTGTCGTATAAAGTAACAATAAAATCATTAAGGCAATCGTACATAAAAGGAAAAACAAAATTTTATACCGGGAATAGCGCTTATTCTGAGAATATAAAATTAATATTTAGTTATTTCTTTTTCATATGCTTTTTCTTAATAAAATAGTTGTGAGCCATTACTTTAACTTCATCTTTTTCATCAAACTCTGAACGCTTGCCATTTAATACTTTATTAACATCTTTACTCCAATTAAAGATAAAAAAATTGCAACCGAGTGCTATCATGTACTCCACTGTTGAAGATTTATGTTGGTCACAAGTAAACGATTCGAAAGTTAAATTTGTTAGCAGTAATGTTTTCATGTACGTCTTAATATTGGGCACAATCGAATTCATTTGTAAAATGTGTGTTACAATATCCTGCATTTCTGAAAATAATTTTACTAGATGATTTGAAGGGTATGTCAGGTGTCGTCCCTGTTTTCTGTATTCGCGTATTCGAATGAATTGGCTGGAGCTATCGTTGTCATAGAAGCATTGTTTACATTTTTTGCAGTTTTTGAATATATTGCGTTTAGATTTCTTTAATAAATACCCTGTTACGTATTGTAGCTGTGCCTTGACACTTGGATTGGCCATTTTAGTTTCAAAGTCTTCATATACACAGTGAAAATCGTAATCCATAAGCTCGGTAGCTACGTCAACATTTGGGTTATCAAATAAGCATTTCATTGATTTAAATATTGCTTTGCAACTATCTTTCTCGCAGTTAGACCCTGGCGAATGTTGGCCACTTATGTTTGTAATAAGCAATGCTGCAAAAGAAGATGCAAATCCGTTTGGTGTTGGGTTAGTATTTCTACAACCATGGCTTCTAATTGACCCAAAGAAATTTTCTAGCGGGTCTTGGTTGAAATGCCGCATATAAAATGATTTTATTTGATATTTTTCGAACAATGTTTTTCTCAAATAATCTACGTTGTTAATAGTGAAGAGAAAATTTTTCACAGACTTTACTTGGTCAGCTTCTTTGTCATTAGTATCGATGAATTTCATTGAACTTAAAATAGGTTTGGATTTGGACCACACGGCATTGTGTTCCGATTTTGGCGTGACCGCGCATAGCAGCATCTTGCCACTTCGTTTTTTGGAGTTGTCGTAACTTCCATTAAGAGAATCAAATAAGTCGTCGAAAAATAGGATTATGTCCGCAGTCTGCGTTGCTTCTTGTGGTAGAATTTTGTGTTCTGAAAAAAAATGAAGGTATTAAAGGAGAGTAAGTTTGATCTGCTAATAAAAAGGAATTAATTGTGTAATCTAAGATAAATGTAAAAGAAAATTTGAAATAATATACCTGCTAAATAGCCTATTGTGGCTGCTACTCTGCGACTCATTACTTGCGTTGCATATTTCACTTTCATTTTCTGAAAGGTATCCGGATTAATATGTTGCTCTGTAAGCTTTTTCACTAATCTGATTCCTTTGTAGGCTGGATCTTCATGGTACAGTTGTATGATGTGTTCCCATTTTCCTGTGATGTGGCTACCGTCGATCGTGCATTTTAAATTATGTTTCATCAAATTATTTCGTATGCCTTTGATCAAGTGTGGAGCATCGAATAATGGAATCACCTCTTGGTCATCAACTTCAAAAATATTATTTTTCAGGGTTTCATTTTTTTTCAAATATTTTATCCTAGTTTCGTGAATCAAGTTATTGATTGCACTTCTGTTTGATGCACCTTGATCACACACGGTAGCAATCACTCGTAGGCCCACACTGTTTAATTTCCTTATTATTTCTTTTATCATTAATGCCAGCTCATTATTTTTTGTGCTGCCTGAACAAAAGGTGTATGACACTGGCTGCTTATAATTTTTTAATACCCCACGTATCATGAAAATTAGAGCATGGTCTGCGATTTTTTTTGTTCTAGTCTTGCCATTGTTCACAAATCCTGTAACCATATCATGTTTTTGGTTGTAATCAAAATGAGCAGCCAGTGACATTTCATCGAACATCAGCACACACAGTTTGTCATCGGGTTTCATAGTTTTAACAGATTTTTTCAACTGCTTAAAAATATTTTCATTTATTCCCGGCTTAATATTGGCCCTGCTGATGAGGCGGTTCAGTGTCAGCGGTGAGGGTAGGACAAAAATTACTTTAAGCCACCGGTAAGCTTTCGGGCTTCTTTGGTATAGGCTCAATGCCATCATTTTTTCAGCAAGAGTAAAACGCCTTCCCATTTTATTTTTATTTATCTCCCGGAACTGCATTACAGTAAAGATGGCGGCCAGAGTCGTGAATTTGTTCATCGCCATTTTAAAAGTTTTATTTTCTGCTAATTTCAAAGCAGTTTTATACCGGAGGGCATAACTATCAGCTTTTTTGCTCATTTTAATCAGAGCTTTTTTTAGCCCTGCAGACTCTCTGACTATTTTTGGTGTAGGCTTGACAGTACCTGTAATCAACAGAAAAATACATAATTAGTTGCCAAAGAGGTTGGAAGAAAATTATTCTCTTTCCGTCACTTTTAGCACTCTATAGCTAATGTAGGAAAGCTCGACCTAGTGAATCCTCGCCAACATTCGGTTGACAAACCGTATTTGACGTTACCGCTGGGTTGACAACACAATGCCACATTGGAAGTCAGATCGAAACAAGCTCTCGGTTTTAGCAAAAATATGCCCGGTTGCGTCGTTGTGTGGTGCGGAAACTCCACAGTAAATTAGCAGAAATCCTATACAAGCGTTACCTATCACCAGTTAACTATTTTCCTATTCAAACTATACCACAAAAAATATGTTTAAATATTTGTATTTATATCCAATAATGTTTACTTTAATGCTTGACAAAAAATATAAAATATCGATAGATCAAAAATTTTATGTCGATAAAATTTGATATATTTTTACAAATTTAGAACTGAAATTATGAATGATTTACAGATTTACAAGAGATCCCAACCTCAAAAAAAATTAGGTTAAATCTACAGGCAAAACTGAAAATTGGATTCCATCAACAAATTCAACAATTTGCTCTAAACATTTTAAGCCTGACTGCATACTTCAATCTTCTTTTACTTGAAAATATACCAAACTGACAAAGTCTGCTATTCCTAAGGTTGCAGCATTTATCGATATCGATTGTGTGGTATATGATTACTTCACTAGCCCATCACTAATGGAGCAAATTCAAAAGTAGAATAATACGTGAGCTTTCTGATTAGCCGAGCGCAAAATATTGTTTAAATACTATTGGTAAATTGATTGACATTTCTTCGCCTGACATTACTTCGCCCCCCGCACCCCGATTTTTGGTTGAAGTGGTTTTGGTGTAGTGGTAAATCCGCTTCAGGTATGAGGCTAAGGTTAAATGTATGGGTGAAATTAAAATATTTCTTTACCATGAGAGGTGCTGGGACGAGCTGTTATAGGATCTTCAATTTTTAATCCTGATGATGTAGATGGGCCAGCTGCATTCAAGTTTCCAACAGTATTGTCCCTGTTGGTTATATTTTGGAATGGAGATCGGTACTCAAAAGGCACTTGGGGCTCTAAAAGGATAAAAAAAAATTGTTTAATTAAATATATTTGGAAATAGTACCACTGTGCTATCTATGAACTTTCAGGTTTCATTAATTAAGTAAAACCAAATTTATATCCACTTACTTGGCATCAACAGGGTAGGGAATGCGTCAGAAGTAAGCTTATTCTTCCAAGTAAGATCCTTCATTTCAAAATGCACATGACAGACACGTCTGTTTCTGTGCACAAACACTGGGTCCAGCGATGAAATAGTTTCCCCAATTGCATGCGTCCACTTTTGAAACCTCTCCAAGTCTTTTTTAGGGTTAGGAAAACAATGTAGGATCGTATTTCCCGTACCTACAATTAAAATAATATAAATATAAATAGAGCAGTGATAGCCTTACGGTTAAAGAGCCTGCTTCACATGATGATAATCAGGGAGGCTCGGATTCGAATCTTGGCATGTACCAATGAGTTTTTCAAAACTTACGTACCTACATTTATGAGTAGCTCGACGGTGAAGGAAAACATGGTGAGGAAACCTGCATGTCCCAGAATTTATTCTGAGACATGTGTAAACAGACCCGGTCCGGGTGGTGAGCCCATCGCCGCCTATATCGTTTAGGAGTCCAAAGAATATTTGGTGAAAAGTGGGTATATCCAGAAATGGAATAACTCTGCTTACCCCCTCGGGGATATAAGGCGCAAGTTTTTTTTTTAAATTACATTACTGCCATGGTCTTTAATGACTGCAATGTGTGGCAAGCTTCTTTGGGGCCATCTCCACGAGCGAGAGAATCGCGGCGATTCTATACAATCTCTCGCCGCGATAACATCGCCGTGTGGAGACGCGTTCATAGAGACCGTATAGAAATACGTGGCAACGACGATATTATCGCCGCGATTCTCTCGCTCGTGGAGACAGTCCCTTCGCGATCAGTCAGAGCGCGGTTAGCATTGCACCCTTCTTAAGAGACAGAGCTTGAAAAAAAATTTAAGACTTTGAGTTATTGACACGGATACTCACTGTAGCATCAGAATATACATAGATACATACATATGATCACGCCTCTTTCCCGCATCAGAATATAAACGTGGTAATTACTTACGGGTTAAGCCGCATTTAGGTACGCAACAAGTTCTATCGCTTCCAGCCATGTTGACGATCCACAATATCTAAATCAAAATGCAAAACGGTGTCCGAGTGAGTAAGCAAAGGTCTAAGGTCAGCAGAGAGTTCTTCGGGGTCCAGTAAGCAAAGGTCTAAGGTCAGCAGAGGGTTCTTCGGGGTCCAGTAAGCAGGAAAATCACAGAAATTCACAATAACGAAACACAACGGGATGGGATTCGAAATGAATTGACAGATGAATTGACACTTGACAGATTGACATTATAATCATAGAGCATAGAGTAACTAATCGCGATGCTAGCGCCATTGCGACTAATGGTGGTGTCATCTTTTCTCCCACAAAGGAGACTTCTATTGACTGAAACTCCACTGGAAAGAAAAAAGACAGGCGGGCTGTGTGGTGTATTATTTTCTTCCGATCTTTTACATTCTTAAAGATATAAAGTGATATAAAGCACGATTAAAAACCTATAATTAAATTACTATCGCAATAATGGCAGCGCTACGTGTTAGAATAGGATTATCAAGTTTTTGTGCAAAGAGGTTATTGTTACAGTCGGTAAATAAAAGTCAAAAATGTTTAGCAAGCGGTACTATGATCAGACAACCAGGTATATATATCGGTATAATCTTAGAAACGTATGTATTTAGATAACTATCATCTTTGCTCAATAATAAATTATTTCAGAACCTAGCACATTGCCCTCAATCGTCAAACATTACACTACAGCAACTGAGCAAAAGCCGGAAAGTGTAAAAGGCGAAACCGAAAAGCGAGAATTTCAAGCCGAGACTCGTATGTTGCTAGATATTGTGGCCAGGTCCCTGTACTCCGATAAAGAAGTAAGATTTTGTACACTTAGACACTTTAGAATAGTTTAGACTATAAAAGTCACTACTTTAGTTCTTTGTATCCAGAGAACTTATGCAAGTGCATAAACATGTCTGTTGACTATGTTTCTAGGTGTTTATTATTTAATAAGTTCCTTTGTTTACTTATTTTAGACTAAGAGTTATAGTTCTAAATATTGTTGTTTAGCACCCATAGTAGAGGCTCGGTCTATCGGTGAAGAAAATGTGTCCCACAAGGTATTTAATAATACTGGAGCAGTAGTAATACTGTTTCTAATTCCTAATACTACTATTATTTACAGGTGTTCATCAGAGAGCTTATTTCGAATGCCAGTGATGCACTAGAAAAGTTCCGCTACTTGAGTGTCAGTGCAAGCCCAGATACATCACAGTTGGAGGAGCTGGATAGACTCCTGGAAATAAAGCTCACTACTGACAAGCAGAACAGAACAATCACATTTGAAGTAAACCTATTTGTGTTGTAATTTAAAAATTATTTACTATTGCCTGTTTACCACATCATTAATATGAATACTTTTTACCATTTTAGTCATATAGTTGCCATCATTATGTATTATATTATAAGACATCATATTAATGCCTCATTTACGGAGTTGCGGTGCGTCTTCTTACCTTGTCTTACTAATAATTAAGATTAATAGCCTGACATAACATAGCATCCATTCGGTTCATCCCATGCTTGTAGGTCCACTAAATAGTCTGTAATTTTATAGTAGCCTTTTTATGTAATTTTTGTTTAGCTATTGTTTTCAATTTGTCAAGAGGCAAATTTTATAATTCAATTTGAATCTTATTGTAACTTAAATGATTTAGTAACTTTAATTAATCAGCTAATGTAAGCATTGAGTGACATTATTAATAATTCCAGGACTCTGGCATTGGTATGACTAAAGAAGAGTTAACACAAAACCTGGGAACCATAGCCCGTTCAGGTTCCAAGTCTTTCATTGAGGAGATCAAGAGTAAGGGAGCGGAACAGGCTAGCTCCATAATTGGTCAGTTTGGCGTTGGATTCTACTCCGCATTCATGGTTGCTGAGAAAATAGAGGTGTTCACTCGTAGCAGTAAAGTGGGATCACCAGCCTATAAGTGGACTTCTGATGGGTAAATAAGTATACAACATTTCGGAATTTATAAATATTACTAGAAAAAGGAAGACTCTCATGTTGACATGATTAGTTAATATTCAATAGAGCAATGCGAAAACATGAAATGCGTGCATGTATAAAGAGTAAAAGTTTCAAGTTTCTCAAGGACACTGTTGTCAGATCTGGATCCAATTCACTGGCCACACAGGAAGCACCAGCTTTCAAATAAAAAAAGAATCAGCAAAATTGGTTCACCCAGTCGAAAGTTCTGAGGTAACAAACTTAAAAACCTTCTTATTTGAATTCGGTTGAAAATGGATGGAAAATATGCCAAGAAACCCGCGTTAACCTACATAATAAGCGATGGAAAGGTCTTTTTGTATACTCACACTTATTACGTATTAGTTGTGTCCTCTGGTGATACTTTTAGTGGCCATCGGGCCTTAAGTTCTCATGTTAATGAGAAAATTACAGATGGTGCAGCTGTAACATTTCAATATTTTAAATTATTTTGCCATTTGTAATGTCAATTCTCTATTAGATTACTTATTTAAAAATATATTTTGTTTATCTATTTTTCTTTATCTAGTTCTAATCACAATATAATTTAGATTTGTTTTCCAAATCTTTTAGGTCTGGAACATATGAGATCCAAGAAGTTGAAGGAGTTCCAATTGGTACAAAAATTGTTGTACATCTGAAGACTGATTGCAGGGAATTTTCTGATGAAGAAACTGTAAAAAGTACCTGTTCAATTTAGTATCCGTTTTGCCTAGTAATTTAACTGAAGATATTGTTCTTTAAAACAAATTACATAATTATTTTACAGATATTATTAAAAAGTACAGCAATTTTATAAGCAGCCCTATTCTCTTGAACAAGGAACAAGTGAATTCAATAAAGGTTTGTATTCTATAGTGATAATTAAATTAAAATCTATCACAAACTAAGTACCTATAACCACAATACGTCATTCTGTTCTGTAGCCCCTATGGTTAATGGAGGCTAAAGATGTAACACATGAAGAACACATAGAATTCTACAGGTTTATAAGCAACTCTTATGACAAACCACGGTACACCTTGCACTACAAGACTGATGCTCCTCTAAGCATCAGATCCATACTATATGTTCCTGAAGGCAAGCCAGGCCTGTTTGAGATGTCGAGAGACTCTGATGTTGGTGTAGCCTTGTACTCCCGGAAGATATTGATCAAGAGTAAGGCCGAAAATATTTTGCCTAAATGGTTGAGATTTGTTAAAGGTAAGTAAATAATATTTGTAATTTTGGTTATATTGTTAAACTATACCAACAATTTGTTTTCTTTGAAACTAACAAGTACACTACATAAAATTCTGTTTTTAGGTGTTGTTGATTCTGAAGACATTCCACTTAATCTTAGTAGAGAATTGCTGCAAAACAGTGCGCTAATTACGTAAGTATATGCAAAATAGGATAGGTTACAAAGTACACGAAATTTTGGAAGGGAAGTAATAAAATATGTCGCGTTAATAAGACTTTATTGCACAATACCCAACTTTATTGCACACATTAAAAACAAGGAGGAGGTTCTCAATTCGACTTCGTTTTTTTTTTGTATGTATGTTACGCGATTACTCCGCCAATTATAAACCGATTTTGATAGTTATTATTTAAATTTTATCAAAATCGGTCGAGCGGAATCAAAAAAATCTCAAAATCTTATACATTGATGATATTTTTAGTGGTATTCGTTGAAGTCGGTTTTTTAGTCATTAAAGTTCTTTGTTATTAACATTAATTTTTCTGTAAAGCTCTAACAAAATACAATTTCTTTCAGGAAACTGCGTACAGTAATGACCAACCGTTTTGTCAAGTTTATGATTGATAAGGCACAGAAAGATCCTGTAGGATATGATGCGTTTTACAAAGATTATTCTTTATTCATTAAAGAGGGTATTGTTACCGGCCAGAGTCCCATTGAAAAGGTATACAAAATTGTTCATAAGTACTTGTGAAAAATTAAATAAAAAAGTTAAGAATCTCACTTTTATCCCCGAGGGGGTAGGCAGAGGTATTCCCTTTTTGGAAATACCCACTTTTCACGAAAATATTCGACCCCTAAACGTGATAGGAGGTGAGCCCATCGCGGGACCGGGTCTGTTCCACATGCCTCAGAATTAATTCTGAAACCTGCGGGTTTCCTCACGATGATTTCCTTTACCGTCGAGCTAGTGATTGAAAAACTCATTGATAAATGTAAGGATTTGAACCCGAGGCTCACTGATTATTACATCAGAAGCGGGCTCCTTAACCGTAACTGCTCTAAGTACTTGTGTTTATGTTCCTTACAAAAAATCGCAAAAGTTAACTTTGTTAAATCGATTTCAGGAAGAAATAGCGAAGTTACTACGTTTTGAGTCTTCTAAATTAGATAGGGGTGTCAGAACATCCATTGCAGAGTACAGTGCTCGACAGAAAGATGATCAGAGGGACATTTACTACTTGGCAGCTCCTAGGTTTGTGTTAACAACCCCTGTTGGGTAATTTCGTTTTAGGTTTACGGTGATTGTCATGTTACTTATTAATTACAAAAGCCAATGGAACTGTCTTCAATGAAAATAATTAAGATTTGTTTTCTTTTAGTCGAGAACTAGCAGAAACCTCTCCTTATTACGAGTCCCTTAAGAAGCGGGATTTGGAAGTTTTGTTCTGCTACGAAATGTACGACGAGATAGTCCTCTTGGAATTGAAGGAATTTGGTGGCAGGACGCTAGTCTCAGTTGAAAATGATATGCATAAAGATTCCTTACAGACCGCTGACACAGTGATTGGTAAGTTATTTAATTTTATTCAGAAGATTTTGGCAATTGGCAACCTCATCCAATATGCGAGTGACCAATATCTGAAGATGATTGTTTATATAATTATGTTAGCAATTTTTTGATATTTCCCAGGAAGTGAAGGTCTGCAAAAAGACCAAATAGAGGAGATTATATCATTCCTGAAGTCAAATTTGACGGGTAAAGTGTTTGACGTCCGCACGACGCAGAAACTAGACACGCATCCTTGTGTGATCGTCGTACCGGAAATGGCGGCGGCGCGACACTTCGTTCGCACACAGGCTCAACAACTCAGCGAGGAAAATCGATTTGCTTTGTTAAGACCGCAACTTGAAATAAATCCCAAGTCAGTACATATGCCTAACGAAATAAAATGTATCTATACGATCTATACTAATATTTGTTAGCTTAAAATTAAGAACATATAAAAGAAATTCATCGCCCTATAAAAGTTTTCTATCAGCATCATACTTTCTTTTTGTGGGCACATTATTGACATAGTTTAGATAGGTACCTACCTACGTTTTTGCTTTTCATGTTTTATTAAATAATTTTGTAATTTTAATTAAATTATATTGTTACAGGCATCCCATCATACAAAAACTGAACAAACTTCTGGCAACTGACAAAGAACTAGCTACAATGGTAGCAAACCAATTGTTTTCAAATGCAATGGTGACAGCCGGCCTCATCATGGATCCTAGAAACCTGATAACACACATCAATGACCTTTTAGTGAAAGCTTTAGAAAAACATTAGTGGGGTTGATACAAAACATTACAAGAAGAGCTTAAACTTAGAAACTGTGGCTACGTTGTCTTAACATTAATGTTAAAAAGTTTTAAACAATGTGTAACTTTAAAATTGTTTTTTCAAGACCGTTTTGTATTAATGTTTTTTAATATGATTTTTATAATCACATCATAAAAATATATTTAGAAATGCACAAGAGTATGTACATAAAACTTTTATTTCAGGTTTTGTGAAATAGACGAAGTATTTCTCGTTTTGTCGATGGCGACGTAATTGCAAAATTTATAACTAATGTATGCAAGGTGCAGATAAACCTATAGTCAATTAATTTAGTGCGATAAAATTTTTGGTTTGGTATGTTTTCTCCTGAATTACATTGATGTAGGTACCTACTAGGTACTCTTTTGAGTCGAGACAGTGCGCTATTAAGAAAGGTCTCTTTGTGTCCCGATAATAACAAATTATTGTAAAAACCGCAAATCGTAAATAGATAATGTATGTTGTATAACAATAAATATTCAATAAATTGTCACGTAAAATTGAAAAGTTTTTTTTGTGCATGCGTGCCACGCATTGCGTGGTGTCACAATATCTACTGACATCTGTGTCACAATATTTTATGAGTTATGACCACAGAACACTATACTTCTGTTATGACAGATCTATTTAGGTTCTAGTTCTAGATTTTGACTTCAGCGCCATCTATTGACAATATGAAGGAGCGGAGGCGGAATGCTCGGCTATCATGAAAAGGGAAGATCTTCCGCCAGGCGAAGTGATCGTGCCTGGGGATTCTTCGCCGTCGCGCTACAACACCTTGGAATACTTTTAGGCTATTGCATAGCTTCTATCGAGGGCCTTGAGCGCGGGGACCGAATCCAGAAATTCCGTAACGAAAAAAAACCTCACGCTCCCCACTCCGACGGGCACGGAGGTGTTGCTTGAAGGCCGTGCATTGTCTAACGTCGTTTCGTTTCTTTTCGGCAGTCTTGTTGATACAAAATGCTATGCAATAGCTTTTGTGATAGCTTGACCGCGGCAGTCCCCGAGTGCCACACGTCTTTTTTTTTATGGCCTCACGCGGCTTGCGCATTTACCACACTCATAAAATGGGGAAACGGATTCATAACTGACAAAATATGTTACTAAAAACTATTTTTTGGAGGGTATACCCCTTACTCAAATATTGTGACGCCATGTGTTGTTTTTAGATACTTGACGGTATGTTGCTACGCTAAATGTTTACCGAATGTTTATTGCGCTAAGTGACAACAACACGAAAACCTCACAGGGTTTATCCTTGCGGGTGAGCCGTTCAATATATAAACATATAATAAAACTGTAACAAGACCATACCATTTACATGAAATATTTTCTGAACTTTTTTGCAGTAGCGTAGACAGCCATCGATTCACCCACCAATTTTAGTCCAAAATAAAGTATCCGACTCAGGCTGATGGCTAAATTGCCAATGCCTCAACAAATACTTTTATTTATAGTGATCTGTGAGGCATCAGACTAGAGATGAGCAAGTATTAATATTCAAATAAGTATCGATAAAATAATAAAAATTAAAACAAACCAGTAGTTGATAGAGTAGGCATAGGAGTTGTTACTCATCTAAAATCATAATTCATTACGGAGTCTGCTTTTTTACAAATTGCAAAATGATGATTCTTATTAATATGTGAAATAATAACATAAACATCAGAAATAAAATCGTGACGGTGAAAACAATCCATTTTAGAGTTAAATTTCTGACTGATACACCTAAATGTGATTTTGTCAAGCAGCTATCTTTCTTTTCCCACCCCCCGGTGACAACGCAGTCTCCTATATTATGGTAACAATGACAATAATAAGAAAGTGTTTCTTTCATGTTTATGACCATTTCGGAATGATGAATAGGAAAAAACTGTGTTACTGGTTTATGATTGTTTAACTCAAATTAGGGATTGGGTAATAAAAACTTGAGCTTATAAGCGAAAATTCTTCCAAATAAATAGGGCATTTGTCGATAGTACATAAAATTAAAAAATATCGACTGTAAATGTATATCGATTTTTTTACCCACCCCACCCCTAATTAAGCTACCAAAGCTTGCAAAGCAAAGCAAAGTGAAGTGAGCGATCCATAGAGTAACTTATATATACGGAGATAGAGGTATCAGTAAACTGAATCCTTAGCGTGTGGCGGCATCTGAAATTCTGTGGTGGAACTATTATTTTATTTTTCTAGTAGGGTCAAATTTTAATATTTATTTTATTTCCTAACTAGTATTCAGAAATAAAACAAGTATTATGATGCGAAAACATTTATTTATTGAACATCAAAGAGACTAAAAATAAAACATAATGCAACTGAAAAAACTTGAGTGTGGTGTGACATGGCATGAGCAACCGGGCAATACTACTCGGTACCTCAGGTTTCCATTAAAGATGTGTAAAAAGGTCATACACGATCACAAGATCACGATCAAAAGAACACTGTACAGAAACGTCACTCTAGCATCTGAGCCAACTTCGAACATAGCAACTCTCATCCGCTGGTATGAGGGTCTATTGCAAAAAATAATGGCCACCGAAGATATACCTACACGCAGCGAGACCCTCGGTCCTAGAGAGATATGGTTGGTATATACCTATGGTACCCTCACCCAAACTTACTGAACGTGTATTGAAATAATTTGTACTCCCTATGATCGAGACTTTCTTATTTTTTTATTTACTCTAAAATCATTGGGGGTACAAATTATTTCAATACACTTTCAGTAAATTTGGGTGACGGTACTATAGGTATATACCAACCATATCTCTAGGACCGAGGGTCCCGCTGCGTATAGGTAGTTAGCTATTAGGTACATCCACCAGTCAGAAAAACCAACCCACAGTTTGGAATTGCCCATATACATCTAGGAGTAACACAAGCGATGGACAGCTGTCCGTCGCACTTAGGACAGAGCCGTGCTGTGTTGCTCCTGGATGCCAGTGTGTGCATGACCTCAATCAATCTACATTTATCAAAAATAACAATATAACATAATAACATTTACAGTCTAAGGGTTAGGGCACAACTACAGACTCAGGCCGCTGAGTGAATAAGAATTGCAGAAAATGTAATCAAAGTTATAACAATGCAGGCAATCATATTATCCAGGAATATGTTCATACAGTCATGTCAGTCAGAAATACCTGTACTTACTCAACACAATATCCTCAACTCATTTCAGAAGTACAGGATATTAATAATAATAATAATCATTTATTTCAGACAATAGGTATACAGCCCATTTGTTAGTAAATTTAAACTTATTCTATGTTAGTGCCTTAACCTATAGGTACTATGCATATCAAAATGACACACAAATTACATTTAAATTGGTTTACCAAAAAGTCCGCCAGTCGTCTTGCATGGTATGGCCAAAATTAATATTGAATTAACATCTTGTCGTATAAAGTAACAATAAAATCATTAAGGCAATCGTACATAAAAGGAAAAACAAAATTTTATACCGGGAATAGCGCTTATTCTGAGAATATAAAATTAATATTTAGTTATTTCTTTTTCATATGCTTTTTCTTAATAAAATAGTTGTGAGCCATTACTTTAACTTCATCTTTTTCATCAAACTCTGAACGCTTGCCATTTAATACTTTATTAACATCTTTACTCCAATTAAAGATAAAAAAATTGCAACCGAGTGCTATCATGTACTCCACTGTTGAAGATTTATGTTGGTCACAAGTAAACGATTCGAAAGTTAAATTTGTTAGCAGTAATGTTTTCATGTACGTCTTAATATTGGGCACAATCGAATTCATTTGTAAAATGTGTGTTACAATATCCTGCATTTCTGAAAATAATTTTACTAGATGATTTGAAGGGTATGTCAGGTGTCGTCCCTGTTTTCTGTATTCGCGTATTCGAATGAATTGGCTGGAGCTATCGTTGTCATAGAAGCATTGTTTACATTTTTTGCAGTTTTTGAATATATTGCGTTTAGATTTCTTTAATAAATACCCTGTTACGTATTGTAGCTGTGCCTTGACACTTGGATTGGCCATTTTAGTTTCAAAGTCTTCATATACACAGTGAAAATCGTAATCCATAAGCTCGGTAGCTACGTCAACATTTGGGTTATCAAATAAGCATTTCATTGATTTAAATATTGCTTTGCAACTATCTTTCTCGCAGTTAGACCCTGGCGAATGTTGGCCACTTATGTTTGTAATAAGCAATGCTGCAAAAGAAGATGCAAATCCGTTTGGTGTTGGGTTAGTATTTCTACAACCATGGCTTCTAATTGACCCAAAGAAATTTTCTAGCGGGTCTTGGTTGAAATGCCGCATATAAAATGATTTTATTTGATATTTTTCGAACAATGTTTTTCTCAAATAATCTACGTTGTTAATAGTGAAGAGAAAATTTTTCACAGACTTTACTTGGTCAGCTTCTTTGCCATTAGTATCGATGAATTTCATTGAACTTAAAATAGGTTTGGATTTGGACCACACGGCATTGTGTTCCGATTTTGGCGTGACCGCGCATAGCAGCATCTTGCCACTTCGTTTTTTGGAGTTGTCGTAACTTCCATTAAGAGAATCAAATAAGTCGTCGAAAAATAGGATTATGTCCGCAGTCTGCGTTGCTTCTTGTGGTAGAATTTTGTGTTCTGAAAAAAAATGAAGGTATTAAAGGAGAGTAAGTTTGATCTGCTAATAAAAAGGAATTAATTGTGTAATCTAAGATAAATGTAAAAGAAAATTTGAAATAATATACCTGCTAAATAGCCTATTGTGGCTGCTACTCTGCGACTCATTACTTGCGTTGCATATTTCACTTTCATTTTCTGAAAGGTATCCGGATTAATATGTTGCTCTGTAAGCTTTTTCACTAATCTGATTCCTTTGTAGGCTGGATCTTCATGGTACAGTTGTATGATGTGTTCCCATTTTCCTGTGATGTGGCTACCGTCGATCGTGCATTTTAAATTATGTTTCATCAAATTATTTCGTATGCCTTTGATCAAGTGTGGAGCATCGAATAATGGAATCACCTCTTGGTCATCAACTTCAAAAATATTATTTTTCAGGGTTTCATTTTTTTTCAAATATTTTATCCTAGTTTCGTGAATCAAGTTATTGATTGCACTTCTGTTTGATGCACCTTGATCACACACGGTAGCAATCACTCGTAGGCCCACACTGTTTAATTTCCTTATTATTTCTTTTATCATTAATGCCAGCTCATTATTTTTTGTGCTGCCTGAACAAAAGGTGTATGACACTGGCTGCTTATAATTTTTTAATACCCCACGTATCATGAAAATTAGAGCATGGTCTGCGATTTTTTTTGTTCTAGTCTTGCCATTGTTCACAAATCCTGTAACCATATCATGTTTTTGGTTGTAATCAAAATGAGCAGCCAGTGACATTTCATCGAACATCAGCACACACAGTTTGTCATCGGGTTTCATAGTTTTAACAGATTTTTTCAACTGCTTAAAAATATTTTCATTTATTCCCGGCTTAATATTGGCCCTGCTGATGAGGCGGTTCAGTGTCAGCGGTGAGGGTAGGACAAAAATTACTTTAAGCCACCGGTAAGCTTTCGGGCTTCTTTGGTATAGGCTCAATGCCATCATTTTTTCAGCAAGAGTAAAACGCCTTCCCATTTTATTTTTATTTATCTCCCGGAACTGCATTACAGTAAAGATGGCGGCCAGAGTCGTGAATTTGTTCATCGCCATTTTAAAAGTTTTATTTTCTGCTAATTTCAAAGCAGTTTTATACCGGAGGGCATAACTATCAGCTTTTTTGCTCATTTTAATCAGAGCTTTTTTTAGCCCTGCAGACTCTCTGACTATTTTTGGTGTAGGCTTGACAGTACCTGTAATCAACAGAAAAATACATAATTAGTTGCCAAAGAGGTTGGAAGAAAATTATTCTCTTTCCGTCACTTTTAGCACTCTATAGCTAATGTAGGAAAGCTCGACCTAGTGAATCCTCGCCAACATTCGGTTGACAAACCGTATTTGACGTTACCGCTGGGTTGACAACACAATGCCACATTGGAAGTCAGATCGAAACAAGCTCTCGGTTTTAGCAAAAATATGCCCGGTTGCGTCGTTGTGTGGTGCGGAAACTCCACAGTAAATTAGCAGAAATCCTATACAAGCGTTACCTATCACCAGTTAACTATTTTCCTATTCAAACTATACCACAAAAAATATGTTTAAATATTTGTATTTATATCCAATAATGTTTACTTTAATGCTTGACAAAAAATATAAAATATCGATAGATCAAAAATTTTATGTCGATAAAATTTGATATATTTTTACAAATTTAGAACTGAAATTATGAATGATTTACAGATTTACAAGAGATCCCAACCTCAAAAAAAATTAGGTTAAATCTACAGGCAAAACTGAAAATTGGATTCCATCAACAAATTCAACAATTTGCTCTAAACATTTTAAGCCTGACTGCATACTTCAATCTTCTTTTACTTGAAAATATACCAAACTGACAAAGTCTGCTATTCCTAAGGTTGCAGCATTTATCGATATCGATTGTGTGGTATATGATTACTTCACTAGCCCATCACTAATGGAGCAAATTCAAAAGTAGAATAATACGTGAGCTTTCTGATTAGCCGAGCGCAAAATATTGTTTAAATACTATTGGTAAATTGATTGACATTTCTTCGCCTGACATTACTTCGCCCCCCGCACCCCGATTTTTGGTTGAAGTGGTTTTGGTGTAGTGGTAAATCCGCTTCAGGTATGAGGCTAAGGTTAAATGTATGGGTGAAATTAAAATATTTCTTTACCATGAGAGGTGCTGGGACGAGCTGTTATAGGATCTTCAATTTTTAATCCTGATGATGTAGATGGGCCAGCTGCATTCAAGTTTCCAACAGTATTGTCCCTGTTGGTTATATTTTGGAATGGAGATCGGTACTCAAAAGGCACTTGGGGCTCTAAAAGGATAAAAAAAAATTGTTTAATTAAATATATTTGGAAATAGTACCACTGTGCTATCTATGAACTTTCAGGTTTCATTAATTAAGTAAAACCAAATTTATATCCACTTACTTGGCATCAACAGGGTAGGGAATGCGTCAGAAGTAAGCTTATTCTTCCAAGTAAGATCCTTCATTTCAAAATGCACATGACAGACACGTCTGTTTCTGTGCACAAACACTGGGTCCAGCGATGAAATAGTTTCCCCAATTGCATGCGTCCACTTTTGAAACCTCTCCAAGTCTTTTTTAGGGTTAGGAAAACAATGTAGGATCGTATTTCCCGTACCTACAATTAAAATAATATAAATATAAATAGAGCAGTGATAGCCTTACGGTTAAAGAGCCTGCTTCACATGATGATAATCAGGGAGGCTCGGATTCGAATCTTGGCATGTACCAATGAGTTTTTCAAAACTTACGTACCTACATTTATGAGTAGCTCGACGGTGAAGGAAAACATGGTGAGGAAACCTGCATGTCCCAGAATTTATTCTGAGACATGTGTAAACAGACCCGGTCCGGGTGGTGAGCCCATCGCCGCCTATATCGTTTAGGAGTCCAAAGAATATTTGGTGAAAAGTGGGTATATCCAGAAATGGAATAACTCTGCTTACCCCCTCGGGGATATAAGGCGCAAGTTTTTTTTTTAAATTACATTACTGCCATGGTCTTTAATGACTGCAATGTGTGGCAAGCTTCTTTGGGGCCATCTCCACGAGCGAGAGAATCGCGGCGATTCTATACAATCTCTCGCCGCGATAACATCGCCGTGTGGAGACGCGTTCATAGAGACCGTATAGAAATACGTGGCAACGACGATATTATCGCCGCGATTCTCTCGCTCGTGGAGACAGTCCCTTCGCGATCAGTCAGAGCGCGGTTAGCATTGCACCCTTCTTAAGAGACAGAGCTTGAAAAAAAATTTAAGACTTTGAGTTATTGACACGGATACTCACTGTAGCATCAGAATATACATAGATACATACATATGATCACGCCTCTTTCCCGCATCAGAATATAAACGTGGTAATTACTTACGGGTTAAGCCGCATTTAGGTACGCAACAAGTTCTATCGCTTCCAGCCATGTTGACGATCCACAATATCTAAATCAAAATGCAAAACGGTGTCCGAGTGAGTAAGCAAAGGTCTAAGGTCAGCAGAGAGTTCTTCGGGGTCCAGTAAGCAAAGGTCTAAGGTCAGCAGAGGGTTCTTCGGGGTCCAGTAAGCAGGAAAATCACAGAAATTCACAATAACGAAACACAACGGGATGGGATTCGAAATGAATTGACAGATGAATTGACACTTGACAGATTGACATTATAATCATAGAGCATAGAGTAACTAATCGCGATGCTAGCGCCATTGCGACTAATGGTGGTGTCATCTTTTCTCCCACAAAGGAGACTTCTATTGACTGAAACTCCACTGGAAAGAAAAAAGACAGGCGGGCTGTGTGGTGTATTATTTTCTTCCGATCTTTTACATTCTTAAAGATATAAAGTGATATAAAGCACGATTAAAAACCTATAATTAAATTACTATCGCAATAATGGCAGCGCTACGTGTTAGAATAGGATTATCAAGTTTTTGTGCAAAGAGGTTATTGTTACAGTCGGTAAATAAAAGTCAAAAATGTTTAGCAAGCGGTACTATGATCAGACAACCAGGTATATATATCGGTATAATCTTAGAAACGTATGTATTTAGATAACTATCATCTTTGCTCAATAATAAATTATTTCAGAACCTAGCACATTGCCCTCAATCGTCAAACATTACACTACAGCAACTGAGCAAAAGCCGGAAAGTGTAAAAGGCGAAACCGAAAAGCGAGAATTTCAAGCCGAGACTCGTATGTTGCTAGATATTGTGGCCAGGTCCCTGTACTCCGATAAAGAAGTAAGATTTTGTACACTTAGACACTTTAGAATAGTTTAGACTATAAAAGTCACTACTTTAGTTCTTTGTATCCAGAGAACTTATGCAAGTGCATAAACATGTCTGTTGACTATGTTTCTAGGTGTTTATTATTTAATAAGTTCCTTTGTTTACTTATTTTAGACTAAGAGTTATAGTTCTAAATATTGTTGTTTAGCACCCATAGTAGAGGCTCGGTCTATCGGTGAAGAAAATGTGTCCCACAAGGTATTTAATAATACTGGAGCAGTAGTAATACTGTTTCTAATTCCTAATACTACTATTATTTACAGGTGTTCATCAGAGAGCTTATTTCGAATGCCAGTGATGCACTAGAAAAGTTCCGCTACTTGAGTGTCAGTGCAAGCCCAGATACATCACAGTTGGAGGAGCTGGATAGACTCCTGGAAATAAAGCTCACTACTGACAAGCAGAACAGAACAATCACATTTGAAGTAAACCTATTTGTGTTGTAATTTAAAAATTATTTACTATTGCCTGTTTACCACATCATTAATATGAATACTTTTTACCATTTTAGTCATATAGTTGCCATCATTATGTATTATATTATAAGACATCATATTAATGCCTCATTTACGGAGTTGCGGTGCGTCTTCTTACCTTGTCTTACTAATAATTAAGATTAATAGCCTGACATAACATAGCATCCATTCGGTTCATCCCATGCTTGTAGGTCCACTAAATAGTCTGTAATTTTATAGTAGCCTTTTTATGTAATTTTTGTTTAGCTATTGTTTTCAATTTGTCAAGAGGCAAATTTTATAATTCAATTTGAATCTTATTGTAACTTAAATGATTTAGTAACTTTAATTAATCAGCTAATGTAAGCATTGAGTGACATTATTAATAATTCCAGGACTCTGGCATTGGTATGACTAAAGAAGAGTTAACACAAAACCTGGGAACCATAGCCCGTTCAGGTTCCAAGTCTTTCATTGAGGAGATCAAGAGTAAGGGAGCGGAACAGGCTAGCTCCATAATTGGTCAGTTTGGCGTTGGATTCTACTCCGCATTCATGGTTGCTGAGAAAATAGAGGTGTTCACTCGTAGCAGTAAAGTGGGATCACCAGCCTATAAGTGGACTTCTGATGGGTAAATAAGTATACAACATTTCGGAATTTATAAATATTACTAGAAAAAGGAAGACTCTCATGTTGACATGATTAGTTAATATTCAATAGAGCAATGCGAAAACATGAAATGCGTGCATGTATAAAGAGTAAAAGTTTCAAGTTTCTCAAGGACACTGTTGTCAGATCTGGATCCAATTCACTGGCCACACAGGAAGCACCAGCTTTCAAATAAAAAAAGAATCAGCAAAATTGGTTCACCCAGTCGAAAGTTCTGAGGTAACAAACTTAAAAACCTTCTTATTTGAATTCGGTTGAAAATGGATGGAAAATATGCCAAGAAACCCGCGTTAACCTACATAATAAGCGATGGAAAGGTCTTTTTGTATACTCACACTTATTACGTATTAGTTGTGTCCTCTGGTGATACTTTTAGTGGCCATCGGGCCTTAAGTTCTCATGTTAATGAGAAAATTACAGATGGTGCAGCTGTAACATTTCAATATTTTAAATTATTTTGCCATTTGTAATGTCAATTCTCTATTAGATTACTTATTTAAAAATATATTTTGTTTATCTATTTTTCTTTATCTAGTTCTAATCACAATATAATTTAGATTTGTTTTCCAAATCTTTTAGGTCTGGAACATATGAGATCCAAGAAGTTGAAGGAGTTCCAATTGGTACAAAAATTGTTGTACATCTGAAGACTGATTGCAGGGAATTTTCTGATGAAGAAACTGTAAAAAGTACCTGTTCAATTTAGTATCCGTTTTGCCTAGTAATTTAACTGAAGATATTGTTCTTTAAAACAAATTACATAATTATTTTACAGATATTATTAAAAAGTACAGCAATTTTATAAGCAGCCCTATTCTCTTGAACAAGGAACAAGTGAATTCAATAAAGGTTTGTATTCTATAGTGATAATTAAATTAAAATCTATCACAAACTAAGTACCTATAACCACAATACGTCATTCTGTTCTGTAGCCCCTATGGTTAATGGAGGCTAAAGATGTAACACATGAAGAACACATAGAATTCTACAGGTTTATAAGCAACTCTTATGACAAACCACGGTACACCTTGCACTACAAGACTGATGCTCCTCTAAGCATCAGATCCATACTATATGTTCCTGAAGGCAAGCCAGGCCTGTTTGAGATGTCGAGAGACTCTGATGTTGGTGTAGCCTTGTACTCCCGGAAGATATTGATCAAGAGTAAGGCCGAAAATATTTTGCCTAAATGGTTGAGATTTGTTAAAGGTAAGTAAATAATATTTGTAATTTTGGTTATATTGTTAAACTATACCAACAATTTGTTTTCTTTGAAACTAACAAGTACACTACATAAAATTCTGTTTTTAGGTGTTGTTGATTCTGAAGACATTCCACTTAATCTTAGTAGAGAATTGCTGCAAAACAGTGCGCTAATTACGTAAGTATATGCAAAATAGGATAGGTTACAAAGTACACGAAATTTTGGAAGGGAAGTAATAAAATATGTCGCGTTAATAAGACTTTATTGCACAATACCCAACTTTATTGCACACATTAAAAACAAGGAGGAGGTTCTCAATTCGACTTCGTTTTTTTTTTGTATGTATGTTACGCGATTACTCCGCCAATTATAAACCGATTTTGATAGTTATTATTTAAATTTTATCAAAATCGGTCGAGCGGAATCAAAAAAATCTCAAAATCTTATACATTGATGATATTTTTAGTGGTATTCGTTGAAGTCGGTTTTTTAGTCATTAAAGTTCTTTGTTATTAACATTAATTTTTCTGTAAAGCTCTAACAAAATACAATTTCTTTCAGGAAACTGCGTACAGTAATGACCAACCGTTTTGTCAAGTTTATGATTGATAAGGCACAGAAAGATCCTGTAGGATATGATGCGTTTTACAAAGATTATTCTTTATTCATTAAAGAGGGTATTGTTACCGGCCAGAGTCCCATTGAAAAGGTATACAAAATTGTTCATAAGTACTTGTGAAAAATTAAATAAAAAAGTTAAGAATCTCACTTTTATCCCCGAGGGGGTAGGCAGAGGTATTCCCTTTTTGGAAATACCCACTTTTCACGAAAATATTCGACCCCTAAACGTGATAGGAGGTGAGCCCATCGCGGGACCGGGTCTGTTCCACATGCCTCAGAATTAATTCTGAAACCTGCGGGTTTCCTCACGATGATTTCCTTTACCGTCGAGCTAGTGATTGAAAAACTCATTGATAAATGTAAGGATTTGAACCCGAGGCTCACTGATTATTACATCAGAAGCGGGCTCCTTAACCGTAACTGCTCTAAGTACTTGTGTTTATGTTCCTTACAAAAAATCGCAAAAGTTAACTTTGTTAAATCGATTTCAGGAAGAAATAGCGAAGTTACTACGTTTTGAGTCTTCTAAATTAGATAGGGGTGTCAGAACATCCATTGCAGAGTACAGTGCTCGACAGAAAGATGATCAGAGGGACATTTACTACTTGGCAGCTCCTAGGTTTGTGTTAACAACCCCTGTTGGGTAATTTCGTTTTAGGTTTACGGTGATTGTCATGTTACTTATTAATTACAAAAGCCAATGGAACTGTCTTCAATGAAAATAATTAAGATTTGTTTTCTTTTAGTCGAGAACTAGCAGAAACCTCTCCTTATTACGAGTCCCTTAAGAAGCGGGATTTGGAAGTTTTGTTCTGCTACGAAATGTACGACGAGATAGTCCTCTTGGAATTGAAGGAATTTGGTGGCAGGACGCTAGTCTCAGTTGAAAATGATATGCATAAAGATTCCTTACAGACCGCTGACACAGTGATTGGTAAGTTATTTAATTTTATTCAGAAGATTTTGGCAATTGGCAACCTCATCCAATATGCGAGTGACCAATATCTGAAGATGATTGTTTATATAATTATGTTAGCAATTTTTTGATATTTCCCAGGAAGTGAAGGTCTGCAAAAAGACCAAATAGAGGAGATTATATCATTCCTGAAGTCAAATTTGACGGGTAAAGTGTTTGACGTCCGCACGACGCAGAAACTAGACACGCATCCTTGTGTGATCGTCGTACCGGAAATGGCGGCGGCGCGACACTTCGTTCGCACACAGGCTCAACAACTCAGCGAGGAAAATCGATTTGCTTTGTTAAGACCGCAACTTGAAATAAATCCCAAGTCAGTACATATGCCTAACGAAATAAAATGTATCTATACGATCTATACTAATATTTGTTAGCTTAAAATTAAGAACATATAAAAGAAATTCATCGCCCTATAAAAGTTTTCTATCAGCATCATACTTTCTTTTTGTGGGCACATTATTGACATAGTTTAGATAGGTACCTACCTACGTTTTTGCTTTTCATGTTTTATTAAATAATTTTGTAATTTTAATTAAATTATATTGTTACAGGCATCCCATCATACAAAAACTGAACAAACTTCTGGCAACTGACAAAGAACTAGCTACAATGGTAGCAAACCAATTGTTTTCAAATGCAATGGTGACAGCCGGCCTCATCATGGATCCTAGAAACCTGATAACACACATCAATGACCTTTTAGTGAAAGCTTTAGAAAAACATTAGTGGGGTTGATACAAAACATTACAAGAAGAGCTTAAACTTAGAAACTGTGGCTACGTTGTCTTAACATTAATGTTAAAAAGTTTTAAACAATGTGTAACTTTAAAATTGTTTTTTCAAGACCGTTTTGTATTAATGTTTTTTAATATGATTTTTATAATCACATCATAAAAATATATTTAGAAATGCACAAGAGTATGTACATAAAACTTTTATTTCAGGTTTTGTGAAATAGACGAAGTATTTCTCGTTTTGTCGATGGCGACGTAATTGCAAAATTTATAACTAATGTATGCAAGGTGCAGATAAACCTATAGTCAATTAATTTAGTGCGATAAAATTTTTGGTTTGGTATGTTTTCTCCTGAATTACATTGATGTAGGTACCTACTAGGTACTCTTTTGAGTCGAGACAGTGCGCTATTAAGAAAGGTCTCTTTGTGTCCCGATAATAACAAATTATTGTAAAAACCGCAAATCGTAAATAGATAATGTATGTTGTATAACAATAAATATTCAATAAATTGTCACGTAAAATTGAAAAGTTTTTTTTGTGCATGCGTGCCACGCATTGCGTGGTGTCACAATATCTACTGACATCTGTGTCACAATATTTTATGAGTTATGACCACAGAACACTATACTTCTGTTATGACAGATCTATTTAGGTTCTAGTTCTAGATTTTGACTTCAGCGCCATCTATTGACAATATGAAGGAGCGGAGGCGGAATGCTCGGCTATCATGAAAAGGGAAGATCTTCCGCCAGGCGAAGTGATCGTGCCTGGGGATTCTTCGCCGTCGCGCTACAACACCTTGGAATACTTTTAGGCTATTGCATAGCTTCTATCGAGGGCCTTGAGCGCGGGGACCGAATCCAGAAATTCCGTAACGAAAAAAAACCTCACGCTCCCCACTCCGACGGGCACGGAGGTGTTGCTTGAAGGCCGTGCATTGTCTAACGTCGTTTCGTTTCTTTTCGGCAGTCTTGTTGATACAAAATGCTATGCAATAGCTTTTGTGATAGCTTGACCGCGGCAGTCCCCGAGTGCCACACGTCTTTTTTTTTATGGCCTCACGCGGCTTGCGCATTTACCACACTCATAAAATGGGGAAACGGATTCATAACTGACAAAATATGTTACTAAAAACTATTTTTTGGAGGGTATACCCCTTACTCAAATATTGTGACGCCATGTGTTGTTTTTAGATACTTGACGGTATGTTGCTACGCTAAATGTTTACCGAATGTTTATTGCGCTAAGTGACAACAACACGAAAACCTCACAGGGTTTATCCTTGCGGGTGAGCCGTTCAATATATAAACATATAATAAAACTGTAACAAGACCATACCATTTACATGAAATATTTTCTGAACTTTTTTGCAGTAGCGTAGACAGCCATCGATTCACCCACCAATTTTAGTCCAAAATAAAGTATCCGACTCAGGCTGATGGCTAAATTGCCAATGCCTCAACAAATACTTTTATTTATAGTGATCTGTGAGGCATCAGACTAGAGATGAGCAAGTATTAATATTCAAATAAGTATCGATAAAATAATAAAAATTAAAACAAACCAGTAGTTGATAGAGTAGGCATAGGAGTTGTTACTCATCTAAAATCATAATTCATTACGGAGTCTGCTTTTTTACAAATTGCAAAATGATGATTCTTATTAATATGTGAAATAATAACATAAACATCAGAAATAAAATCGTGACGGTGAAAACAATCCATTTTAGAGTTAAATTTCTGACTGATACACCTAAATGTGATTTTGTCAAGCAGCTATCTTTCTTTTCCCACCCCCCGGTGACAACGCAGTCTCCTATATTATGGTAACAATGACAATAATAAGAAAGTGTTTCTTTCATGTTTATGACCATTTCGGAATGATGAATAGGAAAAAACTGTGTTACTGGTTTATGATTGTTTAACTCAAATTAGGGATTGGGTAATAAAAACTTGAGCTTATAAGCGAAAATTCTTCCAAATAAATAGGGCATTTGTCGATAGTACATAAAATTAAAAAATATCGACTGTAAATGTATATCGATTTTTTTACCCACCCCACCCCTAATTAAGCTACCAAAGCTTGCAAAGCAAAGCAAAGTGAAGTGAGCGATCCATAGAGTAACTTATATATACGGAGATAGAGGTATCAGTAAACTGAATCCTTAGCGTGTGGCGGCATCTGAAATTCTGTGGTGGAACTATTATTTTATTTTTCTAGTAGGGTCAAATTTTAATATTTATTTTATTTCCTAACTAGTATTCAGAAATAAAACAAGTATTATGATGCGAAAACATTTATTTATTGAACATCAAAGAGACTAAAAATAAAACATAATGCAACTGAAAAAACTTGAGTGTGGTGTGACATGGCATGAGCAACCGGGCAATACTACTCGGTACCTCAGGTTTCCATTAAAGATGTGTAAAAAGGTCATACACGATCACAAGATCACGATCAAAAGAACACTGTACAGAAACGTCACTCTAGCATCTGAGCCAACTTCGAACATAGCAACTCTCATCCGCTGGTATGAGGGTCTATTGCAAAAAATAATGGCCACCGAAGATATACCTACACGCAGCGAGACCCTCGGTCCTAGAGAGATATGGTTGGTATATACCTATGGTACCCTCACCCAAACTTACTGAACGTGTATTGAAATAATTTGTACTCCCTATGATCGAGACTTTCTTATTTTTTTATTTACTCTAAAATCATTGGGGGTACAAATTATTTCAATACACTTTCAGTAAATTTGGGTGACGGTACTATAGGTATATACCAACCATATCTCTAGGACCGAGGGTCCCGCTGCGTATAGGTAGTTAGCTATTAGGTACATCCACCAGTCAGAAAAACCAACCCACAGTTTGGAATTGCCCATATACATCTAGGAGTAACACAAGCGATGGACAGCTGTCCGTCGCACTTAGGACAGAGCCGTGCTGTGTTGCTCCTGGATGCCAGTGTGTGCATGACCTCAATCAATCTACATTTATCAAAAATAACAATATAACATAATAACATTTACAGTCTAAGGGTTAGGGCACAACTACAGACTCAGGCCGCTGAGTGAATAAGAATTGCAGAAAATGTAATCAAAGTTATAACAATGCAGGCAATCATATTATCCAGGAATATGTTCATACAGTCATGTCAGTCAGAAATACCTGTACTTACTCAACACAATATCCTCAACTCATTTCAGAAGTACAGGATATTAATAATAATAATAATCATTTATTTCAGACAATAGGTATACAGCCCATTTGTTAGTAAATTTAAACTTATTCTATGTTAGTGCCTTAACCTATAGGTACTATGCATATCAAAATGACACACAAATTACATTTAAATTGGTTTACCAAAAAGTCCGCCAGTCGTCTTGCATGGTATGGCCAAAATTAATATTGAATTAACATCTTGTCGTATAAAGTAACAATAAAATCATTAAGGCAATCGTACATAAAAGGAAAAACAAAATTTTATACCGGGAATAGCGCTTATTCTGAGAATATAAAATTAATATTTAGTTATTTCTTTTTCATATGCTTTTTCTTAATAAAATAGTTGTGAGCCATTACTTTAACTTCATCTTTTTCATCAAACTCTGAACGCTTGCCATTTAATACTTTATTAACATCTTTACTCCAATTAAAGATAAAAAAATTGCAACCGAGTGCTATCATGTACTCCACTGTTGAAGATTTATGTTGGTCACAAGTAAACGATTCGAAAGTTAAATTTGTTAGCAGTAATGTTTTCATGTACGTCTTAATATTGGGCACAATCGAATTCATTTGTAAAATGTGTGTTACAATATCCTGCATTTCTGAAAATAATTTTACTAGATGATTTGAAGGGTATGTCAGGTGTCGTCCCTGTTTTCTGTATTCGCGTATTCGAATGAATTGGCTGGAGCTATCGTTGTCATAGAAGCATTGTTTACATTTTTTGCAGTTTTTGAATATATTGCGTTTAGATTTCTTTAATAAATACCCTGTTACGTATTGTAGCTGTGCCTTGACACTTGGATTGGCCATTTTAGTTTCAAAGTCTTCATATACACAGTGAAAATCGTAATCCATAAGCTCGGTAGCTACGTCAACATTTGGGTTATCAAATAAGCATTTCATTGATTTAAATATTGCTTTGCAACTATCTTTCTCGCAGTTAGACCCTGGCGAATGTTGGCCACTTATGTTTGTAATAAGCAATGCTGCAAAAGAAGATGCAAATCCGTTTGGTGTTGGGTTAGTATTTCTACAACCATGGCTTCTAATTGACCCAAAGAAATTTTCTAGCGGGTCTTGGTTGAAATGCCGCATATAAAATGATTTTATTTGATATTTTTCGAACAATGTTTTTCTCAAATAATCTACGTTGTTAATAGTGAAGAGAAAATTTTTCACAGACTTTACTTGGTCAGCTTCTTTGCCATTAGTATCGATGAATTTCATTGAACTTAAAATAGGTTTGGATTTGGACCACACGGCATTGTGTTCCGATTTTGGCGTGACCGCGCATAGCAGCATCTTGCCACTTCGTTTTTTGGAGTTGTCGTAACTTCCATTAAGAGAATCAAATAAGTCGTCGAAAAATAGGATTATGTCCGCAGTCTGCGTTGCTTCTTGTGGTAGAATTTTGTGTTCTGAAAAAAAATGAAGGTATTAAAGGAGAGTAAGTTTGATCTGCTAATAAAAAGGAATTAATTGTGTAATCTAAGATAAATGTAAAAGAAAATTTGAAATAATATACCTGCTAAATAGCCTATTGTGGCTGCTACTCTGCGACTCATTACTTGCGTTGCATATTTCACTTTCATTTTCTGAAAGGTATCCGGATTAATATGTTGCTCTGTAAGCTTTTTCACTAATCTGATTCCTTTGTAGGCTGGATCTTCATGGTACAGTTGTATGATGTGTTCCCATTTTCCTGTGATGTGGCTACCGTCGATCGTGCATTTTAAATTATGTTTCATCAAATTATTTCGTATGCCTTTGATCAAGTGTGGAGCATCGAATAATGGAATCACCTCTTGGTCATCAACTTCAAAAATATTATTTTTCAGGGTTTCATTTTTTTTCAAATATTTTATCCTAGTTTCGTGAATCAAGTTATTGATTGCACTTCTGTTTGATGCACCTTGATCACACACGGTAGCAATCACTCGTAGGCCCACACTGTTTAATTTCCTTATTATTTCTTTTATCATTAATGCCAGCTCATTATTTTTTGTGCTGCCTGAACAAAAGGTGTATGACACTGGCTGCTTATAATTTTTTAATACCCCACGTATCATGAAAATTAGAGCATGGTCTGCGATTTTTTTTGTTCTAGTCTTGCCATTGTTCACAAATCCTGTAACCATATCATGTTTTTGGTTGTAATCAAAATGAGCAGCCAGTGACATTTCATCGAACATCAGCACACACAGTTTGTCATCGGGTTTCATAGTTTTAACAGATTTTTTCAACTGCTTAAAAATATTTTCATTTATTCCCGGCTTAATATTGGCCCTGCTGATGAGGCGGTTCAGTGTCAGCGGTGAGGGTAGGACAAAAATTACTTTAAGCCACCGGTAAGCTTTCGGGCTTCTTTGGTATAGGCTCAATGCCATCATTTTTTCAGCAAGAGTAAAACGCCTTCCCATTTTATTTTTATTTATCTCCCGGAACTGCATTACAGTAAAGATGGCGGCCAGAGTCGTGAATTTGTTCATCGCCATTTTAAAAGTTTTATTTTCTGCTAATTTCAAAGCAGTTTTATACCGGAGGGCATAACTATCAGCTTTTTTGCTCATTTTAATCAGAGCTTTTTTTAGCCCTGCAGACTCTCTGACTATTTTTGGTGTAGGCTTGACAGTACCTGTAATCAACAGAAAAATACATAATTAGTTGCCAAAGAGGTTGGAAGAAAATTATTCTCTTTCCGTCACTTTTAGCACTCTATAGCTAATGTAGGAAAGCTCGACCTAGTGAATCCTCGCCAACATTCGGTTGACAAACCGTATTTGACGTTACCGCTGGGTTGACAACACAATGCCACATTGGAAGTCAGATCGAAACAAGCTCTCGGTTTTAGCAAAAATATGCCCGGTTGCGTCGTTGTGTGGTGCGGAAACTCCACAGTAAATTAGCAGAAATCCTATACAAGCGTTACCTATCACCAGTTAACTATTTTCCTATTCAAACTATACCACAAAAAATATGTTTAAATATTTGTATTTATATCCAATAATGTTTACTTTAATGCTTGACAAAAAATATAAAATATCGATAGATCAAAAATTTTATGTCGATAAAATTTGATATATTTTTACAAATTTAGAACTGAAATTATGAATGATTTACAGATTTACAAGAGATCCCAACCTCAAAAAAAATTAGGTTAAATCTACAGGCAAAACTGAAAATTGGATTCCATCAACAAATTCAACAATTTGCTCTAAACATTTTAAGCCTGACTGCATACTTCAATCTTCTTTTACTTGAAAATATACCAAACTGACAAAGTCTGCTATTCCTAAGGTTGCAGCATTTATCGATATCGATTGTGTGGTATATGATTACTTCACTAGCCCATCACTAATGGAGCAAATTCAAAAGTAGAATAATACGTGAGCTTTCTGATTAGCCGAGCGCAAAATATTGTTTAAATACTATTGGTAAATTGATTGACATTTCTTCGCCTGACATTACTTCGCCCCCCGCACCCCGATTTTTGGTTGAAGTGGTTTTGGTGTAGTGGTAAATCCGCTTCAGGTATGAGGCTAAGGTTAAATGTATGGGTGAAATTAAAATATTTCTTTACCATGAGAGGTGCTGGGACGAGCTGTTATAGGATCTTCAATTTTTAATCCTGATGATGTAGATGGGCCAGCTGCATTCAAGTTTCCAACAGTATTGTCCCTGTTGGTTATATTTTGGAATGGAGATCGGTACTCAAAAGGCACTTGGGGCTCTAAAAGGATAAAAAAAAATTGTTTAATTAAATATATTTGGAAATAGTACCACTGTGCTATCTATGAACTTTCAGGTTTCATTAATTAAGTAAAACCAAATTTATATCCACTTACTTGGCATCAACAGGGTAGGGAATGCGTCAGAAGTAAGCTTATTCTTCCAAGTAAGATCCTTCATTTCAAAATGCACATGACAGACACGTCTGTTTCTGTGCACAAACACTGGGTCCAGCGATGAAATAGTTTCCCCAATTGCATGCGTCCACTTTTGAAACCTCTCCAAGTCTTTTTTAGGGTTAGGAAAACAATGTAGGATCGTATTTCCCGTACCTACAATTAAAATAATATAAATATAAATAGAGCAGTGATAGCCTTACGGTTAAAGAGCCTGCTTCACATGATGATAATCAGGGAGGCTCGGATTCGAATCTTGGCATGTACCAATGAGTTTTTCAAAACTTACGTACCTACATTTATGAGTAGCTCGACGGTGAAGGAAAACATGGTGAGGAAACCTGCATGTCCCAGAATTTATTCTGAGACATGTGTAAACAGACCCGGTCCGGGTGGTGAGCCCATCGCCGCCTATATCGTTTAGGAGTCCAAAGAATATTTGGTGAAAAGTGGGTATATCCAGAAATGGAATAACTCTGCTTACCCCCTCGGGGATATAAGGCGCAAGTTTTTTTTTTAAATTACATTACTGCCATGGTCTTTAATGACTGCAATGTGTGGCAAGCTTCTTTGGGGCCATCTCCACGAGCGAGAGAATCGCGGCGATTCTATACAATCTCTCGCCGCGATAACATCGCCGTGTGGAGACGCGTTCATAGAGACCGTATAGAAATACGTGGCAACGACGATATTATCGCCGCGATTCTCTCGCTCGTGGAGACAGTCCCTTCGCGATCAGTCAGAGCGCGGTTAGCATTGCACCCTTCTTAAGAGACAGAGCTTGAAAAAAAATTTAAGACTTTGAGTTATTGACACGGATACTCACTGTAGCATCAGAATATACATAGATACATACATATGATCACGCCTCTTTCCCGCATCAGAATATAAACGTGGTAATTACTTACGGGTTAAGCCGCATTTAGGTACGCAACAAGTTCTATCGCTTCCAGCCATGTTGACGATCCACAATATCTAAATCAAAATGCAAAACGGTGTCCGAGTGAGTAAGCAAAGGTCTAAGGTCAGCAGAGAGTTCTTCGGGGTCCAGTAAGCAAAGGTCTAAGGTCAGCAGAGGGTTCTTCGGGGTCCAGTAAGCAGGAAAATCACAGAAATTCACAATAACGAAACACAACGGGATGGGATTCGAAATGAATTGACAGATGAATTGACACTTGACAGATTGACATTATAATCATAGAGCATAGAGTAACTAATCGCGATGCTAGCGCCATTGCGACTAATGGTGGTGTCATCTTTTCTCCCACAAAGGAGACTTCTATTGACTGAAACTCCACTGGAGCGATCAAAGCCAAAAGCATTTTTGTTGTTCATATTGGAGTAATAATTGAATAAAAGTTGTGACTTTATTATCTACTTTTTGTAAATGATACAGAAATAAAGTAGTAAGTACGTTCTACACAGTTCATCTTTACTTACCATGCGATGCAAGCGAGTTATTTATGAATAAATTTTTCAACTTGTGTTATATTATTTTTTAAGCTATGAGTACTTTAGAAGTAAGCAGGATTGAGAATGACGAGGAAAATAAGACTCCGGACAAAAAGCAAATCGAAGAGGAGGAGAAAGAAGTCATGTTGAAAGCCGAGAATGAAAACATCGAGGCTGCTGCCGAGCTTGCTGACAGCGAAGGTCCTGTGAAGGCGGCCCTTTCCGGTGACGTCACAGAACAGGGTCGTGAGGTCAAGCCTAAATTTATACCAATAGGGGCTATCAAGATGCCTGGATTTTTCACAAAGAATACTGACAAAGACAAATCTAAGGTAAGAACACCCATTCATGTTTTAGGTGTACCTAAAATGGCAGTATAGTATAATTTACTTTTAATGTTTTTAGAGAAAACTGCTATGTTAACCACCTTTAGGGTAGCTTATATTATTTTAATCATTTTAGGAAGAAGAAGGGGCTACCGAAAAGGAAGGTGAAAATGAGAAGACAGATGAAACAAAACCGAAACGCAATCGTTTGCAGTTTCTCCATACCTGTCCATTTACTCAGTTTCTGCACCACCCACAAAATGAAGATGGTAATAGACAATTGCATTTAGTGTTGTTATTAGGTTTCAATAATAATCAGAATGCTTTTATGCATAGTAGTATAACTCAACTTATTGAAAGTCATTGCAATTCCACAGCTTCTGCATGTATAGTTGAGGAAAATAAGCAGGTGATCAAACTCTTCAACACATTATTCTTTTAATCATTTCAATCATTCAATTTATTTTTAGTTCAGGTTTCGGAAGTATTCACTAGATTCTTTAGCTTAATTCAGTTCCATGTTCTAACACTGGTTGAATAGTCCTAAATCTTCCCGTGTCGTTTTGTTGGAATATTCAATGTTCTCTTTTACTGTCAACTAAATAAATGGCTCAAGTTGCAAAACTACTTGTTACCTTCATTTACAGAAAAATAATTAAATGTTTTAATAATCAGCTAATATGATACTTAAAAGCCTGAGGGGCTGATTCCACTGGGAATCACACTCTTTCTGTCACAATGCTTGGATCTCATCTCGTCATAGTCATTAGACAGATTGCATGATGGAATAGTAAAATAAAAAAAATACATTAAGTTTGTCCAACTAAAAATAAAGCTTACTTGAAGATTTTAAAAAGTACTATACAACTTTCGTCATTAATTCTCTGAATATGGCTTACTTTGGTTGGATGAACTGGGCCTTGGTATACCTTTGGTTCCCAAAAACATAATTATGCTAAATTATTGATTTGAACAAAAATTATTAATTTCTACTTCAATTTTAGGAGAACAAAACTCTAATCGTAGAAGGGCAGTTGGTATTTTCAATATAAACTACCCAAAGATGTTCCAAAAACGCTCGGTCAAAGACCCAGAGGCTACTCTTGCTTCCATGGAGACGCTGGAAGACAAAGTTGATTCTCCTAATGATGGCATGGAAAATGTTAAATTAGATGTTGGTGTAAGTAACTCTTATAAAAGCTTTATTAGAATACACACACAAAAAAAATCCTCATTAAGAGTTGTGTGGTAACCATTATAAGACTTTTATCACAAGACATCAATATTTAGTCCTACACCAGGCAGATCATGTACTATGGGTATTAAACAAATGATAAAACACATAGGCATGGGTAGAAATTGTGACCTGTGACCTTTGGTAAGGAGGCAGAGCTCCTACTAACCAAGCCAACAAGCCAGTCATATAATACTTTATATATTTATAACAAATGTAAAAAATACTTACCCAACTCCTTATTGTTTTGTAATTGTAGGAGCCAGAAGAGGGCAAAGTGGCAATGAAACTCCCATTGAAAGAAAGAATTCGGCAAAAGAAATTTATCATTGGTAAGCTTCACAAATTACATAATATATTAATCCAATGGCCCAGACTGTATTTTTTTAATTTATGCATGTGTTATCAACTCATCAATCATCATTATCATGAAGGACAAAAATAATAATATGGATGAATAAATTAAGATGTCCATTTTTGTTTCCACTCTTAGCCAACCATCATTGACAATAGATAATCCTATTGTTTCGCGATTATGCAGCATGATAGGTTCATTTTCATGTACTAGTCTTATACTAAATAAACTAGTCTGTGCTTCTGGAAGACATAATATTTATATGTGGAAATCTGTTATTAGCCATACTTAATAATTATACTCATAAGCTTTCGCACATTATCCCTAAATAAATAAATTAATGACGGTTGTCCACAAGTGCATTTGAATATGTCCTGTTTACAAGAATGAGGACTTACATATCAAGAAGTGGTCAGGGTGTGATTGAGTGAACTTTTGTATCATTATTAGTGGGACAATGTTATAAATATTTGTTAGATGATATCATCGTGTGCGCGTTGATTGTCATCGTGTTGCTGGCCGTAATCGTCGGCATCGTGGTGGGGGCTTACGCCGGCCCGCCCGCAGAACGCCCTCTTCGACTTGGCCGCTACATTACCACGCTCACTACTTGCGGGCCCGTTGAAGGGTAATGCTTTAAATTAAATTCATATTACATTATATATTCATCATATTATATTATTAATAGAAAGTATTATACTATGCTATATGTAAAAATAAAATAAAAAATAATAGGTTTAAATAAAAATGTCATTCCTTTTATCCCCAAGGGGGTAGGCAGAGGTATTTCTGGAAATACTGATGTTCCAGTGTTTTCTTTGGACCCCTAAACGTGATAGGTGGTGAGCATATCACCGGCATGCTGTTACACATGACTAAGAATTAATTCAGGGACTGGTGGGTTTCCTCACGGTTTTTTACCTTTGAGGTAATGATAAATAAATATGTGTGTAATCTTTTTGAAAATCTCATTGGTACATGCCAGGATTCGAACCCGAGCCTCACGAATGAGAAGAGGGCACTTTAACCACTGGTCTATCACTGCTCTATATAATTATTATATTCTTTAATAATAGCCAGTCAGTAAGTTGTACGAAGTACAATAGTTAAGGTTAATCTCAAATAAGTTAGGATAGACTGTTGTTGTATGCATCAGCACAGTCCTTGTTTTTTAAAAATAAAGAGTATCATTTCTTTTTAAGTATTGATGCGTGTGTTAAGACACATCTATATTTAAATATTTAGAGGACTTTAGTCAGTACATATCGATTCTGTGTAAAATTAAAATGTGTTTTTAAAAAGCTAAAAAAGATTTAGCAAGTAAAATTGAGCAAGCTAGTTTTTATCCCGGAATGCGGATGAAATTACGGTCTATACTAATATTATAAAGAGAAAAGATTTGTATTTTTGTAATTTTGTTACGTGTAAAGTTTATACATTACAAACAAACTCAAAAACTACTGGACCAATTTTAAAAACTCTTTCTCTAGTGTAAAGCTAGAAGATCCCTGAGTAACAAAGGTTATATTTTATTCCCGTATTCCCACGGAAACGCTAACTAGGCGGGTGAAACCGCGCAGAACCGCTAGTACTAATTTAAAATAACACCATGTTTTTTCATACAACTTGACAGGAAAGTGTTGACAGAAACTTCGGAAAAATAGTATGTGAATTCAGTTTATTTACACTAAAAAGTAATAAACCACTCGATAAGAATCCACTGGTCATTGAACATTTGTATAAACTGTACCAACAAGTTTACAACAATAGCCAGTCCGTTACAAGAGAAACTTGACTATTTCATAATTTCAACTTTTTTGTTTCAGAGTTCTAAATGAGGGAGTTTATAACTTCTACAGCATTCCTTATGCAGTTCCGCCAGTAGAAGAGAAAAGATTTACTTATGCTCAACCCATGAACAACATATCACTGTGCTGGAATGGAACCTTGGAAGCCCACAAAAGCGGTCCTCTTTGTCTACAATTTTTAGAAAATGGGACCATCACCGGTGAAGAGGATTGTCTGACTTTAGATATCGTTACTCCTCATGTGAGGTATGACTCACCATTACCCGTAGTCGTATTGATTGGCGCAAACTCTTTATCCGGTGGCATCAGTCCAGCGCAGCCTTCAGCTTTGTACTCTCGAACAAAAGAGGTTGTGTTTGTTCGTCCAAATTTCAGATTGGGCCCATTTGGGTTTCTAGCACTCGATATATTATCCAACACCAAGTACCCAGCGACTTCAGGAAACTATGGTCTTAGTGATCTTCTAGTTGCATTACAGTGGATCAAATATAATATTAAACATTTTGGGGGGGATGCAGAATCTGTCACTTTACTTGGACATAGGGCTGGCGCTACTCTGACGGCTGCTCTGACTACTGTCAATAAGGCCCAGAAGCTTTATTCCAGAGTGTGGTTGTCCTCGCCCTCTGTAGTTTTTCCCAGTCAAACACTCGAAAAAGCGCAGCAAGACAATGAGCAATTCAAACAGATTAGCAAATGTTCAGATGCCGCTTGCTTACGACGCATTTCTTCTACCGAAATTTTGTCTACGACACCAGATATTTGGCTCAGTAACAACTTTGGTAGTTTACCGTTGCAAGATGAACACAGGCGTTCCTGGCTAGTTCTGGATGGAGAAATGCTAAGAGTCCCTGCTGAGGACAGTTGGATCGCACAAAAGAAAGCTAAAGAGCTAGGCAAAGAAAATGTTTATAAACCGATGATTTTAGGAACAACACAACATTCAGCTCATTCAGAGGTTTTGCGTATGAAACATTTGAATTGGACCTCAGATTTAGTCGAAAAAATGGTGAACGATAGTGTGGTCGGTGAAAAACTAGGAGTCACCATCTTTTCGCATTTCAACAAAACATATAAGGGGCTGGTGGAGTTGATTTCTTCCGTTCGTACTTTGTGTCCTTTGTTAAACCTCACTCGGTCTGTGTTGGGGTCTCCCGTCTACGTGGTGGAGGGATCGGGCGCTGGTGGTGGCGCAGCAGGGACTGGAATTGCTGACATAAACTCTGACGTGCAGGCCATCCTTGGCACCTTTGAGTCTGAGATGCCTGAGCAACGCCGGTTCATGGCTGCCGTTCAACAACTTTTCTACTATTACGTGTGGCATGGCCATCTGCCGGGACCGGAGACAGGACTGATCGCGGTGGGTCAGGACTTACTCCCACTCCAAGATTTGCCTGCTTGTCGCTTGCTTATTGAAAAGGGCCTAGTGCCGATGTTCGCACACATTGACTAAATACTAGATTGTTAGTCTACCATGAAATGTGTAAAAAGCAATGCTGAAATATTGTCTATGTGTATTCTATTTCACCAGTAATAATTTTAAGGATTTAAGTGTCATAATCTTAATACTTTCCAAAGCAAGTCCCAAAGTTTGTTTTTTGTGCACAATGTTTGTAAGTGGTCTGGTAAATTTTTTATCCACCAAGTTTTATAATTATGTGTAATTGTACGGATTACGACAATGACTTTGTGTGTACACCTTATTTAGGTATATTTTACCTACCTTGTATTGAATGTAATCAATAGTTTCCTATGTTTCGACAAATCTCTGTCAAAGTATTTTTTAAACATTTTTAGTCTTGTGATATATCGACTGATTTTGTAATAGTCCACTAGATAATGAAGACTGATTGTGAACTCATCTCAAAAAACACATTGATCTCATTACAGACTCATTTTTATAACGTAAGTATTGTTTTTGTTAGCATAATATAATTATTACGAAATTAATTGAGTTACCTTAGCGTCGGCGTATTGTTTTGTAACCATTATAGGACTAGTAAGTTAAGATCAAGTGCAGCAGCTCCAATGTAGATTTTCATATCATATGAGATATTATTAACAATTTTCATATGAATTTTACAAACATTTATAAAGAAACTTGTAATTATTGAAAGCTTCCATAATTCAAGTATTTGTGATTTTCATAGAAATTAAGATTTCAATAATTATTCCAAAGAATGTTTTTGTAATTGATTTGAAAGTAAGTTGTAGGTTAATATTTTGTGTCATGTATGTGCAGCCAAGTGTAATACCAGGCTTAATTTTTAATGGATTGTCTTGCCAAAATGCTTCTTGTGTAAGTTAAAGCACTTTTAAAAAGTAGTTTGCATCACATTATTGATAGTAAATAAATGTAAGACTGAAAGTATTTTTTTATTTTTCAATGTTATCCATGTATTGTTAACTTAGGATATATAGATATAGATAAAGAGATAAATAAAAAGAAAATGCGTTGGGTCATCACAATTTAATGGGTCCTTCCTTTTTAAACATGCCAATAAAAACTTTGTAATAAATAAATAAGTTCACCAGAAACCTTAAATAAACAAGTTATCAAACAAAATAGTAATGTATGTACCTACATCAAAAACATAGATTTTAGATAAATAACATTCCGTACATAATTGGCAACATCGACATAGGAAAAAATCACCGATGGTTGGCAGCAGACATTTGAATTACTTTCCATGTTGGCAGATTAGTAAGTAAGGACTGCTTATGGAAATACACGAAAACAACAAAACCAAACAAACTGATAAATGAACATTATCAAGTAAAACTAAAACATAAAACTAATGGTTTCGCTCTCGCAACGGCGATATGACGACTTGTATGTTCTCTTTGCCAGATTTATGCGATTTACGCAAAACTGACGGCGACTTAGGCTTTAACTGTGCCTGTTCCGCGTCCTTCTTCACTTTTTCTAAGATAGACGATTGCTTCGTAACAGTCATTGTCAGCTCCTCATTCTCTTGACGGAGGAGAGAAAGCTCTACCACTAATGACTGCTGGTCTTGAATCTGTAGAACAATAATAAATAATAACCAAAACTTAAATAAGGACATTCATTAACAATCTATAATTACTGGCTGTTCCAGACGAGTTCACCGAGATTCCATGGGGAAAATTAGACCATTATTATACCATGTTAGATTATTAGACCATGTTACTCCCAAAAAAGTAAGCTTTCAAATGGCGAAAAAATTTTTTAAATCGGTCCTGTAATTTTGAGTTTATTTGTTTGTAACAGCAAAATATTTCCTCTAAAATATTAGTGTGTGTAGAAATTTTAGAGGAAATATTGTAAATGCATAAAGATATATTTTCTTGTTGCATGTGTTACTTCCTCTCCGTGCAGTGGTTTGTCCTGAGAATTGTTTAATACATATTACAGGCCTTTTCATATTTTCAGTATATTTCTCAGACTAAATAAAAAATGTTAGAGAACTCTTACCTGTTGTTGGAGTCGCTGGTTTTCTGTCTCGAGGCGTGTGATCTCTGTGGCAGCGTGCGATAGTAGTACTCTAGACTGTTCGGCTGCGGCGGTCGCTTGCCCAGCGTGCTCTGTCGCTAGCTCACAAAGCATGCGCTTCTTCTCAACCTGAACAAATATTACATAGGTATTTACCTTTTTGCTACAAAGATTATAGAATATAGATAGTACAAATATTATTTTTGGGAGTGAAACTGGTACCTACCTCTTCCCGTAACATTTGAATTTGAGAACTAGATTCCTTTTTCAAAATCTCCACATCTTCTATCAATTCACTTTTGATTGAGCCAAGTTCACGGTATGCCTCTTTTTCGACATTCTGTAAACTTTCGATTAGTGAAACATTGTGTTCCATAATACGAGTATGTTCTTTTGCCAGTGCCGCCTTAGATTTAAGTATATTTACTAGGGCTTCTTTATATTCTTTACATTCCATAACTGTATTATTAAGTGTGTTTTTATATGTAGAAAGCTCATTCTCAAGTACTTCTTTAGAGTCTGTAAGTGTTTGCAATTTATTTTCCAAATGTTCTAACTCATTATCGGACTCTCTCAAACGCATAGTCAAAACTTGGACAATATCTCTAGTCACAGACAATGACATTTCAAATCTATTCTTTTCTTTATTTGCTTTGTCCACTTCAGCAGTCAGTTTATTAATTTCATTTTCAAAGTCAATTAGTTTTTTTTTAGATTCTTCTTTTAAGTCTTCCGTTTCTTTAACAAGTTTAAGTTTTTCAACCCTCAAAGATTCGATCTCAGTTTTCAAAAACTTTATTTCATTTAACAACTTTGTATTACATTCCTCAGTTATGCTAAGATTATATTTTAGGTTTTTGGTTTCATTTTCAAAATATTTTATTTGTGTCTGCTGTTGTGCCCAGTGTTCCTGTATGTTTCGGCTGCGTTCCTCAAATTGTATTTCACAAAGTTTTATCTTTTCATGTGTAGCTTCATTAATTTGCTCAAGCTTTGCCTTAATTTCAAGATCTTTGCTAAGAAGTTGCTGCTGGTGTTCACTTACTAAATCATCTTTTTCTTTCATTAGCTGTTTTTTTACAGATTCCATCATATTGATATACTTCGATTTCACAGTTTCTTGATCTGCTTTCGATTTTGTTATGATTATAAGTTTTTCTTCTTCAAATTTTGACTTTAGTGTTTCAAGTTCAGCTTTGTATTCGCGTCGAATACTCTCGTTTGCCTCTAAGGCTAGTGCATGATGCCCTTTCACCATTTCAAGCCTCTGTTTAGCTTCTTCTAAACATGTTTCGTTGACTGTAAGTTTGTCCTGCAAGTCTTTGCACAAGCTGTCCCTGATAATAATTAATTCTTCAAGAGATGTAAGTTCTACTTGTTTGCAGCTAACTTCTTGCTCTAGCTTTTCACATAGTTTTTCTAATTCAATTATTTTTTGTTTTAATTCAATTATGCCATTATTGTCTGATTCTTGATTTAGTGTTCCTAATTTATAATTTTCATCACTTATGGTTACTTCTGAGAGTTTTTCGCCTAATTTATTAACGTTTTGGTATTGACTCAACTGTTTTTGAAGTTTTCCTATTTCATTTTTCAGGTCTTCAATTTGTTTGTTATATTCAGCAATTGTGTAATCTTTGTTTCTGTAATGACACAATAAGGTATAAAGTAAACAAATATAAAAGAAAGTTAGTATAACTCCAATAATTTTTATTTTGTAATTGGAATACCAGGTACCTTATTTCCACTTCTTGTTCTTTCATTAGATCATCTTGTGCAGATTTTGTGGATTTGTTCTTTGTTTTAGATGATATCACTGGACATTTTTTCAGACTTGTGGGGGCTTTGGTAGTAGCTTTTACTGGCCTAGGCTGAAATAATTTTAAAATATATATAAGGACTCACTTTTATTAGGTAGGAACCTAAATAACAGTATGTATTACAGAGTGAACAATATTTACGACTTATAAATTGAGAAAACTAAAATCAGTTAGTGTACATTTTAATGGTGAAGAATTTCCATTTAGTAAAAACCGAATGGGTGTGCCTGCCCAACAGTGGATGGCAATGATGATGATGTCATATTCATTGAAAAGCCTAAATAAAATTTAAAGGGAAAGTGTAGATAAAAAAGTCTATATGTCAGAAATAATAATATAATAATTCTTTATTGTTCATAAGCAGCCTATAAAGTTTTATAAAAGTAAAATCTTAATATAATAACTTATTATGTTTAGGTGGAGTGCTTATTTAATAACAGCCAATATTATCTAAAATAGGATACCCTGATCTATAGATATCAGCTACAATTTATAGCTTTATGTAAGTGCAATGATATTTATAAGGGTGCAACATTGCATTTGAGATATAAAATATGACTTGAATCTTATGACAGATAGGTAGGCTGGCTTAGATATTATAAAATAAAAATTATGCAGGTTGCATGTATGTGTGCGCTTTTGTAATTTGTGATTTTAGGCTGGTGACTGTAGCAGAGTTTCAGTTTCTTCATAATTAAGACTCCGTAACCAAGTAGATATAAATATCTTGTATTCATTTTTATGAAGATTGTGTATAAATATTTTACGTTGTAGTGTTGAAAAAATGGGGGCCTAAAAAAAGAATTTTTGACTGAATAACTCATTGGAAATCATTTACAGAGGCATTCTGTTTCTACCTTATAAATAAGAATGCAGAATTGATGGTAAATTAAAATTTATCTGATGTGATTATTTATTTAGTTGCATAATACTGAAATATGCCATATGGATAGTTTTGGTTCCGCAGAAGATAAATTTAATCAGTCGAACATGTATGTAACCCATTTTCACCAAATAAAATAATTACTCAATCACAATCAAGTTATGGGATGAGTGAGTGGGATAACACCTGACAAAATTAAATTTGGCACATAGGTACCTTTGGATTTTAGTCCCAGTTCCAAATGAACAAGAACTGAACGAATTCCATTCGACCTATAGGCTCCACAGCCCGCACTTGTTTTCATACGTACCGTAACGAAAGATTTAACACTTTTCGCCGAGCTGCATTGAGATAAAGCTTCAGATTTAGCTTTTTCAGGAATCGTAGGTTTCGGCTTAATTTTGGACACTGCAGTTGATGGTTTAGCAGGTTTTTGTGTTTCGTTTTCTTCCTTCTTAGATAAATTTGGGCTATTTTTAACGGGTGCTAGAAACAAAAAATATCTGCTCAGAATCAGTGGCTCGGAAACAAGCTTTAGACAAAATGTTTTGTCTTACTAACTTTTTAATTTAAAATGAACAGTATAAAACTTACCAATAAGTTCAAATCGCTTAGCTTTTGAAAACATGATTTTAATAGTGCAATTATAAATCAACTAAGTAAAAAAATTGTGCAATAAAATAATAACAACAAGCCTCGACCGTTATTATTTCGATCGCGCGCGTAAACTGCCTCAACTGCCTGTCTGTTTTGTATTGTGGTTTTTTTTCTTCTTTCAAGGGAAAGGGAACGTTAAAAACCGTTAAATTTGTTTTCCGTTTCAAGCAGAATAGAGATCATGAAGTAGATGATCCTCATTCTGCTTTGAATATAATAAATTTTTGAGTAGAATAGAATCCCCACAAATATTATTATCAGTTTCTTTATGTAAATTATTAATTTATCACATACTTCAGCTACTTACTACTAAGAATATATTAAGATTATACTGGTGATGAAATTGTGGGTATTTCCTGAAATGGAAGTGGGTATACTTATCCAGAAATGGAATACCTCTGCCTACCCCCTCTGGGATAAAATGCGTGAGATTATTTATTAATTTTATTACTTCAGAATAGTTTCAAATAATAATGTTGGTTGGTCCCAAAATAGTGCGCACGCAGGTTGCCGTGCAAATTCAGCATTTAAGTTACAACGGGCTGGCCCCGTCCGGGGTGAATCATCCTAACAATACGCCTCAACATGTCGACGCCGTGCCCCGTCCGGGCCAGCGCTTCATACAAAAAGTATACTATAGATTTTGACCGTGCCTCGGACGGGGCCCGGCCCGGACCCGCCCCGGTGTAACATGAATCAGCCAAAGTCCCACCTTATGTCCTATTGAATGGGAGATGGCATGGCATGGAAACATTACTCATGGGGCCATGAGTAATGTTTAAATAAAAATAATATAAAATGAAAACAAAGTTTCCCCGAATCAGTTACGCAAAATTAAAAGAAAGAATCTTTGCTTTGATTGAAGGTCCCCAAATACGTGAGCTTGTGGACACATTTTTTTTTTAAATAAGCTGATTGAAGTTGAGAAGTTGGTTTAATACTCAAAGGAGAAAAGGGATAGAGGTAGGTACATACATACCTAGCTTTTGTACTCAAAAATATCAGGAAATCATCCAAGAACTTAATTATTTCTATACAGTTCTAAAATGTAACATATCCCTTAAAATTCATTTTTAGACTCTTTAACTTCACACTGGTTAAGCAAAGTTGGGCGCGGTCAGTCAGTGAATTGGTGACCACCTAGTGGCATTACAATATCACGAGCACCTGCGTGTTTCTGAAGACACGTTAAACCGTTAGCCCCGATTTTCTGTGTGGTTAATAGAAGTCGTTACGCCATGTCAGATACACCCTTTGTTGGCTTGAAAAAATTCTGACATTTGGTGATCACTAGCTTAGTACGATCTCCCAATCCGCGGTGGGCTCTATTATGGCCCCTACTTTTTCGAAAGACCCTTAACTCACCAGTGGGTTGTTACTGGTTGATGATTACAAAAATTTTATGAGTTTAAAGATTATGTACAATACATATTTATTATATTCAGTATTACTAAATATTTAATAATAGTGCATAACATTTGAAGGATAGCAGAAAAATATTTTTTTAGACCAGTGTTATCATTTACTACATAACAGACCAATGATCTAGATCAATGATCTGTGTTATACCATCTGATGGCTTGTCTGTTTGTTTTTCAAACTTAAGAAAGAAATAATGTTTAAAAAAATGCTGAAAGTGTAAAAAATCTAAAATTAAAGTCAATATAAATTATGGAAAAATTTATTTCTTGAAATAATCTCATTTACATAGAAGGTGGAGGTGGTGGCACTGGCAATAATGGTGGTGGCGGCGGAACCCCCATCATTTGTGCTCCAGGAGGCGGGGGCAACCTCATGCCATGGTTCTCCCACATCTTTGGAGGAGGTGGCATTCTTAACGGCTCCATTTTAAAAGCAAATTGTAAGAAAAATTGCTTTGTATCCTTATTCCAATGGGTCCAGAATTTTGAGTCATGCTTCTCAACCTCTCTGCTGGGTACTTTGAAAGCTATTGTCTCATATGGTTCAGCTGCAAAAAGCAGATACTGCCATCTGCGATCAGGAGGTTCTATTTTCTGTTCATATGCTGACATAAAGCGATGTCTGGGCTGTACTGCTTCAGCTATTTCTGAAATATAAGAAAGATCACATTATAACCTTGTTAACAAAGACACAATTTCAAATTTTAGCCATGAGATAACCCTTTGATATGTTGTGGTTTGTTGATGTTTTACTAAAGCTTATATCTATCTTTATATAAAAAAAATCTCATTTTAGAGTGTTTGCAAACTCCTCTGAAATAGCAATTTTCATGTTTTTTTTTTATATTCAGTACGTATGAGAATAGGATGTAAAGTAGTTTTCAACATCGTTACCACTAATTTATATGGTAGAACAATGTTTACCAGGTCAGCTATATTATAGATTTTTACCTGGATAGTCAACTTGGAAAAGTAAACTCTGCTGTCCAGTCTCTGGATCCTTCTGTTTGGTGACTCTGTAACCTGGTCGTCCAATCTTAACAAACTTTTTCGGTTCGATTCTAGGCTTCTCAGGTGCTAGCTGCTGAGGAGCTTCCTTTGCTTCTTTAGCAGCTCTTCGCGCCAAATTTGCTTGATGTTTTTTCCCTTGAGTATGCGCTAGGTAGCTACCCTCATTGTTGTGCAGAGTGAGACACAATTTGCACTCGTAAGACCCTAAAAATTTGTAAAAGGTTAAGCATTTGTAGGTTATGTTGACATTTGATATCTATAATCAGGCCGATGATTCTTTCCAAATGAATGACCCCAGTTTACGTACCTAAATGATTTTTCATAAAATAAGGATCCTTATTCAAATCGATGGTTTCCAGCGCAAGTTGGCGAAGTCTCTCTCGTCGATCCCTGTTGCTTTCGGACCATGACGCTACTCCTCCTCCGCCAGTTTTGCCACCAGGGCGATTTTGGAAATCCATGGTGCGTGATTACAGGATATCACCCAAACAATCCACAAAACAATACAACACAATACAATACACTTCGGCACATCAGTAAAAGTGTTCTGTATCAGTACCACAGAACACTATTACTGATCAGTACTATCAGTCAGTCAGCGGCCAGCGCGCCATCCACAGATTAGTAAATCAGAGTATCAGTAAATCCAAAGAGTATAGTATAAAGGTTCTACCCCACAGGCGCGTTATTACCGCTTGATAATATATATATTTTTTAATTTGTCCCTTTAGGGAAAGGCAAAGGGATCTAGCCCATACAGCCTAGTCTGTTGTAAATTTTAATCTTAGATAAATGGCTCTGCTTCAGAGACCATGCACAAAAAATCAGTGTCTTCAACACTTTCTACATCCCTCCCTTGTTTATCAACAGTAAAATGATAGCACTTTTACTGAAGACTTCATTGTGACATTTTGGGGCAATCCAAAAATATGCATCCCACGTATTTTATCGAATTTCCCATTCACTGCACACCTTCACGGACACTTGCCACATAATAAACTATCACTATTATGAGTCAAAACCCGAAATACACAGCAAAATGAAAACTAAACAAAAAACATGACGTCCCTCTTCGGATTTCCGCCAAAAAGTCCACTTGATAATATCGCGCATAGTGTTGCCAACAGCTAAATTAACTTTCCACCAGATTCAACATCTAAAACCACCAGAAAACCACTAACGGAAAACGACCTTACTCTCATAGTCGCTAAATTTTCCACTAAACGCTTTTTTATTAACAACATTTAGTTAATTAAAAGTGTAAATTCTCTTCTAGATGTCATCCATAATTTTTGTCTGCATTTAAATAATTTCTTCGTGGGAAAAATAACCGCTTTTGAATTCCTCTACCAGATGGCCTATTTAAAATCATCAGACGAGAATCGGGGGGTGTTCCACAAAGGAAATTTAAAAAAGGATGTAATTGGCTAGAAGTAACGCACCTTTCCACTTGGCGTTAGAGAAATATGATTACATTTAGGTGACAAAACCAAGCTTGTAAATTGCCATCAGAGGGTGCAGCAGTGAAAAAAAAAGTATAAATACGGGTAGAAAACTGAACTACCACTAAAAAAAACCACTAGCCACTAAAGGCAATATTTCGCCACTAAAAGGGGGGTCAAACTACCAGTTTTAGTGGAAATTCTACTAAGCTGGAAACAGAAACAATCGCGTTAATAACGAGCAGTAATAACGCGCCTGTGGGCGGGAAGCCTTAAAGTGTGAGCATGTGGACGTCCGTACCACCTCTTAATTCTTTTCGAAAACCACCTAGAAGTAATGTGACGGTGATTGTGACGCTGATTTCTGCTATCATTTTGATTGTGACGGCTTCCTCGTCGAAGGATTGATTAAAATAGGTGGTACGGAGGTTCACATGCTTTGTCTATGGTTTTCACACAAATCGTCGAATTCCAAGAGAATCACACCATGTACCGGCGAAATTAACATTTTAAACCAATGTGACGGAATATGTGACAGCTACAAACACATTCTTTACATATGTGACGCAATAGGGACAGAGAAATAAGCGATCTTTTTTTCAGAAGCATGTCTTGAGTTTGGCCACCATTTATAGTCGAAAATCCTAGTGAAACATGCATTTAAATAAAAACCTAACAGGAATTCGAAACCATTTAGTCACGACAAAATAGCTCATAATATTATTTCCACGACTACTTCATTATTTTTTAAGAAAAACGTGAATGAATTTTTTATATACACGAATTAGGGTGACCAATGTCTTAGATCACTTTGGGACATTCATCTATGTATAAATAAAAAAATTGAACTCTCATCGGCTCTAAATTCAAAAGAAATGTTTACTGTCAGTATAACGAATAATAGTAATTTAAAAAATGAATAAACACGCTGTAATGGTAAACTGAAATAAAGCTAAAGAAATATTTATAGAAAGTATAAGAATTAATGGAATACTGCTGCCTCCTCGGGGATAAAAGGCGTGAGATTTTTTATTTTTATTTATAAGAATTAAATAATTAACGTCACAATTTACGTTATCGTAAATAGCACTGGATCGACATTCGCACAATTCGATTTATTAGTAATAAAGTAATAATCTCACGATTTATATCCCCGAGCTAATGATAAATATGTACGTAAGTTTTTGAAAAAGTCATTGGTACATGCCAGGATTCGAATTCGAGGCTCACTGATTTTCATCATGTGAAGCGGGCTCATTAACCGCAAGGCTATTACTGCTCTTGAGATTACATTAGATTAATTACTTTAAAAATAATTTTGTAAAGTTCATATTTAAAAATAAGTATGTTTTTTTTATTATAATCAATATTAATAGTTAAAAAAATAAAATGAACAGACCCCAAACCGATTTAAAATAATCGTCATATGAGCAGTAAGATGTATAGACAAAAGAGAGAGTAGATTCTTTTTATTTTGTCTATGTAGGTATTTTCAACTTTAATAATTAACCTATCACGTGTAGCGGTCCAATATATCTCGTGAAATGTGGGTATATCTAGTAATGGAATACCTCTGCCTACCCCCTCGGGGATAAAAGGCGTGAGATTATATATATATTTTTTAATTACCCAGACACTTATTATTTAAAACTTTTGCCTGATACACACAAGAGTCATTTTTGCGAGCAGCAATCTTTTTCCACCCCGCTCCGTGGCGACAAAGCCCTCTCTTATAGTAACAATGACAATTACAAAAAAAAAGTATTTCTTTTATGTTTATGACCATTTTGTGTCGAATGGGTGGGAATGGAATAAAAAGACAGTGTTACTGGCTTCTCATTGTTTAACTCTCATTAGGGTCCTGGTAATAAAGCTTAAGCTTACAAGCGACAATTCTACCGAATATATCAGGCTTAGCGTTTGTCGTACATGTATCATTATAAGATGTTTCAATAAATATTATAATAAAAACTTACTGTCTTTTATTGAATTATTTATTTTCATTAAAATTTTCGATTCTATATAGTTATTGTAAATAAAACATACTTAGATATTGGTAGGTAGACAATAAACACCCCTCCTTTACCGTTTGCAAAGTCCCTACCGCACTTCAGTATGAAGTACTTTCAGTCAAGAAGGTCGACTCTGAATCAGTCCCAACAAAATGATAGTCACCCTATACAGTAACTTTCCATAGTTATGGACAAATCCAATTTTCTCATAAACGAATAAAGTAGTCGTAGAAATAATATCATGAGCTATTTGTCGTGACTAAACGGTTTCGAATTCCTGTTAGGTTTTTATTTAAATGCATTTTTCCATATGATTTTTGACGTTAAAATGGTGGCCAAACTCAAGACATGCTTCTGAAAAAAAGATCGCTCATTTCTCTGTCCCTATTGCGTCACATATGTAAAGAATGTGTTTGTAGCTGTCACCTTAAAGTGGCAAATGCACAAGCCGTGCGACGCCAGAAAAAAAAAAGAAAAAAAAACAACAGATATCTTTCAAAGAGAATATTATAATTTATTAAGCGTTTATGGTTTGGCTACTAGGCCTATAAACCAAGTCTTTATTTGTAAGCATATGTGGACCTCTGAAATTAACATTTTAAACCTTTGTGACGGCATATGTGTCAGCTACAAACACATTCATTACATATGTGACGCAATATTAACAGAGAAATAAGGGATCTTTTATGTCAGAAGCAGCATATGTGGTGAGTTTGACCACCATTGTAAGTTGAAAATGATCGTAAAACATGCACTTAAACAAAAATCTGTCAGAAATTCGAAACTCTTTCGTCACGGCTAATAGCTGATAATATTATTTCTACGACTACTTAATTATTTTTAGAGAAAAACGTGAATTTATTTTTCAGATACACGAATTAGTGTGACTATGTCTTAAATATTTAGTCAGTCCTTATGTGCCATTTACACGAGGCCAAGCCACTAAGACAAGCCACTAAGACAATCCATTGATTAGTGGATTGGCCCCGTGTAAATAGAGACAATCCACTGCAATGGATTGTCCTCAAGCCAATGACGAAGACAATCCATTGTGGGCCATTTATGTGCCATTTACACGAGGCCAAGCCACTAAGACAAGCCACTAAGACAATCCATTGATTAGTGGATTGGCCCCGTGTAAATGGAGACAATCCACTGCAATGGATTGTCCTCAAGCCAATGACGAAGACAATCCATTGCAATAGAACGGTTTCGAATTTAGTGGCGCCACTGCTTCCCCCACCACTCCCGCAATGGATTGGCTTAGTGGCCATGGCTCCGCTAGGAGTAATAGTGTTCTGTGTTAGTGGCTTGGCTTCGTGTGAACGTCTGTTCCCGTCCCGAGCCAAGCCATTCCACTAATAATTGTTTTTAGTGAGGCACTGCGCATGTCCGTTTAGGTTTAGAATATCTATTATATTATTACGTTGTCTAGCAACTGTAGCCCTTGCTGAAAAACCAATTGTTATTTTATAATATACGTTTTACAAATGTTCGGCGTTTACTTGAACGAATCACATCCTCACAAGAAACTCGTTTCGTTTAATTTGAGATAACCATAACCGTGGCCATAACCATGGACATTCAAAATAAAATACATTATTGTTTTACTTCTAACTAAAGAGATTTAAATATAATAGGGCATAGAGGGAGCATTGGGAATATTTTCATACAAAACTTTGAAGCCTAAGCGTCATGTCCTTATCATGTCAGTTAGTATGAACGCGAGCTGTTATTCGGTCGAAATTGTACTAGACTTATTCCACTTGGAATAACTTTTGACTTCAAATTTTCTTCGCTTTGTCCTCTCTATGCCTTATTATATTTTAATCTCTTTGCTTCTAACAAACCCAAAATCTCTTTATGCATTAAGATAAAACCATTTCTGAACGTAGCCCTCAATGCAATTGTCTATCCAGTGTTGCCAACTTAGCTACTTTATAGCCAGATCTAGCTATTTTTGGGTGTCAGGCAGCTACAACTTACAAAATCTTGTAGCAAAATTTTTTAGCTACTTTCACTCTTTTACAAGATGTGAGTACTTTCGCGACTTTATAGTAGGGTATCGGCCCTTAAATTGTACCTAAACGTGGCTGTCTATTACTAATACCTGGATATCTATTTTATTAATGTCTATTTTATTACTAATACCTGGATAAATGAAGGAGATAAACAGTTTTCTTCGTTTAAAACTTATACTGCGTTCTGCCTTATCTTATTTTATAAATTTAAAAATAAATTTACCTATGTTCATCGAATACATATATCTTTTTTAATTTATCTGTATTTCTGTGAATTATATTTCTGCCTTCGTGTCCGAACCGAGTCCTAAATTTACTTATAGATATATGTGTCTCTAGTGATCGTCATTCACACGGATTTCAAAGCTTAGTATTATTTTAAAAAATAAAAGCATTTTTCAGTCTGGCAACACATATGTCACCCATTTCCGTCAAAGTCCGCCATATGTCATTACGTGTTTCCGTGTTCGTTGTTCACTACGGTAAATTTTATAAAATTGTTTTTTCAGGTTTTAAAAGACTTCAAGATGCTGAAATGGAAAAATGAAGACTTGCAGGAACTCCGTGAGGATATTGAAACGTTACTCAAGACATTAAAATAGAGGACAGATGCTGATCAGCAGGATTTCGTGCGATAGAAATAATTGATGGGCTTGCACCATCCTCGTCGTCTAAGCTGTCGAGTCAGTCACAAGTTGTGTAGAAGATAACAAGAGATAGAAATGAGAGAATATCCAGACGAGGATAATTTTCTGAAAATAACACGAACTGCTTCACATAAATTCACATGTTACACAACTGTCTACAAGAGGTTGTCGAATTGCATTCTCACTTCTGCTAATTGGGTGCTACGCATTGCCTGCAGGGCTCCAGCTCTCACCCTTGACACCTCGATCACGCGTTACGCACTGCCTTAGGGGTTGTTGCTATCGCTGATCAGAGCACCATAGCTCTTCCTGCTGCGGAGTTAACCTCTTTAACACCACAGTTCAGGAGGTAGGGTTAGCCTACGGGGCCTCGTCCCTACGGCGACACTCTGACCGACATTTTGAATCATGGATCTGTATCACTATTACTGGAGCCACAGTTCAACAGGTAGTGTTAGCCCAAGGGGCATCGTCCCTAGGGCGACACTGACCGAAATCCTGCATCAGGGAGCTGTATCACCATCACTGGGGTCACAGCTGAAAAGATAAAGTTAGCCTAAGGGGCATCGTCCCTAAGGCGACACTTTGACGCAACTTCTGCGTCATGGAGCCGAATCATAATTACTGGAGCTGCATGAAGACGAAACTAAACTAAAAAGTTGCCTACAAGTTGAAACTGACTATGTATGTACCTACTTGGTTAATAAGTTTGAGTATGTGGCGGTTATAACTAAGCTGTTTTACTCATTATGTATACTGTACTTCCATTACGAGTATGGTGAGAGATTCTGTAAAGAAAGGATGTTATTTTGCTGATGCTGGAAACAACAATTATTATTTCGGAAAAATACAATCTCACGCCTTCTATCCGCGAAGTAGTAGGTAAAGGTATTTTATTTCTGGATATACTTACCCACTTTTCACGAGATATTCTTTGGACCCTTATTTATTTCGAAAATAAATAAAATATTAATAATATATATATATATATAAATATAGGTATGTAGATGTCTAGAAGTCGAAACAAAACACTTATGTAATATTGCAAAATCCTTAAGTGCATTATTTCAAGGATTAACAGCTGCTGTGAAACAATACAGGCCCGGTGCTGGCTAATGTTTTAAAGACATCGAAAGAAACTATCCTTGAGACAAAGGACAAAGACAAGAAAGTTCTTGTTCGGTGATACCTAATTTAATTGAAAGTATAAAACCACAAATAAAATAAGCAAAAACAGCTAAGAATTGCGACATCAGACACCACAACAGATGATCTTCAAAGTAAGATTCATCAACAACAAACCCAAATCAGATACTTTAAACTGAAGGCCTCCACAGCCACAGCAGATGAGACTACAAGTTGAGTGGCGGCTGGTGGGCAAAGACCTCAGCAACAGCAGACAAATACACAAAAATCATCGCTAAAGGTCAATTTATCACTGTGGAGGACTTTAACTATTCATTATAACTGGAGGAAAACACTCAGGATAAAGTGAATCTGTCTTACATTTCGGGATACAGCATTCCTTTAGGAAAGCCTCCGAAACAATGACTAAATATAGGTATATAATCAATCAGGTAATTCATACAATAACCAGATGCATACTATACCTACAGAGATCTTGAGACTCTTAGAATGTGAAGGAATCTCACGTTGTGGCCCACATTCTAATCAATTTATTTCTAAGGTATTTCTAGTACATAGCAAAACCAAATAACTTTTTCAAAGTCATAATTAACCTCAAAAAATTGAAAAAATAAATAGATACATACAAAACCATTTCAAGTTGGAAGATGTAAGATCTATCATTAGTTTAATGAATCCAGTTATGTCCAGCATTTATTAAAAGGTTACATATTTCTTAATAGGTAACTACTTATTCATGAAGATGACATACAATAAAATCTTAGATCTGTTTTTTGGGATGGTTTGTATTATATAAATTAATGTTCACCCATTGGGCCTGAACACAGTACCATATCTGGTAATCAAGTTAATAACACAAGCAAGATTTGCAAATTTTTAGGATTCTTAAAATTCTGATGGATTTTCTATAAGAATGTTTGACTCAAGAAAATTATTAGGTATATTAAAATATAAATTAATTTTGTTCAAACAACTATTACGACATTGTAAGACAAGAGTGATTGTTCAAATTTTTGCTACCCTTACAACAGCATACCCAGCCATTTAGTACGACTGGCTGTTGGGACATCAGAAATATTGGGCGATGGAAATATCTTGCATTATTTAAATAATGGTGATAATGAAAACGGTAAGGTGAGAATATAATCGAATAAGATCAATACAGTCTCGTAATTAACAAAATGTTAAAGGAGAGTAGAATATAGAAGAAACTAACATAATTACCTGGAAGTAATGGCGATAGCGTTTTTTGAGTTCTTTTCCGGAAGAGCAAAGACTATCATCATTCTGAAATACTTTTTCGAATAAATAAGACAACTGCTGAATTAGACAAATAATATGGGTATTACTCAATTTGCTCACTTACGCTTACGTACGACCATGGATGCAGTAGGTATATTTGTATACATTCCTGCTTATGACGTACTTACGGTACTTATAGTAGGAATATCTCTAGAGAAGAAATCTTGTTCCACATTTCTCAGGTGCGAATAAAATTAAAAGATATGAATATATACATATATCTACAAATAAAAACTACTATTTACATGCAATAGTTAGAATTTAAAAATGAGTATATTTTCAAATATGCTTGCATCATATATTACCTATAAAGAAAATTACAAGGAATCTAGAAAGCTTTATGTTAATGCAAAAAAAAGGATTTTAGCTGAGTATAAATACTTTGGAACAATCAACAATTTATTTATTTGCAAGAACCTAGATTAAACCTGTTACAGGTATTTTTATTGGTTTATTAATGGATTTGCAGTAGTATTCGCACAGTTGTAAGACTCATTCTAAGAATAGGAAAAATATTGGGTATTGATAGTGTTAGATAAAATTGTTTTGATCTAAGTTGATAGTCCAAGAAGAATTTTGATGTACTAAAATTTCCTCAAATTCCAATGTTTAGGCCCCACTAAACTATTGGTTTACCCTTTCAGGAACCTACACTCTCTACCTATACAAGCAGCTTACTCTGGTGGCAGGGAGAGGCCAGGCAGGCATGTATGTACATCCAAGTATTGTAAAAGTGTTCTGTGTTTCAGAGTATTGACATTTATCTTTATGAAAGCAATTTGATCCTGTAATGTATATACTGGTAATATTTTTTTTTTAAAATATATTAAAAAACATATATTATTTGTACCTACAGTATTGTAATATCTGTGCCTAGGTATACCTAAAACGTTAGTGGTTATATTCTCTTTGGGTATACCTGTATGTTGAAACTTCTGTCTAGGATATAAGTATGAAATTTTTCGCCATTTCTAAATTCAGTCAACAATTTGTGCCACACCAAACTCAGGCAGATCGGCCCTTCGTTTTATAAATTAACAAGTTAAGTCACTATTACGATGAATGTGAAAATTTTACAATTGATGACAATTATGACCTAATCTGTCTAAATGCCATACTATAGGGATAATTTTTTTGTGTTCGGACCATCTGAAGAGAATGTTTCATAAAGAAGAAGTAAGTATATTATTATAACCATAATAAATATACAGTTCTTTACCTACAGTGTTAGCTACTGGACATTGGGTTCACTCCTACTCTGTCTTCTATATATGATAACATAAATAATATTGATATTAACACACAAAATATATTTAGCACTATAGTGTACACGATAGAAAAGAGCACAATTTTCATCAAATCTCTGATTTGAAGTTTGAAATAGTTTTTAAAGTAATGTTTGCACAACTTTAATAAAATCCAGAAAGAATAAAAACTGCTCCATAAAAAAGTTTTCAGAATAATTAGGATTCTGCCTGTCTATTTCAAGTTCAATCCTGAAATATGTCCACTGTCCAGCCTGCACCTTGCTCGATTAGTTATTTAAAATTGACTAAAAATTTACGTTCCAGTAATACTTCTTTGTTCCAAAGCTTCATAAAACTTTATTCAGAAAATATTCAACACAAACTTAGAGTAGTTAGATAGCTCAAAACAATACTAGCTGATTGAGGGATTTATACGTATTTATGTAGGCTGCAATACTTGCTACCCAAAATGTAGGCCTATAAGAAAAAGGCTCTATAATAGACCCAATAGCTAAAAGAAAGATGATTTGCTTAATTCGTAAGGTTTCATTTGGTTGTAGAGATATCCCTAGGTTGTTTACACCTTTTCATAGTTATCTTACACCGATTTACCCGACTGCGCAGGGTACTTTTAATGTGTTTATTTTATTATTATTGTAGTACATACAGTGTAAGAGTTACTGATTATTTATTATTCTTTTAACCTGTTATCTATCCAAAACCTAGCAAGTACCTTCCTACTATATGGAAATAAAAAATATATTTACTTAGACAGGGAAGTATAATTTAGTAATATTATACTTTTTATTGTTTTATAAATAAAACAGCTTTGAACATCTATCTATAAGTAAATTTAGGACTCGGTTCGGACACGAAGGCAGAAATATAATTGATGGTCAAACGAACTTACCTTAAGTGAAGTTCGACCCATAATTATATGAGGCCTTCGTGTCCGAACCGAGTCCAGCCCTCCCAACCCTGGATCCAAAGTTTGGATCTACCCATAAAATATTAAACTTTGAACTTAAATGACATATGGCGGACTTTGACGGAAATGGGTGACATATGTGTTGCCAGACTGAAAAATGCTTTTATTTTTTAAAATAATACTAAGCTTTGAAATCCGTGTGAATGACGATCACTAGAGACACATATATCTATAAGTAAATTTAGGACTCGGTTCGGACACGAAGGCCTCATATAATTATGGGTCGAACTTCACTTAAGGTAAGTTCGTTTGACCATCAATCATCTTTTATTTACAACAGACGATGCTGTATGGGCTCGATCTCTTTGCCTTTCCCTAAAGGGATAAATAAAAAAAATATTTTAGTGGATTGGCTTATGTGTAAATGAACGATTCGAATTTGCGCTTTTCAATGGATTGTCTTAGTGGCTTGTCTTAGTGGCTTGGCCTCGTGTAAATGGCCCATTAGAGATCTATGGTTTTAGAAGAAAATTAAGAGGTGGCACGGAGGTCCATATCACAGACCAGTAACTAGAAACACACACACAATTTTTGGTCCACATGATCACAAAATTTAATAGAGTCATCTAGTAGCAGTTGTGAGAAGCTACATTAGAGTTACCATTTATAAAAAATGTTTTTCGGGGACAAGTCAGATAAGTAACTATAGTTGCGTAGGCGCTCAAGTTTAGTGACTAGAAATCTAAGCGTGTTCCAAGCAATGTAACCACAGACCAATACAATGTAACATACCACCTCACTCTTTTGACATAATATCTTTTTTTTACGTAATTTTACTGGCTCTTTTTTATAAAATGCTTACAGCAGCTTATTCTATTGGAATCTCTCAAAAAATAGTTACCATTAAGTACTATCGAAAAAAGTTCTGCCTGATACACCTAAGTGTCATTTTAGCGAGCAGCTATCTTTTCCCACCCGTGGCGAGAAAGCCCTCACTTATAGTAACAATGACAATTAGAAAAAAGTGTTTCTTTCATGTTTATGACCGTAAAGTGTCGATGAATGGATCGGAATAGAAAAAAAGACGGTTTTACTGGCTTCTCATTGTTTAACTCTAATTAGGGAAAAAAAAGCGCAGGAAACGTGAAAGTTGGCGGGTGTTTTTTTCGTTTCGGCTTTTTACAAAAAATATTTTAATTGTTTATAGTGGATTAATTTAGGTTTTTTTTGAGTACATATTACACACACCGGCACAATTAGCGGAACAGAAAAAAAAAGGAGAAAAAAGAGGGAATTTAGAACAATGAATGTAATTTTTAAACAATATATTATTTAAAATGAAACAACAATTAAATTAACATGTTTTGACATTCATTTGTAACACCATACTTAAAATTTTATAAAAATAAAAATTAAATTAAACAAAATGCATTTTTCTTCGATTTTTAATTATAGAGAAACAGCAGAAAATTCAAGATTTTCCAAAGTTTAACAACAATTTCAATGACTGTTCAATATCGAGTGTTTCCTCCTCGTGCTCTGATGAGGGTTTCCATCCGTCTGGGCATGCTGCGGATGATGTTATCAATGGTTTCTTGGGGCAACCTCTGCCATTCTTCAAGTAATGCGTTTCGCAACTCGTTGAGATTATTGGGAGGGGGCATTCTTGACTTTACACTCCTCTTTAGCAAGTCCCAGACGTGTTCTATAGGGTTCATATCGGGGGACCGTGCTGGCCACTCCATCACCGTTATACCAACATGGTTTAGGTATGTCTGTACTGTGCGAGCACTGTGAGCCCGAGCATTATCCTGCATTAGAATGAAGTTGTTACCAATAAAGGGGGCAAATGGCACAACATGTTCTTCTAAAATCTCCCTGATATACCGATCAGCATTCAGATTCCCGCCATCGACCACTACTAACTCCGTACGAGCTCCTAAACATATTCCTCCCCAGACCATAATTGAACCGCCGCCATATGCAACTGTATTTTCAAAATTAGACTGGATATACCGTTCTCCTTTGCGTCTCCATACTCGCTGCCTTCCATCAATTTGATTTAACATAACTCTGCATTCATCAGTAAAAAGAACCTGTCCCCAGTCGTCGAAGTCCCAATCACGATGTTCACGACCAAAGTGTAGACGGTTTGTGCGATGATGTCTCTGAAGTTTTGGGGCTTTGGCGGGCACATACGAGCCTATACCCACTTCTTCGAATCTTCTACGAACTGTCCGCTCACTCATCCTTACTGCTCGTACCTCTTCCAGTAAATTTCGAGCCTGCACCGCCGTTAGTCTCGTGTTCCGTCGGACTTGAAGTTGGAGAAAACGGTCATCCCTCCTTGAAGTACACCTTTTCCGGCCTTGTCCTCTCCTTCTCACTAGAGCATTCGTCAATCTGTATCGTTGGATGCTACGATAAATCGTTGATAACGATCGACGAAGGCTTCTGGCAATCGATCTGTAGGTTTGACCATTTCTCCTCATTTGATCTGCCCTAATGATTTCTGATGGCGTTAAATCAGGCATAATTAGATGCTCGTAAATTATCAATATGCGAAAAAACTCAAAAGCCTCAAAAACTGCAATTCAAAGCTTTTCAAATGGAATTCACGAACCTTCTAAAAACGGACAAGCGGTGGAAAAAATGAATCAATGAAAATTAAAACAAAAGAATGAAAAAAAGGGCAGTCGCTTAGTATTCCATTTTTAAATTAAAACCCAAATTTAAAAAAAGCTTGTTTAGCCGGCCAGTAACACGCAAAAATGCGTAAATACTCCCTTTTTTTTCTGTTCCGCTAATTGTGCCGGTGTGTGTATATATTTATCTTGTATTTTGTCGTCGTTTTTAGAAAACTTACCTGGGAGACAGGTAAGTAATTTTTTATTGTCATGGGCGATCCGCCCGAGGATCCTGGGGGAACAGTCCCCCAGGTTTCTCACTATATTACGGTAGAAAGTAATAAATATGTTGATTGCGAGTCGAGTATGGACACTGATGGTTCAGTGAATACCGGTGGTAAGGAGAATGGACGTAAGCGAGTTACCGCTCGTCGTATTTGTAAACACTGCAATAAAAAACGTAAACACCATGACTCAAAGAAAAACCGTCCTAATGACTGCCGATGCAATGATTTGGACATTGACGCACATGTCGGCAAGGTCCCACCAAGCTCTCCCCTGGACATTTCCGTCCCCGTCATTGACGATGTACCTATTGAAGGTGGTACTAGCAACGTTGCTGGTACCACTAGTAATGAAAAACCAAATCGCCCCGTACCTGGTGATATTCCAATAAATCCCAGTTTGATACGTCCTAATGTTGGTCGAATTCTGTACCAATCATCTGATGCTGCCCCATATATAGTCCATGTTCAAAAAATAGTCACATCACAGAACGATCCATCCACCCTTCACCCTGTCACATTTGGAAGGTTTTTAAAAAATAATTCTTTTGAAAATATTATCAATGGCAGCCTGAAAAGAATTGGTCGAAACAGACTAGCTTTGTCTTTTACAGATTATTTACAAGCCAATAATTTTGTTATTAATGAGACTCACCACTAACAACTACAAAGCATTCATTCCAACTTTTAACATTACTCGTATGGGTTTGGTAAGAGGTGTACCCTCAGACTGGTCTGAGGAAGAAGTTTTGGAAAATATGACAGTACCTATAGGTTGCGGGAATATTCTAAAAATAAGAAGGATTAAAAGAAAAAGTTTTAATAATGAAAATGTACTACAATTTTTAAACACAGAAACTGTGATTATTACTTTCGATGGACAGGTTCTTCCCAAGAGGGTTTATGTATGCTATTCTGCATTACCGGTCGACCTCTACATATATCCCACAATTCAATGTTATCAATGTTGTAGATATGGTCACGTCAAAGCTCAATGCCGTTCCAAGCCCCGATGCTTCAAATGTGGTCAAGGTCACTCGGGTGACAACTGTTCGGTGGACAATGATTGTGTGTCATGTTGTTTGTGCAATGGTTCACATGTAGCTACCAGTAAAGAGTGTAGAGAACATGAAAGACAAAGGTCTATTAAAGAATCAATGAGCAAGAGTTGTATTTCATATGCAGAAGCGGCAAAACTCATCCAACTATTTCAAAAATGTCATATGCAGATGCTGTTAATTCTAGAAGTAAACCCTCTAATTCTTTTCAATCTGTGCCCCCTCAAGTTCAGTCTCCATCAAATGTGCCAGTGCAGTCTTCATATAAAAAAACTGTATTTTTAAAACCTCGATCCCCTCCAAAGAATTCCAAAGGTTTTGACCAAGAGGCTCACCCAAGTAACATTTTGGGTTTTAAAAAGGTTTTGAAAAGGTTCTAAAACCTTTGTATGGAAATTTTCTCGAAAGTCTTAGTAGGCTCAGTAACGTTTAATTAACCTTGTATTAACCTCCTGTGTGCAAAAAGGGCCCACGTTTTAGAACCTTTCTGAGAGCTAAAGCCAAACCTAAAGCACAAATCCAGAACCTTTCGAAGTGTTTGCACACAACCCAAATATAACCTTCACAACCTTATTTTAACGTTAATTTAACCTTGTATGGGAGCTTTTAAGTTCTCAATCAGTAACTTGGATTTAACCCGATGACAACCTAAAACGTTTTTCATGGACACGAATATGCCTTTCCAGGACTCGCGGGTTTTAAAATGTTTCTGCATAAAGCCGTATACAGAAAGAAAGCTGAAAGCTTGTCGGCGCCGAAAGGCGCCGATCGGCGCCGGTCCATTCTACAGAAAGCAAGCAGATTGAAGCAGAGCGAGCAAAATGTCGTACGATGATTGGCGGGCGGCACCAGCGCTGACCGGCGCGAGTCGGCGCCGATCGGCGCTTATCGGCGCCGACAAGCGCCGGTCGGCGCTTGTTCATATAAATGCCTGCGCCGGTTACCTGCGCCGATCGGCGCCGATGGGCGCCGATCGGCGCTTATCGGCGCCGATAAGTTTTCGGCTTTCTTTCTGTATACGGGTTAAGATTTTTTTACACAGAAACACCAATTGTGGACTTAAAATATATTTTTAATGGCGCCATCCTTGCCGTTATACCAAATTACAAAATGGCTAAATCTTATAAAATAAAAGTAGGTAGCTTGCTGAAGTCAAGAAAAATGAAAAAACTGGTGCGACTGGCACTTTATCGTGAAACTTTAGGTAAATAGTGTTGTATACGCGACGGGCCTTTCGTAAGTTCAAAGTTTTGAAGATATTTTAATGAAATAAAAATGATGAAATTACGTAATCGCATTAGAAATAAAACTTCTGTTCATACAAAAAACATTTATTTTAAATCGTATAGCACACGATACTTAATTTTGGCTTATGAATGAAAATATTGCTTTTTGGTTCGAGGTTTTTTTATTTTAGTGAAAAAAACATGGCTGGCGTTAGGAAATTACTAGAAAGCATTTAAATTGACTTTTCCAGAACTGTAACATCTGAAAGCTCTTAATTTTGGCCAAAATAAGATTTAAAGGTTATTGTGCGGAGCTACTTAAAACTAAAAGGCTTTTTTCGCTATAATATTCAGCTATAAGGTTATCACCAAGAGTAGTTCAAGACTTCCCAGCCACAAAAACAACGCCCGAGCACAAACAATGAGGGACTTTCCAGGCCACGTTCCTAAAAATTCTCATAGATGGCGCTCTATAATTCCTATCATCGAGTTGGCTGCAAATCTGGTTTCCTTTGCTCGGAATAGAGAATAGTTCAGAGTCCTAAGTAGTCACCTTGTACCACAGAACACTATTACTTCTAGATTTTTAGTCACTGAGACGCGTAGCAGTGTTGTTATCCAAATGTCGTAGGCAGGTCGACTCATATAATTTATTTATTTATTTGGTTTGCCAACAGGTTTTTCACTTTATGCTATTATTATACATAGACGAAGACTTAAAAAGACAGAGTAAAACACAGGTACATATAGGTAAAAACATTTTCGCTCAGATCTAGTGCTATTTTGTAAACATTTTTTACTGGATACAATACATATCACTACATAGTATAAAACAAAGTCGCTTTCTCTGTCCCTATATCCCTATGTCCCTATTTCCCTATGTCCCTTTGTATGCTTAAATCTTTAAAACTACGCAACGGATTTTGATGCGGTTTTTTTTAATAGATAGAGTGATTCAAGAGGAAGGTTTTAGTGTTAGCATTGCACCCGTGCGAAGCCGGGGCGGGTCGCTAGTTTTTTTTTTTTTTTTTTTTTTAAATGGCCTCGCGCGGCTTGCGCATTTACCACACTCATAAAACGGGGAAACGGATTCATATTTACAAAAACAAAGGAACGGAATTTGGAAAGGAAAAGGATTAATTAAGGAAAAACATATTATCCTCTAAAAGGTTATATAAAAAACTATATTAATTATTATATATTATATACAAATTAATAAGTACAACTACCTACTAAATAAAATTAAATATTTACATTATTATTACAAATAAATATGGCTAACAATTTATAAACAATAATATCCTTGGTAGCAAGGAGGACAGGGATGGATGTAGGCAGAGGAATCTTTAAGGACAGTAACGAGGTAAAAAGGGAAGAACAATCATTCAAAGGACACGACAAGAAAATATGATTGACATCAGCAAAGTCCGACCCGCATTCGCAACCCGGGTCGTCCACAATATGGAGTCTAGCAAGGTGAGCTGGGGACACTATGTGACCAAGTCTCATACGTATTAGGGTTGTTGTTGGTTTTTTAAGAAAATTAAATAAATAGAACCATGGTTTCAACGATACATCGGGTTGGATATTGTAAAAATATTTTCCCTTAGTTTCACTACTTCTTATCCAATCATCGCGCCATGAATCTACAAGATATTCTTTAGACAAGGTTATCAGATCATGAGTATAGTTTTTATAGGGAAACAAGTCTCCACATTCCACAGCCTCATTAGCAAGACGATCTGCTCTATCATTCCCTTGGATACCAGAGTGGCCTGGGATCCAAGCAAACGAAACATCGACGCCATTAAAAGCACACTTCAATAATAATTTCCGAATTTCGATTATAATAGGATAGGTTGGCTTTGATTTAAAGGGAGATTTAACTAAGGCTTCCAAAGCACTTTTTGCGTCGGTAAAAATAACAGCTCTCCTAAGTTTCATTATCGTGACATATTCCACCGACTTAAAAATGCCGAAACATTCACCAGTGAAAGTGGATGTTTCGGGTGGCAATCTAATTTTTTGAACTACATTATATTGAGAATGAAATACTCCCACACCAACACAGCCATTCGCAGAGTGCTTAGATGCGTCACTATAAATATGATGCCAGTCCGACCAATTTTCATTTTTAGCAATATTAAACATAAAACAGGCATCAGGGGAGTCTTTAATAATTCCTAAGTTTAAACGAACATTTGGAGACAACACTAGAGACTCGTATTCACAACTAAAAAGAGGATAATACAAAGATCTGTGAGTAGGGGCACAAAGTGCTATAAATTTCCTAAAACTGTGGACCAAACAGGGCGTAGACTTATGGGTCCAGTATCCAAAAGAGAGAACATGATGAGAAAGAGCAGAAAGGCCTGAAAAAAGGGGATGACGAATGTTTTGCAAGGCACGAAAAAGAAATCTATCTGATAAATACTGCCTGCGAATACTTAAAGGAGGCTCTCCACCTTCAACCTGAAGGGCATTAGTGGGGCTAGATTTCATAGCACCTAAGACTATCCTTAGAGCCTTATATTGAATGGCATCTAATTTCCTCAGTCCAGCTGAACTGCAGGGTTCTAGCAAAAAAGTACCATAGTCAAGAACACTACGAACTAAAGCGTTATAAAGCAATCTCAAAGAATAGGGGTGCGCACCCCACCAGACACCTGACAGACAACGAAGCATATTCAAAACGCGTTCGCATCTGGAAACTAAATAATCACAATGCGGAAGACCAGAGAGCTTAGAATCTAAAATGACTCCAAGGAATTTTATATGCGATTTCACAGGGATTACACTTCCGTTGAAAGAGATAATAACTGGAGGCGGCAGCCGCATTCTGGAAAACAATACAATATTGCTCTTAAGGGGAGATAATTCCAGACCATTCGAATCAAGCCAAGTCTTTAATAAAGTCATGGAGGAACCCAGTGAGGCAGAGGCCTTATCGATGGACTTATCAGGTGCATATAAAAGGAGATCATCAGCATATTGAAGAACTTTGACGTCACCTAAGGACGACTCTAGATCATATGTGTAAATATTGTATAATAAAGGACTCAACACAGATCCCTGAGGCAGGCCCTTCCAAACTAATCTGGAGTAAGTACTATTATCTACAGTAAGCGAGATGGTTCTTTCTGACAAGATATTCATAATGAAATTAAGTAAAACTGTTGGAACTAGTAATTCGTTTAATTTTTGTTTAAGTACTGATAAAACTACATTATCATAAGCACTGGTTATATCCAGGAAAGCAGCAACAATTGATTCATTACAAGAAAAAGACAATCGAATATCAGTAATAAAGATACTAATACTATCCAAAGTACTCCTACCCCTTCTAAATCCGTATTGGCTATCAGGCAATAAACCATTACTCTCCAGATACCACTCTAATCTATTTTTAACTAAATGTTCAGCAATTTTAACAAACACAGAGGAGAGAGCAATTGGCCTAAAAGAAGAGGCGTCAGATGGAGGTTTGTTTGGTTTCAAAATTGGCAACACAATCTGACATTTCCAAATGTCAGGAATATTACCAGAAATCATAGTAGAATTAATAATATCCAGAAAATAATTGAGCGAAGTGTCGGGAAGATGAGCAAAAAAGGAATAAGGAATACCATCACAACCAGGAGCAGAGTCTTTAAGATTAACGACTATATTCTTAAGCTCAGAAATAGAGAAAGGGGAATTAAGACCTGTCAAACAGTTAGTAATCTCAGGAGGCAAGGAGCAAGGTAATGAGCCTGCATCAGGAACAAACGGAGGAGCCAATTTATCTAAAAAGTTGTCAGCTAAGGCAGAGGGCAGAGCATTATATGTAGAATCCCGAAAAGCTGACCTAAATCTTCGTATACTGCGCCAAACTTCAGATGGACAAACATCAGGAGAAATCCTAGAACAAAAGTTTCTCCAACTATCAAACTTTTTATTTTTAAACAATTTACGAGTGCCAGATATTATTTCACAAAGAGAATCAAAGTTTTCAGGAGTCATACTATTGCAATAGTTAATTTCTGCCTCTTTTCTTTTCTTAACTGCTTCCGAACATTCAGAGTCCCACCATGGAGGGGAGGGAAGGAATCCTAATGAACTGTTTTTTAGTGGAAAGGTCTCATCTGCAACCTCGATGAAAGCTTTAGTGAGTAATTCAACACATGTAATCTCATTACCAGCAACAACATTGGGCAGTAAAGAAACTTTGTGATCTATGCGGGTGCTAAATAAATTCCAATCTGCATTAGAAAGCTGATATTTCATACGCGGAGTATGTTTTGTATTTGATTTATTATTCCAGGGAAATGAAATTATTATTGGAATATGGTCACTACCAAATGAAGAGCACAGCGTGCTCCAAGAAAGAGAAGAAGCTAAATTTGGAGTAGCTATGGACAAATCTGGAACACTACTTCCTACTTCTGGTCCAGTGCGACGTGTTGGGGCGCCTGTGTTCAGAAGACAAAGATTGTGTGTGTCTAAAATATCTAGAAGTTCCCAACCATAAGAATTGCTTGACTTACTGCCCCAAGATTCATGTTGACAATTAAAATCTCCTAATATTAAAAAAGGTTTAGGCAGAGTGGCAAAAATGTTACAAATTTCTTTATATATGGCAGAAGAAGGATGAGGAATATATATAGATACAAAACAAACATTATTAATATTTACAGCTATTATACAATAGGAATCATTATGTACAGGAATAGGAACAAGTGAAAAATTATAAGAATGTTTGATGAGCATGGCAACCCCCCCATACCCATCAGATCTATCCTCTCGGACACAGGCATAACCAGGAATCCTAAAGATGGAATCTGGTTTAAGCCATGTCTCTTGAAATGCAAATAAAAAAGGATTAAATTTGTTAACTAAGTAGATAATGTCACTTTTCTTATTAGTTATACTTCGGCAATTCCACTGAATTACCTTGGCGAGTAGGTCCATTATTGTTGATATTAATATCATTTAATATATCTATAGAAGAAGCAACGTTGGACGGTGAAAAAATATTAGATTTGGATAAAAGATTTATTAGGAGCATAATTAGATCTGATATAGAAGTTTTGGATGTTACATTCAGTTCATCATTAAAGGCACATCCATTAGCAGGAGCAGGAATATTGTAATCTTTAACTAAGGCAGCATGAGCCTCCTGGTCAAAGCCTTTGGTATTCTTAGGAGGAGGTCGAGGTTTTAAAAATACAGTTTTTTTATATGAAGACGGTTGCGACATATTATGTGATGGAGACCGATCTTCAGGGTACACAGATTGAAAAGTGTTGGGGGATTTATTAGTAGAATTTACAGCCTCTGCATAGGACATTTTTTGAATAAATGGATGGAGTTTTGCCGCTTCTGCATAAGAAATACAACTTTTGCTCATAGATTCTTTAATAGACCTTTGTCTTTCATGTTCTCGGCATACTTTGCTAGTTGCTACATGAGACCCATTGCACAAACAACATATCACACAATCATCGTCTACTGAACAGCTGGCACCCGAGTGACCCTGCCCACATCTAAAGCATCTGGGTTTGGAGCGGCATTGAGTTTTAACATGACCATACCTACAGCAGTTATAGCACTGGATGGTGGGATATATGTACAGATCAACTGGCAAAGCAGAATAGCATATGTAAACCCTCTTGGGAAGAACCTGACCATCGAAAGTTATTATTACAGTTTCCGTGTTCTGAAATTGAGGAGCATTTTCATTATTAAAAGTTTTCCTTTTTATACGTCGTATTTTTAAAATTTTTCCGCAACCTATAGGCACTGTCATGTTTTCCAACACCTCTTCCTCAGTCCAGTCTGAGGGTACACCTCTTACCAGCCCCATACGGGTTACATTGAAGGTTGGGATAAATGCTTTAAAATTGTTCATTGAAAGAATTTCATCTTCAACAAATAAGTTCGCTTGATTAAAGTCCGAAAAAGAAATGGAGAGTCTGTTTCGCCCTATTCTTTTTAGGCTACCATTTACTATGTTTTGGAAGAATCTGTTTTTCAGAAATCTCCCAAATGTGATCGGGTGGAGAGTAGCAGGATCATTTGGAGAGGTTGTTATTTTTTGAACATGAACTATGTAAGGTGAGGCGTCAGAAGATTGGTAAAGAACACGACCAATAGTAGGACGTGAGAAACTAGGGTTTGATGGTGTTTCACCAGATAAAGGGATATTTTTATTCGTATTATTGGAGGCACTAGCAGTACCATTGTTAGTACGATTAATTTCAGGTATAAGTTCAGTTGTTGAAATGGGAAGTACGATACCCTGGGTGCTGGATGGGACTTTGCTAATTTTACATTCAATATCTAAATCATCGCATCGGCAATCATTAGGTCGGTTTTTTCGTGAGTCATGATGTTTTCTCCTCTTTTTATTGCAATGCTTGCAAATACGGCGAGCTGTAACTCGCTTGCGTCCAATATCATTATTACCAGTATTCAGTGAACCATCCGTGTCCATACTAGATTCATATTCGATAGATTTATCTACAGTAACGTAATGAGAAACCTGGGGGACTGTGCCCCCAGGATCCTCGGGCGGATCCATGAAAATGAAAAAGCTACTTACCTGGTCCCCAGGTAAGTTTTTAAAGTACTACATACAACAAAATAGAAGTTAAAACAATATATACACAGAAAATACTCAATTAATCCTCTATATCCTCTAAAAATATAAATTATTTTTAGAAAAGGGCCGAAACGAAAAAAACACCCGCCAACTTTCACGTTTCCCGCGCTTTTTTTCCCGGGTCGCTAGTTATTTAATAAACTAAATTAAAAACAAACGACCAAATAATTTTTGCATTAGACATATCCGATTCACGCTAACACCCCAATACAATCAAGGATTTTTTTTAAATTTGGACAAGGGTAGCGACATAATATCCATTGTAGTCTTTGAGTATTAAACCAACAGGAGACGTCACGCGCACTAGTTTCTTAGCAAAAAAGTCTGCCAATTTCGGCGCGGGGGACGAGGAAACAAACGCAAATAATGTTAAAACTAACGCATTTTTGGACAAAACAATTAAACACTAGCTTGAACTAGATGCACACAAATACATTCACCAATCCAAGCACTCCGTGAACTCAAAAAAACTAGTTGTATTTATCAGGTATGCGTGTTGACCGACACTTTTTTTTGGCAGAGGGGAACGCCTGTCAGTGGCGTCTCCGGTTGGTTTAATACTCAAAGATTGTAGTGGATTTAAAGACCATTCTGGGAATCGTACTATGAAAACCTATTTTTGTGTGTAATGTCCGAACTGCAAAAGGTTAAAAGTTTACTACCCTGGCGTTCACCCTGGGTTTTTTGACGTGATAACGTCTTATAAATTGATGAAGCCGGCGACATTGTCACGTTCAACTATCGTCAGTAAACCGACTTTACATACAACCGATTTCTTTTTATTATTTTTTCTAATAAACTGGGACTATCTAGGAGACCTCTTAAATTTTTAAACAATAAAACTTGGTCTTATAACCATCGTCGGTATTTTAAGGAATAATGCAGGGGCAATTGGAGTCCAAAGTCTTGCAGATCGATTTAATGGATAAAAAAGAAAAAATATACAAAAAGTCACGCTCACGAACGTTACCGCAAAACGAAACAACATGGTATTTATTTTACAGCTTTAAATTACTAGGTAACTAAAAAACCTATTCTCTATTCCGAGCAAAGGAAATCAGATTACATTATTAGACAGAAGCTAACAATGATAGGAATTGTAGAGCGCCATCTATGAGAATTTTTAGGAACGTGGCCTTGAAAGTCCCTCATTGCTTCTAAGTTTTGATTGTGGGAGTACGTGCGTCGGAGTGGTCAACAAGCAGCTACAGGCTGCTCTTAAAAAGCAAGTAGTTCCTATTTTTTTATGGTTGGTACTATATTATGGCTGTTGTAAAAACCCCGGCAACTACCGTTAATTAACAAAATTTTTGGTTTGCTGCCGTTAAAATACGGTTATTAACGGCTAATTATCCGACTCCGACTAAGAAAAAGGGTAAATAATCTGTGTTTTTATTGTGTAGGCTACTCCTAGGTGAAGTCATAAATCCACCACATTCTTAAGTCATTTGCTGTATCAACACTTGTTTCTAATGTACAGTCAAGAGCAAGTCAAGCTTGACACTACCAGTTTAAGCTGAGCTCTGATTTATACTGCGCGCCATAGAATACAGGGCCGGGTCAAAGTCCAAAGTGTCAAGCTTAGCGTGCTCCTGACTGTACGAGCTTGAAAGTCTTCACTACCTTCACGTAAACTGCATTTATCACCATCATCTGATTTACTGTTTTGTGATTCCTCTAATATTTCAGACGATGTCATATAATTTGTGGTTGAAACTGAAGAGGTTTCAGGAGATCGTGCATCTTCAACGGTATCAATGATCTGTAAGAAATTAATAAAAAAAACCGACGGACTGAAAATTTATAATTTTACGTTGTTTTTTTTCTGACATCACGTAGATTATGACACTGGGGGGAAGAATGCAAATCTAATGACACTATTGATACATTGAAAACATTATCTCCTGGATCGGAGGAAGAAAGGTGGCGAACAAGCAAATACCGACTACAAGAAAGAACTCCTGTTTTTAATAGTTTTTTTGGTCAAACTAACAAAATAGACCTTCCTCCAAAGAAGATCTAATGACACCTGTTCAAGATCGGACAAACCGTATAAGCTCAGGAGGTCACAATATAACGGACATAAATACATGCAAACAGCCGAAAAACATTTCCCTTCTTTTGGGTCCGTCGGGTAAAATAGTCAAAATCGAATAGCTCAATAGTTTTAATCCATAAGACCCCATTTCAAGATGAGCTATATTTCTCCATAAGGGCTCCTATAGATCTGGGATGCGACGTTTCGACAACGTTCGCCGACCTGCAACAACCCTAGTACTTAGTCTTTACCACAGTCACCAGTCACCACACCACCTACCTTAATATTATATTATATGTTTCTACCTTACTATATAAAATGAATTAAATCTTAATAATTAATAGGACAAATAAATATTTCTCTCTTTCTTTCTTTCTTACCGATGTATTAATTATTCGTAAGAGATTCTTACAAATTCTTTACGTATAAAATGTCCACTCCGTTGTTTCGATATCACCCTGTGTCGGTTCATCTTGAAAGACAAGTGTAAGCTTAGAAGTCGCGGAGACAACTAATATTTTTTGGGGATGCCTCTATAGCTTTAAAATATTCTTTTAGAACTGTAAACATGCCTTCAGTTGATAAAAATAGCTTATTGGTTTGGTTGTTCACTTCAAATTCCTAATATGTTTAATTAGACAACTCTCATAAAGCCTAAGGGTTAAAAGTGGGTTTAAGAAATTACTTATAAGCGATTTCAACATTCCATAACTTAATGGTTACATCCAAGTTTAAAATTAAACCTTTAGGTCTCACTTCAGCATGTTGCTAGCCTTTTCAGAACTTATTCAGGAGTCTTTGAAAACTATAAGACCCTAGGACTATATGCTCTTGAAACTCAAGTAAACTTAACGTTGATTTAAACTCTTGTCAGCGGCTCCGAGGTTGTAAAAATAAACAATTAGTTTTAATACTTTCTAATCATTTTCAAGTACTTAATATGATCAGATAGCAAAGCATTAAGCTTTTTAGAACCAATATAAAACCAAAAAGCATTTTTTACAACCTAGGCCCGAAGAAAATGTTACTTGGGCATGCCGCCCTGGTTAAAGACTACAACATGCCTGCTCCTGCTAATGGGTGTGCATTTAATGAAGAACTGAATGTGTCCTCAAAAACTTCTATTACTGACCTCATTATGCTTTTATTTAAACTTTTGTCAAATTCAAATATTTTTTCACCGCCCGATGTTGCTTCATCAATAGATAATATATTAGGTAATATCAACCATAATGGACCTACACGCCAAGGTAATTCAGTGGAATTGCCGAAGTATCACTAACAAGAAAAGTGACATTGTATATTTAGTTAATAAATTTAATCCTTTTTTATTTGCCTTTCAAGAGACATGGCTTAAACCAGACTCCATCTTTAGGATTCCTGGTTATGCCTGTGTCCGAGAAGATAGATCTGATGGGTATTGGGGAGTTGCCATGCTCATCAAACATTCTTATAATTTCTCTCTTATTCCTATTCCTGTACATAATGAGAACTTTTCAATAGTCGCTGTAAATATCAATAATGTATGTTTTGTATCTATTTATATACCTCATCCCTCTTCTTCCATTTTTGGTGAAATAAATAATATTTTTGCTTCTCTGCCTAAACCATTTTTAATATTGGGGGATTTTAATTCTCAGCATGTATCATGGGGCAGTAAAACAAGCAATTGTTACGGTGGAGATATACTTGAAATTTTAGACACACACAATCTTTGTTTACTGAACACTGGTTCCCTATACATTGCACTCGTCCTGAAGAAGGGAGTAGTGTCCCAGATTTAACTATTGCAACTCCGAATTTAGCTTCATCTCTTGCCTGGAGCACTCTTCATTCTTCTTTTGGTAGTGATCATATCCCAATAATCATCTCGTTTCCCTGGAATAATAAATTAAATATAAAACAACCTCCATGCATGAAATATCAGCTTTCTGGTGCAGACTGGTCTTTGTTCAGCACCCGTGTAGAAAACAAAGTTTCTGCTCTTCCCAGTGTTACTGGAGATAATGAAAGTTCATGTGTTATTGCTCTCTCCAAGGCTTTCATTGAAGTGGCGGACGCCACCTTTCCTACTAAAAAGGGCGCATCGGGATTTCTGCCCTCCCCTCCGTGGTGGGACTCTAGAATGCTCTGAGGCAGTTAAGAAAAGAAAAGAAGCTGAAATTGTTTACCGCAATAGCATGACCCCGGAAAACTTTGATTCTCTCTCCGATATTATAGCTAGCACCCGCAAATTGTTTAAAAATAAAAAGTTTGATAGTTGGAGAAACTTTTGTTCTAGGATTTCTCCAGATGTTTCTCCATCTGAAGTTTGGCGTAGTATCAGAAGGTTTAGGTCGGCTTTTCGAGAATCTTCCAGTAATGCCATGCCTTCTAGTTTAGTTGATAATTTTTTGGATAAATTAGCTCCTCCATTTGTTCCTGATGTTGGATCTTTACCTTGCTCCCTACCTCCTGTGATTACTGACCATTTGACAGGTCTTAATTCTCCTTTTTCTATTTCCGAGCTTAAAAATACAATAGTTAATCTTAAAGATTCCGCCCCTGGCAGTGATGGTATTCCTTATTCCTTTTTCACTCATCTCACTGACCCCTCGCTTTACTATTTTTTAAATACCGTAATTCTGTAATGATTTCGGGTAACGTTCCTGACATATGGAAATGTCAGACTGTGTTGCCAATTTTAAAACCGAATAAACCCCCATCTGATGCTTCTTCTTTCAGGCCAATCGCTCTTTCTTCGGTTCTAGTCAAAATTGCTAAACATTTAGTTAAAAATAGGTTAGAATGGTATTTGGAGAGTAATGGCTTGTTACCTGACAGTCAATACGGATTTAGAAGAGGAAAGAGTACTTTAGATAGTTTAAGTATATTCATTACTGATATCCGATTGTGTTTTTCCCGTAACGAATCAATCGTAGCTGCTTTTCTGGACATTACGGCTGCATATGATAATGTTGTCTTATCAATTCTTAAACAAAAATTTAATGATTTACAAATTCCAGTAGTTTTGTCGAATTTTATTATGAATATTTTATCGGAAAGAACCATTACCGTTACCATAGATGATAATACTTACTCTAGACTGGTTTGGAAAGGCCTGCCCCAGGGATCTGTGCTCAGTCCTTTACTATATAACATCTATACACACGATCTTGAGTCGTCCCTTGGTCACATCAATATTCTTCAATATGCTGATGATCTTCTTTTATATGCATCCGATAAATCCATTGATAAGGCTTCTTCTTCGTTAGATTCATCCATTGCTCTGTTAAAAATTTGGCTTGACTTGAATGGTTTGGAATTATCTCCATCAAAGAGCAATATTGTTCTATTTTCTAGAATGCGATTACCTCCCCCCATCATTATTTCTTACAACGAAAGTATAATTCCTGTTAAATCACATGTCAAATTTCTTGGACTAATTTTGGATTCAAAGCTCTCAGGTCTCCCACATTGTGACCACTTAGTTTCTAGGTGCGAACGCATTTTAAACATTCTTCGGTGCCTTTCAGGTTTCTGGTGGGGTGCTCACCCGTATTCATTGAGATTACTATATGTCGCTTTAGTTCGCAGTGTTCTCGATTATGGAACGTTTTTGTTGGAGCCTTGTAGTTCAGCCGGGCTAAAGAAATTAGATTCTATCCAATATAAAGCTTTAAGGTTAGTTTTAGGTGCCATGAAGTCCAGTCCCACTAATGCCCTTCAGGTAGAGGCTGGAGATCCCCCTTTAAGATTGCGGAGACAGTATTTATGTGATAGATTTCTTTTCCGATCCTTACAATACATTAGACACCCTCTTTTCTCAAAACTTTCTGCTCTTTCAGATTTTATACATACCGTTGGTTACTGGTCGCATAAAACAACGCCCTGCCTCATTCAAAGTTTTCGTAAATACATAGCCCTTAATGCCCCTACTTACAGATCTCTGTATTACCCCCTTTTTTGTTGTGAATATGAGTCACTTATTGTATCGCCCAAGGTTTATTTAAACTTGGGAGTTATTAAAAATGCTGCTGATGCCAATATCGTGTTTAATGCTGTTAAAGATAGGGATTGGTATGACAGTCACCATATTTATAGTGATGCCTCTAAACACTCTAAGAATGGGTGTGTTGGTGTGGGAGTTTTTCATGCTCATTAGAATATAATCCAAAAAATTAAGTTTCCGCCCGAAACATCCACCTTTACTGGTGAAGGTTTTGGCATTTTTAGGGCCGTTGAGTATGTTTTGCTCATGAAACTTAAGAAGGCTGTTATTTTTACAGATGCGAAAAGCGTTTTGCAGGCTTTAGCCAAGTCCCCCTTTAAATCGAAACCAACCTATCCCGTTATAATAGAAATTCGAAAATTATTATTAAAATGTTCTCTTAAAGATGTCGATCTTTCGTTTGCTTGGATACCAGGCCACTCTGGTATCAGCACACCTTGCCAGACTTCGCATTGTGGATGACGCTGGCTGCGAGTGTGGGTCGGACTTTGCCGATATTAACCATATTTTTCTGTCATGTCCTCTTAGAGATTGCTCCACCCTTTTTGATTCTTTGGTGTCCCTAAACCTTCCACTGCCTACCTCCATTCCTGTTCTCCTTGCTTCCAAGGATATTAATTGTTATAGATTATTAGCGTTATTTATTTTAAATAACAATATAAATATATAATTTTTTATGATATTTTATTTATTTATCCAAGTGTGTAATATAACATGTAATTATTATATAAATTAGTCTTCAAGTAGTAGATGTACATAGTAGTTTTAATAAAATATTTACCTTTATTAATCCTTCTATTCCAATTCAAAATTCCGTTCCTATATTCCTTTTCTACCTAAAAACGTTTCCTCGTTTTATAAAAGTGGCAAATGCACAAGCCGTGGGACGCCAAAAAAAAAAACTCTAATTAGGGTCGGGGTAATAAAATTGGAGCTTACAAGCGACAATTCTTCCAAATGTATCAGGCTTATCGTTTGCTGATAGTACATAGGATATTATATTTTTGAACTATGGAGTTACGTCTATAAAGCTGTGCTTCATTTACGACAGTCGACACACTCACACACATACATAGGTATCTAATTTCGAACTGTCAAAATGCTAGTTGTCAAAATATCTCTTTTCGCTTGTCAAAGTTAGCGGCAGGTACAACCATTTTATTATAATCCGATTTTATTTTGTAAATCTGATGATTACAGTGGATATTTATGATAGAAACTGAAACTGTATAAATATGAAAACGATTTTGTGATAATATTTTTGTAAACATTTAAGGATCAAACCGTAAGGAAGTGCTACTCGTATGTTCAAGAATCACTCTTGTTTTTTAGGTATCTCGTCAAGATGTTGATGCCAAAACAGAATCGCGTTGCGATTTATGAATTTTTATTCAAAGAGGGTGTTATGGTAGCCAAAAAAGACTACCATGCACCTAAACATCCGGATCTCGAGAAGATCCCTAACCTCCAAGTAATCAAGGCGATGCAGTCCCTCAAATCAAGAGGTTATGTCAAGGAGCAGTTTGCGTGGAGACACTTCTACTGGTAAATATAGTGTTCCGTTTCCATTCAATAGACGTATCAACTTTTGAAAGAAAGAAAGAAAAATATTTATTTGGCACCTATTTAAATTAAACTTCTACAAAAGAACTTAAAACTAAGAAAAACTATTATTATTAAACTTTTATTGTTGCTATATAATTCAGAGAGATTGTGCCAGGTCGAGCTAGAATATTTGAAATGTTATTTTATGAGCAATATTTGGTCAGTTTTGTGTTTTAATTCAGTGTACATATTAGTCAAGATGAAGATATGAGACTAACATGCATATGGATGGTGAGAGAAACCACTAGCTCTAGCCTGTCATGACACAGTAGGATTATCTATTGTCTTTATACACCCTTGGGACACTGGTGATTGTTTGTCTGGCAAATGTACTTTTCAATAAAAAATTATATACTATGGTATATACAAGGAAGTATGTAGTAGTCCCATTCGCAAAACGTCCCACCGAAAAAAAAAATCCTATTCGCGAAACATCCTATTCGCAAAACGTCCCAGTCTCAAAAGGTCCTCTTCGCATATTGTCCCATTTGCAAAAGGTCCCATTCGCATAAATTCCTATTAGCACAAGATTTTTTTTCAGTGGGACGTTTTGCAAATGGGACGTTCTGCGCATAAACCGTAGATCAAAGAGAAGTTAGATTATTTTATTTTAATTTCAGTGAAATATTAGTCTTCTCATATTTAATAGAAAACTGAGTTAGTAAAATTGTTGGGATCAGGGCATAGGATGTTATGTGCACTACTACCTACAAGTTTTTATCCTTGGTATTTTAAAAACTAAATAAATTGTCCTGCAAAACTCTTGTTTTAACCCTAATTCTTTTCTTGTACACCTTTATTTTTTTTTCAAAATTTGTGGCTACTACCCATTCTTTCTGTGATATTCCAGGTACCTCACCAACGAGGGTATTGAGTACCTGCGTATCTTCCTCCATCTGCCACCTGAAATTGTGCCCTCCACCCTTAAGCGGTCTGTGCGAACTGAAACAGTCCGCCGTGGTGCCGTTGGCCGGCCGGATGCGCCCGCGCGTTCTGCCGAGGACCGCTCGGCGTACCGTCGTGCTCCCACCACACCTGGTGCTCCTCATGATAAGAAGGCTGATGTAGGACCTGGCTCTGCTGATGTCGAATTTGTAAGTTATCAAAATAAGCCTATAAAGTAAATTTACTTTTTATCACTTGCCATATTTCATGTTGATGTTTAGGAGGGTTATGGATTTTCAAATAAAATATAACTCTAAAAGTAGAAAATTTAACATACCCCTGGATTATTTGTATAAGTATAATCTCACGCCTTTTTTATCCCCGAGGGGGTAGGCAGAGGTATTCCATTACTGGAAATACCCACATTTCACGAGATATATTGGACCCCTAAACGTGATAGGTGGTGAGCCTATCGCCGGACCGGGTCTATTTACACATGTCTCAGAATTAATTCTGAGACCTGCTGGTTTCCTCACAATGTTTTTCTTCACCGTCAAGCTAGTGATAAATATGTACGTAAGTTTTTGAAAAACTCATTGGTACATGCCAGGATTCGAACCCGAGCCTTACTGATTTTAGGCAGGCTCTTTAACCGTCCGGGCTATCACCGCTACTATTTTTGGATATATACTGGATTATTTGCAGTTTGATAATTCTAAGTGTACAGGGATGCATACTGGAATCATAGATACTTGTTTGATAATTGAACAGCAATCTAGCTAATATCAAACAACATCCTTACAGACATTGGGTGATCAGATCATGGAATAAGCTACCAAAAGAAGTAGTCTCAGCACAGAATGTTATAAATTTTAAAATAAACTGGACAAATACTTATCATCTAATAAGAAAGCTTGAGTGGAGAACACCTGAATACAGGCGTTTATCAGTTGTAAACAGCTTCTCTCTTATCTCACTAGCAAATTTGGCAAGTGATTATCAAATCTAATATATTAAAAAAAAACCCTGATAGTTTCTTACAAACCATTTCCATTTTTTAGCCTGGATTGGTATGTATTAATTTGATTAACTTACCTCAAACTAACTACCCTATATTATATAGTAATAATATTTAGTTAAGATTAGGGTTTCTGCTCGAGAAGTCTCGAACTCGAGACTACTCGAGAAATTTGGCTTCATTCGAGACGAGATATTTTTTCAAAGTACTCGAGAAGTCTGGAGTACCGCAACCGGTATATTTTAATTTTTTGCCGTGTTATACCACCCGCATTTCGTATTTCGGCGCTTAAAACGAAGACGACGCGAAATGCGTGGCAGCGCGGGTGACGGGGTGAAGTTAATTCCCAGCAAGTCACGAAAAATTTAATAAGACGAGAATTTAATATGTACGAATCGACTAAAAAACGAACACCCAACCTTGAGAGATTGTTCCAAGCCCTAATGACTGTCAAGCCTACTTCAACTGAAAATGAACCTGTTTTCAGCTTGGCAGCCAATATAGTGACCAAAGTACGGAACAGGCTTTCGGACAATTCTATAAAAACCTTAATATTTTTGAAAGCCTATTTCCAAAGAATAAATTAAGATTTTTTATTATTTACAATCAGGAAGATTCGTTATATTTTTACATTCATAATTTTATAGTTATAATTAAGTATATTTAGTAAATAGATCTCAATTACGTAAAAAAGATCTCAAGTCAAGGTAGGTGATTGATTAATAGTTTAATAGACACTGATTATCAGCTGATTAAAATACTGTTAATTAATATAAGACTGTTACTTGAAGAAGTTTTTTTGATTTGTTTTAAGAATATATTATTTTAAGTTTTTCATCATTTAATGATGATTTTAATGATGATAACCGGCTGATTAAAATACGGTTAATTAATATAGTTAAGATTGTTACTCGAAGAAGTTCTTTTGATTTGTTTTAGGAAGATTTTATTTTATGTTTTTCATCATTTAATGATGATTTATATGACTGATATGAATACAATTAATGATGGTGCAATCAAACTTACTTTTTGATATTTAACTTATTTTATTTGGTTACATTTTGACAATTTATACGATTTTTTTTAAAAAGCCTCGAGACTCGAGAGTACTCGTGAAATTACCCTCGAGATTTCTCGAATCTCGAGAAAAATAAAAAGTCGAGAAACCAGAAACCCTAGACTTAAGATCCATTTTGGTTAGATAATAGTTATTGTATAATAAAATATTGGTTGTACTTTCGTACAGCAGTAATTATAAACAGCAATTTGTATGCTAACATTTATAATTCTGTTTAACTAATCATATTTATTTTTGTTTCAGAGAGGAGGATTCGGACGAGGCAGGCCTGCTCCCTAGATTATCTAAATAAGTTAAATAAAAAAACACATCTTACAAATCCTTTTTATTTATTTTACGTAATATCCTTCTCAATCAAGTAATAGACTACAGATACAATAGGATTATCAATTGTCCTTGAGCACCTGTTGGGTGTTTGACTATTTAGGCTTTAATTTTATTTTCGTTTATTATTATTACACATGGTAAAAACTGAGAAAATTTCCTCTGATAAAGCTTATTTCTGCGATTGTCGACGCAGCACCAATATTGCTCGAATTCGCGTGCAGTAATCACGTGCCAAATCGCGAGAGAAAAAAAACTAGCTACTCATTATGGAATTAATATCTTTGCGACAGTCTGAGTAACATGCCTAATGGCACGGTACAACACTTGTGGTTAGACTATAGCAATTTTGATCAGTAAGGACATCAGAAAAGTGAAATGAAAAACTTAATAACAAATTGTAATTTATTTAAAAATTTCTACATGAAACACTGCTGACTTCGACGTTGATACCATTCAAACGTACAATTGAAGAAAATAAAGTTTTTTACACTAGCGACCCGCCCCGGCTTCGCACGGGTGCAATGCTTAAGAATTTTCTTTGCTATAAACCTCACGGAGCAGGAGACCTTTCCAACGAATGCAAAACCGTGGAAATCGGTTCGTCAGTTTTGGATTCGTAGGTTTTGGAGTTATATCGTCAGGAAGGAAAACCCGACTTATTTTTATATAGTAGATAGAAATAAATACACTAATTGATAATTGTTTTAGAAGTTCGTACAGATATTTATCGTGAAGTCATTGAGTGAGTTTGATTTAAATGGTTAATTTTAGCCTGCATATACCCTCGGAGGATCGGGTTTTGGGAATTCTCCTACTTGATCCATGTAGTACTGGTGGGCGCGGAACGGCTTCAGCTCCCACGGCACTTGGTCTTCCATATTCGTGAGGGTCACTCCCAGGTCCTCGAGCGTAGGTTGACCGGAGAAAACAACGTCTGTAGTGGCTTCCTAGAATCATTAAGCTCGGTAAAATAAATAATCTCAAGCATTTTATCCTGGAGGGGTTAGGCAGAGGTATTCCATTTCTGGATATACTAACTTTTCACGAAATATTCTTCGGTCCCCTTAACGCTACGAATAAGGAATAAGTCAGGAAGAGTAACTAAGAACAACCTCCGTCGAAAAACTGGCCCCACAAATAATTACTACAAACTAAAAGGACATATATCCATACAGACCAATCAGTAGAGATTGCGTGACGCAATTAATTCCGACAAGCGCTGTGATTGGTTCTCAGCAGCCATCATAATAGTAATTGGTTCGAGTGTTTGAATTACGAATTGTCACTGTTAAATTGTCATTGCATTCGTGGACGATGTTATGCAATGTACGGGAGAGTAAAAGTAAAAAACAACTATTGAATATTTCAGTGTTTTATTTTAGTGATATATTTATAATTGCGTGTTAGAAACAAATTTGTTATCAATCAAAATCAAAATCTGATATTGTGTTTACGAAAGATAAGATAAATCTATACATATAATTAATCTCTAGAGGGGTCGCGTCTGTAGTGAATATTTTTGTAAAAAAATAATAGAGTACTTATATGCATACAAAATATTATCCGTATCTGAACTTATTTACAAAAAATATAGAAAATTATAATAACAACAGTGAAAACAGAAAAATGAAATTAATCAAAAAATCACCGAGATATACAATCGTAAAGCTAGGCTATCTATCCCTCTCTTCGAAACGAAATTTTATATGGAAGTAATATGGCGCTCCCGTCATGTGACGTCCACGACAGTTCGGATCTCTCTTTTTAACCAACGACTTTAACAGCATTATAACTCGTAAACTAACAAGTACTTTGTGTTTTTTTTCACATTTATTCTTACTGATAATTTTAAAAAAAGACTTGCATATACCGTATTGCAACAGGCATTATTAACGATACTAAGGCCAAAACTTTTTTTAGATTTTTGTCTGTCTGTATGTAAACTACATCACGCCAAAACTAATGGACCGATTTTGAGGGGACTTTTTTATTCGACTGAGTGTTAATACGATTGCAACTTAGGATACAAATAATCACGATTCGATCCATTTTTGTCGTCGGAATTCGTTTTCGGAAAAACTAAAAAAGTAAATTTTCATTAGAAATAATACCAGAAATGTGTATATTGCTGAAAATCGCTTGTTCGTAACTGTATAATATTACAAATTATAAGTGAGAAAATATACATTTATTTACAAAGAAAATATACATTGATTTACAATAATTACAAATTATAATATATCTAAATTACGCTTTATAAACTGGCTGGCTGCTTCTTGTGTAATGCGGACCAAACAACAATATTTTTACTAGAACGAAATGGAATATTATTTCATATTTACCTGTGATAAGTTATCCCGGTTAGCTTTTTACTTCCTCCCTTACGTTTTTTACACCAACCTACTACACAGGTGGTCATTTTTATGAAGATTTATTGAGTTTTACACAAATAAAACGACGAAGGCCTATCTCACTGACAGCGCGTGACAGACTGAAAAACGCACAGATTGTAGTTTTTTGCCCCGCCTTTTGTATTGTACTTTTCGTGGGGTCATTTTTTGACCGCTGTTACTCTTCTTGACTTATTCCTTATTCGTAGCCTTAACGTGATAGGTGGTGAGGTGGAACAGGTCTCTTACACATGCCTCAGAATTAATTCTGGGACCTACGGGTTTTCTCACGATGTTTTCCTTCACCAACGATGTAATGTGATGAATATTATTATTAATAACAATACACTAGCAGCACATAGTGATGATATGTGTATACTATTGCCCTTGTGTTTGTAAGTGTGTTTTTAAATAAGTTCACTGATGGAGCACTGGCATTGTCTATGAGCACTGGTCACACTTTCTGGTAATTTATTCCAAGAAATTGAAACCTAGGGTTGCTTGCACACGAGGTTGGTGATAGTATAAGTGAATGTCTCCCAAGGTTTATGTTGTTGTTCATCTGGTTGATGTTTTTTAAGTTCGACACGTAAGTATTTTGTATGTCTCGATGAGGTCACCACGCTGTCTTCTTTGTTCCAACGTAGTCAGTCCGAGAATATTTAATTTTTCTTGGTAGACTTTGTTTCGTAAGTCAGCCACCATCTTGGTGGCTCTGAGCTGAACTCTCTCTATGTACCTACGTAAGTTTTGAAAAATTCATTGGTACATGCCAGGATTCGAACCCAAGCCTCACTAATTCTCATCATGTGAAGCAGGCTTTTTAACCGCAAGGCTATCACTGCTCTTAAACTTGGTATTAGACTATTAATCATAGGGTGAATGAGTTTGTTTAAATATTACAAGTGTAAAAAAGGTGGAGACCAAAGACGTTTAAAGAAAAGAGAGAATGATTTTCTTCCAACCTCTTTGGTGGAGAAGGTAAATGGTCATCATCCCTCATGGAAATTACAACAACAGTGGAGTCAATTATGAATTCTATTAACACACCTCATGCTAATGCGAGAAGACCTCTGGATGGGCTCGGTTCATGGAAATTAATAAAAATGAGACTTACTTTTGTCACCCAGGGAAATCTTTTTATATAAGTACTTTTTAGCTTTTACTCGCGACTTCGTGCGCGTTCCAAAATAAAAAGAAGCCTATATGTCTATGTGGTGTAAAAGCCATATTAATATAAATGTTTATCAAAATTATTATCATTAGCTTTTGAGTGAAAGAGAAAAAAAACATACATCCATCATCATCAATCTAAGCTTTCATAATAAAAAACAATTATAGGATTATACCGATAAATTACCTTTTCAATAGCTTCCCAGTGAACACCGCCGTAAGGGTATGCTGGTGAAGCCAAGTTGATAAAGGCGACCTTGAGCGGGAAGATTGGGTCGTATTTCATGTCGTAGCGCTTGAAGCCCCACTTCTCATCTTTGCGCATCAACTTGAAGAACCAGTCGACAAGGTCAGCTAATAAGTATCGGCTAGGTCTGGAAGGGGTTATTAATAAAATAAAAATAAGTAATTTTCAATTGTAGGGAGGAAAATATAAAACTGCACAAATGTCAAGATATTTTAAATTATTTTTATATCGGACGCTAAGCGATTTCTTTCCCTGTTTATACACATATCTATATAAATTGTCACCTATATGTTATTCTGATGTACAAGATAAATTAATGTAAAGTTGCAAAAAAGGCTGTTCAGTAGTTTTTGCGTGAAAGTGTACAAATATCTACCCATGCATCTTCACAAATTTTCGCTTTTAAAGAGAAAATAATATAAAAAGGCTGTATTTTTTAAAAGCTGTTTGTTCGTCCAACGAAGCGTGAGGCTTACTGGGAGCTTACTTAGATATAGGAAAATACGAATGCTATAGGCAAATTATTATTTCTCCATGTTCGAGAAATCCAGCTGAAATGTGGTTCATTTATATGCTCTGATGTATAGATTGCCCTAAATACAATATCTTACCCAACAGCTTGGTAAGTCATACACTTGGTGTCAGGGTCGCGGATAGCGTTGACGATACCCTGCGCTACATCCGAAACGAAGACTGGCTGCTTTACTGTCTCCAATCCATTTTTGTACAATGGCAGATACTGGCTGTTGATGCGCCAGGCTGATGCGAAGGTCCTGTAATGTGATTAGAGAAACATCAATTTCGTTAGGCAATTAGTAAAACACATAAATTGCATTAAATTAATTAGCATAGTATCACTGCATGTCAATTCCCCTTGTAGGGTTAACAATTATATTGGCAGTGGCAGTCACTGTCACTTGTTAATTTTATTATAACAATGTAAATAATCAATTTTTTTTTCAATATTTCAAAGAATAAAATATGTGATGTTTCTTTTCTGTAAATTGAAGGTTAAATAATTAAACAGTTTTACTTTCTCATAATAAGCCTATTAGGTCAGCGGTGAGCTCATATGGGGTGGTTGAATTTAAAACATTACCTTAAAAATCTGTCTTCTGAGCCATAGATATCAGAAGCACGTAAGATGGTGGCAGTTGGGAATTCCTCTTTTACACAACATTCCCCTAGATACTTGGAGATTTTCCACATGGATGGCTTCTTCAAAACCAATGGCTTCGGATCCTCCTCCGCATTCAAGTACGAAAGGTGGATAAACCTTTCAACACCCATTTCACGAGAGATCCTAAAATAAAGAATTAAATGTCTTGAGTTATGGGAAAGGATACAATAGGTTCATTCTATAGGCTATTCCATCATTTTACAGATATGCAAATATTTGGTAACATATTTAATTTTATTGTACCCTAAAGTCTAAATTCTAAATAATCTATAATAGAATAAAAATCATGCTCCATTAACCCATATAAAACTTTTTTTACAAATAATCTTTTTTCGAGTCCTTTCGACTATGTGGTAAATTATCAAATAATTGTATTATACCTATTATTTGTACTGGGCAACTGATGAACGTACTTAAATAAATATTAAACATCCACACATGACGCCAACAGACATGTTCATGCATACAAATGTTGGACCCGAGCAGGGATCAAACCCGTGACCTCCGACTCAGAAGGCAGGCAAATAAGCCAATAGGCCCGTCTTATACATGCAGATACCTAGTCTTTTAAATAAGGGTTAACATGTGTCACAAGGACCAAAACGGGACAATGCTCGTATGCACTTTTTCTGTGATGTACAATGTTCAACATTTGAGGAATTACCCCATATTAGAAGGCAATATCGCAGAATCGAGGCTACATGTAAATGATATGCAGACAATGCAATTTTCTGAGCTACTAAGTTATATGTACCTATTTATTTGAATTTTGGACATAGTAATGAAAAGTTATAAGGATTTTTAGTAGAGCAATAAAACATCAGGCTGAATAAATTGTGACATTATTTCCTAATTTATTTTTGGAGTTGTTGTTTGGAGGAGTTGCTGGCAGCAAAATTGACAGACAGCTCATTAAGTCCAAGTAGGTACTGACTAATCTTAATTTCATATATAAAAAAAAAGTAATTAAAAACCTATGAAAATGGTTGCATACACATATCAGCACCAAGTGCTGCTAGTGTATTATAAATAATAGTAACAAGTTTGCACCACATTACTATTTTTAGGGTTCCGTACCTCAAAAGGAAAAAACGGAACCCTTATAGGATCACTTTGTTGTCCGTCTGTCCGTCCGTCTGTCAAGACTCTTTTTCTCAGGAACGCCTGGAGGTATGAAGCTGAAATTTATATCAATTACTCAGGTCTACTGTCCCTTGAAGCTGTGAAAAAATCAAACTTCTAAGCCAACGCAATCAAAAGATACAGCCGTTTATGCCGCAAATTTTCGACACTTGCAAGGGAATCAAAACCTACAGGGTGCTTCCCGTGAACTCAGAATCTTGAAATTTGGTACGAAGCAACGTCTTATAGCATAGATAAAGGAAAAATTACGAAAACCATAAATTTGCAAGGTTGTACGGAACCCTCGGTGCGCGAGTCCGACTCGCACTTGGCCGGTTTTTTTAAACAGATTTACATACCTAGTTATGTTTGAATGTAATATTTTTACCAATTTTATTATTATTTTATATACTTACTAAAATTGATTTATTCGCTTTACCAATGCCTGTAATTTTATTATTTTTTATGAACATGAAGTTATATTGGATAAAGAAATAAAAAAGTCTCATAGCTACCTAGCAATGCGCCTTGCACCTTCAACATGGACGTCCATATACTTGAAGTTCTTAGTTTCATAATCTCTTCCAACCAGGTTGATCACAACATTAGAGTGGCGGACAGCTTTCGCTATAGACTCCTCATCACGTATATCATATGGGGTGAATAGCACTTGGCCTAAGTCTCCACTGACTTTCAATCTTTGTGCATCATAAAAGTCACTTCTGTATGGCAAAATCATCTAAAATAGAAAATAATATTAATGTAGTACATACCTAAAACATATTTTTAATTGTCATGATGCCTCTAAGGCGCGGGACAAATACAAGACGCGTCGGGCGGAGGTGAGGCCTTACCTCCGCCCGACGCTTCTTGTATTTGTCCCGCGCCTTATGGATATGCTGCATGTAATAATGATGAGATAAAAACAAGATAAGGAACATAAAATAAAGGTATACTCTTGAAAAGTGAGTATTTCCGGGAACGAAATACCTTTGCCGACCTTCTGGAGTACAAAAGCGTAAGCATTTTTTTTACGAATGAATTTCAATCAATTTATGAATAGGATCTAAAAACTAAATAAAATAATTGTTGAAATACCTGGGTACCAATCTTGCCCAGTTTGTTGCAAACATAACGACCGACGAATCCCGTGCAACCAAACACGGTAGCAACAATCCCGTTGAAGCTGCTGCGGCCGCCTGTGCCCCGTTTGTACGAAGCCAGGTTATATTGTGCATCGCTGCTATATGGAGACGCCCTGATGTACAAAATGCTCAGTGACCCATTTTTGGCTGAAATTAGGAAGAGAGAGCAGGTAAATAATTTTATTCCATATAAATTAGTTTATGAAAAGGTTGTTTTGGTAAGAAATTATGTAAGAGTCAACATCAAAACTATTACCATTCTGTAAGTACAGTAAGATACATACATAATATTTTGGCTGCAGCATGGCCTGTTAATGCCACTGGAGCCATTTTCAGGCCAATATCTATAGAAATTTACAAAAATCTATAATCTTCATCAACAATCCCAGCTGAAAAATACCAGCTGTCACCAGTGTTGCCAAGTCTAGCCCGGTCCAAGTCGCCAAAAATACGGAATCAAGTAGCCTAAATTCACCCATTTTTTTTTGGGATAAAGCCTAAATTACCCTATTTCAAATTGAAGTAGCCTAAAAAGGCTTTTTATAACTAAATTAACCTTCTATTTATATAGCAGGAAAAAATCAAGATCCATGTTATTATAACGTGGAAAATAAAAACAATTATGTTTGAATTATTTTATTGAAACAAGTATTACCTATATAGAGACAACTTAAATCCGTTTTCAGAAAGGTAAACCAAAATACTTGTTAAGTATTTTGGTTACTGTTACATGTCATTTCAACTATTCTGATTCCAACTTTTTGACTATTCTGATGTCAACTATTCCCACTCATCCCTGTAGTGTTTGACATATTTTCGGTGCTTTCCCATTTTCAATTTTCATTCAGGTTACAAAAATTGGTTCTCTCACGCATTCAACTCACTCAACTGTACAACGAAATCAAATCAATTTTACAAATCAACCAACAAAACAAACGAATATTTTTTTTGGCGCGAAACTCATCAACTTTTTTTTTTATATTTTGGCAAGATTCTGTGAAAATGCGCAATGAAAATTCCCTTGAAATTCAATCTCAGTAATAGTGCACTACTATTTTTTCTGTAGTTTACCACAAAGATTTATGAAGAGTAATAAATAACTTATAAAGAATCTACTTACCTATATGTATTTTTGAGTATCAAGACTCTGTAACAAGACCAAATCTGTGAATTCTATTTCGGCTGATGGCCAATTTGCCAATGCCATAATAAACATTTAAAATACACTATTAATAGACTGAATCGAGTGTGTCCACTGGAGTGCATCACAGACCAGTAACTAGAAGTGGAGTGCACCACGCATTGTGGTACGGTCCAAATTGCGCTTTCTGCGCTCGTGTGCGCTATATTCATGCAAACAACTGTTCAAATTGCGCTGTGGTACGCTGACATGAGCATTATGACGTCATCGATGACGTCATCGATTGGTGCAAACAGTGCTAACAACGAGGAGGTAGTGCAATGTCTCCGGATCTGTCAAACAGTTGTCAAAATTCAATGTGCGTGGTGTTTTTTTTCCCGCGAACTTTTTTCATATTCGTTATGTAATCGATTAATTAAAATTAGGTATGTCGTCATTAATATTAACAGAAGCATTACATTGTGAAGCTTCGGGGGACACTATACGACTCAAATACGACTGAATTTAACTTCAGAACAGTATCAACCTAAATATTAAACGAACTGTCATTTTTGACAAACGAAAACCTGTTCAAATTGTTTGCATGCTAACAATCGTAATCATTTTGAACAGCCGTGTGCGTGCTTACGAACGTATTTACTATTTGCACAAAACGGACCGCAGCCTTCATCTTTGCATCTCTTTCACATGCGTACATTTCTTGTCGTGTTTTGTCGCCTCTGCTCTGAACCCTACATCTAGGAACACGCATTTCATTACACGCATTTTTATTACCTACGATTCGTACGAGACCAGATTATTTCAGCTTACAAAATAAAAGTCACCTAGAAGTCGCCTACTTTGTTGTTTCAAATAGCCTAAATGGCGACCGGTCGCCAATCGCAATTTTCGGTCGCCCCGACACCCTTCGAGGTAGCCTAAAAGGCGAAAATTCGCCTAACTTGGCACCACTGGCTGTCACTGTCAATCAATCAATAGGGATGCTGCCGGATGCAATCAATCACAGAACACTATTACTCCTCCAACATAACTGTGGCAACGATACGATATCTGTCCACACAATGTGATGACTTTTCACTGTGATGGATCAGAGGCTTTAAATAGACGAGGCCGTATGGGCCTAAATCCCTTTGCCTATCCCAAATGAGATGTTAAAAAAAAACTACTTTTAGTTAATCCAAGGATTTTCTACCTTATTTCATATGGGATTAAGTGCTTCTAAGAAGGCAGTCGGTCCACTTGAGAGGCACCTCGATAAGTATGGTGTCCCTTTCTAGTATTGACATCATCGCTGTTCCAAATTCCCCCCTACATTTTTTTACTTACGTATCGCAATATAAAATCTATAAAATAAATGTACTTTCAATAAGGATTGTTTTTTTTAAATATGTTTCCTGATTAAAAATATTTATGTTTAATATGAAACTGTTAAAAATAAGTATATTTAGCATACCAAAAATTATACCAAATTTAGGGGTACGATATTGTTCCTACGATGGCAACATCAACCGTTGACATTTGTTCAATGTCAAATGGCGGGAAATTAAATAGTGTTAATTTTCAACAAATTTACAATTATTTTACAAGTTATGGTGTTTAGCTGCTCTGTTCCTGGTTGTAGAAATGAATCTTTCCCCGGATGTGGATTTTCATTTCATTAAAGTTCATTAAGTTTAATATTTAGTTTTGAATTAAAGTCGTTATGCATTTGAATATTCTTTTTTTTAAATGGAAATCTATTATCCTCGCTAATATCAGAAGTGGGATAGGACTTGCTTTTGCCGTGTATGTGTGGATTGAGTGAGCACCCCTCAGAAAAAAAATGAAAAATGCTCTTCATTTAGTAAAAGTTCTAAAACAATTGTAAAAGTAATCCCTGAATTTGTAAAAAGATAAAAAAAAAAGATACAGGGTTTAACGTATGCTCACTCAGTTCTCACAAACTACCAACGAAATCAGCGAATGTATGAATGCAACATATAATATTTATATACTAGGATTTTGTAAAACCTAAGCTTACTTACCTTTATAATTTGTAGGTCACCTAGTTACGTATTTAAGGATTTACAAAAAAAATAAAATGCTCACTCAATCCTCACACTTTTGAAAACCCGATTTCTGATGAAGAAACTAAAGATTGAAACTGCTATGTATGTGTATAGTTTAGTAAAATTAATATGGGAATTTGTAAAATAAAAAGCAAACTACTAACGTGGCAGGTTTTTGAATAATATTTTTTTTTAAATGCTCACTCAGTCCACACATTTTACGTAAGTTAAAAATGTGAATATCTTAAGATTTATAGTATCAAAGAAACTGGAAAGTAGTTCAACTTTTTGTAAAAAATTCTACAAAAGATCTACCATCTAATATTTTATATTCGTTGTCTGTTTTCAAAGATATTCAATTTTAATTTTCCTAATGTAAATATATCGTTTAGGGTAACCACACTTCTTCATAATATTATGGTCATATTAAAAATACAGGACATTTTAAAAGAATATTCTTTCTGGTTTTCCAAGTAAATTTTTGACATACGACCTCTGCTGATTACGACTCTATAATATAATTTTTAACACATTTGCTCGTAAAAGGTCTCTTATTTCACCAATTTAAATATCGTATTGTATCTTATTATGCACTTGTGCGGTAATGTAATGTAGAACGCACGGTTTATTAAGATTCTTCGTCTAAAAACGAAAGGTACTTTTAAAAATCTTAGCAAGGAGTTTTTATGTCAGAAAAGTGGTCAACATTTTATGAATAAAATTAACTACAATACAAAAAATACAATAAATAAACATTTAATTTAAACCATTTATGTATCTGTATGTAACAAACACACAAAAAATATTAATTGATTTTATTAGTAATACCGGCTGTTTTTTGTGCCCTTGCCTAAAAAAAAATGCTGATGAGCGCGTATCGCTTATTTGTGAACAAGTAAAAATTATTCCGCGCGCTTTTTCTTTTCGTTGTATTGTTTTTATTCGTTTATGGTGTTATATGCTTGACGAAACCACTATTAAGGAATTATAGGAAATTCCCACGGGAGCGGGAATAAACTGGATCCACGGCACCCGCTATTTAAAATATTATGGTCTTATATGCTTGAGGAAACCACTATGAAGGAATTATAGGAAATTCCCACGGGAACGGGAATAAACTGGATCCACGGCACCCGCTATTTACATTATTATGGTCTTATATGGTTAAAGAAACCACTATGAAGGAATTGTAGGAAATTCCCACGGGAACGGGAATAAACTGGATCCGGGCTGGCAACGCCGCTGGGCACCCGCTATTTGTAACAAAATTTTACACGCGAGACTTGAAAAATATTTCACCAATTGAAAGCTTACTTTTCTGGGAGTAATTTCATCCCTACTTGGTGGATATCCCATCTATACGCACAAAGCGCTTTTCAAGTTCTTTTATTATGCGCACCGCCAAGGAGTGGAACTACCTGCCGGCGTCTGTATTTCCGAGTTCATATAACCCACAAGCCTTTAAGGATCGAGTGAACAGGCATCTTCTGGGCAAGCTCGTCCCAACGTAGGCCCCGTTTTTGCTCTCGGGCTAGTCTGGGGTCAAGAGCAAGCCCATTTTTTAGTAAAAAAAAAAAAAAAAAAAGTAACATGGGCTATAATTTTCCGAAGGGAACGGAACTGATGCGGGGTGAAACCGTGGGGCACTATTAGTATGCGATAAAATACAACTTGGCTATGCTATTAGACACTAGCATTAACAAAACGAAATTAATTTCATCTCGTCGAACCACTGAAAGATCAGGCAGGATGATGCTGTGATCGATCAGCAAAGGCGACCTCTCGACGATGACAAGTCAACATTTAATTCAATTTCATCAAAATTTCTTTTTTGAAATTTATATAGGTAGGTATGGCAGAGACAAAACATCGTTTTTGAAAATGTATTAGTACATATGTTAACAAAAGCAATGAAGAACAACAATATTTTTTCCCACTTTGAAGTGTTCACTTGTTTTATTTTTTCAATTAACAGCTTCCTATTTGCAAGCCAGTTCGAAATTTAAATAAAACCTTTGATAAGTTGCCTCCTTGGTTGCCATGTTTTGAAGAAAAAGATTTTTTAATACAGTTACTCAAAAAGTGGCGTATTGCAGGGAAGTGTAAATATTTCTAAAAAGAAGCTATTAATTTGTTTCATTATCAAATTTAATGATTTGATTCAATGACTTAGGATTTCATTTTCATTTCATATCAATAAGAAAATTCTACCGAAGACTTGGCTGTATGGGCATTGGGCATAGTTCCCTTTGCCTACCCAGAATGGGTGAAGTAAGCAAAAAAAAAATCTCTGGTTATTTTTATGGTTGGCGCCATTTTCCAAAAATGATAGTTGAGTTTATTGTGTTTTTATTATTTTTAATTGCCAAATTTTTTCGCAACTGTATTAAAAATAGTTGTTCAGTACACGTGCGGAACCGTCATTGCAACTTGTTCCGACTGTCAACCCTCACATTCGGCTGCGCCTCGGCTCGGGTAGACATTTGTCGGAACTCGTTGCGATGACAGGCTTTCCGCACTTGTAATGAAATATACTATTTAAATTACACGTATACTTACTATGCAATTTATTTGGCCGCTAAAAGACGACAGATATGGATTTTCATACATGTTTTACCAGCCGCTGCTCATGTATTTGGCCAGTACAGCAATTTCAATTTAACTCGAAGAAGGTTGTCAAAATAATGGATATGACCATAATATTATGCAGCAGTGTGGTCACCCTAAACGATATATTTACATTAGGAAAATTAAAATTGATTATCTTTGAAAACAGACAACGAATTTAAATATTAGATGGTAGATCTTTTGTAGAAATTTTTACAAAAAGTTGAACTACTTTCCAGTTTCTTTGATACTATAAATCTTAAGATATTCACATTTTTAACTTACGTAAAATGTGTGGACTGAGTGAGCATTTAAAAAAAAATATTATTCAAAAACCTGCCACGTTAGTGGTTTGCTTTTTATTTTACAAATTCCCATATTAATTTTACTAAACTATACACATACATAGCAGTTTCAATCTTTAGTTTCTTCATCAGAAATCGGGTTTTCAAAAGTGTGAGGATTGAGTGAGCATTTTATTTTTTTTGTAAATCCTTAAATACGTAACTAGGTGACCTACAAATTATAAAGGTAAGTAAGCTTAGGTTTTACAAAATCCTAGTATATAAATATTATATGTTGCATTCATACATTCGCTGATTTCGTTGGTAGTTTGTGAGAACTGAGTGAGCATACGTTAAACCCTGTATCTTTTTTTTTTATCTTTTTACAAATTCAGGGATTACTTTTACAATTGTTTTAGAACTTTTACTAAATGAAGAGCATTTTTAATTTTTTTTCTGAGGGGTGCTCACTCAATCCACACATACACGCTTTTGCCCACTTTACTTCTCAAGTTTTATGATTTTTGAGCTTCTGTTTCGAGCTTGAAGGAGCGACGGCTGCCGTGCCTTAACTACACTGGGTTTGTGGCAGATTAAGGGAGCACTGCTATATATAAAGTCGGTAAACAAACATGTTTCATAATTTTATCTAATTTTATGATGTGGGTATTATTTGTGTGTACCTATCATGTAGTGGTATATCAGACTAGAAAAATACTTGGTGACAATAATTGATTATTAGTTAACCCACATATTATGTTTTTCGAGGTAGTCGGCGACTCAGATAATTTTACCAACTACACCTACACTGTGTGTATGCTGGGATCAGTTTGAAATTACGAATCGTGAGGCGTTATAACAACGAGTCTATTACGTCAAGTTGAAGGTTTATAATTTTTGTTAGCCATAGGTCTATTTATGAATTACCTATGTAGGTATGCCTATTTACTACCTAGATCCCGATCTAAAAAAAAAAATATGCATTTGTTTGGTACCTATTATTGAATTAATTAATATCTACCGATGTGAGTGTGCCACCACTGAGTTTACTTCGTAGGTTTTGTGCCCAGCTACTTTCTGTCACACCAGAGATGTAGTAAGAAAATGTTAAGTTTGAACATTTCTTTAAGCTTATGGAGGTTAATAAAGGACGACCGAACAGATGTGTTTTAAGGGAATAAACTATTACGGCACCTTTGCTAGGCTGACAAGGGTGCCTCTGAGCGCCTTGGAGGGCGCTACTGCAGACCGACTAGGACTGCGGGACTAGTCGGTGTGCAGGCCGACTGGGACTGCGGGACCAGTCGGCATGGGTTTTTGCAAACCAACTGGGACTGCGGGACCAGTTGGTGTTGCCTTCTGTAGACTGACTGGGACTCCGGGACCAGTCAGTGTGGATTTCAGCACTCCGACTAGGACTGCGGGACTAGTCGGTGTGCAGGCCGACTGGGACTGCGGGACCAGTCGGTATGGGTTTTTGCAAACCAACTGGGACTGCGGGACCAGTTGGTGTTGCCTTCTGTAGACTGACTGGGACTGCGGGACCAGTTAGTGTGGGTTTCAGCGGGCTGACTAGAACTGCGGGACTAGTCTGAGTGCTGGTCGACTGGGACTGCGGGACCAGTCTGTATGAGTTTTGAGAACCATTGGGACTGCGGGACCAGTTGGTGTTGGCTTTTGCAGACCAACGGCGCCTCTGCGCGCCTGATGACGGCGCCTCTGCGCGCCTGATGACGGCGCCTCTGCGCGCTTGATGACTGCGCCTCTGCGCACCTGACGAAGGCGTCTCTGCGTGCCTGACGACGGCGCCTCTGCGCGCCTGACGACGGCGCCTCTGCGCACCTGACGAAGGCGTCTCTACGCGCCTGACGACGGCGCCTCTGCGCGCCTGGCGACGGCGCCTCTGCGCGCCTGGTGACGGCGCCTCTGCGCGCCTGACGACGGCGCCTCTGCGTGCCTGATGATGGCGCATGTGCGCGCTTGACGACGGCGCCTCTGCGTGCCTGATGACGGCGCCTTGCGTGCCTGACGACGACGCCTCTGCGCGCCTGACGACGGCGCCTCTGTGTGCCTAACGACGGTGACTCTGGGCGTCTTGCGACGGCGCCTCTGAGCACTTTACGAGGGTATGCGCCTATCGAAGGTGCCGCTGCTGCTTCTGCATTCCTGATACAGTGCTGCTGCGTAGTCGAGAACAAACCAGATGAGTACAAACCTATCAGTTGCTGTATTGTAAGCTCACAGTATTCTTTATCGAGCATGCTTTCTTTTTACTTCTTTGTGAATCCATGTATCACAAGTGATGGAATTCAGGAGTACATTCAAATACTTATTAAACTCTGAAACCATTTCATTTTGCTTTATAAGTTATTATTGGCAATACAGGTGAATAGGTGGCACAGCAGATTATTTTTGATTATTCAACTGGAAGGATAAAACCCTGAATCCAGCTTCAGATTTTAATGCTTATAACTTGTCAAATAGGTTACAGCGGTGTTGCAGACGTTAACCGATGCGCATTGACACTTGTGTGGTGTGCATCAGCCGTATGTTACAGATAGCGATCAATGCGCGTTAACATGGAGTTGATGTGCCTGGAAGGGCTGTGGTTCTAGGGGATTGACTGATGCAGCGGTATTCGGTCAGTCTCGATTTCGAAGAGTACACAGCGTTTTAGCGAACCGGGCAACGGCGCCTCTGTGCGCCTGACGAGGGCGCCACTGCGTGCCTTACGAGGGCGCCACTGCGTGCCTTACGAGGGCGCCACTGCGTGCCTTACGAGGGCGCCACTGCGCGTCTGATGCTGCTGAACTCCTCAAATGGGCGCGAGGACGCTGCCCTGTCAGGAGAGGCCGTGTTAGGTGCAACCCGTGAACTATGGTGGGGCGAGCGATACGTCAATCCGCTCCCCGACCAAAACTATATAAACGGAGCGTGCCCTGACAACACGCTCATTCATCGCTCATTCTTCGTTCTAGACGGTCGTACTGACCGGACGTAATTCTTGCTGTCTTGCTCATTTTATTGAGTTGTGTTTGTTGTTGTCAGAGTTCGCTCCATTTCTGATCATAGTCGAGGCATAATAATTGTTTACATAATTGACAAATAGATTTAAGATTATTAAAGTTCTTTAAGTTTAATATTTAGTTTTGAATTAAAGTCGTTAAGCATTTGAATATTCTTTTTTTAAATGGAAATCTATTATCCTCGCTAATAATATATATTATGTCAGGTAGCGTTAATAATATTAAGTCGCATTATAGTACCTAACCTATGTTATTAGTTACTAGCGAATGCCCAGCGGCGTTGCCCGCGCGGATTCCGTTTATTCCCGTTCCCGTGGGAAATTCCGAAAATCCCTTCATAGTGGTTGCCTACGACATAATTAAGACACCTAAATACCATATTTCAAATAGCGGGTGCCCAGCGGCGTTTTCCCGCTTGGATTTAGTTTATTCCCGTTCCCGTAGGAATTTCCAAAAATCCCTTCATACCAATTTCCTATGATATATCAGACACCTTCATACCATTTTTCAAGTTTCTAGGTGTTATCGTTTCGGAGTAGTACGTATTTCTCTTTTTAACCAGTTTTTTTATTTTCCCGTGGGAACAAGATATTTTCCTGGAATAAAAAGTACCCTACATGTTGATACGGGTACTCAGTTATCTCCATACCAAATTTCATCAAAATCCGTCCAGTAGCTTTTGAGTGATGCGTGCACAGACAGACAGACAGACAGACAAAAATTCCAAAAATTGGTGTTTCGGTATCTATATCAATAACTATATGCACTACCGTTAAAATTTTCAAAAAATATTTAATGTACAGACACGGCCCCGTTAGAGTTTTATTATATGTATAGATAAAGTTAATTATTGAACTAACAATAGATAAGACTACATTCATGTTATGTATAACGATGTATAAGACACCTATTATACCCTTTATGAAGGGATTTTTTTCAAATTCCCACGGGAACGGCCGGATTTGGGGAAGGGCAACCGGGGCGAAAGCCCCGGTTGCCCTTCCCCAAATCCGGCCCTGGTTGGAAGGGATAGACCTAGAGGCGGACGTTTCGAGACCAAATTGGGGACGTCTTGAAAAAAGGCCAGGTCAAGAGTACCCTAAACCGAAGAGCATGTATGAAAGGAATAATGAAAGTGGACAAAGCGAAACAAGTAAGTAAGGATCGTAGCAAGTGGAAAGAAGTGGTCTCTGCCTACCCCTACGGGAAAGAGGCGTAATTATATGTATGTATGTTTGTACTATAAACGCAAAAGCTTGTGAGTATAGATGTATGGATGTTTGTTGCTCTTTCACACAAAAACGATTGAACGGATTTTGATTAAACTTACAGGTGAATAGCTTTTACATCAGAATAACACATACCCATGGGAACGTGAGCTACGCAAGTGAAACGGGGGGATGCTGCTGGTAAATAATAATTTAAAAATCTTCATATTATCCCCTCTAGTGTGGCGAACCCCGCTGCGGGGTGCTGCTTACCCGCTCATATTTCGCGCCCATACACACTGGGAGACTGTTTTTATCTCTGTTTCACTAATTAAAACGTGTTAAACGAGAAGGGAGACAGCTAGCAAGCCGTCGTTTATGTACTTTATATATATATATATATATATATATATAATATATATAATCTCACGCCTTTCATCCCCGAGGGGGTAGGCAGAGGTATTCCATTACTGGATATACCCACATTTCACGAGATACATTGGACCCCTAAACGTGATAGGTGGTGAGCCCATCGCCGGACCGGGTCTATTTACACATGCCTCAGAATTAATTCTGAGATCTGCGGGTTTCCTCACGATGTTTTCCTTCACCGTCGAGCTAGTGATAAATATGTACGTAAGTTTTGAAAAACTCATTGGTACATGCCTACCACTCACTAAGCTCAAAAGTGGTTTGTTTAAAAAATATAGTCCAAAACCTCTTCTACATTTAGGTACCCCGGTTATACCACCTGTACAACTTTATTACTACACAAATATTACAAAAGTACTTATTTCTTGGTAGCAAACTTAATTATAAAAACGTTCAGTTCGATAAAAGGGCTTCTGCTAGACCAAGGGATAATAAAATGCAGTTTTAGTGGAGGTTGGGCCCCTAAAAACCCTTGACTGTGACGAACCCCTCTGCGTGTTCCACACTCAATGCAGATCGGCCATTTTGACTCCCACACTTAAGGGGTTATTTAAACAATCTCACAACAAAAAATGATAAATGCCAAAATGTCCATGTTTCAAAGAAAATTGTGGTTGCACTATTAGAAAGGGACACCATATTTATCGAGGTGCCTCTCAAGTGGACCGACTGCCTTCTTAGAAGCACTTAATCCCGTATAAGGTAGAAAATCCTTGAGTTAATCACTCACCGTCACTGACTCACTCATTCTTATGGGCCATTTACACGAGGGCATTCCACTGAGACAATCCACTAAGACAATCCACTAATGGCTTCGTGTAAATGGAGAGTCCACTTTTTTTGTATGCAGTTTGGATTGGCTTAGTTAGTGGATTGTCTTAGTGGATTGTCTCAGTGGAATGGCCTCGTATAAATGGCCCATTACGACACTATTTTACAGACTGAATTTAAAGAGAGAGGTCTTTTATGGCGGGAATCCAAAGAAAGACGTTATTTTTTTTGTAAAATTTTCATTTTGCTGTGTGTTTTGGGGTTGGGATCATAAGTGTGTTATGTGGTACAGTCAAGAGCAAGTCAAGCTTTACACTACCAGTTTAAGCTGAGCTCTGATTTGTACTACGCGCTATAGAATACAGGGCCAGTTCAAAGTCCAGTCCAAGTGTCAAGCTTAGCGTGATCTTGACTGTACATGTCCGGGATAGTGTACAGTCAAGAGCACGTAGAGCTGGACACAATGGACTTAGTAACGTTCTTATTACTCTCTTTTGACTTTAAAGTGAATGGAAAATTCGATAAAATACGTAGGATGGACGTTTTAGTTTTACCTTAAGAAGCCGCTTTAATCTACTGTGGATTATTATTGAAAAATCCACAGTAGATTAAAGCGGCTTCTTCTTCTTATTCTATAATTTTTAAAAAAATTGTTGAATTTTGGTGCATATGAAGCAGGGCCAAAAAACTTTAATTCGTTTTATGTTTCGTGCTGATGGCTAAATTGTCAATGCTTTAAAAAAAGTACATCTATTAATGTCAGTGTCACTGTCACTATTATAGTGTAGTGTTTGTGTTACAGACGTTACAGTTACGTGACAGTTACTCATTTTCAGTCTGTGTTTTTAGTTTCACTCTTTCAGGTTTCAGACATTTGAGTCAGTCAATATTACATACAATACAAAGACTTTGAAAGAAACAGTTTCTCTCTTTTTAGTCTTCTCTAGACAGGTGTCTGAAAAAGTGTATTTTTCATTTATTTTGTTTCAGTTTAGGGCTTTTACAAATAAGTTCAAACGCAAAGGAGATGGATGAAGAAGAAATTGGTATTCTTAGCAGTAGAAACCAGCTGGAAGAAGTATTAGTGATCCTTCAACGGTTTCTAAAAATCGTAAGTTTTGTTCTAGTTTTTACGTTTTATTGCTCGCATCGACTCTATAATCATACCTATTGAATACACACACTGACTAACAATGATATAATTGCTGATCAAGACATTGTCACAAATTGTTAGTTATTTGTTACCCATCACATTATCAATCAAAGAACTTAATGTAATTACATCAATGAAAGTCATGGTAGTATAGGTAGGCCTATAGTTAATGTATAGGAACTGATGTTTTCTTTTAATAGAAACATCATAAAGAATAATGACCAAATATAGGCTAGCTTTTACTCATGCTTCAAGATGAAAATAATATTAAAATTATTTTCCCTATTTTTGAAGTCATCTTGCATTCAGAATGTATGTTTTGAACAGGGGATATCTTTTACAACATAATTGGATCAAATATTGAGTAATTACGGAAATCCCGATAGTTTTTCATCAAAATTTAATAAATTATATTTGTGCAGGCTGGTCACAAAGTGTTTCTGGGATTTATTTTATAACAAATAGCGGGTATACAGCAGCGCTGCCCATGAGGATCCAGTATTAATTTATCTTTTTAACCAGTTATTAAAATTTCCCGGTGGATTGACATATTTTTCCACAGTCAAAAGTACCTAAAGCCTCTTTTCACATGTACCGGTTTCAGCCGGGTCGGCGCCGGCTACCCGGCGGCGAAATATATGGCCGATTGCGCGGTTGCCCGCCGGTACGTATGAAAGTGAACATACATGGCCATATACTTCGCCGCCCACCTGCTACCCGGCAACCGGTACATGTGAAAAGACAATAAATGTCAACCCAGTGACTCAGTTATCTCCACACCAAATTTCATCCAGTAGTTTTTGCGTGATGCATGCTCAACCAGACAGTGGACAGACAGACCGACAACAATTTCAAAATTTGTTTGTATTTTGATATCTAAACTGATAACTACTGTACTACCGCAAAAAAAATCTAAAAATATTTCATGTACAGACAGTCCTGTTACAGTTTTTTAGATGTATAGATACTGGACTTCCCAAACAGATGTATGTATCACTAGCTTTTACCCCCGGCTTCGCTCGCGCACGTTTATTTCACACCCTTGGAGGTTGAATTTTGCAAAAACCTTTCTTAGTGGATGCCTGCACTGTATAAGCTATCTAGTTGCAAAATTTGAAGTCTCTAGACCCAGCGGTTTAGGCTATGCGTTGATATATCACATATCAGTCAGTCAGTTTATCATTTTATACATACAGATATGGAGTCTTCAAAGAGTCTTAAACATAACATTTGTTCCAGAATGAAAATGTGTTCACATTCCCGACACTGTCCGAAAATAATAACCGGGTGCTTCTATGGACAGCATTATTTCAACATCTACAGAACAAGGACTCGGCACCAGTCCATGCACTGTGCTTGGCTACTATAAGGGTTTTAAGGTTTGTTTTATGAGCAGTTATCTACCTACCTGTAATTACAAGTTTTTGTAAAATTATGTATAGTTAGTAAAATGGCTGACTGACTCATCAACACAGTCGAAATTGCTGGGCTTAGAAGCATGAAATGTTCACGTTCTAAATGACGTAAATGAGCACTATTAATGGATTTTTGGAAATTCCTACAGGAAGGGGGGAAAAGATCTACTGACACACTAATGTATAATGAAAAATATTATTATTATATTTCAGTCGTGACAAAGCAGATCTTGAAAGTTTGATTTGTGAAAAATGGATAACTGTACTGATAGAAAGAGCCGGCTTATACAACTTTGTGGCTGTAGACGAAGAATCAATGGTGTCCATTGAAATGCACGATAAAGATGTTGCAGTTGAGGCTCTTAAATGTCTGTGCAATATTACTTTTAACAGTGAGGTGGCCCGTGCCCTCTGTGCTCACACCAGCATAGCCCAAGGTCTAGTTGCTAGACTTCGAGTGTACAAAGAAATTCCATTTAAAGATGAAATTATCCTTTTTGACATGAAATTAATATTCATACTGACAGCGTTGAGACATGATATTAAGTCCAAGATAAAGAATGAGCTCCATGGTATGGATTACCTGACTAGCTGCCTGAATGAGCTCTTATTGGAGGCCTCTAGTTCAGAAGATATTAGTACAAGTAGTGGTACAAATGAAAAAGGACCACACTTCTTTTTAAATGTAAGTTCTTTCTCATTTTATTTAATTCTATTTATCCAACTGCCTTAGAAGGTGGGTAATGGGCGTTTTTCAAAAAAAATGAGCACCCCAGAAATGTGTTGTCCACCAAATTCGACAGTAAATTTCTCAGCAACCTTAACACATTTCACTAGCAAGAGTAATTTTTCTACTACAGCAGTTTTTAAGAATTATGTTTAAATATAATAACTTACTGAAACACATTGTAAAAATTAAAATATTGTCAAAAATGTTATACAAAAACGCAAAATTTGATATGTCCACCATGCAACTTGTTAACTTTGCAGTCCATTAAAATACCCCCAAGTTACATTTATTTAATGTAGTTGTTCGCAATCGAAGCATAAATGTTAGTATTTTAATCATAAGTTTAATATAATACTATAAAAAGGAATCTGAATAAACAATACTAGTTTAAAGTTTGTCCTCGAAAAACGAAGGTGGCGGAATTTCCGCCTAAGTAACGCCAAAAACTAGTATTACAAAACAAAAAATACTACCATTCTCTGGCATTTCTTAGTGATGGCAACAATTTAGTTCCATTCAGAATACCCCGTCCTCTTCTTCTCGCTTGTTTTTGACGCATTCCGTTACGTTGTGTTGTGTGGTAGCATAGTTCAAAAAAAATTATCCACTAAGAACGGCTTATTTACTGGTAAGTAATGAGTTTATTAATATGTAATTATTCTGTAGTTGCTTTTTAATTATCCGTGAATAATTCTTATAAAACAAATTAGGAATATTTAATAGGTTTCATATAAAATCATTGCCAACAGTAGATTGAGGCTATGATTCGTAACATCTATTAAGTAACGTTACGTATAAGCGGAAAGAATGCGTTACTTAATGGAATTATAAGGACTTGTGCATAATGCTTTTTTACTAGCTGTGCCCCGCGGTACCGCCCGCGTGGAAATTTATGTGTTAAATGGAGAACAATACGGATATATATTGTAAATTTTAAAATTTTCGATTGGTTTATTCTGATAGGATTATGTGGTGGGTAGGGCACGTTTTGGATTCCGAAAATATTATACGGGATTTTGTATTTTAGACCCGGCGGGGAGCGGATGCGCGCTCTGTGATCTATCTGTGCGTGGCGATTTGTTTGTTTGAACACACACACACTCTTCTCTCTACGGCAACACAAATTACGCTCAAAACAGCTGTATTACAAGATTTTTAATTATTATTATGTACATTGTACACGTAGCCTAATTTAATCCTATTAGTAACATTATGTTCCACATAAGTAACTGTCCCATTAAAATGTGATTAAAATTTTAAGATTTCTTTAAATTGTATTAGCTCAGAGCTATATTAAGAATTACAATATTGCATTAATGCTCCAAATTTTATTTTGTGTTACCTTAAAACTTTGTTAACTTACTGGTTAGGTTAGATAAAAGATATTTTATATGGTGTAACCGGCACAAAAGTGACGTAATGGATGTTTTTCCGAAAAATACTCTCCAATTTATGATTAATTTTTAGTTCTATGTTCTGTTTTTAAAATAATAATATGCTATTAGCTGAATTAAACAAATTAGTAATTATAAACAAATCGTTTTATTTGTATAAATGCCAAGTAAAAAAATTACTTAATGGAACGAGTTGTGGATGACTTTTAAAACCAGATTGATATTTTAGTGTTTATTTTCATATGTATCTATACAAATTTTATTAAATTTAGTTAATTTATTTAATAATCTATAGGTTTACATCAATTTCATGCTGACTATCGTTCATTACAAATAAAGTTTCCACATAAGTAACGGGCCACTTTTTTTGAAAAACGCCCTAATGTTTTTTGAGTGTATGTATTATTATTATGCCTTTGCAGTTTACTTTTACTGAAATCACCTCTAAAAGTTAAATATGCTTGTTTTCTCTAAAGGATAAACAACAACCTATAGTATGTGAGATTCTGAAGGCCCAGTTCAACTTGATCCTGCACTCTGGATCTGAGGAGCCGGCTGATGAGGCAGAAGAGGCCATGTATTTGAAGCTGATGCCGGTTATCACTACTCTGCTCTATGCACACACCACTACTGAAGCAAAGTTGATGGATCTGCGCAGCAACATTGCTAATTTGTTAACAAGGTTATTTTCCAAAACATAAGTAAGGAAAAATTGAAGCAGAACAAAAATGTGTCTTTAATTATGTAAATTTATTTCAGTGTCCCACCAATGTTCTATCCATACTTGACTCCACCATTGAGTAATGGGGAAATTGCTCAGAATGTATATGACGGCAAAAACATGGATGCTTTGCAGGCTCTTGTACAGTTGCTCCAATATCGCTTGACAAATACCACTGTAAGTATTGCTTAGATCTCTTAATTAGCATAACTACCAGTGACACACACACAGTAACAGTCTGCCAGCTAATTTTAGTTTGATTTCCCTTTCGAATACCGGGGGTAGGCCTTTTTAGTATTTTATTATTATTACGTAACATACCATCTCACGTTTTTTGAATTACTATTTTGTATTAGTCTTAGAAAAGAGTACAGTCAAGAGCATGTTTAGCTTGACATGTTGGACTTTGTAACGTTCTTATTACAATCGCCTTAGGGGTCCGACTCGCACTACTTGCTTGCTAGCTGCTTTTAATAGTTATTTATTATTAAAAATAAAAATCTCATTACAAGAACACGAAGAACCAGTATGAGAACCTGTCTCCAATCCTGACGGTGATGAATAAAGGATCTCGCGGGTGCCGCGAGCAGAGGAAGTACCTAAGGCAGGTGGTGTTGCCGCCTCTGCGAGATGTCTCGCGACCGCCAGAGAAGGGCAGCACGCTCCGAAACCAGCTCTGCAGGCTGCTGACCACGCATGTCTCCTCCGTCAGGGACCTTGTGGCCGAATTCCTGTTCATTTTGTGCAAGGAGAAGGGTGAGAACTTTTAAATATCGAACTGACATAAGGGACGTCGTGAAGGATAGTCTTACATTTAAATATCTATGGTCAACATTAGAATAATTATAAAGTTAATGTATTTCAAATTACTACCCACAGAGTTTTATATGAGCTTTATTTTGCAATCTGTGATTTTTGTCTGTACCAACGACATCTTTAGGCAAGTGATTAACATTGTGAGGATATTATTTAACAGTATCAGTACGCGATTTAGCTAGGCAACCATATTTATCAATATGTATATTATCTATCATATAATTATTATTGTCACTGTAAATAACAAATAAGGTTAGGTATATCTTCCAATGGGCTATTATTATAGTAAGTATGATTTTTTTTCAGAAGTAACAAATCTTTTTGGTCTTTCTTTCCCTTTCCTCTAAGAGAATATTTGTCCCAACCCCTCTGAAACGTCAGAATTCCACCGATATTTTTTTTAATGGCCTCGAGCGTCTTGCGCATTTACCACTCTCATAAAACGGGGAAACGGTTTCATATTTACAAAAAGAAAGGAACGGAATTTGGAAAAGGAAAAAGGATTAATTAAGAAAATACATATTATCCTCTAAAAGGTTATATACAAAAGCACGACCTCCACAAACGTTGTACTTATTTTTTTTTAATGAGTCAATAATCAATTATATTATTACCGATGAGACTTTATTAGTGTATTTGGTATGCAGTTGGCCGCATGGTGAAATACACGGGATTCGGCAACGCGGCCGGGCACCTAGCTCAGAAGGGCCTGCTGGGCGGCGTACAGGGTGCGCAGTACTCGTCCAGCAGCGACGACTCCGACACCGACGAGTACTTGCAGGCGCAGCCGCACATCGACCCCGTGGTCGGGTGCACGCGCCCGCCGCGATCCAATCCCTTCGAGGGCATGACAGACGAACAGGTAAGAGCCTTTTGTGTAGCGTCTTTTTCAGCTCCAGCGGAAGTCAAAGTACCTGCAAATTCTACTATTACGAGAATATTATATATCCATAAAGCTCGACTACTAATATAAGTAGGTAGCTTTAATACATCAGAATAATATAAACTGCCGCCGCTCACCTACTAGTTATATAATATATAAGTATAATCTCACGCCTTTTTTATCCCTGAGGGGGTAGGCAGAGGTATTCCATTACTGGATATACCCACATTTCACGAGATATATTGGACCCCTAAACGTGATAGGTGGTGAGCCCATCGCTGGACCGGGTCTGTTTACACGCATGTCTCAGAATTAATCCTGAGACCTGCGGGTTTCCTTACGATGTTTTCCTTCACCGTCGAGCTAGTGATAAATATGTACATAAGTTTTTGAAAAACTCATTGGTACATGCCAGGATTCGAACCCGAGCCTCACTGATTTTCGGCCGGCTCTTAAACCGTCCGGGCTATCACTGCTCTTACTACTACTTACCTACTAGTTTTATTATATTAACTGTTTTACGAACTCTTGTCTATACAATAAATAACTAAGAAAAGGACATGCAAAAGGAAATGACAATTTGTAAATGTAGTGCGTAAAAACTGAAGATACCTACATGTAAATCCCTGCAAATATTGATTATTCAAGCAAATATTCAACTATTTTTTTTCAAATAAATACCTACAATAATATTTGAAATATTTTAGAGATCTAAGTAGGTACCTAGTGATTCAAGGAATCACGTACGACATATAATAATCGCGTAAGATGATACCATCTTTGTATGAGGTTGAAATATTACCTTTGCATGATAACCACAAGATACCTCATGCCAAGTTGATTATTACCCCACAGAGGTAGATAACATAATATCGAAAACTTAGTAATACGATACGAGTACCCAATACTATGTATTAAAATTGTGTTAAAAAATGGTAACAGTCATTTAATTTAATACCAATCTAAATCTACCCTCAATATAAATCAGTCTGCATTTGTAGCTACTACAGTTTACTGCGCAATGCCATTTTGACACAAGTTTACGTCCTCGCAGAAAGAGTACGAGGCGATGAAGTTGGTCAACCTTTTCGACAAGATGGTCTCCGAGGGTGTAGTGAAGCCAGCGCGCATCGGCCCCGATGGACGTCCTCAGCCCGTGGAACATGTCCTGGAGTTGCGCGAACACCCGCCTAACAGACCACAATCGTAAAACGGTGACGTCATAGGCGAGATGATAGCCTGGCTCTTTGACTAGAGCTCTCCAAGAAAGTAGTGCGATACTTTTCTCTGGAATGATAACTCTTGAATAAATTTCGTTGAGAATCTCTTTCTTTACTGAGGTATTCCTTTGCTTGAGCTAAGAGATGGCGCTGCGGGATGTGCTATCCAAAGACGTTTAAAGAAAAAGTTTCTCAAAGAGAATGATTTTCTTCCAACCTCTTTGGTGCTACCTATTGAATAGAGTGAAAAGTCTCAGTAGTTCTGTAAACAGAATTATTCAACTACTACTAGTGGGAATAAAGGAATTGTTTAAACCCGACTGCTCCAGAAGGAGGGTAATATTTTACTATAGAGCACTATAACGATAAAAAATTAAATGTAAACAAGAAAATAGCTACGCTTGACTTTTACGTCTTAAAGTTTAATTTTTTTGTTTTCTTTTTGTCTATACAATTAAAAATACTAATGAATAAAAAAAACAGGTGTTACGTTTAATAAAAAAAATGCTTTCTAGATATGTTACTGATAGATCAGATCACGCAGTTTCTTGAATGATTCTAGAATGTAATCTTTCTTAGATATTAAATTTGTAGTTTTTCGGACTTTTCGAAATAAAATTTGTGATTTCATAATTTATAAAATAAGTTCATAGTTTGCTAGAGATTTTTGATGGTGTCAAATTTGAAATAAGTAGTTATATACGGTTAGTATAATTCACTCTAAAAGCGGCGTACCATATTATAGTTAGAGCCTTTCTTCCAAAACATCGATTGGGTGTTTATTGACATGTATTAAAGTGCTTCTTATTTTTTATAAAGATAATAAAGTTAGCGAAAAGTACATTTCGAATGGAATAACGTTGTAATAACGTTAAAAACCCTAGGCATTTAATTTGACCTAAGAAACGTATCTCCATTTATTTTATAATATTTATTTAATTATTACATATTGCTAACAGATACATACCCAAACGCAATAGTATTAATAAATAAATAAATATAATCTCACGCCTTTTTATCCCCGAGGGGGTAGGCAGAGGTATTCTATTTCTGGATATACCCACTTTCCACAAGATATTCTTTGGACCCCTAAACGTGATAGGTGGTGAGCCCATAGCCGGACTGGGTCTGTTACATGTAATAGTATTACTTCTAAATTATAAATGAATTATATTGATATCATTATTATTTGTCATACAAAATTGTATGTAGGTATTTTTTATCACGTCTGGAGGTCTAAAAACTCCACTAACGAAAATCGAAATTAAATACCTCTGGCGACCCCCTCGGATATCAGGCGTGAGAGTATTTATTTATTTCATGTGCCTATTGTAATCAGTTGTCCTTTGATTCATGAACAGAAAAATATCCTATTCCATACCAAAGCCTTTCATTGTCACATAAGTAGTTTTAAGAACACACATTTATGAACAAACTTTTATACTTTTAAGACTAGTAGTGCATATTAACTTAACTAGAATATATCATAAATATAGCCAGTCAAGCATCATTAGCCAGTACTATGTAAGATAATTGATGCCCTTGCTTGAAGGAGCGTTTAATACATTATAATAAATTTGTATTTATTTATAGTTACTAGGTAACTAGTTCTAATAGCATACAGATTATTTATGTGTTAGATTTTATTACGTTTATGGTTTACTATTTACATTTCAACCTATATTTAAGAATAAAATAAATTTAAGTAATCTTTGTGTTTATTTTCTCCTCCATAGATAGACCATAAAGCTGCTAGATTAAAGGTCTGTATTCTCCTTCTACTATAAAAAAATAGGTACCAACATTCAACCGTAAATGTTCTTTATTTTATTTCAACAACGGTTTGGTCGCTATTGCACTTTGTCCTTTTCAGTAATGCTAATATTATAATAGATTTACAATGAAATCACCAACCCTAAAAAAATTACAAGAAAAATATAAGAAATAATTTTGTCGCTTGACTCTTGGTTTTAAATCAAGACACCTCGGAAACACTCTTGAAACACTACTATTTTAAATTACATCTTCCTATTAGAGTCAATAAGTTACAGAATTTAAAACAAAAAACATTTATTTTCTGTAGGTACTATAAAAAATATACGCTTAGAAAGGTCAATAGACGAGTCTCTTTAAACTCGCCCATGAAGATTGGTTAAATGTAAATTAAAAAATTTACTTTATTTAATAAGATTGGGTTCATTCTGTAGCCTATGATTTTGCTGGTTAAAGTAAAGATTTATTAGATTTTCTACAAATTAATTTGAAGTATCAGTCTACTTTTAAGAATACTATACCTACCTTTAGTGTTATGCTGATAGACGAGTCCTGCGCACGCAAGTGACGTAAGTATTGATTTTAAATTTATATTTATTTGGTACTGCATTCGCATGTGCAGTAGATGCTTGTCTTTAATAAAATATACCTAGGTAAGTAGGAATGCTATTGATTTCCTGCAGATGCAATTTGGGCTATTCGACACACCTACCGACCTGTTGCTCTCTGTTACGTGACGTCCATAATGTAATTTGAAGCGAAGCTGCTTAATTTGTTGATCACGTAAATAGTTAATTACGATACCTCCTTATTTGTTTTCACAGTAAGTAGGTATAATACGAGTATAATCCGTTTACAAATCAGTTATAAAAATCCGACTTTTACATCGTTACATAAGTACATACAGCTACTACCTAATGTGTGCCTACCTAATAAGTAGACAATAATTATTCAATGTTTTTTTGTGAATAGTGTAGGTACCTAAGTGACTATACACACACTCTAGGGTAAATCATATTCTCTTTCTGGTTATAGAGAATATGCTGCTTATTCTCGCAGTGGCTTTCGTCGCCTGTGCCAGGGCTAACGAGACCACGACGCTGCCGCCGCAGTGCCAGCGGGCCCCCCCTCACGCGCAGCCCGCTGACGCACATTATCGATTGAGCGTGGCTGGTGACCCCGACTTATTTTTACCAGGAGAACTCTATACAAGTATGTTAATTTCGGCCATGTTTGTAGCTACATAAGACGCTTTATCTATCACAAGTTCACTATACGTTACAATCGTTTTGGTACAACAATTTCATTAAAATTTTTAGTATCACTCCAAGGAGTGGACAGCGGCCAGGGGCCCACGCCATTCATAGGATTTAACATATGGGCCGAACTAGAAGAAGCGGTTGAAGCAGATGCAGGTGTTTTTCCGTCGTCACCGCCGTCTAATCAGTCACTGGGAGCGTTCCAAGCGTATGATGCCCAAACAAAGATTCACGATTTCTGTATACCAGCTGTAGACAATGCTACCGCACATCCGAAGACTGAGATTCAAGTAAATTATTTTTAAATAATCTTTGGCCGTGTGAACTTTAGGTTATCGCGTCCTCTAGAAACTCTGTTTTCCGGGATGAAAGGTCGCCATGTCCTTTCTTAAGATTCAACCGAGAAATTTCATCAAGATTGGTTTAGATATAAAGCCGTGAAAACGTAACAGACGAACAGACAGAGTTAAAAAGCTGATACGTAATACCGAAGTGTGATTGTTGGTTTCTCCTCCTTTTATGTAATAGCAATGTAGCAAGGGATTGTCTTGATTTTATGCTTATAGATGGTAGGAGGCACATTGTAGGAGGAGAGCAGTGATAGCCCAGCGGTTAAAGATCCCGCTTCTCATTCGTGAGGCTCGGGTTCAAATGCTGGCGTGTACCTACCTATGAGTTTTTCAAAAAGCTTACGTACTCATATTTATCACTAGCTCGACGGTAAAGGAAAACATCGTGAGGAAACCCGCAGGTCCCAGAGTTAATTTTCGGGCATGTGTATAACAGACGGTCCGGCGATCTGCTCACCACCCTCTTTAGGGGTCCAAAGAATATTCCGGTTAAACGTGGGTATTTCCAGACATGGAGCATCTATGCCTACCCCCCGGGGATAAAAGCGTGAGATTATTTATTATTATTATTTATATTGGAAGGACCGAAAAGTGCCAGAGATTAGGTAGGTAGGTACCTACTTTGTATTCCAAAATGTATTGGTCAAAAGTGCATCTCTATGATAGAGCTTTGAATTAAAGGTAATATGGAGCGCTCCAGCAAGTGCTGTCGATACGTGTGTGCGGCTGTGCGCCCGAGCAAGTCCTGCCGAGGGCTTCGCTACTTGGCCGGTGTTGGCGCGGAAGCTATGCGCGGCTCCCACAGCACCATCCAGCTTCACGAGGCAACCACCTATTGTAGAGCCCTGCTGTGCTTGTGACGAAGCTAAATATGAGGTAAAACCACAACAGAAAAAAGACAATCACTTTGGTCCCACGTTGGGTGCCAGTAGGTATTTTTAATTTTTCGTTCAATGTAGAGTAAGTCTTACTTACCTACCCAAGGATAAATAGCAAAAAATCTATAGAATAATGCGACTTTATCTCTGAGTAGGTGACCTTACTTTCGTGACGAATCCAGCATTAGTAAAATAATAAAAAAGAGAATAGGTACTTTATTTTGCTACGGTTATAAGTTGGTGATAGAAAAAGATACCTACTTTGGAAAATATGAAATTTTTTGTAGTTATTTATTTTGTTTTTTCTAGAACTGCACATACCCAATAGAATTGTATAAAAATTTGAAAATCCTCTTGTAGAGAGTTTTTGATCCATCAAAGGAAGTCTTTTGTTTAGGTGACTTTCGAAGGAATGTGGTCGAGAAACACTCACCCGAGGGAGTTCCCACCCGAATCGGCCCGGGCTCACTTTGGCGACGTGATTGGAGCGTCGCACACGGCTCAGTACAGAGTGTGGCAGGAGGGCAGAGTGGCGAGCCCCGGACTGCGGCGTCTGGCTGATGACGGCGCTACCACTGCCCTCGAAAAGGAACTGAAAGGAGAAGTAAGTTTTATTATTTTGATGTTTGACTACATTTACTCGGCCTCCCGCTCTAGCGCTTCAGCTCGACGGTGAAGGAAACATGATGAAACATCATGAGGAAACCCAGTGACGAATTTTTACTTTTTTTACAAGTATTATAGGCCACTTCAGTAGTGCCACCTTTAAAAGGATTTAAAATGTAATAGGTAGAAAACTCTATCTATCCGCAAGTGACATGTTTAAAATCGAGACCGAACTTTACGGTTTACCAAATCGAGTTAATAAAAAACTGAAATCTGCGGCCCTTAGGACGCTGTCGCCACTTTAGAGCCAATTGACAAATCCCCCAAGTAGCACAAGTAGCATTATAAGAGACCACTTTAGGTGTAGCACGGAAACTAAGAGCTGTACAAGACAGTGTTACAAGGGTGTTAAGAGCGCTGTTAATGCTGATATAACTCTTAAATGGGCACAAATTATTCAGCCGTTAGTTCTAATTTGGTTCACATTTCTGCATAAGGGCATTATATCAGCATTATGTCGCCATTATAATGGTTTACAAGGCTGTTTATCAGCTGTTTAACAGAATAGGAATGTACTGTTTTACAGACTAGGCACTCAAAAATCATAGTCCTATATATCCACGTGAACTTCTATGCGTTTTTATAAACTTATTTTATTTTGTCAGCTGTCTTAAGTTGGTGCGCCGATAATGATTGGGTGAAGGGTGAATTTATTAATGGTGGAATTATGTTTTCTCAGTTAGGTAATCTTTTAATAGCATGGAAAAACAGTTGGGAAAGCAAGTTCATTGTGAATATTTATATAGTTTTATAGCAAAATTTTTACGCGCCCTAAAAATACCTAGTTTTAATTACAAATATTGTGAAAAATGTAATACGGTAAAATATTGAAGTACATATTTTTACGAATTTACATAAAATTCTACAAAGTTTTACACATGCTTAGTATTTTATATTAGAGTAAGTGTATATTTAACGTTTAATTAAAGACAGTATCTATACATATAATAAAACTCTAACGGGGTCGTGTCTGTACATGAAAGATTTTTCGAAAATTTCAACGGTAGTGTATATAGTTATGGATATAGATACCAAAACACCAATTTTTGGAATTTTTGTCTGTCTGTCTGTCTGTCTGTCTGGTTGTGCACGCATCACTCAAAAACTACGGACGGATTTTGATGAAATTTGGTATGGAGATAACTGAGTACCCGGGTCAACATCTAGGGTACTTTTTATTCCAGGAAAATATCTCATTCCCACGGGAAAATATAAAAACTGGTTAAAAAGAGAAAAACGTACTACTCCAAAACGATAACACATAGAAACTTGAAATATGGTATGCAGGTGTCTTATATGTCGTAGGCAACCACTGTGAAGGGATTTTTTGGTAATTCCTACGGGAACGGGAATAACGGGATCATTTCGAAATTAATAAATTGGGTATGCTAATTGCCATATCCATACTCTTTTCTGCTATTTTCTTTTTCATTGTTAATGTCTTGGTGACGTTTTTGATATTTAAATGACACAAATACAAAAGGATAAAAGAATTAACAGTTACAAAATGAAATAGTTGAGAAAAAATATTTTCAGAACAACAACTTGAAACTGAAATTACAAAACTTGAATAATACATATACAGAAAAATACTAATGTCATGAAAACAGAAGGAATCCACTTACAAAGGTCAGCCATACTTCACACATTCTGTTAGTCCCTCCAATGTTAAATTTTATTGGTTTGGATGAAAGTTTTATAGAAGGAAAAACCCCGTTGTACGTCCTATTAGTACCAAATTCCAAGTAATGTTTTAAGTAAACCTCCGTGGCCCGTTCCACTATAGTTATCTGAGCGGCAAAGTGGAATATAACCCAAATCCATTTTTGTGTCTGTCCGTCTGTCTGGTTGTGCACGCATCACGCAAAAACTACTGGACGGATTTTGATGAAATTTGGTACTGAGATAACTGAGTCCCCGGATTAACATCTTGGGTAAGTACTATTTATTCAAGGAAAATAGCTCATTAACACTGGAAAATATAAAAACTGGTTAAAAAGAGAAATACGTACTATTCCGAAACGATTACACCTAAAAATAAAAACTCACGCTTCATATCCCCGAGGTTGTAGGCAGAGCGTATTCTATTTCTGAATATATCCACTTTTCACGAGATATTTTATTTGGACCCCTAAACGTGATAAGTGGTGTGCTCATCGCTGATGACACCTAGAAACTTTAAATATGGTATTTAGGTGTATTATATGTCGTAAGAAACCGGTATGAAGAAATGCTGCTGAGCTGATTTACAGAAATTCCCACGGGAACGGGAATAAACTGGATCCACGCGGGCAACGCCGCTGGGCACCCGCTAGTCTTTAATAAAAACATATAAACAAAAACTATCTGATACGGATATGTAGTCAAAATGGCGATATTAGTATGGAACCCATGGCACTGTTTTAATTCTGAATTAACTACTAGGTCTGTACAAAAGTTCAACACTGTTCCTGTAGTATGTTTATTCCCGTAAACAATAGTTCAAGTGAACCAATATGCAGTCTGTCGGCTTTTAATGGTTTTATTATGATTTACATCAACTTTTTGCGTTAAATCACTCTAGGTGTACACCACTCTAAAGCTTTTGGCTGTACAGTAGTTCACAGAGATATTTAGAGGATGATAGCAATTCAGAGGTATAGTTATACGCCTCTGTACTAACTGTGATCCCGTAACAATAGTATCCGTTCCAGCTTTTATGATGCTATTATACAGGCTTAAGCGTAATGAGCAGCTCTAAGTTCACGGTTGAACAATAATAAGTGTTTATTAACACTTTAAGTTCCGAGTTACACCTAAAGTAGTCTCTTATAATGCTACTTGTGCTACTTGGGCCAGACCTTCGCAGACTAAAGAGAGGATTCTAAGGCATATGTACAGCAACCCGGTCCGGTGATGGTGTCACCATCTGTTTAAGGGTCGAAAAAATATACTGGTGAAAGTGTATTTTCAGGAATACCTGTGCCAACCTCCTTGGGGATAAAAGCGTGAGCTTATATATAGATATCATAGAAACATTCCTTCATAAGCTTTTATTGTTGCAGAGTGACCATATTCGCACCATCATCAAAGCTCGCGGGATCTCGTGGCAGCAGGTGGCAGGCGGGACCCGTACCCCGAGTACCTTCGCAGTGTTCCGCGTCGACGCTAAGCATCACCTCGTGTCGCTCGCTGCAAAACTAGCTCCCTCCCCCGATTGGATAGTCGGCGTATCCGCACTGGAACTCTGCAATGTTAACTGCACTTGGAGCACCTCTGCGACGCTGCCGTTGTATCCTTACGATACAGGCACTGACAGTGGAATAAGTTACACTGTAAGTGAAGTGAGGTTGAAGGAAATAAATGGATGTAGTTGTTAGTTTAGCTCTTTAAAAAAAAATTTTCTCATTTTGACCAGCCAACGTAGTGTCAATTGTCTAGATCAATAGTTGGACCTTTATTGACAAAAAGCTTTAAAACAGTTTAGCGCCAGCTCCTAACTCTCGAAAAAGTAAAAAAAAAAACTATAACTCCAAAACTACAAAGAATTGCTGAACACGCATGGATGAGATTTGATTACCCCCTCGACACCACGCATCAAAATTTTGTCTTTGGACATTATGTTACCCTGGGGGCCAATTCTACTAAATGACAGCAGTGATAGTTGTATGACAATTACATGATTGTGGTCACTCAATGGTGATATTAGTGTCAAAATTTGACATAATATCACCATTGAGTGACCACAATCATGTAATTGTCATACAACTATCACCGCTGTCATTTAGTAGAATTGGCCCCCTGGTCATTATTTTCGGGATTATCTTATTTCAAAAACTACTCTACCGATTTTGACGATTCTTGCATTGATGAAACCAATGAAAAATAAAATAAAACCTATTAGGTACAATCTAATAAAATCTGATAAAACTTAAATAAAATCGGAGCTTCGTCTTAACATACTTATTCATACAAAAAAACGGAGCCTTAATTGAAGTCGGTTCAAAGTTTATTTTGCTTTTGGGTAACCAGTAAGCGGTTCTAGTATAGTAAAGGTGTATTCCGGTGTGTTTAGTCGCGTCGGCAACTGACAGTACCTGCGGCGCCGGTGCGTGCGCTGCGGCCGGACTGGCCACGCGACGCACGTTCTCCATTCTTCAGTGCTACAGGAGAGATGCGGCCTTTCGCACGGCTGCGTTTCAACCGACTCCGGTTGTACGAGAAGAGCTGTGATGTAGCCGGTACTAGACTACCGTAATACATTATATAATTAAGCCAATAGACATAGTAGTGCAGTGCAGGGCACATAGCTCGAAGAACCGACGGCCCCTGGGGCAGAAAGGTTCTTGAGTGGAAAGCCGTGGACAGGGGACCGCATTGTCACCGCTTTCGATCGTTCGATCTGAAACAGAATGAAGGAGAGCGATATTTAGCAGTAGACATCCTGTGGCTACAATTATAATGATGAAGCTAGATAGTTACTCGAAATTGTAAAAACACTTTCAAGTATTAGGTCAGGGTTCTATTCCTGAGGGCCTAGCCAAGAGGCATTGCGATAGGTACTCGTACTCGTTAGCCAGTGCTTATGTCAATCCTACACATTGTCAAATTATAAGATTATTCGATTCGTATAATGCAACTTGGGGCTGGTAGGTATGGTATGGTTAGTTTAAAATAAAACTTATGTTCTATCTATCATTAACTCAAACATCGTGACGAAACCCCTACACTCCGGAAATGATTTCATCGCAGACCGGCGTTATGGTAGCCACCTATCAGTTATAGAGGTCCTCGGAGAACCTCTGGCAAGGCAACCCCTTCGAGAATAAGGCGTCGGAGTTTTGAAGTGAAAACTTCTTTAACGGCGTTGAGCACTTTTGTGGGATGGGTAAAAACTGTGAAACTCGCGTCAGGTCACGTGTGCTGATCGAAAAACCGTAAGACGGTTGGAGAGTAGTGTTGTAACACCGAAATCGTTAATCAAGTTTTCACTTCTGCCTGCACTCCCGGAGTGCAACCCGTGTTTTTATTTTCTAAGGTACTTTAACTTCGATTATTGCTAGAGCCTGGCGCCGAGCACATCCAAGAGCCGACGGGTAGTGGCGGCGCGTGCGCATTGCACGCTTGGGGCGCGTGGGGCCCGTGCAGCGTGTCGTGCGGGGAAGGCCGCGCCGCGCGTCAGCGGCACTACGTGTGGCCAGCACGGGCCTACGCCGAGGCCTGCCGCGCGCCGCTCACCGACTACCAGCGCTGCTACGGCCCGCGGCGACACTGCAGGTTAGATTTTAAACCGATCATTATCATCATCAACAACCAGTAACTATGGGTCTTTCCTCACATCATGAGGAAGTATGGGCTATAATTTCCCACGCGATCCCAACGTGGATTGGGGGATGGTGTTAGGCTAGTGGAGACAGACATAATTTTTCAAGCCACCCGACTTCCATTGTGCGTAAACACAACGAATTCCGGGACCAACAATTTAACGTGGCTTCCGGAACACGGAGGCGCTCGGGATATACCTAATGCCTCTAGGCGGTCACCGATTCACTGACTAATTGCGCCCAACTTCGCTTAGCCAGTGTGATCGTTACAAGATTTATTTATTTTATTCGGAATACAGCGTAATATACATTTTATAAAAAACAAACTAACTTCAACTAGGCTATGTATTATTAAGGCCCGAACACACCAAAAGTATATTAGGAGCAGCGCAGCTTTAACGCAGGTACACGTAAGCTGTACTCATGCTGTACTACAAGGAATAGGTAAGTAGGTATATGAAACTGCTCTGCAAACTGCTCTGTGCATGCACTGCCTCTATCCGTTGTGTATCACAATTACGTGTACCTAGTAAATGCGCTGACCCACATTTAAGTCGCTTAGCTGCTGGCCTGTTTTTGATGAGGTCGGATCTTTAGTCTTAGGTCTGACTGTCCGTCCGTTGTCTACAGAGCGCCGACAGAATACGAGCCCGATCCGGCAGAGTCGACTGGCCCGTGTGCCGTGTCGCAGTGGTCGGAGTGGTCGCCGTGCGAGGGCTGCGGCGTGCGTGCGCGCACCCGCCATTACCTAGCTCCGCGCGCGCACAAGCGCTGCCACGTTGGCTACCGAGCGCGCACCATCATGAGCCAGGCTATGCCGTGCGAGGCTGGACCCTGCCACCGGTACTCGATGTATTTTTATATTCGATACATTCAAGAGGTCACCCAAAATGCAAGATTTCTTCGGTTGTTAGATTTCTGTACAGTATCGAAATTAAACTGCGAGAAGATTATCTCAAGACAAATTTACAATTTTATTCATCTAATAGACGACGCGTAACTTCTATGTTTATATTCCAGACCTACTGGCGACCTCGCAAATTCTACCAACTTCGACTGGTTTTTCGTGGTAAGATATAGATACGGATCGATTTCAGATGCTAGTATACACTTGGTATACACTGGCGAAGGATAATTTTTTTCTTTTTTTTGCCGGTTTCATGCAGGATATGCCGAAAGGAGAGTGTGCCGTGACGGCATGGGGCGGTTGGTCGCCGTGCTCTGCGCACTGTGGCCGCGGCCGGCGTTTGCGCACGCGTATGTTCGTGGCGCGCGATTCTCGCTTGCGCATCGAATTGTCGCGCCGTCTCCTGCGCATGTGGAACCAGCGGTTCGCTGAGCTACAGCATATTCATGTAAATACATAAATGATGGGGACAAGATATTCCAAAAGAACGTAGCTTAAAGTACTTAAATTGTGTCAAAGCTGGAATTTTTAAATACTTAGGTGTCGACGGAGAACGTAACAGCTGAAGACTCTGAGCTGGAGACGCGAGTGCAGGAGCATTTGGAGCGATGCCAGTCCACGCTGACGCAGCAGGAGGCCCTGTGCGACGGCGATGACTCCAGCTGCGTGAACGTTAGTGTGTCTCGAGGTATGTTCTTTAAACTATCGATATAAGAACTAAGTAGCAACTCGTTTCGGAAGAAATTTATTACAGAAAACCGTATCAAAATTAGTTTTTAGCTTAGAAGAACTGAGCGCAATAACAAAAAGACGCGTATAGGTATATTTGCTTAACTGATTCAGACAGTCAGTTCGTCAGTACCTACTCTATTTATAACACATTTAAAAAGCAGCGTCTGAAAATTTTCAATGACGATCAAAAATAAATTTAGTTACCTAGTAAAATACTTTTTTCGAGAATCCAATTGTCATTAAAAATACTCTTTTTGTACCAATCAGAGGTGTGCAAGCTACCAATGTCGGTGGGCCCGTGCCGGGGGTACGCCGAGCGCTGGTTCTACGACACAGAAGAGGGCACCTGCGAACCTTTCGGGTTCACCGGCTGCGGTGGAAATGCCAATAACTTCCGCACTAAGGAGGACTGCCAACGCGCCTGTTTCAACCAGAACATCACCGCTGCTGCTGGTAAATTTTAATAGCCGAACATATCAAAAGCATGTCCTGATAGCGCAGCTTATGAAACTGCAGGTAGAATTTTGCTGGTAGGTCCACAATAGAACCGCTCTCAGTTTGACTGACGCCGCTACCTGGTTCGTCTCTGGTACGACAGAAGCAGGCGCGGAGCAATTTGCGTTTAGTGGCGCCCTCGTATAATCAAGGGATTAAACAACCCCATTTAGTGCGTCGCACATTTCTCGTGGACCCACGTTCAAGCCAAGTTGCTCCAGACCTGCTGTTTTTTTTTGTACTGAGCACCCAAATCTGGAGGCGAAAAGGTTCTTAAATGGTTTCAATTACTACTTCTAGTTCAACAACTACCTACCAGCTACTTCTAGTTTTTACTCAGCCTCATCTGTCTCAAGGTTGAAAGAGGTTGGAAGAGTTGGCTAAAAGCGATAATAACCCATTGTTCCTTATTAATGTTTTCTCTTTTTGTGTTGTTTTTGGTGTACAATAAAGAGTTATTGTAGTGACGACATCGTCGACGGTCATCGAAACTCCCGCCAAAAAAATGAAAACCACCCCACATACCGCTGACAATGAGGTTCTGCAGAACGATTCTCCAGTACTCCCTGGTAAGTATTAAGTATATCTTGACCGCTAGCGCTGTACCGCGCCTTAGGTGGTGAGGTGACTACCTGACGTGCGGGAAGGCAGCTCTGCTCCCCCGTCTTAGCTAAATAAAGGGCTTATTCATCTTCCCAAATTAAATTTTCTGAATCATACAATTTCTGAATTTAGAAAGGTGTTATCGCATTAAGTCACTTAGGATCACACGTCACTTGGTATGAGGATCCTAAATTTAATAAAGCTTTTGATTAGGTTCTTAACTGGCCTTGAAATTCAGTTAGGTACTAAATTCAGGAAGGTGTAATAAGTCCTTAAGGCGCGGGACAGCGCCTGCGGTCACACTAACAAGTATTAGATTTGAGATTTACCTGATATTCGAAGATAATTTTAATAATGTTTGTATAAAAGATGTAGATTGCGAGACGAGTCCGTGGCTTGGGTGGACTAACTGTTTCGGGGAATGTGATTACGCCATCAAACTCAACTTTAGACTGGTCATGGTGAGTCTAGAATGTCTAGTGGCTAGTATACCTACCTACTTAACACCTCTAGTAAACGAGGCACATAAGTAGTGTAATATAACAACATCGTGTACTCATTGTAATAGCTTTATATACCTACTTATTTCAGGTTTGTTCACGCGTAGGTATATTGCTTGTGACCACATGTAGGCAGGCATTAGAACAATTAAAAATTGTGTACTTAATAGCGCTGATTCTAAACTTGAGGAGAGTACAAAAAAAATACGTGAATATAAATATTTAGTCACGCCTCATCTCCGACGGTTAGCATAGGTAAATATTCCGTTATTGGAACCACTTGGAACAAACCTTTTTCAAGTGTTTTTGTTCAGACCCCTATTCGTGACACATGATGAGTCTATCGCCGGATCAGAGTGCTGTTACACAAGCTTCAGAAACAATTCTGGAGACAGGTATTTTTAGGTACGATGTTTTCCTTCCCTCTCAAGCGAGTGATAAATATGAACAACTTTAAAAACTTACTTATTGGTGACCAGCGACAACGGGACTCTTATACGAGAGGCAGGCGGGCACACTTTCAACAGGGCTACCACTGTTAAAATACTTGTTGGTATGTGTTCTCGCTTTATCTCATATTAATATTGCCTGACTATGGATGCGCCTCACCAATTACGTTAGCTTTAATCAACAGATCCGATTGGGAGTAACCACGCAAAATAATTATAAATGCATAAGTAGGTACATATATGTATTTGATTCCAACATAATATGAATAATAATATAGCCCAATAGATCGAAGTGGATCGAGTTTGTTTGTTTGTTTGTTTGTTTGTTTGTTTGTTTGAACGCGCTAATCTCCGAAACTACTGGTTTGAATTGAATAATTCTTTTTGTGTTGGATAGTCCAGTTATCGAGGAAGGCTATAGGTTATATAACATCACGCTACGACCAATAGGAGCAAAGATATAGTGGTAAATGTGTAAAAAACGGGAGAAATTATTTCATCTTACGGGAACTACGCGGGTGAACAAAACGAGTTGAGCTCGTTAGTATGCCGTCACATCTCACCACATCAACATGGTTTTTACCGTGGTCGTAGTGTTGACACCAACCTAGTATTGTACACAGACTACCTTCTTAATTCACTTTCCGCAGGATATCAGGTGGACGCCGTGTATACCGACTTCTCAAAGGCTTTTGATAAAATAAATCACTTCACGCTTATGGAAAAATTATCGAAGTTCGGTATTCATGGAGACTTGCTGCGTTGGTTGAGCTCATACATAGCGAACCGAAGTCAGGCTGTGGCACTGAAGGGCTACACGTCTAAATTTCTTGAAATTTCCTCGGGTATTCCGCAAGGCTCGCATTTAGGCCCCTTTCTCTTCACTATATATATAAATGACGTAGACTCATGTTTCCAGAACTCATGCCATCTGCTGTATGCAGATGACACTAAGATCTATAAGACAATTTCTACACTTGATGATTGCCTACAATTACAGTCAGACTTACAAAGATTCGAAACATTTTGTGAAAAAGACCAACTCTTTCTGAATCCCGACAAATGTTACACCATATCTTTCAACCGTAAACGCAGTCCCATTGCATTTGATTACACCCTATCTGGTAGAACAATTAAACGGGTCAAGGAAATCAGAGACCTTGGTGTCACCCTGGATACAAAACTGGATTTCACTCTTCACATCGACAACGTCATCTCTAGAGCGTACAAGCAACTCGGAATGATTCTTCGCCTAGCTCGACCTTTCAGGCAACCCCTAACTTATAAAATATTATATTATTCTTTTGTTCGTAGCATCTTAGAGTTTGCCTGTACCTCATGGAACCCTCAATACGCAGTGCATGTAGCTCGCATTGAGAAGGTTCAAAATAAATTCTTAAAGTCTTTAGATTATAGAACTGGTCATTTTTTCATCGATTACAAAACTGCCTCTAAAAGACACAAAATACACCCCTTAGAAAAAAGACGTAAATATTTAGACGAAATATTCCTTTACAAAATTATTAACAATAAAATTGATTTGGCACCACTGTTACAAGATATTAGCTTTAAAATATGTAGATTATCCTCTCGCTCTAAAAGTACATTTTATATATCACCATATCGTACAAATTACGCTGGAAATACTTATATTAGGAGAGCCTGTAAATATTATAATAGTTATTTATCTAATGTGGATATCTTCCACTTACCTTTAGCCTCATATAAGAAAAGGGTGGGAGAAATTATATTTGATACAGACTCTGGGAGTAGGTAGGCACTTGTTAGCCTGCCACTGACTTGTTGTCATTGCAATATATATATTTTCGTATGTATGTGTGATTATCCTTAGCAATATTTCAAAATATCTTTATATTAGTGTTTAATTTATGGAACTCTTAGGTCTATTAGTTATAGTATTTAAGTTTATTTGTTGTGTATGACTGTATGTTTCCTGAATAAATAAATAAAAAAAAAAATAGAAACCGCGCAGAACCGCTAGTTCCTTATAATAACATAATTATCTACATGATTTTTTTCTGGCCTAAGACTTCTACTTCCATTTATCTCTATCAAACGTCATAAGTAGGTATCTAGATTCACTTCCTTCTTGCACATATCAACTTTACCTAATCCATCCAGCCTTTCTTTGGTTTGCCTTTCTTCTTTAAACTTTTATATTCATAAACTTTTAACATATCTACCTAACTCTCATCCCTTCGCATTATATGTCCGTACTCGAGAGACGATTAATTCTTAACTTTTCCTTCACGGTCGCTACTTTCAAACTTTTTTACTTATTATATTTATTTATTTATATTTTATTCGTAGGCCTGCTACTTCAGCGATAGTTGTAATAATAAGTTATTTCAGTAAAATATTTTATAACACATTTGCTCGTAAAAGGTCTCTTATTTCACCAATTTCAATATCGTATAGTATCTCATTACGCACAAGTGCGGTACTGTAATGTAAAACGCACGGTTTATCAAGACGATGCTCCGTCTTAAAACGAACGGTACTTTTTAAAATCTTAGCAAAGAGTTTTTATGTCAAAAAATTTTCAACATTTTATGATTAAAATTTACTTTGGGAGATAAAATATAATAAAGAAACACTTATGTAACTTGATGGTCCGAAAGGATAATTCTTTAATTTAATTAATTTTGATAGTAAATTACAACCAATTAATCTGTAACAAAAACACAAAAATATTAATTTATTTTATTAGTAATACTGGATGTTTTTTGTTCCTTTGCCTAAAAAAAATTGCTGATGCGCGCGCATCGCTAATTTATAATAAAATAAAAATTATTCCGCGCGCTTTTTCTTAACACTGTATTGTTTTTATTCGTAGTCATAGTCAAAGTCCGAGTTTTATTTTATTTCCTCATAAATGTGTTATAAAACGTCGTATGACATACGTGCGCTTTGATAATTACAGCCTCTGCTTAGTTGTAGCCCTCGCCTACGCCTCGGGCTAGCAATATCGCCACGGCTGTAATATTCAGCTTACTGCACTTATATCATAATGTACTATTACAAGTTTTAAAAGCAATTAACATATACCTACTTTGAATATATACACGCATCAGCTCAATAGCAACTAATGTATTTAATAAATAATAATAATAATATACTTTCCTTAATAGTCTATACGTTATTCTGGTATATAATCAAAGACGTTAAAAGAAAAAAATCTCTATGCAAGAGAATGGTTTTCGTCCAACCTCTGGCTATAGTAGGTACCTATTAGTTATTGCGTGAAAGAGTATAGTTAACTAACATCCATCCATCCTCACAAACTTTCACGTTTATAATATTATACGTAGTATGGAATAGGTACTTTAAAATAAACCACATGTAAGTAGGTATAATAGATTGAGGTAAGTAAGTACACTTTGTTCTAGCGCGCATCAACTGGTTTTGGAAAACAGTGTCCAAGATTGTTGAAGAGTCGCGAGTGCAAACTGGACCATTGCCATAAGACTTCCGAGTCCTCTACAGATTCTACCGAAGAGCTTTCTGGTGAGGATAAAGATAACTATGACGAAGATTAAACTCAGTTTTGGGCGTAATTTAGAAAAAACCTTTAATTAAGTGTATTTATGGATTGTAATAATGAGAACAAATGTTATAAATGATGATGCCGATGATGGATAACATTTATCGTCTGGAAGACATTTGCAATAAGCGACGATACATATGTATCTACAGTCAAGAGCAAGTCAAGCTTTACACTACCAGTATAAGCTGATGTCTGACTTATACTGCGCTCCATAGACTACAGGGCCGGTGCAAAGTTCAAAGTGTCAATCTTAGCGTGCTCTTGAACAATTAAATGTTTAGGTTTAAGACCTATAGTCTTTATCATCATCAACCCGTAACAGCTCACTGCTGAGCAAAGGGCCTTTCCTCACATACGAGGAAGTATATTAGAGTCTTAATGTGAGAATGGATTATCTATTTTCCTGTTGGCGGGGCAGGTCATTACCGCACGACAGGTGGATGTTACCTACTGAATTCCAGGTAGTAAATGAAATTGCTCGACTTGGCGGGGGCGCTACCGTGCCCCCAGATTAAGAATAAGATTTAATAATAAAGGTTTTATTTAATGTTGAATTTAGCTACAATGACTATTATTGAGTAGTAGCGTACTATCGCAGAAATTAATATCTATTCTGAGTTTATCGCTCTATGGAACAAATAATATACTCAAGGCGTTTGTTAACAAACTTTATTAATACAATCATTGTCAACAAAACTTTGTACACAAACACTTATGTTACTAATATTATTTATAAACATCTTTCGTTACAATAACTACATAGATAACAAAAATAACGTTGTTTAATTTTCTCCTATCTATCTTTCCCTAAATTAATACTGTCTAGGAACATCACAGATACCTCTTACCACCTTGGAAAAACTCCATTTATACATGAATTTAGAATTTATACAAATACAATTTCTTTAAGGTAGCTTACAATAATATACTTGGCTGTTCTCGGAACAATACAAAAACTTATTTGTACAACGTTGGTGTAAAAAAATAATTGTGGTAGGTAATTCAATTCACTGTTTCGGAAATTGTACAAATCAGGATAACACTAAGGAAAGCATACTTACTTAAATTACTAGTATAGTATTATATTTTTAACATAAAAACAAGTCGTTATGCTTACGTTACAAACCTCTCTTCATTAGATAGGCAGGTATGTAGGTACGTAGGTAGGTACTTATCATTATGTATATGATTATTTATTAAAAAGAGGTTTACAGTTTCGTTATGTACCTAAATAAATATCTACTTGATTGCCAAAAAAAATGCGGTTTGCTAGCTAACCAGTATGGGAGTAAAAACTTGATTCTCTTAGATTTGGTTTGGTTCCCCCGATACAGGATAAAAATAAAAATATAACTCCTCGGTAAATTACTGGACTAACAACAACTATAAAACTTCATCCGTTTTCGTCGCTTTGATATAGAAATGACACAATTTTATTAAATGCTGAAGCCGAACACAAATATTTTAATCTAATGCTGCCGGTGCCAATCTCCGTCATGGTAGTACAAATTATAGAAATATGCAATGAAGTGACATAACGTGTAGCACCGCGTGTTTTATGCATTACCCTCACTTTCACTGCGGCTGGAGGAGGGTGTCATTACCAGTGTCGCTAGAAACCTCGACGAAAACAAATTCTTTGGCTTTACTATCGTATCAGATAAAATTACTGCCTAGATTTATTCTGACTACTTTCTCTAAAAGAAGTCATAGTTTATAATTGGTATAAAACCTCATGACAATTTTGAAGAGGTGTCATGTCATTACCTAGTAAGTTCATATTTACAGACAAATTCTTGAGCAATAACCCAAAATAAGGCAAGATAACTCAGTCACTAACGTCTCTGGTTTATACACCTGACCCAGAGCCAACGAATAGCAAATTATGCTACTAGTGATATCAAGGATTGTCATTTGAACACTTGGTGGAAGACTATACGCGGGTGACGGGCGGTTTCCGTGGCGGTTCGCAGCATCGCGGAGCAATGCATTCTTTGGCGCAGGGACACGAGCACGCTAGGTTAGCGAAGTCTACTAAAGCTTTTTTCTCCTCTTCTGTACCTGTTAGGAAACACATAACTAGATTAAAAGAGGTTCCATTTATTGCTATTGTTGAGGGTTTGTTACGATGTAATAGTTTTTCTGCTAAACATCGTTTTCCTACATTAATTTCTACGTACGAAACTGGATCAAGAGCGTGCAGATTGACGTAAAAAAGAACACATCTTCACATAGCCGATTGAATGTGGTGATAATACCAGTTCTTACTCTACTAACTACAAATGTAAAATTTTTACGTCGTTGATTTCTTTGTAACATCATGATACCTACCAACAAACAATCAGGAACAATCATTTTGTAGCCTATATTATGGCCATGTGGTAGCGGCTGTCAATACTACCAACCTATCTCTATTTGTGTGTGTCTAATGATACTTTCCGGTTTCCGAATGGTGGTGACTTAACCATCAAAAATAACACTAATAAGGGGGTCATGAAGGCGGACGAAAAAAATTCCAAAACCTTTAGCAGTTATAGTGCATAGCTGCATTGACTCAAAGGCAGGAGAATGATGATGACATTAGGCAACCAATATAAACAAATAGCTCACCAGTCTTGTCAATGAGGGAAGCGAGTGAAAACTCTGGCTGCAGGGTCACGAGGCCGATTCCGTGACGTTTGAACACGTCGCATACAAGTGATGAACTCTTCAGATAGTCCTGAAAAGGGTAGAAACAGTTTCTTAAATCTGTGGTAGAAACAAACCAAGCATGTAAATCATAACTAATAAGGTCGACATAAGATTTGTAAAATTAAAATTTCTAAGGAAGTCTCAATGTTGGAACGGGTTCAGTATCAATTACTTAATAGATTTCAGCTATTTTTAATTTTTCAGAAAAATGAATAATCTTATCTGAATTAAGTGCATCCTATGGAAACCGTACCACTATTGTTAAGAAATTTGGTAAGACAAAACTAAAGTACGATTGCATTTTTTTTTTATATTAATGTACCTACTAATTGGGTTGTATGAGGAATTGCGCATATTCTGTTACGCGTTGTATAAACCCCATCTTCTGCCTCTAAAATACAATGAGCAATGAAGCGCTTTCTTGTTTGAATATGAATCTGAGTTTTTTGGTGTAGACAAATAGTAGATAAGGTCAGTTATTCACATCATGCGAGTTGTACGCAATATGCGCTGTAGCGACGACCCTGTCCCGGTGCAGTTGCCATACGTGCAGCTCATGAATAGCGAGCACGCCGGGTACTCGAAGAGCCGCAGCACGAAGCTCGCACGTGCCCAGACCTTCTGGGACCGTTTGGAGTAGGACGAGTCCTGCTGAGCGCACTGTAAGACGACAAAATAATATAGAACATCATTAGACCAATCAATTTAGAAGGTTGGTAGTGTATGTCTAGAATTACAGATATAGCGCATAACTGAGGTAGGTTCCTGCCGTTAGTGGAGCGACGTGGGAGAGGTGACATGAGACGTAACAGACGACAGTGCTGTGACGTCATCCGTTACCCTCCCGCACCACTCCACTACCGCAGGAACCTACTCAGTTATACGCTATGCCCGTAGGTTTGTAGATTTATTCATAACATCGATGTATATTCATTTATTTTTGCTTTAGGTACTTAAAGCTTAATATTTCTCCGGACAATATTTTTTTTATAAATTACCTTAAAAAAAATCATTTTATTTTATTTCTTAAACATATATTTTATGACCGATAAATACCTCTACTAAATATCGGACTAAATAATAATGTTGGACTTGGGACTCTATATGGAGATCCATTACGAATAGGCAGTTATTCTGAAAGTGAATCGCCGTGAACCGTGTAAGTGGTCGTAGACTCGTAATCGCGTAATGCAAAGGTAGTACTAGCTATGCTGTGATGTAAACATTCCCCATGTAATGTGTAATTTGCATAACGTTACGCATTCATTTAATAGGTAATTGTTACTTATCGGCGATTGTTTTTGTATTTATGTACCCGAATCTGTTATTACAAAATATGAATACCTAATGATTTATACACTTAAGTAGGTACAGGAATTTGGCGAAGGCAATATTATCAATACCCATGGAAGTATACCTAAGCATGATAACCACATTTAAACGTGGGAGATTGTACCCTTTAATATCATATTAAGATTCAGCTCGCAGTTGTTAAGGCTAGTTTTCACGGACAAAGTAGCTGGCGGACAGTTACTGTCCCACAACTCGCCCCTTGTGAACAACAGGGAGCAGTCTACTGCCGGCAGCCCTGGATTTCTCAATAGGCCGTACAGTATAGGGGCGGCAGATTGCATACCGAGCTCGCTAGCTTTGGTAAGCCGCAATATTCGTTAGTGATTAAGTATGCACGTAATGCTCAAACAAGTCACTAACGGATTTTATACCTATTAGGCGACTGCACAAACTGAATTGACCTACACTTAAGGAAATTGTAAATCTGGCCCTACTCTACGGGTCGATGATGATGATTGTATCTTACTGAAAGGGTAGTTGAAGATGACGAGGATGATCGCAGCGCAGGCGGAGAGCGCGGGGTCGGCGATTCGGGACGCAATCGGCTCCCATTCCGCCGTCAGGCCCGCGCCCATCACAAACAGGCTACCTGATGAAGACCCTCTATCAATGATGGCAGTTACGGTAGGGTTATAATTACAGTCACGAGTGTAAGTCTATAAAAAAAGAATAAAATACCGACTTCAACGAATAGAACTAAAAATATCATTGTGTAGATACTTAGATAGGTAGGTAAGTATAAAATTTTTAAACTCTTCTTTTTGTAAATATAGCCTATGTATGACAACACTCTAGAGACGAAGACGAATCGACACCTCGCATTTCTATCTCCGTCAAACCGTTCACCGGGGACAGGCTGTGTCAAGGAAATATCCTCATATGAAACATGGTAATTCGCTGTGAAACAGACTAAAATGAACTTTTATACAAAGTTATTCACATTGTGTATTGCTGAATAGTTTGGGAATCAATTCTGCATGTTATAATAAACTGCGCTGGTTGCCCTAGCCGATGCTTAAGCAATATTTCTTTTTAACCGACTTTTAAAAAGCAGAAGTTTCTAAATTCGACGCGTATGTTTTTTTTAAACAAAGGAGACGTTTCACTTTCGCGAGCTTCACCAGCGTGAAATATAGAGAAAAATCTAGTGATTATCAGAAAAATATTTGAAAAAATCATTTCCATCTATTTAACTTGCACAAAAGTAATTAAACTTCTATGGATCCGGATTAAATCAAATTGAAATAATACTATTTCTAACTTTTTAAGCCCAATTTTCATGTTATTGTGAATTAGTCCGACAAACATCAAAATAATGTTAATTGTCATTTACCGGTCAGGTCGCAATTTTTTTGTTTTTCATCGCCGCCATTCTAGTTAAATGAAAATTAAAGTTTATTGTACAACTAAACTAGACAAATATGAGCAAAATCATGAATAAAACTACTTATAGTTATTTTATTTATAGTTATCTAAAAAACTGGTGTACATGCCTGCTGCCTACTGCCTGCACGGCAGGCCCAGTGTCCATACATTCATGAAACGTCTCCTATATCGCTTCGATCGTAACTATATAGTACCTACTGATAGTAAACAATTGATAATTTGTGTATTAACACCGGTATTATAATCTTTGTGTTCGTGTCAGAGTGTTCCATTATTGTGTCCTGTCACATCGTAACACTCAAGTCTTATCTCGTGTAATGGTAATATAATGACTGACCAATTATTCGTGTCAATAGATGTAGCGTATTTGTTGATGATAATAAGTAAGTACTTGAATGCCAAAAGTTTACACTTTATTTGTATCTGAAAAAATGAACAATTACACGAATAACAATTGTTTTTGATGTATTTTATCCTATTGCATTATAACCTTTGATACCGCAGGTATATATAGTACGAGTATGTATATCTATCTACCAAATTATATAAACGAAGGGGCCGTGTGAACAAAGTGAATATATCAGTATATATAATCAGTATATATACCCTTTGAAAAGTGAATGGTCGCTCATGGTTCAAATAGGAAGAAAGACCATTTGTTGAAGTTTTATGGTTTGTTGATTTTCCGAATCAATGCACCGGTTGACGCGTGCGGTAATGTCGATTGAAAACAATGAGCAGGTAATTAGAGTAAAGTTGTTTCACTGCTTGTAAAATAGGTGCTGGTTAATCTAATAGTGTTGCTTTGGCGTATGGAAAAATATTATTATACTTCTCCCTAACACATTCTATATTGTTGCATAAATGTATTATTAACCTAGAGACACTGCTATACCTACTGGTACTGCTATATTGGTCTCCCTACAAAATAAAAGTAAAACTTAGTTCCGAAAAGTTCCGATAAAGTTTTAACGGTCGTTAGTATCTGTGTACTCGGACCTTATTACTTACATTTGTGCCTAATAATAAAAAAAAATATATTTGTAATTGGGTTCTCGCAAACAGTTCTAGTGATATCGAGAAACTCTATAGTAAGAAGTGAATATCTATCTAGCTAGGTCTTATCTCTGGAACAACTCGTTTCCATATCGGAATAAGCAAAATAAGTATTCAGTGTAAATAAAAATATGCCCTAGTTTGAATTTTATTGATAAAATTAATCTTAACAGTACCGTTTCCGAAACTGTTTTAGAGTCTTTGTCCTTTGTCGTTCACTTAACTTAGTGCTAATTATTATATAGCTACTGAATTTAATCAAGCTGTACATAACTATAATATTTATTTATTGTTAATGCCCAAAGACTAGTTTTTTTTTAAATCAAGTCATAAAATATTTCTATTTGTTAGACAAAACTACATAGGTACGGTGTGAAGTGATGAATTCCATGATATGGCCACTACATGCATTTCTATAAAAACTAAACTATCAACTATCCAATTATACCTATATTTATAACTTATAACTTAATTGTTAATGTAATAGGTGAAGAATACAAACTAAGTAAATCGCTATCATATTGGAAGAATGGCCAAAAGCCGGTCCATAAAATGTTTATCATACAATATCTACCTAATTACACGTTATCATGATGTTTTGAATAGTACGGTCTGTTTTGTACTCACTGGCAATGTCTGTCGGCGCATGGGCCAGTATCGGCTCTCCTGCGCCGGTCTTCAGGATCACTCCACCGCTCTCGGTCATACTCAGGCGCCGGCTATAGCTTAGTTCGCGGCCTAGACGAATGATTTTTGTAATAAATATAAAAATATACATATAATTGTAACAGTTTATAAAATATTTTATAACTTTTATTATTATTATAACTATTAAAACATATAAGTAGGTATGAAGGTAGACAATAGGATGCAGGGGTCGCCAAATGGCGGACCGCGGTCCGCATCCGGACCGCCGACCCATGTTGTGCGGACCGCGAGAACACAGTAACTTACACTAAAGACTAGATACTTCCGATATAAATAACTTCCGTGGCGCCAAAAAGATTGACGCGAGCTGTACGTAATTTAATAAAAATGTATACCTATATATCAAAATACCTTTGTTATTTCCTTAATTACATTTCTCTAATAAATATTTTTTTCTTATAAATAAAATGTGCGGACCAAGATGGTAATTTCATTTCTTAAAACGGACCCCGAGCGAAACTAATTGGAGACCCCTGGGATACTGTATTGAAATTTAATCGCGAGTTATCATTCATTAAATATTATCGCAAACACCTCTACCTTTTGTGAATTATTATTTTAAGATTTATTATTTATATAAGTAGGGAATAATAAAAAAATATAAAAAGTAAAGCAATTGAACTTTCATCAATACTACCTAGTTGTTTAAAAACTTTTTTCATAATTTTGTGTTTTGACAGACGAAAAAAAGTTACCGATTTGACTAGTAGATACCTGCACATAACACTTGAGTAGATATTTATTCTGTCAAAATTAGACCTAGACTTACGTATTCTCGAATAGAGTGCAAATGAAAATTTGATATCTACGTATTTATGCCTCTACCTCCACTCCATCATGTTTATATGCCTTAGTTCACAATTCATATTATGTTATTATTATGTAATTATACCGCCGCCATTGACTCAATATTGACTTTAATGGTAAATTTTCCAGTAATCTATCTTATGTTTTGGTTTCTATTAGTTCACAAGCGAACCCATTGTCTGCTAGATTCAACCATAACAAATCATATAAAGATGACTTCGCTTCGCAGTTGTTTGTATGTTGTTGACTTAGGGCTCATAGATTCAATAGAGCTAAGAATGGACGAAATATGTTTTAGAAAAATGTGGACATGTTTGCATTTAGCTCTACATGCATAATATTTACTCTAAGACGATGATTCACTTATTATTCTATGAATTGTGGAATTCCGATTTATATTGTACGAATATGAATAATAAATAAACATGTTATTTACCAAGTATAGGTACAAGGACATGAACACTGCACAGTGCCTAGCACTAGTTTAGTTCATGCCGGAATTCTTACTTTCTCAGTCCTACATCTCAAAAGCTACCTAATTCATCAAAAATTTCAGCGGTAGGCTGTGGGGTGATAAGTCTGTCAGTCCATTTATATATTAGTAGGTAATTTGACTGTAGGAACTAATTAGGTTATTAGAAGGTATCTTAGGTATCTGTTCCCATCCAGAGAATACGACGTTATCGACGTCGGTTTCTCCAAAAACTATCGTTTTGAAAGTAGACACTCGTCGTATCTTAGCAGCTATAAAAATGTCACTCACCAGCGAGCAGCATGTAGTTGATCGCATATAGCAGTAACCCAATGACTGCGCTGCCGACGATGACGCGGGGATACCGCGGCGGCTGCCCGTGCGACGAGTGGACGCCCAGCTGCAGGGCGTTGACAACCAGCGCCAGCGCAAACGACGCGAACAGCACGTGGACGGACAGCCTCCCGACCACCTCAATGCGAGCCCATCCGAACGTGTTGCGCAAGCGACCTTCCCGCCCCGTATTCTCGTCTGCCCGTTCATACTGTTAACGAATATCAACATGAATGGAATTAAGTTTCTGTGTTCGGATAAATTAAAATAAATATGGGCTCCTTTGAAGTGGTGTATGCAAATTACAATTTATTAAGAAATATGAAACTAATAATGACCTACGAGCGGTCATGCACGATAAATACCTGCGTCTATTTGAACATCTAGAGTTCAGAGTAGCTAATTGGAGGTATGGTACGGTGAAAAACTGAAAAAGTGTGAGGCTTAAATTGTGGCTCATAATACTGGTTAGTGAGCCGTGCACCCTCTGGCTTCGGCCACCGGTGGGTGTAGGGGTAATTCCTGTTTACCCGTGTACCCACTGAGTCAAGGTTGGAATTAATAAATAAAATATCGATAAAAATTTAATTTAGGTAAATTCCGAATTAACTAAAGGTGTGAAGAAGTTATGTAGGTACCTACCTATGAATTGATACAGTACAACAGTACGTTTTCAGATAAGTACAGAATAATATTACAGACATATACTTGTCACGGTCAACGCGTCATAGAGCAGAAAGATATAAGTTTTAAATTAGAAGTTCAATGTTAAGGTTCATTATAGCGGCAGTGACCTTGTAAGCAAGCACGGTGGTGACGAGCCCGACGAGCCGACACAGCGAGTGGCAGGCGTCGACAAGCAGCGTTGGCGAGTGCGTGACGTGCGCCGCGAACAGTCGCCCGCTGAACCCAGCTGCCGCCAGCAGCAGTGCCAGTAGCGACCGCGGAGGCGGCAGCCACTGCAGCCACTCTTTCATCGCCATTCAGACCTTTCTTGGCTTGTACCTGTGAATAAACAACTAATTAACCCGTGCTGCTTCACAGTGGATTTAAAGTGATAGGTGCATTTGCACATAAAGTAATATTCGTTGGAGAATAGAAGGCATTTTTATCTAAAATTAAATTAAAAAATAAAATAATCTAAAATCGTATCGTAATATATTATCGTACGAGGTTGGTGAGGTTGGCAAATCTGGGATACATAACCCAGGCAGACAGAGTACTACTGCACAATTAAGGGCTATGTTCTAATTTGTGATAGACTTTATAAAAAGGCACAGTTATGCTGAGGTTTATGACATTATTGGTAGAAGTTAGTTAAGTTTGCTAAGAAGGGATAACAATATGAAATCGGGATTCATCGTATGGTGCACCGTTTTTTTATAAAAACTAAGTACCTACCTACTTTTAAATTCGATTTACTACTAATAAAAATCATTTTCTGGCCATTATTACACCTAGATCGTTCTCTGATATACCTACATAACAAAAAAAATGCAAATGGAATTGTAAAGATGCAGCGCCGGAACCAGTTTCAAATTTGCATATCTCGCCGTTTATGAATGAATCATAATTCACAGGCGACGAGTAGTTAAGCATTCCAGTTAGAGCTTAACGAAAGTTGTTATGGCATAGTAGCAACTAACGGTTTCCTCCATAAAAAGCGGCGGAGCGGCCAATGTGGGAGCGAGTGGCGCGAACCGCACCTCTTGATATCTATCCCTATAGGTACGGTAGGTACTTAAGATTATAAATGCGAAAATAATCCTGTCTGTTTGTCTGTCACCTTTAGGTACATGCAAAACCGGTGAAATTGATTAAATATAACAGGACGAATAGTTTACATTTTGAGGACCAGCATGGGACCAGTCCTTTACTTGTTCATTCATTCATTCTTCTATTCTTTATTCAAAATAAAAACAAATCGTATCCAGAGGACGTGATCACGAAAGTTCACGCGGACGAACACGGGGGCAATAGCTAGTTATATGTATACAAAAAAAAATTACTGTTCTATTTCAAGGCGCAGATTCAGGGTGATGATAGCAGGGGTCATGACCCCTATCTAAAATAAACTCGGAAAGATTAACATCAACAAAGAAAATATTTTGAAGTCATTGACTCTCAGGGAGAAACAATTCCGGCGCGAGCTGAATCTCTACTAAGTACAAAATATCCAGTATCGAAGTAATTTTTACAAATAGCAGTAGAAGCAATTCAAGCGACATAAAAATACAACACAAACAACAACTGATTACACCGATACTTACACCCACATAATCTTAAGTAAATGTACATAATAGTTACTTTGAAATTTGTTGTAGTACTTAGAGATACAGCAAACTCGATTCGGAGATTTGATTGCGCCAGAATTGCCCCCATGGTCTTACGAGTATATAAGTCTCATCCAAATGCAATTCGTTTTATCGGTTCTAGTATCCTTAATCAAACTGCGAATTTACATATTACTTCTTATAAGAAAAATAGTGCTCAGTAATACGGATCTAAGTCCGGATCTGGCTTTTAGCCAGTTACTTATAGGATTTTAGAAATTACCTGCTTACTGATGGCAAAAACAAAAGTTTCTAAGTAATATTGAACGTTTCACTATCACAGCCACTCTACCACTGCTTGTCGTCCATAAGCTTAGCCTGTTTAAATATTAAGGTACGCGTAAACAAAATTATAAAAACATAATATAACAGCATAAGTGGCCTCGTCGTTAAAATTAGAACTTTTATAGAAATAACAGATACATTATGTTTAGCTTATTATGATTGTCGTTCATCAAAGAGGAAGTTATTTTCAAGTTAAACCTTGTAATAGGCTGTCTCCGGCAATTTCAACGAGTCGACAAGATTGCTATTAAGGTAACTATACACTGTGTGCTTGTTAGTACATAATACAAAAGCGACTGACAAAGTTTTCGGGCCATGCAAATATTTTTTTAAAGATTGACTTTTTGGAAAGAAGATTACTTAGGACTAAGTACTCAAAAGGAATACAGATTTCCTTGTTTAGGCAGCAATATTGAATAGAAATTATTAGAGTTGCGTCTCTCAACCTTGTCAGAACACTTAGGTGACGGAATTCTCATACATACACGTTGCAAACAGTTAATCAGTGTTAATAACCTGAAATTATTACTCGCATATTATTGATACCCACACTATTTTAAACGGATTAGGCGCACAATGCCACATTCGCAAAATGCCACATTGACGCAAAATGCCACATTCGCAAAATGCCACTCTAGCAAAATGCCACATTAGAGAAATGCCACACTAGCGAATTGCCACACTAGCAAAATGCCATACTAACAAAGTGCCATATTTGTAAAAAAATTACAAGTTGGAAACTCTGAAAGGCGATTAAACTATAATAACAGTTTCTTTTTTCACAACAACAGATGGTCTATTTACCATGGAAGCTGCGCTGAGTTAGTTTAAGATTTAACAATACTCGTTCAATAGTGAAATATTCGTTGTCGAGTCGCCGTTAGAGAGATAATAATAGAACTCAGGGAGATAGTTTTCCTATGACATTTTTGCACACAATAGGAATTCTCATCTCACTCAGTTACTGCGTTGTATTGAAAATTTATATAAGTATTATAAATATGATTGACGCTCTGTGATGTCTCTACGCGACATATTTTTTTATTCAAGCGTTGGCATTCCTAGATTTCATTTATTATATTGTACCGAAAATGTGGCAGTGAAATTAGAATAAGATGCGGAACAAGCAACCATGCATCTCGACCTATTATTATACGATATTTAGTGAGTATTTGTGTTCAGCTGAAGGCTTGCAAACTAGAGCAGGCAATGAAACTTTTTCTTCAAGGTGCCTCGTCGTTATTCTTTTGAAAAGAACTCCTACACATATTAACCTATTTCCCCGTCAACGGTCGTTGATCGGACATTTTCTTTATAGCGGCTGTCGCTAAATATGTTTTTATCTTCCTGCTTGGTTTAAAATACTTTGCCATAATACCATGGTCAATTTACATGGCATTATTACCTCTATAAATTTCATATGATATAAGACGGCTAAAACTAATATTTAGATTAAAATATTTAAGTATTTTTTATAATTTAATGTAATGTAACCGTTATACTTCCTAGCTTTCTTTAGCACTTTCGTCTACGTTCCGGAATAAATGGTAGACTATTATAATATTTATAATATTTTCATTCCTTTTTTTTATAATTATTTAAATTATATGGTTTATCTTGTCTCTCTATCTAATTAAGCAACAAAAGGGTGTCAAACAGATTACAGAGATTATAAAAACTAATATAGTATTTAAACGAATTAATACTGAGACATGTGTAAACAGACCCGGTCCGGCGATTGGCTCACCACCTATCACGTTTAGGGGTCATATTTAAACGATCAAACCATTTCATAAGTAATTTTTAAGGTATGATTTTCGCTGTATGGGTACCTAACTAAGTTGATAGTATTTTGTTTAGTTGTAAAATAAAATAAATTATCTCACGCCTTTTGTCCCCTAGGGGTATAGGCAGAGGTATTCCATTTCTGGAAAAACCCCCGTTTCACCAGAATATTCTTTGGACACGTGATAGATGGTGAGCCATTCACCGGACTGGGATGTTGTTACACAATTACACATGTCTCAGAATTAATTATTAGACCTGCGGGTTTCCTCACGATGTTTTCCTTCGCCGTCGACCTATTTATAAATATGTAGGTACGTCAGCTTTTTGAAAAACTCATAGACGGTACATGCCACGATTCGAACCCGAGCGTCACAAATGAGAAGCGTGCTCTTTAACCACTCGGCAAACAAATAAATAGAATTGGAAATAGTTTTACGTTTTTAATTGTTCACAAAAATAGGGCTTTCAGCACTGAGAGTGAGTTATTAAATGTATGTACTTACTTAATTATGACGATATTTGTACATCGTACAGTAGTATAGTTTTTAGGGACGTAAATTATGTTTACTAAATACCTCGTACTAATGCATATAATAGAATATGTTGTTTTAAACTCGTACAAGCGAGACGAATGAAAGAATATGTCTTTTAGAAGTTATCATCAGTCTATACAGCTGTTACTGAATTGGCGAGCAGAAAATGAAATGCTTGAGACCTCCTTGAATACAGCGTGTGTAGAGTGTAGATAAAACAAATAGATGACTAAATGATTTTGCTGATACAGATGTCAACCGCTGACTGACACATTTAGTTCCGTCCCTGAAATTCTTAAATTAATGTTTCTATGAAATCGTGGATAAAACCATTAGGCTCTAAGACAGTACAAAACTTACAAGTATAAAGCTGGAAGTGTACAGTAATAATCCGTAGGATACAGGAAAATAGCAGTTTGTAAGGTTGTGCAACTTAACGACACGGGACCAGGGGGCCAATTCTACTAAATGTCAATGGTTACAGTTGGATCACAATGACAATGACATGGCCAGTCGATGGTGTTATTTGCTCTGAAACAAAGAGATTAAAATATAATAGGGCATAGAGGGGACAAAGCGAGGAAAATTTAAAGCCAAAAGTTATTCCAAGTGGAATAAGTCTTGTACAATTTCGACCGAATGACAGCTCGCGTTCATACTAACTGACATGACGCTTGAGCTTCAAACATGCTTCAAAGTTTTGTATGAAAGTATTCCCAATGCGCCCTCTAGGTCCTATTATATTTTAATCTCTTTTCTCTGAAAAGTGTCATAATAACACCATTGACTGACCATTGACATCTCATTGTAATCCGACTATAACCGTTGACATTTAGTGGAATTGGCCCCCAGCACGGGACCCTATTTTACTAAGACTACGCGTCGTCTGTTTGTCTTTCCACGAACCATACATGTAGCTAGTTCAAAATATTTGTTATGGCCGATATATGTAGTCTTTACACGAATAATACAACATAGAACTTTAAAGAATAAAAACTGACTTCAAGTTATATATGGTTTTCTCATGGATGCCATTGTCAGAACTGGACTGATATGGGTCCACATAAGGTGCAGCTTTCAAATTAAAAAAGAGTTATCAAAATCGGATCGCCCAGTCGAAAGTTCTGAGGTAACAAACATAAAGAAACCTTATACCTTAATGTGATTATTAGTGTAAAATGTCAAAAAAAAACAACAAACAACTAACAAAAACTGGCCAGGTGTTAATCTGGCTCACACTAAGGATCCTGAGCTGAGTGTACCTGAAAAAATGAGTTTTTTCAAATACACTATCATAACAACGATAATATTAAGTAGGTACATAATATTATGTGATGGTACGGGTTCCTGGCAAGTTCTACCTACTTGCACTTGGTCGAATTTCTGTTATCGCGTCGACAAGTGTAACGTTTATCTAGCTACAAGCTGATCAACAAGAACATATCGTTATTTAGTTAGAATGTTCATCAAAAAGGCAGCTAATCTAATACTTATATGCTTAGATATTTAGCCTGCAGTATTCTTAAGTATGCAACAAACAATATTCGGATAAGCTGCGTACTCTAGACGTAGTCTGGGAGGTTGTGTTGTGCCGTTCGAGATGAGTGAAATTAGAAAGGTCAGAGAAAACAAATGTGAAGCGTTTGATTCGGCTGAGTGCATAACACACGCTCTCGCTGCCTTGCCGGCTGTCGTCGGCGGGCAGCCTTGCCAGGCTAGCAGCCTATAGCCATTAGTAAACAAACAACAGATTCAGATTAATCTATGGACGGCGTTAGTTTTATTTTGTTGTATCGCTAGCGAAATCCTTTTATAGCCCAACAAGTATCGCGTATTTGAAATATTTTATTGCCTCTCCTCCACTTTACGCCCCTGCTCAAGCACGTGTAATATAAATGAAGTACATATATAAGTTTCATTCAAATTTAAACAACAAAATGATATTACCTGCAGACTGCAAGAGGGAGAGCCGCTCTTTTTGCTTCTGTTAACAGCACAAATTAAAGTAAAAGCAATCCTTGTCACAACACTGCAGTTTATTAAACAATTGCCGGCGATTACGGTTCAAGCACATAGCAGTTGTGTAATAATGTTTATAGTTTCAAAACAATTCACGAATCTGATTGTTAATGTTGTCGCGGTTGGAGCGTTGCACGTTGTGCGACAGTGGGCTGGTGCGCTGGCGGCGATCGCGGCACTGACGGGCGGCGCGCGCGCACACTGTCTTATCGACAAGCCTCTCGCATCCGATAACAGAACTGTTGAACTGTTAAGAGTTCTCGTCGCCAACTGGCCCGCAAACTCAGGCGGCTCATGCACCTCAGACGGTGTAGCGTATAATTATTGTACGCATAGCTGCGCTGCGCTTCATTAATCTAACAATTTTTAGACGTAGCCAGACGCGTACAGTCTAATCAATTGGTTGTTTTGACCGTGTTCTCGGAATAAAGTTTTGAAAACAAAATAAATATAATAAATAGCTAAACATTCAGTGTTCCGCGCCAGCGCTCTGGATTGGTTATAGCGTTACGAGGTCACGGCCGGCCGTCGATATTTCCGAGTCGCCATCTCAAAATAATCTCCTCTTTCTCTTACTATTCGCACTAGAGATGCGACCGTATGAGGTCAGGAGAAATTCACGAAAATAATTTCAATGTGTATTGAAACATAGCGAGCACCATAGGGTTATTGTATGTGTAAAACAATTATGAATTATTTTATTGACTTAAAACATCTTCATTCTTTTACATGAATAGAGGTGAGACAGAAATTTTTCAATGCTTCATGCGTGTCGTCGATAGCAGTTATAGAAACAATAAGGATTACTTGCATATTGGCCACGGTGATCAAACGGCCACGGGTAGAGACCTTGACGAAAGAGAAGAAGGTGGCAACAGGCGCATTCGCGAAGATGCTTGCTGGTTTGTCTGCAATAATGATACAATTACAATGAAAACTAATGACATCGTGACCCAATCAATAGGCATAGCAAACATCATAAACTAATGATGTATAAATTGATCTCTGTAGAAATCTATCCTTAAAAATATTGAAGGGCACACTAAACAAAACCGCTTATATAGTTGCTATGTAAAATGAAGCATTCTGTCTAGTTGACTGTATTAAAATTTAATTGTGAGTACATTATCTACTATATAAAAATAAGTCGGGTTTTCCTTCCTGGCGATTTAACTCGAGAACGGCCGGACCGATTTCGATGAAACTTTTTGTGTGGGTTCGAGTGGGTCCAGGGATGGTTTATAGCAAAGAAAATTCAGCATTGCACCCGTGCGAAGCCGGGGCGGGTCGCTAGTCTACTATATAAAAATAAGTCGGGTTTTCCTTCCTGACGATTTAACTCGAGAACGGCCGGACCGATTTTGATGAAACTTTTTGTGTGGGTTCGAGTGGGTCCAGGGATGGTTTATAGCAAAGAAAATTCAGCATTGCACCCGTGCGAAGCCGGGGCGGGTCGCTAGTTATTCATAATTTATAATATATTTACAAGTTTATATAATTAACTAGGTATAGCTAATTTAATGATGACGTCAGCTACCCAATTTATAAGATCATGCAACCGTAGAGTAAGAAAATTATAAGTCTTTCATTGTTTTCCGGTTCCGGTCTTTAACAGAATATCGTGACATATTATCTCATGAAACCGCACCTTTATTGTAATACAAATACGGTGACATAAAATAATTTTGATGTAGATTTACTGAACCGATAAAACCTATAGCCTATTTGCTTGCAACTGTTTTGCAACGGTTGTCATACCTTGAGCCGTGGAGCAGAACGAACCTATTTCAATAACCTTCTATTGGCCCAAGCGATCATAAACCGATTAACGAATCTTGAGCAAATAATAAAATAACGTTTCGAAGAAAAATTAAAACCAACTTTAAGAAAAGTACTAAAAATACTACAAACTCATCATATTCTACAAAATTTACCTTTTCCTGATGCAGGAAGGTTATTTTTGAGTTATCCTGGTACTTCATTGTAGACACCACTTCACATTGAGTAGGTACCTATAAATTGGTTTGCTATAAATATCAATGTAATGGACTGACTAGTTACGGTGGCCATCTATGGTCTTCACATCATCAGTTTTACTATGGTTTTACTTCACCAAACGGTGCTTTCCGAGAGCACTGCACTAGTCAATATAAAAATTACTTAAAATAAGAATGTGCCTATCTATAATATTATTTTAAGATTTTCTTCGATTTCTCTAGAATCCCATCATAAGATCCTGCTTTCCTATTGTCTATTCACAAACTTCATCGCAACCTGTCGTCCTCGCTACCACCAGGTATGCGTAAGCCATTTCCCCGCATGCGGAAGAAAAACAACAAAAATTAAAGCAAATGTTAAATAAAGACGATTGCGATTACAACTGTAAATAAATAATAAGGCCCCTGAACTGATGACAATGAGACCAATTTGAAAGTAGGTAGGTATACGTACCATTTTATGAGAGAAATCCAGGTCTGTAAATCATTTGCTCTGTCAAAAAGGGTAATTTAGAATTTTTTGTTGTTGTTGTTGTAAATATTATATAAGTTGTGTTATTATTTAAAGTATTATTATTTAACTGGTGCTATCACGTTAAGGGGTCAAAAATACATTCGGTTTTTCCAATAGCATATCTCTGCTGACCCCATTACGGATAAAACGTATGCGTATTTTTTAAAGTTAATTCTTTGTTTTTAATCTTTCATAATACATTAAAGAAGCCACAAAAACAGGTAATTAGAAACTCCGCTGTATTTTTATTTATGAGTAAAATGCAGATTAATTTCGAATTGCTCGTACGTAACGCGCAACTAAGGAACCTTCTCTACATAGTACCTATATTAAAAAAGTCGCTCTTCGCGTCCGGAACTCTCCTAAGCCACGCAACGGATGTTGATGCAGTTTTAACTATAATAGAAAGAGCGATAAACGAGGAAGGTTTTTGTATTTCATATAAATAAACCGAAGCCAAGCGAGCGGGTCGCTAGTATATACCTATAAAAAAAAATGTTGATACGCCAATTTTTTTAATGTCGAATATTGTAAATATCTGGAAAAGCAAAAGTGCTTTTTTCTGGAATATGTGACAAGTATATGAACCAAAGAATTGTGCCTAGAAGTATATAATAATAAGTGCCTAGTGCAATCTCAAAAGGGCAGGAAAAAAGGGTGAGCAACTTTTAGGGACATTCGATATCATCGGTAAAAACTTAAACACCATTGAAAAATCTTAGTCGTCAATAAATTTTGATTTACAATTTGAGAATCATGGCCACATGAAGGTGATAGGGCTATTTATTATAATGACCATGACCTTACTTTATTTCCCTGTCATCTGATTCTAAACTTAGAAGAAGAACTTAGATTTGTTTTTGTGTGTAGGTATTTATTAGGATTATTATCAAGGACGTAAATTAAAAAAAAAATATATATAAATTTTGTTAGCAGCCTATTTGTTCCTGCATTTGTACATGTTGGTTTATGTTAATGCTTTTGAAAATTAGTGAAAAGAAAATATTCATAGCCAGCTCAAAAGTTTTCCCATCCAAACCCACTAGAAAAAGAAAAGCTTTTAATTTTTTCGGAACATTTTAATATTTCTTTCCCTAAAATCCTTATTTGGACAAATCTATTACCTTAACATTATCTGGTCTGTGCTATTACGAATATTTAAAATAAATTAGTAAGGTAGTCCAGCCGTTTTAAAGAGATGCGTTTACCAACGATCAGCATTAAATTTTTATATATGAGACATTTTGAGCAATAAATTGTTGTGGGTAGTGCACCGGCGTTCTAGCGTGGTTTTCCATTTACGATTTTTGGCCGTTGCCGTAGCAATTTTAAAATTATCTTTCTTGTGTGTCTACATTCTAAAAGCTACCGGTCAAATTTCAAGTATCTAGGTGCTATATATATTCGGAGTGAGTCAGACAGTGTTATTTCTATTTTATATATAGAATACTAGCTGAGCTCCGCGGTTTTACCCTCATAAAACTTTGTCTATGTTACTCGGGAATAGTGTAGCTGAAAATAAATAGGTGAAAGAATTTTTGCAATCGGACCATAGTTTCAGAGATTACATCCCACAAACACATTGACAACCAACTTTAACTCTCTATACTTACTAATACAGTTTTTTTGATAAGACAATTCTATACATACAAAGCGTAACAGAAAAAGCGCAATTCGTCATACATCCCAATTAGTATATTAATATAAAAAAAATATGATGCAATCGAACTTTAGCTGTGTCTAACAAATTTTCTTAAACATCGATTAATAATAATAGCTCGATTTCCATAGAAAGCACTAAATTCAGCTACGCTAATTCATTTTTGGAAAAAAATTAACACATATTAAAAATAGCTGAAATCGAATAAGTAGTCGATACTGAACAAACTAATTTCAGGAATTGCGCTTATTCTGTTACATGTTGTATATGTTTAGTAATCATGTAGTACCTACTTACACAACAAAAATCATGTTTAGAATATTCTATTCTATATATAAATTTTAATGTTGTAATTAGCGTTATCGATTCCTGTCCCAGGGACCATTTATGTCAGTCTGAGTACGAGAATGTTTATCAGTTGTTTCGTACTACTCATAGTCCAGGATATCCCTAGTTTGGGAGTAAATAACAGAGATAATATTATCGTATCGAATTGGCTGACTAATTTACAGATTTTTCAATCGTTAATAGGTACCAATTAATTTGAAGGTGAAAAAATGAGTTTATTACAGTTCATAAATAAAGAAGAATTTTATCATTTCGACGGAAGATATTTTTATGTACTTTTTCCGATTATTCGAAGACGGCTGGACGGATTCGGAAACTTAAAAAATAAAAATTACACCAGAAAATGTAAAAAATAAAAATTATACCAGAGACTCATGCAGACAAACTGTTTTATATAAAGTTTTGCAGGGAACTGTATAAGTAGGTATTTAAGAAAAAATATTGTTTAAAAAATAAAGAAATACTTACCAATAATAATAAGAAAAATACTTATTTTTTTGTTTAGGAACTACGTGTCAGTGACTATACCTACTGCTTTAAGGTGTCTAACCCACTACACTGTATTATACTATGACCATGCTAAGAACGTATCAGGATCGGAAAGAAACATGATACGCTCTACTATAGCGGACGGACGGAACGGATAATTAACGCTCCGTGCATGGCACGCGACGGTACTGATCGGTGATGGGACGGTCTAGTGGGCGTAGTCTCATATTTTTCAATACAAAGTATTTTTTTGCTTGACACGTTTCTATTACGATCATAGTATAACATATACAGTGTAGTAGGTAGACACCTTTAGAATGTTGCATCAATTTCACTTAGACGCGCTATAATGGTGGTCGCGTGGAAAAGTCGCTTAATATGTCAATCCCATATATTGTCATTCTGTTTGACTGACGTTTTGCGTTTCACAAAGACTTGCCAAGCCCTTGGTTTGATTGGTTTCTTAGGCATAAGTAGTTATTTGCTCCCAAACTAGTCAGTCTGTACGGTCTAGTCTATAGGGCCAAATAATTTTACGTAAATGATCTTAGAAAAGGACATTGTAAACCGTACCTCAGTTACGCAATTTGTTTCCAATGGATCTCAAGTACACTTTTCGTAATTAGGTCAAAGATAATTCTACGATATTGGCTGAAACCTAATCTATTGTTTATGTACAATGGGATTCCTACGCAGTTACGAAAACTTTTCTGATGATCCGATTGATATCGGTTTTAACCAAGACATGGCTTACAAAATATTATTTAGAAATTAGAGTTTGGCTTACTATTGTTGTGAACGATATTTAAATATAATAATTCATATAACCTGTAGAAAAGTTAAGTGACGTTTTATTAACGGTTGTCTCTATTAAACGGTTGCCACTCAAGGTATATATTATCTTTGATTGCTATAATACCAAAAATATAAGTAAATTAAAGTACCCCACTTTTTACAAAATTGGTTCGACCCTTTCATTCACCCCTAGTTTGGGGCTAGAGAAATAATGTGCCTTGTCGTCCGCTATACAGGGTGACTTTTTTTACCGTCTGGAAAAAAATGTGGTGTGATAAGTAAGTGTAATAGATTAATTTGGCAATGTTACTTAAAAAAATTTTTTTTTTCTCAAATTTTTTTTTTCTTTCTTAAAATAATATACAATACTCAATTGTAGTGAATAATACACACTGAAATATTTGAAATAGTATTTTAAATAGAAGCTTCCATTTATGCTCAATTTACCTACAACCGCCAGCAGCGCGTAGTACTGTGCGTAGTTTTCTAGATTTTGTAAATTGCATTAAACATGACTATATTTAAAAATTTATCTCGTGTATAACTTCGGCTCTAGATACCTTATACGTCATATTTTTTTCCGAACGGTAAAAAAAATCAGTATATTCAACCAATTAGCGGACGCCTAGCAACAGCCAAAAATAATAGAGTTCATCAGGGTATTATATTGTCACTAACTATATTTAGTAATCAATGAAATAGATAGAGTACGAAGGTATAGCTATCAAAACTTTGGTTATCATCGCAACAATCAATTAAACTTTTAAATACTTATAGCGAAAAATCATGGACGATGTCACCAGATTTTAGCTATTTATCGCAAAAGTTATCTATGGTCTTGACCTAATTAAAAACAGACAATAATTTGCAAGGACTTTTTCGGCTTTATCGAAATAGTTATTATATTTCAATGACTCTATCAAGGTGAAAGATGTTTGTTTTTTCCATATTTTTTCGCTTCCTTATATTTTTATAAAAATATACGATCCAACTACACACACCGGCACAATTAGCGGAACAGAAAAAAAAAGGAGAAAAAAGAGGGAATTTAGAACAATGAATGTAATTTTTAAACAATATATTATTTAAAATGAAACAACAATTAAATTAACATGTTTTGACATTCATTTGTAACACCATACTTAAAATTTTATAAAAATAAAAATTAAATTAAACAAAATGCATTTTTCTTCGATTTTTAATTATAGAGAAACAGCAGAAAATTCAAGATTTTCCAAAGTTTAACAACAATTTCAATGACTGTTCAATATCGAGTGTTTCCTCCTCGTGCTCTGATGAGGGTTTCCATCCGTCTGGGCATGCTGCGGATGATGTTATCAATGGTTTCTTGGGGCAACCTCTGCCATTCTTCAACTAATGCGTTTCGCAACTCGTTGAGATTATTGGGAGGGGGCATTCTTGACTTTACACTCCTCTTTAGCAAGTCCCAGACGTGTTCTATAGGGTTCATATCGGGGGACCGTGCTGGCCACTCCATCACCGTTATACCAACATGGTTTAGGTATGTCTGTACTGTGCGAGCACTGTGAGCCCGAGCATTATCCTGCATTAGAATGAAGTTGTTACCAATAAAGGGGGCAAATGGCACAACATGTTCTTCTAAAATCTCCCTGATATACCGATCAGCATTCAGATTCCCGCCATCGACCACTACTAACTCCGTACGAGCTTCTAAACATATTCCTCCCCAGACCATAATTGAACCGCCGCCATATGCAACTGTATTTTCAAAATTAGACTGGATATACCGTTCTCCTTTGCGTCTCCATACTCGCTGCCTTCCATCAATTTGATTTAACATAACTCTGCATTCATCAGTAAAAAGAACCTGTCCCCAGTCGTCGAAGTCCCAATCACGATGTTCACGACCAAAGTGTAGACGGTTTGTGCGATGATGTCTCTCAAGTTTTGGGGCTTTGGCGGGCACATACGAGCCTATACCCACTTCTTCGAATCTTCTACGAACTGTCCGCTCACTCATCCTTACTGCTCGTACCTCTTCCAGTAAATTTCGAGCCTGCACCGCCGTTAGTCTCGTGTTCCGTCGGACTTGAAGTTGGAGAAAACGGTCATCCCTCCTTGAAGTACACCTTTTCCGGCCTTGTCCTCTCCTTCTCACTAGAGCATTCGTCAATCTGTATCGTTGGATGCTACGATAAATCGTTGATAACGATCGACGAAGGCTTCTGGCAATCGATCTGTAGGTTTGACCATTTCTCCTCATTTGATCTGCCCTAATGATTTCTGATGGCGTTAAATCAGGCATAATTAGATGCTCGTAAATTATCAATATGCGAAAAAACTCAAAAGCCTCAAAAACTGCAATTCAAAGCTTTTCAAATGGAATTCACGAACCTTCTAAAAACGGACAAGCGGTGGAAAAAATGAATCAATGAAAATTAAAACAAAAGAATGAAAAAAAGGGCAGTCGCTTAGTATTCCATTTTTAAATTAAAACCCAAATTTAAAAAAAGCTTGTTTAGCCGGCCAGTAACACGCAAAAATGCGTAAATACTCCCTTTTTTTTCTGTTCCGCTAATTGTGCCGGTGTGTGTATTTTTACCTTGAATATTTTAGAGGTCAGTCAAAGAAGTGGTAATAGAAGTAAAACTAAGAATCTCTTTTCACGGACACGTGTCATTCAAGAAAAGAAAAATGTGTCAGCCTTAGCCTTTCTAGCATCCTCCGTTTTTTATAGTTTAATTTTATTTAGAAAACACAAAAGTACAAAAACATTATTAGAATGATAAAATCTCCCCCAAGTGCTCCAAATGCAGGTACCTAGAAATCATATATATTGCAATGGCTTTGTCGTCAACTACTTTACTTTTCTATTATTGTTATTTTAAGCTCTATAAAAGTCGTTCTTATCTGTTATGTTTCATTAGATAACTAGATTCACCTAGCTACTTTTAACAGGAGTAGGTAAGGATGTCAAACGAGAAGTATAAACACAATTGAATAATCGGACCTAACCCATCTAGCTATAAAATACATAGGTATAAATAATCCCCAATGTTTGAATCAATCTAAACCTTGAATTTAATCATTTAAATGATAATTTTGATAATAAAAGGCACTTTATTCGGTAAGTTTTAGGTAATTACGACGTTTTTGATGATTTTTTGTTATATGAATTCATCACTTAGCAAAGTTGCAGTGATAGCTCTGAAGGAAGTGACCCTCTATCATACATGCCTTGGGTCGATTTCTAGTGAGGTGCGTGAATTCGTAACATATTTATCACTATCTCAATACTCGACGGAGAAAGAAAACATCGTGAGGAAACCTTCAGGCTCAGAATTGGTTCTGGTCTGGTGCAATCTTTGTGTGGCGATGAGCTCACCACCTCTCTAGGGGTTCTAAAAATGTATTGCGTTGTAAAATGTGTATTTTCAAGATTGGCGTTAGCCAAAGAGATTAAAATATAATAGGACATAGAGGGGAATCGGGAATTTTTTCATACAAAACTTTGAAGCATGTTTGAAGCTCAAGCGTCATGTCAGTTAGTATGAACGCGAGCTGTCATTCGGTCGAAATAGTACTAGACTTATTCCACTTGGAATAACTTTTGGCTTCAAATTTTCCTCGCTTTGTCCCCTCTATGCCCTATTATATTTTAATCTCTTTGGCGTTAGCGTATATTTATATATCCATCACATTTTTTTTTTGTACAATATGCAAATATAATACGTATTGTACTCTATTTGTAGCAGAGAAAGAGAATCCATGCGCCAGGAAGCGGCCACCGCGTTCTCAGATCGCCTTCAATAAGAGGGCGCATTCCGCCAGTCCTATTGCGAGGGTATGTTTATCACTGTCTTCTGAGCCTGATCATACTGTTGAGGAGCGGATGTGGAATGATCCTCTACTGTGAAAGGAAAGATCTTCCGCCAGCCTAACGATTGTGTTGACGTACGTGACGTCTTTATATGGCGCTTATTGTTCTATGTAGGAACGACATAGTTATAGAGCCCACGACCAAAACCATGTCTCATAGCAATACGGCAAAAACCCTATAAAATCGTTAGATTGTATGATTCTGAACCCGACTAGGTGTGTAGTAACGGTCGAAAGTGTAGCAACTGCGTGGGAGGCCATTTCTGCTGTGTCAAAAAAAAAGGCAGTCGGTATTATAGCAATACGTCTGATAGTGAAAATGTACATAGATTTTATAATTGTATTACGAAAAAGTTTGTTTTCAGACATTTTGCGCGTAGCATATAGCCTGAGCGCATTTTTGAAAATGTAAAAAAATTTAGCCGACCTGTATCATAGCAATACGGATAAATTTTTTTTTTAACTTTTCGTATTGCTGCCAGGATTACCAAAAACCTGTTTTCAGACACTTTAAGTGTAGCATATACTCCCAAAAACGAAAATAACGTTTCGGAGTCGCCTGGCCGACGCCTCAGCGCTTGTTACGCTCCTGCGGCGGGTACGGCTTTTCGCGTGTTAAGCCGTATACAGAAAGAAAGCTGAAAACTTATCAGCGCCGATCGGCGCTTATCGGCGCTGGTCCATTCTACATGCAGAAAGCAAGCAGATTGAAGCAGAGCGAGCAAAATGTCGTACGATGATTGGCGGGGCGGCACCAGCGCTGACCGGCGCCGATCGGCACTTATCGGCGCTGATAAGCGCCGATCGGCGCTTATCAGCGCTTGTTCATATAAATGCCTCCGCCGGTTACCTGCGCAGACCGGCGCCTATAAGCGCCGATCGGCGCTTATCGGCGCTGATAAGTTTTCAGCTTTCTTTCTGTATACGGCTTTAGGGCCTGGCCACAGTTTCTGGCGGTGTGGAGCGTTTGCGGTGGTATGCCACAGCTCGACCAGTTGCGACCGCGGCGACATCAGCGGTGGACGTATAGATAACTATTATAATGGCCCTATCAAAAGTGGCACGGTATTGCCTTGAAACTAGTGCGTTCTTAGCTAAAGATATCATTCACTCAAGAATAGGAGCCGATTCCGAATCCGACAGCGATTGAATACAAGAATATTTTGTAACTTTGAATAAACCGTTTTTTTTTCAACTTCATCCCAGTTTCCTTTTGTGCGATTTATTTCAGTCCTTCAACTTCAATGTTACGGTTTCGGGTAACTCTATCGAAAAGTTGTCTGATAGAGAAGGTGCTACGCTTAATTTGTCTGATATAAATTTTTTGCACATGTGGCCAACTTATTTTATCATGTCCAACAATTTTCAGACATATTGCTATGATACCGATCGGTAAAATTTGTTAACATTTTCAAACCGATCTCAAAATTTAATGCGTTCACATTTCGGTCTGAAAATTGTTTTGTTCGCATCAAATAACCAAAATTTACTAATAAAAAAGATTTTCAGACGTATTGCTATGAGACATTTTTTTGTCTCATTTTTAATTTTTTTAAGTGATTTTACGGGTTTGCGCTACACCACTAACGTCTGAAAAATATGTTTCCGGTATCTCAGAACTATCATTCAACTACAGTCTGCAAATCAGACATATTGCTATGATGCAGTTCGGTAAAATTCTTTGACAATTTTGAAAATTCGGTCAGATCAAACGCTACGCGGAAAATGTCTGATATTGGTATTTTCGAGTTCAGGATAATCGTATCTATCGATTTGATGCGGTTTTGGCCGTATTGCTATGAGACAAAAATTTTGGTCGTGGGCTCTCGTACTAACAGATGTCGCTACAATTTGAAAGCCCAGTCGTAGTTAATATAGGTACTTTCTCATCAGCTCATTTCATCTCATAAAATTTATATCATTGGAATTTTTTTCTGAATACTATCAGCAGTTCCAGAAATTATATTATCTTTTTTATTCTTTAGTTATAAAACGGTTAGACGAGTAAGGTATGATTTATTTCTGACAACCATGAAACGTTAAATCTTTATCACTAAACTTATTCTCTTATATTTTCTTGACATTTTGGTATGCAAGGCGCATGTTGATATTGAAGAGTTACTGCAGTTGTTAACGGAATTCCAGCCGCATCTCAGAAGTATGGCGATTCTTAATAGTGGAAGGGTTTACATTCCACAAATGCTTTACTGCATCTTTGCTTTACTGCAGATTTAATACCAGACTCAGCCCCGCTATAACCATAAATTACGTATTTACCAGCACCATTTTACATTATTGAACATCGACCCTCAAAATTCACAATGCATTGTAAATATAACATGGTCATCCTTCATATTATATCTGATATTCGCATATCGATACCCGTTCCCACGGGTTTACTATTTATTTATAAAATGCAGTAGATAAATACGTTACTATAAAAAACAAAATAAATAGAGACGCGCTTACGCTGTCATACCAAAATTATTTGAATATTTAATTACTAATGTCATAATTAATCAATCATCACTTTTATGTTTTGTAGAATGGCGAAAACTTTAAGAAACCCTTAGGCGTTGGCAATAGAAGATGTCAAAGCTTATCTCCCTCAGTTGTTGTAAGTAATCAGATGACTATTTTGTTTAATTTTACATTAGATTTTTTTTGTGTCTACGAATTTTGATTCAATTTTTTCAGCCACCTTCCGATGTCGAGAGAAGAATGGGTCAAGAAGGTGCTGCGGCTCCGGATACAGTTGATGCACAATCCTTGTTTTCAAACATACAAGATCAAGGTGACTATATATAATTGAATCATCGACTCGAAATAGCACACTTAAGTTCACACATCATAACGCACATCCCGAATAAATTGCTTTTTTTGTTCTAAGGAAAATGGTGACAAATCTTCAGCCATGAAATTTGTTGATTTATTGTGATATCTCTCTTTTTGGGTTCCAGATAAAGCATTGCCGCAATGTGTAGTATTAAAGATGACACGAGCGTTGTCCACGAAGAAAAGGGAGTTCATAAAATTACGAAAAAGTCTTATTACACAACAAGTAAGACTTTCTTTAGCGTTGTATAAAACATTATGAGCTAAATTGATAACATAATTTAAAAAATAACATAAATAAGTATAAACTCTAGCCTGATACCGTTTTTTTCAGTCATCGGTTTTATAGAGGCCTAGCTTTTTCTTGTTTACGACCTCGATCCTTTTAATCTTTTTGTAACCTATGTTTAAAGTTTGATTTAGTTTGAGGGTTTTTACTATTTGTTTGAAAATGATTTGGGCTGCGGTGAGTTACACTTTCTGAATGACACATTGGTGTTTCAGAATAACCTGTTGGAGCTGTATGCGTCTCTGCGAGAGATGGAGGCACGCGCTGGGCTGCCCGCCGATGAGACGGTCGGCGAGGTCCGCGTGCTGTCTGTCAGCTCCTGGCCGGCACACGACCTACTACTCCTCGTGCGCGATGACCTCGACATGCCGTTGAACTCCGAGATTAGTGGCATTTTCGGTAGGTTGAAACCCTTATCAGACCTAATCAACTCGTTTTGTGAATTTTTATCCGTGTTGTTATGGAATTATTCATATCTACCTAATATTATAGGTTTCGTTGGGTTAGTTAAGTAGGTACATTCAGTATATTATTATTGTCCTGTCTCTGCGTCTGATAAGCGATAAAGGAAAAGTTGTAACACATCAAGTTTTACATTTTTTATTTTTAAATAAACATAAGTAATTTATTATTCGAAGGTATTCGACTACTTTTGATTATATGTATTCTGCAAAATTAAGTAATATACCTATGTATGATCTCCTGCAAAAGGACCACAAGTGCTACAACAGCTTCACTCGCAGTTGAATCTAATTCCGGAGGAGGTGCTCGGCGTGGGCGCCGAGATAATGGCCCGGCGCATCGACCTGCTGAATTTATTGCGTGGCAAGCACCGCACTGACCGCGCCACCTACCTCACTGTTAGTCCCAAAATGATCCCCATTTAACCTGTATTTATTATTATTATTACTAATTTATCGCACACATTACTTACGTGATTTACTAGAAAGGGAATAACACTGGATCCACTAATAAGTCTAAGGAATGGATCTTCTCTTGGAAATTTATTTTATTTTACCAATATCAAAGAAAGTGAATTTAAACGTGATATCAAAATTTTAATTTTTGTTGGTATATACGAGTAGATACCTAGTTTGGTATTTATTCTTTAATTTCTGAAATAAGATATTTTTTATTTCAGAATTTGGAATGGAAAGCAAAGAATAACGAGTTTGACCAGGAGACAGAACGTTTACATAGAATGGTGGCGGGCACTGCAGAAAACTTGAAAGCCAAGATAAACTACTCTTTGGAACTTGCAAAGTATGATAGTGATATAGTTAGGTATATGATAAATCATCCCACTGTCCGTGTCTTATATTTTATTCTGTCGCTTAGGATACCGTGGTTAGATCGAGAAGCAATGATGAAGAAGATGGAACGTTTACAGAAAGAAAACCTCGTATTGGTTCATAAACTTGAAGAGGCTACAGCTAAGAAGGAAAATTTCGAGTTTAAAGAATTGCCGCCAGTGCAAGATGGCGCACCTAACTATCAGGTTCAATTGATTTCTATTCGTCACATACAAAATAAATCTTTACCTATATGTTTCTTTGCTATAGTTTACAAACTCGGCGTGAAGTTCATGAACATTATCGATTGTAGACTATGAGATGAAGGGAGCCTTATTATGTCAAACACATTTTACAAATAGGTACCTACTTAATCTTCATTTCTTCAGATTGCAAATAGAATGTAAATACAAATTAATCATTATAGACGGTGTGCGAAGAGTTGACAAAGGAGCGCGCTGCTCGAGAAGCATTAAAAGATGTGGTATCTGCTGCAGAGAGCATGTTGCGAGTGGCTCGTACTCGTATCGCGACCCTAGAACGACAGCTGAAAGACACCAAGACCGAGCTCGATGCGGCACGACGGAAGCACAAAGACCTCGAGCAACTCGTAAAAAGACAAGACAATACTCATCGCACAGTGAAGTTGTGACACTCTACAACTAGGATCCGATTCTCTCGGACCTATTTCTAATACACCCATTGTTTTTTTTTACTCTTATTCTTCAAAATTATATTTAAGTACGTAGTATTTGCGGAGACCTTATTCTCTCTCTTTCTTCATGATATCCGTTTGTGTTTAAAAAAATACTACTAAAAGCAATTCCGAAATTCTGCTTCATTTGCAATTTTGCGTATCTGACTATCTGCAATGATTCCATTTATTGTTTTATTTACAGTATCGCCACCGCGAGACGAGCTATGATGCTCGTTCTAAGAAACTACTGGAAGTTTCAAAAACGGGGGAAATCACCATCGAAACTCTGTCCCGACAACGTGATGCTTTGGAACTTAGGTTATACTTTTTCAAGTAGGTACTATTTACCTAGGTATTTGACTAAATATCAATAATCTTACTTTTCCGTGTTCAGAGTGAAAGAGCTCCGGGAGCAAGCAGAGCTTGCAGAAAAAGCAGCGGACCTTCGAGAATCTGAACAACGGTCACGTGCCGAATCGCTCCAGGCGAAGGTAGCAGAACAGGTGCCATGATGCTATCTCAAGTATTTTTTTTGTATAGTCGGCATTAATGACGGGTATAAGTCTTATTTTTTTAAATATTTTGGAATTGAATATTTTTAAATGACTGACTACGTAATAAATAATTTAGGAGAAAAGAAGGGAGTCTGCGGAAGCGCGAGTGTTGGATTTAGAGTCTCGAATCAAAGATCTAGAAGATTTACTGCACAGCTTGCGAGAGCGTTCTGGGAGGCTTGTTGATATGGAGCGCAGGCGCTGTTTGGAGTATGTGCCATCTAAAGGTGAGTAATATTTTTCAACATTACCAAAATAAATTGTCTATCGATTTGATGTCTGGGAAAAACATTGTTTATTTTTAAGTGGGTTGGTAATGCCGAAAGAAAACGCGCTGGACCAGAATATGGTAATTGATTTAAATATGCTATAAACAAATAATATTTTCCGTACTTAGAAAATGAGCCCTCGGATCGGGAAACCGAAATTTGGAAAGAACTTCAAGTGACGCGACTAGCACTTTCACGAGCAGAAGAAGAACTGCGTCAGAGTCGGGCTGATAAGGACAGTTTCCTAAATTCACTATCTAAGATTGCGGTAAAGTATATAAATATATAATGAAAATAAAAAAATCAATAACTTCACACTTTAATAAATTCAATTTGCAATAATATGAAATTAAATTTCAGCAAGAAGGAGCTGATAATCTACAAGAAAAGATAGCTACAGAGTTGTTAGATCGAGAACAAAAGATAGTAAAATTGCAAAATACCATTGAAGAATTACGTGAAAATGAGAAGTTGATGTTGGTTATATGAATTTGAGTTCTATATATACTACTATAGTACCTATAAATAAAAAAGGCATAGTGTAATTCCTCAGCGTTTATTATGTATTTCAGGGAGCAAAGTATGACTCAGTATGAAAACCAACTGGCTGCTCTGCGGCTTGAAGTGAAACGGTTAAGAAATTATGATTGCTATACTAAAGACATTCCCTACCAAGAACTTCAAACAGAGGTATCAATACTAGTATCCCAGAAATCGTATAGAAAGTTTTTACAGCTTTTATATTCAACCAAAAATTGTATTGTAGTAAGCCGGACCTTGTTGTTACCTTGCTGTATATTTTATTCAAAAACCATAACACAACATTAAACGATGATTTGATTAGAATATAAATAAACAAGGCTTTTAATGTAATGTCGTCAGTTGCTGGAATTGCATATGCAAGTGGAGACGCTGTCACGTGAGCGCACGGCGCTGGTGACAGCGGCGGCATCACGTGCGTTGATGCTGGAGCGGCACGAGCGCGCTGCAGATCTCTTTGCTCGGGTGACTCGTGCGCGCCGCGATCTCGCCTCACTGCTCGACGGCCGTACCGAGCCGCCACCCCTCAACGAAATTCCTCGTGCAGAGGTAGCATTCATTGTTTAGGGTAGATTGTCACATAGGCATAGTTAATTCCGAAGCGACAGTTGCATCAACTTTCATGACTCATATTTTAGAACTCTCGATATTCTCGATAAGTTGTATGATTCAAGCATTCCTACTTGCTTAGACTTGCACTTCGCGGTCGCATCATCTTCTTTGTAAGTTAAAGAAAGGATAGCAGAGCGACGACGCTATGGGGCATCGCGTCTAGAGGGAAGCTTACAAGGGGGCACGTTGTAGTACCTATCACATGCTAGTACTTAATACAGTTTCTGGTATAGGTATCCCGATCGCTGTCTTCGATGTGTGCAAGCGCTGCAGATACGTGGACTGCACTGCGTGCGGAGCGTGCGCGCGTATTGCGGCTGGAGAGCGCTGTACTGGCGCAGAGTCTGCAGCTGGAGCGCGAGGGCCGCGTACGCACTCAGCTAGAGCGCCGGCGCGCACTGCTCGAGCGGGAGATCCTCCGTTCTCATGCGACTTCTTCTTCGGAACCAACGTGCACGGTCATGATCAAGAATCCCAGTTTGGTACTATTGTTATTCAGCACATCCGTTTTCACTTATTTCCTGTTATACGTGGTTCTAATGAGGTTGCATAATATTGTTATGCTCACAATAAATTTAGATAATGACTAGATTGCGTTTGTCAGCGTTGGTGGAAGTTTATTTAGCATTCTAAATATGTTTATGTTTACAAAAATAATGTAAAAGACAAAGTGTAAGAAAATGTTTTCTTTTTGTGATTTTTGTAGACTTTTAATTTCTAATATTATAAGTTGTATTTGCATTTAACCAATTGTTTCTTTTTCCAGATTCAAGACATTTTTTGTTATAGATAAATGGGTTTTATGAGCAAGTTTCTAAAAAGTCTGAAATGTCTGAAAATAAAATTTCAATACAAAAGTCGCGTAAAAGTTTGTTTTATTACAACGTAACAACACACGTACACACACTTCATTAAATAAACAAGAAAATAGTTGCAAGAACATTTTTGATAGCTAATTTTGCAATCGATGACCGGCCAATTTAAACATTTTACACTTTTTTTCATCCCGAATTTGATTGGGAGTCAGAAATTGCAAATTCTTCATTATATACTGTTCCTTAGAATGCAGTGGAGGCTTAGGGGCGGCGTTGCTTCGAAAAGTCGCGTTGTCATTGTGCGGAGGTGGATCATCGTACACTTTGGTGCAGGGCTCAGGCTGACACTTTTGTGTGTCGATATTTGTGATAGCTTTCTTACGATCAAGATTATCCACTTTGTAATGGTGATCATTGTAAGTTTGCTTAACATGATTACCCAGTACTATTTTTGTTGGAGCCTTCGTCTTCTCATGAGCTTGATACGTGAGAGAAATGGTATCATTTCCCTGAAGCAAATTATATATATCCTCTTTTTCTCGCTTGTTTCGATCTCCAAGGGTCTTCTTTTTGAGTTTATTATTGCAGTCTTGATCTTTGCCTACCTGGTAATCAAATCCACCACCTAGTTCTTCTTCCAGAATTTTTATTAAATTATCTAGATTATCAGCCGGAGCTTCAATACTACGTTTGGCTTCCATATGGTAGTTTTCATATTCATTGACAGTTTTTTCGAGCATACTAATCTTATCTTGATCTTTCCGTCTTTGAAAATTCACTTTCCGTAATTGATCTTCCAGAGTCAATATAATTTTTTCAAGTTGGGATATTTGTTGTTTTCTTGTTTCGACATTGGTTATCAGAGACTCAATTTCAGCATTTTTTTCAATAACTTGGTGATTTAACTGTAAAAAGAATTTTCATTATTTTTTATGCCCTGTACTATAAGCTAATAAGCATATACTTCTTCCCACTTGAAATGTATGTGGACGATGTGGACTTATTATGCACATCAATATAAAATGCTAGTTATACGTACGTATACTATTTCTATTAATACATTTTCAGCATAAATACATAGTTACATTTGAATCCGTTTGAGCTCTCATTTCCAAATTATTACGAAGCAATTTTATAATATTAGCTTGTTCTTCTTCCTTTTCCGAAAGCATCTTAATAACGCCATCTCTCTGTTCTAGAAGATTTTCTTGCTCGGACAGGTGCTCCAGGTGTTGTTCTAGATCCCTTTCCTTCTTTTGTATCTCACTCATTAGTTCACAATTTTTTCGTTTAGCCTCTATCAAATTACATCGTTGTTCATTTATCTATAATGTGTAAAATAAGATTTATAAAACATCCTAAACTTTTAAAAAACTACCATATACTCCTATATAATGATGGTTATCACCATTCGTCCGACCTTATCAATATAGCATAAATTCGTCTTACCATATAATATAGCATAAATTGGAACGTTTTTGTAACCATTTGGTTAATCACAGAAATGAAAGAAATAATCTCACACCATTTATCCCCGAAGGGCTTGGCAGAGGTATTCCATTTCTGGATGTTACTCACTTTTCACGAGATATTATTCTTTGGACCCCTAAACGTGATAGGTCGTGAGCCCATCGCCGGACCGGCGGGCGTATTCACGGAGATTCGATACTCGATATTCGACTCGGAATCGGAAAATATGTCGAAAGGTTTCGAGATGGGATATACACAAATGTCATATTTGACATAAGGATTCGACAGATTTTCCGATATCGAGTATCGAATCTCCGTGAATACGCCCGCTGGTCTGTTTACACATGTCTCAAAATTAATTCTGGGACCTGCGGGTTTCCTCACAATGTTTTTCTTCACCTTCGAGCTAGTGTACGTACCTACGTAAGTTTTGAAAAACTCATTGCTACATGTCAGGATCCGAACCCGAGCCTCACTGATTTTCATCATGTGAAGCAAGCTCTATCACTGCTCTCACACAATCGCAGATAAGTATATAAAGACAGATTCATGTCTGAGGGATTAATAAAGGGCTACGATCTATTACTTGCTATCACTCTAAAATAATATTATTTTTCCAAATGTTGTGATTTGATTTAAGTACTTTCCTGAAATTAAACATATTCTCAGAATTTCCAAAAGCTAAACATTAAAAAAATATACCTTTTCATTGAGTTCATCTACATTATCGAACTCTCCAAATTCTTCCTGTAATTGTGTTAACTGTTTTTTAAGAGTTGATAGTTGCTTCTCATACGACTGCATCTTGTGTTCGCTGTGTAATATATTATTGTAAATTATTATAATTATATCCCACTTAAAAAAATGAGGGAAAGAAGTATTGGCTACTTTATTACAAATTTCCACGCAGCTGCCAACCGCTACTCCAAATGGGCTTGAGAGAATACCTACTACTTTAGTATTTATATTGTATAATCATTCATAAAATTCAGAGAGGATTCAGGATAGGATATGAGCACCTTTCACGCAGTTGTTGTTCCAAAAGATCTTGTTTCTTTTCAAGTTCTTTTATGTACTCTTCTTTATTGTTAAGGTCACATTTCAGTGTCTTTTCAATAGATATGGTCTCCTTGAAATTACGCTGTTAAACAATGTGCTTATTAATATTTTTTTATTTATTCCTGTGGCAAGCATCATGATTCATGATGCGTGGAGTTGTGGACTCCTAACACTTCCTCTTTCGCAGTCACTATAGCGTTTCTTTTTTATCTTGAGGATCGATTTATAAAGCTATGCGCTATAAAACGAGATACCTACCACCATTTTCATCTATTATATTATGCAGTACTAGTATTTCACTGTATCGTTATTAAAACACCTTTACCTCAATTTCCCTTATTGTATCATTTTGTTTTAATAGTCTGTTTCTATAATCTTCGATTTCTGAATTGGCTATCTCTAAGTCTTGTTTAGTGGCTTCTAATTCTCTTTGGAAATTCATAGCCATACCTGTGTATTTTAATAAATAATTACTTCAATCACTTTTTTTTAACTTTAGGTATATGTTAATTCTATTTTTCTAACACATTTGTGCCAAGTGCCAACCCTTAAAAAATTTGCACTTGATTTAAAACTATTGCATTTTAAATCAAGATTGTATTGCAGATTCGCAATTTACTTCTACTGTGAAAATGATTTTGATATAAAAGCGAAGCAAAGATGTGATTATGTAAGCAATACTGACTCAATTTGATATCTTTTTCTTGTAATTCCCTTACAGCCTCTTTGTAAAGCGATTCAGTCTCCATGACTTGATCACAAATAGCTTTTAGCTTCGCCTCTAGTTTTGTGTTTTCTTCTTTTTCTTCCTCATATTTATTTTCAGTTTCAATTAATTTCGTGACATTGCTATTCAACTCATTTTTCATGTTAAAAAGAGATTCGTTATAATTTTCAGATAGCTCACGTAGTCGTTTCTCGAGATCTTCTTTCCTGTTAGAAATTCATTACACACAATAACACAAACACAAGATTTACATCAAAGTTAACAACACAAAACATACTCGGCTTGCAATTTTTCACGAGCTTCTGCTATTTCCTCAAGATGTAGAGTATTCTCTCTTATGGATTCTGTCAGCTTGTTTAGTTCTTTATCAAAGTCTACTTGTAGTTTTTGGTTCTGGAAAAATAATTTAAATTTCAGTCTTTATTTAAACTATTTCTTATACATCTATACTTTTTTAGATACATTTTTAGTTTACATATTTTATTGATACGCATAACTTTAAATGAAGAACTCCTCCTAATTACCTGTTCGTGTAACTGTTGCACGGTCCGTTCAAGAGTCCAGTTTTGCGAGCGTGCTTGTTCTAACGTTGCCTCCAATTGTGATGCTCGCTCAGTTCCCATTTTGATTTGCCCTTCTGCTCTTGATAAGCGATCTCTTATAACCATCTTCTTACACTTTTCTTCTTTCAGTTCTTTTTCTAGCTCCTGTTCAAAAACAAGTACTTTTATGATTTAATTGGTAACAAATAGAAGATCGCCATGAGGTTATTCTTTTTCCTATGGTATTCCTTTTATGTAATAAATAAATGTCGTGCAATACACATTGTTCTGGTCTCATTATGGTCCTAAGCTAGGTTTCAGAAACACGGCAACTTTTAGTAACGTAGATATATATTTCGAAGATCAAAGTCAAAATCACTTTGCTACAAATAAATTGTCTCGATATCGAAGTTTAAACCTCTATGGTTACTAGTACTATTTAACTGCTCGTTGTGCCAAATTGATTGTTATTTTATTTAGATGCAATCGTTGTGATTTACGGTTAAATAAAAAACCATTAAATTAAATCAAGTTAAATATTCTTTTTCATTACATACCTCAATTCTATGTTTATTGTGTTGTGACTTAAGGTGATCTACAGCATGAAGTTGTTTCTTGAGGTCAGCATTTTGAGAGTTCAATTCGGATAATTCGTACATCAGCTCTTCCGTTCTCAGCTGAAGCGCTATTGTCTCATTCAAGCCTCTCCTGTTAACAATAAGCTTATTGTTTCGCATTGTATATCGTAATTATATTGTTTTTATTTATACGTACCTCAAATAATCTACAATTTCATTTAATTCTTTAAGAAATTCTCCTTTGACCATTTGTAGAGTTTGGTTAAGCATTTCATTTTCAGCGTTGAATTCATTGATTTTCTTTGTGAGCTTATTTGTACTAATACCCTTGAAACAAAATATAAACAAAATAGGTGAGTGTATATTTTGCAATATTTATAATATATATTTCAAAATAAAATCAAACGTAATTTTATTGTACCTTTTCTAGTGTTTTTAATTTTTCAAACCAATCAATGATCTCTTTTCTCTTGGCAAGGGTTTGTTCACAGGTGGCGACTAATTTAGTAGGTGTATTATATAATTTATTCATGTCGATGGTGAGAGAGGTTTTTGATATGCGCTTGAATTCTGGAATGGTAAGTATAGTTCCGATGGTAAAAATATTGATGTGTCACTGGCATCATACGCTCTACGAAATAATATATACCTACTAAATGATCTGTACTTCATATAATTATTTCAAATCAAATCAAATCAAAATGGTTTATTGCAATCCTTATGTTATACATAGATAGTATTTACATATTTTAGTATCAATAAGGACCTAGTTTAGGCACTGCAATACGTGAGAGGGAACGTGCTAATTATATACTATATCTATTACATTTTATCATTGATATATTCATCTACTGTATAATAACATTTTTTATAGAGCATTTCTTTCAATAGTTTGATAAATTTCATCTCGTTTGTTTCATTTTTTAGATATTGCGGTATTATTATTTGTTTTAAATCTAGTGATGTGATGAGTAAGGCTTATTAACTAGGTAATGATTTCTACATAAAATGTTATGGGGTCTTTACCATCCGGATTACGGGTCCCTGCGCACAACTGCAAGAGCTGGTCAGGTGTCATTTTGGCTACATTCATAATACGCAGATCTTCGGCTGATGGTAAGTTCGGGCGTTGACCTAACTCGGTCATTTTATTATGCGTATTTCTCAGGGTCGCATACAATTCCAGAATCGCTTTCTATAATATCAAAACTTCTTATATTTTTATAAATTCCCCAAAATCACAGTTAAAAATGCTTTTAAAAATTTTGATAATGTATTTTTACGTAAAATTTTCTATTTTCAAAATAGAAAATGTAGTAGGTACTTAGCCCGCTTGGACTACCAGGCCAATTTAGCTACGAGTATCATTATACAGTAGTAAGTTAGTAAGCATGAGCCAGCTGTTTGTAATACTGCTTCTGCCTTTGCTTGAGCTCCTGGTTCGATTCCAGGTCAGGGCAAGTACCAATGAGTTTTTATACATACATAATCTCACGCCTTATATCCCCGAGGGGATAGGCAGAGGTATTACATTTCTGGATATACCCACTTTTCACCAGATAGTCTTTAGACCCCCAAACGTGATAGGTGGGGAGCCCATCGCCGGACCGGGTCTGTTACACATATCTCAGAATTCATTCTGGAACCTGCGGGTTTCCTCACGATGTTTTCCTCCACCGTCGAGCTAGTGATAAATACTCGTATGTACGTAAGTTTTGAAAAACTCATTGGTACATGCCAGGATTCGAACCCGAGTCTCACAGAAGTTACTGGCCGGTTTGGTTTTCGCGGCAATTTTTATTTTTTTCATTTCTTTTTTTCATGATATTCTTCGAGTTATTGCAAATTGTATACCTAAAAATAAAGGTTTAATTTTTTCGTAATTATTTGTGCATTATTTAAACTCACAATCCAATATCTATACACACGAGTTTCGAGTACCTACTCGTAGTTTTCACTTTTCTCATAGGTAGTAATGAAAAATAGTGTGTATCACTCGTGACCGAAATATTTAGTTCTAGGGCGGCGTATATTGACTCCGTTGCTACTCTCAGGATTTTACTTTAAAATCCTTCGCTTCTTTCTTAATTCAAAATAACGCCCTCGAGGCACAAAATATTACTTTGTCCTCTTGTTACACAAATAAATATAATATTTGGCACTTAATAAAATTAAACTATTACAAAACCACCTTGGTCTGGCGATAGGCTCACTATACCAAACACGTTTAGAGGTCCCAAAAATGCACTGGTGAAATGTGAGAGGAGTACTTAGTAGGTATACCTCCCACATTTCACCAGTGTTTCATCTGGGTAACAATTCCGTATACTTAATAAGTAGGTACCTGTCTTTCGATAAGATCTGTTTTCATGTTTTCAAAAAGATTCATTTTCTCTTGCCAACATAGTTTTAGTTTGTCTCCTTGTGAACCTAAAATATCTGAAATATTAAATATTTGACTAGGATTCTGGATAAGAATACTGAGATTTATTTGTTAAAATGCATAAAAATTTATTTACCTTTGTCATTTAACTCGTTTAAAATTTCTATGACATCTACATCGCTTTCCACTTCTAGCTCTTCTCGTTTCTTTATAGTTTCCTGCATATAAAATTGAAGGTGAGGAAACTATCCTTCTATTTGGTTATAGTTATTGTCAAGATGCTACAGTATATTAAGGAAATATAAAATAAATATGTTTCAACAAATAAAAACAATTCATAAACTTTTCAAGCTTTTGTGTGATATGGAAAAATAAAAGCTTACCTAACTGATTATAAGTTGACAATACCTGATCGGGTAGACCGTTCTGTTTCTTGGATCTAAATTTCTGTAAGATGAAAAGGAAAACGTAATTATTTCTATGTATAAAATAAAGCGACTTGCCCTAGCATCACATTTGGAAAAGCTTAAGGCTAAAGTCAAGTAGGTATTTGAATCTAGTACCTAATCGTCTAATGGTTTCTACCTACTAAACTTCATACGAAGAGGTTTTCACATAGAAATGAGACATCACCAATATTATTATCATAACTAATATGCGAAAGTGAGTTTGTTTGTTTATGTTACGTATTCACGCCTAACTCGATCCGATCGTGATGAAATTTTTATAGAGATAGATTGGATCTTTGAGAAGGACATAGGTTATTTTTTTATACCGGTAGTTCCTAGGGAACGCGATGAAATAAAGTTGACGAGGACGGATTTGTGGGCAACTCTTTCTAGGACTATAAGCTTAATTGGATGACAAGAAACAATATAAACTGGCAATGAATTATCCTATAGCGACCCCCCGAAAACCATATTAAAATATGCTTAAAATAGATTATATCTCACCTGTGATAGTGGTCCTGAAGTGACCGCTTTTCCCTTGTGTTCTACAGGCTTTTTGTAAGTTGTTAAGGGTTTCTAAATAAAAAAAAAAATAATTTTACAAAAAGAGATCATAAAGGGCAGATCTAAGTTTTTGGTGAAGCTCTTAAAAACAACTTACCTACGTACATATTTATCACTAGCTCAATGGGGACGGATAAGATCTTGAAGAAACGGGGATTGCATCTGAGGTAGGTACCTATGTGTACACATCACCATAATCCGGCGATGATGGGCTCATCACTTACCACGTTTAGGGGTCCGAAATATTGAGTATTTCCAGTCGCTTCAATTAAGGAGATAGGCATGGGTGTATTTATTTTTAACAGCCTTTATCTACTAATATTATCATGTAGAGTAAGTAAAGTATGGTATTCATAAACCATTTATTTACAATCGTCTAGTATTAGGTACTTAAGAAAACAAACCATTATTTTCTGGTTGAGAACCAAAATCAGCCAATAAAAGAACAGCCTGACCAAACATAGGTTTTCACAGTTTCTTCTTTACTGCACTAAACGATGTACGCTGCAGAGCTTTTTTTGACTAATTGTAGAGGTATTTGTTTGAGAAATGTGGGTACTTCATGAAATAGAATACCTCTGCCTCGGGGATACAGGCGTGAGATATTTTTAATAGCACAAATTGCACGTCTCTTACCTGTCCCATCCTATTTACGCCACTAATGTCAGGTTATAGAATCTATCGACTTAGTGCTGACTTGGGGTGGATAACCCTACGAGGTAGAAACTCAACTCACTCTTGGTGCTGGTGAGAGTCTGTCTCGTTCCGGCCGGTTGACACGCAGTGTGCCATGAGAGTATTTCCCCGACGAATCATCTTTTGACCGATTAGCGGATTTTGGCCGGGACTAGGTAAGTTAATGACAAATCATTATTAAAGTAGCCATAAACAAAGCGAATGGAAAACCAATTTATAAGTTTTGGTAGGGCTTCGGTAATATTCCAGAACTTTAGAAGTCCTTTGGAAGGTGGTAGCCCTATTTTGAAGGTCCTAATTAATTATTAAATACAATAGGGTATTTGACTGCCTAGTCAAATGAGTTACTTTTTACGATCTGTCAAAACGAAAGTTTACTATGGAAAATGTACTGAGTACTGAGATGTGACGTCATCATTTTTAGTGCTTAGTTGCATCACTTTTTTGATTGTTTCATTATTTTAAAATTTGCTATAATTGTAAAATTAAAAACTAAATGGATTTTTAGAGGTGGTTTAGCATAATCTTTTTGATGAGTGATTACTCGCAATTTAATTTTGATACAGTCAAATACCCTATTTAATAATTATGAACCGCTTTAATTGGATTTATATAATAATAATAAATTGTGGCACACACTCAAATCCACGCGTAACGTCCCGCCAAAATCGGGACGTCTGGCAACGCTGTGCTTATCTAATTCAAGAGATGGTTATACATTTGCTAGTATTGACTTAAACTTTTTACATTGTACGTACAGGTGTAAGATGTAAATTAAAATTACAACAAAAACAAGTATGTGGATATTATAATATTTTTTTATAATATAGGGGGCTAACGAACAGTCGGGTCATCTGATGATGGTAATATATAAGTAAGTAAAGAAATAACCTTACTCTAAATAAACTTACCTCGCCGGAATGTGGTCGCGATGATTTCGTTGGAGAGAACCGGGTATGTTGAATCATTTGATAAGCAGCGACTTCAAATTTTGGTTTCTGTTAAAAAAAATTCATGTGTCCAAGATACATAGTAGTAATAACACTTATTGTTTAGAAGAATGGTTTGCTGATCAACACAATTTGCATGGGCAGTTTTTTTTGTAATGATTTGGTCTATTTTAGCTCAAAATATGTTTCATATATATACGATATTATAGATCCTTAAAATGCTCTATTTGTACTGTACATATAAGGTCATTTAAATTGCGGAAAGAATACCATTTATTAATGTCGATAAACCTTAATAATATGATCGTGGAAGTACACATACGTTTTGTTCTGTCGTAATTGTAGCTTTAGGTGTTGGAGTCCTAGACTTGCTCGAAGGAAGCCGTTGCGGTATACGACATCTAGGAACTCGCGGGGCACTTTTACAGCCATCTGTACCATCCACATATTATACAGACGATACTTATTATAATAAAACATTGGATTGCATATTGACAATCAATCTCTATGATTGAGAATACAATCGAATATCTGGTGGCTAGATAGCATTCGAGAGATGGTCAATTTATGAAGGATAACGACCTGATTGGTTGAGAAGATGAATAGCTGGAGATAAGCTACATCTTGCTGCTACACTTGTTAAAATGTATCCAATTCAATGCATCGAACAGTTTTTCTCTTGCTTCGAATATGCAAAAGGTTCTTACCTTGTATTTTCCCTTCATCAGATTCTAGTAATGGCATGTTAAGAGTTGGTACATTACATACTAAATAATTTTAAAATTATATAGTGGAAACGCGTGTCATTTTAGCACCAGTAGCAGGCAAAATTTTTTAACAAAGTTACTCTATGATTTATAATTCTATAAAAGTGTTCCAAAAGTAAAACCAGTGTAATAACAAAACTTGACAGACCCTTTCAACATCTTTAACATATAGACGTTTCATCGAGAAATATTGGTAGCCAGCTAGAAAACGAGGAGTATGTACCTATATTGAAAATCCATTACACATAGTTAATCATGAAAAAATTGTAGTACACAACCAGCGTATTTCTAGCGACGCTTTAGAAGTACCAGGAAGTACCTAGTAAGACTAGAAGACGCAAGAAATTAACAAGGTGCAGGGACAAAAAGTTTGCATTAAAAAACATAAACACAGCAGCCATAAAATTATAACACGTCAATTTTTAAATTTGGAGCGTCAGACAATAATATGTTGGGCGTAAATTACACAGCAAACTGAAACATCAAAATTAGAAACGTTTTGTTTTACAGTCTACTTTTAAGGCTATTATTCATCTTGGTGATTGTTTCCGCTCTCTCCGCCAAAAATGGCGACTACAACAAAGCCCCAAAAAGAACGGCCCCGTAAGTACAAGTCGGATTACGGATACTGAGCCCCATGATATTTACAGAGCCCCAGAGGAGCCCACTAGTAACGTATCGTCAATGGCTTACCGCATACGACTTCAGCTCACTCACGTTTCTGTAGCTCCTGATATTGTCGAGAACTTGTCACGAGCTAAAATTATAAGCTGTCATGCTGTCATATCGAAATTAAGTGGGCTTATAACATCTGTTAATATTTGTTGCTGATTAGTAGGTACGTTTTCATTTGAAGATTACTAATATATGGCTATTACTAAGAATGCTAAGTAGGTACCTATGTATTTCTTCTTATTTTACCTAGTCATGTGACAATGTGTAGTACTACGAATAAGGAATGTCTTATTAAGACTTATTCCTTATTCGTAGGTGTAGTACGACGTAGGTATCTGCAAATACGTTGGAAAGAATTAAATCGTGCTCCTGGTTGCATACATATTCATATTGCTTTATATATACCTACGAGATAATTAGATTCAAACCAGATGATTATATTTTAATATTGGAAATCTACCTGAGGAGGAGCAGCGAAACAATAACTCTACCTTTGCCTTGGCTGTAGCAAAATTGCTCCATATATCATTGTTAATTTTTCATTCTTGTAATCATCTAATATACCGAATATAAAACTGAAATGATTCCTAAGGTAACTGTTCAGAGCGGGAGGGATAACAGTTTATTTATTTATTTATTTGGATAACCAACAAGACATACACTAATACAAATCTTAACGCTAAAGCTGTAAACATTTTAAGAGTTGTCTTAATTATAGGTTACCACAACATTCACAACAATAGACGTTCCAAACTAAGGAATAACTAATATTGTAATTGAATAATTTAAACTTAATATTTTGAAAAAGAGTAACAGTGAGACAAGTATAATACGATCAATCAGTCTGTAATTTTTTTTCCTTGATTTTTTTTCTAAAAGTAACTAACGAAGCAGTTAGTTGACGTAACAGTGCGTAAATTGTTATCAATTTGTTATGCACCGCTGTGTCATTCGTGCCCTGCACATCTGCCGCAGGAACAGTCAACAGCAGTTGAGCAGTTGGAAGTTCAGGCATTTCACTTATACCTACCGCCCAAGCATAATCCGCCCACGCATAATTGACAAGTGGCCCGTAGCCCAGATCTAAAGACGTTTACAATAAAGACCAGTAAATTGTTTTACCAGTACGCAAAATAAATTGAATAAATTGAGCTTCGAAGTAGATGTGATTGTCTAGAATAAAATTTGAAAAAAGCTCGGAGTTTCCCTGCGTCATCGAATCCGATGCGAGGAGATTCGCAGGACAATCAAGTTAACCGCCAAACTGAAGTCGCAGTGGCGTAGTACATTGCTCGTAGAACGGATGACCGCTCCTACAAAAAAGTTCTGGATTGGCGCCGGAAGGCACAACATTGGAAGGCCTCCCACAAGATGTACCGATGACCAATGATGTTAAATATATTTAACATCATTGCCGATGACCTATGACCTGGATGCGGGAAGCACAAGACCAGTCATTGTGGCGATGCTTGGAGGAGGCCTGGACCTCCAGCTGAGAAAGTATTTCGGCTGATATGATAAATTGCTATTTAAACATTTCTTTTTTTATGAATTAATTTAACTTTATGTACCAAGAAAATGTACACATGGCGAATTTAATAACTAGAGGCATTATCAACCATTCTTTTTATTTTCAGTTTGACTCGCTAGCATCCCGTTTAATTTGTGAATGGCCCTCAGATCCTATAGAAAATCAAGCTTCACATCCGAGCTTGGTGGAGTTTTGATCATGTTTTCAGGCAAATTTTATCTATTCAGTATAACAGCATTTATTTATAAATGACTTTTGCTTCTCAGACGGCCCCACTCCGCGCCTAACACCGCGCCCTACAGCCGCCTCAGCCGCTCGCGCCGCTCGTATCGCCACCAACCGCAACCTCACAACCCAGTCGTCCTATCAATCTCGACAATCGCCGTCTCGAGTGCCGCCGTCCTCTCCTGGCAAGGTTAGGAGCAAATAACAAAAGATCTTTACCTACAAAATGTTCCTAATATGTATTACCTACCTACTTAGTTCATGAATGTAGATAAAGGGCGAGATCACGCCGACTAGCCGGGAATCGAACAATTCATCTCTTTGAAGTAACTTTTCCATGTGCTACATACTTTAGTAGGTACCTACATACATTATAAAGTGCTATTTTGACTAAAACATAATTCCATAGACATATTAATATGTCTATGCATAATTCGTGAAGCGTTATTTATGAAGCTTTATATATATTAAAAGTCGAGCTTTATATAATATTAAATACTATGCTATTTTCACAGCCGAAAAGCCCTGCAGCTCAACGTCAAACTCCGAAAACGGTTTCCAAGACAGACATCAAGGTAAACGGATTAATTAAGTATGTACTTATTTACAAGAAATGCTTAACTAAGTATATCTATAGCATTAACCATTCACTGTTTGTGTGCATTATTTATTGTATTTTATAGACTACTACTCCTCCTGTGGAAATTGAAGAAACGTCCGATCAATTCGCCGTAAGTAAAATCTTAAAATTGTATACTTACTTACACAATGGCGCGGCAGCGGCGTTCCCGTAAAAATTCCAAAAAAATAGCCTTTTCCTACGACACATACCTAAGACATCTACGAGTACCTACCTACATAACATATTTCGAGTTTCTTAGGTGTACTTAATCGTTTCTGAATAGTACCTATGTATTTCCCTTTTTAACTAATTTTTATAGTTTTCCGTGGGAAATGAAGTAGGTATCTACCTACCCTAGATGTTGAGCCGGGTACTCAGTTATCTCCATACCAAATTTCATCAAAATCCGTCTAGTAGTTTGCACGCGTGCTCAGACATACACAAAAATTTCAAAAATTGGTGTTTTGGTATTTAAATCGATAACTATGTCCGTGCGAAATAGATCTGGATAAAAGTGCATTGACCCAACCTCTACTACATTTCACAAAACATTTACGTACTTTATCGCTCGTCATACAAACTGTCGCTAACTTGTCGCTAATCATGACGCGACACGCGTTTCATAATGCGTCGGACAAATGTGAACAGTTTAACCTCGAAGTCGCACTTTTTTTTTTGGTAAATGACATTATTATTATTTTGACATTTATTATTATTACAGAAATTAAGGTTGATATGATTGTTAAATATATATATATATATATAATTCCGCAATTTTCAGTATTTTTGATATAATTGAAGATTAAGTTACGTTAAATAAATATTTTGTAAATCTAACAATTATATATGCGTAGTTCATTATAGACTGTAAAATACTTTATTACATAATAGTAAGTAACAATTGTATTTTTGAGACTCAAAAGTGTCATATTTTAAGTTACGCGCATTCGTTGGCAAACGTCCTGCGGCCAGGGGTACGCCACTCGGTCGCAGTGTAGTCAGCCTTAGTTTTAACTGTAGTTCTAAATTTTTTTAAACAGTCACTTTTTAGTTACTCAGGCTTAGATTACGTGTCTTTTTTGTTTTTAATTCGTTCCCCATGATGTATTTTATTTAATACTACAATTAAATACCCGGCACGACCAAAAGTTCTGAGAGTGAAATATCTGATACTGATGTCATCGGGGATAGTGCAGATAGATAAAAATTATTTGTTCAAAATACTGCCCATTATTTTGTGAGAAAACTCACCTTTCAATCTCCATATTATACACTTCTACAGTAATCTACACTAATATTATAAAGAGGAAAGATTAGACATATCTAATGCCGTTCAGGACAACTATCAGGAATAGTTAATAACATCCTAAATGTAAATGTATGTTTAAAAGTCACTATTACTATGTAGAAAAGTGCTTAAATATTCCATTGAGGAGTTTATTTTGATTAGTATGCTTATTTCTGTTATCGACTAATTTGATTGGTTTGAAACATTTTAAGTATTATTATTTATTTTTATTGAAGAGTTATTTTTACATTATATTTAGTTGACATATAAAATTTATTTATTTGTTAAATAGTTTTTTTTTATGTTTGATATTCGAATACTATATACATTGTTTATGAATAAATACTACTACTATTGAACAACCCCACATAAATAAATAAATGGTTATTCCAATTGAGAAGCTCTATCTAATGTCATTTAAAAAATGTTTGTCAAGTCTGGCAAGGTCATTTGCTCACCCCGCCTTCTACTGCGATACGCAAGGTAAGACGTATTTGCGATACTTGTCATAGACATTGTAGCGTATCGTTTGCAAAAATGGCGTAGGTACATTGGTAGAGAGGCGTCAATACACTTTTATCCAGATCTATTTCGCACGGACTATACCACTAAAATTTATACCACTTTACCACTTATACCACTATTATACCACTAAAATTATACCACTATTATACCACTAAAATTTACAAAAAATTTTCATGTAGGTACAGATACGGTCTCGTTAGTTGTATTATATGTATAGATTAAATAAGGAGCAGTGATAGCCCGGACGGTTAAAGAGCCTGGCAGAATCTGGCATGTACCAATGAGTTTTTCAAAAACTTACGTACGTATTTATCACTAGCTCGACGGTGAAGGAAAACATCTTGAGGAAACCCGCAGGTCTAAGAATTAATTCTGAGACATGTGTAAATAGACCCGGTCCGGCGATGGGCTCACCTATCACGTTTAGGGGTCCAATATATCTCGTGAAATGTGGGTATATCTAGTAATGGAAAACCTCTGCCTACCCCATCGGGGATGAAAGGCGTGAGATTATTTATTTTATGATTATTTTAGACTAGCAGCGCCCCGCGGTTTCACCCGCGTAGTTCCCGTTCCCGTGGGATTACGGGGATAAAATATAGCCTATGTGTTATTCTGATGTGTAAGCTATATAACTGCAAAGTTTTATCAAAATCCGTTCAGTAGTTTTTGCGTGAAAGAGGAACAAACATCCATCCATACATCCAGACATCCATCCAAACAAACTTTCGCGTTTATAATATTAGTAGGATTAAATAAATTGATTAGGTCCTCAGCTTCCTAAAAAAATGTTACGTAGGATTGAATTTTCAGGCCTTTGAAATTTGTTTTAGACTATTCCCTATATCAATGAGGGACTTTCTAGGCCACGTTCCTAAAAATTCTCATAGATGGCGCTCTACAATTCCTATCATTGTTAGCTTCTGTCTAATAATGTAATCTGATTTCCTTTGCTCGTAATAGAGAATAGGTTTTTTAGTTACCTAGTCATTTAAAGATGTAAAATAAACACCATGTTGTTTCGTTTTGCGGTAACGTTCGTGAGCGTGACTTTTTGTATAATTTTTCTTTTTTATCCACTAAATCGATCTGCAAGACTTTGGACTCCGATTGCCCCTGCATTTTTCCTTAAAATACCGACGATGGTTAAAAGACCAAGTTTTATTATTAAAAAATTTAAGAGTCTCCTCCCAGTTTATTAGAAAAAATTATTTAAAAAAAATCGGTTGTCTGTAAAGTCGGTTTACTGACGATAGTTGACGTGACAATGTCATAAGAAAATACTGATGGAATGGATTGTGCCTCTTTGTCGCTCGTTGCGCGCTCTCGCTTGCACTTCAAGCCATAAATGGAACGCAGCAAGAGGTAACGCCGCATACGTCATACTTTTTCGTGCGTGCAGCCGGCTCCATCGAATTATAAGACGTTGTCACGACACGACACGTCACGTCACGATACGAAACGCAACGTCATAAGAAAATACTGATGGAATGGATTGTGCCTCTTTGTCGTTCGTTGCGCGCTCTCGCTTGCACTGGAACGACGCATACGTCACTTTTTTTCGGGAATGCCGCCGGCTCCATCAATTTATAAGACGTTATCACGTCAAAATACCCAGGGTGAACGCCAGGGTAGTAAACTTTTAACCTTTTGCAGTTCAGACATTACACACAAAAATAGGTTTTCATAGTAGGTACGATTCCCAGAATGGTCTTTAAATCCACTACAATGGATATTATGTCGCTACCCTTGTCCGAATTAAAAAAAAATCCTTGATTGTATTAGGGTGTTAGCGTGAATCGGATATGTCTAATGCAATGGTCTAGGTACAGAATAATTTGATTGTTTTGTTCAAAAATTATTTGGTTGTTTGTTGTTAATTTAGTTTATTAAATAATATGTATTGTATCCAGTAAAAAATGTTTACAAAATAGCACTAGATCTGAGCGAAAATGTTTTTACCTATATTACCTGTGTTTTACTCTGTCTTTTTAAGTCTTCGTCTATGTATAATAATAGCTTATAGTGAAAAACCTGTTGGCAAACCAAATAAATTATATGAGTCGACCTGCCTACGACATTTGGATAACAACACTGCAACGCGTCAGTGACTAAAAAGCTAGAAGTAATAGTGTTCTGTGGTACAAGGTGACTACTTAGGACTCTGAACTATTCTCTATTCCGAGCAAAGGAAACCAGATTTGCAGCCAACTCTATGATAGGAATTATAGAGCGCCATCTATTAGAATTTTTAGGAACGTGGCCTGGAAAGTCCCTCATTAGTCACGATCAACAACGTGCCCCATTTAGATCATACATTAATGCAACGTAATAAAAATACTGGGTGTAACACTTTTAATATTCCGGGTACTTTTTTTCTCCGGACAGAGCAAATGATGATTTTCAAGATTCACCCTAAAATAAACGATTCAACTCTTATCTTTACACAAATTGAAACTGAGTATAATGCTTTTGGCAGGTTCCGCCTAAACAAGAAGAGCCCGAAGCATTCGTGAGCGATTCCGAAAATGCACCCTCTGAGGTACAGTTAGAAGAGGAAAGTTCCGACAATCGAGTCGAGTTTCTCAATGTGGAACAGGAACAGGATCTTTTTCCTGATACTGCCATCAACAACTCTTTCGGTACCTACTTACCCACTTTTTCTTTTGTCTCTGCTCTTTAAAATTATGATATTATTTCTGATTATTTTAATACTTTTCAGAAACTAAGAACAGCCAAGAAGATATCCCTACTCACAAAGTCAATATTTATCCTGCACCAGGTAAGATCACACTACATAAAAAAAAGTAATGGGAGGTTACGTTATACATCGCCCAATTCCCCTAGTAAATTGATATTAACATGTTTTCCAGAAGCTTCTGTTCCAAGTCGGCCTATTACTCCAATTATATGCAGTCGTCCACAAACTCCAAAAAACTTACAATTGAGCAGGCCTCAGACACCACGCGTCGCCAGCCGTCCGACTACCCCCGCGAGCGTCCATCGCACGTCGCTGCCTAGCAGCCGCCCTAATACCCCGCTGCGTAGCACTCCACCTGTCAAGCCCAGAACTCCATCAAACTTACCTGTGCCCTCGCCTACCCGGGTCCAAACACCCACCTCAGTAAGCGACCCGCCGCGTTTGCCAAGCAAAGAGGAAGACGTGAAATCTGCATTCATGGCAAAACAGAGGCAATTTCATCGTTTGAAGAAGGAGCTGGACTTAAAACAAGTAAATTCTTGTTTTCTAATCTAAGTGAATAATAACAGGGACTAAAATATTAACTAAAGTGATTTAAATAATATTTCAGCAAGCCATATTGGAAGTCTTCGACAATCTGCGATCTTTAAGCGAGCGTATGACTCAAGAAGGTGTAGGTGCAGGTGAAGGCCTCCACCTTCAGGAGCTGGTGGTGTTTAATGTGGGAGACTGGACATCTGAGGAAGTGGCCCAACTCTGCCGCGATGCTGTGGCATCAACCGATACGGACGATGCAATCAAGATTATTGACACAACCAAACCTCTTGGTACCTACGTCCCTTACTGTTTTGTTTAGCGTATTGTTAATGTATGCTAACATACGTTATTGAATAATACATACATTTTGTTCGACCTAGATGACTGCACTTTGGCAGAAATAGATGCAAGTGTGACAAAAGTTCCTTCTCGTTTTGCCGATTTATGTCTTCAAGCGTTTACAGCACGACAAGAACTTATAGACTGGGTCAAGGAGCTTGTAGAACGAGTTGTAAGTTAATTTAGTAAAAATAACTAAGTTAGTAGGTAATAATAATAATGCTCACGAAAAATTTTAAAGCAGGAGGAGGGCCAAGAGGATTCATTAGATCGCATTGCTCGATACAACGCGCAGGGTCTCGAACTATGCGAAACGTTACGAGAATTAAAATCGCGAGCAGATGATGCCGTCGACATGGTGACGCAAATTTCGAGGTAGGGGTTCTATGATAGTAAATCATTTTTGTAGGTAAAGTTACTAGAGATTTCAGTAGATGTCAAAAAAGTTGGAGAATGGTGCAGTATCGATTAAAAACAAATGGAAAACAAGGTGATTGATCATATGGGTGCCACTAGTCAGCAGGTCTTTGAAAGCACGTTAGCAGTCAGAGAACCACCGGTGGGTGTGCTGAGTGGACCTATCGAATCGATGTAATTAATATAGTTTATGCCCCGAAATCTACTATGAGATTTAACAAGAGACAAAGTCGCGGGCGAGTAAGGTTATTTATGGCCTAAAACGACAAATGACTTATTCGTATGTTACTCAGACGAGCGTGTCAGGAGCGGAGTACATTGGTTACTGTAGGAGAATCCTTGGTACGAGAAGTGGCTCGACTTCGTCAAGATCTTGAAGCTCGAGCTATTATTGTGAACGAGATGCGAGAAATTCGAGCAGAAAATGAAACTGCTAAGGCTCTCGAAGTAAGAAATTGTAAAGAAGCACTTGAAATATATATTTAATCATTTATCTAATTAATTTTATATTTACATCGAAAGGAATCACGTCATGAATTAGAGGAGGAACGAGCAGCAAGACACGCTATGAAAGACAAGTTAGCATCTACAGAGTCTCACCTTCGGCAAACACGCATTCGAGTTACGAAAATGGATCGTCAGCTGCGAGAAGCTGAAGCTACAATTTCTAGTCTCACAGGAACAGTGAAGTCTTTAGAGGACCAAGTATGATTTCGTTAATGAGAAATATTGATAGTCAGTTATAGCAACATTTCATTGAGAAAAAAATATTCACAGAGCCGTCAACGAGAAGTCCAATTAGAAGCACGTGCCAGAAAATTGAAAGAATCTTTAAAAACCGGTGAAGTAACCAGTAATCAAATAGCTCAACAGCGAGATCTACTTCAGGCTGAGTGAGTAAACATATTTATTTTTTTAAATATTTTATACAACATGATTTTTTGTTGATTGAGACAATTCTTTTAAAGGGTGCAAAGTCTGAAAGATCAAATTGAAGCAATGACTGCTCAACATCAGACGAATATAAATGATCTCAATAAGCAAATAAAAGAATTGAAAGCAGTTCTGGAAGACCAAAAGCGTTTGACAGAAAAAGAAATTGAACGAAGACAAGCCGTTGAAGAAAAGTTATCGGAATTTCAGACTGGTATAGATGTATTGAAAGAAAAAAACAATGAACTCGAAAACCTTAGACAAAACCCTGGTAACTATTTGAAATCACTTTTACAGCACTTTTTTCAAAAACCTTATCTAAATGTAGGCATTAAAATTAAAACGGTGAATTTTTCAGATCTTCCAACTGAAAGAGAGATGGATTTGTGGGCAGAGTTGCAAGCCACTAAAGATACGCTCCGTATGACTGAAGACGAAGTGACCGCATGTAAACGAGAGAAAGTTCGCTTTCTGGAGACACTCACCAAAATATCAGTGATTATTTCTTTTCTTTAGACTTACGACACTATTTCATTAGACTATTTATAAAAACTGCCAGGTTTGTAGCAAGTGGCGGTCTGTTGTCTCTGCCTACCCCAATGGGAAATAGGCGTGAGATTATGTATGTGTATGTATGTATGTATTTATAAAAAATATTTTTTATTTATTTGTATGTACTTACCTATTGATGATTTTATTTTTATGATTTATTTTCTTTTCAGTCCCATATTCCAGATGTATTTTTTCAAAAAAAAACGCTGTATTAACTATATTCAATTCACACAGCAAAAAATTAGTCTCAAGCAAAAAATACGTTTCAGGAATCCGAGAACAAAGTAGGAATGCAACAAAAGCTGGCTGCAGAGCTTCTAAGCAAAGAAGAAATATTAAGCAAAATGCAGACACAAATAAGAGAGCTCACCAAAAATATCAAATTGAAGTAAATATGTAAACATTTTTCTTCATACAGAACAGAGTTTCCACACTAGCCACTAATTCCCAATAGTTCGATGCCTACACGCCTACTAGCCTTTGCATGCGTTGAATTTTGTCTTGTTTTAGTGATATGTGCATTTGATATGTGCTTTGTTTTAGTGAACAAAAAGTAATCCAGTACGAACAGTACGTTCGTGATTTACAAGCACACAACCGAGCGGTTGCCAATTGCCATGAAGCTCCAAATGGCATAAGCTATCAAGACCTGCAGCAAGAGGTATTAAAACATCCCGTAGAGGAGTCTGCACACAAACCGGTTTTTGTTTTAAAAAAGCCTAAACCTCTCCAGCGATTGAGAATAATATCTGAGGAACAATCTCTTATACAATATTTCACGTTATCGTGGTAACACGAGTCATATTATTATAAAAATAACTAAGAACCTCTACATAAAAATAAAAATTACACGAAACTGAATGAAGGCAAAATAATTTTATCACATTAATCTAAATACTATAATAAACCCTACCGTAATACAAATAAAGTTGTTTTTCTCGTATATAAACTCCAGTTGATTTAAGTGTGAAAATTAGTCGAATTGGCCTAGCGTTTGCAAAACTTCATTACCCCCTATATAAGAGGTGTGTTTGTGGTGTGAGTTATTATTTTTTTAAAGTATATAAACTAATTGTTTCGGACATGCATTGCTCAGCTACGGTACCTACTGCGAAAATTACATTAAAATATCCAACTTTTACAGATCATGAACCTAAGAATGGGCCTGCTGGAAGCAGTGCATCGGAACGAAGAGCTGTCCGAGATCCTGGCGCAGAAGGAGCAACAACTCGAGCAGCAGGACAAGACTTCACGTGCCCAGGCAAGGGTCATCAAGGTTACTTGCTGCCCTTACTAATTTATCCTACTTCTCAGTAAGTACCTTTTCCCTATAAAAAGGAGCTATCTATACTAAGACATAGGTAGGTAAATATAAAATGAATACCCACTTAGAAGAGGTTTTTCCCGAGTATAAATTCAGATTAAGTAGGTACCAAAACTTAGTTTTTGGATCAAATTCAATATAGAGCATGCCGCGTAGCATTGTGAACTCGTGAACCATAGACAAGATTTAATTTGCAATAAAGTGTAAAAATAAAATAATTCTCACTATTTCACCTTACTAACGTGATTGAGAATAACTGATGTAATGCAATACACACTTTGTTTTCATACGTCTGCTACGTAAACAACTATGTATGCCTACCTACTTACTCCGACCGTTCGATGCGAATCTTTCTATAATCACGCATAAAATTCGTCATACATTTTTTTACAAGCTTTTCGATGGTCCAGGTCCGCGAAGAGCTGATCAATATGCTTAAGAACAAAGAGACTGAGCAAAGCCGGGAACTATCTGCTTTGCAGCAAGATCTTGAGCATCGCATGAAAATAGTAGACGAAGTGAGGAAACATTTTATTTTATATTTATTTTGGACAGTACAATATTGCCGAATATTAATTTTTTTATTATTATTACTGACATTAAAAGTATAATTAGGTAAGTAACTCGAGTCTGACAAAATAATAAGATAAGTATTGACAAAATTGTTTCGATCGTTTACATTTTTAAGGTGAACAAGCAAATAGCTGCTAAAGCGGAGGAGATCCAGGAGCTGTTCGCAACGCTGGAGAGCAAGCAACAGCAGATACATCGACTGGAAAAGATTGTTTTGGCCTTGGAGGAGCAACAGCGGCGCGCTCAGGCGCAGCGTACTCGGCACGAAGAGAAGATTGCGGCGCTTGAACATGAACTCGCTGCAGGCAATCGTCGAGAAAGGTCTGCACTCTTGGACAATTTTGCACTATTGGTTTCACTGGTCTAGGGTCGAATGGTTCTCGTCGGTAGGTAGGTATACAACATTTTAGGAGTTGGGTTACATATTGGGTTACATATTGGGTTACACCTTTAGGTACATAAAGACCACTTCCCAAAATGTCCGGTTTTTTATAATATTTAAAAACAAAATGTGTATTTTCAGGAAGGAATGGAATACGTCTGCCTACTCCCTTGGGATGAGGGCGGGAGCGAATTTATACATTTTAGTTCATGTCTTTACAAGTAGCTGTTAACTTAAATGCAACTTACCTATTTCAGGAAATTCATTTTCTTCTGAAGACAGAAGTTAAGAAAATTGTTGAAGTGGATGTGAAAATACTGAAATATTTGATTGTGAAAATATGTTACTTTTGTGTTTGTTTCGTAAATTTAAAAATATAATGATTGTATGGTAAATATTTTTATTTAAAATGCAAAATTTCAATGTAAATAATATAGAACTCGAAAAAGTAAAAAAACTATGGTTTTAAGTCGGTTGAAAAAATAGAGCCTGCTTCTGATTCGTTAGGCTTGGGTTCAAATTCTGGCATGTACCATTCCTTATTCGTAGCATGTACTTACCAAATAGTTTTCCAAAAACATAAGAGTAGGTACTTTACTAGCTTGACGGTGAAAAAAACATCGTGAGGAAACCCACAGGTCCCATGAGGCATGTGTCACAGACCCGGTCGGGCGGTCGGGCGATGGGCCACGTATCACGATATGGGGTGCAAAGATTATAATATACTGGTAAAACGTGAGTATTGTTCAAGAAAGCCTCCAAGTCACAATCAAAGGTCACAATGAAGTCTTCGGTAAAAGTACTATCATTATATTATTGTCGAAGACCTTAGTGACTGAAAGTGTTAGAGACACTGAATTTTTGTGCATGAACTCTGAAGCAGAGTCCAAAGACGTTTAAAGAAAAATTTTCTCTCTCCTAAAGCTGGGGTCCCACGGTCCGTAAAATCGCGGATGCACGCAGACCAGCTCGCACGACGCACCGTGGGACCGGTGACCGGTGGGACCGTGATAGCACGGACACATCTGTGGCGGTGCGCCGTATCCATCGTGAGTCGGTAACTTCAAAGGTGCGCTCTTCTCTCTCTTTCTCTTTCGCTTTGCATTATGACAACATAAAAACATCTACACACACCGACACGCACCGTTGGACCGGCCCTGCCTGCGGTGCGTCGCCGTCCGTGCTCGTCGGCTGAGTGTGGCTGATCCGTAGAATAGCGGACCGTGGGACCCCAGCTTGAGAATGATTTTCTTCCAACCTCTTTGGCAGAGTCATTTAATTTAACAAATAATGGGCAGTAGTAATAGGGGAAATAAAAAAAACCGTCTTACTACCAGAGCAGTTAGTGGTAACACGGGCAAAAAAAAAACTCCCGTGTTACTACTGGTAGTAAGATGGGTTGTAACAAGGGTAACGAAGGTCACTGAAGGCGTTAATAATAATTACTAGTGGCCCGGGCAGACGTCGTTCTGCCACCGTATAAACCATCCCTGGACCCACTCTAACCCACACAAAAAGTTTCATCAAAATCTGTCCAGCCGTTCTGGAGTTTTAATCAGACTAACGAACATCAATTCATTTTTATTTATATAGATATATAGATAGAAGATTGATTTATCAAGGAAACAAAGACTGAAGACGAGGCATTATGAACTTTGACCCTAGCCGATCCAACAAAATTGGCCGAAAAAAAAATGCTTTGCTTTGATTGTAGGGATGTAAGATTAAAGGAAAATAATCGATTTTCCTTTCTTCAAAATTCATCGTTTTTTTTTAAAATCGATTAATATTGAAAATAATCGATTATTCTAAAAAATTGATTTTTTTCTAATACATATTTAAAAATCTATATTATGCTTTTCATATTTTAATAATAAAATCCTAAGAGATTCATATTAACATTTTAACAGATTAAAAATGAAATAAAATAATATGAATAAAGAAATTACAAAATAAATTTCGATAATCTTCAAATTTAAACAATAAAATAATTAAAAATAATTAGTGTCACAAATTAATGTCTAGTCCTCTTTTACATTTGACTAGTATAAAAACAAAATAACTAGAATCAAAAAAACTAAACGACTACGTTATGGCCTCAAAAACTAAAAAAAAAAAACAAATCTCTCTTTATTTTTTAAGTTTAAACAGTCAAAAGACGAAAAATAATAAAAAATAAGAGTACTCGTAGTATTAAAATAAAATGAATCGATAAGTAAAAAAGGTTAACGACAACGTTAAGGTTCATCCACCGCATAGATGGCGCTGTTTATAAAAATCGATTAAAACGCGTAACTTATATAATCGATTAATTAAAAATCGTTTATTTTTATTTAAGAAATCGATTATTTAAAAAAAATCGATTGTTTTAAAAATCTATTATTCTCTTACATCCCTATTTGATTGACGACGTTGACGTTGACGCACGCAACAACAATAACTAGCTCGCTGTGATCTCGCTTTACATCGTAAATTCCCCAATACTAAATTTAAAAACTCAATAAAATGTCGGAAAGAAAAGTCTTAAATGTAAGTAGTCCAAGTATTCAATTATTCATTTAACAATTACTCATAACCTCAATTCAAAGGACGACGTTTTTATATAATTATTTTATATCGTATTCTACATGGACTAAGATTTTATCATGATAATGATCCTCTTTTCAGAAATACTATCCCCCGGACTTCGATCCTTCGAAGATCCCTCGCATGAAATTGGCAAAAAACAGGCAATATACTGTCCGTCTTATGGCTCCATTCAACATGCGATGTAAGACTTGTGGGGAGTATATTTACAAAGGAAAGAAGTTTAATGCCAGAAAGGAAGACGTGGAGCATGAGGACTACTTGGGTATAAGGATTTACAGGTTTTACATAAAAGTAAGTTTGAAATGTTTCTTCTAACAAGAACCCTTTTCTTGAGATCATTGGAATTCGTGTCTTAGTTTACGGGAGCATAATTTACTTCTGACATAAAGGCGCATTGGAAAGAAATCAATGTGCTGTAAAATTTTTTACATGTTGTACTGAAAATGAATATTACATGCCACTCATAACTGTCTGTTTGTTTGCTTATACTCGAAAACCACTTGTCATTTACTTGGATCTAGTTTTAGTATGTATATATTTTGTTATTGCCTAACATAAGGATCCAATTTTATCTTTTAGTAGATGTCCTTAAAAAGATCCTTTTTCTGAGCCATAATCATGCTGTTGCATAGACTTATGGTTCTTATAGAGGCTGCTGGTACGAAGGATTATTTGATGTGACAATAAATAGGTTACAGTGGCATGTAAACTCATGAATAGAATAGTAGACTAGGACAGAAATCTTAAGTTTATCTACTATATAAAAATAAGTCGGGTTTTCCTTCCTGACGATTTAACTCCAGAACTGACGAACCGATTTCCATGGTTTTGCATTTGTTGGAAAGATCTCGGGCTCCGCAAGGTTTATAGCAAAGAAAATTCAGCATTGCACCCGTGCGAAGCCGGGGCGGGTCGCTAGTTATTTATAAGAATATTTCTTTCTATATTATGAATTCCAGTGCACACGGTGTCTCCAAGAGATATCCTTCAAGACCGATCCTAAAAACACAGACTATGAGATTGAAGCTGGTGCTACGAGGAACTTCATGGCACTAAAACTGGCTGAAGAGCAAGCTAAGCGAGAGGAAGAGGAACAGAAGGAAGAAGAAGCTAACAATCCAATGAAGTTGTTAGGTAATAAATTTACTGCACACCTGACTCTAAAATGCCTGAGGCAATTCTACAAAATGGTGTATAAAGTTACTCAAGAGGGTTAGGTATTACAAATGTTTTTTTCTTAAATTCCTATCTACAACATATGCAGCCATTATATTGATAGAACCAAAATGTTTTTATTCTATGTAGTGACTTATAAGTCTAGTTACTGAAAGTCATTGAATCTCCACACAGGTTAAAAAGTTACAGCATCATCTTTTGACAGTGTCTAAAATTAATTTCTGCAATGTTTCACATTCAAAGCAAAGAGTTTTTCTAAAATTTATAATTTAACAGAATCGGCACCACATTTAGCCAGGCAACGCATCTCTGATTTATCAATCTATAATCTAACATAATATAATCTTTGTGATCGGCAAATAACAGATGAGGGTATATCAAAGAGATTAAAATATAATAGGGCATAGAGGGGACAAAGCGAAGAAAATTTGAAGCCAAAAGTTATTCCAAGTGGAATAAGTCTAGTACAATTTGGACCGAATGACAGTTTACGTTCATACTAACTGACATGCCGCTTGAGCTTCAAACATGCTTCAAAGTTTTGTATGAAAATATTCCCAATGCCCCCTCTATGTCCAATTATATTTTAATCTCTTTGGGGTATATATTTCTTATAATGTATCTCTTACTATTAGACTTAATTGATCATTATTCTGCCTCCCCCTGTGGGACAATGGCGTGACCATTATGTATGTACTATGTATGTATGTATGTATGATCATTATTTATATCATTATATTATTATGAATCAAGGTATATAAATAGAAGAGATCGCTAAAAGCGATAAGACCGCCCATTTTACTTTAATTATTTTTAACCGACTTCAAAAAGGACTAGGTTATCAATTTGTCTGTTTTTGTTTTTTATGTTTGTTACCTCAGAACTTGCGACTAAGTGAACCGATTCTGATGATTCTTTTTTATTTGAAAGCTGGTGCTTCCACATTGGTCCCATTTTCGTCCAGTTCTGACAACGGCATCCATGAGAAAACCATATAAGTTGAAGATTGAAGTCTGTTTTTTTACTCTTCAGAGTTTTATGTGATTTATTTAATTTTTTATATCCAAACTATATTATTTTTAATGTACAACAAGGAGTTATTGTATTGAAAAAATGGTTATTCATATGACAATACTTGCATTCGCAGAACATTCGCATCACTCTTAGCAAATATATATTTTTTGTAAATCATTTGCTTATGTGTAACCGATTGGTAATATTCTTAAAAAACTGAATTTTCTATTTTGAGTACTGCTGATCTAAACATATTTTGATTTCTTGCAGAATACAGAACAGAACAATCAAGGCAGGAGATTGAGCTGTTGGAAAGTCTTGAAGAGCTCAAAGAGCTGAACCGACGGCAACGCGCCGTCGACTATGAGGGCATGCTGAAGCAGTACCAACCAGAGACATCAGAGGCACGAAAAGCCAGGGAGGAGAAAGAAGATAATGATTTCATTAAGTAAGATATTTTACTGTGTTTATAGTTAACTAGCGATCCGCCCCGGCTTCGCACGGGTGCAATGCTAATACTAAAACCTTCCTCTTAAATCACTTAATCTATTAAAAAAAACCGCATCAAAATCCGTTTCGTAGTTTTAAAGATTTAAGCATACATAGGGATATAGGGACAGAGAAGGCCACTTTGTTTTATACTATGTAGTGATTAACACTTGTATGGCTTACCTAAGAATATATTTTTTTATTACTCTACATCTAATTTGAAAAATGGGAATGGAATCAGGCCAATGAGATAGGCAGATTTTATTCAGAAACGGATCTGTACGAAGTTTAAAAAAATCATAGTTTGGTAGCTCAATAGGGTATTTTACTGCCTAGTCAAATGAGTTACTTTTTATGATCTGTCAAAACTAAAATTTACTTTTTCTGCTTACAATGTTAAAATAGCATGATGATGAAAACACAGAACACACATACAGAACTTATCTTTAAGATTTTCGCCATCTAAAATCCTTTTTATGCATTACTCCTTCTACAAATTTCGATGTCGAATATTTGATTTCAGATCAGTCAAATTCGGGGGTACATCATCACAAAAAGTAGTAGCCGAGGAAATTATCGAAGAAGTGGATGATGACGAACCACCAGCGAAAACTTCTAAAATAGAAGCAATGCCGCCAAAAACTTCTGAAACCAAGAAAAATGAGTCATGGAATAGAAGTATAGGTGTATTATCCAAGAAACCAGCATTGACTAACCTAGTGAGAAGTAAAAAAGCAAGTTCAGAAGATAATCGCAGAGACAGTGAAAAGATATCTGCAGTTACAAAAGAAAACAGTGCAGTAAGTACTTCTACTACTAATATTGTAGACACATCAACCACAAACAGTGATACTGCACCAAAGCCATCCGGGCTATCTTTATTAGCCAATTATTCTGGGAGTGGCAGTGACAGTGATTCACAATGAGTGTTTTTAGTATAATGCTTCTTGCTGTTTGTAAAATATGTACAAGGGGTTCTATTTTATTAAATAATTAAGTATATGTAAGGTAGGATGTGACGTTTTTTAATTTGCATCTTAATAAAATATAAATTCTGTTCAATGCTTGACATCATAGACCTGAATCTCTCTTCTTGACATTGTTTGACAATGGCAAGACCGATTAGGCTTTTTTTAAAATCAGTTTAGTGGTTTAGGCGTGAAAGCGTAACAAATAAACTAACTCACTTTCGCATTTATAATATTTAGGATATCTATCTAGTCGCACCTGCTACTTACCTTCACATAGTATTCTAATATCTGTGCCTTCACCTAGCCTGCTACTTATGAAATACGAGTATGTGAAATCTCAAATCATGTAAATTTCATTTCATATTTTGTTTCCATCGTAATAAAAAACCCTATTCCGTAGGTGAAATTATATGAAAATAATATGTAATTTCATCATGTGAAAATGATTTAAAAGTAGCAGTCATACTGTACCATCCCTAGTAAAAATGTATACAGCTTTTTACCTCCTACTTTAGAAATGATTAGCAGCGCCTCGCGGTTTCACCCGCGTACTTCCCGTTCCCGTGGGAATACGGGGATAAAATATAGCCTTTGTGTTATTCTGATGTATCACTACATAGTATAAAACAAAGTCGCTTTCTCTGTCCCTATGTATGCTTAAACCTTTAAAACTACGCAAAAGGATTTTGATGCGTTTTTTTTTAGATTGAGAGTGATTTAAGAGGAAGGTTTTGGTATTAGCATTGCACCCGTGCGAAGCCGGGGCGGGTCGCTAGTAAGTTATATAACAGAACTGTAAAGTTTCATCAAAATCCGTTCAGTAGTTTGTTCGTCAAAGAGCAACAAAGATACTCACAAACTTTCGCTTTTATAATATTAGTAGGATTAAGTGCAAGTATTGTTTGTTGCTTCGTTTTATTAATTGGAACTGTTTCTATATTTATTTATAATATAACTGAGCTGATATAAATTAAAATTTAGATTAGCCATATAGGACAAATTGTATACTTTTTTTTTAACTTGAAACGGCTACTATATGTTTGGACCTACAATTTTAAAATGCAGCTTTTTTTATAGTCGGCACAATCTTAAAGCTCTACAAAGTCATCATCACAAGACGGATCATAAAAGATTTTACCTATTGGCATTTACATATTGTACGGGATAAGTCGATACTTCTTCATGTGTGAGGAAAGTCCCTAAGCTCAGCAGTGGGCTGTTACGGGTTGATGATGATGATGATACTGTACGGTATAACGGGATGCACTTAAAAAAACTGTATTCAGAGACACCAACTAAATAAAATAAAGTAAATGTTATAAAAAACTTTATAAACACACTTATTAAACTTATTTATGGATGTAGTACCTAGATGAAGCGTGAGAGGTGTGCCAGTTTCTAATACAGTCTATTGTCTCTGCCTATCACATCGGGAAAAAGGCGTGAGGATTTGTATGTAATAAAATATTGTTTTAAGAATATTATAGAACTCTTATTTTTATTTAGGTCTCTTGTCTCTTAACTCAATAGCAATTTAATAACTAGTGATAAGAAAATGCAAAACAAAGCCCAATGTTTGCATATCAATTAACTTGATGAATACCACCTACTGTAACAACATTTCGAGAAAAAAAATACAATGTTATTACTATAAACGCAGCGTGCAGCGGTGACAATCGGCTTAGGGCCGGAGTCAAAACCACCAGATTCCAAAGAGCGCCCTTTGTTGTCGCGGCCTTCCATTTATTATGGTGTCAAGTGCATTAACTCGGCGGGTTTACGTGGCGCTTTCCTGTTGTACCCTGATACCCTTAGATGTATAAATGGGGAAACGTAAAATTTAAGGGGATTAATTGTGTCTAGAAATTTATACATATTTAAAAATTAATTATGGGACCCAAATTTACTCACGGCTTTATTCTATTTAGCCGCAGTCGTCACTAGACAGAACATCTTTTACGGGTACTAAAAACTGAAAAACATACCCAAATAAATACATACAAACGCCCAGCAATGAACAAAACAACCCTAAAAATTACAAGGATCGCTTTTATTTCCGTATCAACCTGTAGGTAACAAGATCCTTATAAAACACATATCTACCTGACTTTTTATAAAATTAATTGATTAGAAATAACTGCTGAATGCTTGCTTTCGGACAAACTAGAGAAGAATAAATGATTTGTCATTGTTTATGAAAAAATCCAATGTTGTCCGATGAAACTGGGCTCGAATTCTACGAAATGGCATTGTCATCACACTATCGTTTTCTTTTTTAAGCTGAGATTTAAGTTAATTTAAAGGGCATATACGTACGTAGTCATCTTTAAAATCAACAATTAATATAATTACAACAGTTTCGTAAGTGAAATGACCAGAACCGGTAAATTTGTAAATGACATAAGTATATTAGCATTTAAGATTTCGCACTTTACACACAACAGTTTTAAGAAACCTTCAAAGCGGGAATCCCATTGCGGTAGTACACTAGCACTGAACAATAAGCCCAAAATTATTGTGGTATACTTATTAGAAAGGGCCCCTTCAATATCTGTAATTTCCATGCTTATCTTGCCCTAAGTGGCTCGGGCCCCGCCCACCCGGCAGATTAACAAATTAATATTTTTCCACACGCTAGGCGGTACCTGCGGATTCCTGCAAATCGGGTCTAAACAAAAAGCGCATAGCTCACGGTCTTCAGATAAATACGGCTCGTATCCCGATTTTTTCATCGACATAAATATTGTTTTTTCATGGATGTAACGGCTTTGAGCCGACACGTCGGAGTTTCGTTTCTGGGAAGTCGAGTTGTCGCGGCGCCGGGCTGCGCTTGCGCTGCTGCCCGGCTAATAAATAAAAGGCTGCTTGGGAAATATTATGTTACGTCTGCGTCGGGGTGTTTTTTGGACGAGTGCATGCGGCGCGGTGGTCGGCGGCTTTGGCCATTCGATCCCGCGTAATGGGGCGCTTTTCACGAGACATATGTAACGAGATAGTCGCCTACAACGGCTAATCGACCGAGAAATGCAGTTTACATTCTAGTCTCTATTTATAAATTATTCATTTGAATAAAACACACGAATATCCTTATTTGTAGTGTGAATAGAAACAGGATTATCCTTATTCGAACAATAGCAAAGTAAGATTGATGTAGTGGATGCGAATGTTATCTTAACATAGGAGTATATTGAAATTGGGTATCCTAAACCATAATCATTAATAACCGTAACTGCCCACTGCTAAGCTATTTTCCTCACATATGAGCCTTAATTCTTCACGCAAACATTCCACGCATTAAGAACTGGCTAACAGTCTGAATGATTCAAGCCACTACCAATTGAGTATCTGATATGGGTTGACGACTTAATGTGCCTTCCAATAGAAGAAAGAACTCGTGACATGATGCCACTAAACGTTCACTCGTTCACTGATGAAATAGAGCTCGCCCATCACTTCTTAACATGCGTGATCGTTATAAACAAACCTGCATCGCAGGGCTACGAGTACCACTGAGGAGAATTAGGTTCCTTACAAAAGCTATCAGAAATGCGATGGCTTGAATATTAATAGTTCGAACATATCGTAAACCAATCTGAAGTTATCGCTAAAATGTATTATGTTCCCTTTCACACGAAAAAAACATTTTGTGAAGAAACGTTTCCAAACGTCAGTGCAATGGGGAACATCCCATAACAAATAGTTAAACAAACAGCTACAAGTGGCCGCAAAAGATTCGGAATGCTATTGAGTATCTCATTCGAAACTACGCTCCACTTAAAGTAAGTACCTTAGGTGTAGACGCACCAGTACGTTTAATATTTCGTCGGTACATATAGTTACTTGACATAGTGTCTCAACCTATTTTACCTGAGCAATATATAAAGAGTACCTATTTCATTACAAAAACAAAAAAAAAGTTACTTGCTCCGTAAACAATTACACCCTCTTATTTATCTTTTGGTGAGCTTTATCTCTGTTTTTCTATTTGATTCTCACGGGGTCTATGTGGGAACATTCTTCTTCGATTTTATACCTAACTGGTATTGTAGATTTGTGATTAATTTTAGAAAGTAAAATGCGCTATAACTTTTTTCTTATTTCTTTTCGATTCAACGCCTGAGCAGAAAGCAATGCTGTCACGCTATTTCTTATGGCAAGAGCCCGAAGACAGGACAGCATTCCATTTCTTCGATTAATCGGCCGACGCGGCCGATGGATAATTCTATTTAAACGTTAATTTTAAGCGATTGCATAGTTTATTGCGGAATGATAAGCACTTATTGGACAATCGTCGTACGCACCGGATGCCGCTGGTAGCCCACATGATTGATTAAAAAGCCGCAAGTTATTCATCCTACTATAAATAAAGTTGTTAATGGAACGCGGCCCGCTAGTAATTGGACCTTAAAATTCCTTCGGTTAACCTGATGACTCTCAAACTTTAGATAATTGACTACAGTCCTCAGACTCTCCAGTAAAATCAGCTTTTCAAAAATGTATGAGTATTTCTGACTTATTTATATTCTGATTGTCATTTCAGGGTCAAACAAGTAAACATCTTATTTTATTCATAGTTGGAAATCTCATTTCTAGATCTTCCTGTCCTGGCCGTTACCACTTTGGGAACCATAGATTCAAACTCACACAGGCTATTATCGCAACACAACTCTCACATGCCTCGCTGTGAGGAAGAAATCTTTGTATGGGGTATAAAGACCGGTATCTTTCACACAATTCTCTCTGATCCCTTCCATACCGATTCGTCTTTTTATTAAGATAATCATTCATGCTAAGCTGACTGCTAAACGAATGTTCTTAAGTAAAATAACTACAATGAAACAGAATAACTTTATGTCGCGATCGAAAATAAATAATAATGGCAATTAAGTAGTATCTAGAGATAATGACTTAATGAGATGTAATTAGGTGGGATGGAAGTTAGTGCACTATGAAGTATTAAAATTCTGTGTCAATCTTGATTATAGGCATGACACAAGTATTTTTACTGCTTACAATCAAATACCACAGTTTACTGTGATGCAACTTGAAAACAGTGGAATTCCAAAGCGAACAAGTGTGGTGCACACAAGCTAATACAAACTAATTTCGTTATCTATCTCAGACACAAGTGTGTAGTGCGTGCATGTGTGCGTTAGTCAGCTGTGTGTATCTTATATGAAGGGCTTACGCTCTCACACAACGAATCTTCTCGGAAGATGTTCCATTCATAATTTTAACAACCACTCATTATGTTTCGCCAGAGAACGAGATGTGAAGCGAAGCCCTCGAGGATTTGTAAAAAATGATACGACCTCACATTTTGCGGCCTTTTTCGTATCGTTGCTTATGCTACTTTGATTTAGGATTAATGAAGATGGCACATCTATTGCAACCAATTCAGCTACACCCTGTACGACTTGACCTTGAGTCAACTGGAGTCCGAATAATGTATGTATTTGTCTTATTGTGAACAAGGAATGTAATAAACTGAACAAACTAAATATTTTCAAGATTTTTGTTCTTAAAATTAGACTTATTTTAATTATTCATGCGATATCACTGTAATATTATTGGATAATTACATTAACGTACGATTGGAGTGATTCTGTACTCAAACCGGAAAATTCGCTTTTGACCATCTATTTATAGTTTGATGAGATCAGAGAAAATACTCTTAAATTACTCCGCTTCTTGTAATGATGTTATTATCGACGGGCAGTTATTATGTCATTATATAGCCCTTCGTGTGTGGCGTATTCATTAACGTAGGGCTTTAGGTGGCTTTAGTACTCGGTGTACAAAGACGAAGCTATCGATTAAAGGTAAATATAAATGCGCCCGTATGGTGTGCTGATAGTTGGATACCCTCAAATTGTAAACACTCATTTTACAGAAAATATATATCTGAAAGAAGATATCAGCATGAATGGAACAGTTTGAGGTTAGTTAAGGTATAAGAAAAAAATATATAGTATGGATTCCTATACCTGGCAATCCACATACATGATGACTTTTGATGACTGACACATAGTATCTGAATAAAATTACTGTGTCCAGGATAAATAAATATTAGTGTATTTATTTCAAAATTTTGGTGCGGCGTAATGAAAAGCTTACATTTTCCACTTTCTCATAAGAAAAACATAATAGCGCAGCAGTGAGTGCTATAACGGTTTACTGATGATTTTTTTAAGTTGTATCAACTAACATTTCGCACAATATATAGTAATAGTTAACGCTTTATGTAGACACCACATTCCGTTCCAATATCATGGTCTCGGCCGCAGCACCTAACTGATGAATATTCAGGACGTGTGCACCATCAGGTTCATAGAACGACTGAGAAACTGCCCATTAAAATTATGACAGGCCATCTACATTCCTCAACAACAAAGTCAACCTACGATTAAAATAACACCTCTTTCGTAGAACGTATATCCATTTTTACTTCACAAGGGTCCGTAACGTTTCCGCTGGGGTCCGATGATACCTTTTTTCCGAGCACCGTCGAAAAAACTTGGCGTCCCATTAACAATAAGATCAAAACTAGCCGCGGCACAATGGCCGGCGAGCCGAGCGCCAGCCTCCGACCGCTCGCGAGACTTCCAGGAATCGCGCCCTTTTAAAAAAGATCCAACTCATCCTGGGCCAGGGCTGGGCGTGTTGGCCAAGTTGCATTCCTGGTGCAGCCGGGCGCCGCCGCGCTGACACGGCCACCACCACCTTGTACACCACCACCAGTACCATTCTAGTAATGATTTCAATGTCTCGTCTATGATTATTAAAATTTCAAGGAACAAAAATGTAGTCCTATCTTAAAATAAATAGTACCTATACTTACTTAAATATGTAATAATACTTCAATTTACCTTCACACCCTTTCAAAACTATAAAGTTTCTTTGTAAGATATTGTAAGCAATAATGTTTCAATCTTATTAGAGAAAACAATTCATAAGCCAATGTAAAGCTTAGATTTTTACAATAACATTGAAACGGGATGCTACCATACCATATAGCTCCGTATAAGTGGAGACAAACATATTTATTGCATAAAATGCGCCAATAGCAGTTATTACGGCATTGTTGCAGGTTCTATTATGCAACGCGGTTAGTCTTATTGTTGGGCGGAGTGCAAAAAATTCGTCAACAGTCATACAAAAGTAATAAGGTGATTTGGCGATCGATTAGTGAATGCCACCGCGGCGCTCCCACGGTCGATTGTCCTGTGACGTGACTGCTTTATCTTCAATAGCAACCCACATTCTCTCATTGAGTGAGAAAGCTGATCTACCTATACGCAAATATTGACCTAGGTACCTACTGTAAATTCTATATATAAGCAGGTTTATCTGATTAAAGCATGATTAAAGTCATAATCATATCCCTACTAATATTATAAAGCGAAAGTAACCTTTTTTTTAACATTTTCACTGCTTAACAGCTGGCTCGATATTGAAGAAATATAAAAAAATATAACTAAGGCTTATTTTCTTCCTGTAAAACTTCTTCCAAAATATAATTGAGTGGTTCTGTCTAAAGTTTATCAACCATCAATTAGTTTCCCGAAGACACGAGCTGTCCCGACAGACATATCCTTCATCATGTGACCCCCCGCTAAGCTAATCCAGAATTCCACGTTTATTGTGTTGTAGGTTAGTACTTACTTTACGGTGGATTAACATTTCAAGCAACAGATTCCAGACACAATAGACTTTTAATTGACTTATAGATGTTTAACAGACTTTTAAGAATTTTTTATACATTTTACAAGTCCCAAAATAGGCAGAGCCTAAATTATGGGTACTTACTTAAAACCGATAGATATAGGTACCTACATAAATTAAAAACAACACAAATCCGCTCCGGGCAGGGATCGAACCCATGACCTCTACCACGGCAGGCAGGGTCACTACTGACTGAGCCAACAGACCCGGCCTGGACTATGGTACGACGGTACAGAAATAAATTCGATTACCTACCTGTTTTGTAACGAATCTGTGTGGCTAATAAACTTGACAAACAACACACTAGAATATGTGCATATGATGTAGCAGCTAGAAGGTGCCTATTTCTCGTATAACGAAATTCCAACTAACAGCAAACACTAGTTGTGCCCAGCAAAATTTATAATAGGTACAAATATATGTATAGGTAATATGCCGCCGCACTCGCCGGGAATGTTGTCTTCCACGTTTTATTTTCTTACGTGTTTGTATGCGTGCACGCATTCTGCATCTCGCGTCGGCTTTATTTTTCATACTGCCGCTGTAGTATTCCTAATTGTTTGCCATTTGTTTTAAATCGCTTATACTTATTTGGTCGGCTGATAGATATATGGTTTTATTTGGTAATACATGGATGTTATTTTGCCAATTGATATGTTATTCAGTTTGTGGCTAACTAAATCTTAATAAAATATATTTATAATAACTAATCAACCCATTAGCCGCAGCTAACGATACACCATTGTACCAGACTTTAGTCTAATTGGATTGAATAATTAAATAATTAATATTTCTGAAGGATCTAACTAAACAAACATACGAGTATGTATTGAAGTAGTACCTACCTAGTTAGGTAAGTATTATTCTATTCTCACTATTCAAGATATGTTTAATGAATTTGATCGCTTATCGAAAACTACTGACCTATGGACTAACGGCCGATAACTGCATGGGAAATGCAAGTCCATGGGAACTAGACGATTCCTCGACGTTTTATGTGATATTTACAATCCAGGATGATCAAAATAGTCGTAATATTTACTCTTCGCGACACGAAAGCTTTTGATACCCTTTGAAGTCATATTGAACGTTTGAAAGTGGTATAATCAGGACTGTTCCCACGACGTTAGTCGAATTATGTTTATTTCAGTGCTTCTGTAAAGAAACCACAGTCCATCGGTTTATTGGGATAATTTGACAAGTAACTACGAATGGTATTAGCTACTTAAATATATGATGTCATACCTAGGCAACTGTATTGTTTTACTGATAATTTTTTAAACAAATACCTTCATCATAAGTATGAAATATTTGTGTAAAAACAAGTACCTACAACAAAGTGGGAAAAGAATAATGATATTCCCATAAACCTTATCGATTCTTGTGTTACAGTTTAAATGTAACGTAATAATCACTTCATATTGTATCCCATTCAGCTGATTAAAGCGCCCCTAATTTCGCATGACGAAGCAATTGTAGCGAATTTAAGCCACGTGACCACTATTTGGTGTGGTAAAAATATCACCAATCATTACATTAAACTTATTTATGTCCCCAATTAAGTCATCAAGAAGTTACCCCATGCGGGTCCGTTGATTGGCGCTCGTGTTTGCGAAACTGAATCATTTGTACCTATTGGTTGAGCTTTCATTTTTGATCATGAACTAAGATATAAATAAGGGCTGGCTTACACTAATAAAACTTAGATTCTAGATCTTCCTTAGAAATCGTAACTTATTTTGCGAACATCCCTGTCAAGACCTTGTCCTATTTACGTGCTACTTATAAATGGAATATCGGCATCTACAAAATTACAAATTACACAGAAAATTACGAATGAATAGACTTTATTGAGTCTTTGTCGATAAGAGCTGGGAAGGCGGCGAGACTCGTATCCGGCCGCCGATACGGTGATAAACTGAATTCCAAACAAACAGCAATAGCCGTGTTATCTACCACTAAATCGACTCTCGAAATACATAAAATGTCGCCCCGTTCGTCATTGTTCGGACAAGAAATCAAATGTTTAACGAGAGAAGGAACAAAGCGACACCAAGGTCTGTTGTTTTCTTTTTAAACTACAAGCTAACGACAATTCCAAAGAAGCGCCACCGAGTCGGGATATTCCGTCTCAATTCCAAGTACCAGGCTCATTGACAAGCCTCCCACCCAGGTTATTGACAATTGCTGACCATCATCCCTGCAGAGGTAATGCTCCGTGCACACAATGGAAATTGTCTGGCGCCAGCGCGTCGTTCCAAAACAACATAACGGTGGTGTAACCCTGCCCGACAAATTGTCCGGCCCTCGGTACCTGCGCATTGTCCTGCAGGTAAACTTTGCACCACTTATTTTATTATGCGCCAAATAAAGCAGCGAAAGCACAGGAAGCGATATTATCTTGGGAATTTGTTATTATCCAAGAATAACACTTCTCCCCACGTATTGTCACACTATTGTTATGGCTTTAAAGGGTTTCGGATACACTGGCGTTTATCGCTTCATAGAATTGAGAGAATATTGAGTGCACAGTGCATTCGCTACTCTAACGATGATAATTGTTAAAGTAGTAAAACAATACCTGTAGTAGCCACTTGTGTGACTACATTGAAATAATAAAATCTTAACTAATATTATAAATGCGAAAGTGAGTTTGTTTGTAACTTTTGAGAAGGACATATGCTAGGTTCATTCCTGAAAAAGTCATAGTTCCTAGTAGATTTGGGTGATTTCATAAGTAGCATGTGAAAAATAATGTCAAGAATTTTCATACGTTGCACCTTCTACTCTCCTTCACCTAACCTGCTTCTTATGAAATCGCAATTCGTGTGAATTTCATTGACAGAGAATTCATATTTCACATTTCATTTCCAGTAGCAGGTGCGATTTTTTTATTTTTTTATTAAGCTATGTATTGTCCCACTGGTGAGCAAAGGCCTCTCCCCCCTCCCTCCACTGATTCCTATCCTCTGCCTCCTCCCGCCATGTCCTCGAGAAGGCGTCTAGTTCATCCCGCCATCTCCTTCGTGGTCTGCCACGGCGTCGACGCAGTTGGTGTAGATTTTTGGCCATCTGTCCTGCCTGCCCATTCCTTTAGCTTAATTGGCAGATTTTTCGCCGACACGATGATTTGGGTTTTGGAGCGCAACGTTGTGTTCCGGACTCGGTCAATCCTTTTTACACCTAGTACCTATGTTGGGCTCCATCGAATTTTTCATCGTAATTAAAATTCATTGCCTGTGACATTTCACAGGTGATTTTTTATAAAAATAAGTGATTTCAAGAAGTGAAAATAATTGAAAAGTAGCAATCATACCCATCCCTAGAATTCTTAGGGGACGAGATAACCTAAAGTTCACGCGGATTGCGTCGTTATTCGATTAGATTGAGTGTTTATTCTCCTACTCCTTTAACAGTTTTCATGTGTAAGGTGTTTAACAAGGATACTATATGTATACTGTAAGAAATGTAAGTGTAATATTATACTTGAGGAGAAAAATGTCATGGTGGTCTTTAAAATGTTCAAGGCCCAGTTTTATGGTGACTCGGTTCGTAATACTTCCGTCCGGGGACGGGGAAGTAAAACATCTTGCTTCGCCGAATTGTTTCGGCGCACGAAAAGGGAATTCTCCGAAACGGTACAAATTAGTGAATGAACGTGGTCGTTTTGCATAAGACAATGTACGGCATGTGGCCGGGCCGCGGGGGTGAGGTCGCAGGCGCAGCCGCCACATGTGCTGCTATTAATGGACCCATTCAGCGGCATTGTCTTGCACATGCACCGGAAACTGCAACGCGACGGTCCCGCCTCCGTAGTCCACAAATTAGCAGAAACGATTATGATTCAGCGTGACGTTAGCTACTATGTGTTAAAGCAATTCAATAAAAGGGCTTTTATTCAATGTAGTCATAAGTTCTCGTATACTTAGTATGTAGCTGTGGAGAAGAAAAGTTACAAGAAACTAGTCAAATAGCTTTTAATTGTAGTAAGTTTTAAATGAATGAAGTTAATCATAGAAAATAAGTTATTTTTGAACAAAATTTGTTCTACTTTTTAAACCTACAACTATTTTGCTCCTAAGTTATAATACAGTTAAAATTGCTACTCATCACTACATAGTATAAAACAAAGTCGCTTTCTCTGTCACTATATCTCTATGTATGCGTAGTATGTATGCTTAAATCTTTAAAACTACGCAACGGATTTTGATGCGGTTTTTTTAAATAGATAAGAGCTATTTAAGAGGAAGGTTTTAGTATTAGCATTGCACCCGTGCGAAGCCGGGGTGGGTCGCTAGTAAATAATATAATGTATTTCAAAATTTTGCTACGAAATTGCTACGCCGCTGCCGTAGCAATGTGCTACGCATATCAACGATGCCTTTTGGGCGGAGATTAGTCCTCAGCAGAAAATATATTGTTTTCATGTTGCATTTTTAAGAACCTCTAAAAAAATATACTGTTCGACCTACTGTTTCCTACTTGTGGTGATTTGGAGTTTGTACAGTTTCAACTAGTGACCCAATCTCGCTTTGCATCGGTTTATGCAGCACGTTTTCCCCGGCCTGATTTACTAATAGTGAGATTTTAAACTTGATTTTGTTTTGAAGAGTATTATTATTTAAATACGAAATAAAAACCAAAAAGTACTCCCTCTGGCTTCCCCAAAAATTTTAATACGATGTTATATTTTTTCGTCTTAGCTAAGTGTACTTAACTACACGTGCTATATAAATCGTAGATATCTACTATATAAAAATAAGTCGGGTTTTCCTTCCTGACGATTTAACTCCAGAACTGACGAACCGATTTCCACGGTTTTGCATTCGTTGGAAAGATCTCGGGCTCCGTGAGGTTTATAGCAAAGAAAATTCAGCATTGCACCCGTGCGAAGCCGGGGCAGGTCGCTAGTTATGATATATAATGATCTATAGAATAGGATAATAAACATCACGATTTATTAACTGGAATTTCTGAATGATACTGTTCAATCAATAAACCATTTCAATAACTTCCTCCGCATACAATATTATTAAATCGATCCATTTATGAAATAAGACAAAAATAAATGGTGTGAAGTTCCATCCCTTGTGGCTTTATTATCTCAGCCATAAATTGTTGAAGAAAGTAATGTCCGAGGCCGGGTAAACCACCCAATGCGCGTTTCAGGCGGCCGGCTATGCCGACCTGATAATTGACTCGTTGGACTAGTCCTCGCCAGACCCGCCACCCCTTCCATAAATATTTCCCGATCAAATTATTATGCATTCTAAAAAATGCCACGAGCCCGATTCCTGGAAACGTCGACCGAGGCGGGGAGCACAAAAGCTACAAAAAGAGATGGACCTATACTTTGAAAAACGGGGATGAAAGAGACATGTGCTGAATGGAATGAGGTCCACCACATCGGCGGCGGGACGAACTGTGAGAATTACAGGAATGGATTTATTTATTGATGTTAGTGTGCCGTTATTATGAGTGACTGGATAGATAAATAAATGTTGCCTTTGCCTTTATCGCTTGGTGAGGATGTTTAATCTGTAAAGCAGGAGACGCACAGCAGTGCTAAATGATACATCCGTAGCGGATTATTGTTGCCGTCCGTAAAACGGGACTTCAACTCAATATAATATGTCCTGTTTATCTAGTTCGTTACGTAGGACACGCTAAGTCCCCAACAAAGCTCCAACACCCTCTGGATCGGAGTTACGGTATCCTTTGTATACAAACAACATAATCATAATCATATCATAATCAACATAATAGACATATTAATGTCTATGTTTTTAGTAAATCCTGTAAAAAATACTTTCCTTGGACCGGTCCACTGTACCGCGGAAAAAACAAATTTTCGAAAGATTTCGATTTTGTTGTATAATATTTATAATTGTAATCGGAATCGTCTTTATTTGACATAGCGGTTCTGTGCGGTTTCAGCTGCTTATATCCCGTTCCCGTGGGAATACAGGAATAAAATATAGCATGTTACTAAGGGATATTCCGCCAAATTATTTCAAATGCTAAGCCTTATGGTTGACTGATAGATTAAGTTCGCTATACTATGTGTACATTTTCTTGGTAACTACATGAAGTTAAATAAATAAATAAATATTCTAGCTTTCCATTATGAAATAATGTTTAAAATCGGTCCAGTATAGTTTTTGAGTTTTTTCGTAACAAACATTCAAAAATACAAATCCTTCCTCTTTATAATATTAGTATAGATGACGCGGCCAGCTCTTTCTCTGTAGACACTGAGGGTTATGTTATGACTATTCTTAAATATTACTGTTACTGAATAAATATATTTTAATTTTTCATATATGTACGAGAAGCAATGTAAGTCGAATTGAAGCCGATTGCGATTAAGTATATAGACAATGGGTTCGATTCTGCTTTACAGCGCCTAAATTTATTTTAGTTTAGTCCTGTCTTTGTCTTACAAAAAAGTGTCTTAAAGAAAAGGGATAGAAGATAACCTACCAAATTTAGTCCTGTCGGAGGCTTTATTTTAGTCGTGATTTCTTTCATAAGCACTAAACACGTTATGAAATGCCTTAGTTGACAGGATTAATTTTAATTTGACAGGACTTAATATATCTCGTCTCTTTTCTTTTCTAGGAGAAAGAAAATGACAGGAGTATAGTAAAATAGTTTTAAGTCGCTGTAAAGCAGATTCGAACTCAATAAGCCCCCAGACATAATATCACGGGGACCCTGTTCTTAGAACAACGAATCGAAAATTAGGTGTATTTCCATAGTCGTAAATATTTACCTGATTATTAACTCACATTAAGTGTAGGTAATCTAATCACAGATTGATCACTGTCGGTATTAAATGAAATGCTTAAAACAATATAACATTAACATAAAATTTTATTGTAGGACGTAGATGCTCGTTGAAAAATTTTCATTGATATATTGCTTAAAAGGTTATTGTAAATAAGTACTAATCAAGAGGAGGCTTCACGAGGAGACCAATGCCCTTTATAACATGGAGCATAAAGATTGCAATTCTATTTGTGCGGAGTCTGCAGTCTAGTGGTAATAACGAGAGAGCGACATTTTTGCCGCATTACGCATGGATGTCTTACGAAACAAACAAACTGTGTCCATTTTACCACGAAACAGATTCTGCATTTTTAAACTGTACGATGAAATTTTGTATACCTAAAAAAATATATAAATAAAAGTTTATTATGACTCACAATTACACTGCAATGTGACATTCATTTCAGTATTACTAAGACATACTGATATAGATATTATATTACTAGTAAGAAAGAGTTTTATGTATATGAAGTATTTATTTATTTATTTACCTAATTTAGGGAAACCTACAGCTATAATAATAATAAGCAAAGAATTTAGACATCAAGAAGCCAATTATTTTGCATTGCGCTTACAGTAAGTACGTTATGCAAACAAAAAAATAGAGTTTGTTACATTCAAAGAGATTTAAATATAATAGGGCATAGAGGGGGCATTGGGAATATTTTCATACAAAACTTTGAAGCCTAAGCGTCATGTCCTTGTCATGTCAGTTAGTATGAACGCGAGCTGTCATTCGGTCGAAATTGCACTAGACTTATTCCACTTGGAATAACTTTTGACTTCAAATTTTCTTGCTTTGTCCCCTCTATGCCTTATTATATTTTAATCTCTTTGGTTACATTTCATAGCTGTGATTCAAAATATATAAACTACTTAAAATAAGATGTTTATGTGCCAACAATTAAGCTATCTTGTAGTTGAGATATTATTTATATGCTTTTATTGTTAAGTAAATGTCACAAATTTTAATCATTATGTTTACAAAAAGTCGTGTTGTACCGCCTATTAAAAAATGGGCATCCTTAAAAATTATTAAGCGTGCCAGTGATCAATTTAAAGATATCAACTTAAAGAGTTAAGAGTCGCTATGACACAGTTAATTGGGTCACCATTTACTCCTACTCGTACTCGTATTATTATCATTTTCATTAAGCCTAATATAGCAATCTAAAAAACTTTTAATTTAGACTTTTCACCGTTTTCTATGTAAGTACCTACTAGGTACATATTTCTAGTAAATAAGTTCAAACAAGTCAATAAAACTGGTGAGCCTCGTCTAGAGTTGCTGAGGCTAATTAGGATACATTGAAGTGATATTCCCATAATTCGGGGGCGTAATTTATAAGTTATACAACAATTTAGTAAAGCGGTTGTTAAAAGAGTAGACCCAAACGTGGAGGGTTCAATCAATTTTCAAAGGAGGCGCAAAGTGCAGGCGCTCCAGCGATGAGCATTCTTTTGGTAATGGTGGCTAGGTTAGTATAGACGAGGCTTCCTTTTTGTAATAGGACAAAACAACCTGTATACTTTTGTATACGGGTGTCTTAGAAAAAAAGAACCTGCTATCCATGGAACTGAAAAAGGTTTAGAGTTTAAAAACAAGTGTAATACCTACAGTTAGTTTCGATTTGCTTACTATTTGATATGAGGAGTATTTTCACGAACTTTAAATTTATTCAAATTTATTTATAAAACCATTACTTTATGGCCAAAAAGCAGATTGTGCAAGTCAACACAGAACGACTATGATTGATAAAATAAAAACAAAATCTGAATTACAATGATTCCGATCAATCCGCCAAATTGTTTCTGCTTAGCCTGATGGATGACTGGTAGATAATGCCTTTAGGCATTAAGTTCGCCATGTGTAGGTACATTTTCTTGTTACACGAAGTTAAATGAATAAAAAAAAATGAGTTAAAAGTTAATTAATGTTGTTCAGTTTCATAGGCCGATTCACCTGGTATTACGGCTCCCTATCAAGGACGGCCAAATTTTTATTCCTTACTTGAAAAAGTCATATCAAAATAATTCGCAACTCATATAATAATAATAAATAGTGGGACACAATTCACACACGGTTATTTAGTCCCAAACTAGGCAAGGCCTGTGCTATGGGTCCTAAATAACTGATAAACATACTTAAATAAATATTAAACGACCAGACACGAAGCCAACAGACATGTTCATGCACACAAATGTTGGCCCCGAGCGGGGATCGAACCCGCGACCTCCGACTCAGAAGGCAGGGTCTCTACCAACTGAGCTAACAGGCCCGTCAAATATGAATTCTACATTAGAAGCTTTGATTAGAATTTTATAAAAAAGGGTTATTATGATAACTACCACAATTGACTAATAAATTACTTCCTCCCGGTCGGTGGTTACTAAACACATTGTTAACTATGGAACTTGAACATTTTAATTAGTCTTTGTGCATTCATGCACGATGATTTGTATTCATGCAAAATGCACAGTTTTTTAGTACCTAATACCTCCCTTTAAGCAGGTAATAACCTGCTTAAAGATTTATAGTCTTAAAAAAACTTTTGCAGAAAAGTCCGTATTGTAAATACATTGCAAGAACGTTACTCACAAAACAAGCACTAGTTTATTTATGACATCAAGATTTGTATCCATCATTCCATACCACCAAAGCTTTTTTCTGTTAAATTTTACCGGTGTTTATGTAGAGACAATGTATCTATTGCGTAGAAAATTTTGGGAATTTCTTTTTTTCTCTCCGCCGGGTCGTGAGAATGGATCGCGTGCAGTCGACACATCTCATTAGGTAAACAATATTGGGGTGTGTTTTGGGTTCGCTATCGATAAAGACATGCGTCTAATAATATACCCCGGTTCAAATTTCTCCTCCAAAACTGTGAAATCTGTTAACCATTCACAAATTAGTTATACTTACTACATCAACATTGACTGTTACAAGGTAGTACATCGTACTCAAGAATGTAGAACTCCGGATAATGCAAGCGACTATTTAATGTTGTTGTCAGTTCCCAGGGATGGTATCTAATCAGAGATTTACGCCATTACGATTGCGGCTGCGTGCCCTGTGAGTCGTCTCCACTCTCACCGTCTCACGCGCTTTCCGGCTAAATTAAATATTTATTAAATGGCAGCACGGCAGAACTTCCTTTGATAAGGCACTTCTTACGAGTGTGGGTGTCCGTGCGCTGCTGCCTATAACCCTTGCTCTAAATTAAGTATATTTTATAATGTAACTATTCTTGTAGCACTAGCCTTAAAAGTCTTAATTAAAATACTGAAATAATCATCATGCATATACGCCCATTAGATATAAGTATTAAAAAAAACAAATACTAAAAGGTAATAACTTGTGTTCTACCAAATATGTATATAATAGGTATAAAATAAATGACCGTATAGTGTATGGCCAAGTAGATGCCGGAAAGTTTGACAGCCGTGAGGGTGGTCGCCCCGGCGGCCCTGGCGCACCGCTTGCTGCAGTTATGCGTATTGTCAACACACAGTCGCCGCACTACACACGGCACACAGTTTTTTATGCGCACATGTGTGACGAGAAAGCCCGCCCACAACCCTAACAAATATTTGCTTCCAATTCTAAACCGCTTAGAACCTCGCGGTTTAACAAATCAGTGAAATACTGGAACGGCTCAATCTTTACATGCTCTCGACCAACGCTAATTAATTTTCACCTCGCTGGGTATTGGATAATATTAAGTTACATTGTTATTTATCGAATACCATAGCAACTACGCATAGGAACGCCCTGAATCGCTTTATAATAAAATAACTAGTGATAAGACGATAACATTCCTTTGTGAAGCCGATCTGCATCATCCTAATGCCTTACCTGTCAAAGCCCTTCCAAATAAATTAGTGACTTGTAATGCTAAGCAGCTTCGCGTCGTTGGTATCAAAAATAAACCAATGTAACGGCGTAATCCATTAATTGACTGGACCCGCTGCTGAGTGAAAAAAATCTCTATCAGATAAAGCGGGTAAGTGTTTACGGTTTCTCACGAGCCTCGGCCAACCCTCAATGGCGCCTTGCTGATTGATAGTAGTTGAGTCGACCTTCGCACCTCACCCACCGCATTCCATTAGCTAGCTTATGGGTTCCCCACAAAGTATAGTTTTGTATAGTCCATCGCTATCTTTCTCTTCCAGACAAAATTTAAAGCTTTTAAACTATTTTGGAACTTGTTACATCTATCTGAGGATTTATTATAGAATGTCATAACTCGGAAAGAATGTCCATTCAAAGAATTCTGCACCCTCATAGCGTGTACCTGTCCGCGGCCGGTAACAAAAAATCTTATGTTAATTTGTAATATCGAAGCATTTTTCATAGTTACCATAATAGCTTTGTTATCATTATTCGGTTACATTCCCTTGTAATTGTCGGTGAGGATCTTATTGGGGCCTTTCAAATGTTAATTGTATTGGTGAATAGTGCACTTTCATGCTTGTCACTGTTTTTTAATTATCATGAAATCATCGGACCCCTGTAGAATATTTTGTTTCTCATTTGGAAACAGAAACTGGAAAATATTCGTTAACAAAACTTAATTTTACCCGTCTGCTCCAATTTGATGTAGGTACCTATGCAAATGATCTATTTGCCTATCTGGGGGTCGATTTTTGAATCTCACCAAGTGACTAATTCTCACCGATGTGAGTGATTTCCGAAAGTTCGTATTTTTGAAACTTATCGGTGACTTACATTTGTCATACCTATCATATCGATTTACGAGTGCCCCTACCCACTCGTAATTGAAATCACGTGTCATCAACATCACGTGTGCCAAGTGCCATCTGCCAAAAGTGCCAAAGTATGTTTTTCGGAAGAATTAGCAGCGGGGCTCGATTGTGATATTTTGTGATTGCGACGATTTATTGAAAACAGCGTGTGACTTTCAAAAATACGGCTTTTGGAAAATGGTGACATAAGTCATCGGTGATAATTTTAGTCACCGGTGATTTTGATATCACCAGTGAGATTCAAAAATCGCACTCCTGGACATTAAATGGTATTAAAATAACCTAGTTTGAATTGAGGTCATTGCTTGCATTGAGGGCGACCATTATATACCGCTCAATTAGTGTGCAAGGTATTCGGTGAATCGTGATTTTAATGCGTTTTCGTATTGTAACGACGCGTGATCAGGCGAGCGCGGCGGCGGCGGCCCTCTGTAATCCCCTCGTCGGTGTCGGCTTACGGCGCCTCTCTTGCCGCCGCAATTATCATATTCCACCTAAACACATAATATTGTGCACGCAATTTTAAAAATAACTCTCGTCCGGCCCGACCTCAATCGGGGCTGATTTATAGCGAGCAGGGCGCCGCTGCCGCCGTCGTCGATCGCCAGGCGATTGCATTCCCGCACAAATAGCCATAAGTGACGGTTCGATATGGTTCAAGTTAACTACCAGCCCTTTCTTTCTCGAACCAAAGTTTAAAAGCTTTCGTGATTTTCCAAACTGGAACTGCCCACATTCTTTTTACCATTTACCTACTATAAAATGTTCAATTATCGAGTAGTAATAAAATCGGGTCATAGTAAAAGCTATACGTGCCATATCGATTCGGCACAAATCAATTTGTTCCTTGGCGAGTGCTCGGGTTGCGGCGGCGCTGACATTGTATGTGCCCTTTGCGCGCATACAATTTATGAATCAAATGCATGAATGAGCGGGCGTCTGGCCACGTGGCAGCGTTCTCACGCCGACACCGACGGCTTTTTATCGCAACGGCGTTTTTTCGCCCGATGTGTCGCGTGTACTACATGTGCTGTGCTGATCCCGCGACCCCCGCGTAGTGCCATGTGGCGCCAGCTTTGCTAATTACTTCATTGTGTATTGACTATTTGCTATTTTTGAGTCACCAATACCGATACATGAGTAATTGAATATGATCCCATCCACAACAGTCAAACATTATCGAAAGGGGTAATTATATATGTTAACATTCAATAGAGTATTCTGTACCCTGTAGACTGAATCCGACAGTTTAAAATTCTAATGTTCAAATTCACCGGCAACTCAAGAGATTAATTACTTACAGGATTAATGACGAATGACAAGTAAAGCTTGAATGATGTTCGCAACCAAACGAGAGAATTTAGAGAGAATAGACAATGCTGTTTCCAGCCGGAAATAAAATCACAATACTCTTATATTGAACATACTAATTCTATTCGAGCGTGCAAATTGACGTAGTCAATAGACGCACATTGGCTCGAGCTAATGGAGGAGTGGAAGATGGTTTTCTTTTTGCTCGCCATTAGTTTAACCAACGGCTGTCACGACTCAGGGGCCGGCCACGGGCGCAGGGACACAGGCAAAACGCTAGACAGCGAGAACACGATGCAAAGCTCTACCATTTATATGTTTGAACAAGTTCTTTTTTCAAATTCAGTTGTTCTGACTTCTGCCACAAAATTCAATATTTAAATGACTCCAGAAATCAATTATACTGATTTTCTTTCAATTTTCTGGACATATCCTTGAATCTTAAATACTAGAGACTAGAAATAACTACGTATAGCAAAGCGATGATATTCATAGAATATTCTTTTCACGTCATCGCGATCCTTTAATAAATTTAATTTTGTAAGTCGAGAAAGCTCACAGATGCTTAATTACCCATTTCACCACGTCAACTCATCGACTTAGTAAAAAAGATTTCGTTTATAAAAACCGGTTTACTTAATGTTTACGGCATGGAAGGGTTTATCTTAACTTATTATGATCACACAGTCTGTGTGATCTTTTTAAGTAGAATAGTTTGTAAATAGTTTTTTCATACGTCTCTCTTTGTACACACACGTTTACGCAAATCATACCATCACTGACGCCCTGCAATTAGGATCAAATGAGGCCGTCAGCGGACCGAAGCGTTTTGGCGGCTTTGGCGCTGCCTCGTCGCCTGCGGGGAAATCGTGCCCAAAATACATGCCACACAGGCGATAACAATGCCTCGTGCTCGTGGCAACCTGTAATGATATCTATTTTGGCCCAATTTGGGCCCTAAGGTGGCTTAACGACCTCACGGATCTCACTAATCATATTTGTGTTGTGTGAAGGGACTATACGTACCTATATCCAATTATAAAAATAGTTTAGTTTTAATGAAAATATATTTGAGAAGAAGCACTGCTTGCTACAAGTGTAGGTACGGTTGAAGCATTAGTGCTAAATTGCTACTCGTACGGATAAATTGCTGTTTCCTGATCATGCTTAACTTATGTAAGTATAGGGCAGTGACTCTCTACCTACATGACATCTAACATTTGCGTCCTTTTTACGCTGTAATAAGTAAATACGCCAGCATTGCAAAAAGTATCTGAATCTCCTCACTTCTACCATATTTATTAAACTGACAATACAGATTATTTTTCCTTGCGCGTTTGAGACATGACAAGGCATGAGTTTATATAACCATTAGGTATTTAATCGCATTTCATAATCTGATGTTTTTCGATAATGATGTAATCGTAGTGTAACCCGTACCTAATGGTAGTTAGGTGTAGACTGTTCAACATCTGTCATCTCCATTGTAAGTTCAATGTCCTTTCAAACAAGCAGATTTTAGTATTATTTCGTACACGTTTTATCTAATCGAAGTTTTATTTGCTAACATGCCGATGTTTATCGAATGTTTCATTAAAACTTTGTAACCATGTTGTTTAATTTGGCCCTGATTTGAAAAATGTTTTATAAGTTTTATAACATGCTTCTTGTAGTTATTGACCGTAATGTCTGCAGTAATTTGAGAACTTAAATATATTCTCAAACTCGTTAAGTACGCTGGTTTTTTTTGAAATACCGCTCGAGTCTTCTTTGGGGTTGTTCCTTGTCTACTACAAGACACACTTCAATAAGCAGCTATAAACAAAACAATTTGCTAGCGGTGACAGCGGCATCGGCACTGGCCACAACGACCAGTGTAGCCACGCAGCCATCGTCACGTCTCGGACAAACTTAATGTCTGGATTTCCTTTGAATTCACTTAGACTATTTATACACTTCTGATCATTGTCTTATGTTCAAAACAGCAGGACAAACCTCATGGTCGACCAGTGCGGTGCTCCCAAAATATGTAATATACGAACCTTATCAGATAAGTTGTTTATGACATTGTTAGAAATATTACTGGCAACCGGTAATATTTTATAGGTAAACACATTATACTCTTACATACCTACTGCACTTTATAAATACCGACAATACCATTTGAAAAATTTTGCCAGGTCAAGAAACAATACTTGCTCGATCATTCATTTTGGTTTACATTTAAATCGGAATCGTAAAATTAAATTAAATTTAGTTTATTCTTACTTGAGAAAAAATACATTACCGGATGACAGGTCGGTCCGGACAGGAAATTACTGGATTTGGAGCACAGATAAAGTATCTAACATTGTATCGCATTGTGTGCAGTATTATGTTAATTTATAATAATCGTTAAATAGTACAATTTGTAAGAAATATTTAATTCAATTAACTATAGCCGGATGCTGATAGCGTTACGAGCAGCTCAAGTCTTGTTGTCAGGTCCCATTATAAAACAGTTATACCTAAACTGCTCTAAGCAGAGGTACCTACCTATTGATCGATTTTCCTCATAGTTACACATGACCGAGCAATGCCTTCAGGCAAGTCAAGTTAAAACTAAATAACCAATACTTGTGTGAAAGTGACAATACACAATCAATAAAGATCAGGTACTGGAAGCACTTACGCACGCAAATGTAAACAGTAATTGAGAACACATTGTTCGTTGTAACTCGGTTATATACAATTTTAATTCATACCTAACTTAATGCTCAGTAACTTCCATACGTTTAAGCATTTTAATTGGAACTAATTCTATGAATGAAGGGAATTCTTTTATTTTGTTAATTCATCTATTTATTTATTTAAGACATTCAGTGGTGGATCGAGGATTTTAGTTTTGAAAGGGCTTTATCCAGCTGAGGGTAGGCTTTATCAAAGTAAACACTACAACACAAAAAGTACCTACAAACTATTTTAGTTTTGCTCATTTAACATGAGACTAAAAAACCCATCACGTAAATATTTTCATAGAATTTTAAAACGTAGGTAGGTATACTACTACTATGAGTACATAAAATGGATGTAAGGATAAGTGATGAATCTGTAGGTAATGTCGGTAAAAAGGGATAATATTATTATTTATCAAATTTAATTTGATATTTGTCAGAGGTGAAAACAGATGCTTTTGGGAGGGAGCCCCTCGCCCCCCCTCACCCCCTGGATACGCAACTGGTGACATTCAGGCCACCTTCTCCTTCTTCGCATATTTTTATCTCGACTCTTTGCCGTAAGGTCACCCTACGCGGCGACCGCGGCGACTCCTTCCTGCGTTCGAACTCAATTAAAACTCATTGCGGGGGCGTGCGAACAGCGGCGCGGGCGCAGGCGCCGGGTCCCCTTACCCGTAACCCCACAGGATGTAGTGCTTGTCTAATGTCACGGTGTTTTCGGTCAATCAACTCTTTAAGATGTTTATTCTTCTGTTAGAATGTAAACCAAAAAGGACAAAGAATGTTATGCTGCAAAGGAGTCTGCCTAATGGCTACTGTAACTTCGTAATCAACTCATCAATAACTGCCTACTGTTGTTTTTCCCTACAAACGAAAGTTTTATCGGGTATGAGAAAACAAATAAGTTGTATACTTAGAGTTAGAGATATGCTCCGAGGGGTATTTATCTATTTCAATAACTTGCATATTATTCACATATTCCTTTGCAGAGTAGTTATGGGGTGTAAATTTTTGGTCCAGAAGACTGTACAGACCAACGGACAGTATTGACCAACGATGTTAAATAATCCATGTAACATAATTGGTTTTGACCCACTTTTTTTAGGGTTACCTACCTACAAAATTCATACCCACTGGAATCCCAAAAGCTTTAGATTTTTAGGTTTGTTGGTTTGGTATTCTTTCATACTGCAACAGAGGAACGGGTCGACGACGTGTTGCAGTACTGGTAAGTGACATAGGCTACTTTTAAATAACGCGGTCTGAATACGGTTGAAGGCTATTATTTTGCAACTCCGGATATAAGGAGGGGGGGGGGGGGGGGCAAACCGGACCACTTGTCCCGGGCGACAGTTTCACGGGGGTGCCAAATCAAGAGATGTAAGTAAGTAAATACTGAAATGATAACAGACCCGGAAACTTTTGTTGGCAGCCAACTGTTTTAATCGCGCCAACTGGGCCAAAACTGGGGAAGGAAATCCTATGAATAAGGAAACAAAAATAAACCACTGAGTACTTCATTCACCAATGTGTGAGTGTGCGAGAGAGAGCCACAAAGGCTAAGAATCTCTACGGAATTTTCTCATGCAATACTTATCGTCTTTGGAGATTGTAATGTGGACGACAATATCAATATCATAAATCGAAGGACTCAGCCTTGAGAAAAACCTTTGCTCGCGTATACAGCGCTGGATACTTAACGAGAATCAACAATTAATAGCTCTTAATTAATTACATTGTACGCATTCCTTGCAGTCAGCGAGTTTTTGTTAACATTCGTTTGAGTCTTGATAAAAAACATTCCAAATATAGAAGAATCATTACAATTTGTCGTAAACAAAATAGGTAATAAAAATATATTAAAAAAATATTTGCCGTATATATACACTACACTACTTTATTGTTCAGGTGCATGGCGTGCAAGCATACATTATGTATGTATATTATACTAGCAGAGCCCAACGGTTCCACCGGCGTAGTTCCCGTTCCCGTGGGAATATGGGTATAAAAATATAGCCTATGTGTTATTCTGATGTATAAGCTATATAACAGTATAGTTTCATAAAAATCCGTTCAGTAGTTTTTGCGTGAAGGAGGAACAAACATCCAGACATCCATACATACAAACTATATAACATTAGTAGGACATAATATTAGTAGAATGGATTCACTGGGCATGATAGTAGGCACCAAGGCCAATTTATATTGCAGGTAATTAAATGTTACTTTAAATGAGATCCTATGATTAGTCACCTCACATGTCTTATGTAATTTTCAGGTTGTTAGTGCTCCAACGTACCTAAAGTTTGCGTTCATGATAACGCCCCCATGTCGGCGTGTCGAGCATTTGACCGACATTGCCTACATTGATAGCCAACAATTTTGGCCGACCTTTTACGCTAAACGATACTGCACACAGAGGCATATATTGGGAAAATACGCCTACAAAATCAACTTTATTTTGACGTTAGGTAGAATAGAATAGAATAAGCATTTATTTGAATTTCCTGACACACACATATAAAACAAACCTTACAATAACAGGTACCTACTTAAACTGAACCAAATTCGAGATTTTTTAATAGAAACAAAACAATTCATTGCAGCCGCCGCCTATAGACGTTCTTGAGCTAATACTGTAGTGTGATTCTCTACTCGTCTACTTAATCTACCTAAACTATACTAATATTATAAATTAGATTTAGTATGTTTGTACACGTTTATTTGTAAAGTACCTATAGGCTCCGAAACTACTTGACGGATATTAAAAATATAAATTCACAAATGAAAAACTTACTTTACTGGTAGTAAGTAACATGGGGGTATTATTTTACCACGGGAACGGTAGGTACTTATTGTGAAATCGCGGGAAACAGCTAGTTTGAAATAAGCGTACATTATATGCACAGAGTTCTCTAGGTACACAGTTAATATAGGTAGTTGGTTAAAATTATGAGCTCTACATGACTGCATTTTGCGTTTTGGTATTAACGTCTACGTTACGCGTTTATTTATAAAAGTAGAGTATAGTCGCAAGTGTGGGGCCCACGATTTCTGTCTACCATCGATTCAAGGCCCGCGAGTCATTGCCACGTCCGCGCCGGCGCACACTCCCCGCCGACCGCCAAATGACATGTTGTATATATCGGGCCCCTACCATACTTGTACATAATGTTTTATTACCAATTTGCGTAAAATATTTTGCGTAGGTACCCCGTTTTAATGTACAATATTATATTTAACGATATACCATATCCATTTCGCTCACTAAGCTCAGGCGCACCTGTATCTATGTCATGATAGGTACCTACTCTACTTTTACTGGAGGCTGTTCGGGCTCTATAAACTTAGCAACTAAGTATTCACTGAACATTTAAAATTATTGAACTATAAATTCATATGTGCAATAAAATTACCATTCTTGGTTTTAACTTTGTATCAAGTTGTTGCAAATCTGTACCTACAATAATTTGAACCTATGATTTTTCAAGAGATGTCGATGTAAGTCTAATTTTAATAAGCGATTCTCATCCATAACTATCAGCGATAACAACCTATAGTAATATATCTCTATGACACCTTTAATATGTTAAGTAGAAGATCCGAAGCACATCTTACATCCAAATTTCTATTTCGACTTACAAATGTGCAGGTGCCTGTCCCGCCACCGCTGCTTATGAAATTCCGAATAGAATGGCGAAGTTATGAGCCATGGCTGCTAACAGACGGATATATGGCGAGACAATCCCGCAGGAAATCAGTCCCGTCTTTGATTGTGTACCTACCTACCTATTTCACGAAATCCAACTGAATATAGGTACGAGTATCATCAAAGGTGAGAAATCTAATCTTACTCCGACATGCCCAGAATCTCTTGAGAAAGATAATGAAACAGTATTTCTAAGGTAGATTAAATGTCCCGAAAAATAAAGGATGTCATAGTAGTTTTAGCATACCTAGAGTACAGTAGAAAACGTTAGGTCACAGCAGACATTACTGGGGTTCGACGGGGTGAGCCGACACTGAGGCCCGACACGCAGCGGGTGTTCCCAAAATAGAGGCCACTTTTATTATTCAACGAAATGATTCCGATTCGAACTGGTTTTATGGTTGTTTGTGCGCCTGATTCTAAAGGCGTTAAGCTCCAGGGAGACGGTCTGAAATGGAAATTGGTTTAATTACAAGCCGCTTTGCTGGGAGAGGTGGTAGCTCACGTTTCTGAAGTCTAAACCTTATCTAAATTCAAAGATTGCTAATAGCAAGGTCACATAAAGCATTGCCCTATTTATTAGGCAGGAAATTACGTGAACGTCGAGTCCTAAGCGCGTTTCAACGTTTTTTATAATACATGCTTGTATAATGTTATCACCGCCGTTTTGGCGAGCATCTGCCGCAATGTGCTGATACCTACCGAAAGATAAACGGAATCCTCAAGGTTCAGGGCCACTCGCCGGGGGCAAGCTAAACAAGTAAACCTATCATCTGCCTATGGTTCCTAACCATATGGTTACCTCACCCATGTGGCTATGGTTTCTTTAAGCGGAGGTTTAGTTTAAAAACCGCGGTTATTACACATACAGTCAATGTGGTGTACATTTACGTGTTTTTATGGGAATAAAAATGATCCAGCTAATAACTCAAACTATCGTTAAAGACAACTAGCTTGAATCTGGTAACAGCTTTGTTATAATAACAATAAAGGTGGAATATAAAGGTACAGTCATTTTATGTCACATAAAAACCAATCGTAAGACGGCGTTAATTATTTCCCACGAGAAGGTGAGGCTCGTTATTTACGTGCGTATAATGGCTTTTACCACGTCATCGTCTGAGAGACTTGCTTCGATAGAACACGCGTCGACCCACACCTATGCTAGTTAGGCTCTTACAACTATAACTGCCAATACAGGTCATTAATAATCTTTAAATTGGAAACGGCTCAAAGGAACCACCCGCGTCTAATTCTAATGTGTTTCAATAGTAGAACTCGGGAAAAATTTTGAAAGGCCACTTATACCTAATGTTCGACTAGATACGTCGAATGCGCACGAGACCTGTATCGGTAATAGCAAAGTTAGTTTCTTTGTTAATGGTAGAGTATAATATTTATTTGTTAACAGGAATTAATGGACACAAGCTGTATTCAAAGCAGTCACCGCTTTTAGTGCACATTATTCGGACACCTATGGGGAGCTCCAACCCAAACCTAAGTATATTATATGATGGTTAGAAACCATACATATTGCGATTGAAATATCTAGAAATTACAGCAATTACTGTAATGATTTCTAATATTAATTTTAACAGTTTTTTATAGTAACAGTTGTAGACATTAGGTAAGTATAACGAAAAGAAAATTCTTAATTTGAATAGGTAGGTACGTCCAGGAAGCTGTTAACATTCCATCGCTTTTTACAGCCCTACGTCTTTTGAATACCTCAATGTTAGCTGACATAATCAACTTAAAAAGAAACCAAGGCCGCATATGACAACACATCTAGAATAAGTATTTTTCGCTTCCGGCCTCTAATTTAAGTATAACTAGATATTATCGTTAAACACATAGGAAATTTGATTGGGAGTGAAGTCACTTTCGATGGCTAAGTCTTTTTTGCAATTAACGTAATTTAAGTTATTTTGCTAAACAAGAATACGCGCCATGCCATATTATAATGGCCACAGTTTTAAAAAGTCTGCGCGCCGGTTGCGTGAAGGCTGCATTAAAATGGTAATTGTAGCAATAACATTGTGCCAAAAACCACTTAAAGTATACACTTACAAGACCACTAACTCTCTCAGTCTACGTTGTCTTATAAATCAAGTTTATCGACTTCAGTACAGTATACCTGTTAATCAACGGGGACGGTTGATAAATATGTTTATAAAAAAAGAATACATTTAAGTATTCATAAATGTAGGTGACGATGCCCGCTATTCCGTTCCAACATATCTTCATGAAACTAGTTGTGAAGACCACCGATGAAATTTTAAAAATAATTATAAAATTGTTTCTTTGCTAACAGTACCTACTAATTAAGTAAACGTAAGTATGAACAGTTACGCGAAGACCTCGGTGTATCGCTAATCATCGTCCAATTTGGGATTTATGTAGAGCAAGAACGGATAGGTAGATAGTGCAATTAATTTGACGAGTCTATAATTTCTAAAATACATTTTATTTATCTAATACATTGGGACCCGTCGCTCATAAATCTCACGATGCCCACAGGATCAGCCCTTGATATGAAACACACCTACATAAATACCTATTTATTTTTTGAATTTGCTCAGTTCAGAATGAGCATTGTACAATTACATCCTGTGCAACCATTTAAACCTGGTTCCATGCCCGAACGTTATCGTTGAAAAAAGGTCTAGGCTAATTGTCTGCCCATCACTACTCTGTGATCATGTGGTCGAGGCACTGCGTGGCACGGAACGCGAAACAGCACGCCAATAAACGAATGGGTCCGGCAATCATCGGAGACAACCGTTTCGACGGCCCGCGGTTCCCACGGGGCGGGTGCGGCCACCATTCCGGTTTTTGCCAACTTAAATGTTTGTTGTCAAATTAATCTGAAGTTACTTGGTATGCGCATGTCGACCAGTCGGGCGACTATTCATTCATAGCGGCCGGAATGCTAGATCGCTCGTGGCTCGCCTCGACCGACCTTCGCCGCCAGCCGCTCGGCAAAAAGTGTGTGAGCCGTGCCATAGTGAGCCTCGCCTAGATATGTGGCTGGTCCAGTCTGCGCCTGCGCCGCAGAGGCCGCCTGTACCTACCTGCATTGTGCGGTGCCTCCTGCAGGACAATGCTCTACGTTAATAGGTACTTTGCAATAAACAAGAACTAGCGTGGATCATGTTAGCGACCAGCAGCTAAAGCAATCTTTTTATACTTATCTATGTTTTTATACTATTATATGTTTTTACTTGTCAAAGTAAAAATAAATGAGTGTGCAAATTATTATCAGATCCTACAAGGTGAATGTCAAACAAATTCTTTAGTAACGATAATAAATAATATATAGGTACTTACTTATAGGGATTCTGAGAAAAAAACAGTCATACCAATCGGAATAGCCATAAGAATAAATGATAGTCGTTCGCTAAATGACAAAACCGTGACATCATGGTGTGGAGCACAAAGTCGCCCGCTGTTCTTTTAATTTGTGTGGGATTCTTTTATATCAGTTTAAGATCCGTTGTTGTTAATATTCGGGTCTAAATTAATTCCACAAATTTAATTTACCTTGTTAACTTCGCTTTTATGACTTGCAATACACATAGAGTTTAGCGGAAATGCAATCTCGGTAAGTGCTAAATATCATGCGTTCGGATACTCACGTAAGAAACATTTTAACAAATAAAAGACCACATATTGGCCAAATGTGTGATTATTAGCCATTAGACCTCTGGAACGCGATGAAATTAATGATTATTTCAGCGCGAAAAAGTAGCCACGTCAGACTTGGGGAGTCACTGACCTCATTATCACACGGTGTGTGATAGAATTTTAATTATTTGAAATACCTACTTCCAATTGTTAGGTTAGTCAAATTTTTATTTCTACTTCATATCAAATACGCAATCGTTAAATACTGTTTTCAGGGCCATTCGTTTTTTACTGAGTACTTGGATGTTGGGTGTAGATACTTGTACTCACCTTTAGCTAAAACAGAGAAAAATGCCAGTCATATATATTTTTTGTTATTTTACAAAAAATACATTGGCAAAAAAATTTTACTTGACTTATTCTACAAAACGATTATCTGAAAATGTTGTTCGTTTATTATTGGACCAGGATGTTGTATAAGTGGGATCTAAGAAGAGGCACAGAACGATGTGAGCACGCCGCTCGTAGCGGCCTCGCTGAAACCCATCGGCACCTCAACGATAACGTCACTCCGGTCGCCCGCGCAGCCAAGGACAGTAAACATTACCAGGTCATTGCACGTCGTTGCTGTCTCTATGCTCATTCTAATTCAGAAACCCCAATAGAGTACTAACAGCTGCTTGGAGTGTCTGCCACGTCATCACCAGCCTAAAGCCTACATTTTTCTTGATAATTGACTCGCCTATCCTTACTTCATATTGATTTATACATGGTAAGGTAACTCTATGTATCTCTATACTTCTGTGCTAATATTATAAAGAGGAAAGATTTGTAGTTTGTTACGAATACACTTACCAATGAAGGAAATCTAGAATATCCCTTACTTACATAGGCTATATTTTATTCCCCTATTCCCACGGGAACGAGAACCACGCGAGTGAATGCGCGCAGAATCGCTAGTCTGTTGAAAAGTTTATTATCTTTTCATAGTCTTGAAATTTTTAAAGAAACTAGACTACTTTTAATTTAATAATACTTAAAGCAATCGCTAGCTATCCATAACCCAAGGAGTGGTTATTATCAGCGAGTCTCAGAAAAAAGTGCAATCCGTTTTTCAGTAGATACATATTAGGAATAATAAGTGATTCTAATAGAAATATGGTCAGATGATACAAAATGATTGGCATAATTTGTACGAAGATATTTGTATTTTTCAAATTAAGACATTATTTTTATCCCATCATAATTCGAATCCTTTTTGAACACGCTTTTAGTTATCTAGTGTAACTACTGCATGGAATTATAGAAATTGTGACTGGAAACTACTTAAAAATATTAACTACTAAAAAAGCTATATAACTATAGGCTGGGCTAATTCTATAATTTGATTAACAGGAGCTAAAATTTAAAGAAATGTACTAATGTACTACCGACGATTCTACACTCTACTTTCATACTCGTAGAAGTACCTACACAGAATAGTACTTTTCAGAACTAGTCCGGAACATGTAGCAGTAATATTATTTACATTTGTAAAATGTCCGTAGCAATGCCAACGATTTTCAACTGTATCGAATGGAACGCATAAATTATTACTTTTATAGGTATACCAAAATGACTTCAAGTATCTATAACTATTTGATACCCATAGCTTATTTATTTTACATTACACAACTAGTCCAGTCAATAAATAACCCAACAGTAGGTGTAGAGTGCGTGAGCGGGGACCTCAACGATTTCTTCAGTGAGTTGTTCAGGGTGCTTAGGGAGTAAACATACTAAAAGTCCCGGGCGTCTAGGAGGTCCGCCGGATTGGGGAGGGGGATTAAAGTTCCCACTTTTGAGTTTTTCGCTAATATCATTAAAACGGTGTATCGTAGAGAAAACATATCTTCTACATAAAGAAAGCTCATAAAATATTCTGCAACTTTATCTTATACACTTTTTTCAAATTCTTACCCGTTTTCGAACTACACGTTTCGGAAGAGTGAATTTTTTCGAAAAAAGTACTTTTATCAAACACTAGCTGTTGCCTACTACTTCGTTCGCGTTATTTCGGGGTAAAAAGTAGCCCATATGTTAATCCAGGTCCTAATCTATCATCCTACCAAATTTCATCTAAATCCGTGCAGCCGCTATGTTATTTTTGTCTTTTATCACATAGATATCTACACTAATTTATTCTTCTATACTAATATTATAAAGAGGAAAGATTTATATTTTTGTACGTTTGTTACAAATAAACTGAAAAACTACTGCACCGATTTTAAAAAATCATTCACCAATGGAAAGCTAGAATATCTCTGGGTAACATAGGCTATATTAACATAGGCTAAACTCAAAAACTTCTGGGTCGATTTTGAAAATTCTTTCACCAGTGGAAAGCTAAATCATCATTCAGTAACATAGGCTACATTTTATTCCCGTATTCCCACGGGAATGGGAACTACGAGGGTGAAACCGCGCGGAACCGCTATTTTACATAACACTAGCGGTATTTGTAACGAATAAACTCAAAAACTTCTGGGCCTATTTTGAAAATTCTTTCACCAATGGAAAGCTACATCATCATTAAGTAACATAGGCTATATTTTATTCCCGTTCCCACAGGAACGGAAACGACGAGGGTGAAACCGCGCAGAACCGCTAGTGACATATATAATAGTGGTTCCGCGCAGTTTCACCAGCATAGTTCCCGTTCCTGTGGGAATACGGGAATAAATTATAGCCTATGTTACTCAAGGATATTCTAGCTTTCCATTGGTGAAAGAATTTTTTAAATCAGCCATGTCGTTTTTGAGTTAATTGTTACAAACACCGCTAGTGGTACAATTTATAGCGAATTGACCTGCGTAGTTCCCGTTCCCGTAGGAATACGGGAATAAAATATAGCCTATGTTACTGAATGATGATTTAGCTTTCCACTGGTGAAAGAATTTTCAAAATCGGCCCAGAAGTTTTTGAGTTTATTCGTTACAAATACCGCTAGTGTTATGTAAAATAGCGGTTCCGCGCGGTTTCAACCTTGTAGTTCCCATTCCCGTGGGAATACGGGAATTAAATATAGCCTATGTTACTCAGGGATATTCTAGCTTTCCATTGGTGAAAGATTTTTTAAAATCGGTGCAGTAGTTTTTCAGTTTATTCGTAACAAACGTACAAAAATATAAATCTTTCCTCTTTATAATGTTAGTATAGAAGTATAAATTAGTGTAGATATCTATGTGATAAAAGACGAAAATAACATAGCGGCTGCACGGATTTAGATGAAATTTGGTAGAATGATAGATTAGGACCTGGATTAACATATAGGCTACTTTTTATCCCGAAATAACGCGAACGAAGTAGCAGGCACCAGCTAGTGTTTGATAAAAGTACTTTTTTCGAAAAAATTCACTCTTCCGGAACGTGTAGTTCGAAAACGGGTAGGAATTTGAAAAAAGTGTATAAGATAAAAGTTGCAGAATATTTTTTGAGCTTTCTTTATGTAGAAGATATGTTTTCTCTACGATACACCGTTTTAAAGATATTAGCGAAAAACTCAAAAGTGGGAACTTTAATCCCTCCTCCCCACTCCGGCGGACCTCCTAGACGCCGGGACTTTTAGTATGTTTACTCCCTAAGCACCCTGAACAACTTACTGAATAAATAGCTGAAGTCCCCGCTCACGCACTCTATAACCATTTATTGACTGGACTAAACACATACTAAGTTATATTGGAATGAAACAGGTAAGGTATGTAATGAATTTGTAATTACATTGCATTCTACGGGGCTTCAAAGCTCAGGTGAGTGGCCGCGCCGTCATCGCCCGCCACCGCCGCGTTGGCGCACTCCACTGCACTGCTGCGTAGCCTGCTGCACTTATACTAAAACCTGCGCTTGCGCACCTACTAGGGCTGTCAACGATTATCTCCATCGTTCTAAGTTACATTAATTCGTTATTTTTTACTTGATTGACAGGCCCGTCAGTTTCTAGTGAAACATCATAGTTTCACAATAGAAACTGACAGGCCTGTTGGCTCAGTTGGTAGAGACCCTGCCTTCTGAGTCGGAGGTGGCGGGTTCGATCCCCACTCGGGGCCAACATTTGTGTGCATGAACATGTCTGCTGGCTTCGTGTCTGGTCGTTTAATATTTATTTAAGTATGTCTATCAGTTATTTAACTACACACACCGGCACAATTAGCGGAACAGAAAAAAAGGGAGTATTTACGCATTTTTGCGTGTTACTGGCCGGCTAAACAAGCTTTTTTTAAATTTGGGTTTTAATTTAAAAATGGAATACTAAGCGACTGCCCTTTTTTTCATTCTTTTGTTTTAATTTTCATTGATTCATTTTTTCCACCGCTTGTCCGTTTTTAGAAGGTTCGTGAATTCCATTTGAAAAGCTTTGAATTGCAGTTTTTGAGGCTTTTGAGTTTTTTCGCATATTGATAATTTACGAGCATCTAATTATGCCTGATTTAACGCCATCAGAAATCATTAGGGCAGATCAAATGAGGAGAAATGGTCAAACCTACAGATCGATTGCCAGAAGCCTTCGTCGATCGTTATCAACGATTTATCGTAGCATCCAACGATACAGATTGACGAATGCTCTAGTGAGAAGGAGAGGACAAGGCCGGAAAAGGTGTACTTCAAGGAGGGATGACCGTTTTCTCCAACTTCAAGTCCGACGGAACACGAGACTAACGGCGGTGCAGGCTCGAAATTTACTGGAAGAGGTACGAGCAGTAAGGATGAGTGAGCGGACAGTTCGTAGAAGATTCGAAGAAGTGGGTATAGGCTCGTATGTGCCCGCCAAAGCCCCAAAACTTGAGAGACATCATCGCACAAACCGTCTACACTTTGGTCGTGAACATCGTGATTGGGACTTCGACGACTGGGGACAGGTTCTTTTTACTGATGAATGCAGAGTTATGTTAAATCAAATTGATGGAAGGCAGCGAGTATGGAGACGCAAAGGAGAACGGTATATCCAGTCTAATTTTGAAAATACAGTTGCATATGGCGGCGGTTCAATTATGGTCTGGGGAGGAATATGTTTAGGAGCTCGTACGGAGTTAGTAGTGGTCGATGGCGGGAATCTGAATGCTGATCGGTATATCAGGGAGATTTTAGAAGAACATGTTGTGCCATTTGCCCCCTTTATTGGTAACAACTTCATTCTAATGCAGGATAATGCTCGGGCTCACAGTGCTCGCACAGTACAGACATACCTAAACCATGTTGGTATAACGGTGATGGAGTGGCCAGCACGGTCCCCCGATATGAACCCTATAGAACACGTCTGGGACTTGCTAAAGAGGAGTGTAAAGTCAAGAATGCCCCCTCCCAATAATCTCAACGAGTTGCGAAACGCATTACTTGAAGAATGGCAGAGGTTGCCCCAAGAAACCATTGATAACATCATCCGCAGCATGCCCAGACGGATGGAAACCCTCATCAGAGCACGAGGAGGAAACACTCGATATTGAACAGTCATTGAAATTGTTGTTAAACTTTGGAAAATCTTGAATTTTCTGCTGTTTCTCTATAATTAAAAATCGAAGAAAAATGCATTTTGTTTAATTTAATTTTTATTTTTATAAAATTTTAAGTATGGTGTTACAAATGAATGTCAAAACATGTTAATTTAATTGTTGTTTCATTTTAAATAATATATTGTTTAAAAATTACATTCATTGTTCTAAATTCCCTCTTTTTTCTCCTTTTTTTTTCTGTTCCGCTAATTGTGCCGGTGTGTGTAGTATCCATAGTACAGGCCCTGCCTAGTTTGGGACTAAATAACCGTGTGTGACTTGTCCCACAATTATTATTATATTATTATTATTCTTATTATTAATTGGTGTTCCATATTTCATGTCTCGGAAAAGTACAGTAGAGTCACATAAACACAAAGGTTTACATAATTGAACATCATAAACGAAGCAAGCAATTAGTTTTGTTTTATACGAATTATAGTTGTTGAAATATAGTTGTTATAAAAAAAGCTGTTCAGTCAAAATTACCAACCCTAGTTTTCGGTCCACCGGCGATGCGAGACGCCCATTGCCTTGTGTAAGTTGCAATGTGAATAGCTAGCTACTAGACTATTTTAATTAAACTCATTCATCTTGCCAGAATTTTACACACGAAATTGAGTTTAAGTCATAAGGTTCTGTAGTAAAAGATTTTGTCAAGATCAAATGCTCTATGCGTTAACGTTTTATCAATATTTCATCTCATAGCTTCATAGACCACGTACGTGGTCGACTCTTCCTGCAATATGGATGTTAACAATTTTTCGGAATTGTTTTTATTTTGAAGATTGACTCTTTTTTACCATAAAAAATATTTTATTTAAAATGTTAGTATTTTCGATGAGAAAATATATAAAAATAAAGTAATTTTGAATTTTCCCGCTAAAACACTAACAACTGTCAAGGGACTGACATGACGTCACTAACCGCAAAACATTAGTCACGATTGCAGACAGAAAGAAAGAAAATGCAGAGAAGTAAACAGTCTTTGACAGCTTGTTTTGCGGTTAGTGACGTCATAAGATCTTATTGGTGTTTGCAGTCAGATGACAACAGATTATAAATATAGCATGAAAAAAAAATTTGTTTTTCGATATTTTAATAATACAAACTATCATAAAATTAACACTAAACATTTATTTGTGATTAGTGTTCACATCCCTATTGGATGTAAAAATATATATTTATAAACGTGAAGCCTGGTCTCCTGGAGTTCAATATGATTTGGTGATTTAAGCTAAATTAGCAATTTCTTTTCGAAAACATCAAGACAAACTTAGAAACACTTACAACTTGTAATTAATGTCAATTATCAAGTGTTAAAAAATGCGTATCAATCAGAGTTTTCGTGCAGTTGTTTTAATTTCTAATCCTAAAATCTAATCCTATGCTTATACTGAGTATACTGATGAAATTTATAATATATAAATCCAGCAGGCGTACCTATACACGGAGATTCGATACCGTTTCCGTTCGATTCAGATCGAGTGAAAAATTTTCCGAAGTCGAATCTATCGTCTTCGGAAACTTTATTCTAGGCGTTTCAGACAGCCACGGAAATTTTTCCGAATCCTTATGTCACATATTATGACCTTAGTTTTCAATACCAACATCAGCTCATCTCGAAAGTTTTCGATACCAACATCAGCCCATCTCGAAAATGTTCGACAGATTTTCCGATATCGAATATCGAAGCTCCCTGAATACACCTGCAGGTCTACAACTATATTTATTTCATACTGTACGTTAGGACCTTCAAATCTGAAGAAACTTCTTAAGCCGTATACAGAAAGAAAGCCGAAAGCTTGTCGGCGCCGATCGGCGCCCATCGGCGCCGGTCCATTCTACAGAAAGCAAGCAGATTGAAGCAGAGCGAGCAAAATGTCGTACGATGATTGGCGGGCGGCACCAGCGCCGACCGGCGCGAGTCGGCGCCGATCGGCGCCTATCGGCGCCGAGAGGCGCCGGTCGGCGCCCATCAGCGCTTGTTCATATAAATGCCTCCGCCGGTTACCTGCGTAGACCGGCGCCGATAGGCGCCGATGGGCGCCGGTCGGCGCCGATGGGTTTTCGGCTTTCTTTCTGTATACGGCGTTACTTCCTACTAATTATTTTTTTGTGCTGGTTTATGTAGGTAGTAACCCCAGCTAATTTAAATTACTTCACGTCTGGCTAGGAGGTAGCCAAACGAAACTGTTCTCCTGGTTCTGCGTCACTAGGTACCCAATGCTCATTACCTATTTGTTCCGAGTTATTATTGGAGTACTTATTCATAATTAATTACCGCTGTTTATTTAAAGTAGAGAGCTTCTAAAATTTGTAAGTCACTTAGTAACATTTGGTATTCGTACCGACAAAGTAATAATAAAAGAAACGGAAAAGCCTGATTGAAACATCTTGTGATCAATTTAAATATTGGTCCTCCTGTTTAAAAATGCTTGACAATGTTTCGCGTAAAACGTTTATAATGTATAGGTATATAAAATGATAAACTGACTGACTAATTGCTGGGTCTAGAAAGTTTGCACACAGATAGCTTATACAGTGTAGGTATCCACTAAGAAAGGATTTTGCAAAATTCAACCCCTCAGGGGGTGAAATAAACGTGCGCGAGCGAAGCCGCGGGTAAAAGCTAATAATAAATAATAATAATAGCATGCCTCTTATACTCGAGGGGGTAGGCAGAGGTATTCCATTTCTCGATATAGGTACCCACTTTTCACGAGATATTATTTGGACCGCTAAACGTGATAGGTGGTGAGCCCATCGCCGGACCGGGGGATCGATTTTTGAATCTCACCAAGTGACTAATTCTCACCGATGTGAGTGATTTCCGAAAGTTCGTATTTTTGAAACTCATCGGTGACTTACATTTGTCATACCTATAATATCGATTTACGAGTGCCCCTACCCACTCGTAATTGAAATCACCATGCGTTTGTTTTTGACAGTTGACTTAGTGCCATCTGCCAAAGGTGCCAAAGTATGTTTTTCGGAAGAATTAGCAGCGGGGATCGATTTTGATATTTTGTGATAGCGACGATTTATTGAAAACAGCGTGTGACTTTAAAAAATACGGCTTTTGGAAAATGGTGACATAAAAGTCACCGGTGATTTTGATATCACCAGTGAGATTCAAAAATCGCAGTCCTGGTCTTTTACACTTATCTCAGAATTAACTCTGGGACCTGCGGGTTTCCTCACGATGTTTTCCGTCACCGTCGAGCTAGTGATAAATATGTACGTAAGTTTTGAAAAACTCATTGGTACATGCCAGGATTCAAACCCCAGCCTCACTATCATCATGTGAAGCAGGCTCCTTAACCGTAAGGCTATCACTGCTCAATAAAACGTTTATACAGTTTTGTAATAATTTTCCCGCAAACTCTTCCGCTGCGCATCAAACTTATTTCCGCTTTCTATAATGAACCGCTTATCGCTCCATCCCATGCACATAACGGACTGGCTGGGAATAAAGACTGCTCTACCGTTAGGCAATGGCTGCAGCTTGGGATTGGAAAAGCTATTATTTCTCGACCATTTCCATTCCGTTCTCTTAGTAGTCTTAGTACCCGCATTGTCTCGGATTGTTCTCGGGCCAGAATCTGGATGAGTGATGGGGCTTTGTTGCATTAGTTGCTCATGTGCGGAATATGTTGGTTACAACCATTCACATTTATGACCCTACGAGCGATTTGCGGCGCACTCAGGCAAAAAAGCCACTCATACATAACCCTGGCGCCTGAAATTTAGGTCTTGAATTTAAAAAATGCAGATGCACCAGTAACACAACAGAATACTATAATAACATTCGGATTTTGCATTTTCTTGGTAGGTACTGAGCTTTAATACGTCTATGGTACTGAGTAACACGTCACCCTTTAAATATTCTGTCATATTTTAGAACTTTCGCAAATGATACGAATTAGCGGAAAAGTATCTTTTCATAAATAATTTATTCATTTACAACCGTCTTTGATCTAGGACACTTTGTAACTAAACCTAAGACCTTACTTATAGTATGGATACATTTCTCTATACGAAGGAACCGTAATTCCAACGTATTAAAATTCATTTGCTGCAATACAAAGCCAAACATCATATAATGCTAAGCTAGTATTGCACAGCTCTAAGCAAGAATCTCATTCACATATCGTTTCAATATTTTGTTAACATGTTCTCTCGCACGGAATTAGAGAAAATCCACTTTTATGTCAAATCGCTGCTAATTTTATAGCAAGCGAGTATTGATGTTACACGTAAAGACGAATACGAATACAATCGCCAAACGTCCTACGCATAATTTTAAACGACCTCAAAATTTAGCTTTCATGATGATCTCCAAAGTATTAACTCAGGAGGCATCGCTAAATAGGTCGACACCGTCACAAATAACTTCTACAATTTTGGCCATGTAATTTATTTATTTGATCGTCTAGTAGTATAGGACACTACTTTGTGAATAGTAATCCAGATCCTTTTTCAGGATCATGATTTACTGTTTGCCATCAAAAGAAATCTTAACTTGATTCAACTATACCGTTAGTTTTCTATCGCATATTTATAAAATTGTCTTTCGCTCGCTTTTAATCTTTAATAGCGCTGCCCACTTCAGCGCCATTCATGCCTAAGGCAATATTTCATGAAGGACACTTCATATTCCCCACCCCTGTTATCTCTTATCTGATGACAGACTCGAGATAAATCGTCTTCCCCACATTCTCACTTCCTTTCAAGAAAAGAAATAAAAATGTGTTTGGTGGGAAGAGTAAGGAGCTCCACCTCGCCCCTTACGGTGATCGCCAACCCGCAACATTCCACAGCTGCGATTGCGACCCCCCCGAACGTCCCGGTTTTGCCGGACATCCGGTCTTTTATCCCGCCTAAGCAGGATCGTTGTGGCCGAAGCCGATTGTTGCGGCCGGAGCCGATTGTTGCAGCCGAAGCTGATTGTTGCGGCCGAAGCCGATTGTTGCGGCCGAAGCCGATTGTTGCGGCCGAAGCCGATTGTTGCGGCCGAAGCCGAGGTTTGCCCCGTAGGGACCGTTGCGACCGAAGTCGATTGATGCGGCCGAAGCCGAGTTTTGCCCCGAAGGGACCGTTGCGACCGAAGTCGATTGGTGCGGCCGGAGCCGTGTTTTGCCCCGAAGGGACCGTTGCGACCGAAGTCGTTTGTGGTGCCGAGTTTTGCCCCGAAGGCGAGTTACGGCAGTCATTAAGACCTCAGGATCATTTGCAGTAAGCCCCGAAAGGCATTCTCGAACATATTGATAATAAAAGTTACGCCCGGAGGCGCTTGGTGGTGAGATAGTCTTTAAGACCTCAGGATCATTTACAGTAAGCCCCGAAAGGCATTCTCGAACATATTGATAATAAAAGTTACGCTCGAAGGCGCTTGGTGGTGAGATAGTCTTTAAGACCTCAGGATCATTTATAGTAAGCCCCGAAAGGCAATAAGTCCCGTAGGACAACTCGTTCATAGGTCTTAATGCTCGTCGTGACCCGACCTCGGTCCCTACGAGCCATCGATTCTCGTTCAGCCTTCAGAAGCGCTGTCACACCCTGAATGAGCTTATAATGGTAAAACCATTAGTTTATATTGATACGCGTCGCGCGCGCACTCATATGATAGTATGAAGTAACCAATGTACGTTCTGCAAATACATGGTTACCTTAAGATATATGAGGCATTCCTCATTTTCTCGTTCATTCGTGGTATCACTTTTATTATAATATCAAGCTCAACAGAAGCATGACAGACATCCCCGTCAAGCCAATCAAGATTCTAGACCCCTTTACCATGCCAATACGAATACCGACATGACTCCAGTTCCAGACTCCGAAGAGCTTACTCCTGAAGATTTGGTCGAGTGTTCGCGTACTAGACCAACAACACTCCTCGAAGATAACTTGTGTTAATGCCCAATTCGCACCGCACAGGTCCACGACCAAGCTAGATGTTGCTTTTCACATTTCAATGAGAGACGTTATCAACCTCCATCAATTAAGTGTTAGTCGACACCATCGTCTCCGTTACTTAGCACCAAGAAGCTCAGAAGTAGTCCCAGGGTGTTTACTATGAACCACAAGACAGCGCTAAGAGGTGCGTCGTCAGTCATTCTGCTACTACCTCCAATGTGTAATATTTAAAAGCGATCGTTACATCAGACGAAGCTTATGGACATGTCCAAAAACTAAGTCCATATAAGATCACCGTGCCGTACCGTTAGGCAGTGCTGAGGCCCGGACTTTTTACCTTTACGCACTATATCGCCAAACAGTGTTGAACAAGACAATTGTGAGTCGAAGCGTAAGCCCCAACATCACAAGCAAGTCATAATGCAAGTTAAAGAACGGAGGTGTCGCCACCGTCAAGCTAGCATTGGTATGTGCCGACATAAACACCGACCGCGGTGCGGTGAAACGTACTGACACAACCGCTGCACCACTCGGACAGTACCACACCCCGTCAATAACTCAAACACTACAACCCCTGCCTCGTCCCGACATTTGCGTTCGAGCGGACGGCGTTAGCCGCCCTAAGATGGGAGGGAAACCCAGGTGTAACATAGGCCAAACTCTCTTATTTATATTTATTTTGTCATGCATTCCATATATTAGGCTCGTTTAGAATATTGCATAAAACTACCATATTCCATTAATCAGACAGGGAACCCATACCTGCCTGTCCTCTTTAACTTCTGTTATTAACGAACCTTCAAGCTAATAACGCCATATGAGAGTTTTATATTTTTATTTTATTTATTTATTTATATGTCATATTGCTCAACAGGAACGACCCATGTATCATACATCCTAGGTCCAACCTTTGGTTGAGGTGGCAGCCTCGCCCCGCGACCGCGCACCCTCCCTCACCATAGATGTCAGAACCCCCTCTTCGTGTCCCGCGCCGGAAAAACCCGACCATCTCCGATTTGGATGAAACCTTTTGCATATCGTAGGGTCCGTGAATAGCATTACAATGATATACTTTTTATCTCTCTAGCTCCAATAGTTCCGGAGTTATAACCGAAAAATGGTTTATCTTAATACAAGAACTATTCCGCTATATTTTCCATACTAAACAAGTCGGTTTTTCCTGAACCCTACTGAAACCAATTTCTAACTACTTTTATGAAACTTTTATGCTATTTTAACATCTCTTAGATCATACCAAGCCCTAATTTACGGAATTTTCATAATTTTCCTAAGTTTTAATATTTTTCTATTTCTGACTATATTTACATGTGTTTACATGTTTACAGCCCCACCAAGCTGTTTTATGTTCTTTTAGTATTCTATATATGATATTAGGGTTGAGGAGTTACAACTTTAAAGCTCTCTTGATATACCTAAGTAACTTAAAACCATATGTTATTGAGGGTGATCGATTACAATCACATGAATCACAATTTAAACCGGGTTTTATGTTATGGTATCTAAAAACAGCTTTCAAGAACATCACTTATGTCTTACAATCACACGCAATGGCGTCAGGCATCAGACAATGTATGCCGGCACAATTACCGTTTAATATCTCGTATTAATCTCTAATCGCGGTAACAACAGCTTGTTTACTATGTTCAAAAGTGTGTCGTACAGTTATATATAGCTTTATATTATTGAATCAAATAGTGCAGTAATTAGTTAACTAGGCCACAATAGGCAAGGATGTGGCTCTAAACCGCAACACATTTGCATCATTCACATAATCTAGGTATACTTACATATAATATTTATTTACCTATCCTGTAATACATTTTTGTTATTAAATCATTCCAGTCTTCGTTCCAAGGAAATTTAGAAATGTTTCTCCTATCAAATGATCGCACCGCAGTCCAACAGGACCCACACACGTTAAGTAACGTTACGCTTTTCTATAAGGAAGCGATAAATGTACTGAAAAGACAGTTATGTATTTATAGATAAATAAACATTTTAAGAATTTTTACACGGAGTGCACTTGAGTTTATACATTTATTTAAATTAATCTAAACAGATAGTACGACCCGTTTCCTAAACTAAGAATAATATTCTTGTATCTCAGGAAACAGTGATCCGCTAGTGATGTCCACTTATCAAATGCATAGCAATCGTTACATAGTCAAACAGCCGGCTTGGTGTGCCATATCATTATTTTTTAGCACTCAGTATAAGAGTTAGTGACATTATAGAGAAGGGGTGAACAATTGAACAGCTATATGTCCATCTGTACTTTTTCACGACTAAACCGCTGCACCGATCTTGATGATCTACATAGGCTACTTTTCATCCTGGCCTGGACCACAGACAAATGAGTAAGATTTTCCGATATTTCCAATCCAACTTGTATCTTACAAGTTGGATTGGAAATAGACAATAGAATCGCGAACTGACTCAGCAGCGGGAGAAACTATGCGGCGGTCGCTATTAGTAGGTAGGTATATTAAATATTCTTAATAAATAAACTAAATTAACCTTTTGCCTCCCAACTTTAAAAGGTTTTTGTACAATCTATGAAGATATTGTTATAGCTGAGATGATCGGTTGTTCGCTGGGGTACGGTGCGCCTGCGCTGCCAATTGCATTCCGTTTCGGGACAGTCCAGTTACTACGTGAGAGAAATTTAGCTTTATCACTAATCACTAAATAGTTAGTCGCTTTCTCTGTCCCTATATCCCTATTTCCCTGTGTCCCTTTGTATGCTTAATTCTTTAAAACTACGCAACGGATTTTGATGCGGTTTTTTTTAATAGATAGTGATTCAAGAGGAAGGTTTAAGTGTTAGCATTGCACCCGTGCGAAGCCGGGGCGGGTCGCTAGTGCTTTATAATTCGTGAATGTTCACTGTAGGAATTGTAGCTATGTCAGTACATCAACCGTCTTACGTGCAAGCAGCAATAATAATGTGGGTTATGTAGGGCATAGCGCAGGAGAAGAGAAGAAGCACTTCACTTATTTTAGTTTTGGACACAACCTTTTGCGTTCTTCCGTGCTTTGGCACCTTTACAACGTTGGCCGAGCCAGCTTGGAAATTATTTTAGTAACATGACTGCCAAAGCCTCCGAAACTGCAGGGAGCTTACTACTCAGGCACGGCCAATGGCCCAGCAGTGGGTCTTTACGATTTATTATGATAACTTGATAATACTAATGATTCGACTTCTACATCACGTAGGCCTTGTCAAGGCTCGACCATCATTCGCTACCACAAAATTTTCGAAAGAAATTTGTACGTGAGGTATAGAGGACCCCCTATACCGCATTCCACGGCGCAGCCTCGTGGTTCCAAGAAAGAGTGATGTCCCGCTCGCACTAAGCACGCCATGTTATTGCCTGTGTTTCGGAATTCTCGCATTGTTTGCGCTCAAGCTCATTTCAATAACCAACTAAGGAAACACTAAAGTGCGTATCCGGTCAAAGGTCTCAAGCTTTTGCTTTGGGTTCCTTGATTAACAATTTTAATTGACAATACCCTGACTGTGTTTACGTTTTCGGTTTACCACTAAACGATAATGATGCAATACTTCTGGCAAATCTCATAGAGGCTGTGTCATGTTTCTTATTTATCCTATTTACATATTCCTCTTTGTGTTATCTCACTTGTATACTTAAGTAGCGACTCCGTTAAACACCCGCTGTTATTGTGGTGCCGGTATCTAATGTCAAGTTAATTGTAATAACATCAGCAATTATACTGTCGATTTCTACAAATTTAAAGTGGATATTGGACTCGATTCTGCAGGCCAGCTAAAATACCTAATTTTAAGTTAGCTCTATTATTTTCCACCGCTTTGGAAAGGAAATTGACAGAAATAAGTACCATATTTATTTACAATGTCACAAATGTCAAAATAACAAAATTGAACCTTAAGAACGCATTCACATCTTATTCAAATACACGTGTTTAGCAACTTTAGCAACGATGTAACAAAGTCATGGATACAAGTGACAGATAAGACATCAAATTAGTTGTTTTTTACATGTTGGACATTACTCTATAATCTATGGTTTGTTTCTGTCCTTTTTCTTCCGTATTCTATAGAGAAGGATAGGCTAACTTAAAATTAGGAATTTTAGATGGTCTGCAGAATAGAGTCCATTAACCTTCTGTTCGTTGATTATGCACATAAAACCCGCTGATCCACTAAACTATCTATATAATTAATGTGATTGTATAAAAAATGCATGTGCACGAGTAGGTACACAATACAGTCTCAATTGAATATAATAAGATATGGCGGAGCTCGCAGCTCGCGGCCGCAGAATGCGCGTCAACCGAAAGAAAAAGGAAAACCACGCGAAACAATAAAAGTGTCGTCCTTATGCATGTGCTGTGCCCACTGTGCATGGCCGTATTGGTGGAGGAAGCCTGTCGGTGGTTAATGGTTAAGTAATTTATTAATGACGTGCGGTTATAGCGCATTTCCTGCGCTTGCATAGACCTCCTACTTCTGAGAATTATAGACACACGAGCAATGAAGAAGGTTGGATGAAGATGCGATTTTCGTATTATAACCGTTTGCTCGCGACGTTATGTATCTTTTCACCCCGATGACTTGTTGTCTTGCCGATACAATGAATCTCGAAGACTTTTTAAGCTATTGCAAAGCTTCTATCGCGGGCCTTGAGCGCGGGGACCGAATCCAGAAATTCCGTAACGAAAAAACCTCACGCTCTCCCCACTCCGACGGGCACGGAGGTGTGGCTTAAAGGCCGTGCATTGTATAAAATAAAATAAAATAAAGTGAAGTAAAGTAAAGTAAAGTAAAGTAAAGTAAAGTAAAGTAAAGTAAAGTAAAGTAAAGTAAAGTAAAGTAAAGTAAAGTAAAGTAAAGTAAAGTAAAGTCGAAGTCGAAGTCGAAGTCGAAGTCGAAGTCGAAGTCGAAGTCGAAGTCGAAGTCGAAGTCGAAGTCGAAGTCGAAGTCGAAGTCGAAGTCGAAGTCGAAGTCGAAAGTCGAAAGTCGAAAGTCGAAAGTCGAAAGTCGAAAGTCGAGTCGGAGTCGAGTCGAGTCGAGTCGAGTCGAGTCGAGTCGAGTCGAGTCGAGTCGAATCGAATCGAATCGAATCGAACCGAATCGAATCGAATCAAATGAAATGAAATAGTCAGACCAACCAAGACAGTCAACTTTATTATTTTATTGGTGACTGTACTTTTGGCGAAAAAAGGGGTTATTGAAACAACATAAAAACAATCGGAGCAGTGGGAAAAAATATTCCCACTCGTCCCTACCAATCGGAGTTCCGATCGGCGGACTGCGAACAACCCGTTTCTTTCGGCAGTCTTGTTGATACAAAATGCTATGCAATAGCTTTACCGCGGCAGTCCCCTAGTGCCACACGTCTTTTTTATATTATATCAATAAGTGGGTACATATACTTACCTACTAAACTTTAAAATCCAATCATAATGGCGGATGACATATTCATCATAATTAATAATAATAATAAATGGTGGGACACAATTCACACACGTTTATTTAGTCCCAAACTAGGCAGTGCCTGTACTGTGGGTACTAAATTACTGATAGACATATGAACTTAAATAAATATTAAACACCCAGACATGAAGAGAACAGACACGTTCATGCACACAAATATTGGCCCCGAGCGGGAATCAGACCCGCGACTTCCGGCTCAGAAGGCAAAGTCACTACCAACTGAGCCAACAGGTCCGTAATTATTATTGTAAATCATAATGATTAGTAAGATATGCCATTAAAAAGAGCTGCCCTTGAGTTTGTTACTGGTTCTTCTCAGGGTTCCTACTGCATTTGGAATATTTTGGAACGAGCAACACATCACATCATAAGTAGACAAAGAACATAAACATGAAATGTAACATATCTACGTGCCTTTGTATCAAACGAGTAGGTAGGTACTATTAAAATAAGTATCAAGCTTACCAAGAATATTCTACTTACATGGTGTAGGGCTACAGGAATTCCAAAATAGCACACGGGTTGAAATAGAAAATTCATTTATTTTGTACTGGCAGCGCCCTGCGGTTTCACCAGCGTAGTTTGTGTTCCAGTGGGAATACGGGGATAAAATATAGCCTATGTGTTATTCGGATTGTATAAGCTATATAACTGTAAAGCTTCATCACAATCCGTTTAGCAGTTTTTGCGTGAAAGAGGAACAAACATCCATACATCTATACATCCATACATACAAACTTTCGTGTTCATAATATTAGTAGGAAGACAAGGATCTAAAAAGAGTGTTCATGAGAGCAAATCACAGAAGATACACAATACAGTTTTTAATTTGTATGTGGCAATATTGTCACTTGTTCAGATGAAAGAATAGTAGCGTAGCACATAATATCCTCAACAGGTTTAGGTTTATGAGCTAATTTTATTTATTTACTAGCAGCGCCCCGCGGTTTCACCCGCGTAGTTCCCGTTCCCGTGGGAATACTGGGATAAAATATAGCCTATGTGTTATTCTGATGTGTAAGCTATATAACTGTAAAGTTTCATCAAAATCCTTTCAGTTAATAATAATAATAATAATAATATTTATTTGCTTTGAATGTTGTATACAATGGTATGGTGTCAGTACAAAATAGTAGTCATACATTCAGATTTTTTAAATAAATCGTGCAAAATTTCAAGGTACATTTCAAAAGTCAGATAATTATTCAAATATACAAAGTTAAATACAATAATATGTCAAACAAGATTATACCAAAAACTTTTTAAAAAACAGGCAGATACATTATTTTTTATTCTTATGTCCATCTAAAGTATTCGTCAAGAGAATAGAAACATTTTTCAATAAGCCATAATTTTAGCTTATATTTAAATTGAGTGCTTTGGAGAATTTTAAGTTCTTCTGGTAACTTGTTATATATTTTTACTGCCATGGCATGACAGTTTCTACTGCGGAAATCAGTTCTCATACTAGATATGGCCAGTCTGTTAGGGTATCTTGTATTAAACGCTGTTGTGTCTTTCTTTTTTGTAAATAAATTAGGATTCATTTTCACGAAATTGGAAATTTCATATATATATGTTGATGGTGTTGTTAATAGTTTCAATTCCTTAAATAGGGGTCGACACGATATCCAAGGTAATACGTTGCATATAGAACGGACACATTGTTTTTGGGCTATGAATGCTCTATTGATATGTACGGAGTTTCCCCATATTACAATCCCGTATCTTAGATTTGAAGCTACGTATCCATGGTAAGCTTTAAGAGCTGTCTGTCTATTACTTATTTTAGTAAGTCGCCACAAAACATAAGCAAAACGGTTAATTTTTTTGCATAATTTGTCAACGTGTTCTTTCCAAGAGCATTTGTCATCAATTTGAATACCTAAGAACAGTGTATCCTTATTTTCTTCTATTGTTTTATCGTCGTAAGTTATTTTTAAGTCATTTTTGGTTCCACCCTTGTTAATAAATTGAATGTACTTTGTCTTATTAATATTGACCGCCAGATTATTAGTTTTGAGCCATTTTATTATGTCATTTACAGTTTTATTAACGCAGTCATTCAGATCTGATTTTGAGTCATTTCTTATAACTACTGAAATATCATCAGCAAATAAAGTACAATGACTCTCAGTTGCTAGGGGTAAATCATTAACATAAAGCAAAAACAACAGAGGCCCTAAAATGCTTCCTTGAGGCACTCCAGTAGTGTTTGTTTTCACCGCCGATGTAAAAATTTCTTCTACTTTGTCTGAACTGATACCTGGTATTTCTACCACTTGTGTTCTGTCAGTCAAGTAACTTTGTAACCAATCTATAGCTCGTCCTCGCATGCCATACATACTACATTTCCATAGTAAAAGTTTATGTGATACATTGTCGAAAGCTTTAGACATATCGAAAAATACAGCCACAGTTTGTGATTTGGCGTCTACACTTTCTATTATTTTATTAACTAGGTTAAAAGTGGCTAGAGTTGTTGACTTTCCTTTTTGAAAACCATTTTGTTCTGTACATAATATGTTAAATTTATTTATAAAACTCATTATTCGAGTATACATAGCCTTCTCTATAATTTTTGAAAACACTGGTATCAGGGCAATTGGTCTATAATTTTCTAGGGCTTCCTTTGGACCTTTTTTGTAAATCGGTTTTATGACAGAAAGTTTTAAACTCGTCGGAAAAATACCCTGTTGAAATGATAAATTTATCAAATGTGTTAGTAAAGGCGTCAGTAGTTTTTGAGTGAAAGAGGAACAAACATACATCCATACATCCAGACATCCATCCAAACAAACTTTCGCATTTATAATATTAGTAGGATTTAACTTCATGTTTGTACCAAGAGAATGTAAGTACACATGGCGAACTTAATGCCTAAAGGCATGATCTACTAGTCAACCATCAGGCTTATGTTGAAAAACAACACTTTCTTAGTGTCTCCCAGTCTAGTTAAAGATAAATCATACTACTTACGGATCAAAATAACTACTTAAATCGGGTTTGGACTGCTCAAGAGTAACTTTTAGTCCAGCATTTCACTTAAAACTTTATATTCTTTGTAGAGTACCTATACCTACATACCAGCGGCCCCCCTAGCCAAGTGGCAAAGGGACGGAGGTTAATTCGATTTGTCAGCGTTCGCTGAATTGTAATACATACTAACTATTAAAAAGCCGGCCAAGTGCGAGTCGGACTCGCGCACGAATGTTTTCGTAGCATTATCAAAAAAGCAAAAAACTCGAGTGTGTTGTATGGGAGTTCCCCTAAATATTTATTTTATTTAGTTTTTTTAGTATTTGTTGTTATAATGGCAACAGAAATACATCATCTGTGAAAATTTCAACTGTCTAACTATCAATGTTCTCAACTAAAGAGTCTAAAATGTTCATGAGATACAGCCTGGTGACAGACGGACAGTGGAGTCTTAGTAGGTACCTAATAACTCCATATTTTTTGCTCATTTGACGGTGAAAGAAAACATTTTGAGGAAACCGCAGACCCCAAAATTTATTCTGGCATTTTTTCAGAAATGATATAGGTACCTACATCCCTATATTTATAATTATCTACTCATTAAAATTTAGTAACTATAAATGAATTATAAATGTTTAAATTACGTAGCCTGTACCTACATTAGGCATTGTCGAGATATTTCGTGTAATCCGCGTTGTATCACGTTCGTTCTGTTATGCTTCAATTGGACTGTACGAACCAGACAAGTAAAAAACGCTTTAAGTTTTTATAAGAAACTCTGCTTTCTGTTGTTAGGTACCTACTACCTACCGAATGCCATGCCACTTCATTTTACAGGTCAAACACCTGTATCCGTGCTGTTATTTCCAGATATCACGAAATTGCAAGAGACTAGGTACTAAACTAGTTACTAACTAACATTGGATAAAGGATGTTATATACCTAGAGTAGGTACCTTAGAGCATGGGATTTTTTGAATTTTTTACGGGAACGGGAATGAACTTGATCCGCTAGGCACCCGCTAGTGACTATAATAAAGCAGAACTAATGGCATATGCTGTCGCAAACTCGCAAAGCAGCGAGTGCATAAGCATGAAAGATAGGTACGACTGATATCTATATACGCATTCGCCTTGTAATGCGAATAGCGCGATAAGCGCTCAAAATAAATAAATTTAATTATGCAAAAATGCAGACGCCTGTGTTCGGGACGAAGACAAGCAATTTAATTTTTGTAGGTATCGGTTGTTGATATGATAACGTACATACATACATACATACAGGTCACGCCTTCTTCCTACAGGGGTAGGCAGAGACGATTGATCGCCACTTTGCCGGATCTCCGCACACTTCCCTCGCTTCCTTCACATCCATAAGCCTTTTCATGTAGGTACGCTCTTTTATTCTTCGCACTCCGGACACTAGCTTTTTGAAGGACGTCACTTATTTGATCCGTGAACGTCCTTCTGGGGCGTTCTCTTTTCTTGCAAGCGTCAGAAAACTACAGCTTCGCCACATTGTTTTTTTTTTGTGAAGTCGGGTGACTTCAAATTTACCCTGTGTGTAATCAATCAACCCTGTTGCGTGACAGGAGACTGCACTAAAGGAACATAATTACATGCTTTTACATATACAATAAGTTACAGAATAAACGCAACTCCTGTTTTCTCTTAACATATTTAAATTGCAATTTTGATGGGAAAATGAGTTGGTGAGCCTCAGGATGAACTTGGTTAATTTTCATTACGTCAAATGCTTATTAAGAAAACCGAGTCGACACGGCCTGCGGTGACGCAGCAGCCCTGTCATATACCTGAGTACCCTCTCCGTTTCCGCAGTTTTTCAGTTAAAAATCTTATTCACAGTTCATGTTCGGTCAATAATCTGCCTGTTTGTTTGTTACCTTCCACGACTTTGCAAGACAACTTGCATCTTGAGAAAGGACAAAGACTACTTTTATCCCAACACACGGACAAAGGAAGCAAGTTAAATGTAACTACATTAGTCCTGATTCTTCAAACAAAGAGTACCGAACCGACATCGTTTATAGTAGGGAATCCAATCCCGCAAACGCGGGATCCCGCACCTTTTTTGCGGGATCAAAAATGCGGGATTACTCGTGATCATGGGCGTAGCTAGGGATTTTTCCTAGGGGGGACCATGGCCCCAGCCATGAATCGGTCGGCCACTGCGCGGCAAGATGGTTTAAGATGGTATGTAGGAATCAAGTATGGATTTCAGTTATCCTATCCTATTATACCAATTCTTTTTCTTTTATCTGTATTCTGGCCAAAACTATAGTTTAAGTCGCTAATATAGCTAAGTATACACTCCGCTCTTAAATTACCAACAAGGTAAATCAAATCGACATTGAAGTAAGGAAAAAAGAAACCAAAAATATATAAATAGATCATGTGCATCTGGATTGAGGGACTATTTTTTAAATTATTGAGAAACGAAATGAACCTTACAGGGCATTTAGTAAAAATTTTGTAAAACTTAAAGCAAAGGTTCTTAAATTTCTTAAACGTGAAACAAAAGAGTTATTGTCAAATAACTTGAGCCCTCAATCCTGACTCCTTCATAAAGCGGCATAGCCTAATCTCAGAAAGTACTATCCCTGGGATAATAATTTTTATTTGAGAATTTAGATAAGATTTTCTTAAATACGTTAAGAAATTCCTAAATCTTAATAATGCGATAATACAGATTTATGGCGGTTTAGCTTGGGCCCTCAATTCGTGAATATCTGTACTGATTAATCAATAAAACATGAGTTTATGTAAGGAAAGAGATTAATACGTCTTTAATATAATTGAGTTCAATATCGCTCAATATCGTTTGTAAATTAGTTAAAAAGAAATAACAACACACAATTTAATTGTTAAAAAGTAAATAAAAATCGAATTTTCTTAAACCGTCTGAACTCAGGGCCCAACATTTTCGGCAGTATTGTATTAAGCCTCCTACAGTACCGCACTTTAGGTTAAGTATTTTAACCAATTTTTAATTAAAACGCAACAAAGCGTCCATTTTTCTAAATGCCATACTTTAAGAGATAAATTCTGTAGGGTGACCATAAAAATATAATAAAGCAGTCTTGAATTAAAACTCAGTAACCAATTATAAATTCCTGATGATGAATTAGCAACAACATAAACATAGGAAAAATAGGTAATATATGACATGTTATTCTTAACTAAAATAGACAAAATCAAACTGGTCTAGGTACTTACTTTGATATGACAAAACAGATACACTAATAATAATAATATAAGCTGCACTATTTATTTATTAATTATTGGATCACACAAAACGTAAGCGCTTCGACAACAACTATTCGCTAATGAAATAGCTTACAGGATACATGCTAAATAGTAGTATCAAAAAAGTAACAAAATCATAACTACCCTACAGAATTTTCTCATATAAAACATTGTAAATCAATTTTCTCTTAAGTATGGCATTTAGAAGAATGGACGCTTTGTTGCATTTTAATTAAAAATTGGTTAAAATACTTAACCTAAAGTGCGGTAGTGTAGAAGGCTTAGCCTAGTCAATACTGCCGAAAATATTGGGCCCTCGGTTCAGACGTTTTAAGAAAATTCGAATTTTATTTATTTTTTTACAATCGATTTCTGTATCGTTATTTGTTTTAACTAATTTACCAACGATATTGAGCGATATTGAACTCAAATATATTGAAGTCGTAATTAATCTTTTTCTTTAGATAAACTCATGTTTTACTGATTCCTCAGTACAGATATTCACGAATTGAGGGCCCAAGCTAAACCGCCATAAATCTGTATTATCGCATTCTTAAGATTTGAGAATTTCTCAATGTAGTTAAGAAAATCTTAACTGAATTCTCAAATTAAATTTATCATCCCAGGGATAGTACCTACTTTCTGAGATTCGGCTATGCCGCTATATGCAGGCGTCAGGATTGAGGGCCCAAGTTATTTGACCATAACTCTTTTGTTTCAGTAAATAAAAGCTTAGAATAAGTTGTACAGAATAAACGTATCAGGAGAATCTTTGCTTTAAGTTTTACCAAATTTTTACTAAATGCCTTGTAAGTGTCATTTCGTTTGGCAATATTTTAAAAAATGGGCACTCAATCCAAATGTACATAAATAGGTCCACTCTACGACCTTTAAAATTGAAAAATATGTTTTCAAATTATTTTAAGTTTTCTGTGGTTAGCTTTTTGAAGATGGTTTTCGATTGCGGTAGTTGAGGATGAAGTTATTTTATGTATATTGTGTCACAAATGTCTGTAGGTATCCGTTTGTTCTCCAATAAATAAATAAATGAGGAAGGTTATTTTTCTAGGGTGGGCCCACAGCTTTCTAGGGTGGGCCCGGCCCACCCTGGCCCCCCCCCCTAGCTACGCCCATGGCGGGATGAAAAAAAGAGCTCAGACGACGTTCTGATTACTTTTAAAACTAGCCTCATTAATAAGTAATTTAACAACTTTCCCATGGAGCTCGTGCGTGCATGACTTGACATTTGAATGGAAAACACTTTTAGTTTTAAATTTACAAAAAATATATGTATATATTTTAAATTGAAAAAATATAAACTTCTTTTTCATGCCTCTATAGCTAATAAATATGTTTAATTGTCAATACAAATCTAAAGGGTTTAAAATTGTATTAAATGTATCGGTTCTTAAAAGGATCTGATTATTTTTACGTTTAAAGCATCATTGAATTCAATTTTTGATTAGAAATAAGTAATAACTCTACTTATTAATAATAATGATAATAAAAATAAAAGGCGTATGTATGTACGGACTCCAATCCCGCATCAAAATCGCGATCCTGCAGGCCGCCACTATGAAGGTCATCAATCCGGGATTTGCGGGATTAAGTTTTTCTAAATATTATTTTGATTTGAGTAGTTATTTAAAAATAATTGAAATAAAAATAATTATTATTAGATAATAGGTAGAGTTATTACTAATTACTAAACAAAACTTGAATTTAATTATGCTTCAAAGGTAAAAATATCACTTTATTTTAAGAAACGATATACTTAACACAATTTTCATCCTTTTGTCTTTTAGATTTGTATTGAGAATAGATAGCAGTGATAGCCCGGACGGTTAAAGAGCCGGTCGAAAATCAATGAGGCTCGGGTTCGAATCCTGGCATGTACCAATGAGTTTTTCAAAAACTTACGTACATATTTATCACTAGCTCGACGGTGAAGGAAAACATCGTGAGGAAACCCGCAGGTCTCAGAATTAATTCTGAGACATGTGTAAATAGACCCGGTCCGGCGATGGGCTCACCACCTATCACGTTAAGGGGTCCAATGTATCTCGTGAAATGTGGTTATATCCAGTAATGGAATACCTCTGCCTACCCCCTCGGGGATGAAAGGCGTGAGATTATTTATTTTTTTATTTATTTATTTTATTTTTTGACAATAGAAAATATTTTTTAGTTTTAGAGGCATGAAAAAACTGTAATACTTTCGAAGAAATTATTTAATGATTAAGTATTGCCGTGCCGTGGAGAATCCCTAGTCATAGGTCTAGTTTTTCAACTAACTATTAGTCGTCAAGCATCGCGCGGTTCCAATGCGCACTGTAACAATTAAAAATCAATTGTGTCTATGATTCTTGGTTTGAGAGGTTTACGTTCTGTTCCGAAACAGGATTCACACAAAATTTTTTTATTTTATGTAAATTAAAAACTTTTTTTCTTTCATTTAAATGCTTAAGTCACGCACGAGCTCCATGGGAAAGCTTCTTGTACACAAACACTTACTACCTAATCAGAACGTCGTCTGAGCTCATTTATTTTATTTTCAATCCCACAAACGTGCGGGATCCCGCACGAGTAATGCTGAATTTTAGATCCTGCAAAAGAGGTGCGGGATGCCGCAAATGCGATTTTGATGCGGGATTGGATTCCCTATATGTACCTATGTATATAAAAATAAAAATTTACTTGTCTTTATTTCAATTATTTTTAAACAACTACTCAAAACAAAAGAATATTTAGAAAAATCTCAATCCCGTGACCTCAATCCCGCAGGCCTGCGGGATCGCGATCGGGATTCCCTAGTTTATAGGATAGATAAATTTCAACGCAATCAATCTAAATGTGCCCAAATGGAGGCCCTCCTAGATAAGCTCATAGTCGCCCAACGAGCCATGGAGAGAGAATAGGTCGGAGTTTCTTTGCGCGATAGAATCCGGAACGAGGAAATCCGCCGAAGAACTGAGGTCACCGAAATAGCTCTCAGAATATGCAAGCTTAATTGGCAATGGGCAGGCCACATCGCTCGAAGAACCGATAACCGACTGGGAAGAAAGGTTCTCGAGTGGCGACCACGAACCGGAAAACGCAGCGTTGGTAGGTCTTCCACCAGGTGGACCGCCGACATCGTCATGGTCGCGGGTAACCGGTGGATGCAAGCGGTAAGTTGCCGTTCGTTGTGGCGTTCTATCGGGGAGGCCTTTGTTTAATAGTGGACGTCTTCCGGCTGATGATGATGATGATGTGCCCAACTTTCAGAATAACTGCACCTAGCACTTTCCGAACTAAGTGGACCGGCTGTGGTCAAATGTAAGTCCAGCAGGTTCGTATCAGACCAGCGGAAATAGGGCATGCAAGACACGACACAGAAGGCTACGGCTTGCTTTTAGAGTGCCCAGTGAAATATACTTTCTAAACCAAGCTAAGTCTGTCTGTATTTACTCATTAACTTTTCAAAATATACCTATATAAATATACTGGACCAAAATATCACAGTCCGATTTCTTGATTACTTTTTTCAAAACCTCCTTGGAACAGGAAGAAACAGTGCATTAACCACAGACCTGCATCTCTTGTGCGCGTAACACAATGACTAACTATGTATTGATATTTGGGCCTGTTGGCGCAGTGAGGGGTACCCCTGCCTTATGAGTTGGAGGTCAGGGGTTCGATTTCCGTTTGGGGCCAACATTTGTGAACATGAACATATCTGTTGACTTTGTGTGTGGATGTTTATATTTATTCAAGTATGTCTATCAGTTGTATAGTATACCTAACTACTCATAGTACACGCTCTTCTTAGACTAGGACCAAATAACCGTTTGTGAATTGTGTCCCACTATTTATTTATATATATCCAATACCTAGTTACTAAGTATCAGATCAGGCCAGTCCGGTCCGGGCAGATCGGGGAAATGTCCGATTGACCGGTCTGACTCGATTTTCCGTCGACATTGTATTGTTTTTATTTGCTTTTTATAGGGATAAACGTCAAACTATCTACTGAATAAAGTGAAAGCGCTAATTTTTTTCATATATTTTAACGAAGTCCTCTGGCAGTCAAACTTCTGTTTACGTTATTATTGAGTCAAGTAGTTAGGTACATTAATTTGAAAAACCACCAAACCCCAAAAAAGGCACCGAAAGGATCTCGAAAATAGTAGATTGTTATACAAGGGTCGGAAGGAATCAATTCATTCAATCAATACGTACGGAGTAGGAATTGATAACTTCCACCCGCGTTAAACACTTTACTTTTCATTTCGAATTCAAGGAAAGTAAACAAAAAAAATAAAATTTAACAAAAATTCAAACATGCAAAAACGCAATAATACCTACAAAAAAAAAACCAAAATTGTCAACAATACAACCAAAGAGATTGGAAGAAAGAGAAACTTTTTTTAAACGTATTTTAATACTACATCATAGAGTACCTAACCTAAATAACATTACAAAAATAATATACAAATCCTTCCTCTTTATAATAATATGTAATTTTAGCCGAGTACTAGTGTTCTGTGCTTATTAGTGTCAATATAAACAAGATTTTGAATTTCGGAACAGCTTACCAAATTATTACTCTTTTTTAAATTTTAAATATTGAACGCGTACCGCCCCGCGCGCGGGATATTTTCTGTTGTTTATACCTACACTCACAAGGCCGCACCTTTTTTTCTTATTCTAATTGATGTAAAAAGTTTCGTATCCCTACTAAGTACCCAAAGAGGTTGGAAGAAAGTCATTCTCTTTCCTAGAGAAACTTTTTCTTTAAACGTCTTTGCCAAATATAGTACTATTTTTTTTAATTCATTCCCGCCCTAAGGCCGGAAGCAATTACTATGAGTCTTTCCCGACCGAGGGCGGGAATCACAGCCCTGAATCTCTCTGTGGTGGGAATCATCGCTTCCGACCCGGTACTCAGATCAAACATACACTACTTTCCGAGTATGAGATATGAAAAATTAATTACCCTTACTTAACGACCCGGTACTCAGATCAAACATACACTACTTTCCGAGTATGAGATATGAAAAATTAATTACCCTTACTTAACGACCCGGAACTCAGATCAAACATACACTACTTTCCGAGTATGAGATATGAAAAATTAATTACCCTTACTTAACGACCCGGTACTCAGATCAAACAAACACTACTTTCCGAGTATGAGATATGAAAAATTAATTACCCTTACTTAATGACCCGGTACTCAGATCAAACATACACTACTTTCCGAGTATGAGATATGAAAAATTAATTACCCTTACTTAACGACCCGGAACTCAGATCAAACATACACTACTTTCCGAGTATGAGATATGAAAAATTAATTACCCTTACTTAACGACCGGGTACTCAGATCAAACATACACTACTTTCCGAGTATGAAATATGAAAAATTAATTACCCTTACTTAACGACCCGGAACTCAGATCAAACATACACTACTTTCCGAGTATGAGATATGAAAAATTAATTACCCTTACTTAACGACCCGGAACTCAGATCAAACAAACACTACTTTCCGAGTATGAGATATGAAAAATTAATTACCCTTACTTAACGACCCGGTACTCAGATCAAACATACACTACTTTCCGAGTATGAGATATGAAAAATTAATTAAGTACCCTTACTTAGGGCTACCATCACCTAAATTGCCGACGCCGGATAAACACGGCAAAAATCCCGGACATTTGGGCGAAATATGGGTTTTTCCCCGGACACCTATGAAAAATATTTTTTGCTACAAAAATAAAAACATCGTTGTGTTTTTTTTCATACAACTTGTTATTACAATCGAATGAAGTACAGTCAAGAGCACGCTAAGCTTGACACTTTGGACTTTGACCCGGCCCTGTATTCTATGGCGCGCAGTACAAATCAGAGCTCAGCTTAAACTGGTAGTGTCAAGCTTGACTTGCTCTTGACTGTACGTATGTAACCGCAACAAATAATAGACATTTTTAATAAAATGAAACACTCTTTCTGAGGTAATATTATTACCTCAGAAATTATTGTATTATCATGTTTAGGGGTTCAATATATCTCTAGAAATGTGGGTATTGCCAGTAATGGAATCCCTCTGCCTACCCCCTCGGGGATGAAAGGCGTGAGATTATATTATTATATTATATATTATTATTGTAATCCTACTATCCTACTAATATTATAAATGCGAAAGTTTGTTTGGATGGATGTCTGGATGTATGGATGTCTGGATGGATGTTTGTTCCTCTTTCACGCAAAAACTACCGAATGGATTTTGATGAAACTTTACAGTTATATAGCTAATACATCAGAATAACACATAGGCTATATTTTATCAACGTATCCCACGGGAACGGGAACTACGCGGGTGAAACCGCGGGGCGCTGCTAGTTCTTTATAATTTTAAAATTAACTACTCCAACGATATTTTGTTATTTGATATTTTCAGTCACCTAGTTAGGTAGGCGAATCCCTGTAATATTTGTTGATTATTAATTAAAAGTACTTATGTAGTTACATAAGTACTTGGCAGTTGCCAAAAGATTTAATTTTAACGAGATCATTTTTTTTACTTATTTTGGTATTTTTAGTCTTCCCGAAAGTCGGAACAACTCAGGTCCTTGAAACTATACCTGATTTTGATCAGAGAAGAAACCGTGTGTATGTTTAACGAGTTTCTTTCTTTCGTCTATTTATCTATAAAAAAATGGATTTCCCCTGACAACAAAAGTGTCCGGATTATACCCGGACTCTTTCCAAAAACCCCTGCCGGACGCCCTTCAAACTAGGACAAATCCGGGGAATTCCGGACGGATGGCAGCCCTACCCTTACTTAAGTTGCAGATGTGTAGAAACGAAAATTCACATTTTCCTTTCCTGGAGGCCGAAAGTCCTTAAAACTATAAAATAATGTAATTTTTTTTAATACATAGGTAAGTTATCTACCAACACAATTCAAAACAAAGGAAGACATTATCACATTTAACCCACATCTATACATATAATCAGAGACCAGTATGTTTGTATGGGACAACGTGATTCCTTGGTCCAATCTACCTACTTAACATTTTGCATAAACATTCTTTAACAGAATTGATGGAAGACGTGTTTCGTATTTTATTGAAATTCATCCCCTAACGGGGTTAAAAAGGGGTAGATAGCGCATTTTCGGGGTGAATGGCTTCGAAGTAGATATGAATACTCCTTAGTACTTTTGATTTAAATTACATTTTATTTTGACACATGTTTCAAAACTCAATCCGATTTTATTAAAAAATGTTGAACTCATATAATATGTGACAATCCTACTTCCTAGGTACCTACAACTGATATAGATATTATAAACGCGAAAGTTTGTGAGTATGGATGTTTGCTGCTCTTTCACGCAAAAGTACTAAACGGATTTTGATGAAACTTTACAGTTATATAGTATATACATCAGAATAATACATAGGTTATATTTTATCCCCGTAATTCTAACAGGAACGGGAACTACGCGGGTGAAACCAAGTGGCGCAGTTCAAAGATAAAATTAATAGTGTTTAGGTAGACTAAGGTCCCTACTCGGTCTGTGAGCGTTGCCAGATTTTTTTTTTTTGCCAAGTCGGGATTTTTGAACTTTTCGAGTGAAAAAAGCGGGATTCTTTCGTCGAAAGCGGGACATAGTACAAAAACGTATATAATCAGCAGTTTTTAAATATTTATCTTTGTATTTAAAATATTATTATTTTTTTAAATAAAAAAAAACGAAATCAAAGTCAAAAAAGTTTTATTCATTATAAAAATATGGCGTTTTAAATAGTAGTCTGAGGAGTGTGTTAAAAAGTGCAACTTATAATAAGATAATAATTATTTGAGAGGATTTAACTTCTTTTAGTTAACCTTTTCTCTTTAATAAAAACGAAGAACTCTTTACAGGATATCTGTAGATTAAACTGGATTCTGCTCTCATTAAATTTACGGAGCATTTATTTCTGTCATCCGACCATTTTAAATTCATCTTATACCCGAAAAGCGGGACTGAGCCTGTCCCGCGCGGGACATTAAATTTTGATTTAAAAATCGGGACGTTTCGCCAAAATCGGGACGTCTGGCAACGCTACTCTATTGGCCCCTACGATATCTTCTTGGGATTTCAGGCAATTTAGCCATGTTGGAAGCACAATTTTAAAATTAAGTTTAGTAAAAACATAATTTCTTTAAAGCGGTGATAGCCCGGACGGTTAAAGAGCCTGCCTAAAATCAGTGAGGCTCGGGTTCGAATCCTGGCATGTACCAATGAGTTTTTCAAAAACTTACGTACATATTTATCACTAGCTCGACGGTGAAGGAAAACATCGTGAGGAAACCCGCAGGTCTCAGAATTAATTCTGAGACATGTGTAAATAGACCCGGTCCGGCGATAGGCTCACCACCTATCACGTTTAGGGGTCCAATATATCTCGTGAAATGTGGGTATTTCCAGTAATGGAATACCTCTGCCTACCCCCTCGGGGATAAAAAAGGCGTGAGATTATATAATTTCTTTTAATTAGGACGACCCTGATAGGCTAATCCTCCTATCTTTAGTTGCAATCATTTGAAAGGGCCATCAAAGGGCTATTTTAATGATCGTCGACTATACTGACCACGAGACCATATCTACACAAGCAAGTGTGGGGTAGCTAGGTACCTAACTAGGTACTTTATTCAATCCGTGGAATTCATCTCATTTTGTAAATACTAGAACGAGAAGCAAGAACCAGACCGGAGCGGGCTGTGGGAGCAAGCAAGAGAGTATTATGTATTATTATTTGAACGTCGAATCGGGAGAAACCTGCGTGCGGGCCTCACGGGCACCGCCCCCCGCGCCCGCACCCCGCCGATCATATGTTCGGCGGGGCGGGCTCGCTGCCGGCCGCTCGGCTCTCGGCATCGGCAGTCGACCGCTCACTGCGATTCGGGCTCTCGCCGGCGTCGCAACTCCCGTTCGCTCGCCCACGCCGCCGCTCGCGCACGATCGCTCGATCAGCTGTCCACGACAACACGGCGCAGTGACACACGAGCCGCGAGCCGAGCCCTCGATAAGCCGCAGTGCGGTGTGACATGGAGCTATTGTGCGCGGAACGCGTGAGCCCCGGCAGCTCGCAGGCCGGAAGCGCGGCGGCGCCTGCGCCCCGGGCTGCAGCGCCGGACCCGGTGCTGCTGCGGCGCCGGGTGCTCGACAACCTGCTGCGCACCGAGGAGCGCTACGCCGTCACCGCCAACTACTTCGGCACCGTGCAGACCGAGATCACCCCCCACTTGCGCCGCCTGGTCGCCGAGTGGATGCTAGAGGTGAGCGCACCGCATGCCGTGCCGCACCCACCGCTCGTTCGCCATCTTGTATCGGCCACGTGTAGGTACTCCCGTCGCTGCTGTCCCGGTTCGGCGGCTCCGGTGGCTTCCGTATGCCCTCGCCACGGCCTGCCGCCGGCCTGATAGTTACTGCCATACGATGCCGGCCCTGTCGGCCAGCCCCAGCCTCCAGAGGCTGGTAACGATTGTGATGCGTAGACTTCTTCGTCGTAGACGAGATCTTCAGAAAGAACTATGTGTACATTTGTACGGATACTATATTGAGGCATTGTTTATACGATCAGCTGTTGGAGTTTTATCATAATATGTTTAGACAGAATCTTATTAGAATACTGAGACAGTTGAGTTTTTGTTGACAAAGATCACGTAAACCCGTTTTCACAAAAAAGATGATAAATAGGTAGGTATTAAATGATGATAATTTTATAGTTCGTTGGTTAGGCATGGAGCGAGGGGCCCCTCGCGTGCGCGGGCGGTGCGCGGCGGTCGCCGACCGATGAGACTCGCTCGCTCGTTCTATTTGAATAATCAGCTGATTTTGACACACACAGCTGACACCGGACGAGCACTTATCTTTTGCTAGTGTGAATGCATACAAATTATTGGTAGGTACCTTACCTACCTATCTATCTTCTATTATTACAAAACGTCATTATGTATGTACTAGCTCGACTAAATGGCACGAAATTATGTAGTGGAGTACAATCGCTGTTCTGTAGTAGTGGTAGGTATAGACATATAGATGTGCTTACTAAGTCGAATAAGAACTTTGGTAGGTATGAGGCGAAATCAGCGACGAACTTTTGTTAGTTCGTAATTGTTTGGAGTTGCCTGGCTTACTGATGTTGTGCACCCTTCATGGACCATATGAGAAATCAGCTGTGAAGTGGGGCCACGTGGTGCCGTGCCGGCCGGTACGAAACGCGCGCGCCGGTGGTGACGTCACGCGAGTGCTATGGCGCATCGCGACGACGGACGGAGGGCGGCGCGAGCGCATGCGGCGCGCTGTTCCTCACCTCGTGGTGGAAACGCCTAAACCAGTCTCATACCTCCCACGTTTCAGCATTAACCGAAACTGTCTACGGGCTGTAAGGTCATTGACATATTGAATCTTGGAACTGATTCGATAGCATTCATATTTTTTCTCTATTTAGGCATAGCGCCATGCTTACTCAGGTACCATTTGGACGAATTGAGTACTTACCGTGTGATTTCATACAAAAGGCGGGGTTCACCGATAGTGTCTGGCTGGCATAAAATCCGTTGACGCTCTGATTTGCAAGTTACGATATAGGTGTAAGTAGGTAAATCGATGTAAATGCCGCGATTCTGCATAATAATATACCTACTCGACATACCGACCTAGACGTAGATAAAGACAGTACCTAAGTACCTACTGTCAGCATAGACAACATAACTACAATAAGGTTCTATTGTATGCTCACTGATATTAGCGCAAGAAACTTATTTAAAGCTCTATCGCGGGTCCATACAATGTTATATCGATAATCGATGCGTATTAAACTACGTCATTCAACACCAGCACACCCGTTTAACTTTTGCATTTATCTTGTGTTATAAAACTTCCAATATACCTACCTACTGGTTTAATATAACGATAACAAGAAAATAGTGCCAATTTAAAATGATTATGAGCGCAATTTCTAGAACAATATTACAAGTTCAGCTGGCGTGTTAATCAGCTGACAGTTCAGGAGCGTGGGACAGTCAGCTGAGCAACTGGGATCGCGAGATACGAGCGGCCTCCATACGCGCTCGCGTTACACCGTGTGAAACTATGCAGGAACAATCTGCGTTCCGCGTCTCCCATCACACTCTCCGCTTACTATATGACTGAATGAATATGAGCTTTCCCTTTCCCTGTTTTCCATTTAAATATTATATGATTGGCGGATCCTCCAATCAATCTTTGCTACCTTCTATCCCCCCCGACGAAAATAACGAGATAGATTATAGAAGGGTAGGGTAGAGGGTCATTTATGAATTTGTAACAAACAAAGCGGTGATGGATAGTTCGAACGATTGATTTTTAGATCCATTTTACAATAAGTGCCCACAATAGTTACAGTTACGCGGCTTTACACTAAACGTTCCTGCCGATAAGAAGTCCTACTACAGGAAAGCAATGCTCGTTGCATTATCGCAATAGCGACTGTTTCCATTTTAATATTACTATATAGGTTATCAGGAATTCCGTATGATAAAATGCACTGGATTTGAGTGCGGCATAACGCGCTTGCTTCTAAGAAATATAACATTTTATAGGTACTGAACGATGCGCTTATTTGCAGGTATGTGAAGATCAGAGCTGCCAAGAAGAGGTGTTTCCGCTAGCCATATCATATTTGGACCGGTTTCTAAGCACATGCACGGTCGGGAAAAGCCAAGTTCAGCTGCTGGGTACCGCGTGCTTGCTGCTCGCCTCCAAGCTACGGGAGCCGAGCTCTCGAGGCTTGCCCGCCGAACTCCTCGTCTTCTACACTGCCAACAGCGTCACCCTATCAGATTTATGTGTAAGTGTATTTTTCCCTATTTCTGCATGATTTTAAATCTATCAATGCTTTTCAAAACTTCCCGTAGTAATTCGTACACGGTCTAATAATAATTAACGCAACTGCATCTGAGTTCCATCGGGGCGAATGGCCTCGTTACAAAGCATGAAGTAATAAGAAGAGTTAATTAACTTTCTTTGTCTGAGGAAACAGCTGATCTCTTTAACCATGCGATTCGTGTAGCTTTTTGTTGCACTGCACGCCTCTCGCGCATGAGGTACAGTGCAGCTATGCGCTGGATTCGCAGACAGCCAGCTAGACCAAGACGCTTTCGTGTCGTTCACTCGCCTGATTTCTAAATCATTCGCGCACCGAATGAACATCCGTGAGAGTCTAGAATTCCAGATTTACGACGGAACATCAATTATTCGATTGAATTGTGTATGGCTCCTAAGATTTCTTTCACTCGCAAATTATTAAGACAGAAACCACGTATATATACCTATATTGAATTCAGGTCTGTGACAGAATCATTATTAACCTGTCTTCTCACATCGTACTTATTAATTTTAAGCAATTTTGAAATGAGTGTCGTATTTGTAGTAAGAGCGTACCTACGTGACCATGTCGCCGAAAATACTGCGTCTATAAATAAACCCGAGGTTAATTATAAGTAAGAGTTCTAAGAACAAGTTTTGTAAACTACTTTATTTTTATTATGGTCTAGAAAATAATCAAACTAATACTACCTACCTGCTGGCGGATCCAAATCATCAGCCTTAATTCCTTGCTTGGCTGATATGAATCTTTTTCTTCCCGTTATTTTTTTTTTATTCCGGTTATCTCTCCTTACTTAGCTATTTAATTAAACTGGGCGTAACATGTGACTTTGTCAAAATTATATTCTTCTTCAAAGTTAGTGGATTTTCAGGCGTGGTCGGAATAGGTACTACGTCACAATTACAAGTCTCATGGAATATCACTATGATATCTGCATTTAGCTCCTCTTAGTTGCGTTGACGCATACTTACGTGGCTTCCATTTTATTTTCTGCGTTGAGCTTTCCGCCGCTGGATCATCGGAGCGCAGCGTACCATCGGGTCACCTCTAGGTATCAAATTAAAATAGGTTTTTTTTAATCCAGTCGTTCGGTAAATGAGCCAATATTGCAGCTGTAAATCATAACGCCTTCCAGGTGTTATTATACCATCAAATTGTCAATTTTCAAACGTATCGACTAGAATGCACGAAGCACGTGCTTTACTACGTCACTATTTAGTTCAAATACACCTAAGTATCGCGACATGCGCTGTACATATGTGTTTTACAGAAATACAAAGGTTGCATTGTCCCGAAATTTCTATATAAAAAGTATTTTATTTGCATTTAGTTTGTGCTATATCGGATCGGCTGCAGCGGCCCGGCGCGGCCGCCACCCGACGGGGCCTCGCCGGCCGTCCCTCAGATAATGAGTGCACGCCACATCTTCGCACGTCACAACACTCGACCTGTTTTTTCACCTACAAGTGCATTCCGTCTGTTGCACTTGCGTACCTACTACGAGAGGTCTCATTCTGTCTTCACGTGTACGTTTCGAACAATTCACGTATTGTAGGTATCTCTAATAGTCAAACGTATTCTCGTGAATATTCCAAATTACTTGGCAGTAGTAGGTACTTACGTACCTACTTTTTATCTACGTACGCAACAATGCTCCTCAATTACTGAATCATATGAGTTAAAAAAATATTTGATGGTATTCGTACTTGCTTTTAAATCTATTAAGGTGATTAAAAATATGTAAGTTACCAATATTTATCATTAATTAAGATTGGTCATCAATTATGAAATTTGATTTCGAGTTGGAGCACGTTTAAAATATGGAACCATAAAGAGTTTGTTAAACGTGTCGGGGAATGCGGCAGGGAGCGGTCTGGGAGGCTCGGCCAGTGTCCCCTAACAAGCCGCCAGGCTTCTCGGAAGAGCCGCCGAACGAGCCCCGCGTTTCAATCAGACCAATTACAGACGGAGCACGCCGCTTATTTTTTCTCACGCCGCCGCCGCTATAACCTCTCGCCTCGCCCCGGCCGGCGGCTCTTCACTGCGCCAAATGAGATCGTTCAATTAGACTATTTATGATTTTTCACGATTGAATTTTTTATCCGCTGATCGTGAGTTCCATAACAATATTTCGCCGTACCGATCGCGTTGTTCGTAGCCGTTGGATCGTAGGGATAGGTGGTGGGTGTACGCAATGATTATAATTATCCTTAGAGTTAGTATTCGAAGGAGGGCGTAGGTTTTAAATTTAATATATGATATTATATCAAAATATGGTAACATACTCTGAAAAGTGAAACCATTTTTAGTTAATAAACTGATTATTGTCGTGATAGGTTTATCTGTTTGGAACTCAGTCACGTATCAATTACTAATATCAAAATACAACCACGATAAAGATTACTTTGATAATGGTTTCCCGATTGTTAGAAATTCATGTGTAATTCCGATGGTAAATACAAATAAAAATTAAATAAAAATGAGATTTTTTATTGGAAAATGGATCAATATAAACTGCGTAGCACTTTCGTAGCAGGTCTACGAAAATTCGTAGACGTGGGCTTGTACAGCCTTTTGTAGAAATTACTGAAGATTCTTTTATTTTGTTCCATACTTAAGTAGGTACATACATTTTAAAAAAACATCTGTTCTTTTTTCCTTGTAATATAACTTTGTCTTTCGGTCTCAGTGGGTGCTCTCAAAAGTAATACTTATCTCAATTCACTTAAGTTACAAGCAACCAAGTGTGTCGAATAGTACACTCGCTCGGCCCCACGAAATCAATTAACTTTTTATGTAAATGTATCTCCATGTTATAACGCTCTTGCTATTTGGCACTACATAGTCTTAATAGTTATAAATAACCTCGCATGTTAGTTAATACACAGTTGTGTATGAGCTACGTAAAGTTAACACTACGAGTATGTATCATGCTCATTTCTCTTTCCTATGTGTATATAAATGGCAATCTTTTAATTATTTCTCGGAACAGTCTCACAATTAAAGCCTATAAACTGATGCATATTTCATTTGTGATACCGATCAAGTTTTCATTCAATCAAAATTTGATGTTTGTGAAGCATACTCTTGAGAGATAGTAAGCGCGACGGCTATTGTATATGTGCAAGTGCAAAAAGGTAATTGATTGGTGGGATCGGTGCGGTGCGGGGCCTGCGCAAGCGCAGCGCAAAGCAAAAAGATGCGGCCGTGGCATCCGAGGTTCACAGTTCCCGCGGCCGACGCTCGTAAAACCGCGCGTTCTCACATCCTCACTACCACCGTAAATGTTTATTGTAAATTATAATCGAGCATCGTTTTACGACGAGCGGGCTGTGTGCCATCGTCAAAGAAGGAAATTCACTGACACTTCAAGTTAGCATTCAATGTCAATAAAATAATTAATTCGATATATTTATTTTATAAATTGAACAAACAGACTTCACGACCTTTTTCAGTATTTCTGTTGTTTTTACCCGGCTGCCTCAGGAGGAGAGTAACGTTTTTTCTTTAGCTCCAATAATGTTTTGTATGTGTATGATCTTGAACAACCTTGGACGAAATAACGAACTAGAAGACCTGATGTGATGTGTGCGGTGATGTGTCGGTTAAAGATAGATAATTTTAGAACATAAGCCATGGCAAATTTATAACGAACAATGTTACTCTGACACTAGAAGTTAATCGTTGCAATTGAAAATTTTATATCGCTGGATTGGATTAATATTGCAAATACACCGAACCGAACGATGTATTTTAATGAAGCTATGAATTTCGTTCCGTTGGCCTTATGCGATGGTGTTAGTTTATCTTTCTCGGTCAATTCCGATAAACCTACACATATTGTATTAGGGTACTGAAGTATTCGAGATTAGTGCCGAGCCACAGGGTTTAATAAAAATTTATGAAGACAGAACTTTCCGTTGTAAGACAAGTAAGCTAACGTGGCACGTGGGTTACGCAATTACCACATTAATCCAAAATACAGCACAAACCAGCTGAGACAACAATTTATGCTTCTTTTCATACGGTAACAAAGACAGACATTCTGCTAGGCCACCAATAAATTATGAAGAAAATAAATACAATTTATCAATCTTGGTTCATTTATTTATAGGCAACTATACGAGTTTGTAACTACGTCAGCGTTATTGTGAACAAAAGGTCAACTAACCCCTGTATCAGTAAAAGGAAATGAATGTTATGTTTAGAATATGAAGAATGAGCAAATTAGCACGACTGGCTTGTTTGCCGATCTCACGCGCAGCTCGGGTTGTTTCCGGCGCAAAATGAGAGTACCCACGAAACGAATGCGACAAAACAACACATACCTTCACCAGGCCTTCCACAAAGGGATTCTGCTGCTTTCTTTACGGTCGAAAAGGCATACGTTGTCAATTCCGTACTTTCTTCAGCGTATTGTTTCCCACGAGTGCCGCCAGGGCGTGAGGGCAGGCGGAGGGACGGGAACCAGTCGCATTCCTCTCGGCGGCCTCTCGTCCTGTCTTGCTGTTTGCCGACTAAACTTCGCCGAACGGCGCGGCTGAACATACTCGAGCCTTCGTCTCATTATTCACGGTCCTTACTAGCTTTTATTTGCTTCATGCGTGCTCGGAGTTGATGGAGCGTTTCTTATCCCAATTCATTACAGAATAGACACTCCGTTACAGAAGTAGCAACCGTTAAGAACAGGTCTATAATAGTATCTATAGTATTCTAAGCATTGTATCTGCCAGTCTAGATGTATGTAATCGAAATTCGCTATAATTTTACTAAACATTCAGTTAAAATCTCCCGTTCCGATATGGCATGCTTCCGAAATGGCTTTGCAATCTAACAATATATTATATAACACATTCAATTTATAGGTGGTACTGGTCGTTTTGTGGAAAAAAACCATGTCGCATATTAATTGAAGAAGTCTCCACTAAAAGATCTTGACGGCAATAAAATTCCTATTGGTACCAGTTAAACAAGTCGCCCTATGCGGGCGGCGGCCATGAGGGAAGAAAAAATTAAAATTTTGTGGTTAGCAGAATTGCGACGTGGAACAAGGCCGGCGCTGGCGCAGCGAGCCATTGTGCTGTCTCGCTGCCAATACAAATACGGCTACTTACTACGCACACGCATTGCTACACCATCAGTAATCCGATGTCAAAATATTAATCCAACTAATGCATAATGCAAAAGACATGTTTTAACACAATTTCAAACTTCACTTCGTCAACGTAACTGTCATCATTTTACAGGAATTCGCTGATGATAACGGCTTACGTAAGTGTTGCTATATTTTGCATGGCTATCACGTTTTGCACGCTCGCAGTAATTTTGGTATTCAGCTCTTACTTGTTAGGTTTCCGACTGATAATCTATATAAATAAAAATGAATTGATGTTCGTTAGTCTGATTAAAACTCCAGAACGGCTGGACAGATTTTGATGAAACTTTTTGTGTGGGTTAGAGTGGGTCCAGGGATGGTTTATACGGTGGCAGAACGACGTCTGCCCGGGCCACTAGTAATCATATAAATTTAAGAGAAGGCATTTGAACTAAAGTACTGGAGTATAGAATAATAGATACTAACCAATTCAAGTGTTAGTTACACCTACGAGTACAAACATAAATATCACACAGTTGCGGGTTTCACAATAAAACGGAGCTATTATAAGGCGAGTATTTCTATTAACCTTGCAGCCGGTTCTGCGTGTTCCCATCCGGATCTGGAAAATTCCAAAGTTGTTCAGTCTCAGAAGTGTTGTGGCCACGCGACACCCAGCTCATTGTTTGATTCTAAGCGGCGCAGTCACACCGTTCTATGAAATTGGATAAAGCATGGGAACGTGGTGTGGAATTCAGCGACTGTGTCGCGCGGTGACGGTTGTTTGCATAGCTCGCTTTATTGACTGCAACGCGGCTCGATAACTGCTGCCGGCCGCGCCGCCTCTAATGAACACCAGCCCGCGGTTTACGAGCATTCCATCCGTCTCGGGTTAGTCCCACACATAAATGCAATCGCGAGGTCAGCTGATAGGGGTGCACGGCACCTATCGTTAAGACCATAAATAATATTTTTAAATAAGAATTGCGAACGGACAAGTTTGGTCTACATTATCCGCCTGGCATCGCGAGCAGCGGCATCTGCGGTGAATGCTTTATGAGCGCATTGTCTCGAGGAGTTCTGCGACCGGCGACTTCGACGAAAGACCGAATCTTTTCTTTCATTTCGCGGTCGACCCGCATACCGCCGCATCGTTAACGTGGCTCGTCTAAGTTTTTATACTAACAGTTCTGCGCGGTTTCACCCGCGTAGTTCCCGTTCCCGTAGGAACACAGGAATAAAATATAGCCTATGGTTACTCCGGGATATTCTAGCTTTCCATTGGTGAAAAAATTTTTAAAATCGGTCCAGTAGTTTTTGAGTTTATTCGTAACAAAGATACAAAAATACAAATCTTTCCTCTTGATAATATTAGTATAGATAAAAAAATACTTTTTTAAATAATCTGCTTCTTTGAATCGGCTTATGCGCCATTATTGACGCTACAGTGCAGTGTGAGCCGCGCACTGACACTCAGTATTATGTCGACTTCCAGTGATGACTCTCCATTCATTCACAAACTCGATTAACAAGTGCCAGCAAGGCTTAAGCATTAACACTTGTCAAACGAGTCCCGACTTTAACACTATTGCGATGCGAAACAGTCTCGTGGAGAGAGGCGGTCGAGTGCCTTCGCCGACCCCGCCGGTTGAGTTAAGTAAACATTGAGTATTATCTGTCAGCGGACATGCATCGCGGACATCTGTATGAGTGTATGCGTACACGAAATAATCAAGTTATTCATAAATTTTAGACCATTGAGATCTTAGCAGTATCGGAGTAGTTACAAAGTTTGTTGTAACTAAAATTAATTTAATGTAGGTCAGCTTTGGCTGCAGTTTGCCGAATGATAGATAACACTGTGATAACTCTAAAAAATTTTTAATTTTATTTTTTAATTAGGCATCTATTTAGTACCAATAAATAAATTGTCGTATGTAACGTCTTTAGAATTTTTTTTAAGTAGGTAGTCACAGCAGGCTGCCATTTAAGTCTTACAAATAATCACTAAAGCCCAACTAAAGACGGTTAAACATCATGGCATATTCCATTGTATAGAAAAATGTGCCGGGGACTTACTACCCAGCGTTCCGGGAAATCGAGCGAAACGGCTTGTTTATGATTGTGCGCCGGATGTGGCCAAAGGAATGCAATATTATTGTCCTAACCTAACGATTCAACACTTTCTTTGGTCATTCACGAATGAGTATCAATTTTGTTTTTATTGTCAACAGAGCTGGGAGTTGCTAGTACTGTCAAAATTAAAGTGGGACGTTGCCGGGGTGACGGCGCACGACTTCCTACCACTGCTGCTGTCCAGGCTGCCGCTGCGAGGGCTCGTCGACACCGAAATGGTGCAGAGGCACGCCCAGACCTTTATTGCGTTGGCAGCGCGAGGTAAGTGTCCCCGTCTCATTATATCAGGCTACATGAAACATTGACAGCCATATCGCACTTGCGCAGAATAGAAACGTAAACGCCGCCCTCATTAGCATTGGGACGTTTTGTTCGCAACTGTAGACAGTAATTAGCATCGAGATACCACGTCATGTCACGACTATGTAGCGCGCAACAGCTTTCGTGACCTTCGTCATATGTCACTGAACCTTCACGCCGGGCGTGCGAATACGGAATTCTGTGGAAGAAGATTAGCAATCCGCCCATTCCTCAAACAAGTCTTTGGAACACTAACACTAAACATTTATTTTTATTAACACCGAGGAACAGGTTGCAATTCCATTGCGTCGAAAGAATTCCGTCAACGGATTAAATTTAAACGTTCAATTGTGTCTTGTATTAGCGGTAAATGAGACGAGCAACAATTATATTTGATAGCTACGAGTATAGTGCGTGATATATTCTCAGTTACAATAATTGAATACCTATTACCTATTATCTACAGCAAATGAACCACATACCTACGTTTATTAGTTTTGTAGAGGGCACTAAACTTGTGAATAAATCTTTTCAAACTGCGAAATGATTAATACTTACAGCAGAGAATTGATAGTGACCATACCATCGTATTCTGTCTGTGTCTAAAAGTCCTACAACAAGCCAATGTCTTATATTATGTTTTTATACTCAAAGGTTGTCGTTGTACAGGCAATTCTTTATTTGATACCGAAGATTTAAAGAAAAAGCATGGGACGACGGTGAGATGAGAATAGGTTTGTTTAGTGAGGGTAGGGCGCGAGGGCGGCGTGTGTGTCCTGGCTGCATGCGCCCGCGCCGGCGGCGGCGCCTCCCACGCCGCTCGCTCGAGCGCATTCCAGCACGCCTCGGGACTCCCCCTCGCGCCCCGCCACCTCTCTTGGCCCCCCGCAGCCCTCATGGGATCATATGTTTTTGTGCAACGGTTTTTGTTGTTCGCCGCCGCTGTCGTGTTATTTTTTGCTCAAGGAGTTCACGCTCCAGCTCTTTTATTTCACTTGCTCCTCGGGTATCATCTCTCACTTGTCAGATGGAGGCTAATGCAATCTCCTGCAGCTTATTGCTTAACTATGTCTCGGACAGTTAATTATTACATGTCGAAGTCTTGTGGGAAGTAGTAGTGTGAAAGCAGATCAGATAATAGTGATCATCAATGTCGTCGACAGTGTTCATTAATGTTGGTGACTCTACTTATTAGAATAACTTGGTTGTAAAAGAAACGATCAACCAAAACCATCTAAGCGCTCGACCATGAATGACTTATTTTTTTGCTATAGAGTTTCGTGTAGGTACGTACCTATGTAAAAAATAAGGAAATACAAAAGTACAAAAGCAGTAGAAGATGTGCTTGCATTGCTTGGTTGTGACTCAGTCAACATTGGTTAATTTTGGCTCTACTTCCAGAGCCTTGATGAGAAAATTCCAACCAGTTTCGTTATAAAGTATTTTTTTTATTGCACCTATCGCAAAACTCATAAACGAGTGCAACTCGTAGGTACTACCTCCGGAGGCGGCAAAACGAAGCCATACATTTCGCGGTATAGAGCCCGCATTATGTATCATTATATCAATGGCACAATTTTCTCTCTGGAATCATAACTCGGCTGGATATTAAATTTGTAATGGGTTATTTTAAAGCTGACAAGTCCTGCAGGGCCTCACCGATGGAGATAAATTATATTTTTTTTTCACAAAAAGTTTTATTGTCGTTTCGACTACGCGCCTGCCTGTGGGTATCGTTCTTGAATTAACAGAGCGGCGTCGACGGTTTGATTGCGTCGAGAAGATGTGTCGGTTGCGTGCGGGTATCTTATCTGTTACGTTATATCTGTGTCAGGAGTTTTCACATGTGAGCGGTTTTGTCGGGTAGCGAGCGTCGGCGGCGTGGTCGCGGGGGCCGCGCGGGTGTTTGTTCCGGTGGGCACTATGGCTGGCGCTGGCGGCCTCGCAAGAGCGTTCACCTCGCGAATAGACGCCGAGCGCCGCCCGCGTCGCCTTACCAGTCATCCACTCCACGTTCAAGGGCGATCCGTCGATTATGTCACCGCTGGGCATCAACTTAGGGCATTTATACTTTTTAATTAACCTCACTCGTTTTTGGTTTTCTGCTATGCGTTTTTATGAAACCCGTTTTGTTTCAGTATTGGGTACATTTTAGCCCGCAAATAAATGCGAATTCCGTTTCCTATCAATGTAAAGTATAAGCTTGTGTGTAGTTCGAATGGTCTATGAAATCATATTGAGATTTTAGATCCGGTTTGATGAAAAAACTTGAATAGGAGCGAGGTTGCCATCGTCTGTAACCATGAATCGCGAACATCGCGTTGCGAAGTGACACAGCGCGCGTCTGAATTAGATATTACAATAGGTGTTCTGGGCCGACCTGACTTCCTAATCACTTCCTACGGCTTGTATTGCTCGGAGCGTCCGTCACGAGTCGCGACTAATAAGGAGATTGTAACTACCTATACGAATGGCGCATCCGCTGCGTGTGTGTTCTGGCAGCCGGTCCGGCACGGCTCCCGGGGCCGGTACACGGCGGGCCGGCCAGCCGGCTGAGCTCTGCTGTTTGATTACCATCAGATTATGCAAATGCTTCGAGTGAGCGGCCGCTCTCGTTGTGTCGTCTCTTTTTTGTTCGTTCCCTGTGCTTGTCCTTTATCTCAGGCATGCCGACATGCAAATAAAAAAAAAATTAAAATAAATCTTTTAAATGAGCTGAAAGAGTGTTCGATATCCATACGTCGGTATAATGGAGTCTACTTAATGATGAATGGAGGGCCCTTGAAGCTTGAAGACTTCACTCGCATTGTCTGCGTCCTCGCTCGCATGTTAGCATTTTGTGGTTTCACGCGGGCTTCAATGGCGATGCTTGTAATACCGTGGGAACGCCTTTTACTCGTTCATTTTAGATAATCAAAAATATGTACACATTATATAATTTGTTATCGTAGGTTTGATGTATAAATGCATTATAATTTTCGTATTTAGGTACCAGAAATTTAATAAAAATTAAGAGTTCACCGCAGACTATCCACAAGGCCGCAAGGCTGATTTTCCTGTTAAAATATCACATATTTTAATTTGTACGTACACACAACAAAGTTATTACCTACCTACAGTAAAGTATTAATAAGCGGATAAAATAGGTAACGATACACAATGCTGTGTTAGTGTGACCAATTGATAGGTAGGTAGGTAGGTAGGTACTACAACAATAATATTATTAAATTCAATATGAACCTTTATGATTATTTGAATCAATTTTCTCAGTGACACAACATACTAAAACCATCGATTACTAAATAGGTATGCTACGGTACCTACGTCTGTGAAAGTTATGTAGGTAGAAAAGTAGCGTAGGCAAGTAATTAATAGGTATTGAAATGTGGCAATCATTCGCAGGACATTACCCCTTATTTTCTCATTATATTTCCGAGCCAATTACCTCCACTTTTTTCTTCACAAGTCGAGACGTCCAGCCTCAAATTCGTACAGCAGAGTCTTTTTACATGTCTCTGTGTACGTATAATGGTTTCGCCAAAGTGCGCCCGTGAGAAATATTCGAGTAAATCGGGTGCGCGGGCGCAGGCTGTGGAATGCGGCCGTGAGGGCGGGTGCGGCTCCTTTGACGCGGAGGCTGCTCTCCCGAGAGGGAATGACAGCCTGCGAGAGGGAGAAAGCAACATTACTTAACCGGATACGACGCACTACAGCCTGTCTTAAAGCATTCACTATCTACGTACACGACAATTTGTAAACGGAAACTATAGCAATCCTGGGCGGACATGACAAATTTAATTTTACGCTAATCATTCAGACATTCCGATAATATTTTTTGTGACATGATTACATACACATTAGATACATTCTGCAATTCGTAGGTAGTTGGGTACCGCTGAGTTTTTGAATTGTTATTTTTGGAAGGAGAAAGAAAAAACCCACATGAAGTTTTAAACAGGAAAACTTATTATCTCTATTTCTTCGTGTAACATGAATTGCACACGACACGCGTAGCATGACCCGGTTTGAGCTGATATCGCAAAGCGCTGTTACTACATGTAAGCAGTAGTCACATCATTGTGAAATGGTAGCTTTCACAAACATGGAAATTAACGTTTACTTTTTTCTAATATTTATGGGTACCTACTTAGTAACTTTAGCCATTTCACAGATGAAAGATGGGGAGGATAATATTGGTACTCTTCATTACCACTGTATTCTTATCTTACCTTATCTTACATTATTTTACTCACTGAGTCCTTTCACACTCACCCTTTACTGCTGTCCCAAGTGTCTATCCGGCACTTTTTCATCGGTATACTGCACCGAGCACATACTCATTATAAACTGAGTGTAAAGCGTACTGAGTCGCATATTTCTCTCAATCAATCAGTATTTTAGCACATAAAAGCGACAGGAACCAATGACGCCTTAGTATCGAGCAGAAGTTTGACACTCATTAACGTCTCGACCAATTAATGTCCAACGCCTGCTGCATAATTGGCACAACCCATAGACCTATTACTATTAGTGTGTTAATAGATCTATGGCAGAACCGTGTTACCGGTTATGTGTTATCAGTAGAACTTACAGTAGATATCTATTGTTGCAGACTACGAGTTCACATTATATTCGGCGAGCACACTAGCGTCATGCAGCATCGCCGCCGCTCTGCGAGGACTCGGCCTGGACGGCCATCTGCCGCGGCTGCAAGAACTCACCGGCATTGACTTGGTAAGTAATCCTTAAATATCCTAGTCTTTGCATAATAGTGCCCCTATTAAAATTTCTGACATATCAAAGTGCAATTATGTCTATCGAGCGACAACTCAGTAATAATAGTAAAGGAGTAATGTAATAAAAAATCCGAACCTACACTAGATATTCGCAGTTACATGATGAAGGAAACTTCTCCGCAATTTCATATCTCCAGATTACTCCAGCAACAGTTGCATTCTAAGACGCATCTGATGTTAACCCTTCGTTTCGACGCAGGAATGCCTTCAAACCTGCCTGGAGCAAATCGAGGAGATGGTGCAGCGCCTGATCGAGGAGAGAGCCCTCACATTCCCAAACGGGCAGTCGCGGGAGGCGGGTTGGACGCCGCCCCCCAGTCAGGACAAGGCGCACAGTAACGCCGCCACCCCCACCGACGTCCGGGATGTTCACTTCTGAGACCCACACCGTCCGCGGTGTCACGCAGTGAGGACTTTTGCTTTAAATACGGTGCATTAGTACGAAAATACTTTAAACTACGTTTAGTAACGGGTGCAACCGTGATCGAGGACTGAAAGAAAGACTGATCGCATGTGTCTAACGTAGGTAACTTACTCTACGAATAGCGTAAGCCCAAATTTTTTATAGTTTTATGTAGGTGTAAGCCCTGCGTGCTACTTGTAATCTGCCTAACGAGGCGTTGCAAACGAACTACATCTTCCAATTCTAGTTATTCGTTCTTGAAATTACAATCTACCTCTTAATATGTAAGCTACAAGTTTCAGTTTCGTCTGGCAAATGTCCGTATAGAATCAATAACCTTTTGCCGATAAAAAACTGTGACAAATTTAGTCAATAGGTACCTAATGCACATGACCACATGTTCACACGGGACCAAAGTTAGCTCTTCACACTTGGGTTTGAACAATGAACTGATTTAATACAGATTTATGAATAGTTAATAAAATGTAAATTTATTAGGGATATTATTATCATTGTATTACGTAGATGATTGAATTCCTACAAATTAGAAACACACTGACATGGCATTAAAATATAATAATGTCTAAAATATAAGACTATTGGAAAGGATAAAATTGCTGAAAATCAACTTCAATCAGATTCAACGTATATCGGGGGAAGGCAATAAATTACGCTTTTATAATGTAAAAACTAATATTAGTTCACTATTGTTATATTTATATGTCAGATATGACATACACACTACTTTTCATAAGATCCTATAGTGCTACTGTAGGACCTTGTGTACACTGACTAAATAATTAATAGATTTAAAGATAATAGTAGACAAGCGGCTGTATATTTTTCTTTTGATGATTCTCTTTAGTTTTCGTATGTAGGCAAGGTAAAAATATCTTTGTTCCTTTGATAAAATTATGTACCAACAATTTTAGTTTATTAAGTTACTTTTTAATGTGATAAGTGTTAAAAGTTGAACTTCATATCATAGTCACTTCCAGTCATAATATGTTAACTTAGGGGTACTATGTTTAGTTAAGTATAATTATATGTATAGGAAAAAAAGGAAAAAAAATGTGATTGACATATTAGTGTTAAGATGTTTAGTTTAAAAGTTAGTCATTTAGATTCACGTTATCGTTCCTATGTTTGCAACCATTGGAAATACTAATATGTAATAGTCAAGTTACACTTCTTTGTACTTAAATGTGTATACAATAAGGACAAAGCATTCATTAATACAAATTGTGATATAATTTCTCCTGCCCCCCATTTCTCGATGAGATTAGTCCTCGGTGATAACTATATCAAGTGTCGTGCGAAATCGTCAAATCGAAAGAACGTGGATCGGGGGACTGATTAGAGTGATGCTTTCTATTTTTAGTACGGGTGTGGAGCAGAAGACAATAGATTATTAATTAAAAAAAGTTAGGTATAATTTTATATTTGCACTTTCCAGTGAATTACTTGTTGATTAAGATTTTTTTAATGTTATATTAAAACAAGAGTCCAATGTCTTCCAATATAGTAAGGTAATCGGTTACGATACCGAGGCATATCTATATACGCAGATATATATTCGTTTTTACCTCAGTAATAGGTCTTGACTCTTGAGTACGCCTAATTACTTACACATAGTTAAAATTTAATTTTTTAGCGATCTGCTATGATATTCTAGCATTAAATGTAAATATAATTACAAAAAATATGCTATAAGCATGTGGTGCCATAAGTAACACTACTATAAAAGTATTTTGTAAAATTGTAGTAATAAAATACATAAATACCGTATAACAAATACAAATGTTTCGAGACAAGACCTTCAAAAGTTGCACATATGTTTTGGTACGGTTTTGGAATTGCACTTGAATTTTTCAACGAAATAAGTAAACACTTTAATTTAGTTTGTATGTAAAAAATGTGGGAAAATATACGCATTACAAAGTTAGTCTCTATTTAACGCTTATTTGGCTTTGGACTGGCTTTTTTGAATAGTTTAAGGTATATTAGGATGATACTTCTGTTACGGGAAAATTCTGTTTTTCCAGTGATGTATAATAGGATATAAGAGCAGTTAGCTCAGAATCGAGGTGATCTTTATTTGTATTATCGCTTTAGATGATGTAAGTATAATAACAATTAGGCAGAAGGGAGCTTCTAAAATTATATATGACACATGGAAGTGCCTAATTTTGAATTTTATATGTGATTATTACATTTAAGCTCTATTTTGATTAAGACCGTTGCGACTTCAGATGTAAATATTTAAAAAAATACAATAAATTTATCCAAATTTATCAAATATTTTTATTTTGTTCTCCTACTCACATCTGTTATCTAATTTTAATTTTATAGCAGTAAGGCAAAAAAACGGGGTAAAGTTAATTTAAAATAATAATTCACTCCAAATACAGATAATCTGTCGTCCTAAACACTTGCAGAATTAATTGCTTCGGTAGTTAAACAATTAGATACCGACAGTACGGGTAGGTATTAATGTAGGAGTAAATAATAAAAAGGATTATCTAAATACATTATATAAAAATTTCGTGTCACGGTGATCGCGGTTGAACTCCTATAAAACTGCTCGACCGATTTTATAATGAATTTTCTTGTTTATGACAATTTTGTACATAAAAATGTTACGGGAAAGTAAGAATTCTGATTGCTTAACGCTAATTAGCGACGTTAGCAAAAAGTTTTCAAGCGACAATTCTTTCAAAAGTATCAGACGGAACACGATTTGCAAGTCTTCATTCGGCTCTGACGCAGAATGTGCACTTCGCAAAATGAGCACTTTTGTAGGGTATAAGCCAATGGTTAGTAACAAAATGAAAATGATATGATTTGTATTTAAAATAAAATAAACACTTTTACAAGTAGTTAATCATTTATTAAAAAAATATTAAGTCAAGCAAGACCAAGTTTTGATCGTCAAATACATATTTCTATATATATTACTTGTATATAGATAGGTACTTTAAACGTAATGGAATAAGTAAAAATTACTTTGTAAAAGTGTTTATTTTATTTTAAATGCAAATCATATCGTTTTCATTTTGTTACTAACCATTGGCTCATACCCTAGAAAAGTGCGCATTTTGCGAAGTGTATTATGAGAAGTGCCCCTTGTAAGAAGTGCACTAACTGGGAAATGTTTTTTTTTTTGTCTAGTGCTCATTTTGCGAAGTGCACATTCTGCGTCAGAGCCTTTCATTCATATTCTTTACATAGTATTTGAAGTCGCTACGCAACGAATTTGATGTGCTTTGAAAGAGGGCCGGTCGCTAGTCAATAGGTAAATCAAAACTAATCCAAGGTTGGTGAAATACTGTTTAATCAAAAACCAATTTACAATTTTATAAAATTAATCTTCAAATCCTTCGTACTCGGGTTATATACATTGAATATACAGCTTTTAAATAAATCTTATAAGTTATATATAACACTGAATAGATATAAGTTAACATTTACGTTTTGTATGGAAGGCACACTTTATAATTTCTCCATCGTTTTCGTTTATCGTACCTACTGTTAAACACCTTCATTTCTAGTTTAAATACATAATTAAATTAATTATTGGAATTCTAATTATAATTACTCTCAAAGTTAAGCTTCGAAAGAAAATCATATTTAGGAGAAGAGACAAGAAAAGTAAACAAATTAAAAAACACGCCTTTTTTCCACGAGGGGGTAGACAGAGGTATTCCATTTCTGGAAATACCCACTTTTCACGAGTATATTCGACCCCACAGTGTGATAGGTGGTGAGCCCATCGCCGGACCGGGTCTGTAAGCCTCAGAATAAATTCTGGGACCTGCGGGTTTCCTTCACCGTCGAGCTAGTGATAAATAAGTTTTTGAAAAACTTATTGGTGCCACAAGGGTGCCACGATTCGAACCCGAGCCTCACTGATTATCATCATGAGAAGCGGGCTCTTTAACCGTAAATCTATCACTGGTTTTTTATAATACACGGATTAAAAAGTTAAGTAAATATTAGTGTGTCCACCAAGTGTCCACCATTAAATTTAAACATTATTGAAATATTGTAAAGGAATGCATTATGTAACGTGTTGCGTATTCCGTCGTTCGTTCGTACTTGCCGAGTAAGAGAATAGGAGCACTGAATACCTACTCAAATCTTGGAGGGTCCTAGTAAGTGCTATAAAATGAAAATTATTTACTCAACGCACTTGAAAAACTAGCTATTACAGAGGATCCTCGTTTACGGCTTTATTCGTTTGCACAAGTTCGAATACACAATTTCGAAGAAAATGTTATATGTCCAAACACTTTAAAATTATTGTACATGGTGATGGCAACGTATAACAATAAATGCAATTAAAAATATATTAAGATGCTTCAAAATATAACCCCAAAACCGAAAGGAAAGACCCTTATAGCGACATTTTTCCACATCGAACAATTTTAAATAAGATAAAGATTAATAGGGAACTCACATATCTTGCACTACTTTTGGAGTGCTTTTACCTCGCAGCCAGTTTAAAAGTACAGTGGAAGTGCTCTGGGAGTCCCGCGCTGAAATAAAAATATTAAACTTAACTATGTGGTCAGGGACACAACTAAAGACAACGGACGTTTTATTACTTGCTACACATAAACCCGTTGACACTCAGAATGGGTTAAATTCAAATAAAAATTAAAGACAAATCTAAGGAACGGAAATTATTTATAGATTGGAGTTCAACTTAGAATAACTATTACACTATCAGTATTACAATCACCTACTAACCTGTGGTGAAGGTTTTTATCATAATAGAAAAATCATTTTGTAAGATATTAACAAAGTGCTTACAGAGGGTGTGATGTGCCTGCGCAAGCTGTTCTACGGCTTCGGGTGGCAGATTGGCGACGTCGCGCTGTAGCAGCCGCAGGTCAAGCTGCCGCTGCTCGCTCTCGTTCCGCAGCCGCACGTCACGACTATGCCTCACGCTGCGCAGCTCAGACAACCTATCCCACAATATTTACTTATAAGTGCACTATCTGTTTCCCACGCGTAATTACGGTTCCCGTGGGAATACGGGGATAAGATATAGCCGATGTAACTACCTGATAAAGTAGCTTTCCATTGGTTAAAGAATTTTTAAAATTGGTTGAGTGGTTCAGGCGTGAAAGCGTGCCTAACAAACAAATTCGCATTTATAATATTATGTTTTTTAATTCGTGATAGAATGGAATGTCCGATTTCAATAATTCAAAAAGTAATCTACAGGTATGTATTGAAATAGAATTGCATATGAAATTATTTATTTAGATAAGGAGCGACCTGGTAGCGACACGGTGCAACGTGAGTCATCCTTTAATTTAAAGGTATGAATATTAGGTATGATCTGATTTTGGTCGGGATTTCTGTCAACTTTTATAATGTAAAAAAGTAGTTTATTGACATAACTACAATAGTTAGACATATATTATCGCGAAGTTTTTCATACATATTAATATGTTCTTTAATATGATATAACAAAAAAATGTGCTGTAGAACATTCTATCAATAATTTCCGCAGCGCATGCGATGAAAGACATTTTATAGCTGTTTTTTTTACACCTTGTGTTATATTATTGAAGTTTTAGTAGGTTCCTTTTTTTTGTAATAAATATAGCCTATGTTACTCAGTAATAATGTAGAATTCTCATGGTGAAATAAATTTTGAAATCGGTCCAGTAGTTTTTGAGTTTATTCGTTACAAAGATACAAAAATACAAATCTTTCCTCTTTATAATATTATTATTATTGTAGATATAGATGAAGATAAGTGTAGATAACACCAAAACAACACAACATCAAGGTATTGGTAATTACTTACTTGGCTTGTAACTTCGGTTTATCCCCGTCTTGATCGCTTATACTGCTACTACGAGAAGTCTGTCCTCCGTGAGTATCTACAAGTTGGTGCTCTTTTTCCACCGTGAAACTTGGTAGTTCAGATACCGTTTCCTGGCTGGAACTCATAAAAACGTCTAATCCTGAAGAATTGCATTTCGTTTTCAATTCTTCGTAAGACCGTAAACTGTCAGAAAGACGCAATTGTAATGTATCTCTCTCTTCCAGAAGTTGAGTGAGCTCCATCGTCAGTTCCTCACAACGCACATCTCGCTGATGCAACATGTACAGAGCTAGGTCAAGTTCGGCCCTTGGTACAGCATCTAAAAGATTTTTATTAGGTGCACTATCTGGTCTGTCGGAGTCTGTGTCCGGTTTAGTATCAGAAGCGAAAGTTACATGTTTCTCAATTCTGCCACTTGAGGTCCTCAACATATCTTGTAAGCTAGTAATTTCATCTTTTAGTGTCACGATTTCTAATTCTTGGTTTTCTAGAGCTTCTTGCATTTCTGTAATATTCTTTGAAGATTCTGATAAAGTTATGTTTAGTTCATAAATCTGTTTGCTAAGGTTTGTACATTCTATTACTTTAGCATTTAATGCCTCGGTTAAACTGGATTTCTCTACTTCTGCCTCTGCCTTGATTTTCTCATAATAATCATCTTTTTCGTGTAATTTTAGTCTTAAAACAGACAGTTCAGATTCTTTTTCATAATTAAGATCTTCCAGTTTCTTTTCGTATGCAAGCAATTCTCTCCTTACATTTTCAAATTCCTCAGTTCTTTGAGACAATGTAACAGTATAATCATGTGTTTTTTGATATATTTCACTTTCTTTTAGACGAATTTGATCTTCTAAATCAAAAACCTTTGCTGAATATTGTTCCATCGAAATACGCAATTCTTGGTTTTCTCGGCTTAGTTCATCATTACGTGTCATAACCAGTGCTAATTCAGTTTGCAGATTAGCGTATGCTTCTTCATAGTCCTCGGAATGTTCTTTCTTTTTTTCAGAAAGTTCTTGTATTTGTTTTTCATATTCCTCTTGCTGTCTTAGCAATTTATTTTCAGATATGAGTTTTTCGTCTTCTATTTCTGAGCGGAGCATATCCATTTGGTTCATAGCCTCAGCATATTGGTCTTGAAGGTTAAGTAGATGGTCCTCTTTATCTTGTAACTTGTTCTGTAAACTTGTTACTTGCTCTAGCATTACCAACTTATTGGTTTCCTCTTGACTGGATGACTGGACGCTATCTAGTAATTGTTCGTATTTAGCATCAAAGGCACTTAATTGAGCTCTTAATTCTGCTTCTGTTTTCTGAAAGTCCGCTTCGCGCTGTGCTAAATGTTGTTTCCATAGTTCAGCTATTTCAAAACCACGCTGATCAACAGCACTTGATACAGAAGAACGTAATTCGGCCACAGTAGATAACAACTGATCATTTTCTGTATTCAAGTTTTGTATATTTATGTTAAGTTCATCTATTTTTTGTTGATAGTTTGATGATTTTTGGAGTTCCAGATTTTCTGCTTCCAGTTGTAAAATTTTATGGTTAGCTTCTTGTAAACTTTCTTTTAACTGCGCGCAGTAGTCTTCTAAAGCACTACATTTTTCTGATAACTGGAGAACATCACTACTTTGTGATTTAAGGTGGCGATGTTGCTCTTCTTGCAAAACTTGCTTTAACTTGCTAGCTTCAAGATCAGATAAAAGAGAAATTATTTGATTTTTAGCTTCAGAATCTGAATTCTTTAATATTTGCACTTCCTTTTCCAACATTTGGTTTGTTTGAATTAACTCCGCTTTGACTTTTTCAGAAATATTTTTAATTTGTTCATTTTCTTTGTTTAATTCCTCATATTTTTCAAATATTTCATTATAGCGATCTTCCAAATCCCGGATTTTGTCCTTGAGAACGGTTTCCCTACTATTTAATTCGGTATTACATTTTTGCATTTCTGTCAACTGACAATTCAAAGTTTCAAGACTTTCACTATAATATTGATTCCCCTGCATTTCTTTTGTAAGCTCCATTATTTCAGTTTTTAATTGTGTTTGTTTATTAGATAATTCCTTGTTCTGTACAGTCAATTGATCAATTACGGATTGCAATTCATCGTTTTCTTTCTCAAGTTTTGCAATATCATCCTGCAAGGCAGACTCATTGATATTTGAAACGTTTGGTGAGAGTTGATGAACTGGCGAATCCTTAGAATCCGAACCCCACTGCATTGTAGCCAGTTTATCATTAGCTTCCTTAAATTTAAATTTCCACAATTCGATTTCATTGTCCATTTTTTCTTTAATTTCTGTTAATTTATCATTAGCATTATTAATTACCTCATTCTGTTTCTTTACCGCTTCCTTTTCTCGTTTTTCTTTCTTTAAATCTGCGTTAAGTTCATCGACTTTCTTCTCTAATTCTTGTATCTTCCTTTTCAGTTCGTCCTCTATAGCGCTGTCTAAAAGGGATGATTCTGTAATTTGTTTTGCAGTTTTTAGTTCATTAGAGAGCACGTCATTATTAGCTTTCAATTCTTTAAATTTTTTCATTACTTTCATAAGTTTATTGCTATTTGCAACAAGATCAGCTTTTAATTCCGCATTTTCTTTTGTTAGTTTCTGTATTTGCTCGTTCAGATGTGATGATCCCGGTATTATTTCGCTGTCGTCTTCACATTCACCCAGTCCCCAACCCTCATCTGAGTTAAATGGATCGTCAGATTGTTGCGGAGTATCATCATCTCCTTTATAACAAAGGTAAGTTTTTTTGGGCACAATTTCTGGTTCTGTTACTTCTTTAGAAACATCCATTTTATCGGAAGACTCTTTTTGTTTCTGGTCAGATAATTTAGATGCAGTATGTTTCGTATCTGTATACAACGGAATATCTCCAGAAATTATTTGTGTTTCCAATGAAGAAAAATCTAAACTTTTTGGACCTTCATTTAGAGCTTCAATAGTAGATGAAATTACTAAACCTTCTGTTTTGGGAATATTCATTTCAAAAGACATTTTATTTTGTTCCAACAAATATTTGATTTGTTCATCTTTTTGATTTAGTGAAGTTTGCTGTTGCTCATTGTTAAGTCTTAATGTATTTGATTCTCGAATCAGTTTATCTAGTTCTAGCGAGGAATGCTGCAACTGAGCTTTTAAGTCTGCTATATAACTCTCTAAATTGCTTATCATTGCAATATTGGTTCCCTGTAAAGTTTCTATTTTATTACTTATATCTGCTATTTCTTCGTTTTTCATATTGATTACAGAATTCAATCGGTTTATTTCCGTAATATACTGTTCGGTATAGTCAGGAGCTTGAATCTGCTCTCTGGAAGATTTTTCAACCAGTTCTTGGTTTATTCGAGTGAGTTCTTCAATATTTATTTTTAGTGTTTCATTATTATGTATATACTCTTGATAGGATTGCTGTAATTGTATAACGTGTTCATTCATTTTCTCATATTTTTCACTTATAACTTTCTTCTCTTTAATTGCATTTTCAATTTGTGTGTTAAATTCCGATTCTAATTCTTCAATTTCTTGTTTTCTTTTCGCCGATAAGATTTGGTGCTCTTGTGTGATACGTTTTAACTGATTTTCGACATCTCGAGTTTGTGTTTGATATTTTGATATTTCTGATTCAGCAAAATCAGCTTTGCTAGCTTTATCTACCAATGTATTGCAATGAGCTTGTATATCAGAAAGGGATATTCGCAAACGTTGATTTTCTTCACTCAGATATTGTATTTTATATTGCAATTCTTTATTTTCATTTTCTATCTCGTGCAGTTGCTTCTCAACGACTCGGTCATGATCCATGAGTACTGCCAATCTATTCACTAACTGATCTTCCTGAGTTGTGAATTCAGAGTAAGCTTTTTGTTTTTCTTGTAACTGACTGTCAAGCTGATCGGCTTTCCGTTCAAGAGAGTGCCTTCTATTCTCCATTATAGAAATGCTGTCTTCGAGACGGCAAATACGACTTTTGTATTTACTTATTTCAGATTCTAGACTTTCTATAAAGAGATCTCGTTCCTGAACTTTGGCGTCGTGTCCAAACTGAAGTTGGTTTAATTTTTGACCTTGCTCCTCGACTTGACTTAACAAATCCACTATCTGTAATTGTTTCTGATGAATGTCCGTTTCTAGACTAGAAATCTTAGTAACAAAATTAGTGCTATTTTTCTGTTCTATTTCGTAGTCAACAATTTTATTGTTTAAAGTATCAATCTGAGATTTAAGATTTGCATTTTCTTCAATTGCCAGATGTAACTCTTTCTGTGCACTATTGTGTAAATTACTTACTTTTGATATTTCATCCATTGCAATGGTCAATTTATCTTCTAAGTGCTGTATTTCTTTTTGTAATTGTTGAACGTCATGAGATTTCTGTTGTTCCAATGCTACTTTTTGTAAGTGAAGCCTATTTAATTCTTCTTCAGCAAATTTTAATTTCTCCTGTAAAACTGGTAAAGTGTCGATCTGTATTACCAATTGTTCTAACTGCTCACATTTACTTTCAAGTTGTTTTTGCATTTCATGGAATTGGGTTTCTAAGTCGTTATACATGGATGACTTCTTTTTAACACTTGCTGCAAATTTTTTTAGTTTTTCCATAAGCTCTTTATTTTTATTTTCTAATACAACGTTCTGTTCACTCAGTTTGTCTTTCTCATTGCAAAGATTATTAATTTTTTCATTAGTTTCGTCAATCCGCCTGTTATAGTCTTGTGTGTTATTATCTTTCTCAGATAAATTTGTACGTAGTTTTTCATTTTCGATAGATTCTTTTCTCAATTGTAATTTAACTTCGTGAATCTCTTCATCGCGCTCCTTAACCTGTAGCAAAACGTTTGATAGTTCACTAGCTTGTTTTTGTTCTTGTGTTTGTAATTCCTTTATAAGACTTTGTTTTTCAGCAAACATTTCTTGTAACTTTTTCAACTCTGTCTCAAGATTGTGATTTTTATTTTCCAAAGCTCCTTTCAAAGAAAGTAGTTGTCCCTTTTCTTCTTCCAACATCCTTAATTTCTCTTCAAACTCTGATAGTTTTTTTTGGTTTCCTGCTATTTGTTTATTTAAGGATTTAACAAGTTCTGCATTTGGATCTTTCGCCTTTTCTTCTTCAAGTATTTCAATTGTGGATTTAAGCTTTTGAGAAACATCATTTAATTTGGTAATTTGATTGATGTAATCTGACATTTCTTTGTCTTTTTGCTGTAGAGAATTACTATAGTTGTATATTTGGTTCTCATATTCAACCAGCAGATTTTCTAGCTCATGGATTCTAGCATCACGAGTATTTATCACTGCTGTATATTCTTGGTGCAATTTCTGCGTATCTTGCTGAAGCGATTCATGTGCTTGTTTATAATGCGAAAGTTGCTGCTCGTTTTGCGTTACTTTCTGCGTATTAACGAGTTCATCTTTCAGTAGTTTATTCTCATCTAATAATAATTTCACTTTATTTTCGTAAGACACCACACTCTGCATCAGCTCATTTTGTTTCTGTTGTTGCTCTTCTAAAGACAGTATCTTCATTTGACAATCACCAATTTCAGCTTCCCTTTCTTTGATGATGTTTTTGAGTTTTAGTATTTCTTTGGTCAATTGTTTCACAGACTTAGCACCTTTAATACCCTTATCGCCAGTCGTTTTGTCGTCAGGGTGCAGTTCTGTTACAACACCTTCGACAGCTTCCTCAACATTTGGAGGCTTAGTAATATCAACACTTTCTTTCATGATTTCAATTCTTTCACGTTTTAATTCTTCTATTTGAAGATTGAGTTCTTCATTGAGGGTAGAAAGTTGATGTTTTTCATTATTTAATAATTGAATGTTATTTTGCAGGGTGGTACATTGGTTACTTGTTTCTGATATTTTATCATGTAATTCTTTATTTTCTGAATTTAGTTTGCTCATTTTCTCCATAACTTCTTGTCTTTCCTGCGTAAAAAGTTCAATTTTTTTATTTAATTCTGCACTCTGTTGCACCAACAGTTCTATACTTTCATGGCATTCTTGAGAAATTGGTAACTCGGTGTGGCTATGTTCAGGTTTCTTTTTGGTTAAACCTTTATTATATTCTTCTAGCTCTAACTTTTCTTGTGTTGTTAAGGACTCAACTATCTCTATTGATTCAGCTGAACTCACTTTTTCAGCACTTAGCTTCTCCAGTTTGTCAGTAAGCTCCATGTTTTCTTGAATGTAGTTTTCTAATTTATGAATTAGTTCATCTTTCTCTTCTTCTAGCACTTTAATAGTGCCTTCCAGTTGTTCTTTATCAAGTTTCAGATTTTCAATAATTACATCCAGTTCTTTCTTGGAAGCGATAAGTTCATCTATTTGTTCCTCTAGTTGCACGGATTTCATTTCAGAACTAACTTGTTCGCTGTGTATATGAGACATATCAAATAACTTGTCTTCCATTTCAGAATTCTTTTGTTGTAACTCATGTAGTTCTAAAAAATGAAAATAAATAACATTAAAGTATTGAGAAGTATTAGAAGCGCTCATAGCCCTGCGGTGCCAGTGTGTTTGTAACGATCACACTGGCTGAGCAAAGTTGGGTGTGGTCGGTCAGTGGATGGGTATGGGTAATGCCTAGTGGCATTTATATTACGAGCGCTTCCGTGTTTCGTAAGGCACGTTAAATTGTCTGTCCCGGTTTTCGTTGTGTTAACGCACAATGGAATTCGTTAATCCAAGTCAGATACCCTTGGGTGGCTTGAAATATTCTGACTGTTAAGTGGCTACTAGCTTAGCACCATCTCCCTTCACCCTTAGCTCAGCAGTGGGCTGTTACGGGTTGATGATGATTAAAGTATTAAAATAAAACATAGTATAAAACTTTTGGAGCTGTGATAGCTCAGCGATTAAAGAGTCTGCCTCTTATGCGTGAGGTATCTTGTTCGAATCCAGGCATATACCAATGAGTTTTTCAAAAACTTACGTACATATTTATCACGAGCTGGATGGTGAAGGAAAACATCGTGAGGAAACCCGCAGATCCCAGAATTGATTCTGAAGCATGTGTTTTTCACCCGGCATTCTGACCTATCATGTTAAGGGGTCTAAAGATTATACTGGTGAAATGGGGATAAAAGGCGAGAGATATTTTAATTTTATTTTTGTAAATACTTCTCTAGGAATTACCTTGGACCAAATCAAATTTCTGTGCTTCTAATACACTTATAGCTTTCAACCTTGTTTCAGCTAGGTTTTCCATTTCCACCATCTTTTTGTATACATCTGATTCAGTTACTGAAAAAATTAATTAGTACACATTATTATGGAATAACATATTTTTTCCTATAATAATGTCATTAATCAAAACTCATACTCACATCTCCCGCTGTCATAGTCAACAAGATGCAGTTGTAGATTTCCTTTTTCTTCTTCTAATTCTGCCACTTTCTGTGACAGTTGATGTAATTCTTCATTGAGCTTTATTATTTCAGCATTGGCATCAGATACTTTACTGAAGTTGTCGATCGTCTTCTGCATTTGCTTTAATTTTAACTTGTGGTTAGATTTCACTTTTATCATACTTTTATTTGCTGCGTCAATTTCATTGTTTAGAGATGTAATGTGTTCTTGTGCATCTTGAAGTTTAGCTTCTAGCTCTTTGGTGTCCAATGAAGAGTGTGTATCGGTAATTTCCGATTCAACCTCCAGAACATGCTTCACTACTACTCCCTCAGATTGTAAAGGCATAACATCACTAACTTCTGCACCAATATCTACCACATCCTGTACTTTTCCGTGTAATTTTAATTCATTGATTAGGGATTCGTTTTGATGAATTGTGGACTGAAGTTCAGCTATTAAAGCATCTTTTTGGGAAACCAAATATTCTTTGTCCAAGATATCTTTATTTAATGACTGCACCAACATTTCTAATTTGTTTAATTCATTTTTACTTGGTTTCTTGTCAGTTTCTTGTGGTATGGATTCTGAAGATAAATGACTCCAAGGTGATTTCATTTTAGACGATGTACTTCTACCTCCTTTGCGTGTAGGGACAGGACTTCCTTTCTTACTAGGCGAACTACTTGGGGGAGATTTCGGTTCAGTTCCTATGGACGCAAGTTTGTTTTCTAGCTCCTTATTTGTCTGCCTAATTTGGCAGTTCAGTTGCTCTAACAATTCTACTTTCCTAGTTAATTCTACCATGCTGGCTATTTCAAGTGACCCCTTCTCTTCCTCAACATCTTCCTTTTCTTTCTGTGTAAGTTGAGCAGCATTTTTATTACTTTCTTCTGTCAGTTTTGTAATTGTTACATGTAGTTCTAAAATTTCCTTATTTTTTAAATCGAGCTCTTCTTCTAATTTAGAATTTGCAACACCAATCTCAAATCGCGTGTTTTCTAGAATGGTGTTAGCTTCTTCTAAGCTGTTTATTTTATCATCTTTTTCCTCTACTTGTTTTAGTAGCCTATATTTTTCATCTTTCCATTCCGCTTCCATGTTAATAAAATTTTCTTGCATTTTTATCATCTGCTGCTTTGTGTCTTCAAGTAAAGATAATGAGTCTTTTTCTGAAATAGTTAAATGAAGCATAATAATAGATTAAAATAATTTACAATTATATTGATGTATTAATTATTGATGTATTAATTATAAATGAATAAATGTCAATGAAATTCAAAATCAAATTCAATGACTGATGAATTTACCTTTTTTGCTCAAACTGTCTGACATTAGAGTTGTAGCTCTATTTTTTGCTTCTATAATTTGATCTTTCTCATTAATTTTCTCTTGGAGGTCAAGAATAGTGGTCTCCATTGCCTTCATTCTAATCTGGATTACACTCAGTGCATTGTCTTTTTCCTTTAGGGTATTAATCAGTAGATTCACATCTGCATTATCCTTACTCTAAAAATGTTAAGTACATTTTTTACAAAGAATACAAAATCTTATCAAACTAATGTGCTTAGAATAAGAAGAATAGTCTCTGAGTTACCATGACAGTGGAAGAACAAATGACTGAATCTAAGACATAATAATTCAAAAAATCTACCAATATGTCTCATTTATATTATTATCTTCTTTAGTTATTATAACTTCAAAATTATCCAATTATTAAATTTAAACATATATAACAGCAAAAAAGATATGCTTTAATAAATATTGTTTTACTGAGTAAAGATGAGAAATAAACAAAACAAATTTTGAAATACTACTAACCTTCCTTATGTCTATTTTATTGTCAGCTGCTGACTCTTTTCTAGGCACAGATGAAGACTTCATTGGTCTTTTGCTTATCTCCTTGTACTGCTTTATCCTCTCCATCAACAATTCTTTTTGCTTCAGGGTGTTGGCAAGACTCTCGCTTATACCAGGAACTAGGAAATTGAATAGTATGTTAGCATTGTAAATTTTAAATAAATATTATCCAACTTTATGGAGTCATAAACTTTGTCTTGGTTAAAAAATAGTTATGGACAGTTTACTTGAATTATTTGAAGCAATTTTTAGTAAATTTTTGAAATGGACATGAAATCAACATACCAATACAACAAAACTATCTATAAGTGGTTTAAACCTAAATGCCAAACTTTAACGAAAATGTTACAAATAATTTTAAAAGGATCATCATTTACTTAGCCTTTTCCCATTACATGGGGTCGGAACTAATCGTAAATAGCGAGGCGTCCGGATTATAGTATTCCATATATTTAATAGTAATAAAACACATGTTTAACCTTAGTTTTTTTCATTAATTTTTTACTTTGACTACAACTTTTCTTTACGTGTCGGCGCCATTATGTTAGCGAGCGCGCTAAATTGACACTGTACGTACTACACGAAAGACGATAGACAAAATACTGACAACGAATTGGCTTATGGCACCTATACCCGCCCGGCCGGATTAAAGCAATCACCGAACAAGCGGGAGTCCGGATTACCGAGGTCCTACTGTAGTTCCAAAAACGTAATTCATAAACTTACTGTTTAAAGCATCTTGGACAGACAAGGTCGTTGAAGTGTCAGTTGTCGCAGAGTAACCAGTTCTAGTACTCATAGTGGATGCCAACTCCGAAGCAGTATCTGCACCTTCATCACCATCTGTATAAAAACATGTATATTAACTTATACTTTAGGAAGAATAGCTCTGTTTACTCACACAATGTAATAGGGTCAACTAGCCATTACTGTTACAATATTTGATCCACCATTTACCATTTTCCTTGGTATAAATTATAGTTAGTAGTGATCTATTTTAGCATTGCATGAATTTGCATGTTTACATAATATGCATGCCTACATAATTCCAATTTCTAAACTAAATTACCAATCCATTTCCCATTCCATTTATTTTGCTGTAATGATAATAAATCTCTAAAAAGTGATATTAAATTTTGCAGTTTCATCTTGTTATGGCTCTGGTCTAGCAGCACATTCTCATAGAGAATAGACAATCCTATTGTCTTGAAAAACATTACCTGACCATGTACCATTTTAACTGCAAAATTGGTTTTTTAAATATTATTAGGCTCTTAGTACCAATAAATAAATTTAATGGAATTGACATATTATGAGGCCAGGCCTCATAATATGCCAATGCACAAATATGCCTAGCTAGCTAGCTCGGCATATTTGTGTGTTAATTGTAACACTTATCACTAAATCATGCCCGAGTTAATTTGGCAACTCGCACAAAGAGGTCATAAAAAATTAAAAGCTTAAAAATGGATTACTTCTGCCAAACCCCTTGAGGGTTAGGCAGGAGAATACATTATCAATTTTTTTATAACCACTACAAAGAAATGAGTATGAGCATGCTACTTAATTGAATTTTAAGGGTGTACTGACCTACTGACATGTATAGTATAAGAATAAGGTGTAAACTTCTCAAATCATATTTAGAGCATTTTTATAGCATAAAATTAGTAAACCATATCTGTATGCAGACTGTGTATGACAATGTCATGGCAATTGGATTAGTTAATTTAGACAAAAAAGTGAAACCAACTCAAGGTAATTTTATCATAATTAGTTAGAATATGCCTATGACTTGACCTTGTCATTTAAATATCTTGTAATACAATGTATTTACCAAAGGGTCGACCCAATAGCTCAGCCGTTGCTTTCCGATGTTCTTTGATCCTTTTTGACACAAGGGCTGCATTTTCCAGGCACTTCTGTGCTCTCTCAAACTTAATCTGCCTTTCCGAAGATGAAACACGAGATTGCGTCTGAAAAGAAGTCAACCATATGCCAACAATCCAGTAAAACCCTCTCGCGCAGCAGATTCATGTCCTTGGAAATACTAAGTAAATATTAAGTTGTTTACCTTGGCAGTTTGAACGCTTCCTGCTACGCTTGACACTTCGCTAGAAGATATTGCTTTACTGGTATTGGATACCTCCGATTGCCCCCATACAGGGGGATTATCGACGTTTTTGTTGTCTGACATGATTTGCTATGTTCACCGTACATTAATAACGTGAATATAACACTCGGCCACAATAATTACACTTTTCTTTTGAATTCAAAATGGTGAAAAAGAAATCAAACGAATTTCACGAAAATTCACTAAAAAACCAAAATATTTTGCCACCACCACTTGGCACTTAGCCATTGCTTTTTTTCCATTTTTTTCTTCAATTCCATCCATCCACGTCAGCTGTCAAATTTATTTTTAATGTTTTATTCTATGTAGCACTCTCAATCTAGCTATCAGCCTAAATACGACACGAATTTAGAGATCGGAAATCTATCGAAAGGTTTTGAGATGGGCTATTCACAGATGTCATATTTCACGTTTATGGATTCGACAGATTTTCCGATTCCGAGTCGAATATCGAATCTCCGTCAATACGCCCGCTGGTCTGTTACACAGATACACATGCCTCAGAAATAATCTGGGACCTGCTAGTGGAAGAACTGTACAATATCTGACGTGGAATTTAGGGGTGGGAGGGGGATGGGGGGTAGGGGGGGTGTGGGGTAGGGGGGGTGTGGGGGACCCACACCCCACCACCCGCGCTTGCCGGAAACGCATAGTTTTTTTTTATGAATTTTTCAAAATTGAATATTCCACTAATTTCTGGGGCATGGGTCATAAAAAAAAATAACCTTAACCTAAACATTCCACTAGTTTCTGGGGCGGGTTTGATTTGTGTGGTCATAAAAAAAAATAACCTGAACCTAAACAGTAAACATTGCACTAGTTTCTGGCACGGGTTTGATTTGTGTGGTCATAAAAAAAAATAACCTGAACCTAAACATTCCACTAGTTTGATAAATGTCCTTGCGTCTATTTGTACAGTTTTGAGGTTAATTTATTACAATTTCAAAAAATTATATCTCGAAAACTATTGATTTCCGAGCTCGGAAATTTTGGTAAATAAACCCTCTTATATACCTCTATCTACAAAAAAAATATGAAGCAGAAATTCCACGCCTCGCGATTTTTTACTAGGCTCCATGTCAACTTTGAAAATTCATAAAAAAAAACTATGCGTTTCCGGCAGGTGGGGGTGGTGGGTCGTCCACCCCAACCCCTTCCCCCCCCCCACCCCTAAATTCCACGTCAGATATTGTACAGTTCAGCCCCTGCTAGTTTCCTCACGATGTTCCTGACCTCATTGAATGAATAATCTCACGGCTTTTATCCACGAGGGGGCTGGCAGAGGTATTCCATTTCTGGGTATACCCACTTTTCAAGAGATATTCTTTGGACCCCTTAAAGTGATAGGTGGTGAGCCCATCGCCGAACCATGTCTTTATGCAATAAATTGTACCCTTTAAGTGTATAAATGGGCCTGAAAAATACCCTAATGAAAATTGGGTAAGTACTTAGTACTTACGTTAGTTGTAGTAAGTTTATGGTACATATCAAATTTCAGGAATGGCATACCTCTACAAACCCTCTAGCTAGTGAATAAGGTGAAAGGGGAAATAGGTACTTATATACAAAATAAAGTGTGCTAAACTAATTAAACAATTTATTATAAGTAGTAAGTGTAGGTGCGAACACATAGAAAAGAACTAATACTAGTCAAAAATATAAATTAGGTAGAACATAGAACCTCATAAAAGTTTCCAATTTAGCAAATACACCATCTGGAGTAGGTAATCTCATTTCTGGAGATACATACAAAATATTAATTATGAAAAGACTAAGACACGAAAGATAGAAGATAGAGAAGAAAGCTAGTCAGTAAGCAAAAACTTTAAAAGTTTTTTAAAAATATTTCTGTGTATTATTATCAGTAGATATTATAGAAATTAGCAAGAGGTAATATCTATAACTACTGATAAGATATGTAAGATATAGTTACCTATATGAGATGTTTATAGGAATAAAGGTGCAGAAAACTTATCAAGTTAGTTATGAGTATAATGGTACTTATTTTATAGATTTACTAGTATTACATTGTACATTATTGGAAATAAATCGAACATTAAGAAATTAACATGTTTGCTGTCCAACTACTAGTATACCAGTAGTAACATTTTGGTTGGTAGCAAACATTTTAATATCCATCAAGAATAATGAGGCTGCATAGCAGTCATGTTCGGCAGACAAACTGTGTTAGTTTAATGAGTAGGTACCTACATAAATAATGTACAATTTATTATCTAACTTCAATTTTCAACTCTTTGTATCATCCATCAATAACAAGTTCAAGTATGTACTAAATATATTGCAACAATATTGTTTAGTTTTGGTAATCCATTTTTATCTTAGCCTTTTTAGTAACAAGAATACTTTTTAATTTAATAATCACTCTCCCCTCACTATGCAGTCTTATCTCATAAATTAGGAAGACTATTTACTTATGTATATAAACATTTTAAACAGATGTATAATATTCAAAATATTTTGTTCAAGTATATATTATTATAAGTAACAATTATTAACAAGAAGACACATACATCAGCACCATAAATTATTGCTTTTCAAACAATTTTAAAGTTAATTTAATTATTCTTTAGGCTTTTTTTTCTCAAACATTTCATAAGTAGTATTATATTTCTTTTTTCTTATAATAAATATTTATTTCAGATTTTATTCTTGTAGAATAAGTATGAAGACACAAATCATTCCATATTTTAATTCCCACCATATCTAACCAGTGATCACAGTAAAATAATAACTGTTTAGTTAACATTCCATGTTATTTCAATAATAGTCTAATCATTGTACATTCCATCAAGCAAAAAGTCCATCCTCTTATAGTGCCTGTTTTTCCAAGCTTCCTGTCCTCTTCGTAGGACCATGTAGCCTAAAACAGCAAACATTGGCACTACTAATATTGTAATCACAATTGGTGTGATCATATCTGGCCTGTTACCAGTCAAAGAATGTACTTTAGTGGTTGGACCACTGGCATCTTTACTAGGTGAGGGTATTTGATCAGACACCAAAGTATTTGATGATGATTTCACTGCTGGTATTTTTAACTCATTTTCTGGTATTTGCTGATCCATAGCTAATTTACTATATGACAGTACAAGAGGTTTTTTAGGAACTTCTGTTATATTTGTTTTCTTAGTTTTAACAGAGGACTCCTTAAAGTTTTTATCAGATACAATTTGAGGAGTTGTGATATTAAACTGATGTTGTTTTATGTCCATTGTTTCTTTAGAACTATCAGTGGTATTATCATGATTTATTTGAGCTGAATCAACTCCTTTCCTGGCGTAAATTTTAGATGTAGATGGCTCACCAGATTTCTCCTTAATGAAATCTTTCTCTAATGAGAGGAGAGTAGCATGGTTATCCTTCAATAATGTTAGAGAAGGTGTATTCTGTGGCATTGAGCCTTCACTCGGCACAGGCACTTTTGGTTTGTTGGCCACGGTCTCAATATGCTTGCGAGATTCTGTGGATGACGAACTGTGATTGGAATTGGATTTATTGTCGATTTCTACTGTTTTGTTAATTCCAAGAACAAATGGAACGAACAATATGTTAATCAATAAGTAGTAAAGCAACATTATATCAAACAAAAAGTGAAGAACTAGTAAAATAAATGATTAAAAATCTGAAAAACACTGCACTGCTTGTTGTTGATCTTGACTTTGAGTTGCTTTCAGTGCACAGACCAGTAATCTTTCAGTGACTTTGAGGCACAGATATCTATAATATATGAAGCTCGACTCTATATATCTATAGTCGCAGTCGGAGACTTTGACGAACGACTTAATTCCACTATGAACCAAAGACAATTTCGTAAGACTTAACCGTGAACCATAGAAGCGAATCGTAAACTTTGTCCTTGTTGACCCAACTCTATTTCCAATGACAGAAGTGAAATGTAAAGTTCAAGAAAAAAAGCGCGGGAAGCTTGAAGAAGATAGGCGCCAATTTTAATTTTCATTAATTTAAAATAAAATTACACTGCGTACAGAGTTTATTATTGGAAAAAAAGCTTTTTGAACATCGTTATGGCCGGTCGGGGACGGAAGCGACGTAAGAAGAAGGACGAAGATTATGGAGATCCGGAGACTGCTGCGGTGCATGATTCGGGCTCGGATTCGGAATCTGTAAAATCAATGGAAGACACAGATAAGTACCTGCCCTTTAAAGTTGCGAACTATGTTCGGTTTTACCCTGAAGACGGGGGAAACTTTGAATATATAGTATTTTTGGAAAGCACGGACTTGGAAAAACCTATAGGTACAAGAGACATGATGGCGTTGGCTAATTATGTCAAAAGATACAACAAAGGCGTTAAACAACTACAACGTATAAATAAATCTAAAGTGGGCGTTATATTTGAAAGGCCGGCGCTAGCCAATGCCGCTTTAAATAATGCAAATTTCTTAACGACACACAAGCTCAAAGCTTCAATACCGGCTGCCGCCACAGAAGTCACTGGTGTTATTACTCATGTGCCGACTGATCTTTCTAACAAGCAAATTTACTCTGCATTAACTAGTACCAAGAACATTGTATCTATTCGACGTTTCATGCGCAAAACAGTTGTTAATGGAATCCCTGAATTTCAACCAACAAAAACAGTTTCAATTACTTTTTCTTGTCCTGTGTTACCAGAAAGTGTGGACCTGAACAGTTGGCGGTTTGAGGTGAGGCCATACATTCCTCCCGTCAAGCAGTGCCTGCGATGTTTGAGGTATGGGCATATAGCTAAATATTGTAAAAACTCTGAAAGATGTTCAATCTGTGGTGAAGGACATAATTTCCGTAACTGCACAGTTCAGTCCAAAGATGCTGTCTGCTGCTATTGCAAAGGGAACCATATAGCCATCTCTTCAGCATGTGCTGTAAAACAAGAAAAAATACAACTTAATAAGGAGAATTTTCAAAAGAAAAGTTTTGCTGATGTTTTGAACAAAAATAACGCACACTTCCCTCCTCTAAGTAAAAAAGATCAATTTTTATCACTTTTAAACTCGGATATTATTCTTAAAGTTATTACAGAATCTTTAGTAAAATTAATAACTTCTAATAAAAATAATGACAAATCAATTAGTACCCAAAATATTAAGGTTGTCCTTCAAGAGACTTTGAAACACCTAACTGCCTAAAATTTCTTTTAATATTTCTTTTCCTTTTTGTTCCATTATGGATAGTATTAATATCGTACAATGGAATGCTCAAAGTTTGTTACACAATCGCCATATTTTTAATTACTTTCTTGTGGACAATAATATACATATAGCCATAGTATCTGAGACCTGGCTCAAGCCGCGTCATAGATTTAATATTCGTAGTTATGATACAGTTCGTTTAGATTCAGGTAACGCTCATAATGGTGTTGCCATCCTTGTTCATCACAGCATATCTTATAGTAAAATAGATACATTTTATGATGATTCATTACAAAATATTGCTATACGCATCAAATATGCTAATAACAAAGAACTTTCTATTGTAAGCTTCTATAGTCCAACTAATTGCAACCCTGCTTTTTCTAAGTCAAAATTAGACAGACTGATTAAATCTATTCCTGGGCCTATTTTCTTAGCAGGGGACTTTAATGCCCTTCACACATCTTGGGGATGTTCTTCTTCTAACTGTAGAGGTAAGGATGTACTTGAGTGTGTGGATGACAATAACCTAGTTTTACTTAACGATGGCCAAATGACTACAGTAGGTTCTCACATCTGGAGGCAAAATGCTCTTGACTTGACCATAGTTTCTGCCAGCTTGGCTTTGGAGTCTGATTGGTGGGTTCATGATGACCCCTTAGGCAGCTATCACCTTCCTGTAATCACAAAAATTACCATTAATAACAGCAATACTAATTATTTTGATATTCCTGACAGTATACCTTTTCCCTTTTCTATAAATTATAAAAATGTTGATTGGGACATTTACACCTCAAATGTTGATTTATTACTTCATAGTTTCTTACCAAATACTCAAAACCCTAGTCAGTGTTACAATGATTTAATTGATATTTTACGTTTGGCACTTAGAAAATCTATCCCAAATTTTAATGATTCTACAGCCCAATGTTTACAATCCCCGAGTGGTTCTAACACCAAAAAAAAGAAAAAGATCCCACTCCCTTGGTGGAATTCTAATTGTGCAACAGCTGTTATAAATTCTAAAAATGCATACTTAAAGTTCAAGCAAGATCCATCACAAGAAAATTATATTAATTTTAAGAAGCTTCAGGCTAAGAAAAAATATACACTCCGGTTTGAGAGAAGGGTTAGTTGGGTTAGGCTATGTGAGCATTTTAACAGAACTACACCTATGTCAGTCATTTGGTCATACATGCGCAAATTTAATAGAAGTTACTCACCTTCAACACATACAAATTCGGATTTGTCTTGGATTTTTGATTTTCTTAAAAAATATACACCAGATACCGTCGAGCCAGCTTTCCAGGTGAATTCTCTAACTCCATCTTCTGATGACGCCTTCTTTCTGAAACATTTCACATTTCTAGAATTAAATACAGCAATTTTATCCAGAAAGGACACAGCTGCTGGCCTCGATGGTATTCCATACAAAATGCTCAAATGTTTATCTAATAATGCCAAAACTGTTGTGCTTAACATGTATAATCTTCTTTGGGATAACTGTATAATACCTGATGACTGGAAGACTGATTGCTTGGTACCTATCTTAAAACCTAATAAAGATAAATCCCATTTTGACTCTTACAGGCCTATTGCTTTATCTTCATGCATGGGAAAGATTTTTGAACAACTTCTTAAACATAGACTTGAATACTACATAGAAAAGAATAGAATATTACCTTCCAATCAATTTGGATTTAGAAAAGGTCGCTCTTCAAGGGAGAGCATATCTCATTTACAATTAGATATTTTTAATGCATTCCGGAGTAATAATGCTGTAGTTAGTGTATTTTTTGATGTGGTGGGGGCTTTCAATAATGTAAATCACCATATACTGTCCACTGAATTGGCTGCAATTGGTATACCTGTAAAATTTATACAATGGATTTTTTACTTTTTGCATGGTAGAAAGGTATATGTTAAGTGCAATGGTAGGCTTATAGGTCCTAGATTATCCTATAAAGGCACCTGTCAAGGTAGCATACTTAGTCCCTTATTTTTTACACTTTATATTCATAAACTTAATATAATTTTAGGTACACAGGTCTCCAACCTTCAATATGCTGATGATTTAGTAGTATATTTTGCAGGCAATAATACAAGTATTGTAGCTTCTGTGATAAATGATGCATTACTCAAATTACAGTCTTATTTTGAATATCTGAACTTGGACATAAGTACTGACAAATCTAAAGTATTAGTATTCAGCAAGATAGGTTCTTTTAAAGTTAAAATTGAGTATGATAACCTGGTGTTGCCTTCAGTAACACAGGCCAAATTTTTAGGGATATTGTTTATGAATAACCTTACTTGGAATAAATATGTTGATTGTGTGATGGACAGAGCCAGAAAGGCTCTTAATGTTTTGAGGTCTCTTGCAGGAACATCTTGGGGCTCAGACCCTAAAATCCTTCTCACTCTTTATAAATCCCTGGTTCGCAGCCATTTTGAGTATGGATTTCTCTGTTTCTCATCAAACTCTAGGTTGGTTGAAAAGTTGGATGTGCTACAAAATCATAATCTTAGATTAATTACAGGAGCCATGAAAACTACTCCCATAAACTCCCTACAAGTTGAATGTAATACACCTCCACTGTCTCTGCGTTTTCAGTTTTTGAAATTCCGGTTCCTACTTAAGCTATTTTCCATTAATAATCACCCTTTGGTCAGAAAAATAATTTCTTTGTACAATAGCTTTCCCACTAACTCCCAATTATCATCCAATTACCCCTTTATTTTTAATGAGTTCTCCTATATTCTAAACTTGTTTAAAAATCACAAAATTCATACATCAAATAACTGGATGTGTTATGAGAAAGAATATGACAGTATTTTCCATGAGATGAGTATAATTATCAATAGCAAGCTGAAACATCGCCAAGAGGTTTATGATCTCATATCAGAATATCCTAACCATAAACAAATTTACACAGATGGTTCTAAAAATGATGTCAAGGTGTCAATGGCCTTTTATGTACCTCACCAGAAGATTAGTCAAGGGTTTATGCTCAAGAAAGAATCTAGTATTTTCACTGCTGAATCTGTAGCCATTCTAACTGCATTGAAATTTGTGGAAAAACATACTGATAGAAGTTGGCTTATTATTACTGATTGCATGAGCGTATTAAAGGCCTTACAGAATTACAACCTTAGAGCCTACACAAGCTACCTGATCATGGAAATTAAAGACTTACTTCATCGCCTTTCTCTTAGAAACTTTGATATAAAACTCCTTTGGACACCGTCGCATATTGGCGTAACTGGTAACGAACATGTAGATTTTCTAGCACGATCAGTAGTTGACAGTGACAGCGGCAGCCCTGTCGACGATGTTGCCATTCCGTTTTCAGATATTGAACCATTCATTAAATCAAAAATCAAAGAAGATTGGCAAGTTTTATGGCAAGAAACCTTACTTAAAAAAGGAACTTGGTACGCCCAAATTAATTCTGGAATTGGAAGAGGTCCTTGGTTTACTAGATCTTTAAAGTATAGAAATAGAAAATATTACACAATGTTATGTCGGTTAAGATTTGGACACTGTCGCTTTAATGCCCATCTGCACCGCATGCGTATTATTCCGTCGCCCATATGTACACATTGTACCAACAACTCTATACAGACCCTGGATCATATTTTCTTTGAATGTTCTGCTTTCAACATCCAACGCCTTTCACTATCAGCCAACTTGGTAGAAAACTTAAGACCTGAGAACATCCCGCGCTGCATTCAAGACATGCTAAAGAATCAGGCACTTTATTCATGCATATTTGAATATATAAACAGCACCATCAATGATATTTGACGAACATGACAAATTTTGAATTGGACACTTAAACGGATATGACAAATTCTGGATTGGACTAACTCGGAAAGACTTTTACCCTGAACATGAAAATTAAAGACTTGGCCTTTCGGCCTTATCAATATAGGAAGAGATAAAAATATATATTAAAAAAAGAAAGACTTGGCCTTTCGGCCTTTTTATGTTTTGGACCAGAGAAATTATTTAAATTGGACTTGGCTTTTTAGCCTTACAACACTCCGGATCAGAGAAAACCTACAACAGACTAGGCTGTATGGGCTAGATCCCTTTGCCTTTCTCTAATGGGATAAATTAAAAAAAAAAAAAAAAAAATGTAAAGTTCAAGCCAAAATCGACCTAAATGACCATTGTTTACATTATTTCCACTATATTGCCATGGCAACGTGACGTCATGGCACTATGTACTTTCTTTTAAAATTATTAACTCTTTTTTTTTATTATTTAATGGCTTTTGGATTCTAGTCCTTACATCCTATTATTAATTCTTTTTTTAAAATTGTTTATTGACCTTTGGATTCTAGTCCTTACAGCCTTTATTAACTCTTACTATGACAGTGTTGCCAGATCTTCCGATTTTACAGATTTCCTATTTTTCTCAAATGTCTCCTGGCTTTCTTAGTAGCACTTCCTCCCGTTATGGAATAAGGTAGAAACTCCTTGGACAAAACCAAAAACACACGGCAAAATGATTTTACAAAAAACTCTATGGCTTCGACAGAGATAATTTGCAGTTGACAGTGACAGTTTCGACTTTCAAATGACACATTATAAATAGACGAAACGCATGAAACAAATATTTTCAATTTTTAACAATTTCAAGAAAATGAACCGTTAAAATAAAACTACTTTTATGCATATGTGTAACAGTAATAATCGTATGCAAAATGCGAACTCGGAGTAATTCCGGTGTTCGTTTAGACTACTATCAGCGCGTGGTGCACAAATTAATCTTAGACCACCAGCAGCCTGTGACGGGTTTGTTTCCTGCTAGCCCGCAGAACGACCATGCATGGATCAGGGACAATCTGTATTGCATATTGGCAGTCTGGGGATTGTCCATGGCTTTCAAGAAAATTGCAGATCAAGATGAAGATCGTGCTAAAACGTATGAGTTGGAGCAGAGCTGTGTGAAGCTAATGAGAGGTATAATATAGTGTCCACTATTATATAATTTTATAAATATTTAGTCGTAATTTTTTTTTACATAAACTATTTATTATTTGTGTATATTTTCAGGGCTATTGATGGCTATGATGCAACAGAAAGAAAAAGTTGAAAAATTCAAAAGTACCCAACATCCTTTAGACTCCTTCCATGCTAAGTACTCTTCGGCTACCGGCCGTGTTGTTGTCAAAGATAATGAATGGGGTCATTTGCAGATTGATGCCATTTCCTTGTACCTACTCATACTAGCTCAGATGACTGCATCTGGTCTGCTAATTGTTTTCTCCCTAGATGAAGTAGCCTTTATTCAGAATCTCGTATTTTATATTGAGTCAGCGTATTGCACCCCTGACTACGGCATTTGGGAGAGGGGAGATAAAACTAATCATGGTCTGCCAGAGTTAAACGCTAGTTCCATTGGCATGGCCAAGGCTGCTCTTGAAGCCATGAATGAGTTGGACCTTTTTGGTGCTCGCGGTGGGCCATCCAGTGTTATTCATGTCCTGGCTGATGAAGCTCAGAAATGCCAAGCTGTATTACAGTCAATGCTGCCGAGAGAGTCGAACAGCAAAGAGCTTGACTCAGGTTTATTATCAATCATAAGCTATCCAGCCTTTGCAGTGGATGATCCACAGTTAATAGCCAAAACTAGAGATACAATAGTCACTAAGCTACAAGGAAAGTATGGTTGCAAAAGGTTCTTGAGAGATGGTCACAAGACTCCAAAAGAAGATCCAAGCAGGTTGTATTATGAGCCCTGGGAACTGAGGATGTTTGAGAACATAGAGTGTGAATGGCCATTGTTCTTCTGCTATCTAATACTTGACTACTGCTTCCAAGGAGATAAGACAAATGTCAGTGAGTACATCCAAAAATTAGAAAAAATCATGATTAGGAAAGATGATGGTATTAAGTTGGTGCCAGAGTTGTATGCAGTGCCAGCTGATAAGGTGGATCAAGAACGTCTAGATCGAGGAAGCCAGGAACGAATACCGCTTGGGCGATGCCCTTTTATTTGGGCTCAATCTCTGTACATTCTTGGAAAGTTGTTACAGGAGGTATATTACTTTAAATCATTTATAGTTAATCATTGTACACTTTGCTGTCATCCTCTTGAAATATCAAAGGAAATATTATTTATGAATGCAATTATAAAAATATCTTTCATTACAATATTATCCCTAGGACTATTAAATTTCCACAACTCTGTTCAACAACATAAACAGGAAGTTTAATAAATCATAAATAACTTGATGATGAAACAATTTTATGTGATGTTTTTATAGTATTGGAGAGGCCTGTATTGAATAGTAGCTGGTAAAAACATGATAATGTTACAGGGTTTCCTAGCAGTTGGAGAATTGGATCCACTAAATAGGAGGCTTTGCTCTGAAAAGAAGCCAGATGTGGTGGTCCAAATTGTGATACTAGCTGAAGATAATGAGATTCGGGATAAATTGTTGGAATACGACTTGCATGTTCAAACTATTAGTGAAGTTGCACCGATTGAGGTTCAACCAGCCAGAGTATTAAGCCACCTTTACACATATTTAGGCAAGTGTGAAACTATTTAATTAATCATGCTTTTGTACTTTTATTACTACTCGCGTAATTTCCGTTCCCGGTTGAATATAGGGATAAAATGTAGCCTATGTTACTCAGGGATATTGCAGCTTTCTATTAGTAAAAGAATTTTTTAAATCAGTTCAGTAGTTCTATGTTACATGTAAGGGGGTCTGGTTTCCGCACTGTCCCTAAAGTGGACCATTGTATGAGAGCCATGGCGGCTCGGTTCAGTAGTTTTTGAGTTTATTCGTTACAAGCATACAAAAATACAAGTCTTTCCTCTTTATAATATTAGTGTAGAAGATTAATAACAGGTACCCAGAAGTCTGTGGTACCTATTTCTATACTTCTATACTTACAAATTTTATAACCAGGCAAGATTAGATTTTTTGTTTGTTTGTTTGCATGCTACATTATCAGGAAATAACATAGGCTATAATTCATCCCCTTATTCTCACAGGCACGGGAACTACGGGTGAAATAATTATTTTTTAAATTATTTCAACCGTAGTTCCTGTGCCCGTGAGAAAATTAATTTTTATGCTCACCTTAAAAAACGACAGAGAAACTGTCTCACATACAATGAAATTATCGAAATTGTGCATAATAATATCATGTGTATAATTATATACTATATAAAAATAAGTCGGGTTTTCCTTCCTGACGATTTAACTCGAGAACGGCCGGACCGATTTTGATGAAACTTTTTGTGTGGGTTCGAGTGGGTCCAGGGATGGTTTATGGCAAAGAAAATTCAGCATTGCACCCGTGCGAAGCCGGGGTGGGTCGCTAGTAATGTAATATTTTTTAATTTGCAGGGAGAAATAAAAAGTTAGGCCTATCTGGAAGAAAATCGCGTGATGTTGGCATCCTCAGTACTAGCAAATTGTATTCATTAAATGATCGCATCTTTGCTTTTACTCCTCAGGTAATTATTTAAATTTATCCCATTTTTTTTACACTAAATATGCTAACATTTTGCCATAATTAAGAGAATATTATTTTGAATGGAAATAAAAGTGTTACCATATCTATGTTGGTATGCTATCATATGATATAGCATGCTAAACACAATATTTTTTCTAATTATTCTCTTTTTGTTTCGTCAGTTTTCTGATATGAAGCGTTTCTACATAGCTTCTGACTATGAGCTGATGGTTGACACTCTCAAAGCTGAAATTAATTTCTTGAAATCTTCTTGGCAAAATCTTCTTGGGCGACCGCTTGTAGTATTGAGTTTAAATCAGATGTATTTAGGTATTATTTTCTTTTATTTGGTTTTTTCCCCTTCATGCTTGCTGGTTTGACAACCCTTCCACTTTTTGTAGTAAATATTTAAATTAACCTTAATACTAGTATTTATTTGTTTGAGTTACATATTGTAGTAATTTGATGTAGACATATAAATATTTATATAAAAATAGTATATAGAGTGTACACTTGTACAGTATATCAGGAAATTTTGCGACTGACACACCTATAGGTAACTTTATTTTAAACTGCATCGGCAACAATTAGCGTTAAAGCACTTGATTATGTTCCTTTCTTCACTTATTATAGTGCCAAAGAGTTAGAACAGTTTTTTTTTCAACTTTCAAGCAAGAATTCTTCCAAAGGTATCAGTCGTAACTTTTGCTGATCGTACTTTACCGAAAAATAACCAATATCCTATTATTAGAGTTTTTCTTTACTATTATTTTAGTGTTTTATTTAGTATTTTATATTGGCTGATTACTTTATATGAACTGGAAGTAAATTCCCAAAAGCGACAACACTGAGCCAGAGAGCTATAAGTTCAACAAGCATCTTCTTTTTCAATCTCACCTTTATAGCCTATGATCCGGCCGCAAAAAAGTGTAGGGATCGAGTATAAGATACAAACCAAATTTTTACGCATATTTATGATCAGGAGAATATATGTATATCTATACGGGTGCCCCTATCGAAATATGTGTATTTTGCCCCTTTATATATATTGCCGCTTTATGTATAAAGATTTTGAAAAATCTGCTGATTTTTCATGATTTTTCCGAGTTTTTATGCATATTGCCGTGAAGTGGACCGTCCACATGCATTTTATGTAAAAAAACAAGTGAATGAAATTTCGTCCCAAAAATCAAGATTTTTTTTTATTAAAAATACTTGCGGCAATAATATTTCGATAGGGGCATCCTTATAGATATATATTCTCCTGATCATAAATATGCGTAAAAATTTGGTTTCTAGCTTATGCTCGATCCCTACACTTTTTTGCGGCCGGATTTCTATTAGCTATCTTTTTTATCTGCCGACAGTCAAGTTAAAAACGCCTCATACAATGTAATCTCCAATATATTAGTGGATTGAAACCGTTTGGTTGGGTCAAGGTTCGTACGACATTTGCCCCTGTGTTAATGTCCTGCATGCATGGGTGTGCCATAGAACTTCGACTACGAGGAGTACTACATGTCTCGCGACCCGGCGCTACTCGCGAGCACTTTCACGGCGAACGTTGCGTTTCTCGGCATGAGCTGGAAACAGATGCTCGGACGGCCGACCATCACGCTGCTAGCCACGCAGTATTTGTTAGGTAATTTATGAAGATGTGCCACTTTTTCTTCTCTCGTTCTTCGCATTCTATTGGGCAGACTGCCTAGTCAAATAAGTTACTATTTATGTTCTGTCAAAACCCGCAGGTCCCGGAATTAATTCTGAGGCATGTGTAACAGATCCGGTCCGTCTATGGGCTCGCCACCTTTAAGGCTGATTCGTGTTGCACCGGGCCGGGCCCTGTCCGGAGTGAATCATCCTAACAATACGCCTCGACATGTCGACGCCGTGCCCCGTCCGGGCCCGGCCCGGACCCGGCCCGGTGTAACATGAATCAGCCTTTAAGGGGTCCAAAGAATATGTGAAAGGTGAGTATTTCCAGAAATGGAATATGTACCTCTGACTACCGTCTCAGGGTTAAAGAGCCTAACATTTTTTAAATTTATCATAGAAATATCCGTCTAAGTGCGTACATCAGAATAACATATAGGCTATATTTTATCCCCTTATTCCCACGGGATCGGGAACTACGCGGGTGAAACAGAGGGGCACTGCTAGTTATCTATAAAAACGGCAAAAAAATCACGTTTGTTGTATGGGAGCTGCCTTCAATATTTATTTTATTCTGTTTTTTAGTATTTGTTGTTATAGAGGCAACCGAAATACATCGGTGAAAATTTTAACTGTCTAACCATCACAGTTCATGAGACACAGCCTGATGACATACGGACGGACAGCGGAGTCTAGGGTCCCGTTTTACCCTTTAGGTACGGAGCCCTAAAATCTACGAAATAGGGTATTTGACTGTATCGAAATTAAACTAAATTAAATTAAATTTTGACGGGCCTGTTGGCTCAGTTGGTAGTGACCCTGCCTTCTGAGTCGGAGGTCGCGGGTTCGATCCCCGCTCGAGGCCAACATTTGTGTGCATGAACATGTCTGTTGGCTTCGTGTCAGGTCGTTTAATATTTATTTAAGTATGTTTATCAGTTGTTTAGAACCCATAGCACAGGCCCTGCCTAGTTTGGGACTAAATAACCGTGTGTGAATTGTGTCCCACAATTTATTATTATTATTGTTATTACTCATTAAAACGATTATCCTAAAACGCCTCGAAAAATGTGTTTAGATTTTCAATTATATCAAAGGAGACTTTTCATTAATGAATGGAGACTGGGCCTGCACCATGTTCACCAGTTTTTTAGATAAATATAAATAAAATAACTATACTTTTATTCATGATTTTGCTCATATTTGTCTAGTTTCGTTGTACAATAAACTTAAATTTTCTGTACAATAAACTTTGGTATTGATGAAACATTCAAAAAAGTAGACGATGCTTTGAGTATTAAAGACGATGTCACAGGCGTACTAAGTGCATTTTCCAAAGTAAATTTTCGTTTTGACAGATCATAAAACGTAATTCATTTGACGAGGTCGTCCTCTATACTTACTCATAGTGTAATCATTTTTAATAGTTAAATTTGCTAAATATGGCGTGGCAATGTAGCTGTATTTTGCAGACAAGTTCAAATTATTATCGTGATTCTATTTAATTTTGTTTATTTTCATGTTTGTAATAAGGTATCTTTAAACACTGCGTTATTGTGCAAAAATAAACATATATATAAAGTTAATTTCCATTGCCAGAGAATTTGATTATGTAGCTTGGTTTTCAGAAAATAACAAATATCATTACTAACAAAATGCTTATGTAAATCATATTCACATGTCCTCGCTTATATGTGCAATTTAATTGAATATTGGAGTATAGATAGGAAATATTTTCCTTATGTATTTATATTATATTATTATGTATAATATTCTAGATCAAGGTCGGATCCCTATGGCTATGATAACGACAATGAAGAAGTTGAAATCTGGTTACATTAATGGCACAAGAGTGACTCTTGGCAACCTTGGTGACTTTCTGAGCACTTCCGCAATTACAAACTTGAGTTTCCTTGGTAGTCAAGAGGATGGATATCCCGATAGTAAGTATAAATCTTTATAATTAAGACTAAGCAGCTTTATTTTTAATCGACTTCAAAAAAAGGAAGATGTTTGTATTGCCTTTTGCGTGCGGATACGCTCCTGTGTATTGTATCTCTTAATATTTTCGTCTTCAGAGCTTAACCCTCAAGTGCAAAGCTACTTGGAGGAGCACTTGTTGAGGTCTTTCACCAACAAATTCAGCATCTTGTCGCGACCGACTATTGGAGTGAAGAATGCTCGCACTATGCGTCGAAGGATGTCTGTCCGAGGAGCCATCAAGAAAACCAGGTCTATTAATGTTGACTGTAAGTACTTACTACTTAAGCACAAATATCAACAGATTGTCACCGTCGCCGCCTCGCTTGTCTTGTTCGAGTTTGTGCCGAGGCGATGTCGTTACGATGCTGATTAATGTCCATTGTAGTAGAAAATTACATAAAAATACGAGGTCCAATCCTTAAACTTATCAGATTGTATAGGTTGACCTAAATTCGGCTGTACAGGCTCAGCTTATTTTGGGACTAAAGTACTTTAGACTGTGTTCAAATTGTTTAATATTTTTCTGTACTACCATATTGAGTTGAAGTTAGTAATGTGTTATGTTTTACAGCGGAAACATTAGGAATGGAAGGAGAATACGTGGGCCCACATTTGGATAGGAAGCCATCTTGGCTCGAAGTGGATTCTACGGCTGGCCGCAGTCCGTCGCCGGAAGAAGCTAAAAAGAAAGCGTTTACGAAGTAAGTCTTTGATTGTAACAATATGAGGAGTTACAAGTTAACAAAGAAGTCTGTAGTCACACATCTGCCTTGCACGGGATGCGATAGGACATTGTATTACTTAATTGTCTACGAGCGGTGAAGAACTATTGATATTATTATTGTGTCTGAATTACTTTACTTCACAGGGTAAACATTCCCATCGTATTGGAGAAGGAAAGATTGCACTTCCTCAGAACCATAAGTGAAATGAACATGGCCAATGTAAATTACTTTGGGAACTCTACCATGGAAGTTTGGTTCTTTCTATAAATAAGTCACGATTTTCCCTAAGATCTAATAAAACAGCGAATTACAGAAGTTTGGTGCTAAATACTAATAACAATACTAAATTCTTCTCAGGGGTACCTCTACAACTACTCTAGGCGTTGTCCCGCCCAAAATTGAAGTAACCAAAGATCAGAGTCCTACTCCTCCGAAAGAAGGTCAGTTAAGTTAACAGAACCAAACAATACGTTGGGTTTCAAATAAATATATGAAAGACTAGCGATCCGCCCCGGCTTCGCACGGGTGCAATGCTGAATTTTCTTTGCTATAAACCATCCCTGGACCCACTCGAACCCACACAAAAAGTTTCATCGAAATCGGTCCGGACGTTCTGGAGTTAAATCGTCAGGAAGGAAAACCCGACTTATTTTTATATAGTAGATATACTAGCTTTTTCCCGCTTCTGCAATAAAAAACAGTCTGTTGTATAGATAACTCGGCTTCTAAATGGCGTATCAAGATGAAACGTGTACTAGATTTTGAAAGAGACCGGCAACAACACAACTGTGAAAACCGCATCCAATTTATGGCAGTAGGTTTTGCGTGATGAGCGTACAAAAATACGGACAGACAAAACTTCTAAAATTAATAGTTTTATTACTGTTAAAAAGACTTATATTACATTTTCTTAAATATCTATGTACAGATATTGACCAGTACCAATTTTATTATATGTATCCTATTACTTTAAACGAGCAATTCTTGTACGTATGTCTCTGACGATTTTAATTAAATTTTATATACAGATCCAGTTTAGCATTTTAAGTTCAACTGCATAGTTATATTTCCTGTAAAACAGCTATTTTACACAATATATTTTTTAAAATATTTCTGCCACTCACCGGCAGATGGCGTCAGTGACACTGGTGTTAGAACGATCGAAGCTCGGTCTCCTAGGTACTGGATTAATATATGATTAATTAATATGGCCAGGATTCGTGAACAAGAGTATGCCGTCATTAGTCCGTAACCGCACCACGTCCGAGTCCCAGAACTTGTACGCGGAACAGGAAACGGACGAGCTGATCGCCATGCTGCGGGAGACTGAGAGCCTGGACGAGCAGGGAGACATCCTCCAGTACCTCGTCGACACCCACGGGCTGGACTTCAATACCGGTAGGGCATCCATATGCCTAAGTGAATTACCCAGGGTCGCCGCTGGTAATAGCATTTTTATTTACTTATATGAAAATATTTTATACGTAGCGGAAGTATTACCTCCTAGCGGGTGTCTAGCGGCGAACCTGTTTTTTTACGTTCCCGTGGGAATCGACAAAATACCATTCACAGCGTGTTTACGTCCTAAGAGCTACCTAAATTTTATCCATTTATCTCGGATACATCCATCCTAAGGTTGTCTGTAAGGTTACAGCTAAAGGACCGCCTAATTTACTCTTTTTTTATTGTTGTTATAACTTTTGTCACATTTTTTTATTGGTGTACAATAAAGAGTTGTTACTTACATAACATTACAACTAAGTGTTACTGTGAATGTCTGAAACGCTGTCTCTGATACACAGGTGTATATTGAAAATTACAGAAAAAATATTTTTTGTCAACATTATTTTGGACGTACACCAGTGAATCTTTACATTCCTACATTAGAGAATAGAATAGCAAGGAAGTAATGAGAGTCTCGCTAAACAGAGATGAGATGAAGAACTCAGAGGAGATCCTCAGCTGTTTTATTACGTTTATTTAATAAACGAGCAATAAGAATAATTTTGCTTTGGCACGCTGCCAAATGTTAATTAGAAATTCTATTTGACTTATTTGACGATAAAAAAAAAGTTGACAATACTTTGCCCTTGTATATAAGGTTTAATTTTATATTGCAGACATATTACACAATATATCAATTCTAATAATAGTACATTATGATATAAGTGCGGTAGGTTGAAAATTTCAGCCGAGGCGATATTGCTAGCCCGAGCCGTAGGCGAGGGCTACAAGTAAGCAGAGGCTGTAATTATCAAAGCGCACGTATGTCATACGACGTTTTATAACACATTTGCGAGGAAATAAAATAAAACTCCGACTATGGTAAACGAATAAAAACAATACAGCGTTAAGAAAAGCGCGCGGCGCGCATCATCATTTTTTTTTGGCACAAAAAACAGCCAGTATAACTAATAAAGTAAATTAATATTTTTGTGTTTTTGTTACAGATTAATTGGTTGAGCAGCAGTGATAGCCCGGACGGTTAAAGAGCCGGCCGAAAATCATTGAGGCTCGGGTTCGAATCCTGGCATGTACCAATGAGTTTTTCAAAAACTTACGTACATATTTATCACTAGCTCGACGGTGAAGGAAAACATCGTGAGGAAACCCGCAAGTCTCAGAATTAACTCTGAGACATGTGTAAATAGACCCGGTCCGGCGGGCGATGGGCTCACCACCTATCACGTTTAGGGGTCCAATGTATCTCGTGAAATGTGGGTATATCCAGTAATGGAATACCCCCCCTACCCCCTCGGGGATGAAAGGCGTGAGATTATTATCTTTATTTTTTATTAATTGGTTGTAATTTACTGTCAAAATTAATTAAATTATATAATTATGTACATAAATATTTCTTTATTATATTTTACCTCACAAAGTTAATTTTAATCATAAAATGTTGAAACTTTTTTGACATAAAAACTCTTTGCTGAGATTTTAAAAAGTACCGTTCGTTTTATGACGGAGCATCTTGATAAAACGTGCGTTTTACTTTACACTTACCGCACTTGGGCGTAATGAGATACAATACGATATTGAAATTGGTGAAATAAGACACCTTTTACGAGCAAATGTGTTATAAAACTTTTTTCAGGGTCTGCTAAATAACTGTTTAGTGCCACTCTCATTATTTCCTTGCTATTCTTTTGACATCATCTCTTCGCCTCTTTACAAGTACGGCCGTTTTAACTTTGCTGCTCCGAACTGTTACCTCCAAAATGTTATTGCGCAGCCATTTGCGCAACTTCGGAGCTGCCAAGTTAAAATGGCAGTACGGTACCTGTCGACCTCTTTTTCTTGCTTTATGTCTTAACTATTGTTTATTTGTTTTACCTATAGATTATGTTAGTCTTCTAGAATAGTTGAGAGTTAAATTGTTACATTAAGCATTGATCCAAGGGCGGACAAGGACAATAGATAATCCTATTGTGTCTCATTCTTGTGGTTTGACGGAATATATGTGTTGTATATTAACATTAATCACAACTAACTTACTATATCCATTAAATTTATAAAACTACAACATCTTCTATATACCCTCAGGTATGCTTGAAAACGGGAAGCCCGTGACCGTCAAAGACCTCCTCAAGGCCCTATACGAGAAAGCTTGCACTCAAAAGCTATGGAGCCTAGTCCGCCACACGGCAGGAATGCTTGGCAAGCGCGTGGAAGATCTTGCGAAAGCCGTAACTGATCTCCTAGTGAGGCAGAAGCAGATCACGGTCGGTATGCCGCCAAGCAGCGAGAATACTATCACTGCACCCCTGCCCGAGAACGAACTGAGGCAGCTTATACACGTGGTAAGTTCCACTGACACCGCTAAGAATAGTCATATATTACTTGCCCTTTTACCATTGTTTGGGGTCAGCACAGTATGTTTTTCCTTCCATTTAGATCTGTCATACGTCATATGTACATTCACTTCCTTGCACATATTATCCTTCTCACAATCCATCCATATTTTCTTTGGTCTAATAAATACATAATAAATTGTGGGTCACAATTAACACAGGGTTATTCAGAGTATTCAGTACCAAACTAGGCAGAGGGTACTAAACAACTGATAAACATACTTAAATAAATATTAAACACCACCAGCAGCCATGTTCATGCACACAAATGTTGGCCCCGAGCGGGGATCGAACCAGTGACCTCCGATCTAGATGGCAGGGTCACCAACTGAACCAACAGGCCCGTGAGTCCTGCTATGTGTCGTTATATGTTATCGTTAATTTGTCCGTTATGGTCCGTTAGATCTTGTGCGAAATCGCCGCGAAACGTCTTGTGCAAATTCGTATATAGCGAGTTTTGCTAACCAATACAGTAAGTCAACTACTAAATTAAATTCGCAGCGGGTCAAGATGCTTTACAGCTTGTTTGCGTCCAGTTTGAACGCGTAGTTGAACGAGTGTACATATTCAGGTAAAAATAGATCGGCAAAATTTTGATGCGGAATTTTTCATAGCCGAATACTGACTGAATCAGTCCATGTAGGCCCAAGTATATTCGAGGCGAATTAACCATTTTTGACAAACAACAAATACAACCCACACAAATGAAAATAATTTCAATATTTTTTTTGCATGCAGTCATTTCGTCATGAGAATCGTGGGCATGAACACAACAAGGTAAACCCATTCGTATCTAATTCACCAGACACTATCGTAACAGCGAATATACATATAATTTTGAGATCAATATCAACTCTTGTGGCGCCCTTGACAACATTAAGTAATTCAAAATCGGGTAGTTGACTGTATCTAAATTAAATTGACCTCAACTGTGTCCTCTGGCCTAGATTGAGGTCATGAGCAAGCCCAATAAAAATCTAGGCATTCAACTACCCTTATATTACGCCTGACATCCTGTTGACAGTACATCGAACACTGGTATTGTTCGGTACATATTACTATAAAACGCGTAACAGAAAAAGCGCAATTCCTCATAGACCCAAATTAGTATATTAATATAAAAAAAATATGATGCAATCGAACTTTAGTTATGTCTAACCAATTTTCTTAAATGTCGATTAATAATAGCACGATTTCATAGAAAGCACTAAATTTAGCTACGATAATTCATGTTTTTGGAAAATTTTACACATATTAAAAATAGCTGAAATCGAATAAGTAGTCGATACTGAACAAACTTATTTCAGGAATTGCGCTTATTCTGTTACATGTTGCATACGCTTAGATTGACCGTGTGCATATCGGGATACCATTAAACAATAGTTTACGTATATCATAGAAGAGAAAAATACCAAATTTCAGGCTTACGGTGACGACGAGAGTACCGCGATGCTGACACAAGAACTGCTGGTGTACTTGGCCATGTTCATCCGCACAGAGCCGCAGCTGTTCCTTGAGATGCTGCGGCTAAGGGTCGGGCTTATCATTCAGGTAAAGGACATTTATACTATATGTTATTATATCTATATAAAATATATAAAATCAATGCCACTTTTCGGTAACTATTTTATTACTCAAGAATGGGCTCACCTATCCAAACCAAATTTTCAGGCTTTTTTTTTATGTGAAGTTTGCTTAAAATCTGTCGTTCTTCATTTATCACATTTTTACAGGACAGTGTCTGTCGGGTCACCTAGTTATCTATAATATTATACTCGTAAAAAGAGTAACAACGTGATTGACTTACTCATCAACGCACAGCCGAAACTACGAAAGCTAGGCACTTGAAACATTGGTAGTAGATTCTTTTTGTGATTTAGGTGTTGGATAAGAAAAGATTTTGTGAAATTCCCACTGGGAGCCGCGCGGGCAAAAAAATCACCTTGTTACATCGTCGCTAAAATTGCTAAACACATGCATTTGAATAAGATGTGAATGCGTTCATAAGGTTCAATTTTGTTATTTTGACATTTGTGACATTATAAATAAATATGGCGCTTATATCTGTCCTTTTCCTTTCCAAAGCGGTGGAAAAGAATAGAGCTAACTTATAATTAGGATTTTTAGCTGGCTAGCCAGAATCGAGTTTATTGTCAACTAAAAGAGCATATTCCTTATACATTTGGCTTAAGTGGCTACTCGACCACTGAAAACTCGGCACTCAAGAAACCATTTTGATAGCGATGTGGAGTGATAGTGGACTGTACAATGTATGTAGGCTATAAAATCATAGCAACACTTAAAATAATACTATTTAATAACAAGGCAAATTAGAATCTAAGACAAGAAGCAGACTCGTAATATTGTGAACTGCTCTTAGGTAATGGCAACTGAACTGTCGCGTACACTGGCGTGCGACGGTGAAGAAGCATCTGAACACTTACTCAACCTATCACCTTTCGAGATGAAAAATCTGCTCTACCACATTCTCAGCGGCAAAGAGTTTGCTATCAACAGTGGTAAGTTTTTATCAACTTATGTATCTTTTTACCGGGTTGTGTCACAGGGATAAGTTAGGTATTTTAATTTTATAAATTTTCTTATATTCTATCGATTGCGATTTGCGACTTTGAGTTCTGTGTAATAGGGTAGTTTCTGAGATTGAATCTTTGTATTCTACTTCTAGTTGATTATGACAGTGCACTAGTTGTAGTCCGTGACTTGGTCCGCGTGTACTATAAGTTACAGTATCTCCTAGAAACGTCTTAGTTAGATACCTACTGTTTAAAACGGAAACTATTGTCGCTTAAAATTACTGTCAAAAAAGTTACAGCATTGGTTTCTGATTGTAATGTTTCAAGGTCCTGTTTTTGTTCTGGTTGGGAGGTAGCCTATATCACTACATAGTATAAAACAAAGTCGCTTTCTCTGTCCCTATATCCCTATGTATGCTTAAATCTTTAAAACTACGCAACGGATTTTGATGCGGTTTTTTTTTAATAGATAGTGATTCAAGAGGAAGGTTTTAGTATAAGCATTGCACCCGCGCGAATTTGGGGCGGGTCGCTAGTTATTTCTTAAGAAGTAAATTATCGTCCTGATAAATTTCATTAAGATCAACTCAGCCCAGTATAGTATTATAAAATCTGTACCTATATACTTACCTAATTTTAAATTTATCAACCTATAAAGTAGTCCTCTGTTCTACTTATTGCTGTGCCCTGTACAGGGTAAATAAATTGATCTCACTTATTTAAGAACACCTTATATATAAACTTTTGGCATGCAATAAATGATTTAGTATTGAGTATTGTAATATCTGTGACTTAGCGATGAAAAGGTTACAGACAAACGGATTTACTTTACAATCTGAAATAGTACTGTAAAATATGAAATAAAGTTATGCTTGCAATAAAAGCGCGAACTTCCATACCTAATTTCCATTAATACATTATTTTCTTTCCAGCAAACTCTCTGTTCTTTGTTAAGGAAAAGATCAGTAAAAGTAAAGGCGAGTTCAAATAATGCACACAAATAGAGTGGCATTTGCTTTTGTTTATGTCCAAGTGTGACCCTTGCCCTATATGTGTAACTTCTGTCTCGTATTTATCATGTAGGTACACTTTGCAAAAGTATGATTAAAAAGAGATCATTATATTATTGCAATGGTTTACTTAGTTTAGTGTCCAGTGCTTATTCTGTCAATATTACAAAATACCTACAAAACGTCATCATTCTGATTGTATTGTAAATATATTATTCTAAAGTTCATAGGTTATGTACTTGAAGTGTATATAATTTCTTTCTTCTGTCTGTAATTCTGTATGTTCCGCTATTAACTAATATATATATCGAGCATATAAAGTTTGATTCGGCGACAATAAATACCCAGCATCTAAAATATTTTTTGAACGAAGAGAAAATAATTAAGCCAGTTAATTTCTCAGTTGTTGATGAGGATTTATAATCAATCATACCCAAGTGAGCGACTAATAAGCCCAATTCTAATTTATGAAAACAACTCATCTAAGTAATTGTCTGGTCATTTAATGTTTTTCGTTTTGATGGGCCTGTTGGCGGGTTATCCCCTCTCGAGGCCAACATTTGTGTGCATGAACATGTCTGTTGGCTTCGTGTCAGGGTGTTTAATATTTATTTAAGTATGTTTATCAGCTCTTTAGTAACCATAGTACAAGGCTCTGCCTAGTTTGGGACTGAATAACCGTGTGTGAATTGTGTCCCACAATTTATTATTATTATATTATTTTCTCAGCTAACAATTTAAAAATATATCTAAAAAATGCAGAAGCTTAGATATTAAATAAGCATGATAAAACAATAGAATTTGCTTGTTTAGCAATATTAATGTTTTAATTGTCAACGTTTATCGTTTAACTAGTCATTCAAAGTCGAATTACTTTATCAATAGTTAAAAACTGCTCGGATAACTTACTGCCGATAAGTAATAAAGTATTTAATATATTCAGCATGTGATCACTGGAATGGAGTTTGATCTTGAACTTGAGTGTATAAATAACGTATAAAAATATTAGTATTCCATTATCCTAGAAACACAAACCGTAATAACCCTCATAGAAACAATTGAATACCCACCTCTAATAAATAAATGTTGTTCACAGTAGGACGTGGAAACTTCTCGATAGTAAGCAACAAGTCAAACCGTTATGGGAAGAAGTCGCAGATAGTTCTGGAAGGACAATCACTTCAGAATAACATAGATGATGGTAAGTTAAAGATTATTTAGGAAAATTTAAATAAATCAAATTAATAAATAATGTCTCGCCTTTTATCCTCGAGGGGTAGGCAGAGGTGTTCCATTTCTGGATATAGGAACCCACTTTTTACGAGATATTCGTTGGACCCCTAAACGTGATAGGTGGTGAGCCCATCGCTGGACCGGGTCTTTTACACATGTCTCAGAATTAATTCTGGGACCTGCGGGTTTCCTCACGATGTTTTTCCTTCACAGTCGAACAAGTGATAAATATGTACGTAAGTTTTGATAAACTCACATGCCAGGATTTCAACCCGAGCCTCACTGATTTTCATCGTGTGAAGCAGGCTCTTTACCGTATAGGGCTATAACTGCTATATAAAACTTTGGTTTGTGTATATTAAAGAAAATACATTAAATAAGTCTTTACCAGTTAATAAAGGAGGTGTATTTACAGATAGTCGTACATTTTATGTTTTTCTTTTAAGTTCTGAATAATGAACAGTCAGTTTAGTTATCTAACTGTTTCCCAAATTCTTTTGTTACATTGACCTGCCAAAAAATATTGTGTTTCAAGTTGGGACTTTGTGTTAGTGACTTTATTAATAAATAGTAGAGCTTTATTATACGTATTCAGCTGCGTAGTTCCCGTTCCCGTGGGAATACGGGAATAAAACATAGCCTATGTTACTCAAGGATATTGTAGCTTTCCATTGTGGAAAGAATTTTTAAAATCGGTCTAGTAGTGTTTGAGTTTATTCGTAACAAACATACAAATCTTTCCTCCTTATAAAATTAGTATAGAGTATAGATAAATTAAACCTTGATTTTTTAATTATAATCTCAGGGCCTATAGCAGAACCAGATCGTCAGGGGCAATGGTTGCGCCGGCGCAGACTCGATGGTGCACTCAACCGCGTGCCGCGGGACTTCTACCCGCGAGTCTGGGGCGTCTTAGAAAAGGTAACTCATATGACTTGCTATTATTAATAAAAAAATTTAGACTTAAGATGTGGATATAGTCGTCATAAAACATTAAGTTCCCTAATAGCCTGCGCAGACGAGACACTTTTGTCCCCGTATTTTTTTGTCCGCCAAAATAGATCGCTTACAACTGCATCGAGTAACGCACACGAGGGATTAAAAGTATCGCGTACAAAAAGTCCCCCAAATAATCGCGGACACCGAGGGGCAGGAGAGGACAAAAAGTACGCGGTAGTCCCCGAAAAAATAGAACTAACGTGACTAGGCGCTGCAACGCACACGGCACACTTTAGTCTTCGCTGCGCGCTCGATAGGGATGTGACATTGATCAAAAAAAATATCGATTATTCTATATAATAATAATAATGGATTTTTTTTAAATGATTAATTTTCTTAAAAATAATCGATATTTAAAAAATCGATTAAGTATACGAAAAATAAATACTTCTTTAATATATGAAAAATTATCATTTAGAGATTTAATGTCGAATTAGGAAAAAACTAAATATGGTATTATTGTCATTAACCAATTAATAACAACAATTCTTTTTTCTGGACCAATGCACATTCTCATCATTGTCAGAAAAACTTAAAAGATTTCACAATTGAAAACAACTCCTCAATAATTCCAAACGACGTTTTATAATATTTGAAGAATCTTTTTGGATATTGTTTCAACCATAACAACATGCTTCGCATGAAAATATCCATTCATTAATCGATCCGATATAAAGGGATGGACTCAGTATTCTCTTTTAAAACTAATTCTCTTTTTCTTAAACTTCATGTAAATTACAACACAACTTAATCTCAGAATATTTGCTTAAATAGCGTGCGCTTCTCTAAATTTTCGGGGGACAATTAATGATCGCACACCGTGTGCGTTGAGTCCGCGGCAAGTCTTCGGTGGACATATTTTTTTACGATTCGGGGGATTTTGTCCTCCGGGGACAAAATCCGTCGTCTGCGCAGGCTATAAGTCTATATGTGTACTAAATATACTTTACAATAAAAAAAACAATCACTGAACGGTGTTTTAATATAATAAATAATAAATTGTGGGACGCAAAAAATATTTAAGCTTAGTATAAAAGAGTTGCTGTCACATTCTTGTGTTCCAATTCGGCTACAATTGTTTTAATGTGAATGTAAACTAATGAAATGCACCCTAGTGGAGCCTGGCAACATTCTTATGGGTAAAATCACTGGTAAATGAAACAAAATAAACGAACTGTTAATGTTCTTCACGTTTGTTGACATAAATAAATTATATTTAGCATTCATTTAGTATTAAATACAATTCAGTGGTAAGACTGCAAGTGTTCAGTACAATTTAAATTTACGATTCCATTCCAGTGTCAAGGGCTAGTGATTCAAGGAAGAATCCTGCAACCGAATTTGACTCAAGAGATGACCTCTGGAGAGCTTAAATTCGCGCTCGCAGTGGAAACAGTCCTGAACTCGATCCCGCAGCCAGAGTACCGGCAGTTGGTCGTGGAAGCTCTCATGGTGCTGACGCTCGTAGTGGAATATAATGCTGTTAGCCACCTTGGCGGCATGATCACCGTCGAGCATATAGTCCACAAGGCGAACCAGATATTTTTGGAGGATCAGGTTGGTTGTGAGAAATGGATCATTGGCAAAACGACTTTTTCTCAAAATGCCCCCTTTTGTAAAATATCTCCTTATGCAAAATGTCCCTTTTTTTCTTTGTTAACTTATACAGTCTCTGTAACTTAGAATCAAAGATGTTGGAGAAACTTGTTGTAAGTGCAACTTTAATGGAGCAATGAAAGTGAGAGCCCATTTCCCTTAAATATACCTTCTTGTGCAATACTGTAAAGCCTAAATAGTGTGATATCGACTCTTAGTCTAAAAAATCTAGATATTGCTATGTATCCTCAAGGATAAGGATATCCTACGCCGTTAGACAGAAGTATTTTTTCGTGGAAGTTTGATGATTCTCCTAGCAGCGCCCCACGGTTTCACGCGCGTAGTTTCCGTTCCCGAGGGTATATGGGGATTGGGGATAAAATATAGCCTATGTGTTATTCTGATGTATAAGCTATTAACTGTAAAGTTTCATCAAAATCCGTTCAGTACTTTTTGCTTGAAAGAGCAACAAACACAAACTTTCGCGTCTATAATATTAAATAGAATTGGCTCTTACAGTTCTGTTTTTTACTCCATAAAATCATGGACTATACTAGTCAAGTCGTCGTAGGACCACCGTAAAATACAGCTACGCCGATGACACTTGTCAGCTTTTTTTTTACGGCATTTTGCACTAGATGAGATGCAACGGCGACGCGACCCTGTGCTGCGCCAAGGCGGAGTGCTCTGGGGGGGCTCTGGTCTGCGGCGGCGCGGCCGGCGTCTGCCAACACCTGTACGACAGCGCTCCCAGCGGCAGCTACGGCACCATGACGTACCTCGCCCGAGCCGTCGCCACGCTGCTCTCCGACAGGATGCCACGCGACTCGACAATAGAGTGCACCATCAATTAGTAGGCTTTTGAATTCCAGACAGATTTTGACAGGTTTTTTTTCTTTATTTCGCCCAACTTGTATTAGTCATAGACCATGTACTGTCTCGTTTTTTTATTAGTTAAGTTTATCTTTAAATGAGCTGTCACTTGAGTATTCAAATGTGTCAATAGATGGTGCTGTGAAGAACTTTCATGGAGCTGTCATAAAATAGTAGGTACAGTAACACCCATGCCCTTTGAGTATTAAACAAACTAATAGGTACTCAAAGCCCATGCCACTTGCCACATAATATACGAACACTATTATGAGTCAAAACCCGAAATATACAGCAAAATGAAAACTGTCAAAATTTGTCTACAATAAAAACCCGACTTTAGCTCCAACCGTTGACTATAGTCTGGCTGCAAGCGCTGTACCGCGCTCTAGGTACAGTACGGCCGTTTTAACTTAGCAGCTCTGAAGTTGTGCAAATGGCTGCGCAAACACAATTTTTGCAATCGCATTTGGCAGTACGAGGCGGTTTTGCGTAGGCGGAGCTTATGTTCAGAGCAGTCAAGTTAAAACGGCTGTACTCTGTGCGGTAAGATGGAGAGCAGATCAGCGCTCTTGAAAGCTTACCCCTACCGTCTTATGTCTCGATTCCGCTCTGACTGTCGCCACCTAAGGTACAGTACAGCGCTAGCGGTCAAGCTATATCTGCCCCCAATAGTATAGTTTACGAGGAAAACTGTATCAAATCGTATTTTTAATGTCATCGTATTTAGTACGCAAGTGTTTCACTTTTTCGATAGTTTTCATTGTAAAATAAAAATAGTAAAACATTTTTGCAGGTGAGATAAAATTTCTAATCGAAATTTAATTTCGATGCAATCAACCCTATTCAAGTAGTTTCGATTAAACTTTTTTAAATTTGAATACATAAAATAACATATATATTATAATTATGCCACCCTTAAAGAGCCTCTTGGTTTGAGAGACCTATCTTTTGGAACAGATCGCGCACTAGATTCCCACCTAAGGCCAACTAAAAAAAAATGTGCAGCCTGTCATACCCAACGCACACATTTGATATGTATTGTTTCTGTACTGCACATGTTGTATTAATCTTTGTCATATTAAATTTCCGAGACAGTTATACATTCTTGAACAAGATGGGGGCAGACTGCAAACTTAGTTTTTTTTAAATGTGTATCAGAGGCTGCTATGTATGCAGTAGATCATTCAATTTTAATTTATCTTTCAACTAATTTAGTTGTCGTAGTAATATGTCTAGATAACAATTTTATTGTGATAAATCATTATTAAAGACATGTAGTATTCAACAAAATAAACTCACGAAAATCTGATAGTATCACATATAAAATACTTACCTCTGCCGACACCCTCGGGATAAAGCGCGACAGTACATTTTATTATTTGTTTTCAGTAGTTCCTAAATCATTATCATTTTATATTGTCACAAAATGTATGTAGCCATATTATATCCTTTAGTATTTTGTTGCCATGAATTATATAAAAATATTATAATGGTTGTATTGTAGTGATGTATAGAAAATCTAATCGAAATTATACTATTTCGAATAAATACTGAATAATAATATTATTGTTTCTTTCAACAATTTAATAATTGACTAACTTATTTACAATTACATATTTTGGTATCTCAATGCAGCATTAGGATTAAAAAAAAGGCTATCTGGAGCAATAAACATCTATCTACTTCAAATATTACTTTATCTAAACACAACAATTTAATTAACTCAATGTCTAACACAATTATTAAGCTTCATCTTTTTTCCCAAAAGGGTTCATTTTGGAAAGCCATGATGATGTAGCCCTGGAAAGAACAAATGCCACAATGAGGGTCACAAAAATCACTAAATATGAATATCTAGTATGTATTTCATTTCTGTGTCACAAGAGTATTACCCTATACTGAAAAATCATTTTAATTCACAGCTAGCTGAGACCAAGGATAGGTGTGTCGGCCAAGTGCGAGTCAAACTCGGTCACAAAGGATTCCATACCGTAGAACAATAAAAACATGTTAATTGTATGGGGCTATTCATGCTGTTATAGCGGCAACAAAAATTCACGTTCTGTTAAAATTTCAACTATTCACCTATTACAGTTCATGAGAGTTGAACTCACTGATATACAGAGTCCTATTGGTACCCTTTTGGTATGGAACTCTTAAAATATATTCTAAAATCTGTCCAGTAAACATCTATTGGATGAAATTTTAAATATACTGTGTTTATACAATGCCTGCTTGGTTACTGAAAATTCAGGCTTCTAGGTTTATCCACAACGAAGTTATAGGGGGTCGAAAATGGCGTGAATTGCTTCGATAAAAGGATGGTACGGCCGTGCCGCTTTTTGCTAGACTTGGCGGGATTAAAAAAGTATAACATGGATCAAAGTGGTTCTCGGTTACAAGAACACTTATGGCTATAGAGATTGTGTTTAGTAATAGTTTTAAACATTAAGAATAATATGTAAAAATTACTTACGATATATCTTCATCTGCAGAGGTAGTGTTTGCCTCAATTCCCGCAGCTTTGAGTTTTTCTAAAAGGTTCTTTCTGTACATATTTTTCAAAGGAACAGGCTTGTTTGCAGCTTCCTTCTGCTTGGCAACTTTGGAAAGAGCCTCATACCAAGTTAGGCCATACCATTCAATTTCTTCTGGTGTAAACTGAAAAATAATAAAAAACACTAAACTAAAAGCATATGTACCTAAAATAAACATAACATTAATAAATACAACTATAACATGAATAAAAACATAACAGAAATAAACATAAAATAATTCTATGTATTGAAATAATTAAATTGATGAATTATTTACCTGATAGTATTCAATTTATATTTAAATTTTTTCAGATTAAAATTTTTATATTTCTCAGAATAATTAGGCCCTGTACATTAAGTGTTTGATGATGAGATAACATGATAAAAAATATATATGGATGATAATCATATTTATTTATTTTTAATCATATTTACCGATGACAAATAAGTTTTGTATTCCTCATAAACATCCTTCTGCCGAATAGGGTCATGCGCATATCGTGGACATCCATTCATCAACTCTGTCAAGATTTGTTTTTTCAACTTCAATGCCAGCATGGAAACTAGATCACAGGCTGGAGTCTTGAGCAAGTAATGGTCAAACCCGTAGTGGTCATTGATAAGTCTAATAGTTCGGTCGGTGACTGTGACTGACAGGTGTGTGTTGAGGACTTCAGACTTGACCACAGTCCTCTTTAGCACAGGCACCCAGTAGTGAGGCACTCTGCGCCGGTTTGGATCACGTTTCTGGAAGCCTTTAAAGAAATAAATTATCAACGCTTGATTAATTTCACTGTGTGGCTGCGTACTACCAGAAACAGGTAGAATTTTAAAATCTTAGAATTCTTTGTGCCAAAGAACATGCCCGTAAGGTGAACTGATGTGCAATCGTAATAATAAAAAAGTAGTAATATGTAAATGAAAAGATGTTTTTTATAGTATTGTATAACTTATCTAATTATGTTAATAATTCTCCTTTTGGTTATAAAGGCTGAATTTCACCACAAACTATAAATTATCAATCAATAATAGACCACAGCTGGGCTCAAGTTCTTACCTCACACATTAGGAAGTATGGGTTATAATCTCCTAAGTGAGCCCATCTTAAATTGAAGATAGTGTTAGACTAGTGGCCACCTGACAGAACTTTTCAAGCCACCTTAGGGGTGTCCACTTAGAAAATACATCGATGTTTTTTTTCGATGCAATACATCGAGACTGTGCATCGATGTTTTCCGATACATCGGATAGAAACATCGATGTTTTCCGATACATCGGATCAGTGGTCTCGAACCTACCGATTTTTCGGTATTTCTACCGAAATGGGCTCTGTCCTACCGAAATACCGAAACGCAACGATTTTTCTACGATTTCAGAGAATACATGGAAATTATTCCGATTTTTCTACCGATTTGACACTTTTGTGATGGTAACTCTATTTATTTATGTTTAACATGAATGTTTCATGTTTTACGGAATACTCTAGACTCCTAAAACTCGTTTTTTTTTATTGTAGCCTAAAACTGGATGTTTTATGGTGTTTCCCGCTCGGTAATTCACTTGTCTATATAAACAGAAATTCTGGTAAGTAATTTTGTTTCATAATTGAATACCTAAAATAGGTAAGTACATAAAAAAATTATGAAACTTTAATTATTTTTTATAAACGAAGAGAAAGTGTCCTCAAGTTTAAAGTTGCGAACGAAGTGCTACTTAGTTTAAATGTCTTCTGACGAGGAACCAAGTACGTACAAGAGCGAGTGCTTAGAAATTAATGCAATGATGACCAAAGAATATTGGCATGATCCTAAATATTGTAAAAAATAATTGTACCTATGTAAGTGTGTTTTTATGTACCTATCTAAATTACTCCTTAGGTTTATTTTTGATAAATAAACGAATTGGATTGAATATTGAATTTTTTTGGTCGTATACCGATTTTCGGTACAAATATACCGATTTTAGTGGGCAGCTCTACCGATTTCGTTAAATGACGTTCGAGACCACTGCATCGGATAGAAACATCGATGTTTTTTCAAAATCGAGTATTTTTACCTGTTACTAACAAAAAAAAAATACTTTTCATGCAAACCCGCGTTGATTCAGTTGTTGTTCATTAATAATGTTGTTAAATAAATGCATTGGGAATATTTTCATAAGAAACTGTTTGAAGCTCAAGCGTCATGTCAGTTAGTATGAAGGCGAGCTGTTATTCGGTCAAAATTGTACTAGACTTATTCCACTTGGAATAACTTTTCGGCTTCAAATTTTCCTCACTTTGTCCCCTCTATGCCCTAATCTATTTTAATCTCTTTGATTCCACGCATTTTATCGAATTTCCCTTAATCGATGTTTTATGAAAATACATCGAGTAAATCAATACCTTTTCAAAACATCGGATTGATTCGATGTATCGTATTGTAAACATCGAATGAATTCGATGCATCGATGTATATCGAATATCCCTAAGCCACCTAAGGGCATGGGCGTAGCTAGGGGGGGGGGCCAGGGTGGGCCGGGTGAGTAGTGAGTGAAAGTGTAGGTAGTGAGTGTTATTAGCAAGAGTTATTACAGAATGTAAGAATTTATAGATTCTTTTTTAAGAAAACAGTAGGTGAACTAGTGATCATTAAGTTTTAATAGTCTCAGTCGAAAAGTTTCAGTTTAATCACAAATGATTATCCACACATAACAGAAACAGTTATTACTAAGCAAATATTGTCTCTATCTATCAAAGGCGTGCAAAAACAACTGCGCAAATGTTACATAAATAACAACTGTTTTTGTGCTAACCTTTTATCACCGCCTCCCCTCCCCACAAGCCTTCATGGATTTCGGGCGGGTGTTTGAGGGGGATAGGTATATTCTGGACGGGGAGCGTCTCGCCCGTGAGTTCATCTCGCTTCCACTTGCCCTCCTGTGGTACGAAATGCACGGCAGCTGGCTTCAAGACCTTCCATTCACGCCAAAATTTCTTGTATGCTGGAGGTAGCTCTGCGGCTATCCCGATTTCAAATCTGCCTTTTTTCTTGAATGTTTTAGTCAAGTGACGTGCAGTAGCCTTTAAAAATCAATGCCAGGTTTAGTAAATTACGAATGATGAAATATGTAAAAATAACCTAATCAACTGCAATGTCAGATACCTGTAATCGAGAAGATGCCATTTATTAATATTATTGTAATCAGCATAAAATAACGGCGTAATTATAGGAATTAGTTTCTTTGAATAAGTACGCTTCTTGGTCAAATCACGGTCAAATTTCGCGAGGATGACATGACAGCTGATGACAGCACATGACAGCTCAACACAGCACAGCTCAATGCCAGTGTTTTTTTCTTATTTTATGGCATTGGATATTTAGCCATCAGCACTCAACATGACACGAAATTCAAGATTTATAGCTCTGCCTACTGAGGCCTTTGAGTATTAAACCAACAGGAGACGTCACGCGCACTAGTTTCTTTACAAAAAAGTCTGCCAATTTCTGCGGGGGGGACGAGGAAACAAACACTAATAATGTTAAAACAAACGCATTTTTTGATAAAACAATTAAACACTAGCTTGAACTAGGTGCACACAAATACATTCACCAATACAAGCACTCCGTGAACTCAAACAAACTAGTTGTATTTAACCGGTGTGCTCAAAGACCGACACGTTTTTTTGGCAGAGGGGAACGCCTGTTAGTGGCGTCTTCGGTTGGTTTAATACTCAAAGACTGAGGCAGACTGACTGCAGTCTATGCACAGAAAGATATAAGGTTTATCAAAACTTAATGAAATGTCACTTGGTAATCGACAGTAAAACGGTAGTGCACTTTTACTGAAGATTGTAGCGGCTTCTTGAGAGGAACCTCAGAAACGTCTATCCTAAGCATTTTATTCATTGTCCACTATCACGGACATTAAAATTTGCCACTTACCACACTATCCTTATTACGAGTCAAAACAGAAACACAGCAAAATGAAAATATTAGAAAAAACTTTGATCATTCTGCGGGGAAGCCGTCACAATCAAAATGATAGCAGAAACAAGAAGGCACATTAGTCATCACCGTCACAATACTTCTAGGTGGTTCTAGAAAAGAATTAAAAGGTGGAGCGGAGGTTCACATGCTCACAAAATAATACATTAACGTGGCTGTATGGGATGATGGTTCTTAGTATTTTTTGAGAAAAATTTATGTGTCATTGACACTTAATACTTTGGCACTTTCAGAGCGCAAATCAATTATCCCCATTGACTGACCATTGACATGTCATTGTTATCCAACTGTAACCGTTGACCAAGGTCGTTGACATTTAGTGGAATTGGCCCCCTGAACTCAATACCCTCTGTTACGTTAGGACCTGACGAGAAAGTGTTGAAGACACTTGGTTTTTATGCATGTACTAGTCATTTAAAGATCAACTTAACTAAAGACGAGGCCGCATGGACTTTTGCCTCGCCAACACAACACTTCTTGTGGTACGGTCCAAATTGCGATTTCTGCGCTCGTGTGCGCTATATTCATGCAAACAACTGTTCAAATTGCGCTGTGGTACGCTGACATGAGCATTGTGACTTCATCGATGACGTCATCGATTGGTGCAAACAGTGCTAACAACGAGAAGGTAGTGCAATGTCTCCGGATCTGTCAAACAGTTGTCAAACTTCAATGTGCGTGGTGTTTTTTTCCCGCGAACTTTTTTCATATTCGTTATGTAATCGATTATTAAAATTAGGTATGTCGTCATTAATATTAACAGAAGCATTACATTGTGAAGCTTCGGGGGACACTATACGACTCAAATACAACTGAATTTAACTTCAGAACAGTATCAACCTAAATATTAAAAGAACTGTCATTTTTGACAAACGAAAACCTGTTCAAATTGTTTGCATGCTAACAATCGTAATCATTTTGAACAGTCGTGTGCGTGCTTACGAACGTATTTACTATTTGCACAAAACGGACCGCAGCCTTGGTCAAAATAAAAATTCTTACCTGACATTGACATTTTGTGTGTTGACAGTGACAGCGCTTGTCAAATAGAAGATACTGACTGATTCTGAAAAAGTTTCTGTTTCGCAGGTTTTTCGCAGTGTTCGTCAAAGTAAAGTACCTACCTTCTCTTCAGTGTTTGTTCGTTTTGGTTTCCTCCATTGTAATAGTTAATTTTCTTCATTTGTGGGGTATGATTATTTACAAATATTATTTGATTCAGTGAAAGTAAATAATATTTTTATTATTTTGAATTTTGTTAGCGAACTAAATGGACTCACCTCAAGTCAGTGTCTGCGGAACCTGCAAAGATTTGGATGTAAATCGAAATTGTAAGTTAATTTCTGGATAAATACGCTTAATAACTGATGAATAGTCTCTACCCTTCTTCTAACAGATTATATTTTCAGTTCTGTTCTACGAAAGTATACAAATACCTAGGTACTTCACTTAAGTTTGAAATTATGAGGTACTTACACCCTGTTGTGGATTTATTTTGGTAATTTTAAGCCAAGCAAATAGCCTCAACAACCACTATCCTTATATTTTGTATTATGTATGTCTTTATTTTTTGTGTAGCTTTTATTCTTATTAGTTTATTCCTAGTACACTGACAAATGGGACACCATCAAAATGTGTGACTGATGTTTGTATAAACATACATATTTCATCAGCATAGCCCCTCAAGTGTGGGAGTCAAAATGGCCGATTTGCATTGAGTGTGGAACCCGCAGAGGGGTTCGCCACAGTCAAGGGTTTTTAGGGGCCCAACCTCCACTAAAACTGCATTTTATTATCCCTTGGTCTAGCAGAAGCCCTTTTATCGAACTGAACATTTTTATAATTGAGTTTGCTACCAAGAAATAAGTACTTTTGTAATATTTGTGTAGTAATAAAGTTGTACAGGTGGTATAACCGGGGTACCTAAATGTAGAAGAGGTTTTGGACTATATTTTTTAAACAAACCACTTTTGAGCTTAGTGACCGTTTTCATGAAAACCTTATAATACTATTTACAAATAAAAAGCACAATATCTATAACTCTCATACAAATATTTTACACAATCAAAGATTTAACAGTAGAACAAAAATGGTGCCTATCTTTAAAACAGCCTCAAGTGGGTTTTTTCCTCTACAAAGTACATAAACGACGGCTTGCTAGCTGTCTCCCTTCTCGCTTAACACGTTTTAATTAGTGAAACAGAGATAAAAACAGTCTCCCAGTGTGTATGGGCTCGAAATATGAGCGGGTAAGCAGCACCCCGCAGCGGGGTTTGCCACACTTGATTGATATTTGACAGAACCCCGCAGCGGGTCTCGCCACACTAGAGGGGATAGGAAATATACAACTTGGTTTTGATTGACATAGCTTATTAGAGTAGGGGTTACTGAGTAAAAAGCATTAGACCTCATTAATTATACAGTTCTGAATATAGTTATGGTTTCAGTCCCTAAATCAAAAATGCAACTTTATTGGAATGATGATCAGTCATTGCTAATATCACTACACAGTTGCTTTCAATTGGATGTGTCATTATGATAGCTATTGTATTTTATTTCCAATTATTGAATTAACACTTCTCATTTTTGCCTCATATACCTACTTCTTAGCGCATTGTCCATTGTGTGCTCAAGCGTTAATCAGACATATAGGTACTTTATTTATTTACATGGGTACTTGTTAATTTTTTTCTGGTGGTTTGATATGTAATTTGTCCGTTTCTTCTCAGTTATTGTATATTGTAATATTATCAAGTGGTAAAGGTGTTAGTGAGTTTGTATGTTAGTCACAGTTTTGTCTAAGAGGGGGTTGGTAGAGGTATTGCATTCTAGGAAATACCTACATTTCACCAGTATATTTTTGTATGTTTGTAAAATGTAATCTCTGGAACCACTGATCCAATACTAAAAATACTTTTGCTTCACATTTATAGTATTTAATAATACACAGATGATTACATGTTCAAAGGCTGTAGGTGTAACCTTTATGTATCTATAGGAGTTAAGAATTAACATGTACACAGAACATAAACATAAATGGTGTGATATTCTCTTTGATACTACCTAAATGATCTTAAACTTCTCATGAGTAATTAATAATTATTAAGATTAAAGTCATTAAAAAAATAAGGCACAAGGTTATATAATCATTTTGTTAATTCTGTGCACACATCTTGTGAGTAAGTCTCACATTCCTTGTAGTTTCTAAATACTATGGATTGTAACTTGTTATGTGAGAAATGAATATTAAATAAAAATAAACATGCAAGATACATACAGAGTAGGTTTGTTTATTCAGCAATTAACATCCTATTATCTCAGATTGATGAGTAGAGTACAGCAGATGTAACCTTAATTCATTAGTCATTAAATAATTACAATTCTTAATCAGAAACCAAATATGGAAGACAGCGCTGTCGAGCTTTGAAAATGGATTGTTATATAAACTTGGAAAAAGAACAATGAGTGCCCCTAGTGGTTGTGTCAGTTGCACTGATGGGTCGGAGTTCGATCCGCGATCGACGCACGAGGGAGAATGCTCAGAGGGAGAGGACGCGCAAATTCGCCTCGCGCCGCACGTGCAAGCATATCTTGCCCACAACAACCCCACAACCAACTGCTGTGGCCTCACCATACCCATCGCCTTCGAAAGAGCTGCTGCAGGCACATGGTGGAACCCGAGATTCGATTCCAAAATACTCGAAGGCCAATACAGAAGTAGTTCCTTTAGACAGATAAGACTAAGATTCAGGTAAGCCCTGTGATATATATATCTGTAACAATTAAATAGGTAAATAAATGTATTCAAAGTATCTGCATGAATCATATTAAGTGTTTATTTAATGTTTGATAAAATTACCGGTTGCTTTTACACAAAAAGAATCATGGTTGATGTTTCTAATTTTTTTTTCCAGATTTGCACTTTTATACATTTTGATATTTTCTATAACATGGTTTGTCTACTTTGTGGTCCTTGGCTTGAATGGTGTAACAGTGAAATGGCCGTTTTTATGTCCTATATTTGCTGGAGTTTTATTGATAACATCGGTTATGCTATTTATCACCTTTACAAACATTTACAAAATATACACATTCAAGCTCTCCTTGGTCATGGCACTCGCTCTGTGTACACTCAGCCTGTCCCTAGTGACACTGACCACCCAACTAGGTGTAGCATTGTCTCAGGCTGCAGACATCAGCCAATCTGGACACTTCACTATGTGTATTGAAATACTGCTAATTATATACACTCTGACACCACTGCCGCTGTATGCCTGTGTTATTATTGGAGTTCTGTATTCCATTGCCTTTGAAGTCCTCAACATAGTTTTGCATTTAAGTGAGCAAGAATGGCAGTACCCTGGAATGTTAGTGAGAATTTTACTCCAGCTCTGCGTGCACATTATTGGTGTACATATTTATCTGATGACATTTGTGAGAATGCGTGGCACATTTATGAAAGTGGGACAGAGTTTGCTGGTGAGGCGCCAGTTAGAGATGGAGAAGCAATTGAAAGAAAAGATGATTCATTCTGTGATGCCGCCGAAACTTGCCAGCTGGTTGATGGAGGAGCAAGTGCTGGAATCCGAGACTAATCTCAAGACCCACGACCCATTAAATTCGCGGAATTCCAACCCTGGAGCATCAGACATAAAGTCGTTATTTAGACCTTTCAACATGAGCTCTATGGATCACGTCAGCATATTGTTTGCCGACATCGTGGGCTTCACAAGAATGTCCAGTAACAAAGGTGCTGAAGAGTTAGTGAATATATTAAATGATCTCTTCGAAAAGTTTGATGAGTTATGTCAAATTCATGGTTGCGAGAAAATTTCTACATTAGGGGATTGCTATTACTGTGTTTCTGGTTGCCCCGAGCCGAGGCCTGATCACGCCACTTGCTGCGTAGAGATGGGTTTGGGTAAGTAATAACATAATTTAATAACCACAACATTGATCCTCATACTTGACATGACAGTGTTAGAGGTCAAGTAAACACGTCAGTATTCTGATCGTTGTAATTATTTTGTAGGTATGATCGAAGCGATTCAAGATTTCGATAGAGAGCGCGGCGAAGGGATTAATATGAGAGTGGGGGTCCACACGGGGACTGTGTTGTGTGGGATCGTAGGCACGCGCCGATTCAAGTTCGACGTGTGGAGCAATGACGTAACCTTTGCGAATAAAATGGAATCTACGGGAATGCCGGGACGCGTTCACATATCCGAAGATACTAGTAGATTTCTCGGGGGATCATATGTTTTGGAAGAAGGCGAAGAAGTTTTCGGTAAGGAAACATTCAATAGTACTTACAATTATGTAATATTTATGGTTTTTTATATATATTGTATGTGTCCAGGTCACAAAACTTACTTCATTGAGGGCCGCCAGCTATACTCCCCGTACGACCACGAGAAGTGCCACACCCCCTCCAACCCTGTCAACTTACGGCTCATTATATCTCCCGCAGTATCCCCGCAGTCCGTCCTCTCCTTCAACAATTCCCATTTGCCGCTGTCCTCCAGATATGTAGACAAGAATGGCAAGCTCACTCCGCGAAGACCTGAATCCAATAATTTCTTATCCCCGACGCCCTTCCATTTTCGTAATAAAGCTAGTTCACTGCCAAGTATACTGGATTCAGATGCAGAGTTAGATGAAAAACGAGAGAAGGGATTCCCTGAGAGAACTGACAGCTCGTCCAAAAGTCCCACTTCTGTAGGTGAGTATTTTCAAATACAGTACAGTAGCTTCATTATATTCTGGTTGTAAAGGATTATTAGAGGATTACGCGCGCCCGAGATAGCTCTAGCAATATATCTTTCATGTTTAGTTTAGACTTGTGTTGGTATAAGTAGCCTATAAATGTTATTACACCATGTCGACTCCAGTTGTTTGCCTGGTCATAATATGCTGATATTATAGGTTGAACTGTGGAAAAGTCTTAGTTATTATCAGTGCCCAAGGCACAACTCGCAGATAAGATATTAAATGACTCTTCATTAGTTGAAGGTGATGCTCCCGGCTAAATTAAATAAAAACGAAATCATAAATGGCCGAATACATAAAAGTTGTAATGTTAATAAGTTGATGAAATTTGATAGGAACTTTATTTGTACAGACTCAACAAACTTTGACTCAACAAAGTAAAGAAATTTCAACAAAGTAAACTACAACTGATTATCTGTCTCGGTGGCGCCAGCGAGACGCATGATGTTGTGGTAGCAAAGTGTATTGTGAAACAATCAATCAAATGTAATTGTTTTTTTCCTGGTCAATTCCTTCATGTCCTGGTCAACCAATAATAATAACAAATCTATACTAATTCAGATCACGTTTCCTCGAGATTATCGCATAATAACGGAGATCTAATTAATTACTCAAATAGCATTCATATGTTAAATGACGGCTTGATAAATATCTCGCTAATATCTTGTCCACACTTGCGACGAGCTCTAAGATAAACAAAGCAGTTTTCGTGTCGTACCGCTTGACTATTTATGTACCAAATTTCATATTTTTTAAAGATAATGGCTCTAGTAAAGTCGCATTGCGGGTTATCCTAGGCGTCGAGGTATTTTTATGATGCAATGTAAATAAACATAGGTACTCCTATTTTTTAGGGAGCTACGGTAAATATACGAATAAGTTAAAAAACTGGAAAGTGCCCAAATTCCTGAGGAAGCATTCTGATACTCCACTGCATGAAATGAAGAAGCATGAATTTGGTGACAAATCCATACATTTTCTGGAGAGAGGAGACGGCCTGGGTCATCAGTCAAACAATGGTTACCAGCAAGTGCCTATAGTGATAGAATCTCAAGACAATAAGAATGCCAGGCCAGTGCAGAGTAGTAGTAAGTTGCACATACCGCTGACTCACGAGATGGCGTCCTTCGAGCGGGAAATTATAGACATTCGCTCGTACCTGAGCCAGTCGCGGAGTAATATGTCGCCTTTTGCCAGAAGCAGCAGTTACAGATCGCAGTACGGCCGCACTAATAACATCGAGGTAAGGATGACCTAAGTATTCTCCCAAATCTACACCCTCCTTACCCCCTTTTTGCCTTACACCTTATCCCAGAGGGGGTTGGTAGCAGTATTCCATATACAGTCAAGAGAATATGAAGCTTTTCACTTGTAGTACGTGTCTGACCTCGAAGTCGATTGTAATAAGAACGTTACAAAGTCCAATCTGTGTGTCCAAGATCCACGTGCTCTTGGTTATAGATATTATCACAAGTATATTTTTGAACCACATAACGAGACAGGTTTATTGCCGGATTCGGTTATACATCAGAAGAAATTCTGGGGTCTGCATGTTTTGTCACGATCTTTTCCTTTACTGTCGAGCTGGTGATAAATATATTTGTTATTTGTGAAAACCCACTGATATACTCACGATATATCTAATCCGGCGTTCATATATAAAAAGCAGGATCATTTCTAACAGGGTTATCTCTGCTTTACAACTCTAATATAGAATGTTTATAGAATCTTGGCACTCATCACACAACTGTTATATCATTATCTTTCAATAATTGATGTAAATCATTATGTTTCAAAGAAAGAATGTTTGGCAATTTTTCACCTAGAGATTTGGCGATAAACTGATTAAACTGTATCTTTCGTAGATTATTTTGCAATACTATCAGTCAAATCCTAGTTCATTGTTACAATAGCTAGTCTGCGCGATAAAATCAATTGTTTTTCTTGGTCACTATTAGTAGTAGATACATACATATAGGTACGTAGTCACTACTGGGAAATACCCATTGTAAAGAGACTGTATACCTACTACATAAAATCAGTGCTTTTAGCTGTGATCTATGGTCTTATCTGGCTGCGGTTTGACTGTTGTTCTCGGACTTATATATTATTATGATATATAAATTGTTGCCGTAACATGAATGTACTCACACGATTGTTTTGCTCTGAATTATATTATCACTTCATGTATTTCATTGTCTAACATTCTTATTAAAACCTATCATGCGAGAAAACATGGTGTTAACATTTAGGTACTTCAAGTTTCCACAAGGGAAATAAAACGAAATTTTGCTTACAGACTTAAATCTAGTCTAGTAGTTTCATCACGGGTTTTCATTTAAAAAGAAGTAAATGAATAAGTACTCAATATTACAGCTTTCTCTTTTTCGCCGATATCGATATTCCATTTCTAAATAGGTACTTAAACGAAAGAGTAGCATGTCTGAAAGAAATTTAAGAAAATTTCATAATAAATTAATTATATTAAAGAAACTACACTCACGCCTATCCCGGATGTTGAGTCACTTTTCGCAAGTGTCACCCCTAAATATGACATTGGTGAGCCCATCGTCAATGCAGGATGCTGTCTTACAGGCCTTAGAATCCTCCGGGTTTCCTTACAATGTTTTCCTTCACCGTCGCTCTGGTGACGTAATTAATGGTATATTACACACCTAGGGAAGTAAAATAAGAAATGTCTCAGATCACATGTAATTGTCACAGGTCTACAAATATGTGACATGAGGCTTTCTAATTTACTTCCCGAGGTGTGTATACTTTTTTTCTTAGCGACGGAGGCTGAAAGCGGCAACTTTGTTTAGCGCAGCGGGCCGAAATTTTCCGCTTTCCGCTCGGAGAGATGAAAAAGCAATTTGCAACATTCCAGGTGCCAGTGTGCCGCGCTCGTAGCTCGACTATAACCACGCAGGGCGACCTCTTGCGGCCGAAAGAGCGCAAGCTGAACCTGCCCCTCCCCCCGCAGCCTGCGCGCACCGCTGACGACGCTGTCAGCCTCTGCCCTTCTGTTAACAGTCGGAAAGACTCCGGCATCCGCAGCACTAGTCGCCGGTCCAGCATACAGCAGCAGGTTCGAACTATATGTATTCCAGGCATAAAGATTTTTTGCAGTATTGTGTAAAATTTAAAAGTCGGTGATTGCGAATTAAATGCCAAATTTGAAAACTGCTATTTAGACTATGCCCAAATTAAGCATCTTGTTATAAATAATAAATAAACATTTTTATAATTTTGCCTCTCAGTCTGAATTCGGTTCGGTTTGTCTCTAATAGGCTCTGAAACTGCTTAAATTCCTGTTTTAATCCCGAAAATGTTCATAGAACTCCGTCAAATTAAACTTCTCGTTTATGTTCCATTCCAATATCTTGCAGGGATCCAAAGATATGAATATACGTTTTATCGGCGTGCCCAACGTTTTAAGTAAACCTTTACATGAATTGGTCTGATATTTGTGTTAGTAGGCTTCGCTCCACCATGTTTTTTTAATTATACAGCCGAGTGTCACTCGGTATGATTTAAAAAAATCGTCGTTTAATATCTATGAGGGGGAACATAGAATCGGACATATTATATACCTTTTGGGTTGTCCAGCGGTTGGGTAAAGAGATTCATAGTAGATTACGAAATCGAAATGGTAATTACCCTTTCTGAAATTTTATTGTAGAATAGTAGTAGAGGATCCCAATATAAGACGACCTTCACCGAGCTGCTTATTGGATGAAAAGTATTTTATATCAAATTGAATATGTTAAAAAAGATATCGCGAGTGGGTTGGCTAAAAAAATTCAGTCCAGGATAAAAGAAAAAAAAAACATTGCACTAGTTTGTTCAATAGACAAATTACATAGCAATCGAAAGTATGAAGTCTATAGAATATGAAAATAGTCTTGAATTTAATGAATTCCGGTTGTTAAAAATCAAAATATTGCTGCGAGTGATTAAAACGGACGACTGAAAAGTCTCAGCGAACCATCATTGAATGAAAAAGAGTGCGCATTCATATCCTGGACTGATTTCTTCAGCCAACCCACTCGCGATATCTTTTTTAACATATTAATTTTGATATAAAATACTTTTCATCCAATAAGCAGCTCGGTGAAGGTCGTCTTATATTCGTATCTTAGACTATAGAGAATGAATTAATAATTCGCTCGAAAGTAAGAAAAATACGCGTAACTGCTTTGAATGGATACATTTATATGCAATGCAATGTGTCTAATAAAAAAGTATCAAAATGTAACTAGAAAAAATCAATTCATTGATATTAATGGTAGTCGTTTAAAAATACATAATTCATTACGTTGTATAACGACATTACCGTAATGTCACGTCACAATGCCTCACAAAGTGTGAAATAGGTGCAACGCTTTCGAATTACGCGTTGGATGACGACTGTTTTCAATGTTCAATTTACGTCATCAGACAGTTATCGAATGTATTGAGTGAAGAGTTATAAAATACTAGCTGACCCTTCAAACGTTGTTCTGCCATATAAATGGGGGTAGGGGGTTAGGAGGGTCAAAAATACTTTACGACCTATTCCAACTATAAAAAAAAAAACCATTAAAATCGGTCGAGTTGTTTCGGATGAGTGCAACCACAAACACTGTGACACGAGATTTTTTATATGAATTATCTCACGCCTTTTATCTCCTAGGCAGAGCTATTATTTCAGGTAATATCCACATTTCACCAGTTTAATCTATGGCCCCATTAACATGATAGGCGGTGAGCCCATCGCCGGACCGGCGGGCGTATTCACGGAGATTCGATACTCTATATCGAAAAATCTGTCGAATCCTTATGACAAATATGACATAAGTGTATAGCCCATCTCGAATCCTTTCGATTTTCCGATTCCGAGTCGAATATCGAGTATCGAGTATCGAATCTCCGTGAATACGCCCGCGGGTCTGTTACACATGCCTCATAATTAATTCCCTCACAGTTTCCTCACGATGTTTTTTTCTGTCGCTTTTTTTCTTCACCGTCCAGCTAGTGATAAATATGTACATAAGTTTTCGAAAAACTCGTTGGTGCATGCCAGGATTGGAACCCGATACTTTTAATATATTAGACATGTTTTTTATTCCAGATTTTCGCTTTAAATCACGTTGCAACGTCACAGCATGATATGATGCAGCATCGAGTCTCGGGTTATTACACATCGAGTCAGTCGTCGCTGAATGAACCGTCCAAAAGCCGACTGCCTCCGCCCCTCGACGAGAAGCAAGTGCAGTCGCTGCAGAAACTGCGCAAACAGTCAGACCTCCAGCTCATCCGCTGCGTGCAAGACAATGCCAGGTCAGGCATCAACTACTTCGTGCAACCCCCCTTAAACAGATTCACTCTCTTCTTCAAAACTTCCGAAATGGAAAAACATTACAGGGATAAAGCCCATCGTAGCGACGACTGCGAAGACTTCCCACCGACTCTCACGACTTCACGGTTCAACACAGCTTTAGATATACTCGTCTCCGCGATCATATTCATAGCAGTCACAGTTTCCACCCTCGTATTGTACAGTCAGTGGCGGCAATCCATCGGGTGGTTCATGTTTTTCATATTAATAGAGGCTGCAGCGATGTCGCTGTGTATCTATAGACATTATCTTAAGTGGAAATCGAAAAACAATCCATTAATGACAGATCGTGTTAGCAGATCCGTCAAAATATTTAGAAAATTATCAAACTGGTACCCGTGGCACCTCTCGGGCAGCCTGTTAATTAGTCTGCCAATACTGGCAGTGCTAATAAACTTCTCTTGCCAAAATACTACGATGACTATTCTAAGAGGGGAACAGTCCCTTTACGTTTATCTTCTATGCGTAGGTATAGTGCATTTTTGCAACTTCACGCAAATGAGTTGGCTCGTCAAGAATATGCTGGTAACTATTTATTCTGGACTATTTTTGTTCCTCGCCGTATTGGGTTGTCACGAAGCGAATACTCAATTACTAAGCGGTGATATTAAACTTGCTCCACCGGTCGTTGCTCACAATTTTTCAGAGGTTCTAAATGTAACTAATGGTACGAGTTTATTATTCTTCTCCGGGAACAGTACTTTAGACTTTGATGATATGCCTCATAAGATTCATTTGACAGAACTTTACTTAGATATAGCGTTATTGCTCATGCTAGTGTGGTTCCTGAACAGAGAGTTTGAAATAAGTTACCGGTTGAGTTTTTATAGTAATGTTGTGGCCAATCGCGACAAGCAAAGAGTACAAAATATGAGGAACCAGGCCGATTGGTTGCTCCATAATATCATTCCGCGCCACGTGGCCGATCAGCTGAAGAACACTGCCAAATATTCAGAGAACCATAAGGACGTCGGTATAATATTCGCGAGTATCGTGAACTTTAACGAAATGTACGATGAATCTTATTTAAAGGGTAAAGAGTATCTGAGAGTACTTAACGAGTTGATTGCGGATTTCGATGAACTGTTGGAACGGCCCGCGTTTCAACATGTGGAGAAAATTAAGACTATTGGCAGCACTTTTATGGCAGCTAGCGGACTCAATCCCGACCTGAGACACGCCTCTCGGGGTACCTACGATCACCTGTACCAGCTCATGGACTTTGCTTTAGAAATGCAAAAGGTAGTGGATAATTTCAATCAGGATTTGCTCGAATTTGATTTTATACTAAGAATCGGTTATAATTTCGGTGACGTCACAGCTGGTGTGATTGGTACGACTAAGTTGTATTACGATATTTGGGGTGACGCCGTTAACATAGCTTCTAGGATGGACTCGACCGGCGTTGCCAACAGGATCCAGGTCGGGGAAGCCTGTATACCCGTGTTCAACGCCAGGTACGACTTTGAACCGCGCGGAAGTGTTTACGTAAAGGGTAAGGACGACATGAATGTTTATCTCGTTATTGGTAAAAAAGATGATGCCTAGATAGATAAAATATTTATAGAGGAAAGTAGAATCTGTGATTTTATTGTATATTTTATGTATTGGTAACTGTAAGTAGTTACGAAATTGTACACTTTTTGACTTGTAAGGTGATGCTTTTCTACCTTAAATTATTTATGCAATATCAAAGTAAGTGCTTGATGAAATACTCGGAATGTGTATAAGATTATTGTGAATTATTTATTGTTAGATGAGCTTTCTATGTCTGTATAGGCAGTGTGTAAAATGTGTGACTGCTGAAAAAAGGGTGATTTATTTATAAAAAAAACGTGCTAAAGTAAACTTGCCTAATAAAATCTGTGACCAGTGATCTAGTCTGCAATTAACTTTTGGAAAGGATGGTCCAATTTTAGAGATGTGATGTGTCCAAGTGACATTGCATTGTTATGAAATTCTAAAACATTGTCCATATATATTATTGTAGGTGAATTTGCATTTTAAAAGTTTTCGATAAGTTAAAGTTGGATCATCCACTATCTTTCATAATTTGTATAATCATTTATACAAACCTTCTCTATTAATGTTATTGTAAATGAATGTTATATTTTGTGTATAAAATGCAGCTATTGCCCCATTTGGGTGTAGGAATATTTAGGCTAATTGTAATGGAGATCAATATTTAAACGAAATAAATGGTACTAATATACCGAAATATTGGTAGTAGCGATGAAGTAGTAGTTGAATGTAGAAATTTTGGTGACTAATGACTTTTGTTTGTGTTGTGGTTTTTTTGTGATGATGCTACTAGGGTTTCGTGAGCAAAACTTTTTGCGATGGTTAGTTGTATGGAAACAATGCAATTTCTAGGATTTGAAAAAAAGGAACTCCTGTGATATTTCTTATGAAAAATTTTATCGTTCACGAATCCCTACTAGTACAGTGGTATCTTGTCCATTTTTATTGTATAAATAATCAATTATGGCACTAAATTACATTTCTTACTATGCACGAGATTATAGTATACAATACTAATTATCTATAAGTTTTGTTATGTTCTATTGTTTTTATACTTTGGTCGTAAGTAAAAATCTTGTATCGAATGATTATGATTCAGACTAGGGAAGTATTTTTACTAACAATTGTACAAATGCCCAGACAGATTATTCTTGAGGGCTATTTTTACACCTGACTCTTCCGCATTCATATTGACGTAGTAGTAATTTTCAAAACTTATGATAAAAGCCTTAATTCTATACATTCCACTTGTAAATTTAACTATATGCCTTCGAATATCTACCTATTTTCTATTTATAAACGAGAATGTGAAGGTAAGCAGCGGACTTAATATTGTGATTTACTATAAAAATTGCTTTCATTCGACAATGACTTAGTTCGTGTTGCTCATTGTATGTATTTCGATAGCAATTTGAGCCAAATAAAATCGAAACGTATAGCGAAGATACAATATTATAAGACCGTAGTATTGATGATCAGAAATCGTAATGAAATTGAATTTTTACCGAATGGACCAAAACTGACTTGTGAAAGCCTACCTAGCTCTCTTTCAAATTTACCTCTTCTTAAATAGATTCACGTTATTTATATAACTTTGAATGTACTGGATATAAAAATAATTAGAAGATTTGTGATAATTTTACGAATGTAATATTTAGATGAGAAGAAATAGCAACTACAAAAAGTTCGTGTATCATAAGCATAAGGATTTTTTCTATAATATTATGCAAGACGATGGTGAATTATATAGTTGTATTTTAAGTACATATTTATTAATTGTAAATAAGACATTTCCTTCCCGCGTCTGTACCTGCATTGAATTTCTATAACCTTCCACTTTTGTAATTTTCTGTGTGTCTGTCATTGCTATGGTGTCTTCCGAAGATAAGTTGGCCTTTAATATTCGTTAACGATGTTGTAGCCATCAAGTTTCGTTTACAGGTGTGTTACTTTAAATAAAAATATTCTTATAGTGTTATTTAAAAGCTGTATTGAATTCATTAAGATTATGCAACATGCGAATGAAGCAAAACACGCGTCTTAATGAGAACCTCCTTCTTTTTTGCCTCAGTCTGTTAAAAAGTAAATTCAGCAGATTTTATTTTTCTTTTTTAAAAAGCAGTGATAGCCCTGACGGTTAAAGAGCCGGCCGAAAATCAGTGAGGCTCGGGTTCGAACCTGGCATGTACCAATGAGTTTTTCAAATACTTACGTACATATTTATCACTAGCTCGACGGTGAAGGAAAACATCGTGAGGAAACCCGCAGGTCTCAGAATTAATTCTGAGACATGTGTAAATAGACCCGGTCCGGCGATGGGCTCACCACCTATCACGTTTAGGGATCCAATGTATCTCGTGAAATGTGGGTATATCCAGTAATGGAATACCTCTGCCTACCCCCTTGGGGATAAAAGGCATGAGATTATATTTATTTTATTTTTCTTGCCAAAATTTGCCGAAATACTGAAATATGATATACAGGACAACTGTAACGAAACTTGACGATTTTCTATGCTACATTTTCGTCGATTGTTTTACGAGACCATGATAACTGTCCAGGCATCTTTTCATAGGATGAATAAAATTGTAATAAGGTTACTTCTTAATTTCGGGTGACCATTGATGAAATAGTAGATAAAAAAATATAAAATCAAATAAAATTTTATTCTGAATCAGCCACTTTTGACCTTGAATTTCGCCCAGTAGTTTCAGAGCCTACCTATTCATTATATAAAAAACCTTTCCTCTTAATAGTATTAGTGTAGAAAGATAAATGAGAGTACATCAATTAGACACAACTAAAACCCCGACTGCATGTAAAAAGCACTGAAAGGATTAAAAAAAACGTTTCTCAAGGTGAGGCACTCTGATAAAAAATGTAGCGTTTGACATTCAGAAGACGAAGAACGTATCTAGGAAACATCTCACTTAAAAAAAATGTCCAACCGTTTAGGCTAGGATTAGGCTCACATACATAAACCCGAAAACATTACCCTCATTCTAGTGCAGTGGAGTAAAATGTTGGTGAAATTCATTGGTGATGCAATACACCTACTCCAGGGTAGTATTATTGTCTTTGCCATTGTGAAAGGAACTTCAATGGTTGCTTAGGAATTCTTACATACCATAGAACTATGGCGGCGTATCTCGCCCATAACATGAAACCTTTGGGTTGCAAGCACGGAAATATTCGCTCCCGTGTCTACCAAGAAGGTTAAGTTCGTTTTTCTGTCAGTAACGAACTGGCGGTAGGATTTGTCTTCAACGCTGGATTCCGCCGCGGCCAGCGTCTTCTTTAGTTTTCCGACTGCTCTATGCCCTTGTACGCACGGAGGTGTAGGTACATTTCCGCGCTTGCGAACCGAAGCGTTGGTGGTAGTAGCAGTACGGCGATGAATGAGTACGCGTAGTACAAACGCCGCCACAGAACCTGATGTAGCTATTATAGATTTTTCATTTAGGTCGAAAAGGCAAAAATATAACGATTATCATTTATAGCATATTTATTTATGATGATAACTTATGAATTTTTCCAGTTTCGCTGTCGGCAATATTATTACTTGAACTTTTATACGCAAAACAATCTGTATTCTTTTCCGTGTTTGCTTGGAAAATACAAATTGACTACTTAAAATTAAGGTTGGTTTCATTAAATTTCATGTGCTATTTAACACTAATTAATAGAAAATCTGTTGAATTAAGATCATTTACATATATTTCTATTCTAATATTTACTTCTAATAAATTTGATAAACAAACTGATTACTGTATCTGTAATAAGTAGTTTTAAAAACATTAACATTGACTACTGGGGGCCAATTCTACTAAATTTCTACGGTTACAGTTGGATGAAAATGACAATGACATGGTCAGTCGATGGTGTTATTTGCTCTGAAAAGTGTCAAAATAACACCATTGTCTGACCATTGATATGTCATAGTCATCCAATTAAGACCGTTGACATTTAGTAGAATTGGCCCCCTGGTCTACAGTATTTGCACTACTTAATCTATGATTTATAGACACTTTAACCTCTACTATAAAATTTCACTTAGTTCGTGTTTGGCACCAGCTGCTTATTTCTTTTGTAAAAAAAAAAAAATCTCACGCCTTTGATCCCCCAGGGGGTAGGCAGAGGTATTCCATTAGTGGATATACCCACATTTCACGAGATACATGGGACCCCTAAACGTGATAGCCCATCGCCGGACCGGGTCTATTTACACATGTCTCAGAATTAATTCTGAGACTTGCGGGTTTCCTCACGATGTTTTCCTTCACCGTCGAGCTAGTGATAAATATGTACGTAAGTTTTTGAAAAACTCATTGGTACATGCCAGGATTCGAACCAGAGCCTCACTGATTTTCGGCCGGTTCTTTAACCGTAAAGGCTATCACTGCTACTTTTCTATAGGTATATATATTTCTTTTGTATATATATAAAACTAGCGACCCACCCCGGCTTCGCACGGGTGCAATGATTATAAGATTTTCCCGCTTTTCTGTTGAATTTTTTCCTGAATTTTCTTTGCTATAAACCTCACGGAGCCCGAGACCTTTCCAACAAATGCAAAACCGTGGAAATCGGTTCGTGCGTTCTGGAGTTATATCGTCAGGAAAGAAAACCCGACTTATTTTTATATAGTTAGTAGATTATCCTTTTTAATAATAAAGGGTTCGAAAAAGTTGAGTAGCTTTAAATAATTAGTGTTTTTGTTTCCATTTCATTTCTGTATAACTTTTAGTACTGGTAAAATTTTACAAGTAATACCTACATACATACTTACAAATTACTGATTTCATTATTTAGAGCTCTTCTTAAAATTTTAAAGTAATGTTGATAATTAAACTTAACGATTTTCTCGAACATACTTACACAAAATTTTGGTGGATTTGAATTATTTAATCCCGAAAAAAAAATTGAAATGCTTGCAAATCTGTTTTCTTGACAATAAACAAAACTGCCATTTCATAGGCAAATACTCAATACCAATGACATTCGCGATATGAGTTTATTCCTATCACTACATAGTATAAAACAAAGTCGCTTTCTCTGTTCCTATATTATGTCCCTTTGTATGCTTAAATCTTTAAAACTACTCAACGGATTTTGATGCGTTTTTTTTTTAATAGATACAGTGATTTAAGAGGAAGGTTTTAGTATTAGCATTGCACCCGTGCGAAGCCGGGGCGGGTCGCTAGTTAAGAATAAAGTGCGGTATTAGTACTCAGTATTTGCGTTCAATGCGACAAAGTGTTGATAGGGTTGTCGCTCCAGGCAAAGTCATCGTTGGAAAAAGCGTACACCAGCCAGTAGAAAAGATTGAGTATCGCGAAAGATGCCGGAAACATCACCCTCGCGGCCCGGTCGATGTGTGACACGCTGTTGATGTGGCCTCGGCTTCCTGTGAACGAATATGAATTTAAGTTATAAAATTCTAAAGATTTTTTTCTTAACGGTTGAGTACCTACGTAAGTATGTAACTTTCGTAAAACTCATTGGTACATTCACTCGCCAGAATTCGAACCCAAGCTCCACGCACGAAAAGCGGCTATCGCGGTGTTGATCACCGCTGAAGTCGAAAATATTGTTATTCTGATGTAGGTCTAGGTAGTTACCTACTTATAATTTTATTGTTAAGTTTTTTCAAGTAGTTTTTGCGTGGATCGATGGATAGTTTTTGTTACCTACTCAACATCATCCTTCCTCACACACTTTGGAATTTAAACTTGATATCAGTAGGGAAGCTCAAATTCAAATTTTATTTCTGTAAGTACCTAAAAGCAAATTGCGTTTAGAAACGTCATAGTCTAATAACATGGCACTCTAAACTCGTCCAAGGAGATTGGCTAAATTTAAAGTAGCTCTTCTTCCAAATGCAGCAGGTAACCAGCAAGAAACTCAAGGGCAGCGTTTTTAACAACAATAATTACGTTATGATTAACAGCCTAACATAGCCTCTGGGCCTCTGTTTACGTTATTTAAGATCTATTAATGTAAATATTGCCTGAAATAAAGATTTATTATTATTATTATAGCGTCGAGTCGGTTTTAAACTGGTGGTGTTAACCCACCCGCTTCTCGCTGCCTTTGGCGCCGATACTGGTCGTCTCCCGCGAGGCAGTAAAGCAGTTGCCTCCATCGCGGCACGCGGGTCTCAGTTTGCGTGGTGCGCTCCATGGTGAGCCGCACAGCGCCCACTGGGGCCGGCGCCTCGTCACCTGAGCAGCCTTGCGGGAGCGAGAAGCTCTGGCAAGGAGAATTACCGGTTGTTTACAGCTATAGGCAGAGGTCCGAGCACTCACAGTTTTTTAAATATATACAGAGTACAGACAAACACAATGAACGAATGAGTTACACCTCAGTATAAGTAAAACGGACCAAATTATGCGAGTCTGACCCAACCACCGTTCAATATCAAGCACTCGAAAGAAGTTGGAAGAAAATCGGAGGAGGAAATCCTACTAATACTTATTAGGTATACCTAAACGTGATAGTTTGTGAGTATGGATGTTTGTTGCTTTTTCATGCAAAAACTACTGAATCTCCGTATTCCGACGGGATCGGGAACTACGCGGGTGAAACCGCGGGGCACTGCTAGTTATTTATAAAACGATGCCATTACGATGCAAAAGATATACCTTGGGTAGGTTAAACTACGGAACCCTAAAAATTACGTTTCTGTAATCTCGACGGTGGAGAAAAACATTGCAGACACAAGCAGGCCCCAAAAATTGTCTGAGACATATCTGCCAACCCCTTCGGGATAAAGCATGAGTGTATCAAGATATAGTTACACTAACACATACATAATTATGGTCGTTAAGCCATGATACCGATACCTACTTAGGCGGCTCGAACAATCTGAAAGTTAGGTAGCCACTAGTCTAACAACATCTCCAAATCCGCTGTGGGGTCGCGTGGGAGACTAAAGCCCATACTTTCTCTTTCATGAGGAAAGACCCTGAGCTCAGCAGTGGGGTGTTACAAGTTAATGGTGATACTCTCAACATACGTAATTGGTAGTAGAGCGAGCTGAACTTCGGCGTCGCACAGCCAGCTGGCGAGCTGCAAACGCGTCACCACCCACTTCTTCGATCAACTCTTCCCATTCGGAGTCATCTATTACGATTTCTCCAGAACCAACCTGGAAAATATGTTAGAATAAGATAACGAAATATGTTATGATAAAATACAATAGGGGCGGATGCCGGATTAATATAATCCTTGACGTTAATACCTCAAGGATTACCTAATGGTATGGTAAAGGTACGTGATAATTTTGTATATTCTATATATCAAAAAATTACACATTTGTATGTAAGTTTATTTGTAATCTCGTTTACGAAAACGGATTTTAATAAATCGATCTATAGCTCGGTACCGATCCTCTATATAAGATATAAGGAGAAAAGTGTTGAAAGGATTCACGAATAATTAAGTATTTTTACCATACGCTCGAAATAAACTCTACGACTTTCTAAAAGTCGCTATAGGTAGAAATTCTACGAAAAGTGGAATGTCAGCCTTGTATTTAGTGAGCCCGGTTCTCATTCGTAAAGCTCGGGTTGGAATCATGGTAAGAGCATTCACCAATGAGTTTAAACATACGTACCTCTTACATATTTATCATGTCGACAATGAAGGAATACTTTGTAAGGATATCCGCAGGTCTTAGAATTGATTCATTGAATTGTATTACCCCGATACGGCAATGGGCTCACTAACCTTTACCCACCGTTTAGGGTTCCACAAAATAGACTTGTAAAAAGTGGGTATTTCCTGGAATGGAATACTTAATAATTACTACTCGGGGGTAAAAGGGTGAGGTTTGTTATAATAAAAATAAATTAAAAACCTTAGTAAAATAATGCACTCCAGCAAATTCGAGTAACGTCGCGATGCAATAGAAGAAGCTCATCAGCAGGAACCAGTCGAGCGCTGTAGCGTACCGCACTTTGGGGAGATCGGTTCGCGAATCCAGACTGATCGTCGAAAGGGTCAGCACCGTCGTGATGCCCAAGCCTACGCGATCTGACGTCGCCTTTAAAATATAACTTCCTTTGAGAAAATCACATATTATCATATAGGTATTTCCAAACTTGGTAGAGTCTGTACTATGGGTACCCATTAAACAACTGGGTAGTTTACTGCCTAGTCAAATAAGTTACTTGTTCATCATCAACAGGCAAATTTACTAGGGAAAATGTACTGAATACTTAAATATGACGTCATTATTTTTACATTTCTTTTACTTCACTTTACGATACAGTTAAGTAGGTAACTATCCTTTGATTGATACATCCACAAACGAGACATGTTTTTTCTTAATTTGGTTTAAATATAGGAGTATACGGGACAAAATCACAAAAGTGGAATTTTGTGCGTACTGGCATGTGGTACTGGTATTTACAGAAAATATAAATATTTGCTGGTTTTAGATTAGGTAATATTTAGAATATGTCTGGAGTCTACATCCGATTTTGTTAAAATCTAATTAAATTTAATACCTGAAAAGTAACTTCAAACACCCCATCTCGTCAGTATTCCGGTTGCAACTGGCCTTTTCTTTTTTACTTACCTAATGTCCTGTTAGATGTTTAATTACAGAATAAAGTGGACTTTGACAGTAAAACTATAAACTAGAATAGTTTTCGGAATGTTTGAGAGTTATTTTGTAAATATATTTCATTATTAGATGGGTTTATAATCATTTAGCATTTTGCAACTCGGTTTTGGGTCAAAATTCTAGAGCGTCGTAGTTATTTGCTAGTAAAAACACACGTAGGAAATACTTCACACCGTGGCCGCTTAGGTAGTTAAACATAATGCCTTTCGCCGCGTACCCCACACACCCTTTGAAGGACTAACGTCCCTCGGTCCTTCAGTAAGGACGCATCATCGACGAGGAAAATGCTGTTGCCAGCCGATTTCTGAAAAATTTAATGTGTAATTACGACCGTAATTTTTAAGATTATTGTTTTTTTTTTAATGTAGAACGACAAAATGTTTACTTTATTTATTGGTTCTATATTGTTTAAAATTTGCGAAATATACTTTAAATACCCGTTTTTAGCCAAAAACCCACAGGATCATCAGTATTCCACGTCAATAATAGCCAGTATTCTTTTATTCTGGCTGACGGAATACTGACGGTTTACGGAATACTGATGAAAGCTAGTGGAATACTGACAAATAAATCACTGAAAGAATGTTCTAACTGTCAGATTATCTTCTTATTATTGTTTTTGTTACATCCTGGATCAACTTTTGTTTCAATCGTTTATTGTATTTTGTCTATTTTTTGGATTAGAAGCATTCTGAAAGTCAGTATTCCGTATTTTTAACAAATTCGTATATTTTCTTTATTTATGATTAAATCGGCTGGCCCACTTTAAATGCTACTAAAGCAACCCAAAAGAGTCCCCCAAGATAAGTTTCAGCAAAAAATTCCCACAAAAGTGCATTTCGAAAGCACTCCCTTAATAATTCCACTTTTGAGATTAAGTCCCATAAGTACCTATATTTATGGACAAAAATATTAGTCTGACAAGCAGAAACGTAGGTACGGGAGAGTACAATAATACTTTAGCTGTTCGGTTTCCGCGTTGTAGCTTTTTGCTGACGCTACATGCTGTAATGAATGCGGGTTCCTCGCTGTCACCGCAAATACCTATAGCGGCAGCACACATGTAAGCTAGAATACCAAAAATCTACAATTCTACTGAACCCACACCATTATTTATGTAAAATAGTCGATGAAAACAGCGCGTCCAAGAAAATATAAACAGTCATATAAGGATGTGAATCTACTGAACAATTTTAAAGTGTGTTTTAATACTACTTATCATCGCATATAAAATGGTATATACCTACTAATCTAAACACATAATTGATTCATATTTGGGAATTATAAAATATTTAACTAAAGTTGTTCAGTTTTACAATATTATAAGTACATTAACCTCCGACTGCTCTGTTCTTGGACACGCTGTATAGCGCCTCATGTACCTACCTCGCGATGTATCCAAAATGAAACCCAAGAGAGGACTACGATGAGGATGCACGGCACGTACACTTGAATGAGGAAATAGCCTGTGTGGCGCTGGAGATTAAACGACACTTGCAGTACTGAGAAGTCGCCTGCGAAGTTAGAAAAAATATGTTGTCGCCACATATTATGTGTATCATTAACTGTGGTTGAGTAAGTCACACAATGGGTTCAATTCTACAACACCGTCTAAACCTCTTAATTTAATTTGACAGCTGCTAAAGCATTTTGCTATTCTAGGCAGTACTGTCAAAATCAAATGACAGGACTAAAATGAATCTGACGTTCCTAATTTATCTGGCCAATTCAATTTAGGTTTAGCGACCTCATGGCTATTCTGTGGACGCCATTTTAAGCATTTTAGAAATGTCATCACGAATAAACCTCCTAAATTTAGCGGCGATTAAAATGGTGTCGCTTAAATTAGATTATAGGAAAAATCCCGACATATTTGTGTTTGTGTTATTTTTCAAGATATGTTCCATATTTTTAGAAATAGTCAAGAGGGTTTTTGGTGGAAATACGAAAAGGAGGATCATGTTTTTTTGTAAAATTTATATTTTGCTGTATATTTTGGGTTTTGACTAATAATATTTTGTGTGGCAGGTGTCTGTGAAGGTGTGCAGTGAATGGAAAGTTCGATAAAATGCATAGGATTGACGTTGTTAGATTGCCGAAGTCATTTAATGAAGCCTTCAGTAAAAGTACCTACTATAATTTTCAAAGAGATTAAAATATAATAGGGCATAGAGAGGACAAAGCGAGGAAAATTTGAAGTCAAAAGTTATTCCAAGTGGATTATGTCTAGTACAATTTCGACCGAATGACAGCTCGCGTTCATACTAACTGACATGACAAGGACATGAGGCTTAGGCTTCAAAATTTTGTATGAAAATATTCCCAATGCCCCCTTTTTTATGTCCTATTATATTTTAATCTCTTTGATAATTTTACTGTCGATGATCCAAAAAGGGGTGTTGATGACTCAGTATTTTTATACATGGACTCCAAAGCAGAGCCGTTTAACTAAGAAATTTGAAGATTGCTGGAGATGTTATTGAATTAACAAGAAAACAAAGACTGAGGACGAGGCACATATCCATTTAAAGATAAACTTAACTGAAGACGAGGCAGTACGGTCTATGACTCTAGCCTGTCCAAAGAAAAAAAATCTATTTGATAATACCTTTTCAGTGTTGCCCGAATAATAGTGACTTTAGTATTTGAAGTAAAACAAGAAAATATAAATTAAACCTATGTTAAAATGATAAAAATGGCATCGAAAGTAATCGTTGAGAACTTTATTTACATATTAATAAATATATACACATTTATTAATGTATTTTTTTTAGATTTCATTCATTCGTTCACTCAGCTCTTTTTTTATTTGTAATTGCAACACTATTCAACTTAGGCATTTTACGCTGTGGTTATAGACTATCTAAATTTAGTAACCATGGCGTTCTAGAATTGCATTTGGCTAAGCGGCTGCGTAAAACTAAATATAATTTAAGAAATTTAGTTTTAAGCTATTTAGGCAGTGGACGCGTAGAATTGAACCCTATATAATTCAGTCAAAACATGAGAAGTAGGTAAAAGGAAAAAAAAACATTAGTTTTTTCCTTTGCTTGTTACAATAGTGTTTTAGGTCAGAGTTAGCGGATGAAAAAGATAAGAGTTATAAAAGTTCTCTATTAAAGTCCGTCAAGTAAAGGAAACGAAACGCAATAGTCTAGGTACCCATTTAAAAAGAAGAAACTGACGGTCTGATTGCCTCACTAACTGATCGATCAACGCACAGCCGAAACCGCTGGGTCTAGATGCATTAAATTTTTCAGTTTCCTTAAATAATGTACCTAAGTGAGAAATGAGAAGGGTTTTTAAGAAATTTCCACGGGAACGTAAAAAACAGATTCAACGCAGGCAGCGCCGCTCGTATTAGGTACCTATCTATTACCTATTATCCTTGCCCACCCGTGGATGCTTGGCTTGAAATATATATTCTATATTATAATAATATTTTTTACAAATGGCTGATACACAAGACAACGTTAATAATATTATGTAGGTACCCAAAGACGTTTGACCATTTACGCTTTCACTCATTTCTACTCAAGCAAATGTGCGCCGATCGGAGCGTAAAAGCCGATTCGTGTCACCTCGAGGCCTTTCGCTAGACATTAGGAGTAGGTACTTTGTGTCTGCCCGAAGACGAAAAAACCAAATCATATATTATTTGCACTTGAAAGCATTTGAGGCCTACTTTGGAGGGCAATTTAGTGTGAAAATGGTAAACAAAAACGTGTTACGGTAGGTACGAACGTGGAATTTTCGGTAAACAGGTAAGCATTTAGGTAAATTTTGTTAGGGCTGATGTCATCTCAACTTACGGTAAACGTTGTCGGAGGGTAAAAGGTTACAATGACATGTGAAAAAACAAGAATGTGGAACCAATTGTGAAATTGGGATAGCACGATAAACATTGTTTAGTATAACGATGTACTACATATAGGTTAGGTTATAGCCTATTCGTATAAGTATATAAAGATAAATAAAATATTATAAACTGACTGACCTATTCGGGTAATAGGGTTTCGAAATCAAGTAGGGAACCCATCAAAACACAGCTTCATCTGCTGAACCTAGGATGCCGATAATTTAGATGAGATAAATAGTTTCTAGGATCCACTAAGAAAGGGTGTTCACAAGAGAAAAAAAATGGGCTACATACGCGGACTTGAAAGTTTAGTAAAACGAAATAATTTGCCAGTGATACGAAGAACTTTATCATTATAAAGTTTATCGAGAAACGAGGAACGATTTACATCGACATTAATGTCGGGTCCCAATCTACACACGTTTATATCGTATTTTCCATATCTGAGCTCAAGTGTAAGGAAACACATTAAGCGAGAAGCTATAATGAAGAGAGGGTGCTCCGCACTACTAGAGCTGTCGTTTTCATTAGTAAAACGTGTCACTGAGAAAGTTTTCTACGAAATGGTGAGGCATTACAATCTGATCGATTAAAGGTTGAAGGCACTCGTAGCCCTGCGATATCTGTTCTAACGATCATTGGCTGCAGTCAGTCGACCGTGGAATGGAAAGATCGCTAAATGGTATTAGGTACATCACGCTACTTCTTATTATAGACCATATTCCTGATGCCATATAGATTAGGTATATACCATATTCCTCATATTATGCGAGTTACATGATCAACTCAAGGTTAGGGTATGAAGAAAATGTATTATTGAAATATGTCTACCTCATACCCCGTGGAAGCTTAGTTTATTCTACCGTTGTCTTTGTTGGACTATACAAAGCAAAGTTATAAGATAAAAGTCTGGGTTAAACGTCAAGTGGATGTCCTTATAAACTACGAGGTATTTCGAAATATTTGTGAAGTGGGGGAATTCAGTGCGTCATTGATATATGACCGGAGATTTTTGTCAAAAGGCCTATAGAGTCCTTGAGATCACAAACTACCCAAGGTATTTCTAACGATAACAAAAAAGAACTAATATAAATTTTTAACAGTCTAAAAGTGACACCGGTGACGATGATGATTTGTGATGATGATTTGATATAAAGAGGTAGGCTAGAGTAATCACAGTAATAGTTACTGTACCTATACCTAAGAGGGACCATATCACCCCATATATAATTGAAAAAAAGGTTCTTAAGTTAGAAAATGTAAGACTGCTAAGATATTCTTGTTTTGTTCATACCCTACGTAAAAATAAAGTACCGAAATATTTGTATGATAAACTTGAAGTCAAACCTGTTAATTAGAAATTTCGAGATAGAGGTACACTTTTTAAAATTCCTATTCTTTCACTTGTAAGCTCCCAGGGTTGCTTTAAACACGCTGCTGCCAAAATTTGGAACGATCTGCCACCGCCAGTTCGCGACGCTTTGTCACTGTCGCTTAACACGTTCCGGCAAAAATGTGAGCAATGGCTGCTAATGAAGCAATCCTTGGATGCAGGTGTCCCTCTATAGCTAGGTTATTGATTTTTCTTTTCTTTTTATTGTATGCATTTCATTCGGCCAATTATTTGCTGATTTGTGTTCTACCCTTGACATGACGGGCTATGGCAGAATATCAGCGGTTGTGGACTGTCCACAGCCAATGCTGAGTCATAGACCCTTTTGTCCAAGTTATAAAAGTATTTACATTTAGTTTTGTGCTCTAAGATTTAATAGGACAAATAAATATTTCTTTCTTTCTTTCTGTCGACTGTACTCTGTGGTAATAGGTACAGAATGGTAGGTGGAGAACCCAAGTAAGTAAGTAAGCACGGGTCCCGTTAGTTCAGTTGTACGCGACTGCACCAGAAAGAGGTTAATGTTTTTTGTGATGTATGTAAATATGTCAGGATATTTCAATATGACCTGTAGCCAAACGGTTTGACAAAATTTGAAACGCGAGGTTAGATTCGTTTTCATCTTCAGAGTGCCAAAGTGGTTTTAAAAAACCATGTGCCATTATCACGTAGTCAGGTGTTTTGTATTTTAGTTATTCCATGAGGAAATTAGATATCATTAATTACATTAGTAATAATTCTCTGTCCGCCTTAGTATTGTTCTTATTTGTTCGGCGGTTGTAAGCGGATCAAGCCGGTAGTGCACGCTCGTGATTACTGGAGATGAAAGCTGTTATGAGGGCACGGGCGGGCGCCGGCTCGAGGGCTTTTTCGCTCGATGCCTCCGATATTGATTGCGTTAACACATTTTTTCAAGTTTCCCTAGAATATTTTATTACTTAGGTACTGGACGTGTGACCGAAGGGATTTGAAAAAATACCAACTTTCATACTAACTTTTATCCTCTATTGAAACTTCTTAGCGGATGATTTTTATAAATCCTTTCTTATTGCTCTCCAACGTTATATAAGGAAATTCTGGGCAAAAGTTAATGCTCCTACCCCTATTAAGGCTGTGCATTGTTGAGAGTTTTATTGAGTAGCCGTTCGTATTATAAACTTCTGTCAATTCTTGAGTTGCAAAAAAAACAAGGTTGCAAGATCTGTTCTAATAGTTTCAATTTACTCCTAAGTACTGAAATAAACCGGAGCTATCGGAGAATATCGAATATTCCAGGACAAAATAAATATTGTATCTAGGCTAATATTTGGACAGGCAGCTTAATAACCAGGGTTCCTTGTTTGCTTCGAAAAAACATGCTAAATGAATGGTAGGGTACAATACTTGTTCGTAATTACACACATAACGATCGCAAGGAGTAAGGAACACAATGGGATTTATGAGAACCTACGTAAGTATAATAAACTCGGAGGATTCTATCGCGTAATAAGTGGGACGAAAAGATAAAATACTTTTATTGGTTCCATTCAATATTTATTACTAAGGCAGATGCAGAAATAAGAGAATAAAGATTTTTGTAGAGGTCCATACCTAACTATTTTGTTTGCTCATAGATTATGGAATCATCGATTTTATAATAACGTACTTAAGTAAAGAAGTCAAGAATATGATTTTCTGCTTTAAATACTATATTTTGGACAAGAGTTTACTTTCGGTAGTACAGAAATACTTTCGCTTGTCAAGCCTGAGGAATGCAAGCCTCAGCAATATCTATTGTCAAAAAGGGGAAGGTGGGAAACAGAAGGCATTTTGACGTGACATTCCGTATTTGAACCAATTACATCATCACGCTGTGTTGAGGGGAGTAGAATTGCGGTCAAAAGGCAAGATCCATAACACTTCCTTTTGGGTTTACCTACCGTTTTGTCGGAGAAAATAGACGATTATTGAACCGTGCGGAAAATGATTTCACGTTGTACCTAACGTGGGGTGTCGAGTATATTACTAAAGCACGAGTGCAACAATAAGTCACTTTGATCGAGGTTCATAGTCTGATTTTCTATTCACTACAGCGAGGAAAGTTAATAAAAATAAAGAACTTGAGTCAATGTATAAACATACACACGATTCGTGGCAAATCGCGGTCGCTCATTTCACAAAATATTCGGGCAGTAGATATATTGGTACGTTCAAAGACGTTTTAAGAAAAAGTTTCTCTCTCCTAGAATGAATTTCTTCCAACCTTTGCCTATGTTATTCACTTTTTATGAATCTTATAAGAACTTTTTGGTCAACTATCTGCACTGTTTTCATAACAATGTGGTTTTCGGCTAACATTTTAGGTGAACAATTATCACGAAATGAGTTGGCAGTTGGAAGAAATGTTATTACCTTCTCGCCTGGTGAATGTGAAGTTCCGGTAAGGAAAGCTGATGAGGTCGAACTGCGACAGCGTCATTCCGGAAACAAAGGTAACGCTTTCCGAGTTCTGCCACTGATACACCAGCTGCTGGTTCGAGTACGCATCTGGCACAGAAAACATTTTAACCGTCGACTTTAATTTTTCACGGATAAAAGTATTCTGTTCTTGGTTACAGGGTATTACTATGTGTCCATAAATTTCCATCAATTCGAAAATCATCTTATCATCTACACTTAAAAAAAGGGGTTAATTTCAGGATATACTTATTTTTTTATTAGTAATCGAAAGCCTCTACATTTAAGTTTCATTGACAATTTATGTAATTATACTTAGTAGATATTATTTTGAATGAAGCCAGACGTAAGTACCTACATCATCATCACCATTTTATGTACAACATGAAACAATAAACAACAATAAATAATAATAATTATTATAAATATGTAGGTATAAAAGACAGCCTTGTATTTTTACAGGCACTTCTTTGTGAAAATATATTTATTGTGCTATGCTATTGTTAATCTTCATATAAAAGACATCAACGAACTTTCAAATGGCTTGAATTGAAAATTAATAGTGTTTTACTTTTAAAATATGTATCGCAAAAGCACCCGTTTGGATATTTCCATAAGAGCAATAAGTCCAGTAAATATAAACATGCGATCCAAGAAGACATACAATAATTCCTGGAAATGGGAATTATGATGAAATATTTTGTTATTAGCCATTCTGGCGCATGTCAACATTGTCGAGACGTAAAGGTAAATAAATGTAAAGTTGTAAATGAACAAAAGTACTCACAGCTACCGAGGATTAGAGGACACGATTGTCGATCCATAGGAAAATTTCTTAGTTCCATAGGACACTTTGCTTTAATGGTGAGCCTGGAACAAGTGTATACGTTTTAGTAAAATGATGTGCATCTGACTCACTTTAAAGTTCACTATAGGTATAAAATGTTACAAAAATGCTAGGAATACATTTAACCTTATAATAGTACAGTCAAGAGCACGCTGATCTTGACATTGGACTTTGACCCGGCCCTGTATTATATATGGCGCCATTCCCAATATTATTTAATCCTAAACGAACAGAACTATAGGTACTAAGAGCACTCAGACCGAATTCAAGTAACAAAAGAATTGTAGATGTCTTACACAACAATTAATTATAAAGATTATCTAAATAGTCTCTAAAATATATGTAGATATATTACAATAATAGGTCAAAAAATAAAACAATAAAAAATTAATTGGATACTAAAAATGATGACATCACTCACAATTTAGCATTCACTCACTGCTAGGTTTCACTACATAGACAGAGGGCAGAGGATTAGCTAAATGGGTTTGAGCTGGGCTGTCATGTACACTGCGTCGGAGAAACGTTAAATTCACGAACCAATCAATCTGCCTAAACCGATTAACTGTCGACTCAACCTTTATTATTTTCTTCGACATTACTGGGAGCATATAGACTAACATATCGATTTATTTATATTTTTATGCATTCTGTCCCAGAGATCGTACCGACATGCTTATTGGACTCATGTCCGGGTGTTTATATTACTATTTAAAAGATAGGAACGCATTCTAGGTCTGACCAATTTAATCTTTCCTTTTCCGAAAAAACCTTCCACCACTGCTTTTTTTCTTTTTCGGTACTCCCTTTTTTATGTTCTCCATTCAAAATAATCTTCCTCTTCGTAGTCAAAAATCATTTATTTTCTGTTGGTACCAAAAGTACACTTAGAAAGGTCAATAGTCTAATAACAAGGCACTCTAAACTCGTCCATGAAGATTGGCTAAATGTAAACTGCAGCCCATCTCCACCGACGAGTTGCTGGTTCCAAATACAGTACCCAGAGGAGAACCACGAGAATTCCAGGGCAGCTCATTTTACATGTCTTACGTTTCATTATTGCTTTATCCTATACAACGCGTAACAGAAAAAGCGCAATTACTCATACGGGGTGTTTAATTAGCATATTAATATAAAAAAAATATTATGCTATCGAACTTTAGTTGTGTCTAACCAATTTTCTTAAATATCGATTAATAATAGCACGATTTCCATAGAAATCACTAAATTCAGCTACGATAATTCATTTTTTTTTGAGAAATTTAACACATATTATATATGTGGGAGAGCCATCCTTCGGCACGCTTGGGCCGCCGGCTCGACCGGAGTGATACCACGGCCTCACAGAAAACCAGCGTAAAGCAATGCATTGCGTTTCTTTGAGTGAGTAAGATAACCGGAGTCCCCAATCCCCCCTCCCCCTCCCCTCCCCGCCCCTCCCACTACTCCCACCTCAAAGGTCGGCAACGCAGTTGTGACTCTTGAGTTGCAGGTGTCCATGGGCGACGGACGTAGTAGGAAGTATGAAGACGATGCTTAAATTTGCCATAGTTATTATTATTATTTCATATTGTATTTATGAAAGTTAAGATAATTTGATAATGTTAAATAAAACATTAAAAAAATATATTCTACAGTTCTCATTGCCAATTTTGACAGATGCAATTTTTCTCAAGTCAAGTGAGTTTCAGAATTATATTCATGGCAATTTACCGCCAATGAATAACTTGGCGGGTAATCGGAGCGCGCGAATTTTTCATCGCCAATTAAAACTGTGGGTGTTGTGTTTGGCCATTGACTGCAGAATTAACGACCGTCTGTTTACGAAATATTGCCACCGAATTGCTTCTTGTAAAGTATGCACAGCGACTGTTTGTCCGATAATATTACGAAACAAGTAAATAGTAAATTATTCGAAAGTCAATGGTTTCATTGACGGCTGTATTGCTTTGAATCACTTATGCCCGTTTTCGCCATTGAGCCCTTAAATTTAGGTATCCCTTGTCAACATTTAAGGAATACCTAATTAGGAATTCATTTTCACCAACGTTTAAGTGTCACCTAAGTCCTGTAATAGTTTAAGTAAGTATTCGTTTTAAGGGAACCCTTAATCTAAGAAACACCTAATAATGTAGAATTGCTTGTTGGTGAAAATGGGCATTATAGTCAGGAATTTGAACTCAAAAATAAACAGATACTAGTAGCTGGATTTTCACAACAGAAATTAGCTTATATGTTTGGTCTATCTCTGCGGTAAGAAGGAAGAAAAAAACAAATTCTATCCCGACTAGTTAAAGATATCTGTGATTCTATCTCCCCGGTAAGAAGGCTGGCAAGGTTCAAGGATCAACAGAGAAAGTAAGGGAATCTTTTAATATTTGTCTATTAAGTACCTAATTTAAGAAAGAGGTTACATAATAGGTACCTATTTACTTGTCATCCTACTAATATATTTACCTAATTTACGAATATAATTATTACATAGCAAAATTTTTAATTAGGATCTAAATCAAGAATCTTATATCTTGTAGACATTAATTAACATTAGAAAATTTATGAGGTATCTACCTATCTATGAAACGTTTTCAGAAAATTTATAAGGTAAATATACAATTTACGAAACTGCCTTAGCATTTTATCAGGGAATATTTGGCTTCTTAAAAAAATTACATAAAAGAAAAAAGTCACTGTTGCAGCTGTAGCCGTTTTTCCCTCGATGTCCTACAAGACATGGATCAGGTAGTTTTTGAGATCATGGCGGTCAAATCTCAAAAACTACCTGATCCATTTTCAAAGTTGTCTAAATCATGTACTCTATATTCCCAGGAAGGTGTGTAATATATTAAGTTAGCCCGCCACGTTATCAAGATGTAGACACAATAAGATTACCTTTTGTCCTTGTCTGCCCATGGGCATCTTATGCTTGATTGGACTTATGGTACCATAATCAATACCACAGAAAGAAATACAGGTTTGTGACCAAAACCGCCCAGTTTGCTCTAGCGGTATTTAAAGCTACAGTTTTAACTGTTATCTAATCTGTGATTCCGCTCTGGCTTTTAACTCCCTTGAAAAAAAAAATGCTGTTTATAAGTTTGAAGCTGCACGCGTCTATCGTATTGTCGTTTCCAAACAGCGCTCAACTGTATCTTATTACATTGAGCAATTATTGTATTTTTACGAGTATGTATATTTCGGGTATTTCGGAAACGCCTCTAACGATTTTGTATACATACAGATACAGTTTTGCATTGTAAGCTCCAACTACATAGTTCTAAAAACGCAATTGTACTCATTTTTAAATAATACGGCTACTCACCGTCGGATGGAGTTAGTGACATAAAATACGTCCACTCAACGGCAAATTGATTGGTGTTAGAACGAGCGACGCTGGGTCTCTCGGGTACTTTTTATTAATAGGTTGGAATGCCGGATCTAATAAGTTTTAACTTCTTCTAACTAACCTCATAGAGTATAAAATGTCCCCGTGTTGACTAATCCGCAGCAGCTTATTTGGGACGGTTATAGTGTGGACGTAGGAGTGTTTGCCATTGTAGAAGTAGGTGTCTGGCCGCCAGATCCTCTCCAGCATTTTGATGGAGAGTGAGAGCGAGCGGATCGCCCCGGGGAAGGAGAGCCGCGTGTCACGCCAGTACTGCCTGAAGTAGCAGTCCATTGAGTAGTCCTATAGGAATGGAAAGTGATATTACTAATATTACATTTACTTTCTTACTTATCGCGTTTAGAAGTACCTACTTAATGATCGTATTTCTTTTGTTTTTTTTATTATACTTGTATGTAACAGGTAGGTAGCGTCTATCCTTGACTTTGAAATGACAAACTCAAAGTCATCTAACTGTAAATAAAAAACAAGTGCATACCCAAATAGAGATCTATTCTTCTTAATTATCAATTACATATTTATTAATTTATTTAATTATATTATATAACTTACCATATCAAGTTCGGAAACCGGGCCCATACTTCTTATAAGTATATTCGTTTGTACCACTGTGGGGTAACCTGAAAATCAATCAACTTTGTAAATTTCTACCTAGTATTATGATTTTTACAGGTATGTTCATGACATATTTGTTATTTCTAAAAGCTTACCTTTCCCATGGGTGGGCAATTGCGAATTCTCGTAATTCTTCAACAAATTTTCTAAAACCAACGTTATATTTTTGGAGACCGCATCGTTTATGCTCCTCTTATAGTCTTTCTTCCACACGTAGCTCGCGCCTAGATCGTCGTACGTTTCGTTATTGTAATTTGAGAAGAGCAATTCGTCAGATCTGTCCCAGTAGTCGAGGCTCTGCTCTGAATCGTTTCTAGCCGCCGACAGAATCTTGGGACCGTCTTGCGCTGTAGTGCCGTCGCGGGACTCTAAAGACGTCAGTGTTATTGGGAACGTCGCATTTTTAGTCGTCAAGTAGATTGCTCCTTTCGCGTCGACTTGTAAAAAGCTGTGGAAGAAACGTTTGGGTATTACTGTTCTCTTCTTACAGTAATATTATTAAAATTAAAAAAGAACTTGCTATTGTATTTGCGGTACTGGTCAAAATAAATCAAATCAGCCCAAACTCAAGGGTTTACGAGTAGTCATTGGGAGTTCCATTATCCACCATTAGCTACACCATCAGCTCAGCTCTATAATACTAAATTATAGTATTGTCACCTATACTACGTACAATTGCATAGTTTCAAGTAAATTTGTAAAGGAGAAGTAGGTTTAATTCGACTTTCAAGATTTTTTTACATATTTTATTTATTAGTTAGACAAGTGAAGCAAAAACAAAGAATAAAAATGATGCGTTAGCGTTAATAAATCAGTTGTGGTAGGGGACAATTTACACACGGTTATTTAGTTCTAAACTACGCCGAGTATACCATAAGTAGGTACTTAACAACTGATATACATACAGACGGCGGGCGGTATTCGCACCCGCGGCCGCTGACTCGGAAAAAAGGCAGTCACTACCAACTGAGCGAACAGCCAGCAAATTCCTTAGTTTTTGGTTAAAGGGAACCATGCTGCTATGTTGAGTAATTGCTTGAATATTAAAAGGTGTAGAGCAGCTGGATTTCTGGCATCGTTTTTTCTGGAGCACCGATACCTTGGCATCCCGCCCGTTAGAGTTGTTTTGTTTTAGATTATGTTAAAAAGGGATCCCTAATGGCACTCTACATCGGATCGGGAGTTTGTTTTATTCATTGTGAAGCGGTCCGAATTGATTGCTTTTCGAAATATATTTTTTATTTATAGTTTGCTGGTATTTTATCAGTTCTCAATTGGAAAATGTGAATACAGTAAGAGTGTGGTAGCACGTGACATGTTTCGAAGTTACCTTCTACCCTGTAAGTTTTCAGGATAAGCTAAAACAAACCAAGAGTACTTGTCACCAGTGTTATATGATATTTCGAACAACCCCGTAAAATATAAGATTTACTCAGCATACTCTACATTTACTCAGGATAAATAAACCCAATTTTAGATAACCAAATTCTTCTGCCGGCAGAGAGACTCCCTTAAAAACAGGCAATTAGCTAAATCTACCTATCTAGGTAGATTTAGCTAATTGCCTAGTAACTTTTTAATTACCTACATCTTATTGCTTATTGTGATAACTTCAATTTAATTTTGTTTAAGAGAAACATTTTAAATTTAAACTTTCTAAATGATTCACATTCCCTTATATCATACGGTATTTCATTATACAATATGGTAAGGTAAATATCAATACATTTATTCCCGTTTTAGAAGCCACATAAATAAGTAAATTATTGACTGAGATTTTATATTTTATACTTTTACTGTAGGTGTAGGTACCTACCTTCAGATCATTTTTAGGGTTGCGTACCCAAGAGTACCCGTCGGAGGGGTATTACTAATCCTCCGCTGTCCGTGCGTCTGTCTGTATGTCAGTGGACTGTACCTCATAAACCGTAAAAGGAGAAAGTTAAAATTTTCACAGATAAATATTTCTATTGCTGCTAAAAACCTAACATAAGATCTAAAATAAATAAATAATAATAATAAAAAATCGACCAAGTGCGAGTCGGACTCACGCACGAAGGGTTCTGTATCATTATCTATAAAAACGCCAAAAAACATAGCGTTTGTTGTATGGGAGCTCCCTTAAATAATTATTTTATTCTGTTTTTTAGTTGTTGTTAGAGCGGATTCTTAGTAAGCGGAGTCTTAGTAATAGGGTCCCGTTTTACCCTTTGGGTACGAAACCATAAATATGAAATAAAATTAAAGGGAGATAGAAAGAAACGTGTTTTCCTCTGTGTTTTTTGATTGTATTGTGGCGGTTTTGTATTTTATTATTCCTGATACTACTCCTTATAAAACGGGGTACATTTTTTAATTTCCGACATTGGTGGCCGCCAGCGGTTCAGACACCCGGCTAATCCGGCCTGATCAGTAAAGTACCTACGGAGGAAGGTGCCTCATGTCCGAGTCGCCCAATTCGGGTTTTCGCCGCACGGATTTAAAACGGTAAATTTTGTCGATGGATCAAAAATAAATTCGTGGTTAGACGGACATGGATATTATTATGATGCCTGAGTGAGTAAGTGTATTTTTGGCGTTTTAATTGCTAACTTACGTAAGGTCCTTATATTCAACTTGCATTTCAAGAGGTTGTTTAAATTTTGTCAAAGAATAGTAAACAACAGGAAAAAAACTTATATTTATTTAACTTCATGTACCAAGAAAATGTAGACATGGCGGATGCCTTAATGCCTAAATGTATTATCTAATAGTCAAGATATCCCGAAGAGAGTGGGCAGATGTATTTCAATACATCATCCGCCAATAATCTTACTAGTCTCAAGCGACGTTCCAATATTTAGATGAATGTGGCTCTAATTGCAATCTGTCACGCGGTGATTGGGTCTTGTATGGACGGAGTTGATTGCTGCAGCCTTGCCTAGATACTGTACAGACCTATGACTAAAGCACTGAATGTTATATTTCGAAAAAACTAACATACTATACAAAGTGAAGTCCTAAAAGTCTTTATACAGGAATATCTACATTAGCAGGTCTTAATTCTAAGACTTGTTAGGTTATGTATTACTAGTGGTTCAGCGCGGTTTCACCCGCGTAGTTCCTGTTCCTGTGGGAATACGAAAATAAAATATAGCCTATGTTACTCAGGGATCTTCTAGCTTTTTATTGATGAAATATTTTTTTAAATCGGTCCAGTAGTTTTTGAGTTTATTCGTAACAAACATACCAAAATACAAAAATTCAAAAATACAAATCTTTCCTCTTTAGAATATTAGTACTTCAAAAAAATTCACATACACAAACAAGGTTGGAAAAAGGTTAGTTTTAATATAAAAAAATACTTAGATAAGAACAAGATCATTGTTAAAGCTCGGATTTTTTAAAACGGATTTATATCTTAATGCTCTGTTTGTTTAATCCAATCCAATGAACAGGTATCGTATTCAAAGGATTAGGAAGCTCATTACAAAAGGATTATGTTTTGGAGATAATCGGTTTGATTGATGGGAACAGCCCTAAATACATCGATACAGTACTTAATTACCTATAAAAAAATCCGTGAAATATTATCGTGTTATATCATAATAAGAAGATAAGGTACTAGCAAAATACTTATCCTAAGTAACTACTATTATTACTTAGGATATTTTATAGGGTTAAATTTTATTCGTTTTATATATGCTTATTATACATGAAACTGATGACCTTTCACTAAAGAATAACTCTGAAATAGAGATAAAAAATCTCATATTCAGTACGTTTTATCGCACTTTAAGTTGGTATTGCACTTTTTAATGAGGCAGGATTTTTTTTCACGATTTATCCAAAACAGTTTAAAAATATTTAGGTCATAAAAAAATTAAATTATAATAAAATTATAAAAATAATTTCTGATTTTTCGATCTTTTTCATTTTGTGTTCAATCAAAATATGTATTTTTTTTCCGCGCCCTATACAAAGCGTCACACAAATACTGTTCTAAAAGATGTGATAATATAAATGTGGGATATTAAAATCAATAGGAAGATTACATTTTCCGTGTTCAGTAGAGCCGTCAAGCCGCGTGACGGCTTTGAGCCGCGGGCCTTTCCACGAGGATACCGGTCCCGGATGGCGGTGGCATTCGAGAAAATTAGTGCTCGAGTACAGCGCCATTATGTTACTAATTAGTCGGATAATCAGCTGTCAAATTGAATAACTTAAAACACACGGTAGTATCAAATGGGTCTTATTCTGTCTAAATAACATGATTGTAGCATGATTCCCTTGATTGCGAAGAGTTGAAACTAACGATTCTATCTTCTCATTGTTCGTTTGTCCATTGATATGTTCCTAAATTGGGAACACTTTGATCGCAAAGCATTGATAGGTATAATTCGAACCTTCTGCAATAAATGTATAGGTAAATTAATGTATTAATTCTGTTTAAGTATTTAATATAGTACGCAATCCCGAAAATAAACCACCTGGTAAAAAAATGTTATTGTAATTCCAACAAGGCGTTTCTGTCGGGGATTTCAAATTGTAAGATGTGAAAACTGCTGTCTCTACGACAATTTTTGTCTGTGAAAGATTTTCTAGAATAGGCTCCAAAACTGCTTAACGGATGTAATGAATAGTTTAACAGGATTGTAACTAAAATGTTCATGAATGTTCCATTTAGATATCGCTCAGAAAATTTATTTTTAACCTAAGTGAAGCGAGATTACTCGCTAATATAGATTAAGCCTTGTGCCTAGATTATACAGCAAAACGTTTAATACTATTTTGTGATTTGATATATTTATTCTTTGTTTTTCAAATTCAGGCTAAAAGTGGCATTTTATTAGTATTTTGTAAGTATTCTCGAATCCTCAGGTAAAGTGAAAATACCTTGCATGACACATGTAAGAGATTTATCAGATTTTGTCCCTTTCCGCGCACGCTGTAGGTATATCTGAAAGAACTCTTCACAAAGGAGCTTCTTATCAACGTCGAGGGTTTCGGGACTAAGGAGGATCGTAAAAAGAGGGCGTTATAATATTTCATCGAACATATAAGTACTCAATCGAAACATCCGCCTGGAGTGTGGGAAATAATTACAACATCGCTGGTGTATGGTTTATCTTCTTAGCTTTATCTATGACTAGCGGTTCTGCGCGGTTTCACCCACGCGGTAGTTCTCGTTCCCGTGGGAATAAGGGAATAAAATATAGCCTATGTTACTCAGGAATATTGTATATTGTACAATTTAAAAATTATTTCCTCAATTTTCATTGAGGAAATAATTTTTAAATTGTTTTTTTTTTTATGGTCCAGTGGTTTTTGAGTTTATTCGTTACAAACATACAAATCTTTCCTCTTTATAATATTAGTGTAGATAGTGTAGACTAGCAGCGCCCTGCGGTTTCAGTCGGGGATTTAATACGAGGATAAAGTATAACCTATGTTACTACCTGATAATGTAGCTTTCCATAGGTAAAATAATTTTTTAATCGGTTTTTGTACACGATTGTCCGCCCCTAATATCTGGACTAGGCCCGGGCCTACTGGGCCTTAGGGCAAATCCGCCGCTGGTCGCCGATGCCATATTAAACAGTCCTATATTCAATTAACCTTCACCGGTGGTAGAACATTGAGTATAAAAACATGTACCATATGAATGGTTAGTTACAATGCTTAAAACTCTCGGACAGCGCAGCCTCTGCCCACCGTGACTGGCGTAACTTTAAGTTACGACGAACGGATGCTCTCTCGTCTGAACAAATAGAAATATACGAGCAAACTATCGTTACTGACCCCACTGTCACATAACATACAAAGTTTTGTGATACAACTTTATCTATTTGTTACTCACTTTGTCCGAACTAAATTAACTCCTTTTCTGCAAGAGGTAGGTACCAATATGAAGACTGGGATAGTTGCGCAATACGAAGACAGTAGGTATAATGATTGGAGTGGTTGATATAAAAATATGATTAGCATAATCTAAACTTTCCTATTTGTTATAGGTATGTATATTAAACTATTTATATTATGAAAACTTCTTTCGTTCGATAATTTATTTTTTCAATTTACCCACATAAAACTCCCCAATTTATGTAATGTCTGTATACGATAAAGTAAAAAATAGGTACATCAACTTTACGTAAGCCTATTAGGCCTGGTAATTGAAGTTTAAGTGAAGTACTATTTCGGTTTGTTTGTACGTTCGCATATCGCACTGGAACTTTGATCGGGTTTTCGGTACAAGTATAAGTACAGTCAAGAGCACATGAAGCTCTACACTTGTAGTGCGAGTCTGACCTTTAGGGCGATTGTAATAGGAACGTAACAAAGTCCAATCTGTCAAGCTCCACGTGCTCTTGGGTTTACAAGGGAGTTTACAAGGAAAAAAATTCAAGTCACTTTTGCGTGAACTTGAAGCCGGAAAGTATCGCAGGCGATCACCTAAAATTTAATATGACCTCTAAATAAAGCGATTCATTGGAGGAATGTAATTGATTGTCGATAATGATTATTATTGTCGGCTACGGCCGATATATTACGATAGGCCCTTAATTTGGCCGAACTATCGGTGATGTGATGAGAGTCCTTCGCCTCTGAACCTTGTGCTTACTGTTAATTGTGCGGAATAATGTTTTCTTTTGCTTCATTTATTTTCATCGGATTTCCATGTTTGATCTATTTGATACTAATCTATCACTTTATCTACTTTATCTACATTACATCTATTTAAGTATATATAATAATAAAACTATAACGAGACCTTGTCTGCACCCGAAATATTTTTTTGCGGTAGTGTAGATCTAGTTATCGATTAAGATTTCAAAACACAAATTTTTGTCTGTCTTTATGTCTATCTGTCTGTCTGTGCAGGCATCTCTCAAAAACTACTGGACGGATTTTTGATGAAATTTAGTGTGGAGATGACTAAGTAACTGGGTCAACATTTAGGGTAGGTATCTGGGGGCACGGCAGTGCCCCCGCCAAGTCGAGCAAAAAGCGGCACGGCCGTACCATCCTTTTCTCGAAGCAATTCATGCCGTTTTTTTTTTCTGAGAAGGGGGCAAACGAGCAGACGGGTCACCTGATGGTAAGTGACGTCCGTCGCCCATGGACACCTGCAACTCGAGAGTCACAACTGCGTTGCCGACCTTTGAGGTGGGAGTAGGGGAGGAGAGGGGAGGGGAGGGGTATTGGGGCCTCCGGTTACCTCACCCACTCAACGAAACGCAATTCATTGCTTTACGCTGGTTTTCTGTGAGGCCGTGGTATCACTCCGGTCGAGCCGGCCCAAGCGTGCCGAAGCATGGCTCTCCCACGTTTTCGAACCCCTATAACTTCGTTGTGGATAAACCAAGAAACCTGAATTTTCAGTTAACAAGGATGCATTGTATAAACACAGTATATTTAAAATTTCATCCAATTTGAACCAGTAGTAGAATTATAAATATTCAAAGTTTCCTAATTTTGTCACTGACTGACTGACTGACTCACTGACCGATCATCAAAACTCTAAGGCACTTCTAGCAGTCGTAGAAGCTTCAAATTTAGAATACAATTAGGGTTCAGTGTATAAATCAAGGAAAAAGTCAAATATTTTGCAATTTCGGTCTAGGTTTCTAGATACACCAACTGCATAAATAACTTTGTAATCTCATAATAATTGTATAGGATTACAAAACTAGATGTTCAGTTGGAATCTTGCAACTCAATTTTGAAGCAGATATCTTCAACCGATTGAGCTGAAATTTAGTGTACTTATGTAAGTTTGGTCACAATGCAATATTATGGTACCACTGAGCTGATCTGATGATGGTGCGATGGTGGATGGTTTTTTGAAATTGTCAGAGGAACGGGAATAAACAGGATAATTGCGGGCAACGCCGCCGGGCACCCGCTAGTTACTTATATGAAGAATCAGTTATCAAAGATATTGATCTGGGGGCACGGCAGTGCCCCCGCCAAGTCGAGCAAAAAGCGGCACGGCCGTACCATCCTTTTCTCGAATTTTTCTTACTTGTAGCTATAGCAGCCTAGTTGTCATTTTCACGCCATTTTCAATGATCCACACCTACCACTTTAATATCTCAAATAGTAAAATGGATCAATACTACCAAACCTATTTTAATATTAAAGATGCTTATTGATATTGTAAAGAATGAGCAGCCAATTTTAATTAACAAGTTCCTAATTAGTAAGTATACAAGTAAAGAAGATGCCTCGAAGATGACCTTCAATAAATTTATTTTCTCTTTGTGGCCTCGACAAAAGCCGTGATTGTGCGGCCTCATCGCGCGCGAGGGTCCTCGGCGTCACGAGGGCCCTTCGCCGCGACAAAATGTGCCAAATTGTCAACTCAGGCCCCAATCGCACTTCTGATATTGCAGCGTTCGCGCACTCCCCACAAATACTCGTCATGATTTCCCTTAATCAAAAGGTTATAGGCCGTCTAATCTCTTAATACTAGATAATAAATAAATTATACGACACAGACAGCTATGACAAACAGTTTGTATTTCATTTTCTGGTAAAGAATGTCTCATGTGATTTCGAAAATACTTAGAACGTTGAAGCTTTTGCGCTAAGCAAAGTTTGCTTTCTCAGCAGGAAGACAACTGTTTTAATTTTCTTGTGCTAACATTATCATGCAGCCAATTAAAATTCTCTCATATCTAAACGCTCCTTCATTAATTATCCGCTGCAAGGGTTGATTCATTATTTTATAATTTAATTTGGGTTGACCCTTCACGGATGGCTTTGTTATACGAAGAACGTTATGAATACTTGTCTTGGCATCACAGTAACATGTTATTTTGTCAGCATCTTTTCTAGCTGATCACAAAATATGAATTGGTTTCTTTACTTGCAGTATATTTACAAACTTATATTGTTCTCGTCGAATTAATCATTGTATTGTTCAAATTCACTTATTGTAGGAATCATATCTATTTCTAGAGCAATCGCAAAGTCGTATATAAATACGAGGATGTTGCTGATGAGGAATAATAGATTGATGATTTGGACGCTGGGCTTCTCGGGCGATAGCGTGCGAGGGTCAGAGAGCACGCACAGATGGCCGATAAGGACCACAGCCGACGGGAGCGGAGGTTCCACCCCCTCGAATTGCTCCATCACGTATCCCAGAGCCATTATAGCGTGTCCAACATACGGTAAAAATAATTCTAAGCAGTCTTCCACAAGAGTCATTTGCCAGTCTTTAGCACTAAGCTCATTCTTTGCTTTCGATGCTCGATTTCAAATCGTGGTATTCCCCGAGTGCCGAAAATATATTAGCGAAAACATAGTAGCAATTAACAGATATACTACCGCAGTTTGTGATTATGTACAGATCTTCGAAGACGTTGTATGCGTCGGACAGCATAGCTGCGAGATGTCCAAATAGTATTAATACGTTACCGGAGAACAGTGGATGCAATTCATCGGCGCTGAATTTACTCAATATATAACCAACTATAACTAAGACGTTGCTGAATACAGTAACGTTCATATTCAGTCGTGTTTTACTGAGCTACCTAAGACTGTTGATCAGCATACGGTGGTAATTCAAGAAGACATTGCGACTATTGATTCGGCAAGCAATATTCAAGTTTGTCGGCTAGGTATGAATGCAGGGCACTCATCGACGTCAATAGACTGGATGTTCCAGTAAATCGCACTTGAGAAGTTTTCTCGATAGTTTCGAAGATCTCACAGCTTAAAGTTTTCGGTTTCTTGAACATTTTTCGGTTGCTAGGGAATAAGGAAAAGGCGTGAGCGTATGTATTTATGTATGCTTTTCGATACTCTCGACATTTTACATTAATTTAAGATTTACATGATTTTAAATATTTGATTTTTAAATAAAAATATTTTTGTATAGTGATACCAGTGGCCGAATGACACTGTATTTTTTTTCGTGGATGGCAATGGGTCGTTTTTTATAGTCCAACGACCATATCACATCTCATTTTATTTCAAGTAAGTAGGTACATAGTTTTTTCTTATTGTGCATGAATGTAAACTATTTATTTATCATAATCATATCAAAAAGTTTCACCAAGCGTACTTTTTTTATTTATTTATTTATTATATGGTTTTTTGAAAAAAAAAAGAAACATGAAGCAAAAAGTATACATATAAAATACGTTTTTCTTCCGTGGAAAAATTAAGTAAAAAAATGAGTAAAAAGTTTATATCTCACTAACCAATTCAAAGGGGTTGGATGAAAAAATTACCTAAATTACCTAAAGGCAAAAAAACATACTTCATAGTAACTACAAAATGTACGTTTTTTGTGGCAATATATGTATGACTACTAATATTGTACTTTTTTCGAATTAAAATACCTACTAGTTCAAATAAGAATCATGAGTAGCACAAAGGCTATGTGCTAAAATCACAGATCATTAATAGATTAATGGTCTGTGGCTAAAATCCTATTCATAGATAACTCGAGATAGTATACCGCAGGCGACGTTTCGTTAAATCAGTTATCATCTAGAATACAAACTTTTTAATAACCATTGTTTCATTTACCTACCAACGAGTTGTGAAGAAATCTCTAATAGGTTCAGACACGGGTTTGGCTTGTTCCCAAGTGATTAATTAATATACATTAGTTAATTACCTGCACTGGAAAGATCGAGATCTCTTTTTCAATTAGAAAATGAAAGCAAAAATATTTAAGCTTTATTATTTGCACTGACCAATGATTTATATGATATGTTACTATGCACATACATTTAGATGAGTAAAAAAATTGCAGGAAACAACAAAAAAGTGTCTTTGAACAAATGGACAAAAGGTAGATTTTCTGTAAAAATGACTTTGTATGTACCTGGGACATATCTGCAAACTTTTCCACATCCGCTTGATAAAATATATAGAATGCGTAGTTCGATAACATAATGAGATATCTTACTTTTGTAATAGCATGGAAAAATGAATACTTACCACCATTATTGTGATAATATTAAACTGACATTTCGCTAGTATATCTACTCAATAAACACGATGTATGGCTCAATTAATTAGATCTGGGTAAAGTTGCAATTGATTGCTTGTTCTGCAAATATGCAGCTTCCATATTACGGGAATAGATAGTTTGCTTTCCTTCAGCTTGTTGGAACAAACATACTGATGAAAATAAGATATTCCTTGTTAGTTGATTTTATTTGCGTTGAAAACTAACGAATACATTTATGATATGAACAGTACCTATCCAAAAAAATATTACCCTCCAGGTTGGTAAAAAGAACTGTCTTTAGAAATTGAATGAAGCATTTTGCTTTAAAAATGATATGGAAATTTGTAAAATATTAATAATTATAAAATAATGATCTCACGCCTTTTATCCCCGAGGGGGTAGGCTGAGGTATAGAAGTATATATATAATAATAATAAATAAATAAATTGTGGGTCACAAATCAAACATCCGCTATTCAGTCCCAAACTAGGCAGAGCCTGTTTAATTTCTGGAAATACCCACATTTCACCAGTAGATACATATGTTCTTTGGACCCCTAAGCGTGATAGGTAGGTGGTGAGATAATTGTTGGACCGGGTCCTGTAGTGTATGTTGTTTGGATAACAATATTGATGACAATTTGGGCTAAGATATAATCTGTGGAGCCAAGAGGTAGTTAACAGAACTCCATAACGGCTCTGTTATACTACCTTTATCTTGCCGGCCTCTATGCGTCCTTTCCCTGATGACACAAAATGATCAACATTTTGTGTTATTGCTGAAGCAAAAACCATGTTTTTCACAAGAGATTTTTATTGACATTGAAAGCAGAACAAAAGACAAAACTATAAAAGGGCTAAATGTTTTCAAATTTAAATATATTATAAAAGCTGCCAGCACATCGGCAACAGGCTCCTCGTAAACCTCTCGAGTTTGGGATCATTAGATGTGTAGCGCCGAGTGCCATACATCTAAAGCGAGTTTTTTTAGGTGTTTTTTAAACTTTAATATTATTTAAAATGTTTCTCAGTTAAGGTGCGTGCAATTTTAAACTGAGAAAACAATGTCGAAAGTAGACGTTTGTAAGTTGTAATATACCTATTCTAACATGAGTAGTTCGGATGCAGAACATCTGCATCCAATTTAAATACGAATTTAGTAACTATAATAGGTATACCTAATCTGTGTGCGAGCTCGGTGGGCAAATTCGCAAACAATTTAATTTCTTGCATTATTGGGTTTAGTAGGTATACAAGCCAGGGGTCAGTTAACTACCATAAAAGTCTGTTCTGTTTTCTTGAACACGATGTAAATATTGAAGATTTTTATCAGAAGGATATTTTTTCTCGGGGGGAAATTTCATGCAATCGGATAAGATTGATGGCATTTTTAAAAGGGAAAGTGCCCATCGCTCATAGTTAGACAATTTGCAAGTCGGCCGCTGTCGCCCCGCGAGCAAATTGTATTACAACGAGACGATGACATTTGAATGATTACTTTTGTGCTCTTCTGTTTCTAACTGTACAGTTTTAATGTGACAAATCAAATCACACTTGCTCGGAATTAACTAAATTCCATTGAGACTTTCCTAATTTTTACTAGGTTTGACTAAATTTCCCATAAGCTTAGATAGATTGTTTTTTCGACGGTGCTTTGATGAACAGCAATTTTTTAAATATTATATACTTATGTAATATGAACAATATATATAGCTGTTTCATAACTACGTCATAGGTTTCACATAAAAATAATTCTTCAATTCACACTCGTAACATTGGAGAAGATTTCAACAACTTTTGTTGATCCCCAGAGCGTCTTTGCCCGAGTACCAACTTACATCAAAATTGATAAACATAAATAAGTAGGTAGGTATAGCGGGAAAATGGTAATGGCAGAGTTACGTGTTCTATCGCCTTTAAAAAGTTACACTCGTTAGGCACCATACATACTGTATAGAAAAAAGATGTGACAAGCGCACATGAAAGCGTTATTCTCGATAGCGGGTCACCGGATGGCGTGAAAAATGTATTCTACTTTTATGTGAGCTTGATAGCTAACAGTCTCATTTCCCGCTCATAAGTAGGGTGCCAGGCGACGACACTGCTCAGGTGTGAACTGCGCGTAATAGTGAGATTAAGATGTAGAAGAGTCTTAAAATTCGATTTAACCTACCTACATCACATTTATTTATTCTATTTTTTTTATCACTAAGGTGATCAATTAGATGCACCTACTAAACATGATGTATAGTAGCTATATTTCCAAGTACATTAAGAGTTCAATCAGTCAGTCTTCTCCAAAACTATTTAAGAAAATTCTAATTCAATTGTAGTCTTTGGATCACTTAGCTACTTTTTTTGTGACATTCTTACATCGCGGTACAACTGTAACAGCAATCACGTTTGTCAGTTTCATTCAATGTGCTAGAAACATGCAAATCTCATCTCCTTTGCATCCTTCCCTGATGTTTTATACAACGTGCTCTTGAAAATGCATTTACATTTCGTGTCACTACAAAATGTCACAGCCGCAAGAACTTCCTGAACAAGATAAATAATAAAAATCCGAGGAGCTGCTGATGTCCGTTTAGGAGTTCTATTATCCACCTGAAGTTCTTTATCAGTTTTTTACAAAACTTGAGGTGTACCTACCCGATCAAAAGAAAAAAAATTCGAAATCGCTTCAGATTTGACGGAGTTATGGTTTAACATACCAAGGTAAACAAAACATGTACCTACGCGACGAATTGAGAATCTCCTTCTTAAAAAAAGAAATAAACGTCTGCAAAACATAGTCAGTCACAGTCATAAGTTTTATTGTTACTAAAACTCGTATTTAAATATGGATGGAAGTCCGCAATAAAGTTTTTATTTTTATTATTCTAAAACCATTTCGATTATAAATTAAAAATAATATCGTAACATAATAATTTGACAAACAGACCACTACCATCTTACAAGTGTTTACTTAGCTATTTTCCTTGTAAACATTATCGCGATCGCACTATCGACAACGGAAGGGCTGTAAGCGTACTTAAATCTTTTTTGACGTCTATAAATAGCATTACCATGACACGGCTGCCAAGTGATTGATAATGAAGTAGAAAGTGGTTGTTGACTTTGGCTCGCATAATTTCTGCGGTCGATAGTTGGCAGCTAGTCAAGTCTACGGCCTGCCCTTGCAGCAAGCACTAGAGCCTATGTGATGATGCTGCGCCCTCGCTAACTAACTTCTCACGCAATCAGAAGTCAGCCCCGTTCATGTACGTTTTATATAGGTGCGTACTAAAGAGTTTATCGAAACTTTTTTGTTTTGTATATCTGTATTACCGGATTTCTTCGCTGTGCTTAGGTCCTACATAGGCTCCGTTTTTGATATGCTAGGAACAGCGTTCTAGGCTGTCGCTAGCGCCCGATATTTCGACATTATCTTGGTGTTTACCAGGATGGGAAGCGGAAATAGTGTAATGGACTACCTTGCGTTTGCACCATTTATTTTAATTTTACCTTTATATTAATTTTACCTTTATATTAATTTTACTTTTATCAAAAAAATATAGGACGAAGTTGTTAAAATTATGATTTAAGTATTACACGTCAATCCGGTTGTAAGCAGCACCAGAATACACAAAAAATATATTTTATTGTGACGCGTTCTACTCGTAAAAACTCTCGAAAAAAGAGTCTCTTATGAGGCGTAATTAGATCGATCTTTCGCCCACGAAAACCCATGAAAAAAACCCGGTTAGAGCCGTTTTTAAGAACGCGATTACAAATATACGTAAAATTGTTGCTAGCCTAATAATATGGGATAGAATAAGGAGAATAAAGCAGAATCCACAGTTTTCGAAACTTACAAAAATAAATTCGTGATAAAATTATTTAATATACATCTGATATGATGAAGAAGGCATGAAAAACATTACAAATACGTATATGCCTCACTCCTTAGATATCTATATATATATAATGATAAACTGACTGACAGATTAGTGATATATCAACGCACAGCCTAAACCGCTGGGTCTAGAGACTAGAAATTTTTCACATAGATAGCATAGTGTAGGCATCCACTAAGAAAAGATTTTGCAGAATTCAACCCCTAAGGGGGTGAAATAAACGTGCGCTAGCGAAGCCGCGGGTAAAAGCTAGTCTGATTATATGTATATGAACATGTGGGCGTAACACCGCCATCTGGCGGAATTAATTGTTTTTACAGTCATTTTTAAAACTATATTGCGTTGTTAATTTTATTAATATGAATTGATTAAAAAAGGAACTCATTATTTATAGTTATAAAATATTATTTACACTATTTTTAACTTCGTTTTATTTTTTAAGTTATTTATGTCGGTGCAACAGCTCCATCTACCGGAATTACCTGTTTCTATAGTCGATTTGAAAACTTATTGATGTTGATAATCTTATAAATATTAATTAATTAAATGAAAGATGTTATTATTTATAGTTCTAAAATGCTTATTTACATTATTTAAATATCTGTTTTATTTTTAAGTCATTTATCATGTAACTAAATTTTATTTGAAGGAAAGGTGGCGCAATCTTTTATGTGTTGTAAATAGAATTAGTTATTATTTTCTAAAACTGTTTAATTTATATAAATAAATGTTAATAATGAAATTAAATAATTAATTTTTGAGTTTTCATATAATAAGCTACTTTAAATATATTTATTTTATTATTATCTTGTATAAGAGTAGATTTTTGTTTGACTCGTTAGTTTCATAACAATGTTTTCAAATTGCGAGCAGATGTAAATGAATAAAAGGTTGATTCGAGTCACTTTTTTTGGGACCACCGAAGGAGAAACTACTTTAAGGTACGACTTTTGTAATTTTCTTTACTGATAATAAAAATTCATAAAAGTGAGTAAGTGTTTGCCTTAAAAATGGATCCTGATACTCCAAACCCTGGCGAAACGCCGACAGCAGCGGTGGGATCACAATTCGGCAATCCGATACCACAACCTCCGGATCCTACCTTCACGATGGAACAGGTTATGAGCCTCGTGAATTCTATCACAAAACAAGCGGCTACAAGTGCTGTAACGGCAGCTTTGTCATCTGGATCGGTTGCTACCCGACATCGTAATGACTTTTATCTGCCCCCTTTTGACCCTGACGAGAGATCGCATGATATCAGAGATTGGTGTGCCCATGTAGATGAAACCATAACAAAATTTAATGTGCCATCGCATGAAGCTCGTATGAAAGCTATCCTCCAATTAAAAGGAAGGGCTAAAACATGGGCTGACACCTGGTCTTTACGATCTACAACGTGGGAACAAATAAAACTGGAACTAATACAGACTTTTGCAAGGGAGTTCCGGTATGCTGACGACGTGCAAAAGTGGAGGATCTACACTTCAGACCAAGCGGCCAGTTATGCAGAGTATGCAACGACCGCGTGGACCTTATTCAAACGAGTGAGGCCCGAAGCTACGGATGCAGAGGTAGTGGACGCTGTGGTTACAGGTATTTATCCCGAATTCATCCGTTCTGAGCTATTACGAAATACACCGGACTCTTTGCCAAAGCTTATTTCCGTGCTAAAGACTTATCGAAAACGTAAATTTGACAACCCTATTAAAGTGAATGATAGTAAAAGACCACGTGTTGCTGAACCAAGCCCTGTAAGGAGGGACCATGTAATTATTTGCCATAACTGCAATAAACCTAGCCATCGTTCTCGTGAATGTAGGGATCGCAATATTCATAGGTTAGATTCGTTGCCAGTTCAGTCCAATAGTACTGTCAATTCTTTAGCCCCCAATACCACCAAAGCTGTCGAATGTAATTACTGTCATCATAAAGGTCACATTGAGAAAAACTGTTACCGTCGTCAAAATGATGAACGAAATAAAATATCAAATAATAAGTCCATAAATTTTTGTAGTACTGCAAATCGCAGCATGACTATTGTTGAGATAGGTGGCAAGGAATATTCTTGTCTTTTCGATACTGGAGCAGATTGCTCATTAATTCGCGAAAAATTTGCCAGCTCCATGCCTGGAAAACGTAATTTCGTTGACGTCACCTTTTCTGGTATTGGTGGCTATCCTGTAGTATCGAATCAAAGCATTACTACCATTGTAAAAATAGACTCCGTATGTATAGAGCTGGAATTTTATGTTGTTGGGGACACTCAAACTCAATTTGACCTTATAATCGGATTTGACCTTTTGAAAGTACCAGGGCTTAGTGTAACCCTGACCAAAGACGGCATAAGTCTAAAACGCGATTGCCTTGTCAATGAATGTACAGTCCTTGAGGAATCCCCCAGAATAGATACTGATATTTCCGACCCAAAGCAAATTGAATCACTGAGTAAAATATTAGACGAATTTAAAGAAAGTTTTACAACAGGTAATAAAGTCTCACAGGTGACAACCGGAGAGCTGAAAATTCGATTGAAAAATCCCGATAAAATCGTGCAGCGAAGGCCTTACCGTCTGTCACCTGTAGAGCGTGAAAAAGTCAGGGAGATTATCAATGATTTAAAAAATAACGGCATTATTCGAGATAGCTCTTCCCCTTTCAGTAGCCCCATTTTATTGGTCAAAAAAAAGGATGGTACTGATAGGCTTTGTGTAGACTTTCGTGAGTTAAACGCAAACACTATTAGAGACAATTTCCCTTTACCTCTTATCGCCGATCAGATTGATAAGTTAGGCCAGGCGCGTTACTACACATGTTTGGACATGGCAGCTGGCTTTCATGGCATTCCGATATCTCAGGACTCCATAGAAAAAACTTCCTTCGTGACGCCAGATGGACAGTTCGAATATTTGCGAATGCCATTTGGTCTCTGCAGTGCCCCTTCTGTGTATCAACGGGCCATTAATGCTGCACTTGGTGATTACAAGGACACCATAGCTCTAGTTTATATCGATGATATTTTAATTATATCCCAATCAATCGACGAAGGCTTACAAAACTTAAGGCTGGTGTTAGAAAGGCTAACTCGGGCAGGGTTTTCTTTGAACGTTTCCAAATGCTCATTTCTCAAAACCAAAATTGAATATTTGGGAAATGTCATTGAGAATGGCACTGTTAAACCAAGCCCAAGAAAAATTCAAGCCTTGGCTAACTCGCCAGTTCCTAAAAGTGTTAAAGAGGTCCGTCAGTTCAATGGCTTGGCGGGCTATTTTCGAAAATTTGTCCCAAACTTTTCAAAGATTATGACCCCTTTATATGAGCTTACCAAAGCTAATATTCCTTGGAATTGGACTGAGCGTCATGAACTCGCTAGGCGTGAAATAATTGATCGATTGACATCTTCTCCACTTCTCACCATATTTAACCCAGATTTACCTTCCGAACTTCATACGGACGCCAGCTCTGTCGGGTATGGTGCTGTATTAATCCAAAGACAGGAACGGAATCCTCTGGTGGTAGCTTACTTTAGCATGCGAACGACCGAATGTGAAAGTAAATACCATTCTTATGAGCTAGAAACGCTCGCTGTCGTGAAGGCCATTAAGCATTTCCGACATTTCTTGTACGGGCGTACTTTCAAAGTAGTCACTGACTGTAATTCTTTAAAAGCATCCAGTCACAAACGGGAATTGACACCAAGAGTGCACCGTTGGTGGGCTTTTCTACAAAATTTTCAATTTGACGTAGAGTACCGGAAAGGGGAGAAACTAGCACACGCAGATTTTTTTAGTCGTAACCCAGTTGATATGCCCAAATTGACCACTTCCCGTACTGAACCAATTAAACATGATTCCCAACCTCTAAAATTCTCAGTCAACCTGACCTCACTCGATCATAACTGGCTTCTCATTGAACAGAAGCGTGATCCTGAACTGAGCAAAATTGTCGAGCAGCTGAAAGGTGATTCAATTCCAGAAACGATTGCAGATACTTATATAATTTCCCAAGATAAATTGCTTAGGCGTAAAGTTCAAATTCAAAACAAAACGTACAAACTAGAAATAGTTCCTCGCAGCTACCGTTGGAATCTTATTTCCCATTACCATGATGCTTTGCAGCATTTCAGTTGGGAGAAAGTTCTCGAGAAAATACGTGAACAGTACTGGTTTCCCCATATGTCTCGACTAGTAAGAAAGTTTGTCGAAAACTGTGTTAGTTGTAGAGTAAGAAAGGGTGTATCAGGCGCGCGTCAGGTTACTTTACACCCAATAGACAAAGTAGCGATTCCTTTTCACACAGTACATAGCGATATCACTGGACGAATGAATGGCAAACGTAACGAACCGGAATATGCTTTTGTTTTTATAGACGGGTTTACTAAATACGTTCATATGGTTTACACAAATGATCGCACAACTGAGACTGCGATTAAGTCCTTTCAAAACCTAATAACTATCTTTGGAACCCCTACCCGATTTATCACTGATCAAGACAAAAGTATGACTTCAATAGAGTTTAAACGTTTTTGTGAACGGCATGGTATACAGCATCACGTGGTGGCTAAAGGTGCTAGCAGAGCAAATGGCCAAGTAGAGCGCCTAATGAAAGTAATCAAAGATAACATGTCAGTAGTTGAGCTTACCAAGCCCTGGCATTTAGCTATACAGGAATTACAACTAGCTATAAATTGCACAATGTCTAAGAGCACTGGTAAAAGTCCGATGGAAATATTATTTGGCAAACGATGTTCTCCCCCGAGTATTAAGCTTATACAAATCGACGATGATGAAATTCTGGAGGATCTTGACACTTTGCGTTCAGAATGCAAAAATAGGATGGACGAGCGGTCTTCAACCGATAAAATTCGTTTCGATAAAGGTAAAGCTAAGATCCGCGCCTTTAAAATTGGTGATTTTGTGTTGATGCGACGCCATGAACGTCATACGACTAAACTTGGTTCTAAATTTGAAGGTCCCATGGAAATTTTAGAAATATTGCCAAACGACCGATACAAGCTCAAACATGTTAATCTCCGCGGGTGCTCAGAAAAAATTGCTAGTCATGATTCGTTGAGGCCTGCACCGGCAGCCCAAGCGGATCCTTTTGATGACGATTTGGAAGAGACTGCCGTGTGGGCGGATTCTGAGCTCGAGGAAATACCTGTTAACCTGGGTGCCTCTACCTCTGGCACCAACACAAAGTAGTAAACCCTATACCCAATTTCCCTTCCCTAAAGCGCTGGCTGGCCACCATGCGCATCCTTTGCCCTGGTCTTGTATTGTTGGCTAGATCCCAGGATGGGTGATGCCTTTTGAGCCTAGCTAGATCCCAGGATGGGTGATGCTGTGATTTTAGGTTTTATTTGTGTGTGTGATACTGTAGAATAATTTATGAATTATGTTAATGTTTTGATTTATAATGTAATGATAAGGATAAGGATAGAATAATGATAAGGATGTAGTTATGTTATAAATTTGAGGAGGTGCAGCGCAGAGAGCGCGCTGGAGTCAGTATGGCCGTGTGGGCGTAACACCGCCATCTGGCGGAATTAATTGTTTTTACAGTCATTTTTAAAACTATATTGCGTTGTTAATTTTATTAATATGAATTGATTAAAAAAAGAACTCATTATTTATAGTTATAAAATATTATTTACACTATTTTTAACTTCGTTTTATTTTTTAAGTTATTTATGTCGGTGCAACAGCTCCATCTACCGGAATTACCTGTTTCTATAGTCGATTTGAAAACTTATTGATGTTGATAATCTTATAAATATTAATTAATTAAATGAAAGATGTTATTATTTATAGTTCTAAAATGCTTATTTACATTATTTAAATATCTGTTTTATTTTTAAGTCATTTATCATGTAACTAAATTTTATTTGAAGGAAAGGTGACGCAATCTTTTATGTGTTGTAAATAGAATTAGTTATTATTTTTAATTTTGTTAATAATGAAATTAAATAATTAATTTTTGAGTTTTCATATAATAAGCTACTTTAAATATATTTATTTTATTATTATCTTGTATAAGAGTAGATTTTTGTTTGACTCGTTAGTTTCATAACAATGTTTTCAAATTGCGAGCAGATGTAAATGAATAAAAGGTTGATTCGAGTCACTTTTTTTGGGACCACCGAAGGAGAAACTACTTTAAGGTACGACTTTTGTAATTTTCTTTACTGATAATAAAAATTCATAAAAGTGAGTAAGTGTTTGCCTTAAAAATGGATCCTGATACTCCAAACCCTGGCGAAACGCCGACAAACACGATCGTCAGTAACGAGGTACCTACCTACGACTCAGGCGATGTGCCTGAAATCTCTAGATTGTCTTCAGAAATATTATTTTGTGAATGGAACGATATTACATTCGGAAATTTAACAGTCGATTCCATGTGTGATTTGATTCTCTGACACAAAGGTCACACTTGCCGCATTCCCGTGCTGTATTATGCACGTAATATATTTCTACTATACAAATAATAATAATAATTGTGGGACACAAGTCACAAATGGTTATTTAGTCCAACAAAACAACTGATAAACATACTTAAATAAATATTAAACGACCAGACACGAAGCCAACAAACATGTTCACACACATATTGGCCCCGAGCGAGGATCGATAAAATATAGATCTGACATCAATCAAATCGAAAAAAAAAAAGACTTTAAAAGCGTTTTCATTCTTTTCTCAATAGATTGACACAAAGCCCGTACTCGAGGATACAAATTGAGCCGGTTGTATCTATACGTAGAGTTGCGTAAAATTTGTCACTCATCACGCGATATGAGGGAAACACTCGAAGGGCACTCGTAAATTTCAATACTCTTAACATATAGGGTCGAAACCCTTGAGAGTTCCTTTCTATAGGTTGTTGGGCGCGATAAGCACGTAGGGATGCGATGTGTGTGACCGCGAACATTCTCTATGCAGTGTGGAGCAAAGAGAAGGTATACCTTTGTATGCTTCTATACCTACTACTTTTTACGGTTTTGTACCCAAATGGGACTCTTAAAGAGTCTCCGCTGTCCGTCCGTCAGTCTGTCTATCTATCAGTTGCCTGAATCTCATTAACCGTTATAGATAGACAGTTAAAATTTTCACACTATGTGTATTTCTATTGCCTCTTGAACAACAAATAATAAAAAAAAGTTAGTCCCCGAAATCCTATACAAAAAACGTGTTTTTTTATTGTACTGTGGTACGGACGGTTAACCCTTCATGTGAGTGTCCGACTAGAAGTTTGCTCGCGTTTAAGAGTATAAGGTGTGCCTTTTCAAAACAGCTGTCTAATTTACTTTTAGGGACACTGGAAATCAGTATTTTACTGGGAAATTCCCATTGGATTTTTTTTATTTTTACAATATGTTTTTATCTCTCCGGGCGGAAAGCGGCAAATTTCAGCCCGCTGCGCTAAACAAAGTTGCTTTCCGCCTCCGTCGATAAAAAAAAAGTAGTATGTATACACACCTCGAGAAATAAATAAGAAAGCCTCAGATCACATGTTTGTACACCTCAGCTTCGCCTCGGTCGACAATTACTTACATGTGATATGAGACATTTCTTTTGCGTGGTGTGTAATACATCCCTAGGTGTATAATATACTATTGTAGAAATTTCAACCTAGTGAAGGAAATAGACACTTTATCGAATTCGTATTCAGCGCAACAACCTGTAAGATCAATAGAGTTTCAATAGAGTTTCTCTACGGTCTATGTGTCTGTGAAAGAGTTAGGTACTTAAGCCATAAATACAATTCTGTACTTACTGAGGTAACTTAGTTTCTAACCACAAGATTACGGTTTTTATTGTTATTTTAGAATTTTAAATTCGTATGAGTAACTTCTTTCAAGATGAGGTAATTTTTTTTATCAATATTTACTGTAAAGATATTATATCCTATCAATCGTTTGTTAACTTATACTTGGCTGGAAATGTTAAAGACTATAACTACAATTTTATTGTGATGAAATCTGCAAGCCCCAAAATTGGTTCGAAGGTATGTTTGCACAGAAGAAGTGGGTCTATTGTTTTTTTTTAATTTTCGATATTTGATATCTAACTTGGTATTTTTTTTATAGGCATAAAGAAAATATTTTAGAAAATCTATCCAACTTTTAAAACAATTTTGCTTGGGTTATTTTGAGAGCTTCTCAACCTTTTTTCCTATTGGCACATATTGTCCGGGAAATAAGAGGCGATTATCGGGGGTGTGACATATTAATGTTTGAGGATATCAAAAGATTGTTACATCATAGATGGTAATTGTATTCAGTCAATAATGACTGAATATTTATCACTAGCTCGACGGTAAAGGAAAACATCGTAAGGAAACCCGCAGGTCTCAAAATTGATTCTGAGACATGTGTAAACAGACCCGGTCCGGCGATGGGCTCACCACCTATCACGTTTAGGGGTCCAATATATCTCGTGAAATGTGGGTATATCCAGTAATGGAATACCTCTGCCTACCCCCTCGGGGATAAAAGGCGTGAGATTATATTTATTTTATTTATATCAATAATGACTGAGAAGTTATAGAATGTAAATTAAAAGATCATAGACCATTTTATTAGAGGTACTGAGGTAAACTTATAACCATGATTAATATTAGTAGGGATTACCTAAGCATGAATTTGATTCTAATATATTTACTATTTTATAAATATACTAGCAGCGGGTTTCACCCGCGTAGTTCCCATTCCCGTCCCCGCGTAGTTCCCGTTCCCGCAAAGTTCCAGTTCCCGTTCCCGTGGGAATATCAGAATAAAAAGTATCCTATGTCCATCTCCTGGTTCTAAGCTACCTCCCCACCACCACTTTCAGCCAAATCGGTTCAGCCATTAACGCGTGATGCCGTGACCAAGGGAAAAAGGGATTCATTTTTATATAATACTAGCAGCGCCCCGCGGTTTCACCCGCGCAGTTCCCGTTCCCGTGGGAATACGGTTATAAAATATAGCCTATGTGTTATTCTGATGTATAAGCTATATAACTGTAAAGTTTCATCAAAATCCGTTCAGTAGTTTTTGCGTGAAAGAGGAACAAACATACATCCATACATCCAGACATCCATCCAAACAAACTTTCGCATTTATAATATTAGTAGGATATAGATAGATAATCATGCTGTGTGGAAAAAATTCTCCTTTTTATTATCAGAAAAGTAAGCTTTCCATTGGTGATCTTTTGCCATCTTTCTTCTTTATAATAATAAGTGTAGTTCGACTGCCATAATGAACATATTGTTCTTAAACTATAGATGTGAAAAGATAGAAAGTTTGTACGAACTATGATACAACTTTATTTTATGACTTAAAATTGAAAGCCGGTGATGTTATCTACGGGCAAAAACAGACGATATTTCACAAAGGCAATAGACAAGTTATTTGATCAAAACATTCATAAAGTTCACTTCAGACATCAGTACCTACGGATCTCGTTACAGACGTATTTTGTCCGCCAGCATACTTTTCGCGCGTTATTTCGATGCGTCTACAATTTCGAGTTCGAATGTTCTTAGAGGGCGTCTGAACTAGAGACGGGTCATTTCATAAGTATAACATGTGTAAAATCAAATGAAATGATTTTTTATGCGTCACCTCTGCTACTCTCCTTTATGAAATGGCAAATAATTTGAATTTGATTTCTTTTTTACATTTCATTTACAGTAGCAAGTTCAACTTTTTATCGTAATTAAAAATCATTGCCTGTGAAATTTCACAGCTAAAATCATGTGAAAAAAAAAGTATCAATGAAAACATACCCATCCCTACCATTTTTTTCTGTTGCCGTGGAAATTTTAAACAATACTTTCTTAGAGGATAGCTACCTATGTTCCATAAAGGAACCTTCTTGCAAAAATTTTTCCTGCTCGTTTGGACTGTACGCATAGACTGTACGTTAATATATTAGTCAGTTAGTTTCTTATATAGATCGTAGTAGTATTGTACTTATCTCATCTCTATATCTTAATGAGATCTGTGAAGCACGGTTGTAGGGTTGCTGATTTTGTAACTAAGTAAATCAGGGACTTTAAATGGAACCATCGCAAAATGTCAGATTCGCAAAATGACGGATTCGCAAAATGTCGGAATTCTGACATTCTGCTTATCTGCGATATTATGGGGAGATTGAATAAAATTGAATAGATAACTAGCATAAGAGATTTACAAGATTTTGACCAGTACATCATATCAGTTCCAATTTTAAGCTACTATCTGTTACCCGCGTCTCTGTCTGAGTGAACTTTAGGGTATCACGTACCCTTGGTGTGTTTTTCTGGGAAGCAACAAGCCTACTACTTACTATACCTTCTGTACTTCCTCAAGGTGTAAACCATAGTCCTACCTTTCATGAAGATCTATCCGCCAGTTTAATCGTGAAAAGGTAAGAAACGAACTCATTTTCCCGTTTTTAAATATTAGTTTGGATAATGTGCCCAGCTCCGGCCCTAATTACTAATAAATAAAAAAATAGGTTACGGCGAGAGACAAAGATTTCCCTTTCAACAGGTAAACGAGCACAGGTATAATTTTGTTAATGATCTCATATGTTGGGCTTTCCACACTGATAAATAAAGGTGTTTTATTTATTAAATTAAATATATTTTCATAAAGCCAATGTAGAAGCTGTTCACCAGTAAGTTGATAGTCAATTAAGTAAGGCCTTATTATTCCCTAGGCACGTGATAATTAAATTAATTCAGACGAGACGGTTTATTAAATTAGATAGAAATACACGTAGGAAGTGTTTGTTACATACAAATAGTGATTCTTGTAACCTCAGATACATACATTATAAATAGAATCTTTGCATTTCACATGTAAGGTCTATTGAGCTTAATATAATTAGGGATATTACGTTAGTAAGGAATTACGCATGCGTTATCCCGACGAAGTGAATTTTCGGACCCTAAAGAGATATCATTAGAAACTAATTAACTGACTTTGTTTTGGGCCAGGTATTGAGAACAAAGGTGAGAGTGGTGAGACAGAAAAGATTTTATCTCCAAAATAATGATACATACCTACTTCTATCTAATATTACTACATACTACATAACCACTATCAGGTTGAGGGGTCGAATATTCTCGTGAAAAGTGGGTATTTCCAGAAATGGGATACCTCTGCCTGCCCCTCGGGGATAACATGTTTATTGTTATTATTCTATACCTACTTCCTTTTATAACTTTGTTTGTTTATTAGCAAAGTAGGAAAAGTTTAGCACATGGCTAATATTAAGTGTTTGGTCTAAACACGTAGGTAGTTTCCGCTACGTAAGAGAGCCGAGCCAAGCAAAGTTAAGCAAAGATGTAGGGGATTACTTATAGACTTCGCAAGAAGAAACTATTAAGTACCTACCTATAGTGTTTCTGCATCTAAGTATAGGTATAATGTTTTTGTAGCAAGATTAATTTGCCGTTTCTAAATCCCTATGAATAATAGAATTAATGGATAAGATCATACTTACTCACCAACAGTCAAATTTAGGATTTTTAAGTGGGAATTTTCAGAAATATGAATTATAGAATAAACACATAATAAAAGTTTTTAGAAAAGTCAATTCAAAAATCGTCGAGACTTCTCTTGATAATGTGCAGAGCAAACGGAAATAGAGACGTTGGCTATGAAATATCACGAAGTTGAAGTTCTGTAAACAGCTGTTTCTCTAACAATGCTGACTCGAAAACAAACTGCTGAGTGCCGCGGCTTGTGATTTTAAATCAGCCAATCGGAAGAGTTTAAGATTAACGCAAATTATATAATATCATGAAGATATAAGTTCTATAAATAATATTATTATTCTCACACCTTTTATCCCCGAGGGGGTGGAGTTAGGTGGGGGCAGGAAGAGGTATTCCATTTCATGAAATACCTGAGTTTCACCAATAGTTACCTATTCTTTAATTTAAAGAGCCCGCTTGTCATCCTTGAGGTTCGGGGTTGATCCTGGCACGAATCAATGAGTTTATCACTAGCTCAACGGTAAGGGAAAACATCGTGAGGACACCTGCAGGTAACAGTATTAATTATGAGGCTTGTGTAACAGACCCGATCCGGCGATGGGCTCATCACCTATCACGTTAAAAAAAGGTGAAATGCGGAAATTTTCAGATGTAACTATATTTCATTCCTTTATTTATATTTTTTATATTCAAAGATAATCAATAAAGATTTACTTGATAAGTCGCGTTTCAACAAACTGGAAAAATCTTGGAAAATGTGGCTACTCAAAAACAAACGTTGATAGATGCGGTACGGTGATGCTAGTAGGTAATAAGAAATTATCCGACGATTTTCGGACACTGTGGGGAAAATAATTATAAAATTGTACGGAATTCAGCGCCATTGTTTTCATGAAGGTAGATTATTCATTCATGGGTAGTTCTAAATCTTTGAAATAAAGGGAGATACATCAAGTGAGCGAGGGCAAGGGACTACAGGGTCGGTATGACAAGTATTGACTTCCGTGCTTATTTTCTAGATTTCTCTTTAGACTGGATTCCTTCAACAATAAGTAAGGATTACTCAGATATTAAATCTCTGAATTCTATCGAACATTATGTTTTTGAATTCAGAATTCTAAAATATCGTTTACTAGCGGGTGTATAGCGGTTCCTTTTATACTTATTTAAAAAAAATATAAAACTTCTTAGGTTGTTTACGGAACCTTTGTGCAAAATTTCATGCTTATATCCCAGCGGTTTCAGCCGCGGTTAGTCAGTCAGCCAATCAGTAAGTCAGTTTCTTCTTTTTAAATATACATAGATACCTCAAACTTAGGTTTCCTCTGTGATAAAGGTGCATAGTACAAAGAAATAAATATTATGTTACGAATTTCAGTTTTGACATAGGTACATTTTTGGCAACCAATAAGAAAAAAATTATATCAAAATAACAACTTAATTAGCGGCTTGTTTGTCCAAAAAAATATTTTATACAAATATTTTCCTAACAATAGGAACACGATAATCACCCCAAAAAATCATCTAAATCGCTGGAGACCTTCGCGGCAATTGGGTATTTATTTAGTTTTTAAAATAAAATCAAAGCTATTAAAGAATATTTTCGTCAAAAGTGGTTAGTTTCAAAAATGGAATACCTCTTCCTCGGGGATAAGAGGCGTGAGATTATTTATTTATTTTATTTTTATCTATATATATAAAAATGAATCCCTTTTTCCCTTGGTCACGGCATCACGCGTTAATGGTTGAACCGATTTGGCTGAAAGTTGGTGGGGAGGTAGCTTAGAACCAGGAGACGGACATAGGATACTTTTTATTCCGATATTCCCACGGGAACGGGAACTACGCGGGTGAAACCGCGGGGCGCTGCTAGTACTAATAAAATACCTTGCCCATAATCGATCACGACACGATTAATAGTGGACGCTGTTGGTACTTATATTACGATCTTCTTCGTGTTACGGAGCGCAGGTTAAACCGTTGGTCCTGGTTTTCCTTGCCTTGGGAGGGTTAAAATTCCTACCGTTGTGTTGCCACTACACTAACACTATCTCCCAGTCCACTGTGGGCCAATAAATACTTTCTCATACTCACACAGCAAATATCTACAGACTTCGAACGTCGCGGGAAATTACCCGAAAACCTAACATCATTCATTATCTCTTGCTGCAGCTATATTTAAGCTACATTAACTTGGACCAAACTTGAAGTACGTACCTACAGGACAGATACAATGTCCAGGTGGGTTTAAACTGTGAACGCGGAAAAGCTTTCTCTCAACTATCTAGAAACCTTAGGTTGAAGGAAGAATCTCAGTCTCGAATTCGCTTGTTCGATCTCGCCCCGGGGCTGTTGAAATGAATCCACGCCTCTCAATAAAGTCCTAATTTGTTAAAGTATATATTTTGAAAAAGGAACGTATAATCTTAGGGTTGGGCAAAATCTATTAAAAAATAGTTTGCAACGAGTTACAGTCTCTTAAAAAATAACCACAATGCGGAATTCGTAGATATATGCACTTAAGAAACGACTTATACTGATGAGTGTATTAGTTTTTTCAGCCTTTAATATCTATAAACACAAATCGCATGTCGCAAGTCGGACCGACATGTGTTTGTGCTGTCGTTACTGATTTCAGTATCGCAAAGTCAAGAATCAAAATGTGTATAGTGCTGTAAAAGTTGCTGCGAAATTCGACATCATTTTATCACGGAAAATCTTAGAAAAAAACGCTTTTTATGTTTTCAATTGTGGGTAGCTCAAAACTATTATATATAATAACTAATAAAAGTCAAATAACACCTAGTCAAATGAGTTACCTGCTTTCTATCTCAATCATAACAAAAATGTATTGTAGAAAATGCACTATGGAAAATGTACTCAATGTGAGAACCTACGCTATCGCAGTGGTTCCTTGGGCTCACACTTCATCGTCTGATGAAATATCGGCGATAATAAAGGACGCATTGAATTGTATAAAAATACGAAAACCAATGCTGTAATTTGATGTCACTTAAATGTTGTTTTCCTAGGAATTAAGGAATTTAGGTACCAGGTCTAACTGTGGCTGTAAGGTAGATTGTTTATTCCGCTAATAGTTTCTGAAGAAGCAATTAAAAGTTTAAACCGAGTTCCACATAGCTCGGTAGATCCTTTGAAAACACGCACCTGCCTCCGAATAACTTCACACATTGTTAGCGCCTATCTGTTCAACAATTTGTCAGTAATGTCGTCTTTCCACACCAAGTAGAAACACATACAAATGTAATACTATACATACAGGTACGAGTACAAGTGAAGCTTATTCATAATCCCTCCCTTCTAATAATAAATGCAACAGTAACTCTGTCTGTCTGTGTGTTACCTTTTCATGGCAAAATATGTGGACCGATCTGGATGAAATTTGGCAGTCCGATCGGTAGTTTATTTACACCTTGAGAAAGGATAGGTATCGGCTACTTTTCATTCAGGAAAAAACATAGTACTCTTATAAATGTGTCCAATGGACTCATGGTCGGAAATAATATTCTAATTGGGTAATTCATATATATTTTTAGGGTTCCGTACCTCAAAAGGAAAAAACGGAACCCTTAAATTATAGGATCACTTTGTTGTCTGTCTGTCAAGACCCTTTTTCTCAGGAACGCGTGGAGGTATGAAGCTGAAATTTATATCAATTACTCAGGTCTACTGTCCCTTGAAGCTGTGAAAAAATCAATTTTCTAAGCCAAGAGTTAGGTACTTAAGCCATAAATACAATTCTGTACTTACTGAGGTAACTTAGTTTCTAACCACAAGATTACGGTTTTTATTGTTATTTTAGAATTTTAAATTCGTATGAGTAACTTCTTTCAAGATGAGGTAATTTTTTTTATCAATATTTACTGTAAAGATATTATATCCTATCAATCGTTTGTTAACTTATACTTGGCTGGAAATGTTAAAGACTATAACTACAATTTTATTGTGATGAAATCTGCAAGCCCCAAAATTGGTTCGAAGGTATGTTTGCACAGAAGAAGTGGGTCTATTGTTTTTTTTTAATTTTCGATATTTGATATCTAACTTGGTATTTTTTTTATAGGCATAAAGAAAATATTTTAGAAAATCTATCCAACTTTTAAAACAATTTTGCTTGGGTTATTTTGAGAGCTTCTCAACCTTTTTTCCTATTGGCACATATTGTCCGGGAAATAAGAGGCGATTATCGGGGGTGTGACATATTAATGTTTGAGGATATCAAAAGATTGTTACATCATAGATGGTAATTGTATTCAGTCAATAATGACTGAATATTTATCACTAGCTCGACGGTAAAGGAAAACATCGTAAGGAAACCCGCAGGTCTCAAAATTGATTCTGAGACATGTGTAAACAGACCCGGTCCGGCGATGGGCTCACCACCTATCACGTTTAGGGGTCCAATATATCTCGTGAAATGTGGGTATATCCAGTAATGGAATACCTCTGCCTACCCCCTCGGGGATAAAAGGCGTGAGATTATATTTATTTTATTTATATCAATAATGACTGAGAAGTTATAGAATGTAAATTAAAAGATCATAGACCATTTTATTAGAGGTACTGAGGTAAACTTATAACCATGATTAATATTAGTAGGGATTACCTAAGCATGAATTTGATTCTAATATATTTACTATTTTATAAATATACTAGCAGCGGGTTTCACCCGCGTAGTTCCCATTCCCGTCCCCGCGTAGTTCCCGTTCCCGCAAAGTTCCAGTTCCCGTTCCCGTGGGAATATCAGAATAAAAAGTATCCTATGTCCATCTCCTGGTTCTAAGCTACCTCCCCACCACCACTTTCAGCCAAATCGGTTCAGCCATTAACGCGTGATGCCGTGACCAAGGGAAAAAGGGATTCATTTTTATATAATACTAGCAGCGCCCCGCGGTTTCACCCGCGCAGTTCCCGTTCCCGTGGGAATACGGTTATAAAATATAGCCTATGTGTTATTCTGATGTATAAGCTATATAACTGTAAAGTTTCATCAAAATCCGTTCAGTAGTTTTTGCGTGAAAGAGGAACAAACATACATCCATACATCCAGACATCCATCCAAACAAACTTTCGCATTTATAATATTAGTAGGATATAGATAGATAATCATGCTGTGTGGAAAAAATTCTCCTTTTTATTATCAGAAAAGTAAGCTTTCCATTGGTGATCTTTTGCCATCTTTCTTCTTTATAATAATAAGTGTAGTTCGACTGCCATAATGAACATATTGTTCTTAAACTATAGATGTGAAAAGATAGAAAGTTTGTACGAACTATGATACAACTTTATTTTATGACTTAAAATTGAAAGCCGGTGATGTTATCTACGGGCAAAAACAGACGATATTTCACAAAGGCAATAGACAAGTTATTTGATCAAAACATTCATAAAGTTCACTTCAGACATCAGTACCTACGGATCTCGTTACAGACGTATTTTGTCCGCCAGCATACTTTTCGCGCGTTATTTCGATGCGTCTACAATTTCGAGTTCGAATGTTCTTAGAGGGCGTCTGAACTAGAGACGGGTCATTTCATAAGTATAACATGTGTAAAATCAAATGAAATGATTTTTTATGCGTCACCTCTGCTACTCTCCTTTATGAAATGGCAAATAATTTGAATTTGATTTCTTTTTTACATTTCATTTACAGTAGCAAGTTCAACTTTTTATCGTAATTAAAAATCATTGCCTGTAAAATTTCACAGCTAAAATCATGTGAAAAAAAAAGTATCAATGAAAACATACCCATCCCTACCATTTTTTTCTGTTGCCGTGGAAATTTTAAACAATACTTTCTTAGAGGATAGCTACCTATGTTCCATAAAGGAACCTTCTTGCAAAAATTTTTCCTGCTCGTTTGGACTGTACGCATAGACTGTACGTTAATATATTAGTCAGTTAGTTTCTTATATAGATCGTAGTAGTATTGTACTTATCTCATCTCTATATCTTAATGAGATCTGTGAAGCACGGTTGTAGGGTTGCTGATTTTGTAACTAAGTAAATCAGGGACTTTAAATGGAACCATCGCAAAATGTCAGATTCGCAAAATGACGGATTCGCAAAATGTCGGAATTCTGACATTCTGCTTATCTGCGATATTATGGGGAGATTGAATAAAATTGAATAGATAACTAGCATAAGAGATTTACAAGATTTTGACCAGTACATCATATCAGTTCCAATTTTAAGCTACTATCTGTTACCCGCGTCTCTGTCTGAGTGAACTTTAGGGTATCACGTACCCTTGGTGTGTTTTTCTGGGAAGCAACAAGCCTACTACTTACTATACCTTCTGTACTTCCTCAAGGTGTAAACCATAGTCCTACCTTTCATGAAGATCTATCCGCCAGTTTAATCGTGAAAAGGTAAGAAACGAACTCATTTTCCCGTTTTTAAATATTAGTTTGGATAATGTGCCCAGCTCCGGCCCTAATTACTAATAAATAAAAAAATAGGTTACGGCGAGAGACAAAGATTTCCCTTTCAACAGGTAAACGAGCACAGGTATAATTTTGTTAATGATCTCATATGTTGGGCTTTCCACACTGATAAATAAAGGTGTTTTATTTATTAAATTAAATATATTTTCATAAAGCCAATGTAGAAGCTGTTCACCAGTAAGTTGATAGTCAATTAAGTAAGGCCTTATTATTCCCTAGGCACGTGATAATTAAATTAATTCAGACGAGACGGTTTATTAAATTAGATAGAAATACACGTAGGAAGTGTTTGTTACATACAAATAGTGATTCTTGTAACCTCAGATACATACATTATAAATAGAATCTTTGCATTTCACATGTAAGGTCTATTGAGCTTAATATAATTAGGGATATTACGTTAGTAAGGAATTACGCATGCGTTATCCCGACGAAGTGAATTTTCGGACCCTAAAGAGATATCATTAGAAACTAATTAACTGACTTTGTTTTGGGCCAGGTATTGAGAACAAAGGTGAGAGTGGTGAGACAGAAAAGATTTTATCTCCAAAATAATGATACATACCTACTTCTATCTAATATTACTACATACTACATAACCACTATCAGGTTGAGGGGTCGAATATTCTCGTGAAAAGTGGGTATTTCCAGAAATGGGATACCTCTGCCTGCCCGTCGGGGATAACATGTTTATTGTTATTATTCTATACCTACTTCCTTTTATAACTTTGTTTGTTTATTAGCAAAGTAGGAAAAGTTTAGCACATGGCTAATATTAAGTGTTTGGTCTAAACACGTAGGTAGTTTCCGCTACGTAAGAGAGCCGAGCCAAGCAAAGTTAAGCAAAGATGTAGGGGATTACTTATAGACTTCGCAAGAAGAAACTATTAAGTACCTACCTATAGTGTTTCTGCATCTAAGTATAGGTATAATGTTTTTGTAGCAAGATTAATTTGCCGTTTCTAAATCCCTATGAATAATAGAATTAATGGATAAGATCATACTTACTCACCAACAGTCAAATTTAGGATTTTTAAGTGGGAATTTTCAGAAATATGAATTATAGAATAAACACATAATAAAAGTTTTTAGAAAAGTCAATTCAAAAATCGTCGAGACTTCTCTTGATAATGTGCAGAGCAAACGGAAATAGAGACGTTGGCTATGAAATATCACGAAGTTGAAGTTCTGTAAACAGCTGTTTCTCTAACAATGCTGACTCGAAAACAAACTGCTGAGTGCCGCGGCTTGTGATTTTAAATCAGCCAATCGGAAGAGTTTAAGATTAACGCAAATTATATAATATCATGAAGATATAAGTTCTATAAATAATATTATTATTCTCACACCTTTTATCCCCGAGGGGGTGGAGTTAGGTGGGGGCAGGAAGAGGTATTCCATTTCATGAAATACCTGAGTTTCACCAATAGTTACCTATTCTTTAATTTAAAGAGCCCGCTTGTCATCCTTGAGGTTCGGGGTTGATCCTGGCACGAATCAATGAGTTTATCACTAGCTCAACGGTAAGGGAAAACATCGTGAGGACACCTGCAGGTAACAGTATTAATTATGAGGCTTGTGTAACAGACCCGATCCGGCGATGGGCTCATCACCTATCACGTTAAAAAAAGGTGAAATGCGGAAATTTTCAGATGTAACTATATTTCATTCCTTTATTTATATTTTTTATATTCAAAGATAATCAATAAAGATTTACTTGATAAGTCGCGTTTCAACAAACTGGAAAAATCTTGGAAAATGTGGCTACTCAAAAACAAACGTTGATAGATGCGGTACGGTGATGCTAGTAGGTAATAAGAAATTATCCGACGATTTTCGGACACTGTGGGGAAAATAATTATAAAATTGTACGGAATTCAGCGCCATTGTTTTCATGAAGGTAGATTATTCATTCATGGGTAGTTCTAAATCTTTGAAATAAAGGGAGATACATCAAGTGAGCGAGGGCAAGGGACTACAGGGTCGGTATGACAAGTATTGACTTCCGTGCTTATTTTCTAGATTTCTCTTTAGACTGGATTCCTTCAACAATAAGTAAGGATTACTCAGATATTAAATCTCTGAATTCTATCGAACATTATGTTTTTGAATTCAGAATTCTAAAATATCGTTTACTAGCGGGTGTATAGCGGTTCCTTTTATTCTTATTTAAAAAAAATATATAACTTCTTATAGGTTGTTTACGGAACCTTTGTGCAAAATTTCATGCTTATATCCCAGCGGTTTCAGCCGCGGTTAGTCAGTCAGCCAATCAGTAAGTCAGTTTCTTCTTTTTAAATATACATAGATACCTCAAACTTAGGTTTCCTCTGTGATAAAGGTGCATAGTACAAAGAAATAAATATTATGTTACGAATTTCAGTTTTGACATAGGTACATTTTTGGCAACCAATAAGAAAAAAATTATATCAAAATAACAACTTAATTAGCGGCTTGTTTGTCCAAAAAAATATTTTATACAAATATTTTCCTAACAATAGGAACACGATAATCACCCCAAAAAATCATCTAAATCGCTGGAGACCTTCGCGGCAATTGGGTATTTATTTAGTTTTTAAAATAAAATCAAAGCTACTAAAGAATATTTTCGTCAAAAGTGGTTAGTTTCAAAAATGGAATACCTCTTCCTCGGGGATAAGAGGCGTGAGATTATTTATTTATTTTATTTTTATCTATATATATAAAAATGAATCCCTTTTTCCCTTGGTCACGGCATCACGCGTTAATGGTTGAACCGATTTGGCTGAAAGTTGGTGGGGAGGTAGCTTAGAACCAGGAGACGGACATAGGATACTTTTTATTCCGATATTCCCACGGGAACGGGAACTACGCGGGTGAAACCGCGGGGCGCTGCTAGTACTAATAAAATACCTTGCCCATAATCGATCACGACACGATTAATAGTGGACGCTGTTGGTACTTATATTACGATCTTCTTCGTGTTACGGAGCGCAGGTTAAACCGTTGGTCCTGGTTTTCCTTGCCTTGGGAGGGTTAAAATTCCTACCGTTGTGTTGCCACTACACTAACACTATCTCCCAGTCCACTGTGGGCCAATAAATACTTTCTCATACTCACACAGCAAATATCTACAGACTTCGAACGTCGCGGGAAATTACCCGAAAACCTAACATCATTCATTATCTCTTGCTGCAGCTATATTTAAGCTACATTAACTTGGACCAAACTTGAAGTACGTACCTACAGGACAGATACAATGTCCAGGCGGGTTTAAACTGTGAACGCGGAAAAGCAAAGTCAAAGTCAAAGTCAAAATGTTTTATTCAAAATAGGAACTTACAAGTCCACTTATTGAACGTCATTTCAACTCCACCGCTTCAGCATGTATGGTTGAGGAGAAGAAGCGGGGCAAGAAACTCCTCAACACAATATTCTTTTAATCAATTGTTACATATTACTAAATTGGGTTACATAATTTCGTTTGTTTTTCGCTATCGTATTGCGCTGGACTGGAGGAAATCTGTTCCAAGCATCATTGTCATTTAAATAGTCGTCTAGTTTGTAATATGCCATTTTACAAAGTACATGTTTAACATGAGTTTTGAACACAGTTTCAGGCAATTTCAAAATATCTTCTGGTATTTTATTATAAAAGCGTATGCAAAGCCCCACAAAGGAATTATTAATTTTACTTAATCGTGACTGAGGTTGCTCTAGTTTATTTTTATTCCTAAGATTACAATTATGCCTGTCACAGTTTTTAGTATACAGTAATATGTTTTTCCGTACATACATAATGTTTTCATAAATGTACTGACAAGGCATTGTTAAAATATTAATTTCTTTGAACAGTTCTCTTAGGGAATCACGACATCTTAACTTGTAAATGGCGCGTATAGCCCTTTTTTGTAAAATAAAAATAGATTCTGCATCAGCAGCTCTGCCCCACAGCAAGATGCCATAGGACATTATACTGTGAAAGTAGCTAAAATAAACGAGTCTTGCTGTGTCTACATCAGTAAGCCATCTGATTTTTCTGACGGCATAAGCAGCTGAGCTCAGTCTGTTAGATAATGCAGAAATATGAGAATTCCATTGAAGTTTGGAGTCTATCGTTATCCCCAAAAAAACTGTATTATCAGCGAAATCTAATTTGTCATTGTTTAAAATTATCTCATTCTCTACTCGTCTAACATTAGGGAGTACAAACTTTATACATTTGGTCTTCTTAGCGTTGAGCACTAGATTGTTTGCAGTGAACCATGTGAGAATTTGTTGAAGAGTGTCATTTACCTCGTCGAGCTTCTGAGCTTGTCTATCTACTTTGAAAATCAGAGATGTATCATCAGCAAACAACACTATCTTTGACAAACTCTCTACCATGAATGGAAGATCATTTATATATACAAGGAAAAGAAAAGGACCAAGAATCGAACCTTGAGGCACCCCAATTTTTACAGGTGCGCCCTGTGATTTACAATCATTTATTTTTACTTTTTGTATCCTATTTTCGAGATAGGACTGTAAAATATCAAGCGCTTTACCGTTGACTCCATAATGATTTAATTTACATAGCAAGGTCTCATGATCTACGCAGTCAAATGCTTTTGATAGATCGCAAAAAACTCCAATTGCGTTTTGAGATTTCTCCCAGGCATTAAAAATATTCTTGAGTAATGCTATTCCAGCATCCGTAGTTGAACGACCTTTGGTGAAGCCAAATTGTTCGTTATGAAATAAGTTATTTAGATTGAAGTGTGAAATCATTTGATCAAGCAATAACCTTTCAAAAACTTTGCTAAGTACTGGTAAAACAGAAACAGGTCTATAATTTGAGGGGTCTTTTTTCTCTCCTGATTTAAAAAGAGGAATAACTTTACTATGTTTCATTAGGTCAGGAAATAATCCTTTGTCAATACAATTGTTAAAGATATAAGCTAAATATGGTGCTACTAAGGTTATGATGAAGCTACATACCTTAACAGACATGCCCCATATATCTTCAGTACTTTTAAGTTTAAGTGCTCTAAAAGTTTTAATAACGGTATCCGGACTAGTGTGTCTAAATATAAGAGATTCGTTACAGCTATTTACATTTTTTCGTAGAAAAGTTATGGCAAGAGATGTGGATGAGTTCAGATGTTCTGTTGTTTTAATAGGTATATTAGTAAAAAAATGTTCAAATTCCCTAGCCACATCCTCACTCTTGGTAAATAGGCCGTGGTCCGTTTGAATAGCTAAGTCATGGTCACGTGGTTTCACTCTACCCGTTTCTCTGTTTATTACTTTCCAAACAGCCTTTATTGTGTTATCCGATTTTTTAATAGTATTACTTATGGACATAGCTTTTGCACAAGCACAAACCTTTTTGAATGTTTTAGAATAGTTTCTAACATATTTCACAAACTTTTCATCATGGGTATATGATCGCTTTTCATACAATTCAAATAATTTGACCCTGCTTTTACGAATACCACTGGTAGCCCATTCGCTAAATTTAAATTTATTAGAAAGTATTTTATTTTTAAGTTCAAAATGTGAATCAAATTCCTCGGTTAAAACAGAAAAGAATTTCTTAAAATAGCCATTTGGATCAGAATCAACAGGATCGGGCAAAGGTAACTTACACTCTAGTGCTCTTTTATACTTCTCTATTTTACATACTGTGACAGGTCTTATCTGAATTTTTACTGATAAATCGCGATTGTCCACAGGGAGTAAAATACACTGACCGCTGTGATCGGATTTTAGCTTGTTTATTATAGTTTTACTATTAGGAATACAATTACAACAGATATTGTCAATGCAAGTTGCCGAAGTTTCTGTGATTCTGGTAGGATCTGTAAATACATTCATTAAATTAAAAGATTTGAATAAACTTAATATCCTAGTTTTATACAAGCTTGGTTCAAGCAGATCCACGTTAAAATCACCACAGACCACAACACTTTTACTATTTTTACTTAACAACTTTAAGACCTCATCCATTTTGTTCTCAAAATTATCAAAATTTACACTATAAGGGGGTCTGTATACGCATACAATGATGTGTTTCTCCAACTCAACGCATGACAATTCAATAGTACTTTCCACCGATAATTTAATTACGTCCTGGCGGTCTTTCGCTTTGATATTATTTCTAACAAAAATTACGGAACCACCACGTGCGGCCAATCGCCGATTGAAAGTACTGACAGCTGTATAATTTACAAACCCAAACATCATTTCTGTGACTCTAAGCCAATGTTCTGTCACACAAAAAATATCAACTTTTTCGTATTCTAAGAATAGTTCTATTTCTAATTCTTTGCTGGAAAAGCCTTGAATGTTTTGATGAATTAACTTTAAAGATCTATGCTTTTCCTTCGTCTTACAGGTGGTAATGTTATGGCCAGAAAGTCCCTGATTTACAGAATTTATAGGTTTGGGACTTTCTGCTGTCGGACTTAACAGTTTAAATTCACATTAGTAGTGCTACTAACAGGTACAAGTGACTGTGTTATACTGCTTATAACAATGTCGTGTATATATGGAGCTAACAAAGTAGCTAGTCGTCGCTTAGATTTATTTGATAGATACATTGTATCCCTAGTCATCCTAAAATATGTAATAATTTTATTAATGTCATAATACAAAATAGCGTCGCTATGACGGCATGTCGTGTTGAAAATAAATGAATTTATATTATAAATAGTCTTATTGTAATTATTATGTTCTTCCGACAAATTCTGACAATAAGGAAGAGTACATAGGATGAATTTGCAACCCTGTTTCTTGTTTAAGTTGAGAAGCAACTCAATATTTTTATTAAATTCTAGCTTACTGCTATGCATAATACTACCTGTCATTACAAGTACGGTAGTACATTCATCCCATTTTTCTTTACATATTTTGTCAACTATATAGCTGAATGAAGCATCAGGATAACACATGCTGATCACCTGCTGGTCCATACATTTGTCAAGGTACGGTCCTAAGCCAACCCCTAATTTATCTGAATACACTACAGTCTTTGAAATTGGTTTATTCAGCATCACAGACGGACAGGGACTGGATGGCAGCTTGCTCTGGTGACTGAAGGTTGGTGGAATGACAAGCGGGTGCTGGCTGCGTGGTAGTGATGGGTACGAAGGTGTATGCGTAGATGACAGATCACAGGAACGAGACGAGGGTGGGTTATTTGGTTTCTCCACCTGACGTTCATCATCTTCCAGCACTTGGCTCACCAACATCTGAGTCTCCCTTTGTGTTTGGAGCAATTCACTGGTGGCCGCTGACAGAGTATCGAGGAGACCTTGGGTGTATTGCTGCTTCCCAGTCATTTCTTGAAGCTTTCTCTCAACTATCTAGAAACCTTAGGTTGAAGGAAGAATCTCAGTCTCGAATTCGCTTGTTCGATCTCGCCCCGGGGCTGTTGAAATGAATCCACGCCTCTCAATAAAGTCCTAATTTGTTAAAGTATATATTTTGAAAAAGGAACGTATAATCTTAGGGTTGGGCAAAATCTATTAAAAAATAGTTTGCAACGAGTTACAGTCTCTTAAAAAATAACCACAATGCGGAATTCGTAGATATATGCACTTAAGAAACGACTTATACTGATGAGTGTATTAGTTTTTTCAGCCTTTAATATCTATAAACACAAATCGCATGTCGCAAGTCGGACCGACATGTGTTTGTGCTGTCGTTACTGATTTCAGTATCGCAAAGTCAAGAATCAAAATGTGTATAGTGCTGTAAAAGTTGCTGCGAAATTCGACATCATTTTATCAAGGAAAATCTTAGAAAAAAACGCTTTTTATGTTTTCAATTGTGGGTAGCTCAAAACTATTATATACAATAACTAATAAAAGTCAAATAACACCTAGTCAAATGAGTTACCTGCTTTCTATCTCAATCATAACAAAAATGTATTGTAGAAAATGCACTATGGAAAATGTACTCAATATGAGAACCTACGCTATCGCAGTGGTTCCTTGGGCTCACACTTCATCGTCTGATGAAATATCGGCGATAATAAAGGACGCATTGAATTGTATAAAAATACGAAAACCAATGCTGTAATTTGATGTCACTTAAATGTTGTTTTCCTAGGAATTAAGGAATTTAGGTACCAGGTCTAACTGTGGCTGTAAGGTAGATTGTTTATTCCGCTAATAGTTTCTGAAGAAGCAATTAAAAGTTTAAACCGAGTTCCACATAGCTCGGTAGATCCTTTGAAAACACGCACCTGCCTCCGAATAACTTCACACATTGTTAGCGCCTATCTGTTCAACAATTTGTCAGTAATGTCGTCTTTCCACACCAAGTAGAAACACATACAAATGTAATACTATACATACAGGTACGAGTACAAGTGAAGCTTATTCATAATCCCTCCCTTCTAATAATAAATGCAACAGTAACTCTGTCTGTCTGTGTGTTACCTTTTCATGGCAAAATATGTGGACCGATCTGGATGAAATTTGGCAGTCCGATCGGTAGTTTATTTACACCTTGAGAAAGGATAGGTATCGGCTACTTTTCATTCAGGAAAAAACATAGTACTCTTATAAATGTGTCCAATGGACTCATGGTCGGAAATAATATTCTAATTGGGTAATTCATATATATTTTTAGGGTTCCGTACCTCAAAAGGAAAAAACGGAACCCTTAAATTATAGGATCACTTTGTTGTCTGTCTGTCAAGACCCTTTTTCTCAGGAACGCGTGGAGGTATGAAGCTGAAATTTATATCAATTACTCAGGTCTACTGTCCCTTGAAGCTGTGAAAAAATCAAACTTCTAAGCCAACGCAATCAAAAGATACAGCCGTTTATGCCGCAAATTTTCGACACTTGCAAGGGAATCAAAACCTACAGGGTTCTTCCCGTGAACTCAGAATCTTGAAATTTGGTACGAAGCAACGTCTTATAGCATAGATAAAGGAAAAATTACGAAAACCATAAATTTGCAAGGTTGTACGGAACCCTCGGTGCGCGAGTCCGACTCGCACTTGGCCGGTTTTTTTTGAATCCATTAGAAAAACGAAGCACTGCAATGACTTTGGCTTTTCTACCTGTCATAAGAAAGCATTACCTAGGTCGGATTAGTTCAAGGTGGAATTACAAAAACCCTTTAGCATTTTGCGATTTCATTTGCGAGTAATCGAATAATCTCATAGACATAAATTTGATAAAAAATTGTTAGTAAGTAGTTTTGGTTTTTCTAACACAACAAAATCATCTTGAAAGAGGTTTAAATTATGTTCGTTTGCCCTTATAAAGTAACTTTGTTAGCACTGGGCACAAAATACCACTGGATTAAAAAGGTCTCCGGCAAAAGCTTTCGAAGATGTCAAACTTTTGGGTTTACGCCGTGTCCTAATTTGCAGTTCATCGCGCGACCTAATACGAATTTATGATTGGACCGATTGATTCCTCCACCAAATATAGGTACCTACATATTTTACTAGATGAATCTCCAAGACAAAGATGAGTGAAGCCGAAATGGCATGAAGCGGGCGTTTGTCATAGAAAAGGTAATAAAATTGCAAATATGTCCCTAAACAATAAAACAGTTGGTAGCTTGCCTCCTAAAGATGCATTATTATCTGCCGAGAGTCCCGAGAGGACACCCTGGTGACGCGGACTTGACGAGGGTGCTTCATTAAAAACGAGAATTGGACACCTCTGCATTCGTTACCATACGTAATCAACCTTGTTGTTTACAATTTAGAATAAGGTTCTACGAATTAAAGTTAAATACCTAAAAGACAAAGAGAATGGAGAATGAAGAGAATTCTGAATAAAATCTAGGAACTTCTTTGAAAAGTTATTTCACGAGAGGAAATTGGACCATCTTATCTGCGAATATATAATTCTGGATAAGTATTTGGAATAGGATTTTTTTTTTGAATTTTCGTGATTTGTGATTTTGTTTACATTTCTGAATAAAGATTATATCAAATTGTGATGTCAATATATGTTGTTATACAATTTAATGTACCTACTTACCTCAGAAACAGCGCTATGAAATTCGCGAATAACATTTTTGACGGCGGCATCTCCACCCCTACATTGTTTTTGTATATTGATTGATATAGTTTAAAACTGTTGTTCCGCGGATAGTTTTCGCGTCTGTGGCGCCGCAGTCGGCTGCGGCGGGCTCGTTCAACGTTTGCTCGTTTTACCGCTTCTCCTCGGCGACAGAGATTTGCGCATGCGTGTTTTGCCACAAAAATACCAAGAAACCACAAAACTTTCGAACCGAACCAAAAACCGGCGGTTAGATAACTGTTATGTTTAAGCTAGTGGTAGTTTAAATTCAGAATCCAACCGGTATTTTTTTTACATAAACGATAAATCATCATAAACTATATTTATAAGGAGAATAGAAAATTTAGTCTGCGTTCCTTACTCTTGGCGAGAAATATATATAAATAATTTGATAGTCTCACAATGCTGTCCACTTTTGGGACTATACATGATCAAGGCGGGATGAATGAATTGTTTATGAATAAGTTCTATTTTTCTGCCTAAGTCTAGACGCTAAGTGACGACTATCTAACGTTTGATTGATTTTGTATTTCATAATCTCGTCAAGCCACAAGATCGAGATATAATATGATTATCTATTTTCCTGACCACCGTGGGTCACTGACGCTTGATTACTCGGAACCATCGCCAAATGTCAGATTAGCAAAATGACGGATTCGCAAAATGACGGATTCGCAAAATATCAGATTAGCAAAATGACGGATTCGCAAAATGTCAGATTAGCAAAATGACGGATTCGCAAAATGACAGATTCGCAAAATGTCGGATTCGCAAAATGTCGGATTCGCAAAATGACGTAATTTTAAAGATACTTCCCACGACACTAGGATAGACGAATTTAAAGTCTTGGCGATGAAATGATGATAATCTATATATATAAAAGGAGAAGCTAAATCTAAAAATCAAGGCCCAGCCCAAACCGCTGAACATATAAACATGAAATTTTGTGTGTAGGTTACGTTTATAGTGTAGATGCTCGCTAAGAAAGGATTTTACGAAATTCAACCCTTAAGGGGGTGAAAGAGGGGGTTGAAGTTTGTATGGGATAGTGTGATTTCTGCGTGTATTAATTTTACAAATACTCTTCAAAACACATTATGAAATATTAGTTCTAGGATTTTTCAAGAACCATCCCCTAAGGGGGTGAAACAGGGGAGTGGAGTTTGTATGGAGACGTGTTGTTTTTTACGTCTATCAACTTGAAACTTGGCACAAATATTCTTTAAAAGTCTCCATACAAAGTCAAATTTTTTTTGATAATTTATTATGGGTTGCTAGGAGAAATTTGTTTGTGCATCCCAAAATGTTGAAAAAATAAATGTCCACCCGTGCGAAGCCGGGGCCGGCCGCTAGTCTAGTAGATATTTTGAAGAGTTCAACGAAAAAGTCAGTTAATCTATATATGTATAAAAAAATATGATAAACAGACTGATTGGTGATACATCAACGTATATATCCACCCGTGCGAAGCCGGGGCGGGCCGCTAGTTAGCTCATTTTACTTGAAGGAAACATTTCTTTATTTTTTAAAGAAACAAAAGTGAATTCAGAAACAGTAACATCCTGTACTTTTATAGTATCGATCGCTAGCTAACTAGCGGCCCGCCCCGGCTTCGCACGGGTTGATATATACGTTGATGTATCACCAATCAGTCAGTCTGTTTATCATATTTTTTTATACATATATAGATCATTTCATCGACAAGACTTCAAATTCGTCTATCCTAGTGTCGTGGGAAGTATCTTTAAAATTCCGACATTTTGCGAATCTGTCATTTTGCGAATCTGACTTTCTGCGAAACGCAAATGGTCAGATAAGCAGAATGTCAGAATTCCGACATTTTGCGAATCCGTCATTTTGCGAATCTGACATTTTGCGATGGTTCCGATTACTCCTACATTCGTAATAAAACTTATGTTAATATTGAATTCTATTTCAAAGTTCAGCTAGTTACTAATAAGTAAGTACGTAGTATTATCAAATAAATAGGTAGGTAATTGTGACTCTGAAATTTGAAAAAAAAATATTTTAGAGTTTAAAAACAAACAACAAAAAAAGCAGTATGCAAATATCATACAAAAGATTTCAACGACTCCTACGTGTCCATCGAATCGATAACGGTTCACACGACGCAACAAAGAATAAATAATACTGTCTTACGTAAAGACATCATCGACGCGTGCGTACCGACTATTATGGAACACAATTCGGGTTGCCTTGTACGTCTGTAGAATGCAAAATCGGGTTCAGAACAATAGCAGTGAAATGCCTGATCCCTAAGGCCGAGGCTGATTGCTCGGGCTGCGGTCGCCACGACCTGCCTCTCGTGCCTCGCCTTAATGGGACTAAGGCCTCGACGTTGCCTTGCTAAGAGAATCCCTTCACTTAATTGTTATGGGCTTATTATAAATTGAATTCAACGCTTAGAATAATTATGAAGTGCAGGTAATTGCGGATGCTGGATGATAGTTGTAAATAAATTAAAATTATGAGACACAAATCACACTGGGTTATTTAGTTTTAAACGAGATAGCATATGCTACAAGTGCTAAACATTTGGACGGCCTTCTGACTCAGAAAGCAAGGTCACTAACAACTAATCCAACAGGTCCGTCGATCTATAAATACTCAATTGAAATTAGTTTACATGAAAAAAATCAAGAGATAAATAATTTAAATTGAATTGTACCTACAATAAGGATGGTGTCATTATTGTTTTGCATAATTATATATTGGAACTTTAGTAAATAATGATAAGCATATATGTATATAAGAAAAACACAATGCAAAAAGAGTTTTAGAGACCTGGACTAAATTAATATTTTTTTAATTTAACAAATTCGCCCGGTTCATCTTCAGATGAAGTTTTAAGGAAGATTAATTGAAATGGAAATTTCATTAGGTGAGTTTTTCTTGTGGAATTCTTAAAATTGTAACTTCCATTGGTTTCGTCGTGTTTTATTCTTGCCAATTGATGTCTATTTATAATATTATTCGTAACGAAATCTCGTTATTTTCCCCGGTTCTTTTGTATCCCAAATGTACGAGCGTTGGTAGGATTCGGATACCATTTAGAATATTTTTTTCCCTTAGTAGTTATTGTTCCCAATACTGACGGCCTTTCTGTCAACAGACACAATAATTGCATGTAGGGCACATTTAGAATTTACAAAAATCTTGCTTACGGTGCAGTCCAGAGTTCAATACAAATTTAGTAAAACCTCGTACTTCGGAGTCCGTCAAACCGTTTAAGTTATGGGTTGCACTGAAGGATTATACACATACGTACATACATTATACTTTTGGTGCAGACGGATATAATGGGAATATCTCTCTATTGTCTTTATTATATACAGTATACAACTCTGTAAAGTGTATATTCCTGATATTTTCGCTTCAATATCAGGTTGATGGCTTCAATTCAGTGCGACGGAGTCGTGAGTGGGCCGCCATTATTTCTTGGTCCCAGCCGCCCGCCAAACGACCACTTTATATACATTTAAACGTGTTTCTTATTACTAGATATACATAATTTAACAACTTATATTGATGTGGTAAATCCTATAATATTATGTAACTCTGCTATGTCTTTATCATCAGCCGCTCCTAACGCCGCCGCTGGGTGGACACGTATCATCATCATTACCCGTTACAGCCCACTATTTATATTCCGCTATTTGTCTCATCTAACAGTTTTAATTGAGTGATGATACTTTAACAATCGGCTATTAAAAAACAATAGAGTTTTTGCGATCTATCCTCTAACTGTTATATGTTATTAAAAAATCTGCATGTGCTTTAATTAATATTATTATTATTAAATTAAATTTATTTTAAATTTTCTCTGATCAGAAAATATTTATTCCACATCACATTGCATTTCTAGTGCTCCATAAAGTAAGTCAGCGAAATTATTGACACGAATCGTAAGCTAGCGCGAAGTTCGAACGAAGTTATCGGAAATTACGGAATACGGAGCAATCAAGATCAATGCAGCCGCACCGTTGCTCCGAACTACGAGGTGCTACAGGCGCTACGAGGCGCTACGAGTGCGTAGTGTTCCATGGTAACCGTGCTTATGTGTAAATTGAATTTCGGAGCTCTACGCGTACTTCAAAATCATTATGCGGTGAATGTAAGAAAACATCTTTCATAATATTTATGAAGTTAACGATTTGGATGATAACGGAAAGTAAAGAAAGTTAAGTATGCAATATTCTTGAACTTTTTTTGTAAATGCTGTACGTACGTTAGTATGTATATGCTTTGTAGAACATTTGTTTAGAGTCTTGATGGTAACTATTATTCCTGGATAAATTTCTATAGAATTTTTAAAAGTAGATAGGTACATCTCAAAAACCTAAAAGTAGGTACTTATCTATTTAATGTAGCAATATTTTTCTAGTAATGTGAACTGTGAATCTATATTAAACTAACTAATTTAAAAAAGTGAATATGGCCATATAACTTTAAAATTTTCATTGGGGTATCTAATTTAAATTCGCACTCGAATCAGTTGTCTAAACATAGGTATACGTGGGGCGCACTGAAAGTTTCCCGAATGAATAAAAAAAAATACTATTAAAGGTCAAAAATGAATTTATTGTTTCTCAAAACATTCTCCCTTTGCGTCAATGCACTTTTTCATGCGATTAAACCAATTTTGAAAACTTTTGTGCCACTCCTCCGTGGTGACCTCAGAAACGTGTTTTTCATATATTCGACAGCCTCTTCTGGTGATGAAAATCGTTGACCGCGTAATTGGTTCTTAATTTTTGGGAACAGAAAAAAGTCCAAGGTGCCAGGTCGGGGCTGTATGCAGGATGGCTCATAAGGTCTACGTTTTTCACCTTCAAAAATTCGTTTGTTTGTCTGGCCGTGTGGGAACTAGCATTGTCGTGGTGCAGGATGATACGACGTTTCCGGTTATTTTTACGGAGTTCGTCAATAATTGCCGGCAAACAAATGATCGTGTACCAGTCACTATTCACGGTACGACGATTCTCTAAAGCAACAGTAGCCACGTGTGCAGTTTTATTAAAAAAAGAAGCAATCATCCGCTTAGATGCACTTTTCACGCGCGCCGCTTTGGTTGGCTTCGGCTCATCTTGAAAGACCCATACCGTCGATTGCTGCTTAGTTTTGGGATCGTAGCAATAAATCCATGTTTCGTCACCTGTTACTATGTCCCACACCAAATTTGACGTACCTTCGTTGAATCTGGTAAGCATAGCACTGCACCAAGTGATGCGGTCCGTTTTTTGAGCCTCGGTCAAATTGTGTGGGATCCACCGTGAGCACAGCTTTCTCACACCCAAATGTTTGTGTAGGATTGATTGTATTTGACTCATGCTTATGTCTAAGGATGCGCGAATCTCATGGTAGGTCATATGCCTGTCTGTTTCAATCATACGGCGCACAGCATCGATGTTTTTGTTGTTCACAGCGGTGGACGGGCGCCCACCGCGAGATTCGTCACTGAGATTGACACGACCGCGCTTGAATTCTGCAAACCATCTATAAATAGTCGTCTTGCATGGTGCTTCATCCCCAAAAGCAGATTGAAGCCGAGCGATGCTCTGTTGAGCTGTCAAATTACACTTAAAATCGTAGAAAATCATACTACGAAAATGTTCCCTAGTTAAATCCATGTTAATGTAGACACGCAATTTTTAAAATGGCGCCACAATGTAAAAACAATTGACAGTCAGATGAAACAAACTGCATTCTACAGCCAAAGAGTTCCATTTTCAAATGTTGTAGTTACTTTTTAAATATTGTTTATGTAAGTGGCCAGTTCCGGAAACTTTTAGTGTGACCTATGTATTATAAATAGGAAAGATTTGTATTTTGTATGTTTGTAACAAATAAACTTAAAACTACTGGACCCATTTTCAAAACTCGTTCACTAATGGAAAGCTACATTGTCAGCTACATATCTACATAGACTACATTTAAGTCACGTATTCCTATAGGAATTGGTAGTACACGAGTAAAACAGCAAGGCGCTGCTAGTTCTGTATAAAACTACGCAGTACCGATCCTTGAATTTTTTCACGAATAGAAAAGCTGACTTTTACACAATTGTATAGTTATTTATCTATCTATATCACTGCTCTAGTTTTACAGGTAGCTCAAAAATATTACTTATTTTGTTACATTTCATATTTTAATTGGTAACAACTAACTCCAAAAACTGATTGGTCGCATTTTGCGGGGGAATTGTGAAGCTCTCAGCGAGTTCGCCCTGAGCGACGGATATTGCACTACGCGTCGTGCTCGTGACGTGCCCGGCCCGTGGCGGCGATATGAAATAGAATCCTGCATATTCCCAACGTAATGTGCATCCAGAGACTCAACATCGTTGACAGTGATACCGCGATATCTCGATTACGTTCAGTGTCCAAAATCGAAGGAGTTCTTTTACACTTAGAAACAGTCACTTGTAAACTGTATAAGCAGCTGCAGAAGTTTCTTTACTCAACCCTATTGAAAAAAAACGGGTTCAATTTGGCGTGCAAATTTCCGCTTTTTCGTGTCCTGAGACTTAAATACCGAGTAGGGACCCACATTTAAAAAAAAGGAAAACACATTCCAAATACAAATAAATTTTCTCGCTCTTATTACATTATAGACAACGAGCTAAAGACTAAAGTAGTTTTAAGAATGATTTAGAAATTTCACATCAGTAGTAAGGGACAGTGGGTGACACAGTGCGCGGCGTCGTCACCGGCACGTCTTTTTTAAAGCACCGTCATTACATACCCCAATCTTGCGGCTCAACAAACGCTCTGAGCTCTGTTTAGGTATACCTACGCCAAAAATTTTCAATGTCTGGAAAGGAGCCTTTTTTCTTATGGGCAACCTTGATACCTGAGGTTAAGCTAAGTATCGTTGTAGTACTCTAGTACTTTCTTACATCGTCTCAAGTGATGCTTCATTTGAAAATGTTGTAGGTACTTTAAAAGCGTCGTTATTAATGACTGGGATATTTGTATAAACTGAGAAATGAGTACAAACGTAAGTAGCTAGTACTCGGACATAAAAATATTACATACTGGTGTTCCGCGCAATTTCACTCGCATAAGTCCCGTTTCCGTGGGAAAATTATAATTAGAAAGGGATTTTTTTTAAAAACGGTCCAGTAGTTTCGGAACATATTTAATACAATCAAACAAACAAAAAATCTAATCTTATGTCTTTATAATATTATAGAATATAGATATTAACTAGCGGGTGACTAGCGGATCCATTTTCCTCGTTCTCGTAGGAATTTCCATTAAATAATAATAAATTGTAGGACACAATTTACACATGGTTATGCAGTCCCAAACTAGGCAGAGCCTGTACTATGGGTACTAAACAACTGATAGACATACTTAAATAAATATTAAACACCCAGACACGAAGTCAACAGACATGTTAAAGAAGAAAAGTTAGAATGTTATTACACCGAACTATTCTTGTGATTTCGTAGTGTGTGATCTCAAAGACAGTTGTCAAAAGTATCCAGGGCTGTATTTTGGTAAACGCGGCACTCATTTTGATTGCGGCGCGACAGCCTCCCATCCGGAGGTGGTCTGTCATCGAGTCACCCGCACTCGTCATTATTGCCACCTCTCGTGGGCGGACAACATCTTACAAAGCTCGAATCAACGTTTCTTTGTCACTTGACGCTTCCGCCTATTATGTTTACTAAGAGGAGTGTTGCTTGCGATTTTTTTACCCCAGTTTTCGATATTAAAGATATTGACAAGGATATATTAGGAGATCTTACGTGACACATGATTGTGTATCTACTGATCTGACAGTAACATGAGATTAAAAGCATTGAAGCAGAAATACAAACCGGATATGAAAAATAGACTGTTAATACTCCTGGAATGTAAAATAAACTCCGCATTATTTCATCCATTCTATATTGTGTTATTAATACTGCTACACTTAGTGATACTGTCGTGGTCAAAGAACCGAGAACTATAAACTGCAAGTGATAAGTGATAGTACACGAGTGGAATTCGGCTTTGCAGTGCAAGGTACAAGGAAATCTTAAAATAAAATTATCGGAGTTGGCGGATGATATTTATTATCGTATATCACATCGCATACATATATAAAACCACTGATGCCTAACGAAATTTTCAAAAAGATTACACCTACAATCTTTAAATTTGGTAGCCTACTACTATGGTAAGTCCTGTGTAGGATATCTAAGAAAGGAACTATGTGGGCAACGTGGCTGAGCATCTGCTAGTACATAAAATGATGGGAGACTTTAAGCAAATCCAGAGCACTGGATATATCGTCGTCAATAGAAATGTGCATGTTTATCGCGCGGTGCAGCGGCGCGGCGCCGAGCAATCTGCGGGCGGACGCCCCGGCCCGCAAATAACTTCCGCCAGGCCACCCGCACGCTGCACACAGCAGACGGGGTGAGCAGAGAGCAGTGAGCACTGACACACATTTAGCAGGCTCTCGGATTTCTATACTTATTTAAATACTACACTGAGGTGATGGAAAGCTTTGCTAGGTGAAAAGACATTAATAGGCTGTCAATTTTAGAGTGTCAAGATTTAAATTTTGTTCGCGTAGGTATAGGAGTAGGTACAGAACATTAATATGTCCAGAGTGCTTTACTTTGATGGTGTAAGACTAGATTGCACTTTTAAGGACAATTTAAAACTACCTGCAATAATGATACGAGACAGAAAACGAAGGATCAGTGGATAGAATACAGACTAACAGTTGCAAAGTTGAGAAACTCAGTGGAAGACGAAAGTGTTAGAGCGCGGCGCACGCGCGCCGCCACTCCGCGCGTTGCTGCCGCCGCGGCTCCACGCCACTCGCCGCCACACTGCGCGGTAATCGAGATCGCTATCGAGGCCGCTAGTTTTAAAGTCAACCTAGTACTGATATGGAGTTCCCGACAGTTTGGGTATGAGTGTAGGTGCGAGGCAGCCCGCGCGGTGAGCGCGATGCGCCGCGTGCCGCGCGCCCCCGCCGCGCGATGAGCGCGCGTCGCACGCCGAGCGCGCCCCGAGCACGAGCACGGCGACCGCGCGCGCGTCCTCTAGCGCGCTTGTTCGTGCTTCCGCTCGTCTTGTCACTGGCTCAACCACAGTAAGTGAAAAATAGCGCAGACCCAGACTTCTTTGTACGCGTTGAATTTGGACAGGGCAGTTATCATCCAAAATAAAATAAATAACTTCCCTTTAACTTAACTAGCCTCACCTTATAATCGAGGGGTAGATAGAGGTATTCCATTCCTCACACACTTTTACAAGTGAATTTTTTCGGACATCTCATCATGTCAGGCGGTGACCATACAACTTTTGATGTGCGTTTATAAGTAGTTGGTTTAAAGACGGGCCACTACAAGACCCGCAAAAAACTATTTATATATTTCTAGCGTGATATACGAACTACAAATATACGAAAATATATGTTTCCGCGAATAACTAATCGCGAAACTTTTAATTGGTCACATGAAACTGGCTGAAACTATGTACCTACTATATCTATAATAAATGACAAGTATAGTGCACAAGGCGTGTCAAGCAAGATTTTAACTGGCGCTAGCATATTGTTGGTTAAGAAATAACTTTACGAAATATGCAGTTGCCCGCTGCCCGCAAAGGCATTCCGCGCGCTTCGCCGACGGCACGGGCTTTGCATTTACCTGTCTTGCCTTTGCAACTGGCATTTTCACAATGTGTGCACTTAGTCAGTAGCAAACAAGATCGACGTGGTATTTGTTAAGTTTTAAGTTACTTACCACAAGGACCTGGGCCTTTGTCACAGCATATAGTTGAAGCGGGAACCAGCGATGTTGTGAATATGCAATTTATTAGATATTAGCAGTCCCGTTAGTTTCCGTTCCCGTGGGAGTACGGGGATAAAATATAGCCTATGTTACTCAGAGATATCGGAGCTTTCCATCGGTAAAAGAATTTTTAAAATCGGTCTAGTAGTTTTTGAGTTTATTCGTCAAACATACAAAAATACAAATAATTCCTCTTTATAATATTAGTGTAGAAGTGTAGACAGAGACACGCCTAACTAAACAAAATAATAAGTAACTGATCTTGAGTTAAATAACAATATAATTCTTTTGGGAACTCTACATTAACACCTTAAACACATAACTAAGTAAACATTTTCAAATTACCTACTTAATGCAACATAATTATATTACATACCATCTAATCTTATCACTATTATTTTAATTTTCAATTGATACACACTTTATTTACAGCTCATTCATTAATATTAAAGCATAACATGAAACTTTTTTGGCAAAACTACTGATATGTGGATTAAAACGTATGTTGGCACTTTGTAGACGATCAGCGACACACATAATTCATGGAACGGTGCTTGTTGAATGGGATATTATCGGATCCATAACAGTGCGGTACTTGTTGAATTAGACTTTAAATTATTTACGAGATGTGAATTCATGTTGGATTGCGTGAATTCTGACGCCTATTTAATTCTGATCAAGCCATATATAAGAACAATTTATTTAGTGAACTGTCTGGGGCACTAAATTAGATGGATATTTTGATTATTTTGAGTAGGTACCTATCTATTTAAATAAAAAATAATGGCTAAATGCATTGCGAAGCGCAAAACTCGAGAATGGCTCAACCGATTTGGCAGTTTTTTTATGTTCGTAATTTGCCTGATAAGGATTTGTATGAAAGAAATTACCATGGGAACGGGAATAACGGGTTTCACGCGGAAAACACCGCTGGCCGCATGGTAGTTATGTAAAAATGAAGATCAATTATTTTAAGAAATTTAATTAATTTTTAGCGGTTTCAGTACATTTTTTGTAGTTTGTAGTGTTTATATTTCACATCCTTAGAGTCGTGGTCTTTCTCATACAGAGCCACTTTACAAAATCCTCATTTATATTTCCTGTAAGGCTATACCATGTGATACCGGACACTTTTCGACGATGCGGGTGAAACCGCACAGAACCGCTAGTGTTATATACAATAGTGGTTGCTCGCGGTTTCACCCGCGTAGTTCCCGTTCCCGTAGGAATATGGAAATAAAATATAGCCTATGTTACTCAGTGATGATGTAACTTTCAAATGGTGAAAGAATGTTTAAAATCGGCACACCATAATATGGTATCTAGATTGAAGGTGTCTTATAATGTGTAGAAGCGTAATGAAGGCATTTTCGGAAATTCCCACGGGAACGGAAATAAACTGGATCGCCGCAACGCCGCTGGGCACCCGCTAGTAATACGTAGTAGGTACTATTACTTATTCTGTGGATTAGTGTAGATACATAGATAAAAGACAAAAATAACTTAACGGCTGCACGGAAATTTGGTAGGAAGATAGATTAGGACCTGTTAACATACACCTAAGCTTTAAAAAATAAAAATTGTTTCTCCAAAAATTTTCACTCCGAAACGTGTAGTTCGAAAACGGGTAGGAATTTAAAAAAAGTATAAAAGATAAAAGTTGCGAATATTTTATGAGCTTTCTTTACGTAGAATGTTGTTTTTCTCTACGACACACACCGCTTTAAAGATATTAGCGAAAAACTCAAGGGTTTTTCGTTGAGTGCACTAAAAAGGCCTTGGTCGATGTATGAAATCCGTATATGATTTTAATATTTTTTGTATGTAGGAACCAGCGCGCGGCGATGGTAGACCGCCTGGAGAACGTGACGCACACCGTGACACGCATCCTCGACGGATACGACATTCGACTGCGCCCCAACTTCGGTGGTTAGTATTGTAACCACCTTGCTTAACTCATCTCTTAGCTACGAAACAATAAATATCAATATTTTAGGACATGTTTATAACAAAACTCTCAATAAGTAAATTGATATAAAAGATATTTAGTTATCATTGTATAAAACAGACTGTCACATGTAACATGGCGTTAAAAAGAGCTGCCCTTGAGTTTGTTGCTGACTTTTCGCGGGTCTTCGGGGTACTGCATTTGAAACCAGCAGCTCGTCAGTGGAGAAAGGCTGCGGTTTACATTCAGCCAATCTGCATATACGAGTTTAAAGTCCCTTGTCCTATAGACTATTGCCGATTACCTTATAGGTGTGATTTGATTTAATTTGTGCATGTGTTATGTTTGTGGAATTTGTATTCGTAATTTACAAATTATGAATGACACTCGTATTAATCATTTACTGCATATATTGTAGTTTCTACTTTTATATAAAACACTACTTAAGTGAGTTTATAGCTACACCGGAGAAAACAGTTCTCAACTTATTAAACGTAAACTTAGAAAATTTCGTATGGCACCAACACTGAATCTTCTAATCGTATTATTTGTCAACGTCATATTCAGAACAGACGAAATGTTCAACGGAATAAATACGAGCGTTCCAAATGTGAATTCCGAAATGGCAGTTTGCAAAGGCAGAGTAACCTCCAGTGCGCTCTCGCTGCATGTTATTGCGAGCCGTGAGCCATAAAGATTCAATATGATATTGAATTTACTCGGCATTCTAAACACGACGTGATTTGTCAGCGGATAGAAGACGAGGCTTCGGGGCCCGCATACTGCATCTCTGCTGCCTGGATGCATAAAACATTATTGCTTTTAGGGGACCCGCTGTACGTCGGCATGGATTTAACCATCGCCAGCTTTGACGCTATATCTGAGGTCAATATGGTGAGTTTATACCAAATTTATACACCCATAAACGTCGATAGTATTACATCGCTGTCTTTTTCTTTATTATAAAATATCTAGGTAATTTTTTGTGTTGGTAACTTCTTCTATTAATAAAACAATGTTTATTACGAGGGAGTCAGGTTAATTACTCGTGATAAATAATACCGTTTGTAATATGTTTCACGGTGACTAGAGCTTTTTGTTTCACTTTTATGTCTGAGTAATTTCTCTTATAGCAATTAATATGTAATGTTAATAATATTTTCTTAGATTTGCACGGTCTGTTATAAACAATATTTCCTCAGCCAAAATATAGGAGGAGGTAGATAAGATGAATCATAGCTTAGTATACAATCTTGCGATATTGACAGGCGTTCTCCTTACATCAATGATTGATTGATAATTCTGTTACCATCATGAAACCATCAATGTGTTTCGTGTTTGTTGGGCTCCTCCTGTAACTCGACACGGCGACATATTGGCGACGGATCTGAGGATGTTTTTGGGTCATATCAAGGACCTTGCGGCCCTTGAGAAGTATGCCGGTCCATCTTAATTCATTAAGCTTTTAATAGAAAAGAGAGCAAGGCCGTCACTTGACACGAATCGCGAGGGGCGTGCTGTGTCAGCCAATCGATGGCCGCCTCTGGCTGCACCACCGCTGAGGTCGCCGCCCACTCACACTACATTATATACAATGTGCCTACCTGAATATTTAATGACAAGAGTACATAAGGCCCAAGCCTTCCGAAGTTGCTACCACATGATTTACGTAGAGATCTTGTTAGATTGTCGCACTACCCAATATCAACTTAAGCTCACTTGCCTTTCAGTTTGTGATCTGTTTTTAGTTTAATTAGTAGATAGTTTTTTTCAAAAGTGTGTGATTATTTTCTAGGCTACCTTTTAGCAGACGAGTTAAGTTATCCCCTTTCAAAAGTACCTATTGTTTGACTTTGTCATTCTGGTCTGGTTACTATACGGCGTTTTTAAAATTGCTAGGATGAATCAATAATGCCAATGCAATTTGATAAGAACCTATATTTGAAAAGAAATAACCCGCTCTCTAGTAGAAGGAAGTATAGATAAATATAAATAAAAAGAACTACCTATTAGAAACACAGGCCAGCCAATCGCCAAACCAATTTCAGAAACTTAGGATGGCTATTGTCAATTTTTGCTACGCAATCTAGAAAGCGATTTCTTATGAAAGCTCTTCTTTCAGGATTACACAATAACGCTTTATTTGAATCAATATTGGAAGGATGAAAGATTAGCTTTCGGGCTTCCAGAGGACGTCTTGACCCTATCCGGGGACTTTGCGGACAAGATTTGGGTTCCAGATACTTTTTTTGCTAATGATAAAAATAGGTAAGCTCTTCCTATGTACCTACGAGTATTTTATGCAATAGGGTATTTGACTGTATCGAAATTAAATCGAGAATTTTTAAAACTAGCAGCCCAGCGGTTTCACTCGCGTAGTTCCCCCTCCCGTGGGAATACGGGGATACAATATAGCCTATGTTACTCCCTGATAATGTAGCTTTTCATTGGTGAAAGAATATTAAAAATTCCATAGTTAATTTTCATTTTGACAGATCATAAGAGTTAGTCATTTCATTAGGCAGTCAAATACCCTATTATTGTTGGAATATCGAATCCGTCGTGGTCGTCACACTAAGTGGCAAGACCGGTGATACTAAGTATAATCCGTTATGATATTTTATGAAAGACAAAACAAACTACTTGCTTATGAATGACGACACAACAAACATGCGTTTGTTCAGTTTTCTGCACGACGTGACGGAACGAAATAAACTGGTCCGGCTCGGCGGCGACGGCAGCATCACCTACGGCATGCGGTTCACCGCCACCCTGGCCTGCATGATGGACCTGCACTACTACCCCCTCGACAGCCAGAACTGCACCGTCGAGATTGAAAGCTGTGTGACTCCTACACTTATACTAGATCACCAGGCTGGGCTTCTCCACTTGTGTTGCTCATGAGGAACCCTCGCGAGTCATTGATTAGAATCTTCGATTGGATAAGTGTTAGAGAGAAATTATCTTTTTGATTCGCAACGCATTTTCCAGATAGATTTGTGTTCATCGTGAGTTTTTTGGTATCATTTTAAACTCTTTGGGCGGCACACGACGAGATATAAAAAGAAGCCTAATTAACATGTTCACCAAACGGCTTAGGCTTTCTGAAAGTGTCAAGCTTTAAATTAATTACGACACAACTTTTAAATCCATTTCATGTTAACACGACATTTTTGAGATTTTTTGGTTCCGATGTTCACGAAAAAAAAATAAGCGGGCAACTTAGCCCGCGGGCTAAGTGGTCTGTGGGCTCATTAGACCACAAAGCCCATTATACGAATATAGCGTAACTATAATAACACGCAACACTTATCAAATCGATTATTCTTGCTAAAAATCAGGCTCCTAACTGTAGATAGTTGGCATTTTTAATAAAACACTGTCACCGTTTCTTTTCCAGTCACGTCATGGAACCGCCAGCTTACACGTTATGTTGGATGGGGCTTACATTGATGTCCCATGCAATCGTAATTTTCATACAGCTTCTTGGGATGTTTTGCATTTACCATTTAAGATACCTATCTATTCCCCCTTTTGCATAACTCATAATCCGACTACAAACTATTCAATGAAATTTTAATCACGTATTGTATTGTATTTACGACCCATACTTCCACATATTAATTGTTTTTTTTTAGCTTGATATTCTGGTTCACCATCAGTTTCTATCAATTTTATGGATAATAAGTCAATCAAATTCAGAAAGCCTTTATCAATCTTGATGATTGTACATGTTGTGACCTAGAGCCACGTCATTACGATCTATAGCAGCATAATAACGAAACGTTTGTGCTGCAGATGGGTACACAGTGTCGGACGTAGTGATGTACTGGAAAGAGACGCCAGTGCGAGGAGTGGAAGATGCAGAGCTGCCTCAGTTCACAATACTGGGCCATGAGACTAACGATAGAAAGGTGTGGATACAAATAAACTAAAACTAGTTGCCTAATAGTGGAACACTTAATACTTACCTCAAACCAAACTCTGCAGTGCTGTGAGAATGTTTTCCATGACTCGTATTTTTATAGCTCTATTTGTCGGCACGGGCAGACGTCTTGCCAGAGACAACAGCACCACCTATCGAGTCCAAAACTATGCTATCTCTAAACCAACCATATAAATTCACAAAATTGTATTGAAATTGGTTGAGCGCTGATTACTGTGCCAAACACAGTGACACGTGGTTTTTTAAATATTAAGAAGATTTTATTCATGACTTTTACTTTAATTAGCTCATTCTATCAAATTGCAGGAAAAACTGGCGACTGGCGTATACCAGCGGTTGTCTCTGAGCTTCAAGCTGCGCAGGAACATCGGCTACTTTGTGTTCCAAACCTATCTCCCGAGCATACTGATCGTCATGCTCTCCTGGGTGTCATTTTGGATTAACCACGAAGCTACTTCGGCGAGAGTCGCTTTAGGTGAGAAAAATCCACCGTGGTAGTTTAGAGCCCTTTTCTCTTTATTTCTGCTATCGACTTTTATGTCTCCGCGTTTGACTTGCAAACCCGTGTAAATTTCCAAACACTTATTAGCTGTGCATTTGTATTAAGTACACTAATCAACTTTAAAGCGCCGTGTTCTCTTAAATATTTACAATGATAAAAATATTGTCAGGTATAACCACGGTGCTGACAATGACCACGATAAGCACGGGGGTTCGCAGCAGCCTGCCTCGGATCTCTTATGTGAAAGCCATCGACATCTATCTGGTGATGTGCTTCGTGTTCGTATTTGCGGCGCTGTTGGAGTACGCGGCGGTAAACTACACTTACTGGGGCGCCCGCGCTAGGAAGCGGGCGAAGTTAAAGAATAAGGACCTCTCTTCTAGCACCAGTGTCGAGAAGGACTTGAAGTGCTCAGCAAGTGAGTACCTATCCTACCTACCAATACTTGCCAAAGATACCACAGTATAATGACAATGCCACCAACGGTTCGATAGATAAAAGCTAAGCCAGTCGTCATACGTTTGTACCTTGTAAATTGCAGCAGGCACCGCTAATATTTTTACTTTACTACGTCAGGTTAATATCTGTAAAACTCCTCCGCATCAAGCAAAAAACAACTGAGATTGCAGTAAATCTATGATGCCACAATAGAAATTGGCAAGGTTCAAGAGTTTTTGTGTTCCTCAGGTCCTCGGTCACCAGAAGAGATCATAGCGCTCCGAGAGTGTACAAGCAGCGCCGGGCGGGTGTCCCCTATACCCAGCCTGCACTCTAAGCCACTACCGACTGCTGCTGGAGCTACACCCTCGTTGCGGCTACAGCGAGACCACATGCACCTTCGATACAGGACCCGACCACATTCTAGAACTTCCAGAAGTTAGTTGTATTATATAACTTTTGCCTATAAAGTTCTGTTCTGATTGATATACCTACATGACGATCATCGAAGTCACGCTAATCAAATGATTCTTAGAACATCTTAAAACTGGAAGACCTTTCTAGGAATCTGGTCTTTTCCATATGCGTTCTGAAATCGAACTCAAAATAAAACTATGTAACACGTAGGTAGTTTAAATGATGAAATTCAAACTTTTTCCAGATGGTGCGGCGGGCAAGCCGAAAGTGATACACGCACTTCGCCGTGGGGCAACAGTCTTCAAAGCCTCAATGCCCAAGATTCGGGACGTAAACGTCATTGACACCTACTCCCGGGTAATTTTCCCCGTCTGCTTCCTCATCTTCAACGCGGTTTACTGGGTCTTCTACATATTCGATTGAAACAAGATAAATTATAAGAGAAATAGGGTTGCTGAATGCAAAACTGCATTGTATGGTTCATAAACTTTAAGATACACTAAGTACAATATGCTTATTTTTGATGTTGGTTGATGGTTCCAAAGGCGATTGTATTTTACCGAATTATGTATATGGGTATGAAAAGTTAATCCCTTCAAAGAGCCAAAATATGTATAAAATATTGTATTTTGGTATATTTAGGTCCATTTTAAACTAAAGGCATTGTGCCTGTTGAAAGTACGAATATAAGTGATTGTAATATTGAGACGGTGAATCAGAAATTACTGACGTGCCAACGTTATAAATGTTACGAGTTTTGCCTGTAGTTTTCAATGTATGTAGATGATAGCATATCATACGATATAAATTCAACAACTACTGCCAATCTTCTTAGAAGATAATATTTTGTAAAAAATGCGCAACAATATGAAAATAGGTATGTACCTAAGTACTTACTTCATGCTTCTGACAATATATATTCTTTTTTTAATTTGGGAAATCAACAGCTATTATAGTAATGTCTATTTGTAAGCCAATTACAATTTCTTCTAAGAAATATTTAATTATTACCCAACTAAATATTATTATATGACGCAATGAGATTTTAAACAATATTCCTAATTACTACCGTAAGATAGTGAATTGACATTCATGATTCATCAATCATTAATTTAATGCTCATTGTAATGTAAATAAAAGAAATAGTGTATACGTCAGAAACGATGACACAGTAGTTAAATTGATGTGTATATTAGAAAAAAAATGCAGATCCATAGTTTATCGTAAGTTAAAGATGTAAAAATAAAGTTTAATATCAACAAACCAGGTGGTATTATTTGGTGATTATAACAATTAAGCAATTAAAATGCAAATATCAATGCCTCTCCCAAAGAGGTTAGAAGAAAATGATTCGAGAAACTTTTTCTTTAAACGTCTTTGGCCTCTCCATTGAAACTGTACGGAATACAGACTACACTCGCGAGCAATTAACCGGAATCATACTTTATCGCGGGCTGCTCAAAACAAATCCTCACCACTTCCAAGCATTCAACCATGGGTTTCAATCTCTTTCATTGTGGTATATCATTTGAAAAGTAATTTTGTTAGCTTTCGAATGATATCAAATAGATTCAAAATTAATTTGATTTGCTACCTAAATTTAGTGTTCCCAGTGACGTAAAATATTTATGACAAATCTATAAAGCTAGAAGATCCCTGAGTAACATAGGCTGTATTTTATTCCCGTATATTCTCACGGGGGAACGGTAACTACGCGGGTGAAACCGAGCAGAACCTCTATTTTTAATGGACTCTACAACGTTTATGGAACATTCAAGGCTTTTGCATGGAGCAAACGATCGCGATGACACTAGTGTGCCATCTATTGTTTTTCTATCTAGAGCAAAGGCCTGCAAATATCATAGCGCCATCTTACATTTTCTGGAGACTAGACTTGACTGACTGAGGGTCAAAAGCAATCCTTTGGTCTCTAGTGTCTCTACGTGATAACTCTGAGTATTTATTAAGAGCCCTCTATCATCTAGTCTAGGAACATCGAGAGGATGAATGGTGGTTTTGGAGATTTTAAGTCACTGATCTTACTAAGAAGTACCTAAACTCGATATGTATTTGGGTTGTTGTATACAAAAATAAATACATATGCTCACGCCTCTATCCCCGGTAAGCAGAGGTTTTCCATTCCTAGATATAATCACTTTTCACCGAAATATTTCTTAGACCACTAAACGTGACAGGTGGTGAGCTCATCGTCGGACCGGGGTGCTATTACATATGCCTTTTAGAGGAAGTTGAATTAACTATAATACGTAAAAAAGTATAAATAAATAGCCTTTTTTTTTATTGAATGTTAAGAGTACAAAAAATACTCTTTCTTCTACAAAAAATAATCTTTTTATTATTCTATCATCGAATAATAAAAATATGGTGGTTACTGTATTATGAATATAAGCAGCCTATAAATCTAATATATACCTAATATAAAGTTTTTACAAGTAAAATCTTAATATAATAATTTATTATGTTTAAAGGCGGAGTGCTATACTCGTATATAAGTTAGAAATATCTATTAAAGGTAATCCTTTAGTTGAAAACGCCGTGTTATTTACACGGTAGGATAAGCAGTGGCGGACTAAGCCTGTCGGAGGCCCGGGCGGAAAAACTAAATGAGGCTGAGGAAATCTTAGAACATTTGGATTTGGAGGCCCCCCAGGCCCAGGGCGGGCCTCTGGTCCTGGGGGGCTTCAAATTTACCGTAGCTTTAATCGTATTTGTATCTATTGTGCCTCCAACCAATACCCTTATACTGCCTTTTATGCTTGTTTGGGATTTGATTAAGAGAACTTTTCTCAAAATTTGGAGGCCCTCCAGGACCAGAGGCCCGGGGCGGCCTGCCCCTTCCTTAGTCCACTAGTGAGGATAAGACATGATTTTCGCGAAAAATTGTATCTATACTAAATATAGTTTTGGGAAAAATCAATAAAAGTTGCTATATATAGAATAACATTAAAGTTTATAATGTACAAAACAAATGTAAGTCAAATAACTATTAACAAGAAAAAATGACTCCCAGAAGCGTCTTAAAGGGCCAGTGATAGTTTTGAATATATTTATAAGCTGTTCATCTATTTTGATCGAGCGATAGCCGATACAATACAGATGTAGGCGAGTTGAAAGGACTTTTATAGGAGCCAGAGCGGGCTCCATTCATCGAGGGCGCAGGGAGCGGGCGCACGGGGGAGGCAGGCTCCAGAACACCTAGCGCCTACCCCAGCCCCAGTTGCGCGGACGGAGCTCACCAAGCAAGATCTCCGGGCTAGTTCAACCTCGCAGACTATTTCAACTGACAAAACACAAGTAGTTACAGTTATTTGTGTTGTGTGACCTGTATTACTGTGTTCTGTGTCGGATTCCATGGTCATATTTCCCTGATAATGATACAGTGTGCACCAGTTTGAGTTGAGTGTAAGTTACGTTTTTGACACAAACATTTTGTTTAACTGACCTACATCACTCTGTAGGATAAAATCGGAGTAATATTGAAATTAATACTTTAAGATACATATCTGGGCTGGTGTAAAATATTTTTTTTTTTTATATGACGTCGTTAATTTGAGTTTCACGGGCAAGCCCGTGGGCGGCGGGAGATATTGAGTTTCAGGGTTTCAGGCCCGGTTGGGGAACGTAAGGGGGCGCCAGGGGTGGGGGAAGGATGGCTGCGCTGTGCGGGGGCGGGCGTGGGCGCTAGTCGCTGCGCATTCCACCCCTCATATTGATCGCTAAATTTTAATTTGTATTTAAAAATACTGAAAATAAACAAATACCTAAATCTATATTTTTCATTGACGGGCTCTCTTTACATAAGTACCTAGTATAAAATGAAGTCGCTTTCCGCCTCTATACTCTTGAATTTTTAAAGCTACGCAACGGATTTTGATGTGGTTTTCACTAATATAAAGAGCTATAAACGAGGACGGTTTTTATCATCCAAATCGAAGCAAGGCGAGAGCGAGTCGCAAGTGATAAATAATTGTTTACATGTATAAAAAAAATTACCTGTAGCCTAGCTTCTGGAAATACTCACTCATACACGATAAATAATACAGATGGTAGTACTAGGTATGCCAGGATCGTAGCAGGTGGCGGGCTGTTGTCTCTGCCTACCCCTTCGGGAAAAAGGCGTGAGCATATGTATGTATGTATGGTAGTACTTACCTATGATTCAGAAAATATAGGTATTAAATCTGGTTCAACAATAGATAAGAATTCGAATAAGTGTAAATTAAAACATATTTTATTGTTTCAAAAAGGCAATTATGGTGAGTGCCTGTATCGAAAAGTAAAAAAAATGAAAAAGGCAAATGGTTCATAATTATATAAAAAATAAGTAGGTACGCAGATAACCGGCTTTGATATATGGGGCTTATGGAAAGCCCTACTTATCAAACTGACCTATAAGTACCTACTTAATTGATCTTTGCAACCCGATAAGGTTTTCACCGAGAACATTCGCCTGTAATGTAACATTTAGATTCGATTTATCGTCATTGTCAGAAGGTGATGGGGATGCGGGGGAGCTATCATGGAGAATATAGGTACCTAATTATAATCTATATAAAAAAATGGTATTCGGTAGTAAGCGTATAAGGTACCTACCTATTTGAGAAAGGCTCGACTGATTTAGGTAGTCTTTTTTAAATGTCCCTAATAGTACAAATAAGGTTTCCAGGAAATGAAAAAATGGAAAAGATGCCCGATTGAAATATTTTGGAAAATTTAAAGAGATTTGTATGGTGGATTTGGACGGGACAATGTCTGTCGGGTCATGTAGTAGTTGATAAAAATAATGAATTAAAGACTAGGATGTACCTACCCAGGTACGATACAAAGTATGCCTTCGTTTTGTTATTGCACCGAATCCAAGCAATGCCCGTCATCGCTTTTTTAAAATTAAATACTATTCTTATAATGTCGTATCTAAAAATAAATTATTATGACGTAGAAAGAAACATATTTATCCGGTCGCCATTTTAGTAATGACACCCCTCCACCCTATTCCAATAGTTAATTAATTGATTTTTATTCATCTGATGTCACAGCAAATTATCCCCATTTAGGTATAAGTAAGTACTACATCTTGAATCCGGCTTTAAGGATACACCTAGCTTGAACCCATAACTGCGTAGATTGCGCGGCGGGCTGCGTCTTGAATGAAATCTAGATCAACAAGTAGCCCGTAACGTTACCTCCAGCACGCATGCGTTAACTGCCTCGCCAAATTTCAAAATGGCCGCTTTTAATACCTCGACGGTATTTTTGTGATAGCTATAATTGAGATAATTTTATCCAGTTTTAGATTTGAACTTGTGTGAATGAAAATTCTTCTATTGTGAGTAAGTAGTTTAAAAGTTGACAAAGACCATTGGTGTTTTGAGTATTGTGAACTTTACTCTGAGACTTGGGGTTGTGATTTGTGGGGAGTGGTAGGTAGGTAGATATCTATTATACTTCCATTTTGTTTTCTTCTTATTTTTTCAAGTACTTATAAATCTTTTGAATATAAGGTACTAAAAGAAAACGAACTAGCTAAAACCCTACTTAATAATTACGTATCTTATACCCGTCTATACATTAATGTTTGATGTATTCAGTGTTTCTTTAGAGGATAATTAAGGTATACATTATTATATTTGACAGATTAATCATTTCAAAGATAAAGTCATTAAACATCTTTACGTAATTACAGTAAATTAGAGCGTATAGCAAATATGGGCAAGTATACTCAGATCACAGGTTTACTCCGTACCCAATACGTCATTATTAGGCATATTGTACTTAATTAAATATATTGGCAACTTCAACAAAATTATTCGTGTTCAAATCGTTTGAGTTATCGAGTAATTTGTGTCTGCGTCACTAAACACGTCACACAATTACGTCAACTCTTTTTATACGCTACGAGTTTTAATGTCTGCTACAAATTAAAAGCTATTAATAGCTAAGATTGGCAGGTTTATTGAGTCAAGTGAACGACCACAGTAATCCTTTCAGAGAGCCGTGAGTGACAGTGCAGTGGACGGACAGCGAGCCATGCTGAAGGTCCCAAGGGCAAGTGCTCGCGCGGCCGCCGCGCAAGTTACTTAGGGGATGCGCGCGCTGCCCGCTCACTGGTGAACACGCTACCATGCCGGCGCCGCTCGCCATCTACATCACCCTACTGGTCACCTTCCTCTGGCTATGCGGTAAGTGTTTACTGGAAGACCATTGAGATAACGAGACATACTGTGACGCCGGAGGCGAGTGCTGGCCGATTCTAAATAGTTATTTAGCTTACTGGCTGAACCTTTCTGCCAATGCATTTTTTCTAACTATCCTGTGACGATAGACAAGTCATACTGCAAGCCTGCGACTAATGCTTGAAGTATGCACAGTCAGTTTACCGGTTGACATTTTCTACTAGTCACCTGGCTTACTGGTTGACACCTTCCTTCATCCCATTTACTGGTCGACACTTACTGCATGGCTATGCTGAGGTACGTATAATTAGCTATACTTAGGTACTGCGAAGTTCTACGACATCTTTCTCTGGCTATGCAGAAAAGTGTGTGACAATATTCGTAATTTGGAACGACTTATATTATTCTCTTGTCTATCACCGTAACAGGATACTGCTGAATAATAGATCTATCATTAACAGATGAGTAAGTAGATATGGGCTACAATCACTCATGTGAGCCTTGTGTTGTATCTACCGGCTTCCAAAGTCATTCAACAACATCTAACATAACGACTTTGTTTGCCATGATCGTAATGATTGTAATTAAGAAGAATCAATATCAATAGAATTTGAAACTACCAAAGTACTTTTTTTTGCAGTTGTGACGAAAGTTACCTAGTCACTTCACATTGCGCTCACATAGAAAGTCTTAAACACTGAATGTTTGAGAAATGCCACTTGACTTATGGAGTACGGTTAAAGAGCCTGCTTCATAGTCATGATGAAAATCAGTGAGGTTCGGGTTCGAATCCTGGCATGTACCAATGAGTTTTTCAAAACTTACGTACATATTTATCACTATCACGACGGTAAAGAAAAACATCGTGAGGAAACCCCCGCAGGTCCCAGAACTAATTCTGAGATATGTGTAAACAGACCCAGACCGGCGGCGATAAGCACACCACCTATCACGTGTAGGGGTCAAATTTTCTCGTGAAAAGTGGGTATTTCCAGAAATGGAACACCTCTGCCTACCCCCTCGGGGATATAAGGCTTGAGATAATAATTATTTTTTATTTTATTTTAAAGAATAACGAATCAGTGTGTACAGTGAACGCGGACGAGGCGCCGCCGGTGCATGTGTCCCGCCCGGCGAACGGGTCGGCGGACATGCCGGACCCGCGGTCGCCGCTCGGCCGCGTGCCGGCGTACCAACCGCCGGCTGTCGGCGGCGGGCCCGTGTCCATGCAAGCACCTGGCTTCCGTCCGCACAGTCCCTACACTAGAGTCGAACCCTGGCATCGTGAGTTATCCGTATTATTCTTTTTACTACCTCTAAGAAATAGCAGGTAGGCACCTCTATACTTCTACGTTGTCGGCATTTGTGATCTAAGTATAGGTACATACTTGTATTGGTGGTATCTACACTTTTGACATATTTTATCTGAGGATTATGCGTTATTTGTATATCTATAAGCAACTGAGATTGCTTCTAAATTATTTGTATTAAAATGCAAAATAATCGTTGCTAGATCGACCGATATTCGATAAAGACGCGTACGTCGTCGCTGACGACATCGAGGAACACGACGATCACGGCGGCTGCCTTCAACCATGTCACAAAACTCAATTTTCGTGCCAGGTAAGCGCTCTATATATTACAACAACGCATTATCAAACAACTGTATTTAATGTCCATGGTATTCAGGCTAGTCGCCACTGGTCTAAGCAGTTAATTTTGTAAATATATTGTCTCTACTAACTCCTTGGGGAAAACGTGTGAGATGGCGTACCTACCTGAGTATATCGACCTTGCAAATCGAACTACATGTAGTAATTCTAGAATACTCTCATTCAAGTTACATGAGAAAAGGATTCAAACGTACGTCTTCGCTGTTATATTTATGGTGTAAATGCTGTATCTCCTCATAGCTTAACAAAGATATGTTTCCGACAGATATCGTGCACGTGCATACCAATGGAGAAACGCTGCGACGGGATAGCGGAGTGCGCTGAGGCAGAAGATGAGGCGGGCTGCGCTCGCTCCTGCGACGAGCACGAGAACAGGACCATCTGTCACAGCACGAACGTGTGCATTGCCCTCGAGTGGATCTGCGATGGCGACAACGACTGCGGGGATTTCTCTGACGAGACTCATTGCGGTAAGGACCGAGAATACCGGTACGATGTTATTTAACAAAAAACTGGAATCATCGCTGACCGGAATAAATTCTTTTTTTATATTTAAAAGTATCAGTGTTCTGTTTTCACCTCTGTCAATATTACGCAGGTAGCTCTGTACAGTGTACAGTACAAGAATTTTCTAAATCTGATCTTTTGTTCCAGACCTCCCAAGCATACTTACAAACAATTTTACTTCTTTAATATATTCCTACTCTTGTCTAAAATGATAAAATTCTTATTTGCCAAACGTACAAATTACACGATTTCTGGCACATCTGAACTAAGTTTTATATATTACAACATAGGTGGAGCCCTGAACTGCACTACCGAGCAGTTCCAGTGCGCGAACGGACTGTGTATTCATAAGGACTGGGTGTGCGACGGAGACAACGACTGTCGAGATAACTCCGATGAGACCAACTGCACTAAGGGAAAGTAAGTACTTACCCTCGTGAAATTTTACATTCCCTTAACCCATGTTAGCTGTTATGAATATTAGGAACAGAAACAAAACCTTTTGTTTTTTTAGAAAAAAATCCGTTCTCACGAAGTCCAACGTTAAACACGGCCAGTTTCATGGGCCTGGTGACAAAGCGTATTATGCAAATTTTGCTGGGCTCAAAGGATATTCTACTCTCAATAAGTCAAGTTCCTTGATCTACTAAATATTGAACTAACCCCCAGAATAGAACGAGTAAATTTTTATATATATTCCTACCCATATATATTTGCCTTAACTTTAAAATTGGCAAAAGAGAAATATTGTCTGAGGTATTCGAAGCAAACTGCTATCTAAATAATCAACTCAATGATACTAAACAATCAATAACTCAATGAAACTCGGTGATATTATTGTCATTGCACCCCACTGCAGTATCTTTCACCCTACAAATCCCTCCTAGGGCTACAAATTGCAGAGTGGCATAACGACTTCATCCCCTAATGGGACCCCGACAGAGTCACTATTAGTGATTGCGCCTTAACTTGTTAGGTATTTTACTATCTAGGTTTATTAAGATTACGTAGTAGACAGGTTTGATTTGCGTAGAGACTACCATGTAGGTACCATGTCAACGACGTTAGATCGATGTAACCTGGCTAACATTTAAATCAAAACACCGGTTATATTTACACTATGTTTATTTTTAGAACTCTTTTAAGAAACTATAAATAGGTAGACACTATAAACGTGACAAATTCCAACTGTTCACTATCATTAGATTACTTGGAATTGCATAAACATCGTGGGAATTAATGGCGTAACTCCGGCGCCATAGAGTGACGTCACTTAATGGCGCCATCTACACCCATGCACGGAAGGATTAACCTTTCAGACCATGAATCACAGACACAATAGATTTTTAATTGTGTCTCGGTTCCAATTAATTGAAAAATTGGTTTTATTATGAGTTACTGTATTTTAAGTATAATATATTATTATGTTCTATCCAAAAATCAAAAATATGCTTAAATCGTCTTTTGAAGCCGTGTTAGGTGTTGAAGTAATACTTTTAGTTTATAATAGAGTTTCGCTTTCGCAACGTTCTTTAATTAAAGCAGCTCTGGTAAATTTTTGTCTTAAAACATCTATATGGAAACAAACTATTTTTGAAACTTCAAATAAAGAGTAAAATTGTTTGCCCACTTTTTTCTTTTACCATCTAGATGAGTTAGAACACCTACATCCCGCAATTTAATTCGCCTAAAAAAGGGGTACTGTTAAGTATAAACTGTTATGTATATATTAGATCAGTACAGTGATCTCCAAATCTCTATGTACAATTACAATAATAGTACAGACTTCGTATCTCGATCTTGACCAGTATTTGTCGTGTCACTGGTTCTGTACAGCAGGGCGGGTGGCTTACGGTCGGCAGATCAATACGCGAGGTGTGCGGGCTGCGGGGTGCGGGCCGGGCGTTTCCATGGCGACGCGCCTACGCGCGAAGCCTCCTTCCCGTGAAGGCGACTGAATCTCGGCTATATCCGACTTCCGTGGGCGGGCTCATTATAGAACAAAATCATCGATGTGATTAGCAGGAGATCTAATACGTCCGCCTTATTTACTACCACGCAAAGTGTTCATCCGGCTTGCTGATTTGATTTTCGGGTTTACAAAGACAGCTTATGAGCAGTGATAGCCCGGACGGTTAAAGAGCCGGCCGAAAATCAGTGAGGCTCGGGTTCAAATCCTGGCATGTACCAATGAGTTTTTCAAAAACTTACGTACATATTTATCACTAGCTCGACGGTGAAGGAAAACATCGTGAGGAAACCCGCAGGTCTCAGAATTAATTCTGAGACATGTGTAAACAGACCCGGTCCGGCGATGGGCTCACCACCTATCACGTTTAGGGGCCCAATATATCTCGTGAAATGTGGGTATATCCAGTAATGGAATACCTCTGCCTACCCCCTCGGGGATAAAAAGGCGTGAGATTATATTATTATTATTTATTATAAAGACAGCTTAGGAAGTAGCAATATGTAAACTTTAGGTTTTAGCTTCAGATAAATGTTTCACAGAAGATTTAGTAGATTATGGTAAAGATTTTAATTATCAATATACGTAGATATAATATACCTACAATACGAAATGGAGTAAAAAAACTTGAAATATTCTCAATTTTTGCTGGTCATACTGTTGTGGTTAAAGGAACTTCAAATAAAATACACACACCGGCACAATTAGCGGAACAGAAAAAAAAAGGAGAAAAAAGAGGGAATTTAGAACAATGAATGTAATTTTTAAACAATATATTATTTAAAATGAAACAACAATTAAATTAACATGTTTTGACATTCATTTGTAACACCATACTTAAAATTTTATAAAAATAAAAATTAAATTAAACAAAATGCATTTTTCTTCGATTTTTAATTATAGAGAAACAGCAGAAAATTCAAGATTTTCCAAAGTTTAACAACAATTTCAATGACTGTTCAATATCGAGTGTTTCCTCCTCGTGCTCTGATGAGGGTTTCCATCCGTCTGGGCATGCTGCGGATGATGTTATCAATGGTTTCTTGGGGCAACCTCTGCCATTCTTCAAGTAATGCGTTTCGCAACTCGTTGAGATTATTGGGAGGGGGCATTCTTGACTTTACACTCCTCTTTAGCAAGTCCCAGACGTGTTCTATAGGGTTCATATCGGGGGACCGTGCTGGCCACTCCATCACCGTTATACCAACATGGTTTAGGTATGTCTGTACTGTGCGAGCACTGTGAGCCCGAGCATTATCCTGCATTAGAATGAAGTTGTTACCAATAAAGGGGGCAAATGGCACAACATGTTCTTCTAAAATCTCCCTGATATACCGATCAGCATTCAGATTCCCGCCATCGACCAATACTAACTCCGTACGAGCTCCTAAACATATTCCTCCCCAGACCATAATTGAACCGCCGCCATATGCAACTGTATTTTCAAAATTAGACTGGATATACCGTTCTCCTTTGCGTCTCCATACTCGCTGCCTTCCATCAATTTGATTTAACATAACTCTGCATTCATCAGTAAAAAGAACCTGTCCCCAGTCGTCGAAGTCCCAATCACGATGTTCACGACCAAAGTGTAGACGGTTTGTGCGATGATGTCTCTCAAGTTTTGGGGCTTTGGCGGGCACATACGAGCCTATACCCACTTCTTCGAATCTTCTACGAACTGTCCGCTCACTCATCCTTACTGCTCGTACCTCTTCCAGTAAATTTCGAGCCTGCACCGCCGTTAGTCTCGTGTTCCGTCGGACTTGAAGTTGGAGAAAACGGTCATCCCTCCTTGAAGTACACCTTTTCCGGCCTTGTCCTCTCCTTCTCACTAGAGCATTCGTCAATCTGTATCGTTGGATGCTACGATAAATCGTTGATAACGATCGACGAAGGCTTCTGGCAATCGATCTGTAGGTTTGACCATTTCTCCTCATTTGATCTGCCCTAATGATTTCTGATGGCGTTAAATCAGGCATAATTAGATGCTCGTAAATTATCAATATGCGAAAAAACTCAAAAGCCTCAAAAACTGCAATTCAAAGCTTTTCAAATGGAATTCACGAACCTTCTAAAAACGGACAAGCGGTGGAAAAAATGAATCAATGAAAATTAAAACAAAAGAATGAAAAAAAGGGCAGTCGCTTAGTATTCCATTTTTAAATTAAAACCCAAATTTAAAAAAAGCTTGTTTAGCCGGCCAGTAACACGCAAAAATGCGTAAATACTCCCTTTTTTTTCTGTTCCGCTAATTGTGCCGGTGTGTGTATTAGATTATTTTTAGGAAAATGTTTGCAACAAATGTTTTAGAGAATATCGATTTAGTAACTCAACATTTTTGTTATGACCTATACAATATTATTTTTTTTAAATCAAGATGCCGAGATAACCAGTTCATGTGCGCTATCGGCGAATGCATCTCCCAGCACTGGCGCTGTGATAAAGAAGTCGACTGTCCCGACAACTCTGATGAAGCAGAATGCCGTAAGTATTTAGAGACACCTAGAATATAGTGTGCCTAAACATAAAATGTATTTACGACGATACTTAATCTTATAGGTGACGATACCTATCTTTGATTTTATCAAGCAGCAGAGCCTGCACGATTTCATTTCGAAGTCATTTATAGGGACAAAAACAAACTATATTATGTCCTTTGATCAGTTATAGTAATTAGTACAAGGAAAATGTTAGCACACAAGGGCCTTGCACTTTAAAAATACTTATTATAAACAGACTGAAACGTCAAGAACCGTCTAAAAACTTTGTATTTCACCAGCTGTTGACCTGCTGAGGTGCGGTGAAAATGAGTTTCAATGCGACAGCAAGAAGTGCGTTCGAAAGGATTTCCAATGTGACGGAGATAACGACTGCGGCGACTGGACCGACGAGGACACCTGCCCCATGTTACCGGGAAGCTGTAACGCTGGAGAGTTTAAGTAAGTATTGCTAACCAATGTATAGCACATGAAGCTTCACACTTGTAGGGCGAGCCTGACCTCTAAGGAGATTGTAATAAGAACGTTACAAAGTCCAATGTGTCTTGACCTTACGAGTATTTATGGAAATAGCTGCTGTATAGCTATACATAAACTTAACATAAGTATTACAAGGGCAATAAACACAAGATCGAATCAATTAGTACTTAAATACTCTATTTCCTAATAATGTAAAAGCCAAGTAGTGGGTTGCTTGTTCTCTGATGTGAAAGAGTATGCGAAGTGGTTATAGACATTTTTGGAAAAGGTGTAAGATAGTTTCTGGATTTCAATTTTTTAAATAATAAAAAAAAAATCTCACGCCTTTCATCCCCGAGGGGGTAGGCAGAGGTATTCCATTACTGGATATACCCACATTTCACGAGATATATTGGACCCATAAACGTGATAGGTGGTGAGCCCATCGCCGGACCGGGTCTGTTTACACATGTCTCAGAATTAATTCTAAGACCTGCGGGTTTCCTCACGATGTTTTCCTTCACCGTCGAGCTAGTGATAAATATGTACGTAAGTTTTTAAAAAACTCATTGGTACATGCCAGGATTTGAACCCGAGCCTCACTGATTTTCGGCCGGCTCTTTAACCGTCCGGGCTATCAATGCTCTTTAATTTTTTAATTCATTCTAGTTAATTAATTTTTTTAAACTGACTAACAATGTATAATGTTTTGGAACAACAGGTGCAACGATGGCAAGTGTATTCCGGAGCGTTGGCGTTGTGACACTGAAAGAGACTGCGCAGACGGCGGTGACGAACTCAATTGCGAACCACATGTAATGCGTAACTGCACCCCAGACGAATATATTTGCGCTGATAGGAAATGCGTTTTGGTAATTCATTTTATAGTTTACATTCTTATTTGAGGTGCATGCACATGGCATTACTTGTCTATAGAGCTTAATTACCTAGGAAGTTCTGTTACGAGATTATTTTTGTTTATTCCTAAACAGAAAACTTGGGTTTGTGACGGAGTTCGCGACTGCACCAATGGCGAAGACGAAACAAATTGCCAAGTGTTCTGCGAGGAAGACCAGTACATGTGCAAGACTCAGGAGCATCTTATCAGCAATGCGTTTAGAAACTGCGTGAATCGTAAGCACGTGTGTGATGGCATGAAGGATTGTCCAAGAGGTGACGACGAAGAAAAGTGCCCAACGAAGAGAGCGTGTACGCCTGAAGACAAGTGCTCTAAGCAGTGTATTACTACGCACGATGGACTGCCAGCCTGTTCTTGCCCTCTTGGTTACTTGCTAGCCGATGATGGATATAGGTGAGAAGATGACCCATCTATTATATTATTGTTGCGAGAAATACAATACAATACAATACAATAACTCTTTGTTGTACACCAAAAACAACACAATATGGATACCAACATTAACTAAAGTACAATGGGCGGTCTTATCGCTTTTAGCGATCTCTTCCAGTAATGCGAAGAAAGTTTCAACGAATTGTTCATTTCCACAGTTGCCGCGACATCGACGAGTGTATGTACGAACAAGATCCAGTTTGCTCACAAACTTGTTCAAACACCGTAGGGAGCTTCCAATGTGGTTGTATGACCGGTTATGTTCTGAGACCTGATGGGCGGTCTTGCAAGCCTACTGGAGAATCACCATCACTACTGTTTTCAAATCGTATTGGGATAAGACAAGTACGTACCTGACCATGCGACCAAACCTTTACAACAATATGAGATAATCATAAGCACTAATTTGTTTCTTTCTCGTAAAGGTCTGGTTAACTGGGGACAACTATATGTCAGTTGTGAAAGGACTTCACAACGCGGTAGCGCTCGATTACCACTACGAGAAAAAACTTATATTCTGGACGGAGAACAACTTGAGGGTCATACGTGTGGCTCAGATCTACAATAATAATATGACAGGTAAATATGTTTTTCATTAAATATTTACCTATAATAAATAAGGAAACATACATAAGAATAGCACGGGCTTTTCACGTATGAATAATTTGGAATTTATTTCAGACGTTATAAGGTGGGGTCTGGAAACACCTGGAGGCGTTGCGGTGGATTGGATCCATGATCTTCTCTTCTGGACTGACTCCGGGACACGGCGCGTTGAAGTTGCTACTCTGGATGGTTCCCAAAGAGCAGTAATTGCAGCTAATGATTTGGATAAACCAAGGGCAATAGCTGTGCATCCTGGTGACGCTTTGGTATTTTGGACAGACTGGGGTAAGACTGGTCGGATAATCCCTACAAACTCATATTTACTAAAAAATTATAATGTCACTTTTAAATATTGCAACTTTTTTTGCAGGTCCTAATCCAAAAATAGAACGTTCTGATATGGACGGCAGTCAACGAAAGACCGTTATTGTACACAATATCTTCTGGCCTAATGGTTTGACCATCGACTATACTGAGTCTAAGATATACTGGGCTGATGCAAAACATCACGTCATTGAGAAGGCCACCTTCGATGGTCGAGAGCGTAAACGAGTACGTATTTGAGAGACTAGAAATTTAATTGTTGTTTTATATCATAAACCAATTCATTGGGTACCAAAAAAATTGGCTGCCATTGTAACAGGACCAAAAATTATCTGTATTTAACTTTATATTCTCATTCGCAGGTGACAAATAAAGGTTTACCTCATCCGTTTGCATTGACGCTTTTCGAAGATGCAGTGTATTGGACTGATTGGCATACTAAGAGCATATCTACAGTAAATAAGAACACCGGAATGGGAATACAGACTGTCCACGCTGGTTTAAATGTTCCTATGGACATACACAGGTATGTTTTTAATAAATTCTGTTATTGCTAGAATTCGAAGCAGTTTCTTTGTGCCAATTAAATTTTGATGATGTATGTTTTTTCCAGCTATCATCCCTTGCGGCAATTGAAGATCTACAAAAACCGTTGTGAAAGGAATAACGGTGGCTGTTCCCATCTCTGCTTGCCGAATGGCAACAACTATTCTTGCCGCTGTCCAGTTGGATTCAATCTCAATTCTGATGGGTAATATACCTACTGAAGAATTTGTTTTATTTATATTTTTTATGGAAATTAATAATATTTACAATATACATAAATTATATATATATAAACAATATTTTTAGTGGACTAAAATACCAATTTAATATTTTTTTTACAGCCGTACGTGTGAAGAAACACCCTCGAAATTGCTACTCTACGCACGGCGAAAAGACATTCGACTAAAACAGCTAAATCCTAGGAAAACAATGGATGCTTTGGATATGGTAAGTCTTCTAAATACCTTCTTAATGTTGTTGGGCATATAACTTAAAAGACATTAGCTTTCTTAAAAAAACTACATCCAGTTATTCAGGACATTTGATCCAATGAATGTAAAAAATATTCTAATTTGATTATCACATTGTGGGATTCCGATCAGGTGATTCCCGTGGACAACATTAAGTCGGCAGTCGCTCTAGACTGGGACCACAACACCAACTCTATTTTCTGGACGGACGTTGAAAAGGACACTATCAACCGGGCTTACTTGAACGGCTCCCATCAAACTATAGTCGTTGGATCTAACTTGAGTAAGACTTTCATTTTGTATTTTGGTTATCATTATCTCTATGTCTTTCAAATTATAATCTACATCTCGGGTTCTCTCGCCACTGTACTGCCGACCCTACTCCGAGTACTTTCGGAACCAGGACCGACTGCAATAATAAAAACTGATATATTAAAAAATCACAGTGACATGAAAGTTTATGTTAGTTTCACTTTCTCAAACAGTATCACCAGCGGGATTGGCGTATGATTGGATCACTAACAAGCTCTACTGGACTGACGCGGGTACCAACAGAATCGAGGTGGCTAATGCCGACGGTAGCATGAGAACTCTGTTAGCGTGGGACGATATTGACAAGCCGAGGGATATAGTGGTGGACCCTAAGGGTGAGATTCATATAAACTATTCAAGCATCAGAGGTCCACGGGCGAACTAGGACAATATATGTTTAATCTTATTGTATTTTACATTCATTTGAAATTTTAAAACAAAAAATACTTAAGTATATTATGACATTCTCTGATATTTGCCTTATTGAAGAGCACAATATACTCAGTGTACACGTTATAATCTTATCCAAGAATACTATTTATACTTTTCCGACGTTGATAGGAGGAGTAATGTACTGGTCAGACTGGGGCGTAGCACCGTGCATCGAACGCGCTGATATGGACGGAGGAAACCGCAAGCGCATTATCTCTGGTGACATGACCTGGCCAAATGGACTCGCTTTAGATCTTTCCAACAACCGCATTTATTGGACCGATGGCGGTAATAGGACAATCGAGTACGCTAATCTTGATGGCACTGGGCGGAAAACTCTTATAGGTAAGGAAGTTTTAATTAGGTACGCTATTCTTTTTGTGGACACAATTTCAATTGGTCTTTTTTAACTCAATATGCTTTCTATGTATTCTGAAATAGGTCAACATCTCCCACATCCTTTCGGTTTGGATCTATACGGCGACGAAGTATTCTGGACTGATTGGGACACTCAATCTATCCAGGCAGCTAACAAACTAACTGGCAAGAACCGACGGACCTTAGGCGCTGGAGTAGCTGGCCTTATGGACGTCAGAGTCTTTCATAAAGAAAGGGTTACTGGACTCAATCGGTAAGTCAAGGGAAGATAGAGCGGTAGAGCTGAAATATGTAATAGTAGTGTTATGTAAAGCTACATGAATTTAACTACAGGTGCAGCTCAAACAACGGCGGATGTTCCCATCTCTGCTTGTTAAAGCCACAAGGACGATCCTGTGCTTGTCCGATCGGAATTAAACTAAGTGTAAGTTCAATCGAAAAGTCTCAGTTTGACATCTCGTTCGTATCGTATGACAGTAAATTATACATATTTATGACTTTACAGAAGGACGATAAAACATGCTCCAACGGTCCAGTTAATTTCCTAATTTTTGCTCATCGTGTTGACATCCGAGTTGTATCTTTGGACGTGCCCTATCTCATTGATGTAGTGCTGCCTTTGCCGCCTTTGAAGAACGCGCTTGGTGTCGACGTCGACCAAAAGACCGGTATGATACTGTTCATAACTATAGAAACATTGAAATAAAATAGATAGCATTTTTATGAAAATATATATTTTAGGGCTTATCTATTGGACTGATACTGGTGAAAGAAAAATTCAACGTGCTAACAAACATGGGCAAAATATTGAAACGATTATCGGTAAAGGGCTTCATACTGCTGATGGGATTGTGATCGATTCTATTGGACGCAAGGTTTGTGTGTTATTATTTAGTAATGTTAGTAACAAATAAACAGATAACTTTGAACACATATATATGTTTTTAAAGATCTATTGGACGGATGGCGGTCGAAACAGTGTCGAAGTGGCGGAACTTGATGGGAGTAATAGAAAAGTTCTCGTATGGACTGGCTTAGGTAAATATGTTATATTCTTATCTGAATATTATTCTTACGTCTAAATGCGTCACACCAGACCTTATTGTAATAACCATTCCATGCCTTTGTTATCGCAATAAATAAATTGATTTATAATAGGTATATTCAACGTTTGTGTAAACATGAAATTTTTTATCTATACAGACTCTCCCCGAGCCATTGCATTACACTACGGACATGGATACATGTTCTGGTCTGACTGGGGCACATCAGCTAAAATTGAAAGAGCTAATATGGACGGAAATAACAGGTTCATATTTTAGTTTTGCAACTTAAAATATTCAACTTTCAAATAATATATGGGCCGTAAACGTGACAGCAAGGGCTGTCACGTTTACGGTCGGTACGGGCTGAATCGGATTGCTGTTACGCATGCCTAAAGCAATTCTAGGAATTGCTGGTGCCCTCACGATGTTTTCCTTCACCGTAGAACTAATGATAATTATGTACGATTTTTTTAAATTCTTTCATGGCCACGTATTAATGAGTTTCACTTGGAATCTAACCCGAACCTCATGCATGAGAGCAGGCTCACTAATCACAGAGCTATCACTGATCTCAATATTTTATGTTATTACAACTAAAAAGAGACTTCATTTACAGGCGGGTAATTGTTGATAACAACATCAAATGGCCAAACGGTCTAGCTATCGATAAAATTGAAGGAAGACTTTACTGGAATGATGCTAAAGTTCTCACGATTGAAAGTTCCGATTTCAATGGTAACGACCGTCGTACTGTCTTGAAAGAAGTTCCATATCCCTACGGCATTGTGATTGTTGGACAACATATTTATTGGACTGATTGGAAGACTAAAGCCCTACATAGAGCTGACAAGACTAATGGCAAAGATAAACTTATAGTACGAGAGAATTTGGAAGGACTCATGGACATACGCGCAGTTCAGGTATGTACATTGCTAAAAAACGGATCGCAATGAAAACCTATAAAATATGTAACAGAATAAGCGCAATTCCTGAAATTAGTTTGTTCCGTATCGACTACTTTTGTTACGAATAAACTCAATAACTACTGGACCGATTTAAAAAATCTTTCACCAATGGAAAGCTAGAAGATCCCTGAGTAACATAGGCTACATTTTATTCCCGTATTCCTACAGGAACGGGAACTACGTGAAACCGCGCAAAACCGCTAATATTTTAATTTACTAATTAGGGTGTATAAGGAATTGCGCTTATTCTGTTACGCGTTGTACTATAAGTCATCACATAACAAAAATGTTGTCTATCTTTTTGATTGTAACAGGGCGAACGAGTAATAGCGGGCGCTTGTGGGACCAACAATGGTGAATGTTCCCATCTCTGCCTTCGATCTCCGCAGGGCTATACATGCGCTTGTCCCACAGGCATATCATTCGAAAACCAAACAGAAAACAACCCGAAAATTTGCAAGAAACATCCCGATAACTTCCTAGTATTTGCTACTAGAGGCAGCGTTGCTATGATATCACTCGACACTCCAGAGCAATGGGATGTTACGTTGCCAGTGAAAAATGTTCAGAATTCAATCGCAGTTGATTATCACTGGGAAAGCAAGCTCATATTCTTTACTGACGTAAATCATGACGTAATAAGGTTTGTTTTTTATTTTAGTTTTATCACAACGATAAAACAAAACAATATCAACAATATCAAATGTGTTTGTTTTCGTAGTCTAAAATAAACTAATTTTCAGATCGATTAACATGTTGAACATGAGTGAAACCAAAATTGTGGTTAAAAGCAAGCTCGATACTCCGAACGGTTTAGGGGTTGATTGGATAGCTAACAACATTTACTGGACCGACAACGAGTTCAAAGTATGTATTTAATACATTCCACTCTATAATTAATTGCAGTTGTTCAAATTGATTAAAGTAAACATTATCAACTCTTCTAGGTGATTGAAGTAGCAAAACTAGATGGTACTAGTAGGAAAACACTAATCAGTGGACTCACCGAGCCAAGGGCTCTTGCGCTATTCCCGGCTAAAGGGTATGTACTTGTAGAGTTACAAAAAAATTGTTTAATAGTCAAATATAAAATTATTCACCCATTTTACAGATATCTATATTGGAGTGATTGGGGAGAGAGCCCAAACATTGAAAGGGCTTTCTTAGATGGTAGTCAGAGAAAGATTATTGTGAAGCAAGACCTCGGCTTTCCCAACGGTATCACCATTGATTACAAAGAGAGAAGACTCTATTGGACAGATGCTTTGAAAGATAGAATAGATACTTCCGACTTAGATGGTCAGCATAGGGTCCAGCTGGTGCCAGAAGCTAAGAACCCTTTTGGCATGACTCAGGTATGAAATAGGATCACAAGCCAGAGTATCATTAGAAGCAATTCAATTATTTTTTAATTATGTTTTCTTAAACCCATTTATGTAGGGCCCTATCTTGTCAACGGTCTGTTTTATAGAAAAAAAGGCACATGGCCTTAAGAGTTGCTAATACTAGAGCTTTCATGTTGACACCAAAAAGAAGGGGTGTAGAGTTACACAGACATAAAAAAATTAGAATCATCATTTTGTTCCCATGAAATTACAGACTATAGTATCGCCTTTTATCCCCGAGGCAGAGGTATTCCAATTCTAAATATAACCACTTTTCACGAGATGTTCTTTAGACCCCTAAACTTGATAGGTAGTGAGCCTATCGCCGGATCGGGTCATTTACACATGTCTTTGAATTAATTCTGGGACTTGAGGGTTTCCTTAAGATGTTTTCTTTTACCGTCGAACTAGTGAAAAATATGTACGTAAGTTTTGAAAAACTCATTGGTACATGCCAGGATTCGAACCCGAGCCTCACTGATTATCATCATGTGAAGCAGGCTCTTTAACCGTAAGGCTATCACTTCGGGTACTTATAATTGTTTTTTTACAGTTCAACGATTACATCTACTGGACTGACTGGTACAAAAAGTCAGTTATGAGAGCTGATAAAAAGACAGGCAAAAACGTGACCGCTATAAGAACAGATCTAGAGATGGCTATGGAGATCAAAGCAGTGTCAGCCGACAAACAGCATGGATGGAACCCTTGCAAGGAAGACAACGGAGGCTGCTCTCATCTTTGCCTTTTCAGAGGCACTGACTATTTATGCGCTTGTCCAGATGAACCGGATATAAGGCCTTGTTCAACAGGTAAATTTCTAGAAAAATATGGAGAAAAATTATTGCAAAGAGTATACATATATATTTTTATAACACATTTGCTCGTAAAAGGTGTCTTATTTCCTAAATTTCAATATCGTTACCTATCTCATTACGGTAAGTGTAAAGTAAAACGCACAGTTTACCAAGATGCTCCGTCTTAAAACGAACCGTATCTACTTTTTAAAATCTCAGCAAACAGTTTTTATGTCAAAAAAGTTGTCAACATTTTATGATTAAAATTAACTTTGGGAGATAAAATATAATAAAGAAATATTTATGTACATAATTATTTAATTTAATTAATTTTGACAGTAAATTACAACAGATAAATGATGATGCGCGCCGCGCGCTTTTTCTTAACGCTGTATTGTTTTTATTCGTTAACCATAGTCGGAGTTTTTTTTTATTTCTTCGCAAATGTGTTATAAAACGTCATATGACATACTTGCGCTTTGATAATTACAGCCTCTGCTTACTTGTAGCCCTCGCCTACGGCTCGGGCTAGCAGTATCGCCTCGGCTGTAATTTTCAACCTACCGCACTTATAACATAATGTAATTATCTACTATTAAAATTAATGTTACATACTCGTATTTCTCGTACGCGTCACGCTAGGAATGCGCCCACTGCGCGCGCTATCCAACTGCTCAATGACATGCTCACTCAGCACGGGGATGTTGACATATTCGCAGATCGTTTAGCCGACTTGCATCTTAAAGCTAAACGGTTTCTCGCCAATTACACTTAGGAATTATTGTTGCTTAATTTGACCTTTGTAATTTTAAATTGATATCTGCTTATCGACATTTTAATCTGACATTTTATTGACATTATTTTGTAATTTTTGTACAACATTCGTAATTTTTGTTTATGTAGGTAATTTGTGTTCTATTTCTAACATACATGTGCTTTGGTGTTTACTGTAAACTTGTATTGTAACTGATAAAATAAATAAATAAATTTCCCTTACAGAGCCAAAGAAATGGGTAAGCTTGAAAATGCCGTCGCATTACCCATCATATTACGACTACACAGATATGGAGGAGGATAATCAATTACCGCCGACACCTACAGCGTTTCCGGAAACCGATATAAATGCAATTTATGTTACTCTCGCACTCGCAGCAGTATTGATTGTAATTTGTGGGGCTATACTTCTTTTTGCAAGTAAGTTACTGAGATATTAATGACGTCAAAGACAATCCTACAGATTTTTTTTTGTTAAAGTCTTCTATGATAATATACATAATATGTATACAGTTTATATATTCCGCTCCGGACTCGTGGTCCCCCTGTAATGTTCCCCTGGGGGGACCACGAGGCATTCGCAATCGCTTGTAGTCCCCCCAATTCACTCTTGACCTTAAATACCTGGAAGACGTATGGTATGTAATTAGCTATATTCGTATATATTATATACGAATATATAAACTGACGGGCTGATTGATCTATCAACGTACAGCCGAAACCATGGGTCTAGAAGCATGAAATTTTGCAAAAGGGTTCCTTAAATGTCGTAAGTGAGTACTAAGGCATTTTCGGAAATTTCCATGGTAATAGAAAAAACGGATTTAATTTCATACAACGCGTCACAGAATATTCGCAAATGCTCATACACCTCAATTAGTATATAAAAAAATATGATGCGCTCGTTTTGTCAAAAAAAAATCTCAAATAAAAAGCAATAATAGTACGGTTTCTATTGGTAACCTAAAATTCAGTAATGCTAATTCATTTTAAAAAAAAAATTACACATTAAAAATAGCTAAAATCAATTATGTAGTGGATAGCTTTTTATGCCGGGCTGGCCAGAACTTCAACACTCTTCTTGAAGATCATGACGTAGATCTGTTCAACACCGGGATCCCAAATTTGTTTTAGCAATCCGTTCTTTGCAACGGAGCCAGGTGCACTTAATGTTTAATTTCAAAAATATATTTAGTCAGTTAGGTATATTATATAGGTAAATTAGCGTAGCGCAAACATGAGACTCAAGCTCAATCATAGTTTTAGCATAATATAAATCTATCGGCGGGAATCTGTTATTAGCTTTTAAGAAGTTATTTAAGTTTGTTAGATTTTGTAAAGTGTAGCTGATGATTCTCCTATCAAAAATAAATAAATAGATACTGAACAAACCAAAGAGATTAAAGTATATTTTAATCTCTTTGAAACAAACTAATTTCAGGAACTGCGCTTATTCTTGTTACATATTGTATATCTATCGTATAATTCTATCAAACCTTAGATGTTATTATAAGAATATTTTTTTCTATAATTTCTTTAGTAAAAATGAGACGGGGTCGCTCAACCGAGATGAAGGAGAGCTACAGGGAATCAAGTGGGCATATCTCTTTTCACAACCCGAACTATGCTGGCAGTGGTACCGGGGAACCAATAGAGCGTCGCCCTAACCGCTTCCAGGGTATCTTCAAGTATGACAAGAATCAGGTAACTATTGAGAACAAATGAGTTATTTAATGTCCAATAACCACAAAATTGTTTAAACGTCAAGTATATAAATATACACACACAAGAAATTATCAACGGAAGTGTACCTACAAGTCTACATAGTTATCGATTTAGATATCAAAACTTTAACTATAAAAAGTCTGTCCACGCATCACGTAAAAACTCTTTGACGGATTTCGAAAAGAACTTGGGTCGACATAAAGGAAACTATATGCTGGAAAATACAAAAACTGGCTCTAGCCCAAATTCCAAAGTCGCAGGCAACAGCTGGTAACAAACAAATTTGACATCGCCAGGAGCGTGTGACAAACGTATACATCCCAGAGGGTACGAGTTTACTCCCACCGCCGCCGCCCCCTCCACATCGGCAGACCCCCTCCCGGCCTGCCACGCACGACGACTTCGAGCCAGTCACACTGCACTCCTTCGCATGAACGCATCACGGACAACGGACTGCAACGGCAAAAGCTTACGGATTAGCGCCAGTAGCTAGTAGTAGCCAATGAAAACATTAGAAGTAGAAAGAGCCTTATCTACGAACAATGAACTCTTAGAACGGAGCCTAGCGCGGATGTGGTTCTTTGGTACTTGTAAAACTTCTAAAAAACGTACGTGTTTTATCATAGTATGTCCATCGCCCCTAGATAGAAATACATTCAGCAGAATATTGAAAGAGCCAAAATTGTAACAGTATTAAATGTATCATCGGATGTATCGATTTCCTAATGGATTATGGTCTCGGTGTGTTATTTAAGGAATGCGAAACGCCACAATTTATAATTATAGATCATTTATGTGGCGCCTTTATGTACATAATTTGAAGCTGTGGCACAACCATGTTGAAGATTTTATTCAAAATAGGACTTAAGACTTGTAAGTTACAAGTTTGCAACAAATTTTTTTAAGAGATCATCATTTTGGGATGAGTTATAGGTACTTGTGGAAAAAAAAACGGCAGCAGAGACTACAAGAAAATCTTTTGTCTTCTTATAAACAATTTAAAATTATAAATGGTGATATTTTATGTTGTGCTGTGCTGGATGAACTATTGAAGTGCATCGAAACCAATTTGCATTTCATAAAATGAAGGCAAATTAAAGGTTCCTATGTAGAAAAAGCGATGGTACTTTGTATGATTGTCGATTATTTGCTCATTCGGATTTAATACTTAACGACTTAACTAATACTCGTCAATTGCAGATATCGGAAAAAAGAAATGTTATGTAAAATAGAACTTGCACACATTGTTCGGTTTTAAAACAAAGATTAGCACTTAGATTATAGGTACGTACGTGTATGTGTATTTTAACTGTGTTAACAACTTCTGAACTTTGAAATCATGGATCTTTGGAAACACTTTGAGATTATGAATTATTACTAAACGTTATCCGTCGTGTATGAATATGTGTTTTATCATAAATAGGGCATTATTCATATAACATTATTAAAAATATTATACTAAATATGGTTATTGTTATAGTTAATAGATAAAACAGACCGATTCGTTTAGATAAAATCAATCTCAGGCCATGTGTAAATAGATATATCTACCCCCATGAGCGTCATACTTTATTATTATTACGAATAATATAGATAATATTTGTATCTTTAACTACGGTACCAAGTTATATAGGTTGATTTACTTATTTAAGTAAAGGTATCGATCAAGTAATAAAATGTAGTAATTATTAATATTGTAATAGACAGCAAACGCCATATAGAAGGAACTTAATGGTAAGCCTGGTGCCGTAGTAAGTGGTCGAGATAATAAAATTATCAAATATCTTATACGGATTTCATATATTTTGTATAAGATTGAATAGAGAATTAATTCTTTATTATTTTTATATGATATGCCAGGCGCGTGCCTTCGCGGCTCACGGCGGCGCGGCCATGGCAACTGTTTGATAAGAGGCTATTTATTTTGTCAAGAGCTAGAATGTATATTTGCAACAATTAATTAATGTTATAAGAGCTTCCATCGCTACTAACAGCAATAAGTAACGGATCAACATTTGTTGTTGCTATTGTTAAAACGGTAAAAAGACGTGAAATAAGAACTTGTCGACATCATCTGGTCTTAGTTTTAGTAGAGATGTACACATTTTATTTCAACCAAAATTACAGATTTAACATACGAGTAAGTAACTAATCCGGTGGTAACTGTGATTTGTACATTCCTAATTTACTCGTAAAGCGATGGGAGCTTACATTGATTTTTTGCAAGTTGCAAATAATAAATTAGCATTTTCAAGCCGGAAATGTGGCTCTCTTTAAAGATTTATAGAGATATGAGATAGGGGGGTCGTATTTTTGTAATAATGGGGTATTGATGACCCGGCTTTAATATCTCGACCCCCATACCTCATCGATCGTAGCTGTTTATAAAAAAATATTTAAGTGAACCGAATAAGAACAATCTTAAAATATTATGTACTTGAATTGAGCTTTGTAGTTCTTTTTATTATTTTATTAAAACGATTATGTACATTTAGAATTAATTCACCAGGTTACATATGGTGACAATAAAATATCAATGTAAATAGTTAGTTTTAATTACGACGTTTTTTGTCAAACAAAGCAGTAATGATAAATTGATTGTAAATAAATTTTATTTGTATTAATGTACTTATGGAAAATATTTTTTTTTGACTTCGGCATTTCATATCAGCTAGATATGTCTAAAACCTAAAATAAATTCTGTTACAATACGGGATTAAGATTTTTATGTATTCAAGAAGGTAAGAGAATATCTTGGTGATTTGATGATTGGACGTTTGGTTTTTTTTCTGAAGTTTCTCACCCAAATATGATGTACACAAAGTTTCACAGGGTGTTTTAATCTAAGATAGAATTAGGAAAGGAGTCACCGGATGCAGATCCGAAGAAACTAAACATTCTATTTATAGTTTTATTAGAAACGATACGTTTGCAAGTTCCATACTATGAAAACACTAAGGCCTGATCAAATTTTGTAACGATTATTTATATACTTTTCGTTTATTATTTTATTTACATCAGTCAAGCACCGTGCGGTTTCAATGCGCGACAGAACAATTCAAAATCAATTGTGTCTCATTTTCTTGGCTAAAAGGTAAAGCAAAATTAGATTTGGCTTAAAACCTATAGATAAGAAACAACACTTTATAATGTGCAGCTTAATATTACGGTTTATCCAACAATGTTGTAGTAACTGTGCCGTATAGTGACAAAAATACTCACTAAGCTAGATAATAACAAGTTCAACATTATGGAATAATCGTATCTAACAGAACAAACAACATGTCAATCAGTTGACACTTAAACCTAGATTAATCCAATTATGTATACAAAAGTCAGATACTTGATCCGCCCCGTGACAATTCAATATTTAAATATTGTGATTACGTGCTTATTTTCAATCCTCTATAACTAAACCTGCTTATATTATATTTTTTGGCATTCAGAAGAACGAATGCGGTAGATTCGACGCGTAGCGTCTGGATTAAGATGAGTCAAAGAGGATTGAAAGTTGAGATTATATAGCCAACATTTCATGTTAATTAAGTTTTAAGATACAATCATATTTTATCAGTTTTGTTATAAAATATGTAGCTTTTAAGAAGGAAAGTTTTGAATTGGAGAGTGCTGTGATACACGATGCTTTGTGGGAGTTGTGGGCGATTGATGTTGGCATACCTTATTTATTTAAGTTCATAACACTCCAAGAAAATGCACAAACTCTACCAGCGCACAAAGTGTGTTATTATTTCTAATTTTGTATGATAAAAAAACGTGTATCATGTTTGTTTAGTGCCAAAATTGATTAAAAGTTTTTTTTTTATAAATATAAAATTTAGTGTAAAGTTAGAGTAAAGAATAAAACAGCTTTTACACCTTTATGCCTCTCCCAAAAAAAAAGAGGTGTTAAATCTGTTGTCTGATTTATTATTGTACTGAGAATTTAAAATAGAATTATTCCAATTATATTGATCTTTTATTTATAATCTTTAACTCGTATCCTGAGGAAAAGAAAAACTCAATAGTATAAACCACGCTGAAATTGTATATATTATAATGACGACCCAAAAGGAGGTAGGGCTAAAAGGTTTACTTATCTTGTGTAAGAACAAAATGCATGAGAGGGCGCGGCGTCCCGCGTAATAAGACAAAGGTGTACTTTCGAGAAATCCTTATTTAAGGATAAGGTAAGCTTTATATGCATATTGAATGGTAATTAAATAATTATAAAATACATAATACTTTATTTATCTTTTATGATACAATGCAATACATACATTACGTTTAGTTAGAGTTTAGACTAGTCAACGTCCATATAATAACACTTAGTAAGTAGCTCAAACTAATATACATATAAAATAATACATAGACGCCTTTATATAGGTGTACCTTATCGTACGTATTTTTTAATAGTCATGTAGCAATTTCGAATGGAAAAAAATCATATAATTCTTTACAAAACTTAATTGTAGCAGTAAAGCCGTATACAGAAAGAAAGCTGAAAGCTTGTCGGCGCCGATGGGCGCCGATCGGCGCTTATCGGCGCTGGTCCATTCTACAGAAAGCAAGCAGATTGAAGCAGAGCGAGCAAAATGTCGTACGATGATTGGCGGGCGGCACCAGCGCTGACCGGCGCGAGTCGGCGCCGGTCGGCGCTTATCAGCGCTTGTTCATATAAATGCCTCCGCCGGTTACCTGCGTAGACCGGCGCCTGTAGGCGCCGATAGGTGCCGACAGGCGCCGGTCGGCGCTGATGGGTTTTCGGCTTTCTTTCTGTATACGGCTTTATTTAGTATAAACCATAAAGCCGTAAGAATAAATTGTCACGAAATGTTGTTATTTATATATAGCCAGATCATTTATTTTAGTCCCCAACATGAAGTAACCACTGTTTAATAAAATTTTTAAACATTTATGTACTTTAAATCAAAAACTTAAATATTACATTTTAATGCTATTCTTTATGAGATTTTAGTCGATAAAATTTAATGTTTTAGCCAAATCTTTACCTAATGGCTTATATTTAATAAAATATTTTCATAAAATACATCCACATTTTGCTTAGTAGAAAAAATAGGAATTACACATTTTTTTGTGCACAAAATGTAACAATTGCTCTGTGCACCGAAAGTACCACAGCCGAAGACAGAAAAAATATTTAAAATTGAATAATTCTCATTAAGACACATTAATATTGAGGTATGGCTTAAAAGAAAAAGGTCATAACGAGACGACTAGAGTAAGTAAAATAAAAACTTATCCAACGTGAGAGATTCACATTTAAAATAAAGTTCAGGTACATAACTATCTTAGCACTGCTTCCCGAATAAACTTTTTAAGTTTTAATCTAACTTTGTCATGGAAACATTGGATGTTTGTTAGATTTTGAAATATTAATAGAAGCATTCGCATTAAGACAGTGCAATCTTTGGCACCAACACCTAGTAGCTGCGGTTCACACAAACAGTGAACAATATTTTATATACAGAACAATATGTATATCAAAGTACCTACTCGAGAGAGCAAAAAAAGAAGTCAGATCTAATCGCATTACTATAGCTTGACGCATTACTAGCGCTTGTACCGCGCCTTAGGTGGCAAAGGACGCGAGCGGGGAGGGGAATCGAGATAGGTGAGGTAAGCATGCGGAAGGAACAGTCAATATAATACGTTAAAGCAGTACGGCAACAACGCCTGTTTGCTGAAATAATTACCTACTCTCCATTGGCGCTTTAGGATTTACTCTGAGTTTTTGTAAAATTGTAAAGTTTTCATTACGTTTTTATTTTGGTTTCTAGGATGCTGAAATAAAAGATTGAAGTTAAGTACCTATATAGATACTAAAAAAACATTTGTTAAAAAAAACTTTAAATATTAGTTTTTATAAATAATTGAATGATTTAAATACTTTCGTCTTTTAGGAAACGTACGAAATGATTTTTATAAAATTTTACTGTTAATTTTTAAAAAGATAGCAGATGTCCGACACCTTTTACGCATTTAAATACAAAACGTAACCACTTCTCAACGCGGCACCCTGACCGACTGCATATCAAAAACCGCTTAGAAGACTTGTTTGCGTGTCTGTCTTAGTGGTTTCGGTCGTTTGTACGTAGTTACCATCTATACTAATATTATAAAGAGATTTGTATGTTTGTTACTAATAAACTCAAAAACTACACTAACGATTTTAAAATTTTTTTCACCAATGGAAAGCTAGAATATCCCTGAGTAACATATTATATAATTTTTCCCGTATTCCCACGGGAACAGGAACTATGCGGGTAAAACCGCGCAGAACCGCTAGTAACATATATACTGCTTTAGCTTATACATTTACTGTGCGGGAGGGCTGATCTGCTTCCCCATCTCACCGCTCTGCTACCTAAGGCGCAGTACAGCGGTTACACATTACAACACGCTGTGCAAGTCATTCATGTTTAAGTTTATCAGTCGTTTAAAAAAAGAGTGTAAAATGGAATGTTGTTCAGAGTATCAAAATTTCGGGACACGTAGGTATTATCCCTGTAAGTTTTAAAACTGCTAATTCAATTGTCACAATATTTTAAAATACATTACCTTAATGATAGCGCTTGAGCTCAGGAAATACTTCTATCAGAACGAGTTCGAATAGTTCCTGGAAATAAATAAAAAAAACAATTAATTAACGATTTAAAGAGCAGTGATAGCCCGGACGGTTAAAGAGCCGGCCGAAAATCAGTGAGGCTCGGGTTCGAATCCTGGCATGTACCAATGAGTTTTTCAAAAACTTACGTACATATTTATCACTAGCTCGACGGTGAAGGAAAACATCGTGAGGAAACCCGCAGGTCTCAGAATTAATTCTGAGATATGTGTAAACAGACCCGGTCCAGCGATGAGCTCACCACCTATCACGTTTAGGGGTCCAATATATCTCGTGAAATGTGGGTATATCCAGTAATGGAATACCTCTGCCTACCCCCTCGGGGATAAAAAAGGCGTGAGATTATATTATATTATTATTATTATAATTAACGATTTAAGAAAGTCTAATAAGTTATGTTTCGAAGATTAATCTCTGAATATTAAACATGTAAAGAAAGGTAATTACTCAATGAATTGAGAAATAAATGACCCAAAAACAAATAAACTACAGACAAAACGAATCAGTTTAAATAAAATTGAATGCGCACAAAATCGCTGCCGCTGGTGCTGTCTAAAATAATGTCGCACTTATTTTAAAAGCGGTCTAAGTGTTCCGCACACATGCTGAGCGTGCACACTACATTGATCAATTATCGGAGATGACATTTTTAGCGTGAAGAAGTGTTCTTAGCGTTAAGCCGACGTCAGTTATTTTGGTACAGCTAATACACCGTGATATCTATATGATAGTCCCAGTTCTGTTTGTGGAAGCTCTTAGGAGCGTAGGTGTTGAGAAGAGTAGGTGCCGGCATTTGTATCGGTCGCGGTTTGTGTGGCAGTGAAAACTCGAGGTTACATTGTATATTTAATCTCAATCTTTTTTTCATGATTGATGTTTAAAATTTTAGTGGAATATAGTTCGATAGAATACAGTAATAAGGTTAAAAATCTTTTGTGATACGCATCAACTGTGCGATAAAATCTAAATGGTGACTTAATCTTAGTAAAAAGTGTTTTAAAATAAATAAAAAAATATTTTAAAATGCCAATCTTATTTAGTGCAGTCGCTTATAAGAAAAAAGTTTTGGCAAAACACGCTTCCTGTGATGGTAACTTTAAGGAGATCTTCGAAGAAGTGCTACCAAAGATTCTGGCTCAGGATCATAAGATGACGTACTTGCATGGTACATATTTGTTTCATTACATCGCTAAAGAAGAATATATCTACTTTTGCATTACAGATAAGGTAACCACGTGCACGTGTCATATTTGCAATACTAATAAATAATAGATTTATTTATTGATGATGTCCTGTTGGTAGTGAGCTCGCCTCTTATCGGTTCGAATCCTAGCAGGGGCATGAAAAACTCATCGGTGGGGTTGTGACATACCCATAGGTTTTCATAAATTTACGTACAAATTTATTACTAGATGTTACGGAAAACATCTTGAGATAACCAGCAGACCCCAGCAACAATTCTGAACACCCCGCAACATCCATGGTTTTCACCGCCTTTCAGGTTAATAGGTCCGTTAAAATATGCTGGTGAAAAGTGACTATTTAATAATAATAAATAAATAAATAATAATCTCACGCCTTTCATCCCCGACGGGGTAGGCAGAGGTATTCCATTACTGGATATACCCACATTTAGAGACATTAGACCCCTAAATGTGATAGGTGGTGAGCCCATCGCCGGACCGGGTCTATTTACACATGTCTCAGAATTAATTCTGAGACCTGCGGGTTTCCTCACGATGTTTTCCTTCACCGTATAAATATGTACATAAGTTTTTGAAAAACTCATTGGTACATGCCAAGATTCGAACCCGAGCCTCACTGATTTCGGCCGGCTATAGCTATTTCCGGAAGTGGAATATCTCTGCCACCCCCCTCGCAGATAAGGTGTGAGCATATTAATTGTTTATTTATTTTTATATTATAAACTGGTATGAATAATATACTTACATCCCTCCCTAATTAAAATATTCGTATAACACCCGAATATTTTGATGTACATTTTTCTAAAGTTATAAGTTAATTTAGTCAATTCCTTACGATGATCTCTCACCTGACGTTATGAAAATAAAACATTATGAATTAGAAAGCATCCTGAAACCTACTTTAATGTGACAAAATAATTTCCAGACGTGTCAGCGTTCAAGATCATTCCTTTTTCTCAACGAAATACGGAGGCGGTTCGAAAGCAAACAAGACGATTTTAATTGCGTACTAGCTGGAGAGATGTACCGTTACAGCGAAGACTACAGCACCATCACGATAAGGAAAGGGGAGTTGGATGAGCTCAATAATATCAGTGTTGGAGACAGTGGTGAGTACCGAAATTTACGACAGTAGCTGTTTCCCGCAATTTCACCCGCCGTCCCGTTCCCGTGGGAAAATTATAACTTATCTTACTCAATGAAAAGAAAGATTTCATTTGGAGAAAGATTTTTTATATCGTCAATGATGATGATGACGATGTTGATTACATACAATGTATGTATTGGTCACGGGTACGAGACCGTGTCCTCTACTAATAGAAAGATTTGCCAATTTCTTTTACAAATAAAAACGATATAAACTTACTTAGATTTTTTTGTTAAAAAATACTTAATAAAACAATAACTTTTTAATTACAGAGACTATACTCGGTGAAAAAGTACTATTTGTTAATAATCCGGAGAATTCGACGTTCAGCGTAAGTATTTCTAACTATTTATAAAATGTCATAATAGTTTTATATTTGCAAGTTACGTTTTAATATAATTTGTTTTTTATTTATTTTCAGACTATATCACAAGTAGCTGAAACTCCTCAACAAATAAAAGATCTTTCGGAAAGTATTGTAAATTCTACAGATAATGTTATTGATTGTAAGGAAGAGAGCTATTCAAAATTTCATTTTATTTTCGTGACTGTGATATTATTATTTATTTGGTTAGTAATCACTACTTGCGGACCGATTTCCTTTGTGATAGTAGCTTGTATTTTTCTACTTTCCTTTGTTCGACTGTCTAAAATAGAAAATAAATCATAATAAATAACTATTGAAATATTTAAATGTTAACTCTTATTTTATAAACTAAAGCGATGATAGTAGACAAGTGATCTAGCCAGGAATGAATAGATTACTTTTTACCCGCTTATCTTTTACCCGCATATTTATTCGCAGTATTGTATGATTACAGTTGTAGTACGAAAAAAAAGAATTTATGAAATACATAACTAACAATTTTTTTCATATCGATGATAAATTGTAAGATAAATGTCATCTAGTCATCAACAGATCAAAGACTTTTTGATGCGATATGTAAATTTTGTTCTAGAAAGTTCGCACCTTGTCATTTGTCTTTCGCAGCTGTTAAATATTCTAGGCCGAGAGTAGACATGCCTTCACCGTCCAACCGTAGTATCACTGCCAAATTACCGTGGATTTCAATTAGTCTATTATTGATTTTCTCAGTCATTTGATCGCCTCTAGTGGTTTCCTACTTATGAGCCAATTACGTGAAGTATTGGGAAGTGACGAGTCTGGTTTCTAACGAGTGCCAAATTTTTGCCTGACAAATTGCAACTGATTGACAATTATCGTTTCTCAAGAGGTTAGAGGGAAACTGAAAATAACATCTTATTAAAGTTTGGTTGGCACACCACACCGGCAAAGGATTTAAATTATAATAAACTAGCGACCCGCCCCAGCTTCGCAAGGGTGCAATGCTAATACTAAAACCTTCCTCTTGAATCACTCTATCTAATAAAAAAACGGAACAAAATCCTTTGAGTAGTTTTAAACATTTAAGGCTGATTCATGTTACAACGGGACGGGCCCCGTCCGGGCCGGACGTGCCCCGTCCGGGGCGAACCATCCTACAATACGCCTCGACATTTGGCGCGGACGGGGCCCGTCCCGTTGTAACATGAATCAGCCTTTAAGCATACATATTGACATAGGGACAGAGAAAGCGACTTTGTTTTATACTATGTAGTGATGTAGTGAAGACTAGGACTCTAAATAATAATGGAAAATGTGCTTCATATTTACCTATGTCATAATTTTTAGTATTTAGTTGCCTCACTTTTTGTTTGTTTTATTACTTATCTATAATCATGAAATTTAAATCTAAAAATCTCACATAGAACAGTTGCTTGTTGTGCGTGGTAATCTGCAGCGTGTAGAACAGCTTGTGCGCGCCCCGCGACGCAGCCTGCTCGCCCACCAGAGACGCTAGCGCGCTCACCGTGCTCTCGCTCAGCTGCTGTAGCGCTAGCGTGCGCGTGTGTTCTGCACATGAAACACTATATTAGATAATTTCCCGCGTAGTTCCTGTTCCCGTGGGAGTACGGGGATTTATCTATAGCCTTAGTTACTTCTAGAAAAGTAAGCTTCCCATGGGTGAAAGAATTTTTTAAATCGGTCCAGTAGTTTTTGAGTTTTTCTTGTTCAGTACCTATAGTACAGCCTCTGCCAAGTGTAGGACTGAATAACCGTGTGTGAATTGTGCATCACAATTTTTACCCGACTGCGCCAGAACGAGGTTTATTTTAGTAATTGCTTTACATTACACAATTTACATAGCACAATACATTTAAGTTAACTCGTAAGTAATAAGAGGAGTGCGAAGCTCAGACATTGTGCTAATATATTATCATCACATTATTTAAACAAAAAGGTGGCATATATTTTGTATTAATAGTGCTAATAAATAAATTACCTTTATCTTGTAAATTCCGATTGGAGTGAGTTTCACTTAACACGCCTCCAGGCCACCAAGACTTCAGAACTACGCTGATGTAATAATGTAGCATTTGTTCGGAGAAAAGCCAAGAAATGGTCTCCTTAATTTGCCTAAAAACAAAGAAGATTTTAGGTAAGCCATAAAATGACTTGACGAAAATCAAATTCGAGGTAAGGTCCCTTTGAAAATTCAAAATTTTATGTATGCAGACTAATCAGTACTTAATAACAGACAGACTGACAACGCAAAGCCTACATCGCTGAGAAACGGATAAACACAATCTGCACTTTATTGCATATTTCAACTTACTATCACACACAGGTTCCGCAGATTTATAGATATACAATACCTGTTGATGGTCCGGCCGTACGTGATCTGGACGAAAGTGACAAGCGTTCGTCTTAGCCACCGGAACACGCCACGCATATCAAACACTTCGCTTAGTAAAGCATAGAGTGGCTCTGCTATACTGTCGCGTTCTTCACTCATTGCGCTTACTCCTGGACAAAAGTAAGTATACAGTTAAAAATAAAAATAAAATGACACTCAAATGGGCTCACCACCTTTACTGATCAAAAAATATACTGGTAATACGAAAATCAGTGAGGGTTCGAATCCTGACATGTACCAATAAGTTTTTCAAAACTTACGTACATATTTATCACTAGCTCGACGGTGAAGGAAAACATCGTGAGGAATCCCGCAGGTCCCAGAATTAATTCTGAGACATGTGTAAACAGACCCGGTCTGGCGATGGGCTCACCACCTATCACGTTTAGGGGTCCATAGAATATCTCGTGAAAAGTGGGTATATCCAGAAATGGAATACCTCTGCCTACCCCCTCTTGGATATAAGGCGAGAGATTATTCATATTCAACATCTATAAAAACTCAAAAACAAATGAGCCCAAATTAAAGGGGTTTACGAGTAGCCATTGAGGAGTTGCGATATCCATCACCTGGCTCCATCAACAGATCGACTCGGTAGTACCATAATATTGCATTGTCACCGAACTTACATAATTATGCAAAATTTCAGCTCAATCGGTTGAAGTTATCTGCTTCAAAATTGAGTTGCAAGATTCCATCCGAACAAACAAGAGTAGGGTGGGTATTTCCCGGAATGGATTACCTCTGTCGACACTCTCGGGGATAAAGGCACGAGCATATTAATTTCAAAATATTTTTCACAAAATTTGTAGTTTGTTTTAATAACTTCCACCATCTTCATCTGTGCATGCTCCTTACCTCGCATCGAATTAGTCATATTCTTATTTGTAGCATCAGAGCCGTTTCCGTCCAAATAGAGGGAGATTTCGTCTTCGTCCGCTGATAAGTGCGTAAACGCTTCTTTCTCTTGTGACGACCGGTTCGTTGTTTCGCTACTTGTGCTAAAATAGTAAAAGTTGAAAAAGGAATGTGAAACCATAAATAAATTACCATCCTTAAAATATAATGAAGAAGCGGGTGCCCAGCGGCGTTGCCCGCGTGGATCCTCTATCGTTCCCGTGGGAATTTCCAAAAATCCCTTCGTACCCCTTACCTCATATAGGGAACCTTTGAGCAAAATCTCATGCTTTTAGATCCAGCGGTTTAAGCTGTGCGTTGGAGAAGTGCGAAGACCAGCAGTTACCCGCGACTTCGTCCATGTGAAGTTTAGGTTATTGCATTCCCTGGAACTATGTATTTTTCCGGAATGGAAAGTAGCTTATATGCCCTTTCTCTAAGGTCCTACGAAAATTTATCAATGGTCTACCCATTTAGAAGTGAAAATGAAACAGACAGACAGCGTTACTTTCGCATGTATATTATTAGTAGGGAAGTAGGGATAAATTAAAAATCAATTACCTTTTGAATAAAGTAGAAAAGGAGAACTTATTTTTCTTTGGTAAATCTCCCTGTTTTAAGTATTCAGAACTAGGGTTGAGGAACGTGTATAAAGGTTCACTTTGATTAAGCCGATCATCTTCTAAAACAAACTGGAAACGAATAGCGTGATTAAAAAACTCCTTACATTAATGAATTCAATAATAACAATATTTTTATAGGACATACTTACTTCTAAATATTTCTGTATTAAAGTCTTGGCTTTTTCTAAAGAGTTTCTATCGTTTTTCCCAAACAGAAATTTGAAGGAGTTCGATGGTAGTTCAAGGTTTTTTAGTTCGGAACACATAGGCCTTAGTTTTCGATGTAGTTCCTGAAAAAAAAAACATTTAAGTACAATTTGTCTAAAATAGTAATATGAAAGTGCAGTGAAATAGAATCAATAGATCGATACTACAATAATCAGTGATTGTTTTCGCATGCATAATATTTATTTTAGCTTCACTTGTAACTAAGTAACCATGTAAATAAATATTGAAAGTAGAATTTGAAATGAATTTAGTGTTTAGTTTGGATAACAATACAATAATTTCGTATAATCGAGCTGATTTGACGATGGAGCCAGGAGGTGGATAATAGAACTTCCGAATGTCTACTCGTAAACCCGTCGAGTGTGGGCTCATTTGATGTGTTTCGACAAGTGGCACACCTAGAAATCGTGTTTTAGTATTTTTAACGTATACGACGACCTCGACGTTAAGATATTACATAAAATCTCATGGCTCATAATGGGCGGTTGCCAAGGACACTTCTTCTGCCCTATACATGAAACGGTGAAGTTGCAATGTCTTTTAATAAGTGGACTTATAAGTCCCTACTTGAAATCAAAGCATGATTTGATTTGACGAAAGAAACAAATTAGAAATTTTTAAAACCCTCGACACAAAAAATCAATACAAACGGCTAACACATTGTCTTGAACCATAGCTAAGAACACTATAAAAACAAATCAAAATCTGTTCAGCCATTTGGGAGCTACAAGTGAACAGACCGACTTATAGATACACACTTCAAAGTTATAACACCCCTCTGTTTTTCGTCGGTGGTTAAAAGTGCCCGCAGCAGTGACGCCGTATGGTGCGTGAAGTTATCAGACAAGCTCTATATTGTATCAAGCTCCACTTTACCTGAAATTCATTCAGTGTCCTTAGAAGCACCCATCCTGTGGATATTTGCTCCGGTTTTTCCTCATTGGTCGGTTCTTGCTCGGCCATATGCACTACTATCACAAATTGCGGTGGTTTTGATTCGTCTATCACCTGCAACAAAATTGCCATAAAGTCATTGGCTTGCGTTAAAGCAAGTCACTAGTCTTTCATCACTACATCACTAAATAGTATAAAACAAAGTCGCTTTCTCTGTCCTTATATCCCTATGTATGCTTAAATCTTTAAAACAACGCAACGGATTTTGATGTGTTTTTTTTAATAGATAGTGATTCAAGAGAATGGTTTTAGTATTAGCATTGCACCCGTGCGAACTCCGTACTTCGTAAATGTACTCTGTAAATGGCTGTATTTCTGAGCTCCAATAAATAAATTATGGTCGGGTCTTGGGCCAGCCAGGTTGACGATACACATACTTAAATACACTTTTAGATATTGTTTATTTTATGTTTCTTTAATCATATGTTTTAACAATCGTTAACTCAACAGAAACCAATCTATTTTTTACTGCCCTACCTCAGCACTGTGAACAGTAGCGCGCCAGCTGCCGAGGTGATCCGCCCACGTGTCGGTCCTCGCCAGGTGCGCCTCCAAACGCATCTGTTCTCCCGCCAATCTTTCCACTTCATTCGCCAACATAGCCAGTGCAGGCGACTCTGGTTTTAGTGACGCTCGGAGAGCTGCTAGCGCCTACAAATTAAGATATTTTTATCCGACTGCTAGAACAATATTATCATGTTTCTTGGAATAAATTTACTGGCTGATTGTAAAATGAAAGAGTTATTACTGTAGGTAATTAAAAATTACACTTAGGAAAGTCAATAGTTTAATAACAAGGCACTCTATACTCGTCCATGAAGATTGGCTAAATGTAAACAGCAGCCCAACTCCACCGACGCGGAGTTGCTGGTTCCAAATGCAGTATCGATCAGTCAATCGATCCACGCAAAACCGAAACTGCTATGTCTAGAAGCAATAAATTTTGCTCAAAGGTTCCATAAATGACTTAACGTAAATGAGCACTAAGAAGGGATTTTTGGAAATTCCCGCGATGACAGAAAAAAAAGGAATGAACGCCAGCAATGCTGCTGATACTGTTAATTATCGGCGCAGTCGGTAGCCTAAACGGTTTGACGAATTTTTAAGTGCGAGGTGTCATTCAATTTCATTTGCGGAGCCTCATAATCTAGATTTTTTAGACTCAACTCTAATAGAAAGAGGGTAATTTTTTAAATCTCTTCAGTGCCTTTTACAAGCAATAAATTTTAGGGGTTTAATTAGCAATGTACTTGTATTATATTTATTTTGACAATAAAAAAAATGCTTTGTATTTGTGTGTCTGTAAATAATATATTATTAGCTTATTAAATACTCATATGTTTAAAAATCTATGTTGGATGGATACTGGCGGGCCTCCCCTAGTAGCTAGGACATTGTATAATATTAAATAAATAAGTAAATTACTTGAATTTTGTTGTTATGTCGTTCTTGCAACTGATCGAGTTTCCTCCTCGCGTACGTGGAGTGCTCAGTGAGGTGTAAAGTCCCGCCCACACTCTCCGCCGACGATGCTGACTCATTCGATAGCTGACGGTCTTCTATTGGTGATCTTTCCGTGTTTATTTCTGTAATAAGTCCATACAGGCTGCAAATTACGAATTCAAAGCACCTTTTAGCATTTTTATCGAAATAACTTTTGTTAATGAGTGAGGTTCGGGATTGGTCGGCTACCGTCGGGTGTCGCTGGGATGGTCGACGTTCGACGTCATACAGACTTTTGTCGTTATAGTACGAGAGCCCACGACCAAAATTTTTGTCTTATAGCAATACGGCCAAAACCGCATCAAATCGATAGATACGATTATCCCGAACTCGAAAATACCAATATCAGACATTTTCCGCGTAGCGTTTGATCTGACCGAATTTTCAAAATTGTCAAAGAATTTTACCGAACTGCATCATAGCAATATGTCTGATTTGCAGACTGTAGTTGAATGATAGTTCTGAGATACCGGAAACATATTTTTCAGACGTTAGTGGTGTAGCGCAAACCCGTAAAATCACTTAAAAAAATTAAAATGAGACAAAAAAAATGTCTCATAGCAATACGTCTGAAAATCTTTTTTATTAGTAAATTTTGGTTATTTGATGCGAACAAAACAATTTTCAGACGGAAATGTGAACGCATTAAATTTTGAGATCGTTTTGAAAATGTTAACAAATTTTACCGATCGGTATCATAGCAATATGTCTGAAAATTGTTGGACATGATAAAATAAGTTGTCCACATGTGCAAAAAATTTATATCAGACAAATTAAGTGTAGCACCTTCTCTATCAGACAACTTTTCGATAGAGTTACCCGAAACCGTAACATTGAAGTTGAAGGACTGAAATAAATCGCACAAAAGGAAACTGGGATGAAGTTGAAAAAAAAAACGGTTTATTCAAAGTTACAAAATATTCTCGTATTCAATCGCTGTCGGATTCGGAATCGGCTCCTATTCTTGAGTGAATGATATCTTGAGCTAAGAACGCACTAGTTTCAAGGCAATACCGTGCCACTTTTGATAGGGCCATTATAATAGTTCTCTATACGTCCACCGCTGATGTCGCCGCGGTCGCAACTGGTCGAGCTGTGGCATACCACCGCAAACCGCGGCTCTCGCAGCCCGTCTCGCCGCGCCGCGCTCCACACCGCCAGAAACTGTGGCCAGGCCCTAAAGCCGTATACAAAAAGAAAGCTGAAAACTTATCAGCGCCGATAAGCGCCGATAAGTGCCAACCGGCGCCGACTCGCGCCGGTCAGCGCTGGTGCCGCCCGCCAATCATCGTACGACATTTTGCTCGCTGTGCTTCAATCTGCTTGCTTTCTGTAGAATGGATCAGCGCCGATAAGCGCCGAACGGCGCTGATCAGCGCTGATAAGTTTTCAGCTTTCTTTCTGTATACGGCTTAACACGCGAAAAGCCGTACCCGCCGCAGGAGCGTTACAAGCGCTGAGGCGTCGGCCAGGCGACTCCGAAACGTTATTTTAGTTTTTGGGAGTATAATGCTACACTTAAAGTGTCTGAAAACAGGTTTTTGGTAATCCTGGCAGAAATACGAAAAGTTTAAAAAAAGATTTATCCGTATTGCTATGATACAGGTCGGCTAAATTTTTTGACATTTTCAAAAATGCGCTCAGGCTATATGCTACGCGCAAAATGTCTGAAAACAAACTTTTTCGTAATACAATTATAAAATCTATGTACATTTTCACTATCAGACGTATTGCTATAATACCGACTGCCTTTTTTTTTTGACACAGCAGAAATGGCCTCCCACGCAGTTGCTACACTTTCGACCGTTACTACACACCTAGTCGGGTTCAGAATCATACAATCTAACGATTTTATAGGGTTTTTGCCGTATTGCTATGAGACATGGTTTTGGTCGTGGGCTCTATAACTATTAGGTAACGCCACGGAAAGGCACCAATGGCACGAAAAGTCATAGAAGTACTTTCGTGTCTCTTTCACTTTAAAACAGTTTTTAATTATAGGGTAGGTACATTAACATCAAAAAGAAAGGCATTGATCACAAATCCTCAGTTATTGTTGTAATTGGCTAAGGCCATTGCGATAAAACTGCTTATAGGTACATGCGCGAACTGATCGCGTAAGCCCCTTTTCACACGTACCGGTTTCCGCCGAGCCAGCGCCGGCTACCCAGCGGCGAATGTATGGCCGATTGCCCGGTTGCCCGCCGGTACGTATGAAAGCGATTGTACATGGCCAATGGCCATATACTTCGCCGCCCGCCGGCTACCCGGCAACCGGTACGTGTGAAAAGGGGCTAAGCGTCAATCAGAACATTCAGTAGAGTATGTTTGTCAGTCGTGCGAGCATTGCGAGGGTTGCATCACATGATCGCGAGAGCGATGGCGAATTAAATAAATAAATAACTTGTGGGAAGCCAAAATTTAGATTATAGATAATTTTTAAAACATACATTGTCAGGTACAGCATGACATTATAGAATATTTGGTTATGCTACCTTTATTAGCTTCCTCAGTCGCGAGTTCAGCAATCAAAGCTTTGTAGTGGTCACTCATCAGGAACGAATGGTAGTATTTCTCTTGAATTGTGTCCACTACTGTTTCTTGCACCTCGTAAAATACTTCTGGCCCTTTGTCGCCTAGCAGAAACGCTTCCATTCTTTTTCGAGTATCCTTCAAATACAATTAATTGAGTAAATGCTAAAAAGTAAATCATCTATAAAATCTGAGCGACAGAGAGGGAAACTTTTCATGCAAAACAGCCTATGCATGAGCACCGTGACTCAATTTTGTCGACGCTTATATCATGCATTTATTTGCACTAGAATGGTAAAGACAAATGACAGAAGATTTTTTTTTGTCACACCTCTCATGTTAGCTCGTCAGGGCGACAACCGCGTGAACGTTTTATTTATACGGTGCTAGCTGTCGACTCTGTCCGAGTTAACTTCAGGTAATCGCGGCTATTAGAAACTATGTGTCTTATTACAAAACTTGGTTGAAAATAAGACACTTTTAAAAACAGATGCTGTCGCTTTTGATCATAATTGTCATGAAACTGACTGCATCTGTTTCAGACACTGTTAATATTACTTATTCCTTGGTTTAGAAAGTCTATTGTTGTGAATGTTGTGGTACTACTTTAATTAAGACAACTCTCAAAATGTTTACATTTACAACTTTAGCGTTGAGATTGTATTAGTGTATGTCTTGTTGGTTATCCAAATAAATAAATAAATAAACCCTGTTTTTTAATGTTTGGTAATAAATTCGTATCTATTTTCCGGGATGAATGTAGCGTATGTCCTTCCTGAGGATGTAAATTAATCAACTAAATAGGGAAATTATTTTCTCAGTTTTACTTATTACGTCATGTTCCATAGAAGAAATGGAACATATCAAAGAAATTTCAGCAGTCAAGTGGTGTAAGGCGGTTTAGTCAAAATGGTGAAGGACAAACAGAATTAATTTTGCATGTAAGTATAATACTCGAAGTGATTGATTGATAGATCCAGATATATTACCTTATCAACCTTGATCTCCGCACTAGGCGATCTTATGTATGTGTAAAAGATTTCTGCGCCGAGCTGATGCCAGCTACTTCGAGGACTATGCCTCAACTCCTCAACGGCCATCCAGAACCCAACCAGGCCCTGTGAACACATTGTCTCTAGAAACATCGATAGATATCGCCGCCCTGTCACGCTTTCCATCACTTTGTGCAGTGGCAGAGTCTGGAACAAAAATGGTCTTGTTACTTCTCTACATTGTATACTTACCTAGTATAAAATAAAATAATATTGTCTGTCTCTATATACGCTAACTCCTCCTAAACTACAGATTACGATGCAGTTTAACTACAAAGAGCAAATAACGAGGAAGGTTTTTGTATATCATATAACCCGAAGCAAAGCGAGGGCAGGTCGCTAGTCTACACAAATATTAGGTATAAAGAGGAAAGATTTTTATTTTTGTAATGAATAAAGTCAGAAACTAGTAGACCGATTTCAAAAATCTTTCACCATTAGACAATATCCCTGAGTAACATAGAATATATTTTATTCCCGTATTCCTACTGGAACGGGAATTAAGTGGTGGCGCTGCTGTCAGGGCGCGCGCAATCTATTGATACGTTTTAAAACTAAATTGGCATGTTTCAGTGTATGTTAGACATACCTAGGCTATATTTCATTCCGGTATTCCCACGGGAACGGGAATTATGCGGGTGAAACCGCTGAGGCGCTGCTAGTTCTTTATATTGTAGAAATTATCACAGAAAGTGAGGGCGGTTTTAAAATTTAATCATTGAACATGAAGTTTGTGTGCAATAAAATTTTATTCCACAAAGGATGTTGAAAGACGGATAAGATTAAAAGTATCCCAACTTTGACCTTTATGCTAAAGTAATTTTAAATTTCCTAGTTTTGTATCAAAATAGAGCATGGTTTTATACATAGTCTAATAATTCATGTATGTTATTATACCTTGCTTTCAGATTCCACAGTCGGAAAAGCACCATCCCATCCTAATTTTCTCAACGCAGCTTCACACTCTGCCTTGGCTATTGTAAGCTGACCTATGTACCGTTTGAGTTTCTTCGCGTCAGCTATCTGCTGACGGCTAACGTTATGCTGGGCGCCAGTCTTCTCGTTCGCGTCGGCGTCTATTCCCTTCGCACGCTTTACGTTTTGAAGAGTTGTGGCTTGCATTATTTGTGTTGCTATGTCGTATCTAAAACAACGAACATGATAAAAAAAATATAAATATTATAAAAAATACAAATGTATATTTGCAATAACACACTCACGACACACAATCTATTTTAAAAAGTATGTAAAACAATTTAGTTGACACATTTTATTAAAATACTATGACAATAGTGTTGAAAGCACATTCCTGAAGCTCACTCACCGTAAACGTTTCAGTGTGTCGACATTATTGCAGTTGTTAATCAATCGAATGTAGTCCTCAAATGTTTTGGCGTATTCATGCGTGCGGACATGCATAGCATCCACTTCCTTTTGTGCCTCCAAGTATTGAATGATCTTCTGGTTGATATAATCTGGTTCCGTAATTAGATCTATTGCTGGCTGCAAGACTAGTAACAGAAGAAGTAACTAAACTAGAGGAGACATTCCATTTTGGGCCTGCACATTGTACACCAGCGCGAAATATAGAGAAAAATCTAGTTATTATCAGAAAAATATTTAAAAAAATAACTTTCATCTATTTAACTTGCACAGAAGTAATTAAACTTCAATGGATCCGCATGAAATCATATTGAAATAATACAATTTCTAACTTCTTAAAAGCCCAATTTCCATGTTATTGTGAATTAGTTCGACAAACATCAAAATAATGTCAATTGTCATTTTACCGGTCAGATCACAAATAATTTTCGGTCGCCGCGATATGCTATTTTAATGAAAATTAAAGTTTATTGTACAACAAAACTAGACAAATATGAGCAAAATCATGAATAAAACTATAGTTATTGTATTTATATTTATCTAAAAAACTCGTGTACATGGTGCAGGCCCCGTCTCCATACATTCATGAAACGTCTCCTTTAGATCTATTAAAACACATTTAATTTTACAACTACTAACTTATTTTTACAAATATCAGAGATGAAAATAATAAACAGGTATAGTATACCAGTGAGCTGGTAGAACAAGTAGCTTATTGATAATATGCAGGTAACAGCCTTATTTACTACTGTTGATATGAGACTGGGTTGCCAGTCAAACTCTGAAATACAGTTTTGTGGGCAACACAATTTATTATTCTATTTAAATAGTGTTAAATAGTTTTTATTTAAATTGTTGATCATTATTTCTAAATATTACCTTTACGTGAAATAGGTTGTCAAATCATGTAGCAAACAAGGTGTAATCTTAACAAAATCAATTTTTAAATAAATCTTCACCTACCATAAGCAGTGTGAGTGACACAACACTACAGGAAATGTATCACTCGAAAAATTACACATTTAGTGAGCATTGAGTTCACATTTTTTTATTGAAGCTAGGATTGTTAAGTATTGACAAATAGCAAAATGTCCCAAATAGAAGAGTAAAGTATTTATTCAATCATACTTTAATAACATTATAATGAACCTAGAACTAAATGCCTAAAAAAAAATATAATAACTAAAATATATTATTAAAAGGAGTCCTTTTAGGCAAGGTTCTGAAGAGTAAAGTTGTTCTTTTAAAATTTTTTTAGCTTAACATCATTTATTTAATTTAATAATTTAAAAATATTTTTTTCTTTCTCAAACTACATTTTATTTGTTATCATAAAAATTCTAATCCACAAAATGGATACTGAAACAATAATTATATGGGATGGATAAAAATAATGTACCTTTGCAAGCCAATATCTCTCTCATGAGATGGGAAGTGGGTGTTAAGGAGTAGCATCTGGGCATTAGGAACATGATAAGCAGCTCACTGATCTGGCGAAGGTAGTGCAGTTCTGTCTCATATGACATCAGGTGAGGAGCTAAGGCAAACACTGGCGCCTGGTTCAATTCCAACCTGGAACAGAAATCATTTCATTCTAGAAACATAATAATAGTAATAAATTGTGGGACACAATTCATGGTTATTTAGTCCCAAACTTTGCAGAACCTGTACTATGGGTAATAAACTAAACAACTAATAAACATACTTAAAATTAATATTAAACACCCAGACAAAAGGCCAACAGCCATGTTCATGCACACAAATGTTGGCCCCAAACGGAACCCACAACCTCCGACATAGAACGCAGGGTCACTACCAACTGAGTCAATAGGCCTGTCAACATTTTTGATATACAACTTGATGTTCTGTAAATTTATAGCCAAAATTTTTTTTTTTAATAGTGAATACTTACGCACAACTCTGAGCAATTCTAATTCGCTCAAAATGCTGAGTTATCTTAGTTATCATGTCATTAGCTATTAATTTTTCAGCATCAACTCGCTGCATCCTCTCGTACACATTTTGTATGGCGCTCCATGCATGCTCTTTGAATTTGTCGACCACTGGTTCGGGTTTATGAGACATTTCTTTCAACCAATGAATAACAAAATCTCTGATTACATTATCAATCAATAGCTGCAGTTGGCTGTCCACTGTACGCCCAAATATCACAGGTAGGTGAGTTTTTTTTGTTGCATGTGGCCAGTTACTTTGGTCTTCCTAGAAGTAGTTAAATATTTTAAATATTTGTACCTGTGACTAAAATAAAGATTTATATATTGATTTTCTAAATTATTTCTTACTTTTAAGCTTTCCTCCAGCTGACGCACTTCTTTTTCCACCCTATCTAACAAAAAGAGCGAAGTCTGGTGAGGAGAGGAAAGAGCAACATGACCCCAGAGGGTTAACACAAACACAGCTATTGCAAGTAACAAACTGAACAATAACAAGTACATTAGACTCCACATGACTGGGAAACACCATGCTAAGGCCAACCATATAGGCGGCAGCCCGACTAGCCCCCATTTGAATAGAATAATCATGATTTATTCCAAACTTTTACACATCATTTGTTTAAACATAGTTTTGAATACTTAGACTTAGTTTTGAAAAATGCAATGTAAATAGAGAAGTAAATAACTAAGTATGTCATTTATTCCGTATGTATTTAGCTTATTATTAAGAAGATTTAAAATGTTTTCTGAAATATTCGCGACATGCGAAAATCTATAGTTGATAATACAAATACAAAGGGCAAGGCAAAAACTTCTATGTTTTTGACATTGACCACAGAGTATCTTTCTAATTTCTATACTATATACATAATCGAGGAAAGTCTGAGCAGCTGAAATTCCTAAATATATTTTAGCCTATCCTTCTCCATAAAATACGGAAGAAAAAGGACAGAAATAAACCATAGATTGAAGAGTAATGTCAAACATGTGAAAACCAACTAATTTGAACCAAACGTGCATACTGACTGCGTAGGATGGATATTTTTGGATTGCCTCAAGAAGCCGCTTCAATCTTCAGAAAAAGTGCACTATCGTTTTACTGTCGATTACCAAGTAACATTGTAATGAGAAAGTGTTAATGCTTTGAGTATTAAACCAACCGGAGACGCCACTGGCAGGCGTTCCCCTCTGCCAAAAAAAGTGTCGGTCAACGATCATACCTGTTAAATACAACTAGGTTTTTTGAGTTCACGGAGTGCTCGTATTGGTGAATGTATTTATGTGCATAGCTAGTTCAAGCTAGTGTTTAATTGTTTTGTCAAAAAATGCGTTTGTTTTAACATTATTTGTGTGCGTTTCCTCGTCCCCCCCGCAGAAATTGGCAGACTTTTTTGCAAAGAAACTAGTGCGCGTGACGTCTCCTGTTGGTTTAATACTCAAAGTGTTAATGACACTGTATTTTTGTGCATAGGCTCTAAAGCAGAGCAAAAACTCTTGAATTTTGTGTCGTGTTTAGTGCTGATGGCTAAATTACCAATGCCTTAAATTATGAAAAAAAAAAATTGTGTTGATTTGCTGGGCTGTCAAGGTGCTGTCAAGCAAGTGCTGTGGGCCGGACTTTTTGGCGGGAATCCGAAGAGGGACGTCATGTTTTTTGTTTAATTTTCATTTTGCTGTGTATTTCGGGTTTTGACTCATAATAGTGATAGTTTATTATGTGGCAAGTGTCCGTGAAAGTGTGCAGTGAATGGGAAATTCGATAAAATGCGAGATATGGACATTTTTGGATTGCCTCAAAAAGTCACAATAAAGTCGTCAGTAAAAGTACTATCATTTTACTGATAACCAAGTTAGGGCTCGTTAGGGTTGTAGAAAGTGTTAAAGACACTGTATTTTTGTGCATGGACTCTGAAGCAGAGCCATTTACATAAGGATATCATTAACTAATGACGAGGCTGCATGGCGTAATGCCTTTGCCTACCCTGTAAGGGGTGAAACAACAAAAAAAAAAGTGCTGTGGGCCAATTCACTAAATGTCAACGGTTGGTTACAGTTGGATGACAATGACATATCAATGGTCAGTCGATGGTGTTATTTGCTATGAAAAGTGCCAAATTAACACCATTGACTGACCATTGACATGTCATTGTCATCTAACTATAACCGTTGACATTTAATGGAATTGGCCCCCTGTTCAGTTCTGACTTCTGTCAAGTGTCAACACTAGGGATGTAAGATTAAAGGAAAATAATCGATTAAATAATAATCGATTTTTCTTTCTTCAAAATTAATCGATTTTTTAAAATCAATTAATATTGAAAATAATCGATTATTCTAAAAAATCGATTTTTTGCTAATACATATTAAAAAATCTTTATTATGCTTTTCATATTTTAATAATAAAATCCTAAGTGATTCATTTTAACAGATTAAAAATGAAATAAAATAGTATGAATAAAGAAATAACAAAATAAAATTTCGATGATCTTCAAATTTAAACAATAAATATATAATTAAAAATAATTTGTGTCACAAATGTCCAGTCCTCTTTTACATTTCACTAGTATTAAAATAAAATACTTAAAACGAGAATCAAAAAAACTAAACAACTACGTTATGATCTCAAAAACTAAAATAAAAACAAATCTTTCTTTATTTTTTAAATACAACAAAAAATAAGAGTACTCGTAGTATTAAAATAAGATGAAACGATAAGTAAAAAAGCTTAACGACCACGTTAAGGTTCATCCACTGCATAGATGGCGCTGTTTATAAAAAATCGATTAAAACGCGTAATTTATATAATCGATTAATTAAAAATCGATTATTTTTATTTAAGAAATCGATGATTAAAAATCGATTATTCCAAAAAAATAATCGATTATTTTAAAAATCGATTATTTTTTTACATCCCTAGTCAACACTCAACACTCAACTTCTGTCTCTAGCTGCTGTGTGTAGAGTAGAGTTATTTTATTTCTACTGATGTAATTAATTCTGGAATTCGTATCATGTCCCAAATAAAAGCAACGTATTTAATTGTAGGTGGTGGAATTGCAGGAGTTACTTGTGTTGAAACACTTGCTATACTTCATCCTGAGGAATCCCTTGTGATAATTACTGCTTCCTCGTTAGTAAAAAATGTAACCAATATAAGCTTCTACGCCAAAACTATTGTGAAATTTGATGTGAATGAAACTGAAGCTAATTCTTTACAAAAGATACATCCAAATATGAAAATAGTTTTTGATTCATTGAAGTATGTTGATACAAAAAATAGGCAAGCAACAACTAACGAAGGTGTTGTAATAGACTATGAGGTTATTTGTATTTGTACTGGCGGGATACCTAGGCTTATTTCGGATTCTCGAAAATCTAAAAGGGTCCTTGGTATTAGAGATACAGAGTCAGTACAGCAATTTCAACAAAGATTAAAAAATGGACGTAAAATGCTTATTGTTGGTAATGGAGGTATTGCTTCAGAAATTGTTCATGCTACTAGAGGAATACAAAAAGTATGGGTGATCAGAGAAGATTACATATCAGCCACTTTTATAGATCCAGGAGCAGCACAATTTTTTCAGGAAACTTTTAAAAACAAATCTAAAGTTGATGACAAAAATACAATTTTAAGAAGACATGTCTTTACCGAGGAGGATACTGTGGTTGCTCTAAATAAGGATATAAAATCCGCAGCATTAGGACCTGATTGGTACCGAAAACTTGAAGATATAAAAAATGACACTGGTGAACAGGAACTAGAAATAGTATACAAAGTTGAGGTCCAATCTGTTTCTGAAGTGAATGATAAAGAGTATCCTCTAGAAGTTGTACTATCTAATGGAAGAATAATTAATTGTGATTTCATCATATCTGCAACAGGGGTTGAACCTGCTGTCAACTTCACATGGGACAATGAACCTGAAAGAGGACCAGATGGTGGTCTATCAGTTAATGAGTTTCAGGAAACAACAATTAAAAATGTTTTCGCTGCGGGGGATGTAGCTACCGCTGCTTGGAAACATGCACCACAGTGGTTCCAGTTACGACTGTGGACACAAGCTCGGCAGATGGCAGGAATGGCAGCAAAAGCTATGCATGCAAGAATAACAAATCAAGAAGTATTACAAGACTTTTGCTTTGAGCTCTTCACTCATTGTACTTCTTTGTTTGGTTACAGAGTAGTCTTGTTAGGAAAATATAATGGTCAAGATCTAGGTACGGACTATGAAATCCTTTTGAGAACTACTCCAGGAGTAGAATACATCAAGTTTGTGTTAAAGAATGGACGGTTACAAGGTGCAATACTTATTGGAGAGACTGATTTAGAAGAAATGTGTGAAAATTTAATTCTAGATCAGATTGACTTGTCACCTTTTGGTGATGATATTTTAAATCCTGATATTGACATTGATGATTATTTCGATTAATGTATGTTTTATTCTCTATAATATGTTTTCTGTATGTAGCATTTTTATTTAACATCCCTTTGTCTAGATTCTATTTTCTTAACGTTGTTTTACTTTTATACCCTTACAATAAATTAGGTTTAGTAATTTCTTTTGCGTAAATGTGGAGCATTAATGATTCTAAAGTACAGGTCAGACATTATTTTCCCTTGAGGTTAACCCACAAATGTGGCTGTATCGCTTGAGATCCCTCTGCCGTCCGATTGGATAAAGATAAGGGTGAAAAAAAATTCATTTCTAGTGTTGGGCATAGTCGTTCCTACCGCGAACTAGTTCGTTCATTTAGTTTTTTTTATATAAGGAGAAAACTCGATAGGGATAATATGTTTTTCATATTATAATTGATAAAACTTTTATCTATAGATAGACTATAATTTTTTAATAAGAAACTCTTGTAAGAGCGGCAAGAGTAAGAAAATAAGTCGGTTAGCCATGCAGCGCCACTCAATAATAGAGCGGACGCCAGAAAAATATAGGTACACATTTAAAAGAACTAAGAGCGAGACTGTGGACGAACTAGTTCGCATAGTTCACCTAAGAGAGCGCTCTTTCGAATTAGGTCGTTTGCGAACTACCCAAGACAACATTTCTTCATTTCCTTCATTTGTTCAAATTGTTCATTCATTGTTGTCAAAAGCGTACGTCGACCGATGGACTACGTTGTAGTTTCTCGATTTTTGATTTTATTGCAATAAGTTTAGAATATTTTTGAAGAACTAGAGGAAATCCGTGATATTTGTTGTTAAAAAATTTGAGTTTGTGACTTTATAAACCTCCACAAATAACTTGTGATAAGTGTGGCCTTACAAGTGGATTCTCTTTGTTTTTACATCTGATTCACCGCTGTAAACCAAGTCAAGATGCCTATTTTGTTCAGCGTAGTTGCTCGAGGTACAATCGTTTTAGCCAAGTATGCGACATGTGCTGGCAATTTTACGGAAGTTACAGAACAAATCCTTTCGAAGATTCCTCCCCATGACGACAGGCTGACCTACTCTCACGGGAATTATTTGTTTCACTACATTGCGGAAAATAAATTGGTTTATTTCTGCATTACTGATGATGTAAGTACCTATTCATTGTGGACCTTACTGGAATAGCTTATTATTATACAATTGCATAAACTATGTTAATCATGTACACTAAATTCATTCCAGAAATTACGATTGATGGTACCTTGTAGCATAATACTATAGAGAAATAAAGAACTTATTTATGTTTATCTTTATGAACGAATTATTAACTAATTTGGAACTAAATAACCTGCCAATTATGCCCCATTATGTATTCATTTATATTTGGATATTGCAGAAATTCCAACGCTCGAGAGCATTCCTTTTCCTCAATGAAATCAAAAGGAGGTTTACCACCTCTTTTGGTGATACTGCACAGACTGCTATTCCATACGCTATGAATAGTGAATTTGGTGGAGTCCTCGCTACTGAGATGAAGCACTACAGCAATTCGAGGGATCTCGACACCATATCCAGAGTTCATGGGGAGCTGGATGAGCTCAAGAACATAATGGTTAAAAATATTGGTAAGCATTTTTGATGAATCACAATTTGTTTCAGTTACAGTGGCCCTGACCAATAATTTGTAGAACCTGATGTGTTTCAACAATTATTTGAAAAGATTTCGTTTATTAAATTTATGGACTGGTGCTCTTAAATTTTAAGTTTATAAATATAATTTCAGATTGCAATTTCAAATTGTAATGGTTGGAATGTTGATAACAACTCATTAAAACAACATGTAAAGGGATGTTGTAATTAAATTAGCTCATTGAATGTTGGAAATTTTAGATAAAATGGTTTATCACAGTATTCCAAATAATTTTACTAATTAATTGAAATATGTTTACACTAAATAAAGCAGTCAATGGAAATGTCATTGTTTTTCTGGTTTTGATAACAGATTGTGTAGTAAACAATGTTGACACAGGCCTTATCACTAACTGATTGTTAATGCTACCTTGTTTGAGTCAGTGACCAACATACATTGTTTTTTTTATCTTACATGCACCTATAAATGGTTTAATTTGGTTGCATTTCAAGTTGCAATGCATTCGTACAAAATTAATGATACACTTTTATCCTCGTAACATTTGAATAAACCGAAGTGACTGCTTTGCATTGAATTCCTATCTACATAATATTCTGAATAAATTTAGATCAGTTTTTTAATATTTTCTAGCTGTTACTATGGGCTAATTTAATTTAACCTCCCAAGTGATACAAATTGTATATTCTATTTATGTCAACTATATTGAATTAGTAATAGTAAATTTTAGAGAAAATACTTGAATAAATTTAAAGAGAATAGATAATGAGAAACACAGGCTCTTCTCCTAATCTCAGGAGCCACTGGACCTGAAAATCTAAAATTTAGAATTCAGGTATTCACTCCCAAAGTTGAGGGCAGAGGTATTCCATTCCGGGAAATACTTACTTTCACCAGTTTATATTTTGAACTTCTAAATGGGACAGATTCTGAGCCTGCTGAGAAATTATTTTCCAAATTTCCACTAAAACGGAAAATAACTGTATCATCACAAAATGTTACTAACCGGTTTATACCAATTCGAGGCAGATCAAGTCATGGGCGAAAGCTAGTAATTATGTGTTAGACATTTTATTTAATTAATCATTAGTAGGTTTATGTTTACCTTATGGCTTTATGTATAAAAATAATAATACTCTATTTTAATTACATACTGTTATTGCAGAGATTAGAAAATGTTTATTACTATGAACCTTGAACACTCAATATGTGGCAGGCAAATCCTGTTTTATTGAGTTATCAATAGGATTTAAATTTTTAACATACTAAATTATATTATTAGAGCTAATATTAGGTGCAATTTATAGTCATGTTTGAAATGTGACTATGTCTAACAGTGGATTCTTAAACCTAGACTGCTGAAGAAGTATAATGAAACTTATCACTATCACACAAATGTTAATTATAATGAATAACTATTGATTATAACATTTAATATATTTTTCCTATTTCTCGTTTTCAGATAGCATGGCAATGCGCGGTGAAAAATTAGAATTACTAGTTGACAAAGCTGACAACTTAGCTACAAGTGTAAGTGCAGTTTCGAATTTAATAATTAACTAGCGGTTCTGCGCGGTTTCACCCCCTGTAGTTCACGTTCCCGTGGGAATACGGGAATAAAATATAGCCAATGTTACTCAGGGATATTCTAGCTTTCCATTGGTGAAAGAATTTTTAAAATCAGTCCAGTAGTTTTTGAGTTTATTTGTAACAAAGATTCAAACATACAAAAATACAAATCTTTTCTCTTTATAATATTAGTATAGATGTATTACCTGATTTAAACTCAACCTATTGATAAAATGGTGCAAATCAAAATGCTGCGAATACAAGGAAAACACTACTTAAATTCTAAAGATAATTGTAATTAACCTCAATAGTCATTAGTGCTGCAGCAGTCAAGAGGATACAACTAGCATAATTTTGCATCCGTTAAAATGCAACGATTTACAGTTGTAAGCTGAAGATACAGAAGATGCAAAACGACGAAAAAATACACATCAGTGATTACTTAACTTTGTTCTAACTTTCATAGCTATTTGAGGATGGAACACAATGTCTGTAGGTAGGTTTTATTATTCAACATGACTATTTACATTGGCCTTGAATTTTTAAAAAATGTTTTCTTGCCAATATGCAAAACCTGGACCTCTTATTTGATCATTCATGATGTAAAGTTGTAGCATACGTATAAATTCGGAAGGGGATCGATCAGAATCGCATCAACTTGAGCCATTTAGTATTCTATTTATGAAATTCCCTACTACAATACACACAGATCATCAGCATTCCCTCGCCTTGGGACAAGCTTGAATAAGACAGGTGATTCGGTGATGATCCGTTTCTAGTTGATATTTGTGCTATAACCTTTATACTTTTCATTTCCAGTCTGTCTCGTACCACTCCTCTGCAAGGACTCTCCAACGTACGCTCTTTTGGAAGAACATCAAGATGTACGTGATCATAGTACTCGTAGCAGCATTGGCGGTTTACCTGATTGGCGCTATGTCGTGCGGCGGACTGGCGTGGAAATCCTGTGTCGGTTAATTCATAGTATTATTTCACCTTTTGTTTTTCTATTATGTCGAACTGTAAAATCACACATTTTGGTACTCCTAAATTCAACTAATAATAACTACTAAAAACCGATTGAAATACTGAAATTTTAAAATTTTGTGCGTCTTCAATATCATTAAAACCAAATAATGGATATTTGTTCAAGTGTAAAAAAAACTTTTCGTTTTTATTATTATTCATGACGTTGTTTGTAAAGTAGAAAAATAATATTATTATGTAAATTTCAATTTCAGCCAAACTGTACTAATACATATTTATTAAAAATTCCATATCCAAGCATTCAAAAACTTGTCAGAAAATTTTTGAATGCTGTAAATCTGCAACAGGCATTCGTTTTACTAAAACAACTTTCAAAAATTAACTTAACAAAATTAATGTTTCTGTCACAAACCATTACCTTTTAAATAAAACATACTAAATTTGACCCATTAAACAACAAACGGGGCAAGCTGAATATAAAAGTTATCTAATGATTATAAACTTGATATTATGTATCTTTTTTATACGAGTAGTTTTATATCAATGCAAAATGTTCTAAAGGAGATAAAAATATGCATATGCCTTTATTACCGAGAGGGTCGGCAGAAGTATTCCATTCCTGGAAATACACTCTTCACCAGTATATTTTTTGAAACGTAACAGGTGGTGAGCGCATCGCCGGACCGGAGATATAAATGAGATGTCAGCATTCATATTTTTTCAGGTTTTAAGATGGAAAGAAATTCGAAAATAATTCATTGAATTTCATAGGATGGACAACAAGTAACAATATTATAGTTAAAGAGTTGTATTTCTTCATATTTTACAAAATTATTCGATGATAAAATTACAGATTAAGGTATGATTGACATGTTATTTCAATTCTATCATAAATATATAATTGATGAAACAAGAGTTAAGGGGCAGACAAAAAAACTTTTACTTGGTATGTGTGTAGGTCTTTAGCGAACAAATTCCACACAGTTTACGAATCTTCATATTTTTTCTTTATTCTAATTTATAATGCCGGTATTACTAATCCAAATTAATCTCGTAAAGAAAACTACCTGTTCATATCATCTATATTAAAAAATAAAACATAAAAATGTTATAAGGTTAATTACCTACCATTATTATAGGAGCTCATAGCTGGAATAAAATCCAAGTGTTACATAATAAAAATGCGATTATCAATGTGGTGTGGTGTTATAATATTTAGGTGAGGATTTGACTTTCTTCATAGTATTTAATTGTATTTCTCTAATCAAATATTATTATGTACATTCTAAATAATAATGAAACCATGTTCTGTATTTTATTTTTCTAAGATTATATTCCACATTACAAAGGATTTTGTTTCATTAAAAGACTATAAGTATTGTGATATAAGTGTATAATTGTAATAATTAAGTATAATTTCTGTGTATAGAAATATGTTATAAAATTGTATAGGTTATTATTACTGAACGTAATTTTGTTTCATTTATTTCCTTTTGCCAGATTCACAAAATTTATGATATCGTACATAATATGACAATGTTTAAAAATTAACGGAAGTCACGGTTTTTTTAATTCTAATAATATTTTGCCTGATAGTTTCATAAAAGCAATTTAACAGAATTGGGAAATAAGGCCTACAAAAAGATAAGAAAATTTTGTATGTAGCGCTTTTAACACTTATCTCCGAATATTCTAATGTTCGTTAGGCGTTTGTTTTACTTTTATAAATCATAAAAAAAGCGTGTGTGTTCAGCCCTTAATTAAAATACAATTTTACTCGCATAACTTTTTACACTAAACAATACCAGAATACAAGGTAAATAAATTACTACCAGGTCAGATGACTTAGGGGCATTTCTTATCAAATCAATCATCATAATCGCAATCAATCTGAGCTGTATCCCGGGTGGGGTACACAATGTCAATGGCACCGTTTCCCAAATACCGGGCCCGGTAGTTCCAGAGTGGCGGGAACGCGTCAGATTGATCCCGCGCTTAGGGTGCATCCCCCTTCCCGCGCCAGCCCGAGTTCCGTTCCTCGCGGCAATCGCGCGCCAACCTCCGCCGCGGGAGGGCGCCGTCGTCGCCTGTCGCGTTCCCTCGCCACGTGCTCACCGGTTACTGCGTACTATACAGCTGTGTGAGTGACTCCCGTACCATTATTCCGTGTCAATAAGCCTCTGTCGGAGCGATGCGTGCCTAGCATAGGAATCGCCCGATTGTCTGTCGTGTGTAAATGAGTATGTTGTTCGTGCCCATTATTGTTGGTCCCTAGGGTCGGCGGCGATTGATATCGCTTTTGTATATTAACGCTAATGCTAAATCGTGGTTTATCTACGCATGCGAACGAACTTGAGTTTCGCAAGACGGTTCTGTATTTATGTTTTTTTGTGTATATTCCTTGTCCTCTCTAACGTTATCCGGCTCGAAGGACCAATAGTTACCGTTAGACTATTTGAGAAGGTTTCGGCCAACAAGTCAAATATACTTGCTATAGGTAACATATTAGAACTTCTTGCCTATAAGGTACCGTAGAGTCGCCTAATAATACGACGGATTTAGCTTGTTTAAGTATATATTGAAAAGGACCTAGCCATTTTTAGGTAACTACCTACACATGACGCACGCTTATGTATGTCTTCACTTCAAAGTGGTCACATGTGAGCGTGTGCGTGATCCGTGGTCGGTTAGTGAAGCCGCAGGAAGCGGTGTCGATTTTAGGGAAGGTTAGCTCACAAATGGTTCACAGGTCATTGTTCTTTTTTACGTTGAAGCGCTCTTTTTTTACCGCTTGAAGATAAATTACTATTGTTTCGGAGTAGGCGCCGTTTTTGTAGCGTCACACATTTGAAACATCTGTTTTGGTAACATTGAGCTCTAGCATACTACTTTAGTTTTTTAAATATGTAGGGACATTATACTTAGTACAGTAGGGACAAGTAGGTAGGTACTATTTCCTTTGTTTTATTAGTTCTGATAAAGGTGAATTTATGTCCATACCAACAACAATAGTCACGAACTAACATAAAAACAAATTCGTCTCAATACTTATTCCAGCAAATAAAGCGAAAATGGGTTAATTTCGAAAGTTGCCATTTTCACAATGACTCAAAATGTGAAAACTCGCCGAACCTATTACACCCTTGCGAACATATGACTATTTGTGAAGAATGAAGTTCAGAAAATAGTGCCATAACAATGGATGACAGCTCACCCGACCTGTCGCTGAAATTGCGACGAGGGTCGAGCGACTCTCGGGAGTCGTTCTACATGGATTTTGCTCAAGGAATCGACTCGGATATCGAGGAGGTGACTACAATCGAACGGGTCATTCCTGAGCATCCGGGTGGGAGGAATGAGGGGGACTCGGACACCCTTGCGACACCCTCGGGACTGGAGGAGAACAAAGAGTTGGGGCAATGGTGAGTTACTTAACAAATTCTGTTTTAGAAGATCATTCTTGGAATTCGGAAACATAAGCTTTAGATAAGTACTGTTCAATCTTTTTATCACGCAGGACGGAGCAAGCTTGGGATTTGGACCAATATGATAATGGATGTTGGAATTATACAAGTAAATTGCTATACTTACCTACCTAGTTACCTACTTAGATTTTTACCTACGTTTAATTGATCCAAATCTAAATACTTTGTTAGTAATTAAAATAACTATGTGGACATAGTACGAGTAGGTAGGACATTATTATTTGATGCTATTATTAGGTATTGTAAATGCGAAGGTACCTACCTACTTAAATAACTGTTACCTTTCCACGACTTAACCGTTGAAACTTGAAGCTACGAGTAGGTACCTATGTAATTACATAGGAAGATAGTTAGCAACTTGATTAAAGAACTAATCGCACAAGATCTACCTACTAGGTTGACCAAAATGTTGGACCAAGGGAAAGAAGCGGCTTCTTCCCTGTGCAGGGAATAAAGTTACCGACAAAAGCTTAGGTACTTCATATTATTTACTTACGATTTCACTCGCTTAAGTTAAGTCCCTTTCCTGTTATGTAGTTCCTATAGGAAAATAATATAGCCCGGGTTGCTCCCATATATGTACCAAATCTTTCCATTGGTGCAAAAATTTTAAAATCGGTTAGTAGTTTCGGCGCCTAGTCATTTCTAACAACACTTGGTGTGTTGTAAACATATATAAACAAATTTGTACTCCACATAATAATATTAGTGTAGAAAAAATTACAACGTATCTATAGGTTGGTGGCGCCCGGTGGCGGGCGCACGGATTGAGAATACACAATCGTTCATTTGCAACGGGAATATAAAAAGGTTTTTAGATCTAAATCGCATGTAACGTGTTTCCGCCCGTTTTATTTAGTATTCTCCGAGTCCGCCCATGAAGTAAATGTTCTCAGTACCTACCTCATCGAAACGTTTAGCTTAATTGAAATTAGGTACCTAATCTTAAATGCGAATGTCTCTTTGATCATGAATCTAGGAACATTTAAGAGTTCGGACATGTAATTATGTAAGTTTATAGTGGTATATATAGTCTAGGTAGGTAATAGATAAGTAATAAGTAGGTAATAACAGTATCCAACCCACAGGATAAATTTCAATGTTCTTTATTCCATACATTATTTTGGAGCCAATAATTCACTGTCCAGCACATTGGGTTGTATGTAGGTACCTACTGCCAGTTTTAATAAAATAACTGCAAATAAATTAAAGTACTCTGCCCGACGACGTAAATTAATATTCAACAGCGGTGGAAATGTGAAGCGCTTGTAATTGGATTTCAGGAACCTTTATACTGGGTTCGACAGATGTCCTGACGGTTTTTGCTTACTTACCTGATAGAGACGCAGAGTTTTATTGCTTGAAAAATTACTTTTTGTTAAACTATATTATTAGTACTCAGTTGTATGGCTATACCGAAAGGCCCCAGTTTAGTAGGTCACGTCACTGAGAAAATTCTATAAGATAATCCTAACTAATACCTATTAGACATAAATGCGAAAATGGGTTACTTCGTTTATTAAGATTTCACGCTTAAACCATTAATATAAATCGACTTTTAAAAATATTTCACCATTGGAAAGCCACATAATCAGGGAGTACCAAACGCTAAATTGTATCCATATATTCCCACGGGAACGGAAACTACGCGGGTGAAGCCGCGGGGAGCTACTAGTAGAGTTTACGCATTATGAGCCATTTACCCTCGTGTAATGCAGTCTTAGTGGATTGTCTTAGCCATGAGCCATTTACACGAGGGCAATCCACTAAGACTGCATACAAAAAAAACTTGAGGACAATCCATAGTGGATTGTCTTAGTGGATTGCCCTCGTGTAAATGGCCTATAACTTCTAAACTTCTAAGGGTATTTCCATGCGGTTTACACAATCGTCATCATATATCTACTAGCTCGACTGAGTAAGATAACAGAAAATTTATTTTCTATGTTACTATCTATCCACGTAACGGCCGGGAACGCTTTTAGGGTTCTAATAACTGTACTTAATTAGACTATACAATTTGCTAGATTGTCCTGATACACACAGTCATGTAGAGAAATTGTACCGACTTCTATTTGGTACAGTTTAACTAGAGGGGGCCATTGTTTTCTTGATAAAAGAAATACGCCCGATTTATATTGTGTACGTATAGGCATACTAATGTAGGTAGGTATACACAGTAGATCAGAATCAGGACAAACGACAAAATGTGTGTCGGGTACCCGTCAGACGGGTTGCATATCGCATGGGGCTTTCTCTCCATAGGCGGCACCCGCGGATCGGACCGACCGCATGTCATGCGGTTAGCTCTAATACGGCAAAATGTACGTTGAGTTGTATAAATGTCAGGGTCTAGATATATTTTAGGGTTGACGAACTATTGATAGTTGACCTTGGAAATCAATTACAATATCGATATTGATATGTTTAATTCACTACATATACCTATATTATCTTTGGAGGAGCGGAGCTGTAATGTTACTCCATCGCGAAAAGGGTTGATTCTCCGTCAGGCGAGGTGATCGTGCCTCGGGTCCAACGGTTGATGTTGGACAGTTGTATTTACACAAACTCACTAGAAAACCTCGCTAGCGCGGTCTAGAACTTGGCCGTCCATTGGCGCGTTCTATGTAGTGTCGCTACCTAACTATAATCCTTTTAGTTGACACTTATACAGTCGATAGGTAACGATTGCAAAGCTAGTATTGACGTCGATACTATTGGAATGTTATCAATAGTAACTACTGCTTTTGGGGTATTGATTGTGGCTTATCCATCGGCAACGCTAATAAGTTTTATAAATAATACTTTCAAAATGTCCTGAAGACAATACAAGTGTAACGAGGTACTCATTATCGGACCTTCTTTATCCCCCCTTTTATAAACTCTTGACCTTTAACTTCTTTATCTGGCCATACATTCTAAATTTTGAATTTTCAAATTAGAATTACAGCTCTCTCTTCTAATTTTCTTCTACCAGAAAATCAGGACTTACCCAAATCTGTATTTTAAATAAGCTTTTCTACGTAGAAAAGCTTTGCATGTTCTAAATACCATAATATATATGTTTCTACGATTGTGATGTAATAAATAACCCGATAGAACCGTGACAATAAACCTAAAACACTGTTAATAAACCTTTTGGCTGCTGAAACACTCGTTTATGTTCATCGTCCTACGAACCCTCGACCCGCACTCTACGTGTCCTCATCTCTACGTGTCCTCATCTCTACGTGTCCTCATCTCTACGTGCCCTCATCTCTACTTATCCTCATCTCTACGTGTCCTCATCATCATCCTTACGTACTGACAGTTGCGGCCGAGGAGTGGGCCGCACAAGCACCAGCCAAGAATTATTTAGATACTCTTACGTAGATACATACACAATATACCGACTATAGGTAATTACCTATTGCTACTTATTTACCTATCATAAGTATTTTTATCTTTGTGGCATATTATCTTTTTTGTATAGGTACGTAGTTGGTAATGTTGGTATAACAGTCGATACTATTATTGTTTTCGTCAACTGCAAACATTGAAGTGATTCGTAGGGTATAACCACGGGGTCTTGTAACGTTGCACTTACATGTTTTAGTAAGTTAACTTAATTTAACTTAAAACTACAATTAAAAACATTAAGAACTACTTAAAATTAATTTCTTATACTAACTTAACTACTTAATTTAAAACAATAAATGATTACATACAAAATATAAAAGTTTATTAAAATTAAAAGCAACGATTTAAGATAACACTTGTGTTGCGCGACAGTACCGGTGGTCGCGTATCGTTCTCCTATTGGTCAAGGTTTGATCCTTTGTTCTCGTAGAAGCTTCGAGATGCGCCTTCGCAACGGTCTTTCGGATTTGCCATTCACTGCCAGCTGCGAACCTATGTCGGTGCGTTCACGGGCTCTCGCTTCGTGTCGTCTTACGTGCTGGCATAATTATTAAAATACGTTTCTATTTTAAAATTCTGGTTCGTGCGTGGTGTAGGGCAGTATTACTTTAGTATCCAACGTTTTTGGAATAGTAATTTACAATACAAGTGATATCTCGCACCCCGATAGGGTAAGTGTTTGAACAAGTGTTTTTAGCATTAAGTTAGTGCTTCTAAAAGGCCTACTAGCCCTAGCCTACTTAAAATTATTATTTACCTTCTTGGCACAGTATTAAGCTTAGCATTAAGCACATAATAAATACGGTTATTTCCTTTTGGACTTAGACGCTAAATTTCTTAAATTATATTATTTTTTACAAGTACCTTCGGCGCGCGAAGCGCTCCGATCTGTGATTTAAAATGCTTAAGCTTTCGCAATTAGTATTGAATTAATATTATGTAGTATTTTTTTTTTAACGTTAGTATTTTAACAGCTTTTAGTTTTTTATTTGTACCTCCGTTCTGATAGTGAACACACACAACTGCTTCCGGCTTCACCCTGACATTAAGGCACATCTACAGGGTTCACTATCAGCGGAGGAGGATAATATTCAGTTTTTCTTACTGTGACGTTTCTTCACAGGGTGTCACTTTTACCCTAAAATTTGGGAAGAGCTAAAAGGCCGACGTGAGCTACCCCACACTACCGTTGTCTTCGTTTCCATCTGAGATCCTCCCCGCTGCCGTTTGAAGCCCAGCAGCCACCTCCGCCTTCGTCAGGGGAGTACCGTCCTACGACGGCAAAACCAGTTTTTTTCGGCTTTACCTACGACCCTTGAATTTGTTAATATATAATTTTATTTTGTTGACTTCAGTTTTTTAATTATTTAACCCACGTCCTGGGGACATGAACGTCACACTGGCGCCCTTTAACGTGGTCTAAAATTCTGGTTTTGCTTCGTAGAAGTAGTTGTGTTTTGTGCTTCTTATTTTTGTGAAACGTTATTATTTTTTATTTTTTGGTTGCTCGTAACTAAAGAGTCCACCCTGTTTATCTGTGTTAATATTATTATTATTATATAATATTTTCAAAATTTTATTACTATAATTATTGTCAAATAATTCTTTCATTTAATTTTGGAGCGTCCTGTACGTTCGAACTGCATTCCAGTTTCTTTATTCATAGTTGCCGTACAGTGGTGTAGAAAAGTGTTTGTCTTTTGTTAAAATATAAATTATTTTTCGGTTTGTTTAAATTCACAGGAGTGCACTCATTAGTTACAAATATTTTAACGCTTTTTTTTTTTTGGTTTTGTGATTGTTTATTTATTTTGCTTATTAATTATTTTTCTTTGCCAACCATAACGTTAAATTTTTCTGATTTTGTAACAGAACGGAGTAGTTTATAAACATTGTTCAACACTTCCTTGTTGCGGTGCATTTATAGATATACATCTTATTCCTTTTAAATATTTCAGCAAGAATACAATGTCGTTTTTTAGGAAAGAAGCCTCCCTTGACGTATATTTTTTCAGACATGTCAGGAAAAAATCCTGGAACTTGGCATATTAAAGTTTTGACTCAAAATAAATTTATTAAATAATTATTAAAGATTTGACTTGAAATAAATATATAAATTAATTATTATCTATTGCATTACTCCCTTTCCAAAGTCAATTTTTATTTTTTTCGATCTTGTGCAGAAAATGTTTGTACGGGTCAACAGTTCTGTTGTCTGTAGACCTTATTAAATGATAGGACGCGTTAGTGGTCATCAAAATGGTCATTAAAGCTAATTTAAAAGCGAGATGTATGAAAGATTAGATTTCTGAAAGGTAATACAAACACGTATCTAAAGCGCGGATTTTATTTTTTTTAAAGCAATAAAATCCTTCTGTGACGTGCGGGGTAATGTAACGTTGCACTTACATGTTTTAGTAAGTTAACTTAATTTAACTTAAAACTACAATTAAAAACATTAAGAACTACTTAAAATTAATTTCTTATACTAACTTAACTACTTAATTTAAAACAATAAATGATTACATACAAAATATAAAAGTTTATTAAAATTAAAAGCAACGATTTAAGATAACACTTGTGTTGCGCGACAGTACCGGTGGTCGCGTATCGTTCTCCTATTGGTCAAGGTTTGATCCTTTGTTCTCGTAGAAGCTTCGAGATGCGCCTTCGCAACGGTCTTTCGGATTTGCCATTCACTGCCAGCTGCGAACCTATGTCGGTGCGTTCACGGGCTCTCGCTTCGTGTCGTCTTACGTGCTGGCATAATTATTAAAATACGTTTCTATTTTAAAATTCTGGTTCGTGCGTGGTGTAGGGCAGTATTACTTTAGTATCCAACGTTTTTGGAATAGTAATTTACAATACAAGTGATATCTCGCACCCCGATAGGGTAAGTGTTTGAACAAGTGTTTTTAGCATTAAGTTAGTGCTTCTAAAAGGCCTACTAGCCCTAGCCTACTTAAAATTATTATTTACCTTCTTGGCACAGTATTAAGCTTAGCATTAAGCACATAATAAATACGGTTATTTCCTTTTGGACTTAGACGCTAAATTTCTTAAATTATATTATTTTTTACAAGTACCTTCGGCGCGCGAAGCGCTCCGATCTGTGATTTAAAATGCTTAAGCTTTCGCAATTAGTATTGAATTAATATTATGTAGTATTTTTTTTTTAACGTTAGTATTTTAACAGCTTTTAGTTTTTTATTTGTACCTCCGTTCTGATAGTGAACACACACAACTGCTTCCGGCTTCACCCTGACATTAAGGCACATCTACAGGGTTCACTATCAGCGGAGGAGGATAATATTCAGTTTTTCTTACTGTGACGTTTCTTCACAGGGTGTCACTTTTACCCTAAAATTTGGGAAGAGCTAAAAGGCCGACGTGAGCTACCCCACACTACCGTTGTCTTCGTTTCCATCTGAGATCCTCCCCGCTGCCGTTTGAAGCCCAGCAGCCACCTCCGCCTTCGTCAGGGGAGTACCGTCCTACGACGGCAAAACCAGTTTTTTTCGGCTTTACCTACGACCCTTGAATTTGTTAATATATAATTTTATTTTGTTGACTTCAGTTTTTTAATTATTTAACCCACGTCCTGGGGACATGAACGTCACAGTCTAACTGAGAGTTCTTCTGTTGATGAACAGATACTCGCTAATGTGGATTGAGTAGGTACGTTTTTAAGTACATAGTTTTATCTACGGTATCGTTCTCTTAAACCACTGATAAATTTATGATCAAAGCATTGTACATTGTAATATTGCCTTGTCTTGATTAAAAAAAATCTCTGGAACTAAGACTTAGATAATAAACATTTTAGTTCCGTTTAAAACAGACCATAACTCAGTATTCTATCTCAATAAAAAGCGTGAAAAAGATTTATGAGGTTTACATAATATCTTTTAAAAGTTTAAGTGGATATTTTGCGTTACAATTCCATTTGACTTTAAGAGTGGTGAGACTAAAGGTCTTCCTTAATTAAATGTCTGAAGAAAATAAGTTGTAAGAATCAAATACTTTTGTGGTCTAACTTTATATTTACAAATGAACTGACACGGTGTGTGGTCCTGTTTGTTTCAATTTGGACGTAAACCGCAGCTCATTTTCTTGTATCTATCAAAGTATTTGTAGATAATTCAGTAACTAAGTTCCTACTAATTCTGCTTAGACTGCCAACGTGTGGGCTTAGCTGTTGGAAACTGTTTAATATTGGGCTTAACCAATAGGCTTACCGTAACTTTGTTACATCTCTACAACTATAAAATGAACCGGGAAACATGCGGCGGATATCTATCTCATGGCTCATGTTACAGTTGTCGGGTGCAGAATTACGGATGTGGTTTGGTACTTACTGTTTACAGTTGTTTTATCCCTTCTGGCTTGACTATGTTCGTTTGTCGTAAGCGGTGTAACTAATTTCGGCATATGAGTAACACAAAAGTTCACAATTCTCGGAAGTGAGAATATTAGAAATTATTTTGAAATCGTTACGATAATAAATTATAGAACTTGGGTGTCCATCCATTTTGATCACGAGCGTCTACCACCGCCTTTTTACTAAACTATACGTTTTGTTTTGAGCTTGAAATAACATTCTCAGATTCAGTTGCCCAGTAGAGTCGAATAGAGATGTAATGGAACACTTTTAAATACTACACTCAAAAGTTTGATTACCGATAAGCAACAGCCCATTTGATCTTCGATATGAAAATATATTTTTTTATCATGATGAGTATCTAAAGAAAACAGTTCATTTGTCTTTTCAAGGCGATCAAGTGCGAGATATTTCGCATTACCTTACGTTATCTTATTATGTCAAAGACAAAGATAAAAAGAAAACATGGCTGATGGCACTATTGTATACTTAACAGTTTATTATATTTATTTACAATAAATAATAGAAAAGTGTGCTAATAAAATAGTAATAAAAATATCAATCTTTTTGGATACGAGTATGAGATAGGTACGTTTTATCGCTGAAAATTGCGGAGTAGCAGAATTAGTGCTAGTGTGAAGATGGAAAGTGCGAAAGGATGTCGTGAAGCGGCGTTGTTTGTGGTCGGGCAGGCGTGAAGACCGGGCCCTATGCAGGCGGCGTAAGCCATCAGATGCGGGATCTGGCTCTGCTCGTAAACTCCCGAAAACATGTGGTTGAAAGGCCCATTAGCCAGTACCGCCACGTCGTCTCCACCGTGCGTCTCCGAATCTAACGGCACCTCAGCGTGAGCACGCCAGGTCAGATCACCTGTTAACAATAATATGAACTAAGAAAATGCAAGGCATAAAAGAGTAAGCACATTATTCTGTCATAGGCACCTAATACAATTACATTATGTACCTATATTAATAAAATAGGTACCTAGTGTAAACATCAAATAGACGTGTAACTGTACCCACACTCTTCCTTTTGAAGAACCATGTTGGTAGGTACCTGCTTCATTGGTAATAATTGCAGACAGGGGCGTGCACTGGTTGATAGTACCGGTCATGCTATTAGAAATTGATCTGCTAGAATACCTATGCAACACCAGCACGCCGCCAGCGGCGTTACCCGCGCAGGTGTTTATTTATAGGTAGTTTTAATAAATCGTAACTAAAATTATTTAAGAGACCTTACCATACAGCTAACAGGTATTATTACATCGAGGTTTCCTTGCGGGTTACTGTAATGTAGGTAGGTACCTACTGTACCTTTCCTACTGTAATTATTTCCAAGTATGCTCACACTGAATGCAGAAAGCGAAATTATTTGGGCAGCCACATCAAACATCTCAGTAAATGATTGATATTCACAAACAAGTCAGATAATGGATATTCGAAGTGACCTCCGTTTTTGCATTCTTAGTGCAATTTCAATCGAATTGGTACCTAATCCTGTTGCACTAACAAAAACTGGTTAGTTTCTAAATCTTTGCACACAAACTATCACTACACGTATCACAACGTAAACTTTCCATTATTTCACTTTCGTTCGTAAAGAATTCACAATATATAAAAAAGTATTTCATCAAACTATTTCGTAACTTGTATCAAAACAAAAACAATATGGCCAAAAACTTTAAGTGCAATGCCCCGAAGACAGCACAGACCAATAACCAGGAAGACCGGAAATGACAAAACGCTTTTTATTGAAAAAACAAACAACTTGTTTGTTTTAAACAAGCAATACTGTAAAAATGAATAAATATTGCATTAGAAAAATGTTAATTTGAAATAGAGATAGTTGTTTATTTATTATTAATCTGCCTATAAACAATTAAATAGATAATGAATTGATAACCCATTCTAGACTTCCGGTCTATTCGAAATGAAAGAACTTCGTCAACTAACGAACGTCGCCGAAGTCACCCGACTGTAGGCTGCTGTCTCTTTCGTTACATAGAGATGCGTATTATGCCGTACTCCTCTAATCGGGTTGGCTGAGAAAAAGCGGAGCTTATTTCCCATACAAAATTTCACGCACACTCCGAAACATTTCCACACTGACATCTAATATTTGCGTGTAGGAATAGAGAGAAAATGGTGATGAAGTAGGCTGGTGTAGTACCCGCTTACGCCGCAAACCGTATATGGCTATCTAGTGGCGGCGCTACGGGGCTAGTAGGAAGCAAAAATAGTTTGATTTAGAAACAAAAGGTGGCGTTATCAGTAGATTTGCGAATTGTTAAGAATAGTAAAGTACTGAATATATTGCATGTATTTTGGAAAAATACCCAGGGCATGCGGCGCTTATCAGCATCTATGGACCGCACGCCCATGATTGCAGAGTGTACAAAACAATTTTGTTTACTAGATGTTATTAAATACACACATATAATAATAAATACATTGTGGGACACAATAATTTACAAACGGTTATTTAGTCCAGTGATAGCCCGGACGGTTAAAGAGCCGGCCGAAAATCAGCGAGGCTCGGGTTCGAATCCTGGCATGTACCAATGAGTTTTTCAAAAACTTACGTACATATTTATCACTAGCTCGACGGTGAAGGAAAACATCGTGAGGAAACCCGCAGGTCTCAGAATTAATTTTGAGACATGTGTAAACAGACCCGGTCCGGCGATGGGCTCACCACCTATCACGTTTAGGGGTCCAATATATCTCGTGAAATGTGGGTATATCCAGTAATAGAATACCTCTGCCTACCCCCTCGGGGATAAAAAGGGCGTGAGATTATATTTATTTTATTATATATTATATATATTATTTAGTCCCAAACTAGGCAGAGCCTGTACCTACTATGGGTTCTAAATAACTGATAAACATACTTACATAAATATTAAACAGCCAGACACGAAGCTACAGACATGTTCATGCACACAAATGTTGGCCCCGAGCGGGGATCGAACCCGGGACCTCCGGGTCAGAAGGCAGGGTAACTACCAACTGTGCCGACACAGACAAAAAGAATGAAATAAAAATAAATATTCCTGGAAATAAACCCTTTTAACTGTTATCCTCTAAAGTGACTTGTGGTGAGAAAATAGCTGGACGGTGTCCTCTGTTTTATTTTACCTCCGAGCTGGTCATAATTATAGACATAAGTTTTAGAAAATTTCAAACACTCTCACCGGGATTCGAACCCGAGCCTTACGAGAAATACTACCAAAAGGGCTATCACTGCTGTTTAGATATCAACACTTACAATTTTACTTTACAACTAGACTAACCATAATTAGTATCGTTTGTAACATCAGCTCGCTCGTTGTTGACGTGTGGTCGCGCTCCAGGTCCATTGGTATAGGATAGCGTTTGGTACGGGACACCATCTTCACCAATTTGATCGGACGCCCCCAAAATGTCTCCTCCGCGCTTTGTGTACCCGTTTATCGCCATCACGTGAGCGTGGTCGGCCGTCACCACTATTAGTGTGTCCTCGTCGCCGAGTAGCTCAACAGCGCGCTGCACAGCTAGGTCCATTGCAATGGTCTCATCTAAGGAAAGCTCTACATAGTTGGCGTGGTGCGCGTGATCGATGCGCCCGCTCTCCACGAACAAGAAGAAACCTTTTTCGTTACGGTTTAAAGAACGGATCGCCAACTCAGTGAGTTCAGCGAGTGTTGGCTCTGTGGATTTGTCCGCTTGCATATGATACTGCATGTGTGTGCTCTCAAAAAGTCCCAGCAGATATTCCGGTGGCGACGACATCAGACTCATCAATTCAGAACGATTCCACACGTAGCGGTGTGAGAGGTTTTTGGTTTCCTTGTCAGCCTGCCATTCTTGGATGAGGTTGCGACCGTCTGTTCGTCTGCCGGGGCTGCCTTCCTCATCAGTTGTAGTAGTTGGGATAAATTCCCGTCTCCCACCTCCCAGAATGACCTAAAATTTACGTGAATTAAACTCTACAGCCTCTACAGGTATCCTAAGATTTATTTTTTTTGTTTTTGTTTTAATGACATACCTTGAATTTGCTACCTGGTTCCGTGTGAATCAGCTGCTGTGCAATATCAGGGCACATACTAGGCTCGAATCCTGCTTGACGCACATCCACATCACTTTCCCAGTCTCTGTCGGCAACGCGAGCATAGGCACCTGAAGGCGACGCATGGGTGACGCGCGCCGTTGTCACAATGCCTGCATGCAAATAATTAATTAATTAACGTAATCAGTTATGTTCCAGCTTTAAAAAAATATATAATTAATGCTCACGCCTCTATCCAGTTCGCAAAGGTATTCCATTCCTGAATATGCTTACTCATTTTCACCAGTTTATTTTTTGGACTTCCAACTGAACCGGTCGGTACTGGTAAATAAATATGCAGGTAGGTACGCAAGCTTTTGAAAAACTCATTGTTTCATGTATAAGAGGCGGGCTCACCAATCACAGGGCTATTATTGTTCTTAACATTTAAGTATTTTATATCTCTTACATACCAGCATCACGACCATCAGCTAAAGCCCATGCAGCTATAGAATCGAGGTGCGTGGAGGTATCTGCTGAAGCAATACAATCATATCGCGGGACAGCGCCAGATACGCCTATAGTCCCATAATTATTCTTAATTCCAGTCAGATAAGCAGTGGCCGTACAAGCTGAATCCGCAATTTGTGCGTCCATACAGTAGGTCTGTAATAGTAATTAATTAGGAAATGAGCACAAAAACCAAAAACTAGAGATTATGATCGAAAATCCGAAGTGTACCTTAGAGAGTCCGACTGTAGGGAAGGTCTCAAAATACATTTTTGTTTCTTCACCCGTGCGGTTGTTCCTCTGTCCGAGAAGTGTTCTAGCTGCTGCTAAAGTTGGTATTGACATTCCGTCTCCGAGAAACATAATCACGTTTCTAGCTTTGTTTTTATTCTGCAGTTGGAGCAAGCGCTGCTCAATACCAGCTTTCGCTTCATTGCGCCAGTATTCCGGAGATGCTTCTGCGGGGTTTAGTGTATCTGGATTGCGGAGAAGCCGTGCTGATTTATGGTAGCGATCAGCGCTGGTCGCAACGGTGACCAACAGCACCAATAAAGCGGGAAGATATTTCCGCATGGTGAGACGAGGTTAGACTGGCTTAGTACTTCTTTGATGCCAGTTCTTATTGTCTTTATATCTTATCGTATTAACTTTATCTGGATAATATATGTAATCCAATGTAAGGGGCTACCTGCGTGGGTTTTTAATGTATGAATTTTTTGTTTGCATGTAAAGTATTTAAGAGAATTATTGATTAGATAGTAGGTGTTTAAAACCTGTGTATTTGATATTTACTTCAAATTGATTCTGGTCTTGACAGACAGGTGGTTCACGAAGTGATCTTATAAATAATAATAATAATTCATTTATTTGGCAGATAACAGTGATCCATATAAAGGGTTTCTTTTTTGCCTTTTGAGAAAGGAACCCTAATAATATAACATTAGTACTATTATCAGTCTAATTATTTAAGTGATATCGCCGTGTAGCTATTGAGATACGGTTTCGTTTTGATTTATTTTGCTCTATACTTACGTACCTACTACCTATCTATCGTTGATGCTAATGGGTTGCAAGTTTGCACCGACAGGCTACACAACTTACTCACTTGATTTTTGATAACCTCTTTTAAATACAATTTCCTGAAATGGAATACCTCTACCTATCCCCTCGGGGATAAAAGGCGTGAGATTGTTTTTTATTTTTGTAGACAAAATTTTAATGTAACTAGGTATCTACTAGCTGAGCTCGGATCAGTATATTAACTAATGTTGCACCCTTTACGTATTTATTTCTGACAGTGGATGTAAATAACATTAAAAGTATTAAAGCAACACGAATACATATTATTTTTAACCGACTTCAAAAAGGAGGAGGTTATCAATTCGTCTGTATTTTTTTTTATGTTTGTTACCTCAGAACTTTCGACTGAGTAAAGCGATTTGGATGATTCTTTTTTTATTTCAAAGCTGGTGCTTACAGATTGGTCCCATTTTAATTTCGTCCAGTTCTGACAACGGCATCCATGAGAAAACCATATAAGTTGAAGATTGAAGTCGGTTTTTTGTACTCTTTTCTTATATTTAATTTCTCTATTAGTTCTATACTTAGGTACAAATCAGTGCTTACAATTTAGTAAATAAATACCTTTTGCAATATTAATAATAATAATAATAACAATTGTAGGACACAAGTCACACACGGTTATTTAGTCCCAAACTAGACAGGGCCTGAACTAAACAACTGATAATCATACTTAAATAAATATTAAACACCCAGACAAGAAGCCAACAGACATGTTAATGCACACAAATGTTGACCCCGAGCGGGATCGAACCCGCGACCTCCGACTCAGAAGGCAGGGTCACTACCAACTGAGCCAACAGGCCCGTCGAAGTCGATTTATAGTTGTTAAATTTTAATTTTATTGTATCCTTAGTCATCATTTGGTACCTATAGGTAGATACTAAATTATTTATTTATTTTATTTATTTGGTTCACCAACAACTGTTACACCAGATCATGTTCAGTATCTAACATTAATTAACATTATAGCTAAGCGCACAGTTTTTTACAGGTGAACACCGCATGCAAAAGGGGTGTCACATAAATTTGAAAGAAGAAGAAAGTAAAACTAAATTAAAAAATAATTAATTAAATAAATAAAAAACAGAAATTTTCAATTATAAATATGTACATAAATACTGCTGTATAAAATTATATTCCTTTTAAGATCAGACATACTAACGTACTTAGTGAATGACGATTTTGCAAGTAGGTAGGTACTATTCCAGTTAATAATTCATAGTCATTCTTCATGGACGAGCTTACAGTAGGTTGTTATTAGACTATTGACCTTTCAAAATGTACCTACTTTACCTCAGAAAAAAAAACTGACTTGAACTTTAATGATTCGCTTGAGTTATAAATTTTTTTTACACCTTGCGCTATCATGATGGTATGTTGGGAATTTGAAGAGATTATTTGAAATAGCCCAAGGTTTGCTTTAAAAATAAAGTAGTGCATATTGTGAAACATAAACCTATGATAACGTCAACAAAATACAGTTAGAACGAGATAAGTCATACAGATATAAATACACGGTAATAAACTCATATCAATGAAGTGAGCGGAATATCGCGAAGAAAGCTAATGCGTAGATAGGCAGCGTTAGAGAATTATGCAGCGGAGTAGCAGCACTCGTGCACGCGTGTAGGCCTGGTCCGATGCAAGCCGCGTACGCCATCAAATGCGGAACCTGACTTTGCTCGTACAACCCAGAGAACATTTGGTGGTAAGGCCCAATGGCGAACACTGCAACGTCGTCACCGCCGTGCGTTTCTGAGTCCAATAGCGCATCAGCGTGAGTTCTCCAGAAAATATCGCCTGAAATTATGGTTGAATGTTAGTGTGTTTAAAAATAAATCGGCAGAAAATACAACATTCATCAATAAAATATAACATTTCTGGTATATAATTTCCCCTGTCTCGTAACTGCGGCTCTTCTGTACCTAGTATATACCTACCTACATTCGCATAGCTCTTTACGGAGGAGGCCTGATTTTGGACACCACAGTTCACATCTATAGGTCAGTAGGTATACTTATGGTATTTAGGGTACTTACGATAGTTCGTATCTTTCGTAACATCAACACGCTGATTGTTAACATGTCCTCGTGCCCCAGGTCCATTAGTATAAGACAGCGTCATGTACGGTACACCGTTCTCGTCTAGATTACCGGATGGTCCAAGAATATCGCCACCTCGCTTTGGATAGCCATTGAATGCCATTACGTGAGCGTGGTCAGCCGTTACCACTATCAGTGTGTCTTCATCACCAAGAAGTGCAATGGCCCGCTCTACTGCCAAGTCCATTTCAATGGTCTCGTCTAATGCTAGCTCTGCATAGTTGTCGTGGTGTCCGTGGTCTATGCGGCCTCCTTCCACAAACAAAAAGAAACCTTTTTCGTTGCGACTCAGTGAACGAATCGCAATTTCTGTGAGTTCAGCGAGCGTCGGTTCCATTATTTTGTCAGCTTGTAAATGGTATTGCATGTAGGAGCTCTCGAATAATCCTAGGAGATATTCCGGGGGAGATGACATTAGACTCATCAACTCGGATCTGTTCCAAACGTATCTATAGGTCGCATTGCGAGCTGCTTTGTCTTCTTGCCATTCTTGGATAAGGTTGCGTCCGTCGGTTCTGTAACCTTTGCTACCTTCTTCGTCCAATGTTGTGGTTGGCAAAAAGGTACGTCTTCCGCCTCCTAATATCACCTGTCATAAATAGGTATGCATTTCACAATTAGTTTATAAAGTTAAGGACAACAACGAATACTTAGAGTGGCATCTACTGGTGCTTTCATCTGCACTGACCGTGCACTGACCTTAAATTGATTTCCTGGATAGGAGTTTACTAGCTGGTCCGTAATGTCAGGGCATACATCAGTACTGTATCCCTGGCTTTTTACCTCGGCGTCAGTTTCCCAATGTCTGTCCGCAGATTTTGCAAAAGCACCACCTGGAGAAGCATGGGTAACACGGGCGGTTGACACAATACCTGCAAAGAATGCAGTAATATCATGATGAATGCAGATGTATTTTTGGAAAAGGCGTAGCCCCCTCCGTGAGCTGAATAGTTGAATTTACCAGCATCACGGCCGTCATCCAAAGCCCATGCAGCTATGGACTTCAAGTGCCTCGAGGAGACCGTAGAGGCGTCGCAATCATATCGGAGCACTTCACCCGTTAGCCCAAGTGTGCCTTGGTTTGCCTTAACGCCACATAGATAGGCAGTGGCAGTGCATGCTGAATCTGGAACTTGGGCGTTCAGGCAGTACGTCTATAAGAATCACGAAAAAGCAATTTATTTAAGGTTTATGTAACAAATTCCTTCCCGAGTTAGTGTAGAAAAATAATACCTAGTTAAGTGGGTTATTTAAAAAAATATATCGATTCTTTTTTAGCTGTTAAGGACAAATCCAACTCTATCCATGGTTTGTTTTGGTTAATATTTTTTAGAATCATCGATCAAATAATACCTTAGCAAGTCCAACAGTAGGGAAGGTCTCAAAGAACAGATGCGCCTCTTCACCGGTTTGATTGTTCCGTTGTCCGACGAGGGCCCTGGCAGCTGCTAGAGTGGGCACAGACATGCCGTCTCCTAAGAACATGATCACATTGCGAGCTATATTTTTGTTCTGCAGCCGACGCAGACGCTGTTCGATACCAGCTTTGGCCTCATCGGTCCAAAATTGTGCTGTGTTCTCTTCAGTGTTCACCGCAGCTGTGTTGCGCAGTGTGTCTGTTGGGTGATAGTGGTCGCCAATGGCTGCAGCGGCCAGCAAAAGGAGCAGTGAAGCTGTAATTACGCACATGTTTTAATGATGGTCAAAGTGGACAAAGAATACGTTGAGCCCTGTTCTTTTATTCAGGAGATACGAGTAGGTATCTAATCGAGTTGTCTTTATCATGGCAATAACAGTAATCATATTCGGTTCCTGCTTGGAAATTTACTTACATATGTTAATATTTCTGTCTATCTTAGTATTTACTCTCTTTTCCATTAGATAAATAAACGACTTCAACGGAAATGATGATAAAAAAAACTAAAGGTATGGAGATTAGTTCAGAGAAAATTTTGTAATGTGTCACTACTTTAAACTAACATAATACTCGTAATATAAAGAAACATCCTAGATGAGTAAATTTCTCTGCTCTACAAATAAAAAATATTTGATTCGGTAATTAGTCAATCATTGGTACAATGATTTACCTATGCTTGAAAACAAACGTGTAAGCATACCTATTAGGTCTCTTGCGTTTATTAACTATATATATATATATTACTTTTTTTAAATATATTAGACTTAAGTGTGTAGCCAAGTGATATGCTTATACTTACACTTTATTTACGCAAGCGAGGTACTTTATTTGCATGAAAATCACGCAGTAGACACACCGCATCGCACAAATCGTTATCTGATAGATTCCCCGAAGTAAATTATTACTATTATCTAACAATATTTGACACCACGTTTGTTTGTAAAACTGATACAATATGCTTTAATGCCAAGCCCCTACACCACATTAGAACATAGACAGACTAGCATCTAATTCTTGTAGTGTATGGTTCCATTAAATCAATAAATGATTGCCTAAGTACATACATACATACATATGCTCACGCCTTTTTCCCGAAGGGGTAGGCAGAGACAACAGCCCGCCACTGCCTAAGTACAAAGAGAAATAATAAGGTTTTATGGTCTTAATAATGGGTAAGAACAAGGTAAAAACCTTTCGTGTACAATGATTTAGATAACATTTATAGAATCGTATTTTATGTTGTTTAGTATGGAAAATAAGAAATGCGGTAAGTCGATGATAATCGCTAGTCGCTACGGCGTGAAACTACAATTTTGACTTTGACTTTTTCGCCTCACACGCATGTGGCACATGGCGCACAATTTTCTGTAGAAAAAATATTGAAGTTAGCTTTTCAACTACGGAACATTGCGTGCCGTGCCTCAAAATTGGAAAAGGGACATGCTTTTACCCAAGTGACATTAGCTAGAGATTATAATGCTTAGGTATATAGGTACATTTGACATCTCATTCAATAGAGATATGGCTTCTGGACATTGAAATTTGAATGGACTTAGGACTGTTACAGGAAACTTTATCATGAAAGTCACATAACAGACGCTGTCCGCAACGATCGCGTATAACGTGTTTTTTTATCTTTTCTTGATAATGAAAATACCGATAACCGAGTCTAATCATGTACTCTCTTTTTATTGGACACGCCTCCCAAGAGCGTTAGGAAAGAAATACTTACTGAAGGATTTATTGATACTGATTATGAAATTTAAAACAGCGCTGCGTATGAGTGGTGAAGTTGGCCGCCTTCTGTTGATAACATTATGTTCAAAGCATTGCATAAGTAATTGCAATGTAAATTATAAAAGGATAGCCAACCGTAGGCAGGAAAGCTGTTAATATTGAAATTGCAAAAACAATCTTTAATAAAAAAACACCAAAGCGGTGGTAACAAACCTCGTGCAGTCATTAAGTACAGGTACAGTCAAGAGCACGCTAAGCTTGACACTTTGGAATTTGACCCGGCCCTGTATTCTATGGAGCGCAGTATAAATCAGAGCTCAGCTTAAACTGGTAGTGTAAAGCTTGACTTGCTCTTGACTGTACCTATATTTATTTTACTACTTGTAGTTTTTAAAATATTATGTAAGTTCTTAGACTGAAACTGATGCTATATGTGTTATAGATGTTAATGATGCTGTGTTATATACTGACAAGTAGGTATAGAATGTTCAGGCAGGGGGTTGGTCCTCATATTAGGCGTCTGGTACATTGCTTTATAACGCGGACACTTGTAGCGCGACATCGCGCTAATTTTACGCCACTCGGGTTCCCAGAGTGTTACCGAATCACATCCATCGCTACATGCACTGCACGCTAGGGTTGATGGTTTATTAATTTTTAAATCCAACAAAACTTTTAAACTTATATTTTTGCGTCCGCAAAATTTAGATGTATTATATTAAAACCACACTCAGTGCTGCAATGCCCAAAAGAATGTCGATTTCCTATATACCAAGGGAATGCCAATATTTTACACCTAACGCTGAATATAGCAACGACAGCACTGTTATTAGAGGCTATGGACTTTCATCATTTTGTACCAACCATTCTAGGGTGGAAAATCTGAAGAAACTGACGCTTTCGTTATAACAAGCGCATCCGAAACGTAAACACTCACTCTACTGTTTTTACCGATGCTCGTTTGTTTCTGAGAGCAGTTTAATATTTTTTTGGATATATTATCTAGATTCACTTCTCGACGAGCGGGCGTATTCACGGAGATTCGATACTCGATATTCGACTCGGAATCGGAAAATCTGTCGAAAGGTTTCGAGATGAGCTATACACAGATGTCATATTTGACATAAGGATTCGACAGATTTTCCGATATCGAGTATCGAATCTCCGTGAATACGCCCGCTGTTTGAGAAAAAAAATATAGAACAACATTTTGAAAAAAACAAAAGAATGTGTGGTATCAAAACGGATTATAGACAGTGTCTCTATCTAAATTACGAACAAGGCCGTAGTTTTTTAAATTCAAGAAAGATAGACGTGGCAACTTTGATAGCCCTGGGACTATGAGTTTAATGAGTGGCAGTGCTGAATGGACAGTGCTTAATTAAAGGGCACCCCCTCGTTCCAAACATCATACGGCAAACGTCTAGTTCGTAGTCGAAATAGTAATCATTCGCTCTTTCGCTACTGTTATTGAGCACGAGACTGGTGATTGAAATAATGACATCATATTTTAGGATTCCGAACATCTTTTTTCATAAAATCACTCGGCATTCCATAGAATAGAACTTACAGATAGGGTTTAACACCCTATGGAAAGGAGAATAAGTAGTATTCTACTATTCCATTCCAGATGAAGCGGCAAGATTTAATAGACCGAATAAGTAAATTAAGGTGATACTAGTCTCAAATCAGGGGAAGACTATACCAATGACTATATCTGATATATGAGGTCGACGACTATATTACCAAAAAGCTTGTGATAAACCGTATGCAAGTTTAGGAAATAATAGATAATGTATCTATAATTATAGATTTATATAGCCCATTTTCTTAATATTTTCTATTATTGTACATATTTTACAAGCTAAACTATAAAGTAGGTCCCTACCTGAAGTAGATAGATAGTTTACCCTTACCTAAGTAGAGACTTGGTTTTCTACGAATCCCTGAGCTTACGATCAATATTATCCTGATTTTGAGAAAAAAAATCCTGTGTACGAAACACGGTACAAGAGGGAAGAAAGGGAGGAAAACAGGACGAAACAAAAATGGAGGCAGGTGTTTTATTGCGGTCCGCTACTTGAACGTCACGCGAAACCTTAAAGTTGTCTCTGTACCATTTTCCCCGCAAAACATTTTAAAAAGGGAAGCGAGAGAGGTTCGGTAAGATGTAGATTTTTGGGTTCTGTACCTGAAGGCTGTACCTATTGTACTGTAATAGGTAGACACGTAAAATGTTTACAGTGTGTATTACAACAAATAAAACCAATTAAGGGGTTCCTTCTCAAGACTCGCACTTTGCCGATTTTAAATTAATTGAGCTTTGTACAATACAAACAATTCAATTTCCTACGTAAAAGTGAAGGGGAATACTTGTCATTGTGATTTAAAATTACTTGCCGCTCTATAATTATCATGCAGCAAAGTATCAATAGTATTTTGACACGAATTCCCAGGAAGGAGGCTGTTTTAAGAGTATTTGTTGTATTTAAGAGTTGAAAGAGACTTGGTTGGCGAAATTAGTAAAAAAACAAAGTGGTACTCTTTTGTAACCACGTGACTTGCTAGATTAGTCTTCATATCCGGAGTGCTCAATTTTAAAATATAGTTACGTAAATTTTAAAAAGTATCTAGAGTTATTTTTTCTTAATTTTATTATTGTAAGGTCCTACCTACTTGGTTAGTGCAAAGCCTATCAACAAAGAAAGAAAAGAAAAATATAAAATTCATTAAATGAAAACTATTCGCCGCGTTAGTAGCAAGTGAACCTCAATCGTACGAGTTCTTCATACCAGGTAAAGATTATGATTAAAATAAGTAAAAAATGATTGGAAAATTATAGAAACTGATTATTTACAAGAGTATTAAGCGTGATAGTTAGTTCTGTATTACAAAACGATCTTCAGGCATGAAACTTTAATTAAAGGACATCTTTATGCGACGGATTAGCGGCATCTTTTTCTGACATCTTCAAGCGGAGTTACATTGCTAGAAGATCATCTGTAATACGGGCCTAATTGCTGGTTTACCCGCTGTTAAGATGCTTAGAAATTTGATATTAATGTATCCGTTTATAGAAGCTATTTTCTTCTGCTGTATCCAGCCATTAGTGTTGATAAAATAATAACGCTTTTCAACAGAAAGTATTTCGGGAGAAATAGTTTGAAAACGCACCTCACAGAATGAAGTTTCATAGATTTACTTTTCAGGGGCTCAATGTAAGGACGTGTTATTATTTATCCTACTATAACGAGTGCATAGTTGTTTATTCCCCTTCTTGCGAGAACATATTTTCATAGTGCTCACTTATACTTCATCTAAGGACTGTGAAAAATTTCATGCTTCTAACCCAGCGGTTTCGGCTGAGCGTAAATTGATTGATCAGCCAGTCAGTTTTTTCTGTATATAGATAGATATAGTAATTGATGATGTTAACAATGCATTAGGTAAATCAGATCGCATAACAGCCCATACCGCCAGTTACATGAAATGCGGTCAGCAATCTCGAGCCTGCAGTGTGCCTCGTGGCGGTAACAGCTCGCCATTATTACGAGGCAGTTACTAAATTCGCTATTAAGGTTAGGGTTTGCGTTCGGCGAATGAAAACCATCTAAAAATGGTAAGCATATAGGTAGATATAGAAGATTATTCTTCAAATACAAAAAAAATATGATTTTTTAAATCCAAAGTTTGACTGTTACTTACCTACTTTGCTGGTTTTATTTTCTAAATATTTAATAAGACATCGTATCTAAATCAGTAAGTAAATATTTTGTCTACATTTTTGTTTAATAGCAGTTAAAATATTAATTATTATTATTATTCGGGCAGTATCGCTGCTCCAAGAAAAATAACAAATTCTGGTATTTAATATAAATTTTACAAAAATAAACTAAAAAACATGATTCGTTGGTATCGCGGAAGTTATTTCGTTACGTAGGGTCTCCCGCGCCGCCTCCACGATATATTACTCATCGACGCGCCTCATAATAAATCAAACATCTAATGCCATCGCATTTCAAGTGGGGAAGCCATCTATTTATACAGGGTGATTCGACAAAATTATTTCTACACGAAACTTGACGCCCCTCATGAATTGTTCGCGATACTCAACTCATGCTAGCTATTCCACTCACTGCAACTGTATCTCGTTTGCATTGACAAACACCCTCTAAATTGTCACTTACAAATTACAAATATCAAGTCACCCAACAGGTAATAAAAGTGATTGTTCAGAATGAATTTTCAATGAATCAATCGTGAGGTACAGTAAGGGTTTAGGAATACCAAGTAGGTAGCTTAGCATTTACCTGAGGTAAATGCATGATTCAGAACAAATAGCTTTAATTTGTTTTTGGCTCTTCGGTCAGAGAGAATCTAATAATATGTATAATGAAAAACAACTTCAAGGAAATACAGATTTTTAGCAATTTGGTGTACTTACCTACCTTATTTTATTATAATAAGCAAATTAAATTTTCTTCAAGCAATTTTTTTGGTAAAATGTTATGTTATTAACGAATTATTTCTAAAATATAACGGCACTTTGAAATAGAAATAACACAAAGCAAAACATAATCTCTCAAGCAGGAAAATCTGTAGAATTTTGTTTATTTACAACACAGCATCTCCAATAATTAAGGAAATTGTTTACCAACGCTGTAATCTGTTTACAGATGGTACCAAGCGGGACACTATTATTGCGGTTCATAAATATTGAGAAATAATTTTGATCTGGAGTTATGGGTGAAAATTTATTCAGCTGATTTAGTGTACCTACAGTGTTAGAATCCATCTAGACTTCAATATTACATATATGTACCACTTTATGGTTTTACATGGAAACATTGAATTATGTAAATCAGCCATTATTAGTGGGTACATCCAGAAATGGAATTCTTCTGCCTACCTCCTTGAGGATAAAAGCCGTAAGATTTTATTTTATTTTTTTATTAAACTATGTGTTCACTTTAGATATTTATAATAGGCATCATCATTCACCTTCTAAAGTTACAGTAATAATTTTATGACGGACAAAAACATACAAATAGTTGGTGAGACACAGGAAATATTGTAAATTCTGTTATCATTAAACTTGGGTCCCACGAGAGTGTGTTGGTCTACTAGTCCTTTCTTCTGATTAATTGGACACAGATGTGCGCGACATCTCGCCCTGTCACGTGATCACGTGAGAAAACAAGGAGGGACGAGACGTCAGATAACCGTAATGGCCCGTGACGGATAACTGGCGTTCTATTTTCAAACTGTTGCTAGGAGTAGGAGGACACTCCGAGCAAAGGATGTAATTATGATCTAATTCTAGCGTTGCTGTGAGAACAGCAACGTACGAATATGTTTAGAAGCAAGAAAACAATTGACTGTTTGTTTTTGGTGACATTGATTTCAATAATGTTATTTCTAACTAGCTTTTACCCACGGCTTCGCACGCGCTCGTTATTTTATACCCTTAGGGGTTGAATTTTGCAAAATCCTTTTTTAGTGGATGCCTACACGGTATAAGCTATCTATGTGCAAAATTTTAAGTCCTTAGACGGTTCAGGCTGAGCGTTGATATATCACCAATCAGTCAGTCAGTTTACCATTTTATATATATATAGATGAAATTTTTCTGTTCAATTACAATGACATACTTAAGACGTAGCACCCGTGGCAGCTTATCTTAAAAGTTTTAAAGACTACCTACCTATACCGATCGTTACATTTAGCACGTGTTGCAAAAAATCTAACCTACACCCAAGTGTTTTTTTAAACTTATTTTTACTTTTTAGATAGATTTCATAAAATATTTTTAATGATTTAAAATTAAAAAAAAAAACTAAATCTTAGACATGTTCATTATGACAATACTCATCAACTGAATTCCCGCCGCAGTCTAACTCCTTTCATCTTAATTGTCTAAGATGCGGCACATTAATTAGCGGGGAGGGTGCTAGGCGTAATTAGCCTTTTCAGACAGTTTATCCATAGCTATACGCTAGACTAAGGCACTGTATACACAAAGGCTTTTGCGCTTATGCTTATTTTTACTCCAGGACATAGGATGCAATGAGCTTGGCACTGCGTATTTTTAATTTTATGAAGATTTAGTCAGTGACTCTGAGGTACAGGACATACTTCTAAGACTAAGTATGTTTAAGGGTCCGATAAAATGCTGTTGAAAAGCGATTTCCTCCTGCAAGGAATGACATACCTCTCCCAACGACATCAGGGGTATATAATACGAAAGTATTTATTTACACAAAAGATATAGATAGAAATATAACATAAAACGAGCTTATCTGGTGAGGATTATTTCAATCAATCAATCAATCAATTAGGAATGAGGATTATATTTTATGCATCCACAATCTCACACCATTTTCCCTGACGTGCGGTAGACATGACTTATGAAAAATTTCTTTGTTGCACAATTGTTGTTCATATCTACACTTATAAAGAGGAAATATTTGTATTTTTTATGCCAGTAACGAATAAATTCAAAAACTACTGGACCGATTTCAAAAATTCTTGCACCAATAGAAACCTTACTTTTCTAGAAGTAACATAGGCCATATTTTATCTCCGTATTCCCACGGGCATGGAAATTACGCGGGTAAAACTTTAAATAGCTTATATCACTTCCTGGTCATCAAAGTATTTCAACAGAAAAAATAACTTGAATCCGTTGCAGCATGAAATAAGAACAGAACAACAAACACTGTCGACTTTCTATGATCTAAGTGTCTTAGCGTTCATAAACTCAGTTTCGCTACAGTTTGTTTAGTGCCTAAAGGGTTCCGACCAGTCTAGCCAACGCATTGTGGTAAGGGCTTGTCTCCGCCGCCTCTCGACGTTCGTCGACGCCGGGTTATTGCGGAGAGTGGCTTTACATCGCGTTCTTGGAGAGGCCTTCTGATACACGTATAGACGAAGTTGTTAAGAATAATGCGAACGTCAGATGTTAATGGCTATATCCATGTGTAAAGCTGTTTGTCAGGGGAAAATGTGAAAAAAAGTAATATTAACCCTTGGTATGCGGGACCACCCGCCGCGCTTGTAATTCCAATATTCCTTTTAACTGTATAGGTACTTACCTACATTATCATTTATGACGGTAAAAACAGATTTTCCACATTGCTCATCTATGGGTAGGCAAATGTTTTATACCTATGCATGGTAACAAATTCTAGGGCATTATATAAAACAACTTATTTTAGAGCGACTAATTGCGGGTCCACAATTTGTTATAAATTTTCTCTCTATAATATAGGTATGAGAATTTAGCAATGTTTGCCTTGCAACAATTATTTTTACGGAAAGTTTCAATGTATCATTCATTTCATTTTGAGTGGGTAGGTACGCAGTAACTCTTAGTATGTCTAGTACGGAACTTATAGTTCCTAAATATAAGGATATTATGCAAGTCGTCTACATTCCTAACGAATATATCCTTCCGCTCCAGCGCCGCGAATAATGTGCAATTTATGTAGGTTCTGGCAACATTACTCATGCCAGTGAGTCGGTCGATTATGGCCCTTGTATCACAGACTTAGGGTCTGAATAGGTTACGGTCATTATGGCTGCGTGGGCTGGTAACGAGACTGCGCGTCGCCAGTTGGGTAGCGACCCGTAGTGGTAGATGTAATCACACTTAGATATACTAACCTTCTGTATATTCGGAGCAGAGTAAAAATCATATAATATACATATTTAGGTCGCTAAGCCATTTCCATTGGGTGCTTCGAAACATTCAGAAAGATCGGTGGCTACTAAGAGAGATTACAGCCCATACTTCAACACATGTGTAGTAAGCTCAGAAATGGGGTTACGGGTATTTACTGTGAAATTTTTCGATGATGACAAATTTCACAATATGATCAACTAGCGACCCGCCCTCGCTTCGCTTCGGCTTACCTATATGATATCAGTTTTTCTCTATTATATAATGCATGTATTATATAAATATGAACCTTCCTATTGAATCACTCTATCTATTAAAAAAATCGCATTAAAATCCGTTGCGTAGTTTCAAAGATCCGAACATAAGTATATAGGGACAGACAGACAACGGAAAGCAACTTTGTTTTATACTATGTAGTGATATTGTAAAATTTATTAAAGTTTAAAACAAAATCGAAAGAATATACTTGTTCCGTGGTGGACAGCCCGCACTGGCAATAAATACAGACGTTTCTGGATAAACATTCACAAGTTTTAGACAAAACTTAGCATTGTGGTGCACTGAGCAAGCAATCACTTGCCATGGTGTTGCTCAGTTAGTTCTCCCTCGGTATATTTTGGGAAGTCCTTACGTAGTTTACATGAGGGGAGCACCGGTTTGAAAGTTATCAACTTATCAATCAGTGAGCAATTTGCTGTCTGGTCTGATACAATCGCTGCCGGCCACGTGAGCTCGCTGCGGGTTGTATATCATGTGGCTGTAAACACGAATTGACAGTAATCACTGTCAATCTATCCTAGAGGTGTGCCTACACGTGTTGTTTGATCATGTCGATGTTCAGAAAACGTCTGGATAATGTTTTGTAAACTACTAGGGACGAATTAAATAACCTAATAACAAGTTTAAGAGCAGTACGTGATAGCCTTACGGTTAAAGAACCCACCTGTCATGATGATAATCATTGAGGCTCGGGTTCAAATCCTGACATGCACCAAAGAGTTTTTCAAAAACTTACGTACATATTCACTCACTAGCTCGACGTGAAAGAAAAACATCGTGAGAAAACCCGCAGGTCCCAAAACTAATTCTGAGTCATGTGTAACAGACGTTGTATACTCGTAAAAAGTGGATATTTTCAGAAATAGAATACCTCTGCCTACCGAAGATAAAAGACAGGAGCTTTATTTTTTTAACAACAACTTTGAATCATCATCATCATCATCAACCCGTAACAGCCCACTGCTGAGCTAAAGGTCTTTCCCCACATATGAGGAAGTATGGGCTATAATCTCCCACGCGAGCTCACCGCGGATTGGGAGATGGTGTTAAGCTAGTGGCCACTTAACAGTCAGATTTTTCAAGCCACCCAAGGGTATCTGACATGGCTTAAAGACTTCCTAAACACAATGAAAAACCAGGACCAACAACTTTGAGTAATTTGGCGGATTTATATATTGAACATTGCCTGTGCCTCTATATTTTTAATATTTTAACATGCACTGACAATATTTCAGGAAAGAGACAACAGTGGGCAGAAAGATTATGATAGTTTTTGAGAAATATAAATTGCCCTGACACGGGCACAATATAGCTTTTCTACAATATAAAAATATCGAAGCAAAGTGCGATGCTGCAAATCCAAAACACACAAAAATAGGTAGGTGTAGTAAGTACAGCAACCCATCAGCTCTAGGTCACAGATTGCGCACTATCCCTGCGTTGCGCGGGCGCATTAAATGGCAATATCCTCTCACTCCGTGGGTCTGGCAGGTCGCATACATATTGCCTAACTTCCTTACACTGGGTTTCAACGTGACATTGATATTGTACTATGGTCACGGAGTTTCTTTCGCCCCTTTGATATAATTGTACACAAAAAGTTTTTACGGCTTATGCTTGAAGAGGACGAAACAAAACTCTGAATTGTCCATTAATGCATTTATGAAGCTAGTTCTAATTTGAAATTATTGCAGTACCTATTGAAAATACGATATTATTTTTTTATAATCTATACACTATACTAGCGGTTCTGCGTGGTTTCACCCGCGTAGTTCCCGTTCCCGTGGGAATACGGGAATGAAATATAGCTTATGTTACTCAGTGATAATGTAGCTTTCCATCGGTGAAATAATTTTTAAAATCGGTCGAGTAGCTTTTGAGTTTACCTATTCTTAACAAAGATACAAACACTCAAACATACAAAAATACAAATGTTTTCTCTTTATAATATTAGAATAGAAGTATAGATATATATTAGAGAAGAAACCGACTGACTGACTGATCGATTAACGCCTGCCAAAACCGCTTGGTCTAGAAGTATGTAATTTGGCACGAAGGTTCCTTAAATGACGTAAGTAAGCACTAAGAAGGACAGTTTGGAATTAATTCCTACGTCTTCTAAACCTAATCTTAAAAATTGGCTATTGGCTTTAAGCTTTTTTTCCCTATGTGTAGATTCTGCGAAGCCCCGCCGAGGGTTCGTAATTTATATTTATTGTCGGGAAGTGACATGATTGTTAGCATCAAAGTTTAATATGCAACCGAAACTGAACTTAAATCACTCTGTACTTTATTGAGCATGTTTCAAACGTGATAAGTGATAGTAGGTATATTGCTCATATTCGCTATCTGTTGATCAAACGTGAAGAAAGTATGATTTTTGAATATTATAGTATATTATAAGACTTTTATAACCGCCACGCACTGAGATAATAAGTAGGTACCTACATATGTATACATTACATGTAATTATATTAGCTTATCTATGAGAATGGGATAGGTACGGTATCGTAATTTTACATTTATTATCTAAATTCAGGAACCCTGTCTATAGGTCTTATATTTTACTTCAAATAATATATAATCTTTGCCTCAGATGTTGTTTGTAGCTCTAACGAACCTAAAGACTTAAGACGTCAAGATTATCCCTTGCACTAACTATAAGTTTGGAACCATCGCCGACAAAGATCGCCGACTATGCGCTGCTATGTCAATTTGATGCCATTTAAAGCTTATTTAGCAATTTCGCTCGAGAGGCAGTCTCCTGTCCCGCCTGCCGCGATAATGCCAACATGAAATTGGTGCACTCCAACTGGGATATCATCGAGTTAGCTTATCCCCTGCCTAGCAGTGGGAGTAATTCAGTCGATCCCGCACCCGTGCCGCTCTTCCGCGCTTGTTTGCATAAACTGCAACTATGTGATCCCGACGGTTCCTTCAGAGACCCTCAACAAGGAGAATGTATTAATTTTGGGGTAGTGTACGATTCGTTTTGTAACTTTAGAGCTTAGGTACCAGACCAGAAGAGGTGTTTTAACTGCTGAGTATGGAGTACCACAATGAACATTTAAACTTGGGAGTTTCTCACTAAACGAGTTTGGTCGGTAGTGTACAGTTGGTAAAGATGAAAATCACGGAGCAAGGTAGTGTGTTGAATGACAACAATGAAGAAGACGGGGAAGGAGACGCCGAGGCAGGAGACAGGTACTTAAAATTTATTCCCGATTCATGATTTAAGAACCAAGTTTGTTTTGATACTCACACTAAATAGTTGAACTGTTGCCAGCTTGATTAATTGCCTTAGATTCAAGTTACATTACGCAGGTCTCAGAATTAATTCTGAGACATGTGTAAATAGACCCGGTCCGGCGATGGGCTCACCACCTATCACGTTTAGGGGTCCAATGTATCTCGTGAAATGTGGGTATAATCAGTAATGAAATACCTCTGCCTACCCCCTCGGGGATAAAAAAGGCGTGAGATTATATTATAATATTATTCAAGTTACACTTGTTTAGTCTAAATCTAAGGTTTTGAAGTATAAGAGGCGGCTAAATCTCAGCTTTAATAGTTAATTAAAGAAATTGGAAAACTTTTGTGAGCAAACAATTAATTTTTGAATGAAACTCAACCGTCTTGACCGGGTTGTTTGTAATGATTCTCATAATTCTCTGTTACTTTCTTATTTTTCAACTTGGTAGGTATATAGGTAATAAGTAGGTATATATTTTTGATTATTTTGATGGGTAGTCAAATTAATACCCAGATAAAAGGTTTAGGTATCAATCAATTTGATATTAATTTCCATAATAGTATAAAGGCCTAGGAATACTATAAAATTAATACAGATCGATGGGCATTTTTTCTAAAACCTTATCGTTAATTCAATTAAATTAGTAAATATAACAGATACTCAGATTTTTAGAAAAATCTGTAGGAACAAGAGGATTAAAGTAATATTCATAATAATTAATGTTTTGATAAATATTTATCTTCATATCGGTGTTGTAAAAAGATTAATAATTTTAATCAATTTTTAACTATTGCATTAAGATAAATGATAAGATGTAAAATGTGTAATTTGAGGGAAACAAAGAAAGAAAATGTTTTTTATGAAACAGTATTTCCAGTGGTGTAGAGTCGAAATTTTAAAGTGGGGTTAACGAGGCAAGTTGAGTATCAAAAGAAAGGGCTTCATTTGCATATTACAAAATATTTTTGTATAATATGTTCTCATGCCTCTTACGAATTACAACGAATAAAAAATACGTTTGCCCTAACTCCAAAGTTAGCAAAACGAATAATTTAAAATAATTAGGTTTAATTGAGGATTTTATTATAGAAAAAGCAAAACGATGCCTCTAGCACAGATAATAAACAGTACTAACCCTCTAGCAAAGATTTTAGATATCAGAAAAATCGTATACTCACAAATTTTGCTATGCGGTCCCATTAAATTTAATTTTGGGTGCTAATAACACCTATAGCAAAAGTACAAAACCCTCCTGTGCGAGACCGGCTCGCACTTAACGGGTTTTTATTTATTTTCCCTAAATGAAATATCCGCAATCGGCGCCTTAGATAGTAAGCCTATATTGATAGAGCTCAATAAAAGATAGAGCAGTGATAGCCCTGACGGTTAAAGAGCCGGCCGAAAATCAGTGAGGCTCGGGTTCGAATCCTGGCAGGTACCAATGAGTTTTTCTACAACTTACGTACATATTTATCACTAGCTCGACGGTGAAGGAAAACATCGTGAGGAAATCCGCAGGTCTCAGAATTAATTCTGAGACATGTGTAAAAAGACCCGGTCCGGCGATGGGCTTACCACCTATCATCACGTTTAGGGTTCCAATGTGTCTCGTGAAATGTGGGCATATCCAGTAATGGAATACCTCTGCCTACCCCCTCGGGGATGAAAGGCGTGAGATTATATTATATATTATATATCAATAAAAGATCTATTGATAAAAAGCTAACGGATTATTTAGATTTCTAAGTACTCAATCTGATGTGGAGGTTTTTGAAAAGCTTATCGCAGATACTAGCTCGATTCTAGCATTTATACTTTGGCCAATATTTAAGAAACTGTGCAGGAACAAAACTGGGGATTACGCGAACAACTAGATAAAAGATGGCATAATTCTATATTAAAGATAAAAAAAATTGTAAGCTGTAGGTACCGATGTCCTGACATAATGTTGTCATGTCGATAAGGTAATGATACCACCTACACGTTTTAGGTATATAAAACATGTATTTACATCATATTCTTGTTACACTCTTAGATATTATTGGAATTAACTAGCAATGTCTACTCGTACATAAATTTTGCTCATTATATAACTTACTTGAAACAGAATCCTCTTTGCACGAAGGAGATTTTAACAGGACCACTTAAAAAATACACGGCATATTAAAAACGAAAAATGACAAGGTGTAATCGCTCAGGAAGTGATGGACAAACGAGTCATTCACGCCTCTGTCCCTCGCCCATTTCCCGTTGTTTTCCCCGAACAAGCAGGTACCTACCGGCCTAAATACCCGGGGTCATCGACCGCTTACCGCACTTTACAATGCCCGTTGACAGGGGTGGCCTTCTGGCCTTCTATTAATTATAAAATGCAGCGGAATGTGGATCCCACACGCGACGGCCTGCGCGGATTTAGGTAGTACCACAGTGCGACTAAACTTATTTTGGTTTAGTCCTGTTTAGTCTTACCTCAAAAAAAGGAAAGGGATACAATAACCCACATAATTTAGTCCTGTCAGAGGCTGTATTTTAGTCGTGACTATAAGTAAACATTACTTATGCACTTAACACGTTATAAAATGCCATAGTTGACAGGACTAATTTTAATTTGACAAGACTAAATATTATTCGTCTCTTTTCTTTCTTAGGAGAAAGAAACTGACAGGAGAGTAAAGCAGAATCGAACCCAGTGAATCACTATCACTACATAGTATAAAACAAAGTCGCTTTCTCTGTCCCTATATCTCTATGTCCCTTTGTATGCTTAAATCTTTAAAACTACGCAACGGATTTTGATGCGTTTTTTTTAGTTTTTAGTGATTCAAGAGGAAGGTTTTAGTGTTAGCATTGCACCCGTGCGAAGCCGGGGCGGGGCGCTAGTATAGTACAAGCTAAAGCTACCGTCTAAAACTACGCAACACGGACACGCGCCGGAAGAGGTTCTATACGCAAGTTAAGCTTTGTATGCAGTCAATCAGGTGCCGTGCTAAGATGTGGTTACGTTTAGCATTTATCTATCTTTTTAAAATAAACTTAATAAAAATTAATACCTAAAAGACAAAAAAATTATATTTTTGTAACTTTATAGTTACCTAATTTCATTCGATTATTTCAGCATTCCAGAAGCCAAAATAGAAATTTAATAAAATCTTTACAATTTGAACAAAAAATCAGAGTGACGACCCTAACCGCTCTAAAAGAGTGAGGTAACTATCTCGGGAAAAAGGAGCAGTTGCCGTACAGCTTTATCTTATTTATTAACTATGACCCTCTGGGTACTACACCCAGAGGGTCATAGCACGGTTCAAGTCTAGAAACTTACTAGACTCTTGCTTATATGTAGGTAACTTACCTACACGATATTATAGTACGCGCCTTGGAGATAGTCTTACTCATTCGTAGACGTAAAGTGAATGATTTATCGCATGTCCGCAACACCACCGACCTGAGTCGCCCACCACATTACTAATGGTTTCGGCAAATGATGCCCATTTATCTTTATTTATTTATAGACCTGCTGGAAATATTATGTAACACGAGGAATGCTATGAAGTATAATTTGCTGTCCTCGAATTACCTAGCTCCGCATCTGTGCAGTAATTAAAAGGAAGTATGAAAGGTGTTTTGAGGCGCGTTGTTGAAATACGCGTCACACTTTTTTCGTTAACATCAATTGAGTGGGTTTTAGGTTTAAATGCGTATTTGCTCAGGCAAAATAGGATATGTGCACATTGCATGTTTTCAATGTTAAAACACTTTCTGACCGTTTATAAAATGTATGATATGTTTCGGTTTACGTAGTTTATGGCTTTCCATGCGAGAATCGCTTTCTTTACTGTGGATTTAATATCGCTGGTAGCTCTTAGATTCCAAAAATGGAGTAATGTAATTTATATAAAGCATTTACACCTTTTATTTCCTTCAAGTTGTTATTTAACATACTTCAAAAAAGAGGAGGTTCTCAATTCGTCACGTATGTTTTTTGTATGTTAATCCATATTTCCGTCAAATTTGTTATATAATTTCACAAAGATATTGTTGTTTAGTTATAATTGGAATTCTTGTAAATAATTTTATTTGATGTTACATTTGTACAATTTCGACTGCTTTTAAAAAGTTTTAAAAGCTCTACAGCGAAAGCCGCGAAAAGAATACTGATTTGAAGACGTTTTTTTCCCAAAGGATGTTTCTTTGTAAGGATTCTTCACAACAAGACGGCAGTATTTCTTTTCGTTCGAAAAAGAAAAACTGAAAAGAGGGAGGAATGTGTGAAAGTCGCGACAGATGGTGAAAACACGTTGTTTGCTCCGAGGCTCTTCGCAATTTGTGTAGAAGTACAATATCGTTGTATTTTATATCTTCCGAAGTGTCGTCTAGCATTTTATTAAATTCCATACACCAAATATAGCTATTCTGCAACTTACCTACATCTTTTAAATCAAAAGAACGAACGTTTGGGTCTGTCGGCTCAGTTGGTAGCGACCGTGCGTTCTGAGTCGGAGGTAGTGGGTTCGATTTACGCCCAGTTGTGTGCGTGAACATGTCTGTTGACTTCGTATCTGGATGTTTAATATTTATCTATGTACGTTAATCAGTTATTTAGTACCCATAGTAAAGGTTCTGTCTAGTTTGGAGGTAAAAAAACATTTCATGAAATCCACAAATATGGCTATCCTAAAGCTTACATTACAACTCTTTAATGAAAAGAACGAAAGCGAAAAATTTTTATCACAAAAAAACCAATTCAACTATCACTTTCGCAACCAGTCTAGTATTACGGAGTGACGGAAAAGGGATTTACGTTGTGAAAGTAGTCTCGTAGTCTGGTAGTACAGACGCCCATTGATCATTGGGCGGGCGGCGCTGTGGGGCGGGCGGTGCCAACGAAAGTGAATTCCACGAGTCTACGAGCCAGACGCTTTGGCACTGGCCCCGTCCAAGCAGACTGGCTAACTTTATAGTCTTGTTATAAAATCGTTTTTGTTTAAAAAGACAGTTGCGACCTTCTACTTTTAAACGTATTGTGTGCATTTTGTAGTACCATGGCACTTAAGTTTGGTCTAGAAGATGTCTAGTCTGGAGTTGTTGTACTAAGATTTATTGTTTTAGTTCCTATCCTGTCTACCACATTTACGAATAAAGTTAAAGTTTTTTGAGATGAAACTTTTTCTGTCTCTACATTTATGTTTTAAAAAGGTTGCGAAAATTACGAATTAAAAAAAATACGATTTAGGAAAACTACGAATTGCAAAAATGAAGAGTTTAGAAAATGACAAACGTCACAGATTACTAAATAGTTTCTACGCTATGCGTTATGACAACCTGCTAAGTGTCCTGTTATAATAGTCAAACCCAGAGGCGGCGAATATTCACAGACATACATAAACAGTGTACGTATAATATGATAAGGTGGTAACTGCAAATTATTAAAGACACCTCATAGCCAGGCCGGCGAGTAATTACGCGAAATTCCCCGCGATAATGAGAACGGTCATTAAGCGTGTTTGTGGAGCTTTCTTTAGATTTATCGTGGACCGGCGTTATCTATCTATCATGCTACAGTTTATACTGGCGTATACTGCGATACAATCTTGTAGGTATGCATTTGTATTGTGATTTTTTTACTATTGATACACAGCAATTTGAATCTATTTACCGCAACTTGAATCAATAAGGAATTAGTGAAAAAAAGGAAAATCTATAACTTACTAGCGGTTACCCGCAACTCCGTCCATATGAACTATAGGTTAGCGTTTCCCATGTGGTCGTGTTTCCTTTATATTCCTTTCCTCCAAATGTAAACTAGCGTTCTGCCAAATATCATCAAGTTTGGTCGCAAACCAAAAATAAAATGTTAATTAAAAGGAAAAGAAGAAAAATGGAAGATAACTCCAAAACTTGAGGTAAAAATGCAAAATAGTTTAGATTTTGTTCAAATTCATCCCATAAATTAGCTATGGAGAAAAGAATTTAAGTTTGTCGGCTAACAAAAAAAGACCCAACCATCCCAAAGTTTTCGCTTGGCTAGACTGCCGATGCCAAGGAATCGAAAGTGATTGTGCAGTGGACGACAAACGAAGTTACCGCCGCGATATTGGTTTGGATTCAGCCCTTTTGCAAAGCAGACTTCGTTATTTGCCAATTCTCTAAAACCGCTTCTGAGCCGGGGAATTTCACCGTGAATATTTTTGTTACATAGGAATTGTTGGGCCAGAACTTCGCAAACGTAGATTTTATTATTGTATTGTGACAATTAGTATTGGAATCAAATTACACAGTTCGGTACTTTTATTTACACAGAAAACATATTATTTTCTGTAAATATATATATTATATACCTATGTATTCAACAAAAATATGTTTTTTTTGTAAATAAAAGTACCGATCCGTGTAATTTGATTTCGACGAGTACCTATATACAAACATGATATGTCAGGTTATATACAGAGATAAAGCAAGAAATAATATTTTTGGTTTGGACACGTATTTATTAAATAACTAGCTGTTAAGCTGCGTAACAGCTAGTTCAGAAGTAACTACTTACGCTTAGGTTATGTTAATGCGTCCCCTGGGAACTACCTAAGTGTTTTTGTATGTACTACATACTACTGTATACCTACTTAATGTAAAGCTAATTAATAATTGTTAATAATTTACATTAAAATACTATGTACTTCATCAAGATATACCTAAACTATCGTTTTGTGAAATTTTATTAAGATCATTCCACCTTTTAGCCGTTAAAATGAAAACAAACTGTAAACATACATACATATTATACGTAGAGCTCACGCCATTGTCCCACAGGGGTAGGCAGAGACGATGGATCGCCACTTTGCTAGATCTTCGTTTTACTTATTATTAAGATATTCGATTACTGTAAAGTTTTATCAAAATCCGTTTTTGCGTGAAAGATCAATAAACATCCATTCATTCTCTAAAATTTTTTGCAAAGCTCTTTTAATTTAAATATACAGGGCTTAATCCTTTGACTGGCTTTGACACGTACAATTCCGTCCAAAATTAGATTTGTACGTGGAGAGAGTTGAATCGAACATATCGACGGGCGCTTTTAATCCTGTGATCTCTGCTCTGCGTTCAGTTCACGGCGAGCATTGAGCTGATTAAAATAAACGTTTCATGTAATCCCGGGTAAACGGTTTACGTGGCAGACGAGACCGGATATCGACTGCCGCCATATTGAATGCTGAAATGGCTGCGACTCCTGTCGACTGACTCTGTTATTTGATTGTGGAACCCAATATGGCGGAACGGTTTTAATGTTTACATTTTTTTAGATTTACAAAATCTAAGCTTATGAAATATCTAAAATAAATAATTACAGAACTTATTATAAAAACTTTAATAAATTTTCCAAAGAAGTACCTACTTCATACATTCATCGTCCAAAATGACTATTAAAAAAGTTACGACGATAGCTTATTATTATTACGATGCACTATTCTAAGTATAAAGACTTGCCTTTGAAGAATGATAGATGGATTATAATAGGTCCATGTATAATTCTTCAAATTACTTCTAACCAAATTGTAAAATATCAAGTAACTTTACCTATTTTTTACCTTTAGCGTCTATTCAAAAACCACTCGAGGAATTTTAAAGTAGGTATATTCGACAGCTCGCTGAGAAAATTATTTGATTGAAATTGGTTCGGTTCGATATCGGGATTGGAAGAAGCAAGCATCCACTTCGACCGCGTTTTTACTTATCCTTTTTACATTTGAGAGTTCTTTGAAAATCCATCAATGCAATGCTGCAATGATATGAAGGATACGTTTGAAAAATATTAATAGTTATTAATTGGAAAAATAATAATTAGAATAGGTACATACTTCATCCATATGGAACCATCGCAAAATGTCTAGGGTGATTTTTAAATGTCTTTTTTTATAAGCTGTCTTACTTATGTTGTTTTTAGGGTTCCGTACCTCAAAAGGAAAAAACGGAACCCTTATAGGATCACTTTGTTGTCCGTCTGTCCGTCCGTCCGTCCGTCTGTCAAGACCCTTTTTCTCAGGAACGCGTGGAGGTATGAAGCTGAAATTTATATCAATTACTCAGGTCTACTGTCCCTTGAAGCTGTGAAAAAATCAAACTTCTAAGCCAACGCAATCAAAAGATACAGCCGTTTATGCCGCAAATTTTCGACACTTGCAAGGGAATCAAAACCTACAGGGTGCTTCCCGTGAACTCAGAATCTTGAAATTTGGTACGAAGCAACGTCTTATAGCATAGATAAAGGAAAAATTACGAAAACCATAAATTTGCAAGGTTGTACGGAACCCTCGGTGCGCGAGTCCGACTCGCACTTGGCCGGTTTTTTTTCTTTAGTATTGCTATGATCTGGCGTGGGAGATTATAGTCACTACTCGTCCACTCAGCTATGTGCTATTATGTGTTGATGGAGATTTTTATGAATTTGTCTTATATTTTGACTAAGAGCTCCTTTTCAAAAGTATAAATACTACCTACATATATTAATTCCTGTTTTAATAGACATAATATGCTAAATATCTAAAATTAACATATTCTTCTTGCAATTTTGCGTACCTATAATCACTAACGATCCATCATAATTTTGCCTTAATTCTTTTCGTTCAGTTCTCAATTCGTCGCGTATCTTATTATTATTTATTTACCCTTTTTTTGGTATCTATGACTGCGTCAAATTTGAAGCCACAAATTTTATGAACTCAACGGACACTCGCTATCAGCGTAATAGATATGCCCGCCCGGTTCCTATATTCAACGAATCGTGGTTGTACTTCAGCAACGGACCGTTTGTCGTGTGCATCTGGATTGAGGGCCCACTTTTTAAATTATTGCGAAACGAAATGATACTTACAGGGCATTTACTTAAAATTTTGTAAAACCTAAAGCAAAGATTCTTAAATTTCTTAAACGTGAATCAAAAGAGTTATGGTCAAATAGCTTGGGCCCTCAATCCTGACGCCTGCATAAAACGGCATAGTCGAATCTCAGAAAGTACTATCCCTGGGATAATAATTTTTATTCGAGTATTTAGTTAGAAATTTCTTAAATACATTAAGAAATTGTCAAGTCTTAAGAATGCGACAATACAAATTTATGGCGGTTTAGCTTGGGCCCTCAATTCATCAATTTTGATATTGTAGAATCAGCAAAAAATATGAATTTTTCTAAGGAAAGATATTAATACGACTATAATATATTTGAGTTCCATATCTTGGAAAATTTGTTAAAAAGAAATAACGACACAAAAGTTAATTCTTAAAAAGTTATTGAAATTCGTATTTTTTCAAAACGTCTGAACTGAGGGCCCAAGGTTTTTGTCAGTATTGACTAGGCTAAGCCTTCTACACTACCGCACTTTAGGCTAAGTATTTTAACAAATTTTTAACTAAAAGGCTACAAAGCGTCCATTCTTCTAAATGCCGTACTTTAGGAGAAAATTGATTTTCGATGTTTTATATGAGAAAATTCAGTAGGGTGACCATAATGTTTATCGTAAGTATAAACAAGTATTCGTTGTGATCATGTAAGTAGTATTTTGTAAAGCGCAGATACAATATATATAATTATACAACGCGTAACAGAAAAAGCGCAATTCCTTATACACCCCGGTTATTAAATTAATTTAAAAAAAAATGCAATCGAACTTTAGTTGTCCAATTTTCTTAAATATCGTTCTATAATAGTACGATTTCAATAGATAGCATTAAATTCAGCTATGCTAATTCATTTTTCGGAAAAATTTAACACATATTAAAAATAGATGAAATCGAATATGTACCTAGTCGATACTGAACAAACTAATTTCAGGAATTGCACTTATTCTGTTACATATTGTATATAATATATAAAGCTCGATATAATTATATACGATTAGCTGTGCTGTGCCTTCACCTACGTATGCGTGGAAAAATAAAATAAGAAAGTGCCAATAATCAATGAAATTATGTATTGGACGTATTAAAATTATGACCCTGTATATTAACAACTAGCAGTGCCTTGCGGTTTCATCCGCGTAGTTCCCGTTCCCGTGAAAATACGTGAATAAAATATAGCCTTTGTTACTCCCTGATAATGTATCTTTCCATTGGTAAAAGAACTTTTTAAATCGGTTACGTGGTCTAGGCCTGTTCCCGTGGGAAAATTATAGCACATGTTACTCCCAGAAAAGTACGCTTTCCACTGGCAAAAGATTTTTTTAAATCGGTAAAACCGATAGTATCGGAGCCTTTTTAATACAAAAAATCAAAACATTCCTCAATCCAGTTCCCTTGGGAATATCAAAAAAATCCTTCATAGCGGTTGTCTACGACATAGAAGACGCCTACATAACATATTAGAAATTGCGGGTGTCCATCGGCGTTGCCTGCGCGGATCCAGTTTATTCCCGTTCCCGTGGGAATTTCCAAAAATCTCTTCATAGCGGTCGACTACGATTTCTTTTTTCACCTGTTTTTATATTTTCCCGTGCGAATGAGATATTTTTCTGGAATCAAAAGTACCCTAGATGTTGACCCGGGTATTCAGTTATATCCATACCAAATTTCATCAAAATCCGTCTAGTAGTTTTTGCGTGATGCGTGCACAACCAGACAGACAGATATAGACAGACAGACAGACAGACACAAATTTAAAAAATGTTGTTTTGGTATCTATATCGATAATTATATAGACTAGATAAAATAGACTCGTTAAAATTTTCAAAAAACATTTCATATACAGCCACGGCCCCGTTAGAGTTTTGTTTTATGTATAACATTTTTACATATTTAGCTTACAAATAAGGGTAACCTTAATTTGTTTTTAACAAGAAAATAAAAATAATATGAAACCCTGACAAAATCTTTATTCTTTTACATTATAATCTGCCAAAACATATGAAATAGTATGTATATAATTATATTATACTATCACTAATATGAGTCAAAACCCGAAATACACAGCAAAATGAAAATTAAACAAAAATCATAACGGGGACGCGCGTACGTCAGGCGTCAAAAATACGAATACTATGATAACCATTTAAATAACACCCTATAGTAATTATTGGATCACACAAAACGTAATCGCTTCCGACAACAACTTATGAAATATCTTATATGACGGTACATGCTGATTTGTCTCAAAAAAGTAACAAAATCATATACACCCTACTGAATTTTCTCATATAAAACATCGAAAATCAATTTTCTCCTAAAGTACGGCATTTAGAAGAATGGACGCTTTGTAGCCTTTTAGTTAAAAATTTGTTAAAATACTTAGCCTAAAGTGCGGTAGTGTAGAAGGCTTAGCCTAGTCAATACTGACAAAAACCTTGGGCCCTCAGTTCAGACGTTTTGAAAAAATACGAATTTCAATAACTTTTTAACAATTAACTTTTGTGTCGTTATTTCTTTTTAACAAATTTTCCGAGATATGGAACTCAAATATATTATAGTCGTATTAATATCTTTCCTTAGAAAAACTCATATTTTTTGCTGATTCTACAATATCAAAATTGATGAATTGAGGGCCTAAACCGCCATAAATCTGTATTGTCGCATTCTTAAGACTTGACAATTTCTTAATGTATTTAAGAAATTCCTAACTAAATACTCAAATAAAAATTATTATCCCAGGGATAGTACTTTCTGAGATTCGACTATGGCGTTTTATGCAGGCGTCAGGATTGAGGGCCCAAGCTATTTGACCATAACTCTTTTGATTCACGTTTAAGAAATTTAAGAATCTTTGCTTTAGGTTTTACAAAATTTTAAGTAAATGCCCTGTAAGTATCATTTCGTTTCGCAATAATTTAAAAAGTGGGCCCTCAATCCAGATGCACACCCGTTTGTCAACTACGAGTAACGAACGGATAGAGACGTTCCTATAAGTTTTTACGTCATCTACCTGCGACGAACGGTTGTAGGTAACCAGCTTACCGAAGCCCTCCGCTGCGTTTCGTTAAAGCAAAAACAGAAAAATTACGTTGTAATGAAAAATAAAGCAAAATATTTTTTTTTACGTATTTACGGTAGTTTTATTTCTAAAACGTCCTTTTCTTGCACTATTTGATCTGATTTTCTGAAAAAGTAATTATAAATCGTTGAAACACAAATTATACTGATATGAACGAAACGCTACTGAAATGTCCACACGCCGCTGACCTATCTTGTCATCAAAGACGTTTAAAGTAAAAGTTTCTATCTCATAGAGATAATAATTTTCTTCCAATCTCTTTGCTTGTCATATTTGCGTCAACAGTTGCTTGAATCTGGGGGCACGGCAGTGCCCCTTGCCAAGTCGAGCAAAAAAGCGGCACGGCCGTACCATCCTTTTCTCGAAGCAAGCCATTTTCGACCCCATATAACTTTGTTGTGGATCACTACATAGTATAAAACAAAGTCGCTTTCTCTGTCCCTATATCCCTATGTATGCTTAAATCTTTAAAACTACGCAACGGATTTTGATGCGGTTTTTTTTAAATAGATAGTGATTCAAGAGGAAGGTTTTAGTATAAGCATTGCACCCGTGCAAAGTCGGGGCGGGTGGCTAGTAAAACTATAAGCTTAAATTTTCAGTATCCAAGCAGGCATTGTATAAACACAGTATATTTCATGTAATTTGAATCAATGAGTTATAACTAGTCAAAGTTTTCTAATTTTTTCACTGACTGACTGATCGATCATCAAAACTCTAAGCCACTTCTAGCAGACGTAGAAGCTTCAAATTTAGAATACAATTAGTGTTTGGTGTAAAAATAAAGAAAAAACTCAAATATTTTGCAATTTCGGTCCAGGTTTCTAGATACACCAAGTGCATAAATAACTGTAATCAAATATAAATGTATAGGATTACAAAGTTATTTAAGAAGTCGAAGATACCGGAAAGGAAATAAGTAGGACTATCTACAAAAAGAAATGACGGTACATGCCATAGAAAACAATTTTCTTTAATCACAAAAGATTTTTAATATTGATATGGTCGCTATAAGATGTTGTTAGGTTAGCTAATTAAGTAATAACTTAAGACAGAAGGTCTTTTAAGTAGGGACTGAATAAATTAACCGACTTGGTATTACATGGATCTTACAACTTTTTACGGTAAAAGAACTGAGTTGCGAGACTTGGTTTTTTTTACAAGTTATGTTTTTTTGGTACTTTGTTTCGATATAAAACGAACATTTTAATCAATATTCCCTACTTCCTCGTACATACCTGACTAAAAAGTAGGTACTAAATCTATACATATAATAAAACTCTAACGGGGCCCTGTCTGTACATTAAATATTTTTTGAAAATTTTAACGGTAGTCAAAGTCAAAGTCAAAGTCAAAATGTTTTATTCAAAATAGGAACTTACAAGTCCACTTATTGAACGTCATTTCAACTCCACCGCTTCAGCATGTATGGTTGAGGAGAAGAAGCGGGGCAAGAAACTCCTCAACACAATATTCTTTTAATCAATTGTTACATATTACTAGATTGGGTTACATAATTTCGTTTGTTTTTCGCTATCGTATTGCGCTGGACTGGAGGAAATCTGTTCCAAGCATCATTGTCATTTATATAGTCGTCTAGTTTGTAATATGCCATTTTACAAAGTACATGTTTAACATGAGTTTTGAACACAGTTTCAGGCCATTTCAAAATATCTTCTGGTATTTTATTATAAAAGCGTATGCAAAGCCCCACAAAGGAATTATTAATTTTACTTAATCGTGACTGAGGTTGCTCTAGTTTATTTTTATTCCTTAGATTACAATTATGCCTGTCACAGTTTTTAGTATACAGTAATATGTTTTTCCGTACATACATAATGTTTTCATAAATGTACTGACAAGGCATTGTTAAAATATTAATTTCTTTGAACAGTTCTCTTAGGGAATCACGACATCTTAATTTGTAAATGGCGCGTATAGCCCTTTTTTGTAAAATAAAAATAGATTCTGCATCAGCAGCTCTGCCCCACAGCAAGATGCCATAGGACATTATACTGTGAAAGTAGCTAAAATAAACGAGTCTTGCTGTGTCTACATCAGTAAGCCATCTGATTTTTCTGACGGCATAAGCAGCTGAGCTCAGTCTGTTAGATAATGCAGAAATATGAGAATTCCATTGAAATTTGGAGTCTATCGTTATCCCCAAAAAAACTGTATTATAAGCGAAATCTAATTTGTCATTGTTTAAAATTATCTTATTCTCTAATCGTCTAACATTAGGGAGTACAAACTTTATACATTTGGTCTTCTTAGCGTTGAGCACTAGATTGTTTGCAGTGAACCATGTGAGAATTTGTTGAAGAGTGTCATTTACCTCGTCGAGCTTCTGAGCTTGTCTATCTACTTTGAAAATCAGAGATGTATCATCAGCAAACAACACTATCTTTGACAAACTCTCTACCATGAATGGAAGATCATTTATATATACAAGGAAAAGAAAAGGACCAAGAATCGAACCTTGAGGCACCCCAATTTTTACGGGTGCGCCCTGTGATTTACAATCATTTATTTTTACTTTTTGTATCCTATTTTCGAGATAGGACTGTAAAATATCAAGCGCTTTACCGTTGACTCCATAATGATTTAATTTACATAGCAAGGTGTCATGATCTACGCAGTCAAACGCTTTTGATAGATCGCAAAAAACTCCAATTGCGTTTTGAGATTTCTCCCAGGCATTAAAAATATTCTTGAGTAATGCTATTCCAGCATCCGTAGTTGAACGACCTTTGGTGAAGCCAAATTGTTCGTTATGAAATAAGTTATTTAGATTGAAGTGTGAAATCATTTGATCAAGCAATAACCTTTCAAAAACTTTGCTAAGTACTGGTAAAACAGAGACAGGTCTATAGTTTGAGGGGTCTTTTTTCTCTCCTGATTTAAAAAGAGGAATGACTTTACTATGTTTCATTAGGTCAGGAAATAATCCTTTGTCAATACAATTGTTAAAGATATAAGCTAAATATGGTGCTACTAAGGTTATGATGAAGCTACATACCTTAACAGACATGCCCCATATATCTTCAGTACTTTTAAGTTTAAGTGCTCTAAAAGTTTTAATAACGGTATAAGGACTAGTGTGTCTAAATATAAGAGATTCGCTACAGCTATTTACATTTTTGCGTAGAAAAGTTATGGCAAGAGATGTGGATGAGTTCAGATGTTCTGTTGTGTAGTGTATATAGTTATCGATATAGATACCGAAACACCAATTTTTGGAATTTTTGTCTGTCTGTCTGTCTGGTTGTGCACGCATCACTCAAAAACTACTGGACGGATTTTGATGAAATTTGGTATGGAGATAACTGAGTACCCGGGTCAACATCTAGGGTACTTTTTATTCCAGGAAAATATCTCATTCCCACGGGAAAATAAAAAAACTGGTTAAAAAGAGAAATACGTACTACTCCGAAACGATAACACCTAGAAACTTGAAAAATGGTATGAAGGTGTCTGATATGTCATAGGAAATTGGTATGAAGTGATTTTTGGAAATTCCCACGGGAACGGGAATAAACTAAATCCAAGCGGGAAAACGCCGCGGGGCACCCGCTATTTGAAGTATGGTATGTAGGTGTTTTAAATATGTCGTAGGCAACCACTATGATGGGATTTTCGGAAATTCCCACGGGAACGGGAATAAACGGAATCCGCGCGGGCAACGCCGCTGGGCATCCGCTAGTCTATACATATAATAAAACTGTAACGGGGCCGTGTCTGTACATGAAATATTTTTTGAAAAATTTAACGGTAGTGTGTATAGTTATCGATATAGATACCGAAACACCAATTTTTAGAATTTTTGTCTGTCTGTCTGTCTGGTTGTGCACGCATCACTCAAAAACTACAGGACGGATTTTGATGAAATTTGGTAGGGAGATCACTGAGTACCCGGGTCAACATCTAGGGTACTTTTTATTCCAGGAAAATGTCTCATTCCTACGGGAAAATATAAAAACTGGTTAAAAAGAGAAATACGTACTACTCCGAAACGATAACACCTAGAAACTTGAAAAATGGTATGTAGGTGTCTTATATCTCGTAGGAAACCAGTATGAAAGGTTTCCCACGGGAACGGGAATAAACGGAATCCGCGCGGGCAACGCCGCTGGGCACCCGCTAGTATGTTATAATATTAACGGTGCTTGAAAGGCTTACAACAAAATAATAAATAATGGATAGGTAGGTATTACACCGGTATGGCAAAATAAATAATTGGTAATTTGGAATAAAATTGTTTATTAATGCAATACTCTGTAAAACAATCACTTTTTAGAATTACCTACAACGATGACACATCGTATATACGTAGTGCATATTTGAAAGTTTCTTCAGGTAAATATAACACTAATATCTAAATAGCAACTGGTCCAAATGTTGGATATAAAAATTGATAATTTTGATACAGTGCAAATGTTTAATTTTCATTCCAATGAGGACCCCGAACAAGACAGGCTGCTAAACCAGGCTGAAAAAATATTACTATAAATCTGATGTCAGTCTTGGTATTTCTGTATAATTCGGATCTTGCATTATTTGCTACACTACTGGAGCATATAAAATATATAATTATATATTGTAGCATCATGAGCGGACCCAGGCCAACGGGCTACTACATTCATTAGCAACAAATTTGCATTGCATACTGCCTGCACATTCAAGAAAAAGTAGCCTTTCCGGTTTCTGAATTCCTCACCACACACATCTCGCACTATACCACAAGCAGATGATTTGGATACCCCAACAAAGTCAGCCACTGATAATAGCATAGTAAGTAACTATTCTCTAATCTGTGGCATAGTTCCCAGAGCATAAAATCGTAATGCCAATAGCAATTGGTGTAAAGGACGTATACCATAGGAAAAAATGTAGGTTCTTATTGTAAAGTATAGATATCAACAATACATATTTGTTGCGTTACTTTTTAAACGTTTTGAGGTTTCAAATAATATCTATTACATACCTGGCTCCCTTCACTGTTAAATAAGGGTATATTTCAACTAGTAACCGTTGAACAGAAGGTTTATCCAACCGAAATCTGAGTTGAAATTCGTAAAAATACAAGGTAATGAAATGGTCAAACGTCGTTTGGTAATTTCATTGAACTCTTCATTGAACAACAAGTTCTTGTAACAAGTTCTTCATTGAACTCTCCCAGTCGGACAACATTTGTAGGTAACTCATTTCACTATCTGAATGAGACATTGTTATTTTTTACATCTTATGTAGGGAAACTACCAAAATTGTGGTTCACAACCGATCGAATTCGGGCAGTAACTAATTATCAAACGCCTAGTAACTTTGACAGCTAGTTGACGTGTCAAAAAATTTATAGGAACACTATCCTGTCATCTCCATACCTTACCTTACTATCCGTAAGTTGTAGTCCTCTCATCCGTATGTACCAAGCTGTCAGTAAGTTCGCTTACGAATAGTTTTTTATAGGAACACTTTTGAGTTACGCCTCGTAGATAACTCTACAGTCCGTAAGCAAAACGGTTGGTTTTTCGAATATAGGAACCGGGCATTAGTAACAGTATGTAGATGTTGCATATGCAAACAATAGTCTCTTTAGTGCTATTCTTTGAAGTCGGTTTGTAAGTTTTTTTTTTAATTTTGATTATTGTCATAGAAAATTACATTTGTTTCAGTTGCTACTCGATCCCCGCGAACAATATGTCGGGTGGATCACACGTGTCCCGGGGCACTTTCGGCGGGGCAGACTCGGAGTTGTCGGCGGGCAGTGCGCCGCCGCTGCCGAGCCCAGCGTCCGCGGGGGCTGCGCTGGTCTCCCCGGAGACCCTGAGCCGGCACAGCAGCCCCCCGCCCCTCCCTGCACACCCCTTACATTCGCATCCGGCACCATCATGTTCCTCTCATCGGGTGCACATGGAGTCGCCTATGAGGTTTGTTGCATACAACTTGGTAACCTAATTAATCTACCTATACTTCTAAAATAGTACCTACCGTGACTGACTGACACATAACGCACAGCCTAAATTGTTAGAAATAAACAATGGTACACCATAGGTGTACCAAGGAAGGCCTTTTTAATTCCCTCGGGAAATTTATTAAAATAAGTTAGTCAGCGGCACCGGCTTGTAAATATTAATTGTTGATATAAGGACTGCATGTTTTGTGTCTTAATATTGAACTCCGAAAAACATAGATTGGTAAATATAATTGTGTTAGAAGTAAAAGTACCTATATCACAGAACCTCAGCACGAAAAGTGATACGTGATACTGAGTAAATGAAGGGGTAGATGGTTTCTGAAAGGGGAAAATAAAAGAGGAACGATTAGATGATTTGGGAAATAGGACGAATGAAATGGGTTTCTTTACATCAAACCATACATTTTTCATCATTTCTACATTTTTCCGTTTAGCAAAAACGCAGCTACAGAATAATCGAAGTTTACGTAGCTAATGGAGTAGTATGTCAGGATTTGATGTCTAAGCAAACGTGCCAAACGTTCGGCAACCTCACAAATTACACTTTCTCCTGGGAAAATTAGAGTTCCCAAATAAACGCCTCATTCCGTTGTGTTCAACGTAGCAATTTTCTCGGACGTACAGGTAGGTAATGAACTCTGAATGAGGCCCTTGGGTAAAAAGGAAAAACGAAATTTTGACCTAAACTCCGAAGATAGGTACAATTTGCAAACATTGGGCATCGCTCTATTTATGAAAAAAACCCTTTCAATACAGATTGTTTGTGAAAGGTAAACCGAATACGCTTTTGTTGATTGGTATATGAGTTCTAATATAAAAAATCAATACACCGTAAATAATATCAAGATGCTCCCACACTGCAGTGCAACATGTTTACGCGAAAGTAGCTACTGGAAATGTAGCTACGCATTCTAAACAACAAGAACGTCAGTTAGGAAAAATCTAAAATCCTGACTACGTTTAAAATACATGGAAAAGATTTAAAAATATATATTTACCTATATGTACAGATTTTAGTAACATTTTCCTCCTTCTGGTGCAATCCCATTATAATATTATGAAAGCCTATGCCACTCTTAAGATGAAGGGTAGCGACACCTCGCTTACTTCAAAATCCTAATGTTATATAGGCTACGCCAGATAGATAAAATTTATACTAACAGCATTTCGGCGAGTTTGATAACATTTTAGAGGCTAATAAGTAATAAAATTTTCACTAAAGTAATCCTACGTTTCCTGGTGAAGATTTAACCATAGAAAGTCGTATTTCAGCGTCGGATTTACGATGGTGAGCCGGAATGGCTCTCGGTACGGATAATTAGTTCTATCTTGACACATTGCTGTTCAAGCGATTTATATGTGGGAGATACCAGTTGTTTATTGGTTATTCGGCTCATTAACTGGCCGCCTAGATAAGTGGGAAACGACACCTTTTCACTGTATTGCTGCATTCGCATAGTTTTTTGTCATAGTGGTATTATATATTGCTGTGTTTTTATATAGATGGTAGGTAAAATAAGATACAGTACACACCTAAACTCTGGCAGGGCGCTTAAAAGTTTAAATACAATCTTTTAAAATTATAAAAAGTTTCTGAAAATCTATGTCAAACCTTTAAATTGTAATGATTTCGATAAGCTATTTTTATAAACTGAATAAGTTTTTCGATTTATTTTAATACTAATTATTAAATAGTACACCTACATTATTGATTAAGCGGAGAAAGTGAAAGTGATTATCACGAGGATTTCACTTGTTTCTTTACAGACCAGCGTAGGTATTCACGGAGACTCGATACCGTTTCCGTTCGATTCAGATCGAGTGAAAAATTTTCCGATGTCAAATCTATCGACTTCGGAAACTTGATTCTAGGCGTTTCTGACAGCCACGGAAACTTTTCCGAATCCTTATGTCACATATGACATTAGTTTTCAATACCAACATCAGCCCATCTCGAAAGTTTTCGACACCAACATCAGCCCATCTCGAAAGTGTTCGACAGATTTTCCGATATCGAATATCGAAGCTCCCTGAATACGCCTGCTGTAATAAGTATATAAAAGTTTTTGTCCTTTGGCATCATATTGAAGTACCGACTAATATAATCAAATCTATAAAAAAAACATACTGACAATCGAACCACAATTTTACGCGTAAGGAGTCGGGAGCAACAGCTAGTTAGCTAAAAATAAATTCTTGTAATTGTCGACAGGTTGTCTAGCCCTCCATCTCTGTCGCTGGGTGGATCTCTCTCACTCCAACCGGTGCTGTATGGGCCTGCTGGCGGAGGTCCAACTCATGCGCCGCTTCCTCCAATACGACATCCCACGCGGCCTGCACCTTCTTTGCAACAGATACATGTCATCAGCGCGTGAGTACTTCAAGTTGTCTAGCTATCCCTAGTTAGGTCGCTCCGTCGATTTACATTTGGTACGTGACCGGTAGGTATCGATTGGTAGCGACTGCGTTTGATGAATGACGAATGACAGTTGGATTATGGACTCTATCTAGGACCAATCGACAACTCTATTTGGTACCAGACTACAGCAAGGTCAAAAGAAAATGTTATGTTTTTAACAGACTATGTATGCAATATGCATGTATGCTTCAACGTAGCGCCTAAACTACACATAAATTTGTCGTTAAACGACCAACAGTAAAAATAATGGTTTATAGCGACTGTCTTACAGCAGCAGGAGGTCCTCTTTTATCATTATTATTCACCTTTTGTAATAAACTCAGGACATAATATACACTCCCGGACACATCTATCGGGCCACCTAGTGTTTTAAGTTTTGACGGTCCGGTAAGTAGATGTGTCCGGGAGTGTATGTCTCTCTTAGAATCACGTTGCAAATTCCGTTCTTCAGACATCCGCATGATGAACCTCCAGTAAGACTCAAATGGTCTGGTAATGATAATAAGAGTCCTTTAAGTTTAATAAGGCACTGCAGCTTCTCATGGTCAATGAAGTACGTGACATTAGTAACGTAATTAAACAATGAAAATATTTTTTGGTGACAAGGATAGATACATTGGTATACATTTACATAATGTAAGACGGCTCTCAGCTATATACTTCGATACGATACCTCAAATCAATCTTATTTTTGTATTTGTAAGTCCACTTATTAAAAATCAATAAAAACCGCTTCTGCATTTTGTATAATTAAGTACTATGTTATTAATAATAGTAATAACATACTATAACTTATTATATACAATAAATACAATACAAACTTCAATTCACATCGTTTTAATGCAGTTGTGCTAGAGAAAATTTACACCAAGTACGAGTACCATTGTTAGGTATTCAAATACTCATCTAAGCCAATATGCATATTATGCCAATTTAAATAAAACTATTTTCTGAGTTTGAACATTTTTTCTGCCTAAATAATGTGTCTATACGACGCGCATTACATTTGTACCAAATATCATTGTCTATTTTCTGAGTTTGAACATTTTTTCTGCCTAAATAATATGTCTAGTATACGACGCGCATTAAATTTATCTGCGCAAATCCTGTCTGGATTTGTAGTGACGGTGTTTTGTTTGTTGCATGCTCCGGCGGCGCGGGCGGGCTGTTCAAACAATGCCGATGCATTTGGCGTGTGCAATGGAAAATAGCGCGACTAGACTTTCTAAAATCATGATACCCAAAACAAATAACAAACATTTTAGTATGAATCTCCGTAAACAAATATTTATTTGGAAGCAGTCTATTGTGTATATATTTGTATGTTTTATCCTACTAATATTATAAACGCGAAAGTTCCTCTTTCAGGCAAAAACTACTGAAACAATTTTGATGAAACTTTACAGTTATATAGCTTATACATCAGAATAACACATAGGCTATATTCCTACGGAAATTAAAACGGGAACAGGTGAAACCCCAAGGTTGCTAGTTTGTAAATAAATGTGGCTAGTTTGTAAATAAATGTACTCCGTCTACGTGTTGTTGTGGTGTAAATAAGTCAAATCGCTTGGAGCTGTATCTTGACGATCCGCCAGCAGAATCCTCTGATAAATGGTTTATTTTATAGCGCAAAAGTTAGTCTCGAGCATGTTGATTTCAGTGCATTTGACTGACATTTACATTTGACGTCCTGCACTTGGATTGCTCATGCTTACGTATATCACTCACTCACGGCTATATCTCCGAGGGAGTCGGCTTAGGTATTCAATTTCTAGCTACACTGCGAAAAAACTTTTGACAATCTAACAATAAAACTTTAAAGCCACGCAACACACATAGGAACGTTGTTTTGAGTTAACGTTTTTAGTGAAATTCCCACAACATTAATTTAAATAAATTCTCAAATTAATGTTGTCGGGTTCTTTACATTGAACTTCGTACGATGTTATACTTTGATGAATTAGCAAAGTATTGTTGTAATTGTACCTATCAATAAAACTTTGCTAATTTGAATTTGGCAAAATTCAAGTTGTGTGTGGCTCAAAATTAGGTCCCACAATAAAAACATTGTATCTGTAAATAAATGAACTTAAATGCATTGATAAAGTTTTTTGTAATATTGTGCTCTGTGAGCCAAAGTTTTTCTCAGTGTATACTTGCTTTTCACCAGGCTTCCCTTTACCAAGATGATATGGGAAAATTTATGAACTCATTGGTACCTAACAGACCCGGTCCGGCGATGGGCTCACCACCTATCACGTTAAGGGGTCTACAGTGAAAAGTGTGTATTTACAGAAATGGAATACCTCTGCCTACCCCCTCGGAGATAAAAGGCGTGAGCTTTTTTTCATTGGTTCATACCCTAACCGAGCCTTACACCTGAGAGGCTGGCTCAGTAACCAAAGACTCAGTGCTCATACGCTAGCTATATGTTTAACTAAAATGCCTTTGTATGGTCTTAATTATTCTATGAAGCCGGAAATTGTTGTAGAATATAAGCAATTTATCGTACTCATTTCATGCGCGCATAATTTCATTCCCGCCGCTTCAGGAAGTGCGGACGGCAAGAGGAAACATAAACGCTAGAGTGTTTCCATCGTAAAATTTTATGTTGCGCCAAAATGGTGCTGCTTTGCTCACCTTCAATTGAATATTTGGTAAATTTGCGCTAAAAAGGTTACAAAATAGCTTTCCTTTTGGGTTGGTATTGCTAGTGAATTTCCACATCAACCCGTAACAGCCCACTGATCTTTCCCCACATAATGTGAGAAAGTATGTCATAAGTACAATAATCCCCCACGTGAGCAGTGCGCAGATTGGGAGGTGTGTTAGGCTAGTTATATTTGTTAGAACTACAATTTACCATAGATACGTTTAGGGATTTGAAAATACAAGCTACAGCAGATACTAAACAGTAGGAATTTCCAGGAATAAAAAGCTCCTCCATACCCCTCTGAGATAAGACTAGATCGTAATTATTTGTTACACAAAAAAAATACATAATGGCTTAATTTATTTTAACTTAATTTAATTTCCTCCTAATTTAAAAACGCTCTGTGCAATATTAGCAAAAGAAATAAGGGGATTCACCCAAAAAATATTCCTGCGGTCAATGAATGGTCGGTGATAAAGTTGCCACAGTAAAAATACGACTACTCACTCCGCAAACGCGGCGGTGTAATAAATTACAAGAAAATATAAAAGCTTATTGCCGAGATGCAGTCTTCCCCTCCAAGAGCTAAGTGCAGGGAATTTCAGGTGGCAATCGACTATGGTTTTTATTGCTGAGCTATTTTTGGAGATAAACGTAAATATTTGGATAACGATGCTGGAGTTTACAGAGGCTTACAGTATCGATCGGTTATAACTAGCAACATTATACCAGATTACCTATTACGATAAAAAACCACTAAGATCCTGTGCGGAATGTCGTACATTCATAAATAACCGTTTTCAAAAACCTTCTCACAATGTAACCTTAACGTGTCATTAGATGCATGTACGAGTTATGAGAATAGTGAATTTCATGTATTGAGAATAGTGAAACAATCTTTGACAATACAGCAAACGTTTTGAAAATAAAAACTATCAGAAAACGTTTGCATCGATATTCTTTTAAACAAATCCCTTCCCTAGTGTCACAATTCGCACTCGAGGAGGAAATTGCATTTCCCCTCCTGAATGTGCACTCTAATGAAAAGCACTCAGCTCAGTGACACAATGTAGGTACAAGCTAGTCTAGTGCTGTGAAATTAACAGGGTCCTCTGAGCAAACGTGAAAGAAAGAAACTTTACTTGTTTATGTTGAAATCGTTTTTTGAATCAGAAAAGGTATCTAGAATATTGTTTTCGAAAGGTTATTAAGTTTCTTTGATAATCCAGATACTTAGAAAATTATTGAGTGAACACAAATAACTTGGACAAGGGGTGGAATGGAAAATGTTCATAGCAAAAACAGATTTCAGCGATTTAAGAAATAAAATGTCAGGTGACCTAAAAAAGGCTAATTGAAGCTTGTTCAGTGTAAAAGTTGAGTTTGCGTCATTTTTCAACGTAGAGTATCTCCAAACGGATGAAATACCTATTAAAATTTCTGTTGTTAGTCGCGGACATACGTTCTATATAATGCATATTAATAAATGTATGAATTTCAAAATTTGCATGTAACTAGCCTCGTGCCGCTACACACTCTCGTGTGGACTTGGAACACTATCCCGTGGGGCCATCGTGTTCATTATATTTTGCATATATGCCAAATTTGCAGAGGGACTAATAATATACAATGCAAACTTCCATCGGCCAGTCCATGCTGGATTAAGTGGAATACAAAACAAACGAATGAAATGACCACACTTCAATACCTTTAACTTAAACAGTGATCAAGCATCAGCATCCCATGGGTGCACAAGGACAACAATTTAAGGAACAAAACTCTAACACTGCCTGCCGGTTATATAGGTATATAAGGTGGGTCTGGGAACATAAAATGCACATGAATTCGTTATTATAACGTACGAAAGGATTTTTGGATATTCATTCCCTAAGGGGCTATACTTCCTCATTTGCGAGGAAAGACCCATAGCTCAGCAGTGGACTGTCTTATGATGAGAAAAGGGTTCTGGGGCATGAGGGTATATGGAAGTTTGTAATTTTTTTAAACCCTACACACCACACGCCTAGTTAAGAACATTGGAAATAACAGACCGTCTACTTACTTCAACCACTGTACCTGTACCGTATTTGGTACTTATGCCCGGGGATAAACGGCGTAAGGTTATTATTTATTACTATTGCAGTAAATACATAAGTTTGGTAACAATGTGCAGATTTAGCAATTTACAACGGTCGTCACAGCACTTGTCTGTAATTTGTGAAAGTGGGACAACAGACCAACATAAACTAAACATTCTTCACAAACAACAAATTCCCAGTTTGAGATGTCGCCCCCATGGTTGTCACAACAAATCTTTGAAGCGCTGGCAAAGTTTGGTAATTATATCTCGGTTTCCTAACTCACACAGCCAAGTCGGTTAGTCATAATTCTTTTACGAATAAGACATGTCATGAATTTTAGTGTAGCTAGGGTAAGTACTTTTCGTCAAAATATTTGATTTCGAATGCAAACTTCAGGATTGTCCGAAACTATAATACCGAGAATCTTGCGGCCCTTTTACAAAACGGTTTTAATTTAAACAACATATGCCGTCATGATCTTTACAATAGTGTAAAAATGAGAGCATCTAGTTAACAAGCTGTCTAAAATGTACCTATATGTTTTTTATGAAATTTTGAAGGTATCCGAAATGCCTATGGGAACGGGAAAAAACGGTTTCCAGACCGGTAACGCCGCTGGTGTTTTATATTTTTCAACTGCATTTCGTTATGAGTCGAATAAACCTTGTAAGTTAGGCATACTTTTATGAATCTGTGCCGAATCTGCTGGTTTAGATAATAAATAGGACTTCCTTTGTATTCTTGTTCCTTTGCCCTTAATAATTTTAATCTATGGCCCTGGCCCAAGTTTCTTAATCATGTCCCAGCATCCAACTTCAGTGGAAACTTAGCGAGAGCCATATAACTCGTTTACAAATGCGTCGAGCTCCATTATTCATGAGACTGAGTAGGGAAGTGGTTTAATAGAAATACGGTCATGAAAAAAGGAAATTACTCCGTTAATCCTGGTTAGAAAAGCGGGTCTGCGATTCAAAGGGTTGCATTGAAACATATATATTGAAACATAAATATTAAGCTGCGGTTATTTATTTTTTGTTGACAATAGGCCATTTTATTTTTACCCGACTGTATCAGAAGGAAGGTGATGTTTTTCGAGTGTATTCAGGAAAAATATTCATAAGGGAAACCAGCGAAATATAGAAGGGAATCCTCTATACTAGACATTCAAGAAAAAAATTTGTACAGAAGTACCTTGTAAATACAGGCCTGTCCTAAGTACCAAAAAAACATCCTCATTTAAAATTTATGTTTATGAGAATCATATTCCGATATTGAGTGGGTACTTAATTGGTCCCTAAATAGTTGGCCATCCTCATCAATAAGCAAAGCCTTTAAGTTCGAACGTCTCTATTCAAATTGTGACGTCATCTTATGGACCAGTAATATAAACAAAGGCATATCGTTTTTGGGGCACAGCGTTCCGGAACACGGTAGTAGGTATCGCTGGATCCACTGTGGGGAGCCAATAACACTCGGTTGCCATGGTAACTGAGCGAGAGCGGGGGGCCTTTCCCCGAGAGGGAGCAAGGGCTCCCAGAAACCAAGCATGAAGACACCTCTTTCTTTCGACTCCGTTAATAACTCAATAAAATCGGGCTACGAACAAGAAATTGGGGGGTTCCAAATGTTTTGGTCGTGCACTATATTTAGGGCTTTTTGGTGGAATGTCCTTTTTGGAAGCCTTTGATATTTTACAGATGACAAATTGTCAACGATGAGTTTATTTTAAACTATTCCGGGATTGATTATATCGACGGCAGTGTGATTTGAATACATACATACATACATATGCTCACGCCTTTTTCCCTTGTGATTTGAATGTTATGCCATTATGCCAAGTATGGGGTTTTGTAACAATTAATTAGAATTATTTCGTATATTTCGCTGAATGAAACTCTTTTCTCTTTTTGTTACATTAAGAAATATAAATAAGAACAAAAATGAAGGCACATTTGTAACAAAAAAGGATTACAAATTAAATAAATCTACGAGGAATGAATGCATATTGCTAAAATATGAAATGAACGCATGATTACGTATTCCAAAACAAATACTCGTTTGTTTCTGGGTCATTTGAAAATGAAAGGAAACACCAAAGGAATTATTAATGCGGAACCTTCACGTCAACTGTTCTGTGCCAATTCATCAATTTCCATCGTAATTTTTCCAGAAAAATTGTGGTAAGAATACGATCTCTGTACCCATTTTACAACTTTCGGCGTTATAAGAACGTAATAGCACCCATAATAGTTTGAACATTTAATGAATGGTGAGTCCTGAAGGTAGGGTAGGGCGGAAACGGAAACATTTTTCACGGCAGAATAGCTGTCATCTTCCTCTAAAGGACTTTTGTTGGATATCAATCAAGACGTTACTTATACTGCGCATATTTCTGTATTTCGGTGGGAATTCAGGCAAAGATGTACTTCGGTCTATATTTTTTACCTGACCATACAAGACAAGAGTGATGTTTTTCGAGTGTATGTATGTATGGATGAATGTAATTCTGATTATATTACCTTGGCGCAGCCTGTATCCTAAGCGGGATAATAGATTTAAAAATGAGGTTACGTTAAGCGGCTTTGAGACGACATATTATAGTATAGACAAATCTGACAACACCTCGCACTTCAAACAGGAAGCCCCGTCATTTTGACGTCATTTCCATAACTGCAGGCGTATTCACGGAGCTTCGATATTCGACTCGGAATCGGAAAATCTGTCGAAGATGGGCTATTCACAGATGTCGGTTTCGAAAACGAATGTCATCTATCTATATTTATAAAGAGAGAAGTCCTGACTCACTGACTCATCAACGCCCAGCCTAAACCCTTAGACCTAGAAAGCTGTTTTTTTTACAGTTATTGTTTTTAAGACGTAGGCTAGCACTAAGAAAGGATTTTTCGAAATTCAACCGTGAAAAAGGGGTTGAACGTTTGTATGGAAAACCTTCATTTTTGGGTGTATCAATTCGAAACTTTGTGAAAATACTCTATATAACAAACAACAAGAAACGTATATCTTAATTTTTCAAAAAACACCCCATAAGGGGGTGAAAGAGGGGGATGGAGTTTGTATGGAGACGTGTTGTTTTTTACGTCTATCAACTCGAAACTTGGCAAAATTACTTTTAGAAATAAATGAGTAGACACATGTTTTTGGATTTTTCAGAAATCGTCCCCCATAGGGGTGAAAGTAGCGGTTGAAGTTGGTATGTATGGAAAACCCTCATTTTTGGGTGTATCAATTTGAAACTTTGTAGGAATACTCCTCAAAACTAACAACAAGATACGTATTTCTGGATTTTCCACAAAACTCCTCCTCAGGGGGTGAAACAGGGGGTTGGAGTTTGTATGGAGACGTGTTGTTTTTTCATCTATCAACTTGAAACTTGGCACAAATACTTTCAGAAATAAATGATGACACGTGTTTTTGGATTTTTCGAAAATCATCCCAGAAAGGGGTGAAAGTAGGGGTTGAAGTTGGTATGAAGAAGTGTGGGTTTTTGCGTCTTTCAACTTCAAACTTGGCATAAGTATTCTTCAAAATTCTCCGTACAAAGTCCACTTTTTTTTTGAGAATTCACTCGGGGTTCTTTGAGAAAATTTGTTTTTTATCATGATCACATTGGTATCAAGAACTTATTCGAAAATCATAAACCAGAGAGTGTCTTAGGCTTTACAATACGTAACCGAATAAGAGCAGTTCCTAAAATTAGTTTGTTCTCTATCGACTACTTAATTGATTTCAGCTATTTTTAATATGTGTTAATTTGTTCCGAAAAAAATAGTTTGCATAACTCCAATTAGGGCTACCTATGGAAACCGTACTGTTATCGCTCTTTATTTAATAAATTTGGTTATACAAAACTAAAGTACGAATGCATCACATTTTTTTTTATTAGTTAGTATACTAATTGGGGTGTGTGAGGAATTGCGCTTATTCTGTGACGCGTTGATTATAGGGTGTTTTTAATAACAAAAATATAAATAGCAATGATAGCCCAGTGGCTAAAGACCCCGATTATAATTCGTGAGGCTCGGGTTCCAATCCTGGCATGAACAGTCAAGTTTTAGTAAGGATCCCTATTTCTTTTTCATCATGGATATAACCTATGTTAGTCAGTGATAATGTAGCATTCTAATGGTTGAAAGAAGTTTTGAAATCGGTCCTGTAGTTTTTGAGTTTATTCGTTATTAACATAAAAAAATACAAATCTTTTCTCATTATAATATTAGTGTACATAAGTATAGATAGATAGATAGTGTAGATTATCCTTCTTGATATATTTTCGAAACAAACAAATAACAAATTCCACGACGTCGCGGGCATCAGCTATAGTATTTGATATAAGGATTCGGAAAATTTTCCGTGGCTGTCAGAAACGCCGAGAATACAGTTTCCGAAGTCGATAGATTCGACTTCGGTAAATTTTTCACTCTATCTGAATCGAACGGAAACGGTGTCGAGCCTCCGTGAATACGCCTGCTGAAATGAACCGAGACGAGCAATTGCAATTGTCAACAAGTCCAATTAAAGCAATTTTAATGTCAATGTCAACTACGTGATTTACGGCGATTGACGAAAAATTTTAAGGATGCTTATTCAATAAGCACCCTTAAAATTTTTCGTCCAAACCAAAACCAAAACTTTCAAAAACGACACACATTAATTTCAATTTAATTATGTACAATTGTCAATAACGTAACAATTGACAATTGATCGTCTCGGGCTGCGTAGAAAAAAAAAGGATTTTTTCCTTTGTGACCCCCGTTTGAAGTGCGAGGTATCGTTATATTCTTCTATATACCATTCGTTTTTGTTACTAACATAGTTCATAAGTTTAACTGCACTAAAATCTATGGATTCTTGTAATCTGAAAATATACTCTTATATGAAATTATTTTTCAAATAGCTTCAGTGGTCAGGTTTTATGTATTTTTTACATAATTCGCTTTTTTTGTACTACTGGATATTTAATAAAAATATAAGAATAATATATAATTAAGAAATCACAATCATGATATACCAAAGGGTATTAATTTCATAGATATATGTTAAGCAGAAAATTAACGAAATTATGTTCGCCCGAGCACAAAAGCTTAAGTTTAATGTAATTAATTACAGGAAGAGGGTGCGACCGCAAGGTCACTTCCGGTAATTTCTAAAATAACAATTTTCTCAAGTACCTAATCAATGATAGAGTCCGACCGAAACTGGTTTTCCGGCCGAAATAGAAACCGAAACTCCCTTATAACTATTAAAATTTCTTAAAATACTAAAATATGGTGCATTTTACCCTTTTCTGCATTAATTAGGACATGAAATGAAAACACATTATATTAATTTTGTTGTAATTATTTATTTAATATTATTATAATTATAAAAAATATTAATAATATTTTTATTGTGTTCTCATAGCAAAATATTTATCAGCAATAATGAAATCACTTATTGTTACTGTTTAATAATACTAAGTATTGGTATTTTGAGATCTTATGAATTAATACTTTGGTTTGTATTTGTACTTAGAAGAACCATCAATCTATTTTAGGTACCTCTTATATAAAAATAATAATTACTAAACGTGCAAGACAACTTTCGAAATCAGATTCGGTTTCGGCAAAAGTGTCGGCCAATTGTGGCCACAACCGAAACTTGATTTTTGGCTGAAACTCAGCCGAAACCAAACTTTCGGTCGGACACTACTAATCATTCTTTAAATACGATCTAATCATACAAAATATTCAGGGGTAACATTAGATAAGTCCCAAGAAAATGTTTTAACAATATGAACTAATTTGTATTACCTTATTTACTGAATAAATTCGGAGAGCCTTAACTGCTTTGATAAAAAAAATCCTACATAGAAGAAAAATACTAAAGATTTCGCAGATGTTTAAAAAAAATCAATTTTCCGTTTGTGCAAAAATAACAGAAGCAGAAAATAAAAACAAATGTATGTAGGTATATGTCGATAAAACAAAGGCAGGTTTACACGGGCAGAGGCTTATTCCCCAGATTAACGAGTTCGCTGTGACACTGGCGCACGACCCGTCACGCTCTCTGCTCCATATTTATGGAAGGCGACTGAATCTAATGGGATTTGCTAGGATTTGTAAGGAATCAAAATATAGTAGGAATATTATTTAATTCTTATTGATACGTAGGCAGTCTGCAAGTTATTAAGATTTTACGTACTTACAAGCTGCGATTTGCGGTTTTCGCGTCAATATTGCTAAAAAATACGATAACGAAATTTCAATAGTATCCTAATCAAGGGCACACTTCCAAGAGTCTCAATGATTTTTCGACAGTATTTTTTTAGCATTTTTGTAATAAATTTATCTACAGATTTATACACTACACCTACATTTAATAAACAGATTCATTATTGATTTGCAGATCTGTTTAAGTAGGTGAAATGTGTGTTGTTGACAGGAGCGACGCGCTGGCGACAACCCTGTCTGCGCTCTACGGGAAACTTCTGGTGGTGATGGGGGTAGCCTTCCCCATGGCTGAGGTCATCTCGACGTACATTCCACCCTCCTTCTATGAGGTAGATTTTTAATGATAATTTGCTGGGATGTCGGTGTATATAAAATCTTGCGTAAATTTAATACAATGTAGATGATACAGGAACTGACGAGTAGTCAATAAAATATAAGATTACCTATAGAAGATTGCTAAAAAATCTTCAACTTGTGATGAATAAATAAGATTGAAGTATTAAAGAGTAAAAACCATGTCAAAATCCGTCCAATAATTTATGGATCACAAAACAGCTGACTATGCAAAGGGTTTCTCCGTCACTGTTGCTGGTTTACAGACGCAACAACCTTCATTATTAGAAAAAATCACCAGACTTCACTAAAGCTCAATAACGACTATTGTATTTTTTAATCATACGTATATTTTGTACAGGGCTTCTACCTATATCTGTACATAGGAAGCATGGTTTTCCTTCTGTACATGTACGCAGCTCTACTGAGAGACAGGTCACGGTCTGCAGCCGACACAACGGTTATTGCAAGTGAGTACCCCGCCTTATCAGTTTCAAATTCGATAGTATTTGATTACGATAAGATAGTATGGAGGCAATGAAAAACAATAGAAAGATCGATTGAGTGATAAACTGAAAAACGTTAGTTGGATACAAAGACGTTTAAAGAAAAAGTTTCTCTCAGAGAATGATTTTCTTCCAACCTCTTTGGTTGGATATTACTTCGCATGCCCATTAAAGTATAAATAATACTAACCAAATTATGTAATGGTCGCCTGGTAGTTCTATCTAATATGCTTGATTTTCATGCTATCTACAGAAAAAATACTTGATTAAAATAACCAGATAAGAAACGACTTAAACTGTTTGAAATAAGTTTTACAGAACCTGCAGCTTTTCATTCACATCGCTTGTAAGCAGCCTTCTACTTACTCGAAGTAAAAAAGTAAAAAAAAATACTTCTTAACTAAATTAATTTTAATTTAAACTTTCGACAACCGGTTCTCTGGAGAGCTCACGGCTGCGGCAGCCTCACTGAATTATTGCGTCGTTAATTTTTCGTAGAACCGGCATTTCCGAAAGTCTTTCTTAAATTGCATCATTATTCCAACACAGAGATATATATACCTAATATTCCTGCGCAGATCGCGCGGTATAATAAAAAGAGTCTCCATAAAGCAATTCCGTCGCCCAGCTAACACGCTTTTTTAGTTTATAACTCAAAACTGCTAAAAGTTTTTGCCGCAATGTCCAGAGAATTCAGTACTTATTTGCATTTTTCTTATTCCTCTGCTTCCATATTTGCTAAATTCATCTCTTTGAACGCTCAGGCATGTTTCTTTTGTAGACAAATAGCATCGAATTGTTTATTCAGAATGTAAATTGTGTGTCATGTAGAAGATTCGCTTCATATGTTCTCTTTATAGACAGCGGAATAAAACCACCAAGCCGACTGACGCTAAGCTCTTCAGTGAGAAGTTGCAAAATGTGACATAAGAATTTTCTTTGTTTATCCGTTGCTTTATTGTCAGAGGGCCCATATCGCTGGTTAGTTAGCAGCCCTTTCTGGGATAGATGGCCGTTTTTCTTTTCAACTGCGAGAAAATACATTCGTTATGTAAATGATGCGGAAAGCCCCACGGGCGGACCGACTCAGTACGCCCTACTGCAGAAATTATGCTATACGGGGCTGCACTATTTTATATTCGGTATGCATGTAAAACGTTTCACATTACTAACAGGAGTTAGCGGATTACAGATGCGGAAAGCGACTTCATTTTGTACTATGTAAAGAAGCAAATCTGTAATCATCAAAACCATCTACATTAATGTTATTAAGAGGAAAGACTTCATTTATTATTTGAAATGTACAAGTATATGCATGTGGAAACCTTACTTTTCTGGGAGTAACATGGGCTATAATGGTCCCACGGGAACGGAACTTCCGCGTCAAATCGCGCGAAATTCCTCTCGTATGTACCGCATTTTGTACGAGACAGTTGATATATTTTTCCTGATTTCGCAGTTTCTTTTACTATAAAGAAGAAAGAATTTTACTAGAAGTTGTTTAGTTTCAAGGGTAGATTTACAGATAAAAAATTACATCTAAAGAGGATACATAATAGGCTGGCTCAGTTTCCTCTTTGCATAGCTAGGCTGATCCTTTGACAGAAATCACTGCTCGGCAGCAGTCTGACCTGTGTGGTGACCTGAGGGCTGCTTCTGGTCACCTGAAGCCTCAACCAAACTGCCCAATCCATGGTTGATACTCTTAATGGCACAACATGTAGTACTAATTTATGTCAGCGTATTCGCACAGCTTGAAGCGTCACATGAAATTTCAGAGAGGTTCTTAAATGCAATTTTGCTCAGAATCAGATTCGAGCGCATCTCCCTCCGAGTCGGACTCGTGCTCGTCGCGCACGGAGCGCAGCACGACGACCACGGTGCACGCGCCACCACAGCTCATGACCAAGCGACTGTCGCTCGGTTTCGCGCTGGCGACCACATCGGGCGTACGCACACATCACTACGGCAGCTTTTACCTGAGGATGGGTGCTGTTGGTAAGTGACGTTCATTCAAACTTTTAAAAAAAAACCGGCCAAGTGCGAGTCGGACTCGCGCACCGAGGGTTCCGTACAACCTTGCAAATTTATGGTTTTCGTAATTTTTCCTTTATCTATGCTATAAGACGTTGCTTCGTACCAAATTTCAAGATTCTGAGTTCACGGGAAGCACCCTGTAGGTTTTGATTCCCTTGCAAGTGTCGAAAATTTGCGGCATAAACGGCTGTATCTTTTGATTGCGTTGGCTTAGAAGTTTCACAGCTTCAAGGGACAGTAGACCTGAGTAATTGATATAAATTTCAGCTTCATACCTCCACGCGTTCCTGAGAAAAAGGGTCTTGACAGACGGACGGACGGACGGACAGACGGACAACAAAGTGATCCTATAAGGGTTCCGTTTTTTCCTTTTGAGGTACGGAACCCTAAAAAACATTTCTTATGGAACTCTTCCCTTAAAATACTCACATTTCGAACATCATGTTCGTAAGTTCAGTATACTTAATTTGCGGCCTTTATTACTTTCTCATAAATATTTCTGGAAGTAATTCGAAAATCTGATTGTCAATATTAATACATACAAGCCAAATAAATGCTTCTATTACTTATGAAGTTTCAAATTCCTTAAATTTAATATTGTTTAGGGAAAAAAAACCACTACGTTAGAACCTATGACGGATATAATAAGGATCCCGAATTTATACATGGAATCATCAAATGAAACACAATCTTAATCATAACTTGAGCATAATAACTAAATCTGGCCATCTTAGGCTTCGCTTATCTCTTTGGCTAGTGATTATTCTGTGAGAGTCTCAGATTAGTTTGAAACTAAGACAAACTTATCCCAAAGGACACGTTTCAGCAACTCAGTGTAACTTTTAGCCAACTCTCGAATTGGTCTTGCGTAGTACGAATTACCGAATATTTGGTTAAAGTATTTTGCTACCTTAATTTTACAAACAAGCACCTACCTACTTTAAGTGAAAAGAAACTTTAAAAGGCATTGAAAGGAATTTAATAGTTAGGTACCTAAATACATACACACGCTCTTTAAGGTGTAGGATGGTGAAAGTGTGTCTGTCTGTGTGTGAGTGTGTGTGTGCCTATGACAATCTAGGACTTTCTACTCTATAAAGACAAATCTAGCGACACCTCTATCTATAATATCCAAAATGAATGGACTCATGTAGTTATACATATCATTATTCGATTACATTATACATCCTAAAAACTTCCCTCTTATACTATATGGTGCAGAAGAGTTAAAATTTAAAAGGTTTTGCCAAAAAATCTCTGTTAGTTTGTAAATAAAATGTTCTTTTTAAAATAAAATCAGTACCTATCAATATGTTTTAATATTCTTAAAGAATTAATTAACTTATTGTACACATAAACATATAGGTACCTACATGAACTGAAGGAAAAAGCATAGATTCGTTCTTGAGTTAATGAATCGCTATTTCCTCATGATAATATGATATTGCTTTTTGTTGCCGTTCGTTGTGGCGTTCTATGGGGTAGGTATTTGTTCAACAGTGGATGTCTTCCGGCTGATGATGATGATATTACTTTAGGTACTTATTTTACCCATATCCATACCCTTTAGGCATTAAGTTCGCCATGTGTACATTTTCTTGGTACATGAAGTTAAATAAATAAATAAATATCCCAGTAGAGGGACAGGTGAAGCACAACAAATGGGAGCACTAAGAAAGAAATTTGAGATTTTTGTGACATCTAGGATTGCAGCGAAAACGTAACAGCTGCAAATTATGAGCGGGCGGAATAACGCTCCAGTGAATGGCGCTGCGCCAAAATATTCCCCTGCAAAAAGTCTCAAGTACTTACTTATTTTTCTCAGGACCTTTTCTGCCATACTCGTATCTAATGACACTTTATAGGTAGAAACGTTATACTCTTAGGAACACATTGAATTAAATAAATGGCGGTATACAAGGCTACATTTTGCCAGGTTGAGAGAAAATACTTGCAGGCTTGTAAATTTTATTAACTTACTTTTGTATCAATGTCGCGGAATAAAATTAAATTTTGGGAAAAAAAGGATTGAGAAAAATATTTTTATTTCATTGGGGTTCGTGCGCGACTAAAGCAATTTCCGGCAATTTTACCAGATTTTTGTATTGTCATTTTCTGAGCAGAGATAGATAACACATATCCTAAGTTAATATAAAATATCATTACTGTCTATACAATTTAAGTATGTACCATATGGATGGTTGTAAAAACTTGTTTTTGTAGGTTAAATAACTTTTGTTTTACTTTGTGACAACTGACGAAAGTAGGTACTTCCTAAAAAGTCCTCCATTCACATAAATAACCTGAAGTCGATATCAAATTGATATCAAATGGGATCGTACACTATCTAGGATAATGATATCTTAGCGTGACTACTGCTCATTTCCACTCCTTCCATAATTTGGAGATTTTAGGCGTGTCCCCCAAGACCTTGAGAAAGTTTTGGCAAATCTCTCCGCTATTTTTGTCATCTTTTGTTATAATGTTGCGAGGTGTTGTAATATTTTATCTTTGATATGAAAACTGGATATGAGAATGTTAGAAAGAGGCTTAAATATAGTGTGCATCTGGATTGAGGGCCCACTTTTTAAATTATTGCGAAACGAAATGATACTTACAGGGCATTTACTTAAAATTTTGTAAAACCTAAAGCAAAGATTCTTAAATTTCTTAAACGTGAATCAAAAGAGTTACGGTCAAATAGCTTGGGCCCTCAATCCTGACGCCTGCATAAAACGGCATAGTCGAATCTCAGAAAGTACTATCCCTGGGATAATAATTTTTATTCGAGTATTTAGTTAGGAATTTGTTAAATACATTAAGAAATTGTCAAGTCTTAAGAATGCGACAATACAGATTTATGGCGGTTTAGCTTGGGCCCTCAATTCATCAATTTTGATATTGTAGAATCAGCAAAAAATATGAGTTTTTCTAAGGAAAGATATTAATACGACTTTAATATATTTGAGTTCCATATCTCGGAAAATTTGTTAAAAAGAAATAACGACACAAAAGGTAATTGTTAAAAAGTTATTGAAATTCGTATTTTTTCAAAACGTCTGAACTGAGGGCCCAAGGTTTTTGTCAGTATTGATTAGACTAAGCTTTCTACACTACCGCACTTTAGGCTAAGTATTTTAACAAATTCTTAACTAAAAGGCTACAAAGCGTCCATTCTTCTAAATGCCGTACTTTAGGAGAAAATTGATTTTCGATGTTTTATATGAGAAAATTCAGTAGGGTGACCATAATGTTTATCGTAAGTATAAACAAGTATTCGTTGTGATCATGTAAGTAGTATTTTGTAAAGCGCAGATACAATATATATAATTATACAACGCGTAACAGAAATAGCGCCATTTTCTCATACACCCCGGTTAGTAAATTAATATAAAAAAAGATGCAATCGAACTTTAGTTGTGTCCAATTTTCTTAAATATTGTTCTATAATAGTACGATTTCAATAGATAGCATTAAATTCAGCTATGCTAATTCATTTTTCGGAAAAATTTAACACATATTAAAAATAGATGAAATCGAATATGTAGTCGATACTGAACAAACTAATTTCAGGAATTGCACTTATTCTGTTACATATTGTATATAATATATAAAGCTCGATATAATTATATACGATTAGCTGTGCTGTGCCTTCACCTACGTATGCGTGGAAAAATAAAATAAGAAAGTGCCAATAATCAATGAAATTATGTACCTATTAGACGTATTAAAATTATAACCCTGTATATTAACAACTAGCATTGCCTTGCAGTTTCATCCGCGTAGTTCCCGTTCCCGTGAAAATACGGGAATAAAATATAGCCTTTGTTACTCCCTGGTAATGTATCTTTCCATTTTTAAAAGAACTTTTTAAATCGGTAACGTGGTTTAGGCCTGTTCCCGTGGGAAAATTATAGCACATGTTACTCCCAGAAAAGTACGCTTTCCATTGGCAAAACATTTTTTTTAAATCGGTAAAACCGGTAGTATTGGAGCCTTTTCAATACAAAAAATCAAAAAATTCAAAGCAGAGCCATTTTACTAAGATTAATAATAATAGGAAAGTAATAAGGCTATTAGGCCTAGAATCCAAAGGCCGCTAAACAATAAAAAAAAACCATACAAGTATGGAGCGCTTGTGGGTCTTTTTTTTTAACAAACTTTTTTCAACAGTAAAATAATAGCACTTTTACTGATGACTTCATTAAGACTTCTTGAGGCAATCCAAAAATGTTTATCCCTGGCATTTTATCGAATTTCCCATTCACTGCACACTGTCACGGACCCTTGCTACCACAGAGCTAGATTAATGATCTGTGCTTGCCACATAGGTATAATATACTATCACTAATATGAGTCAAAACCCGAAATACACAGCAAAATGAAAATTAAACAAAAAACATGACGGGGACGCGCGTACGTCAGGCGTCAAAAATACGAATACTATGATAACCATTTATATAACACCTTTTATTAATTTTGGATCACACAAAACGTAATCGCTTCCGACAACAACTTATGAAATATCTTCTAAGAGGGTACATGCTGATTTGTCTCAAAAAAGTAACAAAATCATATACACCCTACTGAATTTTCTCTTAAAAAACATCGAAAATCAATTTTCTCCTAAAGTACGGCATTTAGAAGAATGGACGCTTTGTAGCCTTTTAGTTAAGAATTTGTTAAAATACTTAGCCTAAAGTGCGGTAGTGTAGAAAGCTTAGTCTAGTCAATACTGACAAAAACCTTGGGCCCTCAGTTCAGACGTTTTGAAAAAATACGAATTTCAATAACTTTTTAACAATTACCTTTTGTGTCGTTATTTCTTTTTAACAAATTTTCCGAGATATGGAACTCAAATATATTAAAGTCGTATTAATATCTTTCCTTAGAAAAACTCATATTTTTTGCTGATTCTACAATATCAAAATTGATGAATTAAGGGCCCAAGCTAAACCGCCATAAATCTGTATTCTCGCATTCTTAAGACTTGACAATTTCTTAATGTATTTAACAAATTCCTAACTAAATACTCGAATAAAAATTATTATCCCAGGGATAGTACTTTCTGAGATTCGACTATGCCGTTTTATGCAGGCGTCAGGATTGAGGGCCCAAGCTATTTGACCATAACTCTTTTGATTTACGTTTAACAAATTTAAGAATCTTTGCTTTAGGTTTTACAAAATTGTAAGTAAATGCCCTGTAAGTATCATTTCGTTTCGCAATAATTTAAAAAGTGGGCCCTCAATCCAGATGCACACTAAATATAGCTACTTATGGTCTACAATAGGATCAGTAGAATCTTTTGAAGGCTATATCTTAAAAATACCGTAGCCCTATCAGAAATCTTCTATACATATAATAAAACTCTAACGGGGCCGTGTCTGTACATTAAATATTTTTTGAAAATTTTAACGGTAGTGTATATAGTTATCGATATAGATACCGAAACACCAATTTTTGTAATTTTTGTCTGTCTGTCTGTCTGTCTGTCTGGTTGTGCACGCATCACTCAAAAACTACTGAACGGATTTTGATGAAATTTGGTATGGAGATAACTGAGTACCCGGGTCAAAATCTAGGGTACTTTTTATTCCAGGAAAATATCTCATTCCCACGGGAAAATATAAAAACTGGTTAAAAAGAGAAATACGTACTACTCCGAAACGATAACACCTAGAAACTTGAAAAATGGTATGAAGGTGTCTGATATGTCATAGAAAATTAGTATGAAGGGATTTTTGGAAATTCCCACGGGAACGGGAATAAAATAAATCCAAACGGGAAAACGCCGGTGGGCACCCGATATTTGAAATATGGTATGTAGGTGTCTTAAATATGTCGGAGGCAACCAATATGAAGGGATTTTCGGAAATTCCCACGGGAACGGGAATAAACGGAATCCGCGCGGGCAACGCCGCTGGGCATCCGCTAGTTGATAATAAAAACGAAGTACTTCTGTACAATATGCTAACTATTATGGGTAAACCGTATATGCGACGTCAATAAATGATGTGGGTTCACATCCATTAGTGCCGCACTAGAAAACAGCTTTTAATTCGATGTAAGTTCATAAGCATCGGTGTTGGACGGAAGCGTATTTTCTGAGAACGATACTTTATCGAATATCTTTTGCAGCGTTCGGCATCGGTTCAATGATCTACTCAGGGCTGGAGTTCGGGCAATATTGGGAGCTGGAGAGGAACACCAATTGTCACAACGTGCTTCTCGCGCTCACGCCCGCCACGCGGATGGCCTTCATCTTCATACAGATGTACTTTATCTTTCTGAACAATGAGGTAACTGAACTGTTTAATAATCTCAGTGATATAATTCTCAAATTAATAGGGGGACCTAACACTAACATAATATTAAGCTTAATAGATTTCTGATCTATACGTCATCGCTTGTGGTGTGCTTATAGCGCTTATTGCTTAGAGAGTTTCTATCAAATGAACAACCTGATTTTTATGAAAAACTACCTAGAATACGCTTGGCTTGGCTTGTACTAAAAAAAATAACTAATACTTATCCAGACTCGTTTGTTTGACTTTTGCTGTCAGAGATTTGCTCTACGAATACACTAACGACCGTATAATTAACTACCTACTTACGACTTAACAAATATCTGTCAGATTTTTAAGGCATCTTTGTAGGATAAATATTTAATAATTAAATATCTAACGGATGTTCAAGTTTTCGGCGATTACATTCGATAACTGAAACATCGTTTTAAAATGAAATCTGTGGTGAAGTTATCTTTAGTTATAGACATTGAGAAAACCATACTCCTGAAATTTCTAAGCGGATCCATAATTTAAAAATGCCGATGTTTAACGATCTGATCCTAAATTGCTACGGAGGATGGAAAATGTGTCGCTTACGTTTGTCTAATCCAATGCCACCAACTTTATAATGGACACGAGTATACTTCTGAAATTCCAGATGAAAGTATACAAGCACAAGATCGTGGCGCGGTTCGGGTTGATGCACATGGTGGGCACGAATCTGAGCGTGTGGTTGAACGTGCTCGTGCAGGAGACAAAACACGAAATCCTCACCTTCTACGACCCGGAGAATAAAACTATCGGCATCTCGCATAGACTTGGTGAGTTCGCTAAGTTTGTTTTGCTAATTGAATAAGGTTTGCTGATTAATTCTGAGGCACGTGTAATAGTCCCGGTCTGGCGATGGGCTCACCACTTATCATGTTTAGGGGTCCAAAGATTATACTAGTGAAATGTGAGTATTTGCAGAAATGGAATAACTCTGCTTACCTCCTCAGGGAGAAAAGGCGTAAGGATTTTTTTAATTAGGCGTTTAGGTGCAAAAGTTACTACTTTAAGGTTGAACATTATGAAAATAAGTATAAATATTTAGTAGGTATTATTTATTTGTATTCGTGATGACAACCCAGACTCCAGAACTGATTCTTAGGCATGTTTAAATATCTTCGGAGCGGTGATATGCTCACTAACTGACACGTTTAAGGGTCCGAGAGACGAGAAAATACACTGGCGCAAAAGTGATAGTTTTATAAATGTAATCGCTGCCAATCTCCTAGCAGATAAATATTTGGTTTACAACGAACAGTAGCTGACGAATTCCTTAAGTTTATACAACGCGTAACAGAAAATGCGCGATTCCTCATACACCCCAATTAGTAGGTACCTATATTAATATAAAAAATATGATGCAATCTTTAGTTATGTCTAACCAATTTTCTTAAATATCGATTAATAATATCACAATTTCCATAGAAAGCACTAAATTTAGCTACGCTAATTCATTTTTGGGAAAAATTTAACACATTAAAAATAGCTGAAGTCGAATAAGTAGATAGTCGAATAGAAGATAATAACCAACTCACCCACAAACCTACAGATAAAGTTTGTATACAAATGTTTATCCCAGGCGCGACTATATTGGAACGTGCCACACCTATTTAGTTTACAGGGCCACAACCAAACAAGCCAACAGGCCAGTCGCAAATGTCGCAATGAACATAACGCCTAGCTTGCACTGCCTGCAATGTAAACGTGTGTGGCGTTCAGTCGATACTGCGTCCTTGTTTTAGTGGTTTCTTTGTTTCCATTTATTCATAAAATAGCTGGACGCGCCTCTAGAATAAGAGGGATTTGTGTCCGTATAAAATATTCCAACGAGTTTTGCGTTGCTTAAAATTGTACCTTTTTTAAGTGGAGTAAACTTTTGTCATTACAATCGACTAATTTACTCGCAATTGCAACTCACAACGCCTACCATAAATATTGCTTTTCATGCTCGCCTAATTTAAAATACTCACTATGTTCGTGTTGCTAAGTATTAGTACATAAGATGTCTGTAAATGATGTAGCCTTGTTCATCGAACAGATAAACAAGAGATCTCGTTTAATTTTAACAGTTTTGCGAACTACCTACTCTAGTTAAAATTATGACTTCGATGACAAGAAATAATTTGTTTCTAAATAGCTAGTTAGATCAGTGTTAGTTTCTACACTCCTAGATAAAAGTTTGTTGCTTGTGTGCCTTATCAATATGTAACACTAGCTGTTCCGCACAATTTCCCCAGCTAGGCCCCGTCCCCGTTAAGAAAATATAAGATTACTCCCAGAAAAGTCGGTCCTGTAGTTTTTTAGTTTATTCGTTACAAACACACAAAAATACAAATCCTTTCTCTTTATAATATTATTAGTGTTTATTTAGACACTGGCCACAGTTGAGATAGTTGTTGATGTGCCCTTCTAGAGCGGTTTGTACAGAGCTAATAGGATTAATTGTTGTGAGTGAACATTGGTTTAACGGGTCAAAGTTGGGGCGATGTTTCTCTTTGTCAGTTAGCTCTCATTTTGCTGTCAGTTGATTGGTATCTAAGTTTGATTTACTCGTTCATGATATTGTAAATTATCTACGCCAAAAGGCTATTGTTTCTGTTAGTTTGATTTATTTTTCAAAACCTTTTGTATTTTTTGTTAATCATGGAGCACGTGATTTTGTAAATGCGATTACAAATGCAAAAACCATAAAATTCTACGCAATTCTATAGATGTTTTTTATCGTACCCTCTCAGGATTCATCCTCATTTCCATTTCCTACACCCTCATCCGCATAATTTGTTTACGAAAACTCCCTCCATACAATTTATTTTTCGCTTGACCCCTATATTTATTTTAATGTTTACATTTATAGGGGGCTTATTAAAATTCGGTCCGGTATCATGTAGGTATACAAAATGTTCGTTAATTCGTTTTAATTTAGCTATAGTCCCTTGTCAGTCGGTAGCGAGACGCCACCAAGTTATGCGGATGCGTTCCTATCTCTCGATCGACCCCGGTAGGCATTTTGACCTAAATTCTGAAATACTCCAGCTGAATGACGATATCGGAGTATTTGAATCATTAATGGTTTTATTTGGGTCATAACATAGCTGTCGTGCTGCTATTAACATTTGATTAGACGATAAATTAAGTCATTTTACTACCCATAAATACTTACTTGACATTTTAATTGGGTTAATGTTGTATTTTGCTCACAATTTGATTTTCTTATTCCAGCATTTCAAAAGGCGTTTGCATCATTAGAAACTGAAGTCCCAGCATCTCACCCCGCTGCAGCTCATCTGCGAGTCCCACGAGGGCTGAAAGGTCCCCACCACATCTTCGAGTGTCGCCGCACCAACATCATGGGCTCTTTAGTCCAGGACGCTTCCCCATTCCTTTTCCCGTGCACTATTGAGTACTCTCTGATTTGTGCAGCTATACTGTACGTTATGTGGAAGAATATCTCAAAGTATCCATCGAAGGATGTTGCTGCGGCTATAGCCAAAGCACGACTGCTAGAAGGTTTGGCATATAAGAAGTCACCTCATTTATACAGCGTAGACTGTGCAAGAGCACACAAAGGCCTGTTCTTCGGCATTCTAGTCTTAGTCCTCACAATTATATCGCTGATCCTATTCTTTGTTCTCATATCGAAGAAGGAATACGCAACTTTAGCGGTGGTAGAGGTCAATGTGTGTGAACTGGCACTTTATGCAATGACAACATTTGCTAGTTTGGCAGGAATGGTTTGCGTAAGGAACCTGAGATACGATGGCAACCGGAATTTAGAATTGGACAATATTCTACTAGTTGGAGCTCAGACTGGCATGTTTATCTACGGGACTTTCACTATCATAGGGGGGCATTTCACTATAGAAAAGAACACCATACTCATACTGATAACAGCTTTATCGTCGCTGATCCAAACGACATGTCAGACAATGTTCATATTAGACGCTAGTCGAAGATCTGCCAAGACTCCTGAGCAGCTAAGAAAAAAGCCTGGCCGGGAGATTGTTACGTTCCTCCTTGTTACCAACCTAGCTATGTGGGCAATCAATACTTTGGAAAAGTCTCGAGCGGAGTCACACCCAGTTCAGCTCCACTTCTACGGCCTGTGGGCTTGGACTATCATAACTCACGTGTCCATGCCTCTAGCTATCTTTTACAGATTCCATTCAACAGTCTGTTTATGTGAGATCTGGAAACGAGCCTACAAAATGAAGCCAGCTTACATGTAGCGATCGATTACTAGGTACTGAAGTGTTGTCTATGCGACACGAACTATGGTACTATCGAGGTTATGTACTCGTAGAAGTGGCGTAGTTATGTGTTATAGTGCCATAGAATAACTTATCTGAGGGAACACCTGATCAAAAAGGTCTCAGCTATAATAATGTTTTCATGATCTGTAGAGCATTACATGTAATGCCATGAATATTCGTCTCTATATTTTTTGTTTATCTAATGTGCACTTAGGTAGTGCATTATGTAGAATCGGATATTTTTTCTGCATTAAAAACTGAATCGATTATCATCATTTCTGATGCATAACAATTGACCTATTGTGCTAGTTTTGAAGTTGACTGCTTTAATGTTAAGTTATTGTATTTAAATATTTTAAAGTGTTATTTATTTGTAGCTTTATTGAACGCTTTAACTATCATAAAGGAACTGATATGTTGACAAAGATGTTTATAGACAGTATTTCTGAATTAGACGGGTTGGATTTTATTATTTTTAGCGCTTATAGTAAACGTTACTTTTTCTGCAATCGTAGTGTTTTAATTGTTGTTAAATTATGTGAACCTGAATATGTAAATTAATACTTTGTGTTGATATTATCATTCTAGTAATGTGTTCTACCTATCTACTTTTAAATAGGAATTAGTCGTTAGAGTTCATATTATCTACATTCCACTTTTTATAAATCTTTTAACTAGCACTCGAGCTCTCAGATTCATACTGATGTCTTCCAATAGGCTACATTTTTTTATGGCAGTACCTTTTTACAACCACATATTTTTTTTTTAACACAGCAGTTGCCTGCTTAGAGTTTTGATGGGAACAATAATATCGACCTAATAATATTTTTTTGAAAGTTTATAATCTTTAATTAATATAGTTTTAATGAATGATGCGTAATAAAACAGATTTTTAGAGTTTTGTAGCAATATTTTTGCGAAGAAAAGTAGTGTCAGTAAATATTTTGGATAAAATTTTTGAACTGTAGCCATTATATTGAAATACCGAGGACCCAGTAGTTAGGTAAAAGTAACACCAAAGTTTTATATTGTGAGTAGATAATTTCGGAGCTTATTATGTACTAGAGTCCAATATAGACACGTGTTCAGATCGTCCTAGTCTCGGTAGAGAACACCAAACAAGATAACTTACATAATAATAGAATTATAGCTATTTCGTCCAGTGATTTACAAACTTAGTAAATACATATATTAGTAAATATCATATACTTTATGGTGTTGCTGTCATTTTATCACGCCTATGAACTCTATAAAATTGAATTAATTAATAATCTGGTAAATACCAACCAAATATCATGATGATATTTAAAGATAATAGTCTGATGTAATTATTAATTGCTCAACCAACAGTCCGATGTTTAAAAACAATTCCTCGCAGAGGTGTACAATAAGTTTTTAAATTAACAACTAAAGCAATAAAAGTCATACATCTCAATAATATTAACTCTAATTTACGTACATACTTACATAATGATGACTTTCTCAATAGAATTAAGTTTTTAATGTTTTTGTATGATATTAGTATGCATAGGTAACCTTACCTCTAATGTTAATAATTATTATATTGCTGAAAGATAAATAATTTGCATACATTATTATTATTATCATGTCAAATTAGAAGTTTCATTAAACGAAATGATTTGATATGTTTTATATAAAACATCTACCTATTGTATGTAGTATTAGTCCCTTTTACAACTTTAGTATAGTGTAAAAAGACACATGAATAATAAGGTAAGTATATGTGAAATACTCAATAATATGAAAAATTTAGCTTTAATCTATAGGATTTGTGTCGAAATGATTGTGAGAATGATTTGTGTAAATTATTTAAATCTTTAAAACACAGCTCAAATACATTGACGTCTATTTATTGTTTGTAGTTGCATGTCCAAGGAGGGTTATTTCAAAACTGCGTTTTACTATTTTTGGAAATACAACATACTGAAATTGAAAACATACCAAGACCATTCCTTGATATGTTTTCAATGACATTGAATCTATTAGATTTCATTTCATGTTGATCGTATTTAATTTATACCAAATACTTGTTAATGCTTTCTATTTCTAAGTCCTCATGATGGCATTTTGTATGATAAATAGTGATACTAGAATAGTGTTTTCTTAATATATATATTTGTGAACTATTTATTTGTTTAGGCGAGATTGTGGATAGCTCTAAGATTGTCTTATTGGATGTTTAACGTTTACAAGCAAATAAAACTTTTGAAACTCTCAATGAACATTATTTCCTTTACACAAAGTTTGTTTTTATATTCACCTAATTATGGATTCTTATAATAATTTTTTGCATATTATCTAATAACATCGTGAGGAAACCCGCAGGTCTCAGAATTAATTCTGAGACATGTGTAAATAGACCCGGTCCGGCGATAGGCTCACCACCTATCACGTTTAGGGGTCCAATATATCTCGTGAAATGTGGGTATTTCCAGTAATGGAATACCTCTGCCTACCCCCTCGGGGATAAAAAAGGCGTGAGATTATACATTATTATTATTATTATACATTATCTAATAACTTTAGCTATGTATGTATATGTACCGACGTAGCTATATTAGTCAAGTTCGTCACTTTATTTTCCAGCTATCCATAATTTAAAGAACTCTAAATGGCTTCTGACGCATGACGCCCCGAATCTGGCAATTGGCTCACTAGGAGTCCGAAAAGTAGGTAGGTACATTAGTGAAAAACGGGTACATATTTTGACGAATAACCTACCTCTTAGAAAAGATTTTTCGAAATGATTATCGATTCGAGCGTTTTCAATATTATTACCAATATTATAGAGGAAAACGTTTCTGTTTGTAGGTTGGGATATCTCTGGAACTACTGAATCAATTATGAAAATGATTCCACTAGATAATAGGAAGCTACATTATCCCTGACCAATATAGGTAACACAACATAAGAAGGGAATGCCGCTAAGACGCTTGCTAGTAAGTAGGTAACTAGAAGAGATCAAACTATTCCTTTCTATTCGACTTATATACGTATATGTACTTGTTATCAATAGAAAACTTAATTGTGTCGCCCCTAAATTCTCTTTTATACTAGTGAACGTGAGCGTATGAATGCGTCGCCCACAATCCACCATTCGAGCTGTGCCGGTGGCCGTGACAGCTAGACGCTGCCCCCGATTCCCATTGACATGGTAATCGAAGGTAAACAAAAACCGATATCTAATACAACGCGTAAGAGCCAGTCCACACGGCGCGTTGCGTTGCGTTGCGTCGTCACACAGTACACCCCCTCCCACTTCGTCTCGGGTGCTGTCCGTCATGTGTGCGTTGCGACGACGCAGCGCGCCGTGTGAACACCTTGGTTATTTGTATGTAAAACAACGCAACGGCAACGCTGCGTCGACGCAACGCGCCGTGTGGATCGGCTCTAAGCGGAATGTTTTAAGCAAGATTCGAGGTGGGTACCATGTCAAAGCTGAAAAAGGGGTCAAAATAACACGAAACCTCATAAATTAAGTAAGTGGGCCTAAAAATTTACTTTCTTACATAGGGTAAATGGTGTATTATATGTCGTATAGGCAACTACTATAAAGGGATTTTTGGAAATTCCGACGAGAACGGGAATAAATAGGATCCACGCGGGCAACGCCGCTCGGGACCCGCTATTTGAAATATAGTATGTAGGTAATATATTTTGTAGGTAATAGCTATAAAAGGATTTTTGGAAATTCCCATGGGAACGGGGATAAACGGGATCCTCGCGGGCAACGCCCGCTGGGCAATATTATGGTTTAAATCATGAATATTTTAAAGATTAGGTTTAAGTATTCCTAAATTAACTTAAATGAGATTAGGTACCTAATTTACTTAGCTACTTGTTTCCAGTAACTATTACAGCTACAAGAGTTTGTATAGTATGGTACCTAATGATAAATTAACTTGTAAATAGTTTCTGTTACTAGCTATCCCACGGAGATGAAAAAATCTTGATCAACACCTAGAATGCCGATAAGTTGTTATTAAATTAAAACGAGGTTTGAATGAACGCAGATTAATTAACAGCATGTGTGCTATAGAAATTCGTGCCTACTCTTATATATTATACTCGTCGGTTTTATGAGACACACGATATCGAGTCGTTTATTTTAATACACTATGAATTTATCTATGTATTTGACAAATAAGTACCTACTACTCAAACATCAGCCCCCCTAGCCAAGTGGCATTGCACAATCTAATCGAATTTTTTTATAGATTGACATGTATGGGATTGATATTAGCGTTAGCGCTCGTTGGCGAGTGCTTATGTCAATCCCATACTTGTCAAACTAAAAGAACATTCGATTAGATTGTACAATGCCACTTGGCTAGGGGGGCTGCTCTCTTACACATACGAGTAAATAAGATATATAGGTAGGTACATAAGTAGTTCAAAAGTACAAAAAGTTAACCCAAAACCTTTAAACATATAACGTAAGTATGTACTTTTTTCCGTCATAGTTTCATCTATTGTGTCAGTGAGAAGTGATAACCTTTATTTCATGATAGATAACTTATCGTTACAGAAATAAAAATCTATTAGAACCCTAATAAACGCTTAGATAACCTCTCACATGCTTACCAAAATTTTAACTCGAAAGCATTGCTCGAAAGAGTACATGTGAACTATCGTCAAGACAGCAATTTGTGGCCCACCTTTTATGATCCGTAGATAAGCCTAGTCCATGTTTAGAGACGTCTATACTCTCTCTGTAGCACTTATCTGACGTGAACTTGCTTTCTTTAAGCGATGTGCTTTTTGAGCTTATGACTGTCAAACGTTTTGATCATGTTTTGTTATAATATTTCATATTTTTCCGAGGCTATATTTGCTTGGATTTTGACGAAGGAGTTTCCATAACATCTTTTGTGTGTTCGTATCTTTGTTACGAATAAACTCAAAAACTATTGGACCAATTTTAAAAATTCTGATCAATGGAAAGCTAGAATATCCCCGAGTAACATAGGCTATATTATATTTCCCGAATCCGTGTAGAACTGCTAGTTAGGTATAATTCAGTTCTTAGCATTTTTGAGACCAGCCATGTCGATTCTTAATACTACAAGAAATCTTAGTTAGGTACTTCTATTTACTACAGGATAGGTAATACGAAAATCCATATTAGTCTCGACGTAGAAAGCAGTTCTATGAGCGAATCAGATACATGATACAATTACAGACAGGTACCGATTAATGTCTACTTACCGACATCGGGTAACGAGCGAAATGATCTCCCGGCGCCTCTGCAAATAGATAACGGGACGGGCGAATTAAGACCCGTGGAGAAACTTAACGATGAAGTGATAAAACACGTTTTTAAATAGACTTAAAATAAAAATTGTTGGCTGTTTGGCGTCATTTGTTCTCGTAGCATCTCATAAACATGTAAGAGTTAGGCAATAGGCACTAGGGGCGATGTGTATGTTTTTACTCCTTTTAGGGTTTCGTACAGTAAATTGGTAAAAAAATATAATACATCATAAATTTTAATATAAACAGCAACATTAAATTAGAAATTAAAAATACATTACTTATTGAATAGAATCCGGTTTACGTAATAATAACCACCAACTTACTTGGGAATTGTAATGAGATGTACATCTTTCCATAATGGGTCAACATATGAGGGTTGTACCCTTTTTAAACTAATTGCGCATTACGTCGGCCAAGACCCTAATTTTTCTTACGACTTTTGATCGAGCTGATTATATTTACGTAAGTACAGGTTGTTATCTAAGTATTTGAGGAGGTATATTTATTAAGAAATTCCGATTAAGATATTTTAACAAAGTTATTAGTTTTATTAGTACCTCAGTATATAGTTTTGTAAAGGTAGGGTTAGAGGTAATTAGAGGTACCTAGCATTAAATTTTGGGTAAAATAGGTAATTTTTGAAAACTGATGTACATACACTTTTCTGCTCTATATTATTGTGTAGTTACCTACCTAAATAAAAACTGATACAATCGTATCTCATAGTCTGCTCTTATTTAACGTAATGTGAAATAAGATCTGATACTAAGTCATCAACATATTTCATTGTCCAATTGAACCGTGGCGAACTGAAGTAAATTAAGTGCGTCTATGCGTATAAACTAAACTACTGTGTCATTGTCACACTTGCGTAATGTTCTTGATATTAAATCCCATATTACAGAACGAAAGTAACGAAACTCCGCTTGAGGATGTTAGAAAAAGATGCCGCTATATGAGTCGCATAAAGCTGTCCTCTTACAATTGTTACAAACAAAGTTACATGCTTGAAAATCGTTCTTGTTAGGCCCTTATTACAGAACGATTTTCAAGTTCTGTAATAAGGGCCTAAAAATATTATTATACTTACTAGCGGGTGCCCAGTTCCTACTGCTCACTTACGTCATTTAAGGACTCTGTGCAAAATTTCAAGATTCTGTACACAGCGGTTTCGGCTGTGCGTTGATCGATCAGTCAGCCTGTCAGTTTCTTTTTATAACTATACTAGCGGTTCTGCGCGGTTTCACCCGCGTAGTACCCGTTCCCGTGGGAATAAATAAATAAAATATAGTTATTGTTATTCTATGTTACTCAAGAACCTTCTAGCTTTCCATTGGTGTAAGAATTTTTAAAATCGGTTTAGTGGTTTTTGAGTTTATTTGTAATAAACATACAAAAAAAATCTTTCCTCTTTATACCTACTATTAATATAGATATAGACTGTGACTACACTATAGATAGTTGCTGAGGTAGGTATATAATTTCAAAATAAGCCTAGTCTGTGTGTGCATATAATTTATCGCTCAATTTAAGATTCAGATAAAATGCTCTATCTACCGAGATAATTAAAATATAGGTACCATTCGTAATTAAAATTGTTTAAGCATAATTACACAAATCATTTATGAATGCTGTCAAATCCATCATTTCTGACGACCAAGTTAATGACAAGAAATACCTATAAAAAATCTTTCACCTTTCCCGAGGGGATCGGCAGAGGTTCCCTATTTCCCATTTGTCACCAGTTTTTTTTTCAGACCTCTAAATGTTGTAGATCTCAGATCAAATAAAAAGTAAAGATTGAGCGCTGCGAAGGATAAACTGAAGCCAGAAAAACTACTCCACGCTCTGTGCATTTACTCTCGCACGCACAAATTTACAAGCAAACTACTTAACCCACACCGATCAGTTAGAACTAATTCATCAATTGAAGCAATGCGTATGAAAAAAATTTAATTATGTCATCGGGAAATGTGTCTGTGAGCGTAAATGCACAGAGCGTGGAGTAGTTTTTCTGGCTTCAGTTTATCCTTCGCAGCGCTCCATCTTTACTTTTTATTTGATCTTAGTTGTAGATATTGAGCCTATCTGCCTAGTATCGAGTGCTGTAATGTTAAACAGTCATGCCTTAGAAACAATTCCGGTAGTTTTGCTTCACCGTTGAGGTATTGTATATAAAAGACGATTTTGATAAAATATGTATGAAGATTTATAAAAAGTCATTGGTGCCTACGTAACTCTATATAATCCCCCCACGGTTTGCCCATTCCAGCAAATACTGTGAAACCATATCCGTCAAGCCACAAGATTGAGACATAATGGGTTTATCTATGGTCATTGACTGACAGTGAAATCTAAAAATCAACGCTGTTTGCTATTTGCCTTACGTATTTTGGCTCTTTCATTGTATACGTTTTAAAACATAAATTTGAGACACCATTCACAAACCACTAGTTTAGTCATAAACTAGGCAGAGCCTATTCTATGGGTTTTAAAGTAAATACTGATAATTCTACGTAATAGATGAGTACTATTATTATTTATGAGCAGTGATAGCCTTACGGTTAAAGAGCCTGCTTCACATGATGATGATTAGTGAGGCTCGGTTTCGAATCCTGGCATGTACCAATGAGTTTTTCAAAAACTTATCGGTAATATAGCTCCAGTACAAACCCTCCTTAACATATGAAAATGGAATTTCTTGCAACTTGGCAATCACAAGCGGATGCGAAAGCAAATTCGGATGTGTTCCGTATGGGTACGTATAGTATAACATTGTCTCGGTAAACCTCGCAACTGTAGCGTATCTTTACGCTTTAGAGGATCAAGATTTTGATCCAGTTAATAAGGTTTCTTAATAAGCTGTTGATAAACATTTTTGTAAGAAGATTTTGATGGTAAACCCCGCAACTGTAGTATCTTTAGACTTAAACGATCAAGATTTTCACATAGTTAATAATGATCTTTTGATGTAAATTTTTGTAAGAAGATTTTGATTTTTGATGGATTTCTCTATTACTGCCACTAGTGAGATGACTGTTGAGTATGAATACATAAATTTTCTTGCACCTTTGCTTTCTAAGTATTTCGCATATATTTTAAACTAGGGGCCTATCTTGGTCTCCAAATTTAAAAGGACATAAAACAATGTATGAATTTTGGCCCTATTATTATCGATCCAGGCGCGTTCAGTGCATTCGGAGCTGCGGAAGATCTACGAGTTAAGAAAGATATGGACACTACGATTTAAATTCACTTATTCCTAAAATGAGTGGTGCAATGAGTACTAATCACACACAAATATGCCGAGAGCATTCTATTTTTGTATAAAATGTTTTTTGTAAACAAAAAGGAAATTGAACTCTACTATGATGTTTACATCATTCGTCGGTATGTAGGTATAAGTACCTACCTGGAGTTGATCTGGACTTGTCGGTGTTCCGTAATGAAAAAGTGAAAAGTATGTCCGATTTCGATGATTTCTTCCTTTCTTAAAGTGCAATAAGCTATCTCCTTGCCTACTCGTATGTCCATCAATATCGGGTCAGTGGTTTAGCCGCGAACGTGAAAAATAACAAACAGACTTACTTTCGAATTAGCGTAGTTTCCGTTCCCGTGGGAATACGGGAATAAAATATAGCCTATGTTACTCAAGGATATAGTAGCTTTCCATAGGTTAAAGATTTTTTTAAATTGGTTCAGTAGTTTTTGAGTTTATTTGTTAGAAACATACAAAAGTACAAATCTTTCCTCTTTATAATATTAGTCTAGAAGTGTAGATAAGAGGGTATTCATGAATATAGATAATGTGTAGATGTGAAGTAATTCGTCAAACTACTCTCTCATTCTTTCTTTCTTCTTCGTCAACGTCTGTGTATTAGTAAATCGATGTCTGTCGGGGGAGTCCTGACTCTCGGTGCATCCCGCTACCCTCCGCCTGTGCTTTTGCTCAGACACCCCCCGGCGTACTATATATGCAACTAATGGCTATGCAAGCCAGTGCTTCCAAAAGTTTCGTGTTCTAAAAAATATTCTAAGTTTTTTTTAACAACTTTGTACACAGCATTTAGAATATTCACTGAAGATTGCCGTGGATGTATATTGTTTCGTGTTAGTCTAACTTTAGGAAACTTAAGTATATTCTACGTATGTGTCTAAATTTATTGATTATGAAAAGGTTCTTAAATAAATCTGTAATATCTATAATATAAACAATAACAAGCCAAGCGCGAGGAGGAATTATTACCCAGTAAATTATATCCTGAACGTTGACAAGCACTTGTTGACCATTAACTGGATTTAGCCACCCTTCTTCACATTGTGTCTTCCCATATAGATACAACTACCCTCATTTTATACAATAACACAAACTATTGTTAAAGCAAATTGCTACAAGCACAGGTAATTAAGTATAAATAATTGACCACGTATCAAAATCGTCTCTACATCTCACCTTATAATTATTTTTAGACCTCGCTGTAGAATCAATGACAACACTTTCACTGTTCTATTTGTGGGTCACATTGACTTATCAGTTATATTTAGCGTAGAAAGTGAGCTCGCATTCAATCGTATATTCGTATGAGTATTAAACACGCTAAATGAGTGCATCGGACCATGGGGTCCGAAGTAAACGCAACTTATCAAAGAAGTACCAGAGCATTTAGTCGAGGCTTTAGGTGATCCAGTTATATCTGTCAAAGGATCAGCCAAAGCAAAGAGAGATAGAGGCAGTCTCCTGGGCAGTGTTCCACATGATTCCTCTTGGGAAGATATTTTTAAATAAAAAATTGTAAGAACAATTTATATAAGTATTTGTTTCCTTTGTCAATAAATGTTTTGAAGATTCGCACGACTAATCTCCAAAAAGAAAAATGTCCAAAAAGACGAATGTCCAAAGGCTTGTCCAAGTGATAAAATTGACAAACCATAAATAAGTCCAATAATAAAATTACTCAAATATAAAGATGACCAGTATTGATATAGTCAAACTCTACACAGAACACCTACTTTTATAAAAAAAAAAAACCACCCACGTTTGAACCCACGTTACATTAATACATAAATGTCAAAAGCAGTTTTAATTAGACGAACACACGCGTACATGCAATCGATATCTCGCTCAATCTACCTATACACTAACTTACTCTAATCTTGCTCAATATAACATTATTTTTTTATTGTCTAGAAAATATTTCAATAGGCTAATTGTATAGTAGAACAAATAACTTACCGAAAAAATAATCTTTATGAAAGTCTTGATCGAAAATGTAAACAACATTCTTATAGCTAGTTATACCTGGCTGTTTATAGGAGAGGAGGGTTCGCGTGTCTGGCAACCACGGTACAATGGGCCCCTTAGTTCGTAGCTATGGTTGTATACTGATCAAACGAAACGTACGCGCGGTCGGCGAGTTTGCGCCGAGCTTTGGAGTTGATCGCGCGTTCGCGTTCGAATTTCAAACGTGAATATTTTTCTTTTTCGCTGCCAGCGGTATCAGATAAGAACAAAAAATATCCAGCTCACGCATTCATTATCTTTTTAAAATTTCGAATGCGTTTCGAAAGTGTTGACAACAAAGAGTTTTGACGTTTGTGTCATTTTTTGTGAGGAGACAGTCAGTGCACGTCTGCAATAACACCGCTGAATGGACACAATGGAACTTGTCTGCTAGTAATTTTCATCACGAGAAAATGAGAACGTAAGCACTGTGTTTTGTTATCACACGTGTTTTGTAGAGAGCATCATGCTTGTTTTATTATTTAGGCGCCGCTATAGATAGCCTAGTGTATAAAAACTGATTGAAATCTATGATGTCTATCAAACTTCATTAGCTTTGAATGGATGGTAATTGACAGCGAAGACAACGAATACTTATTTATGTTTTTTGCGTGTTTATTTATAATATTTTTTGTAACAGTCTATTAGTGAAACATTAATGTTTTTGCTACTGGCTCTACCTAATTGCGATATAATTACTTCTGATAGAGAAAAGTGGCTAGTCTCTGCAGTATTTAACCGCTTGTTGATCTAATTATATCTCTACATGGTACTGGTACACACTGTCACTTACATTATAAATACTTACCATAGGTATACCTAGTAGGTAACGTATAGTTATCTTCTGTGATCATCATAAAATATACGGATATTTTATTCATCACTAGAACAATATTGTAAGTATTTGTCTTGTATCCATAGACAGTATCAATAAATAATTTATTGTCATAAATGAACCTACACGTATTCTGTGTCTATACAGGATGTCCCAGAAGTCAACGATAAGCCGGAAACCAGCGATAGGCCTAGTCATGAGGGTAATCAGAAAAATATAAAAAAAAATCTATGTTCTTTTTTCAAAATGTTATGAAGGTTTAAAAAAAATCCTAAAAAACGGACACCTTGTAATGAACTTTCTTGTACCGTGACTGTAAATATTTACTTTTTGAATATTTTTTTTCTGTAATGCTCTAATGAATAGCCGTGCTACAATTTACAATAAAAAAAATTACATAACTGCCTCACTTTTAAGTACAAAGTTAAATTTGTTTCCAACATTGAATTCTAAATAATTTCATCAACCAACTTAAACCAGCTGTACTGTAAAAAAAATGTATGGCTACTATTTTGGCAAGTATACTTAAAAGTTGACGCATTTAGTCTAAATTCTAAAATGGTATAACACATGCTAGGTTTTGTTATAGTTGAGGCATGAAAATTTTTTTTCTCGATGAATCCGGATTCTATGCCAATCTAATTTAATGAGGTGAAATGTTGGTAACGCAACCTTAAGTCTGCAGCTGACCTGAACTAAGCCTTTTTATCCTCTTTCTTAACCCTCCTTTAAAGTAATGATACTTAAAATAAGTTTGTGTAATATTTTTATAAATCGGGTAGTTAATTTTGTAGGAAATCTAAATAAACATGTCCATTTATGGTCTCTGGCAGCTCAATCGGACCAATAACTGTACCTTTTAAAATGCCTGTCCACATGTTTACTTTAAAACGGTACCTACTGTGAATGATCTTCACGTATTAGGTGAGGATTTTCCACGTGCCATTCGTGTAAATTGTGTAAGTTCAAGTAACCGTCCTTTTTAAACGTTGCTTCGTCGGACCATAGAATCTTCATGGGATCTTCAGTGTGTTTTTGCAAAATCGTTTGACAAAATCGCACTCTCTCTGGGTAGTCTAGGGGAAGTAAAGATTGTACTCGTTGTACAGTCAACAAAGTTGTTAGGGTTACATGGCCAGTAACTAAGAATTCATTTTTCTGGGGAAGTCTTATAAATAAATCATCATGTACTTGTCCTTATCCCATTATTTGGGGTCGGCGAAGTATGTTTTTTCCTTCCATTTAGATCTATCATACGTCATATCTACATTCACTTCCAGCTTGCACATATCATCCTTCACACAATCCATCCATCTTTTCTTTGGTCTACCCCTCTTTCTATAACCTTCCACATTCATATCAAGCACTCGCCTTACAACGTTACTCTCATCCCTCCTCATTATATGTCCATACCAAGACAGACGATTACCTCTCAACTTCTCCATCACGGGTGCTACTTTCAGACTTCCTCTTATGTACTCATTCCTAATTTTATCCATTCTTGTCACTCCACACATCCATCTCAACATTCTCATCTCCGCTGCATGCAGTCTCCTTTCATCCTCCTTCTTAAGGGCCCAACATTCCGATCCATACGTGACGACAGGTCTTATCATGGCCTTGTATATTTTGCCCTTTAGTTTAAGGGGCATTCGGAGGTCGCAAGTTGTTCCCGTGACCTGTCGCCATTTCATCCACCCTGAGTTAATCCTGTGCTGTACGTCCCTGTGTATGTTGCCATCTTGCTGTATGACTGAACCGAGGTATCTGAAATCGGAACAGACTGGTAATGTTACGCCATCCAGAAAAAGGGCCACAAAACTGGCGAGACCGCCGAAATCGCAAAACATGTGTTCCGTTTTGGATCTGCTGATTTTCAAGCCAACATTCTCCAGTTTTTGTTGCCATTTTTCCAGCCTGTTCTGTACCTCGAGTCCGTCTTCGCCAACAAGAACAATGTCATCGGCAAACAGCATACACCAGGGCGCTTCTTCCTGTATCTCTGATGTTAACGCATCCATTATTAATAGGAAAAGATACGGACTCAAAGCAGACCCCTGGTGCAAACCAACAGCCACATTGAAATTGTCGGTAGTGTAGTCTTATAAATAAATATTATTGATTAATGTTTATTTCGAAAGGTATCTTTGATCCCTATAAAAACCAAAAAAAAATTTACCAAAAAAAAACTATAAATACATTTAAGGCTTTAAGAGAAAAGTGAATCTTAATTTTTGGCCATGTAACACTAACAACTTTGTTGACTGTACATGGAATGGATGCAGACGGTTTTTTTTTCAGAATACGATGTGCACTGCTTTTAGGTACTCCAAGGCTTTCCTCAATTCCACGTACGGATATACTTGGATCTTCTTCCACAGCTTGCCTTCGTCCTCGTAGGGCAAGAGGGGCCTTCCTTCACCAGCCATATGATCAGGGAATCGACCTTCGGATAATGATCGATGCAGATTAATAAAAACTTGGTAATCAGGATGACGCTCTAAGTTTGGGTATCTCTCGCGATACACCCTAGCTGCAGCATTGGCGTTACATAAGCATTCTCCGTAAATAAGATGCACGTTGGCGTACTGCTGTACGGTATATCTATTTGGCATGATAACTTCACGTTACGAACTCGTAATTACACGCAAATACAATCTAAGCAACAGACTCCAGAATCTTTACTTCTGGGACAGATGGATTTAAATCAAAGCCATCAAACAAATGACATAAACAAAAGATGTACGAATAAAAAATCCCTCTTAGGTTCTTTATTCAAAATTATGAGTCCGTCTCCATTCAAAAAGATTTTAACCTGGATTTACCTAAGAAGGTTGCGTTACCAACATTTCACCTCATTAAATTAGATTGGCATGGAATCCGGATTCATCGAGAAAAAAAATTTTCATGCCTCAACTATAACAAAACCTAGCATGTGTTATACCATTTTAGAATTTAGACTAAATGCGTCAACTTTTAAGTATACTTGCCAAAATAGTAGCCATACATTTTTTTTACAGTACAGCTGGTTTAAGTTGGTTGATGAAATTATTTAGAACTAGCGGATGCCCAGCGGCGTTGCCCGCGTGGATTGCCTTTATTCCCGTTCCCGTGGGAATTTCCGAAAATCCCGTCATAGTGGTTGCCTACGACATATTTAAGACACCTACATACCATATTTCAAATAGCGGGTGCCCAGCGGCGTTTTCCCGCTTGGATTTAGTTTATTCCCGTTCCCGTGGGAAATTCCAAAAATCCCTTCAAAACAATTTCCTATGACATATCAGACACCTTCATACCATTTTTCAAGTTTCTAGGTGTTATCGTTTCGGAGTAGTACGTATTTCTCTTTTTAACCAGTTTTTTTATTTTCCCGTGGGAATGAGATATTTTCCTGGAATAAAAAGTACCCTAGATGTTGACCCGGGTACTCAGTTATCTCCATACCAAATTTCATCAAAATCCGTCCAGTAGTTTTTGAGTGATGCGTGCACAACCAGACAGACAGACAGACAGACAGACAGACAGACAGACAGACAGACAGACAGACAGACAAAAATTCCAAAAATTTGTGTTTCGGTATCTATATCGATAACTATATACACTACCGTTAAAATTTTCAAAAAATATTTAATGTACAGACACGGCCCCGTTAGAGTTTTATTATATGTATGTATAGATTCAATTTTGGAAACAAATTTAACTTTTTACTTAAAAATGAGGCAGTTGTGTCATTTTTTTTATTGTAAATTGTAGCACGGCTATTCGTTATAGCATTACAGAAAAAAAATATTCAAAAAGTTAATATTTACAGTCACGGTAAAAGAAAGTTCATTACAGGGTGTCCGTTTTTTAGGATTTTTTTTAAACCTTCATAACATTTTGAAAAAAGAACATAGATTTTTTTTTATATTTTTCTGATTACCCTCATGACTAGGCTTATCGCTGGTTTTCGGCTTATCGTTGACTTCTGGGACATCCTGTATAATAGTGCCATTATGAGGTATTCCAAGAATAATGTATTGTCATCTGAACATTCTGATCAATAAAATAATTCATATTATAAAATGAATTATATCTTTATAAATGAAGTATTTAAAATATCTTATTTTGTAATCATGAGCAGTAATAAGTGAGCTGTTTGTTTAAGTAATCCGATTTACAATAAGTAAAGGCTCAAGTTGCGTGGTCGCAGTGACTGCCAAGTGTACCCTGCTCTACTTACCGCAGATCATAGATCTAGTCATAGGCAAAATCATTATTAGATCACCTGACGAATACAACTGACCTGGTTACTGATTTGTTATTCTGGTAATAAACTAACAGAGTGTCGAAGAAAATAGAGAAAACATCTCCGTGCACAAATGGTCAGTTGATCGACATAATTTATAAGGAAAATGTTTTTTTTTTAATTATAATGATATTTTTTACATAAAATTGGTCAGTGTCATATGCAAATTCATATATACATTTATATATACATAACTACAAGTATTAAAATTTATGTCATGCGCACATTATGAGTGCAAAAATGAAATAGAGGCAAAAACACGGAACACTTGTAAAACCCGGCCAAACTACCAACAGTAATATGTTATTTGTAAGTGTGTTAGGATAAAGAAAAAAAGACCTTTTTAATTTGAACATGCTCTATAAATAGGAAAACATTTCAGGTGTTGCACAAAAGGCTCTCCATCATCTGTTGATATGACAACAGATGTCTATTTATAAACTTAATTTTCTACCAAAAGTTTCTGCCCACACGCGGTCTTAAGTCATAAACTCATAACTTTCTAATACTAAATGCAATCCCATTGATATTCCTAATTAAAAACATTAATTTGCGCCATCGTGGGCGTTCGACGCACGCGCCGCTCATCAACCTTCGAACATTTTGAGCCGAAATGGCGCATTGTGATTCCAAGGTCCGCAGTTTGCACAGAAACGGCCATGCTCATGGACGAACGGACAGACTGTAGGAGCCCGTAGTGAATAATCTCCGTAGAGGAATAAACTGATAATAAAATAATACTAATAATGATTAATTGATTATGTAAAAGTGCTCTAAAAAGTTGAAGTCTAGTCTAAAATGTCCTCATTAACTCGTAAAGGTTTTTAAAAGAACTCTTAAGCTCTAATCTTCGCAGAACTTGAAGAAATAAGTAGGTATGTATCTAATCTTCTGATTTATTTATGAAATTGCTTTGATGTTAAATAATATGTGGGATTAAAATAAAAAAAAAAAGTAAAAATTAAAATAATCTGTAAGAAACATTAATACTTTAGGTATTTATGGCCGTAAGTAAATGTTTTTGCCCAAAGGTATTTACCTAACTCTGCCTGGTATTTTCAATTCAATTTGTTATTTGACGAATGAACTCATTGCAGTAATGATCATCAAGCTCTGTTGTATCTAAATAAAAAAAAATCTTATTAGTGGTTTTAATAGTACATTATGATACAAGTGTGCTAAGTTGACCATAATATACAAGGCGATATTGTGTGCGCACGAGCGAAAGCGAGTGCGCCATAAGAAAGCCGCGTATATTATGGTCACAGGCACACGTGTTTCATACGACGTTTTTCAACACACTTGCTTAAAACGACGTTTTTCTGAGAAAGAATGAACGTTCTTGCCGGTTTTCCATTTTAAAAATTTTTCATACTTACATTCGACAAAAGACTATCACACGCGTTTTTCGCCTCGTTACGTATATCCGGTGGAGTTAATAATAGGTTTTCTTCATTTTCTTCACTTGAAGTAGACATTTTCGTTAATATTAAACTTCACAATTTAATCCAAACTTCGTCACAGCCGACAATTATTTACGACTAGCGGATGCCCCGCGGCGTTGCCCGCGCGGATTCCGTTTATTCCCGTTCCCGTGGGAATTTCCAAAAATCCCTTTATACCAATTTCCTATGACATATCAGACACCTTCATACTATTTTTCAAGTTTCTATGTGTAATCGTTTCGGAGTAGTACGTATTTCTCTTTTTAAGCAGTTTTTATATTTTTCCGTGGGAATGAGATATTTTCCTGGAATAAAAAGTACCCTAGATGTTGACCCGGGTACTCAGTTATCTCCATACCAAATTTCATCAAAATCCGTCCAGTAGTTTTTGAGTGATGCGTGCACAACCAGACAGACAGACAGACAGACAGACAGACAGACAGACAGACAGACAGACAGACAGACAGACAGACAAAAATTCCAAAAATTGGTGTTTCGGTATCTATATCGATAACTATATACACTACCGTTAAAATTTTCAAAAAATATTTAATGTACAGACACGGCCCCGTTAGAGTTTTATTATATGTATATAGAAAAATGGCGCGTTGTTTTTTTTCTTGCCGCGATACCGATGCGCGCGCAAGGCTAAGGTGCGAACTAGATCGGTCAACAGCCAAGATTAAAAATATAATTAAATTTAAATGTAATGTTTAAAACAGAAATAACAGACAATTTTAAATGAATTTAAGTTATTTTTTAATAATAAAGCTGGATTTACCATTTACTGTTATTTTTCGCATAAATACTGTTTGTTGCTAAAATAAAAAGTTATAACCCGACTAAATTATATCGCTTCTTCTTCTTCTTACTTACGACTTGTTACTAGGGTACAAATGTAAATTGGTCGGGTTAATAAACTAAAGGCACTAGTGCAATAATATACTGAAAAAGCACGCGTGTTTAATATCTAGGATTATGAGCCAAAAATCAGTGGAATAAAAACGTCGTTTTGAGCAAGTGTGTTGAAAATTAAAATTTATGTACCTACACACATACTTTTTTCATTAAACCTCAGCTCTATGGTCTTTTTATTGTCACTGTTCCCACACAGTTAATTGCACCGGTTCTTGCGAAACAACATTTTGCCGATGCGCGGGAGTTTCTACTCATTGTTTGTATATGTAACTGTTAATTTCTGAAGCGATTTTAATAGCGCGAAAGATGCCATTTACATAAAGCTATAAGTAGCAGTATAAAATTAAAGATTGTTAATTATTTTTAATTTTGCATGTATTGATATTTTAATTTAATATATTGTTCCAAAGCATAAAAGAGTTCTCGGTACATATAATTGTGTGCAGCACTAAAGTTTTTAATTAAATTTGGTAGAAAGTTACAGAAATACAAAAACCATGAAAGTTTTTTTATCACGATATAATTTGTAACTGTACTCAGGTATTTTACTTTTGTAATCGTAAAATTGTGATTTTTTTGTAAGCTTCTGAAATCTTAAGTCTGAAGCGTATACTTGAAATTAGATCGCTGATTTCCTCCTCGTCTCTGATTAGAGTTTCATCCAACAGCATTGTAATTTGCTAGACTTATGTATACATAAGGCCTTCATTACTTAGCTCAGTGCTATTTACATAATAGTAAACCGGAGTTCAAGGCTTGTATGCTATAATGACAGCCATGACGTCGCGATAAGTCAGCCATTTGAGGTTAGTATGATCTCAGGCTGACGTATCCGGGTTCCTTAATTTGATATTTTTGATTTTGTGAGAATTCTGAGTTTTCGATACAATCCCATCCTACTCATAGGTACGTATTATAAATGCTAGTTTGTGAGGATGGATGTATATTTTTTTCGTGAAACAGTAACAAATATCCATCCGATGTTTGTTACTGCTTCACGCAAAAAAAATATTTAATGGATTTAGATAAGACTTAACAGTAATAAATACTTATACTTATTTAATCTTAAATCAGAATAACATATTTGATATATTTAAAAAAATATATACTTAATAGGGCGTGGACCCCTATTTTACTTATGTAAACTAAACAAAAATGTAAACGATGTCACGGGCGTACGCTTATAAAATGACTTGCTTGTAAGTTCCTAACGCTGTATTGAAACCTTGTTAACAATTTATAACTTTATGATGGCATGATAGACAAAAAATATTTCTAAATATTTTGACGATTTTTAAACTAGCCAAGGTCTTTGAAATGATTAATTCAAGTATGCGGATTTTATACACTCAACCAGTCATTCTAGATAACATATTTATAAGTCTGCATCAACAGTACCTACTTCTACAGATTTGAGTTATGGCTATTTTCTTGTATTAATTTATCTTTGACGGTTCTCTTGGCTCGGTTGGTAGTTACCCTGCCTTCTGACCCGGAGGTAGCGGATTCGATCTCCGCCCGGGGCCAACATTTGTGTGCGTGAACATGTCTGGTCGTTTAATATTTATTTAAGTATGTTTATCAGTTGTTAAGTACCCTGCTAGTACAGGCCCCTGCTAGTTTATGACTAAATAACCATGTGTGTCCTACAATTTATTATTATATTATTACTTTTATTGTCTATCATTTAAATCTACAAAAGAAAAAATAGCTTTGCTTAGTTTAATATTAATGCACGGCTTTAAGGAATAAAACAAAAAAACTTCGACTATCTTCCCCTCGTTTTGACACAAGTGCATTGCCACCATTGTGCCTCGATCTAGGAAGCCATTTAATTAATCTCACCGAAAGGGGATTTCACTTGGGAATTTATAACGATTTGTTTTTATTTTTCAACGGCCAGTGCATACTCATTAATTTCACAACTAGATGTTATGGAAAATTTTTAGTGTCACATTATTATACAACACGCACGATGTTGAGAACTTTAACAGTTGTCAAACCTATATTTTTGATATTAAAGTAAAAAAATATTATAATAGGTTAATACACATGTTATGAAAGACTACAGTGTGTGTTTTTATAAGTATACAGATTATATATAGTAAGCCCCGGTCAGTCATGCGTCTTCAAACTGAGTATACTGAGGCTTCGCTTGCGATAATCTTTATTTTGAATACGTAGTAAATTATATTCCAAGGCAAAGAAAGCCATAAAGTTTTAAAAGAATTCAAACAATGGCGTGATAAAGAATAGTTGTGGTCACAATGTTTTTCTGTCTGAAGAACGCAATAAAAAGCGCCTTGAAAATAATGGAAATATTTTTAAATGTTTTACTTTTCATATTTTTATTGGCTGTACGAGTACAAAGCAGGTCGAGAATATAATGTCCAAGTAATAAAAAATATTAAATTTTAGAGCTAGTAGTGACTTATGCACACAGAATTGCTACGCTAGTTGTATAAATTCTCCATGTTTAAATAGAAGTTGTAGAGAAGCAGTTTAAAGCGACAGTGTTTATCGATTGAGTGTGTAGAATAGTGTCGGGCTACAGGTGGTGTGTTGGTCTTTGTTTTGGTGCGTTCATCGACCTGTGAGGGTGCAGTGAAGCCAGGGCGGCATGCCGTCTGCCGCTCCCTTCCGTACTCCGCTGAGCATGCGCCAAGACCACTAGTTTTTAAGAGGGGACACTGGGTTTGATGATTATTTTGAGGGGTTCTGACATGCGAATATTCATGGTACCTATGCTGCTATATTATACTCGTAGTCCGAGGTAACAAGTATTAGCTTCGGCCTGAGTGTTAAGGTTATGTTATTATGAGTGTATCAATGGGTGGTTATTTATCTACGTATGTCTGAAGACTTTCTATCTTCACACAAAGTAACTTTAGACGATGTAGAAATCGGACACCTTAAAGTATTACAAACAATCTATACTAATATTATAAAGAGGAAAGATTAGTATTTTTTGATTTTTGTATGTTTGTTACGAATAAACTCAAAAACTACTAGGTAGACCTATTTCAAAATTTATTTCAGTAATGGAAAGCTAGAAGATCCCTGAGTAACATAGGCTATATTTTATTCCCGTATTCTCACGGGAACGGGTACTCGCGGGGGTGAAACCGCGCAGAACTGCTAGTATTTTATAACACTATCTCAGTTAAGTATTTTTTCAATAAAAGCAGCCTGAATAGGAGAGAACTTACCTCAAGCAAGATGGAAGGAATTTACTGCATATTAGATTTTCTTATCCAATAAAATGGCTGCAAAGATCGAATCTCATTTTCATGAGTTTATGATAATATGGATTTGGAATAGGTAATTCATTTTAATGAATATAATAAATTAGTGAATGGAAATAGCGGAATATTGATTAAATTATTCATCAAATTTTGCAATATCCGGCGTGGTCAATCACGTTTAAAAGCTTGACTTAATGAACGCCCTTTGAGATTGGAGATTAAAAAAATAGAATTAAGTTTTTTATTTATCTACTATATAAAAATAAGTCAGGTTTTCCTTCCTGACGATATAACTCCAGAACGCACGAACCGATTTCCACGGTTTTGCATTCGTTGGAAAGGTCTAGGGCTCCGCAAGGTTTATAGCAAAGAAAATTCAGCATTGCACCCGTGCGAAGCCGGGGCGGGTCGCTAGTAGTGAATAAGTATCGATGTCGTTTTTAAAGCAAGTTAGTTTTATGATGAATAGAGTCAGGATTTGAAGTGTTTTCCATTAGTAGTCAATGCAAACTCTAGAATGTTTATGTAGAATTCTCGGAACGGTTAATGGATGGCGCGGTGAACTTTCATCTGATTTTAATTTTGGTGAAATACTGTTGCTGCTGAGTGCTAGCTAATGAATTTTATGCTTAGATTTGAGTTTCACTACTTGGCTCATTAAGAACTTTCGTTTTTCGTGTACTGTTTTAATAATTTCTCCTTAGAAAGGTGTGAAACTTATTTTCAGTAGATATTAAGACGATTTCCACATTGATGGACCTATTGACTCAATTGGTAGAGTCCCTTCCTTCTAATCCAGAGGTCGCGGGTTCGATTCCCACACGATGCCAACATTTGTGTGCATGAAGACGTCTGTTGGTTTCGTGTTTGGGTGTTTATCAGTGGGTCTGTCTAGTTTGTGGCTAAATAACCGTGTATGAATTGTGTCCTACAAGTTATTTATTATTTGTTAGGTTTTTTAAAACATGTGTTTTATTAATATCCACTCATCGATCTAAAGTTTTTCTCTAATACATATTTTCAAGCTTTATTTATTTATTGAAAAGTTATCAAATTTGTGAGTGAAACGCGCACAAAGACAGGTGGTTGGTTGCAAATCCTACTAATATCATAAAAGTTTGTACGGATGTTTGTTCCTCTTTCACGAAAAAACTACTAAACGGATTTTAATGAAACTTTACAGTTATATAGCTTATACATCAGAATAACACATATGCTATATTTTATCCCCGTATTCCCACGGGAACGGGAACTAAGCTGGTAAAACTTTGCTATATTTCAACCCAAGTAAATTAAAATTTTTACAAGCAACGAGAATGCAATTACATGTACTTATAAGAGAAGATATGGAATGCACCTGGGTGATCAAATGTCAAGTGAATAAAGTAAAATGATCCCAAATTTAAGACAATTACAGGTGCAACGTACTAAAAACAAGAACGGAATTATCAGCCGCGCGTACGAACGCCTTGCACTATGATTACATTAACCGGGCATCGAACCTGCTTCCGGCGTCGGAACTAACTTCAGGTGGAGTATCACAACGATAATTTTGGTCACTTAAAAAATTATACAGTTTCCACATCTGAGATGCTATTGTCAGCTTTTTTAAATTTTTAAAGGTTAGTTAAAACAATCGACTCGATTCTGGCTGACCAGCTAAAATTACTAATTTTAAGTTAACTCTTTTCTTTTCTTTGGAAAAAAGGGCCATATTTAAAAATTATGTCACAAATGTCAAAAGAACAAAATTGAACCTTATGAACGCATTCACATCTTATTCAAATATACGTGTTTAGCAATTTTAGCGACGATGTAACAAGGCCATGGATAAAAGTGATAGATAAGCACGTTCATAAGGTTCAAATTAGATGGTTTGTTTCTGTCCCTTTTCTTCCGTATTCTATGGAGAAAAATATAGGCTAACCTTAAATTTGGAATTTTAGCTGGTCAGTCAGAATCGAGTCCAATATACTTATAAGAGTGGGTACTTTCATTAGTATAATTCTGCCAACCCCTACGAGTCGGAAAACACCGTGACGAAACCTGCACGCCCTGGAATGATTTCGGACTTAACAGCTTAGCTTTAAATTAATTCTTGTCTAATATATAGTAGCCCAATCTGGTGATGGGATCAACACCTGTCACGTTTAGGGGTCCTCAAAATACACTGTTAAAAATGCCTACCGGTGGTGGTTTGGTACTACCTGCTTCATGGAATAGGTAGGAGGACATCTCCCAACATACAATTTAGGCATGAGGGCAAGCGGGATAGACATAAGCGTTTGAGCTTTATATGTATATATTTTATCTTTGTATGGATTATAATTATAGAGTTTAAGTTTGTATTGGATTTACTATTTCAACATTTGAGCTTGTAACTACAATCAATAAACTTTAACATAATGCGTTTATCACTACATTAGTATAAAACAAAGTCGATTTCTCTGTCCCTATATCCCTATGTCCCTATGTATGCTTAAATCTTTAAAACTACGCAACGGATTTTGATGAGGTTTTTTTTAATAGATAGAGTGATTCAAGAGGAAGGTTTTAGTATTAGCATTGCATCCGTGCGAAGCCGGGGCGGGCCGCTAGTAATAAATAAATATGGAAGCAGAAGAAGCTAAGCTAGGAGTCCTTGGGAATAAGGCGTCAACGTTTATTATTATAACTATGGAAGACATTGCGAACAATAGCCTGTAAATAACTGACACATTTGATACTACACATTGTTGAAAGATAGCGCGAGGTGAAATTAAAGTGGTCAGGTTATAACAGGCTACCGTTGAGCCATTGTTATGACAGCTGTCAGTCACGTAAACTACGAGACGTGAGCACGCGCCGAGATACTGTTTGTTTAGATCTACCGCCTGGTTAAGGGTTCACTGCGGTGTTCTGGGAACAACATGAATCAGGGCCTTGTTGATATAAGTCATTGTGATAAAATGAATATAGAACGTGTCAGATGGTGTATTATGAATTACAAACAAGCACAACATTATGAAACATGATTAGATTGATTTAACAATAACAGAGACTTTTATTTGTTTATAATCTACTAGCAGCACCCCGGGGTTTCACCCGCGTAGTTCCAGTTCCCGTGGAAATACGGGAATAAAATATAGCCTATTTATTTATATATCTAATCAAAAGCCTAAAAAATAAGTTTCAAGCTTCCAGCTTTAAAAATTACGTAATTTCTATACAAACTTTCATCCCCTATTTCAACCCCTTACAGCCTCTTTTTCGCATTAAAAATTAGTCTTTGTCTTTTCTCTGGCTATCTTTGTACCAGATTTCATTAAAATGAGTTCAGTAGTTTAAGCGTGATTGCGTAACACACAAACAGACAAGAGTTACTTTCGCATTTACATATAATATTAAAGGAAGTAAGGATTTACCAACTTACCGTACCTAAACTGGTAAGACTAGAAAAGTAATATGAAATTTTGAGGGGGGTTTCTTATATAACGTAGGCGATCATTAAGAATTGGTTTTTGAAATGGTTACGCTTTGGGCGCAGGGGAAGAAAGTTTGTAATTCCTCCAATTCCCATCGGGAACACAGCTGTTACTGAAGGAACATTCAATCAAGTACCTTTACGTAACAAAATAGAAAGTAAAAAAACACTTAACACAAAAAATAACCACAACAACAATTTACAATAAATAATAACCAAAGAGGTACCTACTTACTTTAATGTTTGATAAATTTTCCTACTTAAGGTCGCAAACTGCAGTAGATAATTATTTTTATTTTTATTTTTTTTTTTATTTTTTCAATTTCGTGATTCCAGGACTAGAATAAACACATATTGACACTCCTTTCACAGTGTAACAATGAACCATAGTCCATTTAGGGCATGTGACAGTTAAAATATGAACGGATGTACCACATAACGCTATGGGGGTTTCCGTCTCAGACCGACAACAGATTTCATAATGCCCGATGATGATATATGAGTCACACTTATTTATAGTTCCATGGTGTGAAATATCATGAAAGAATGGGACAATTCAAACCCCACGCCATTCACCATGCCCGCCCCCATCTGTTTCCTATGTGGCCATTCAGTGTCTTACAACCGTGAGAATTATATGGATCTATTCTAATATGTAACTTAATATATTCAGTAGTTTGCTGCTTTAAGAAATTTAGCTAAGGTAACCTATAACCTATACTTTACACTATAATGTTTGGGGGCAGTCATTTTACATAACACGGTGTAACTGTAGTGTAAAGTACATAGGTAATGGAATGACAAAATGATGGGATAATCTATCTATCTATCTTGAAATCAAGAAAGGTATCTCATAAAATGATGACTTCGAATCAGGTAGAAAAATATGCTTTCTTTCTCTCGACTTAGCTTAGATTGTTTGATGAGGCTTCTTTGCCCTTGGGAGACTCTTTAACCGTATCGGGCTACACAATCAGGGAGGACAATAGGGGTATTAGCGAGGGCGTTGGATCGGACGTGACAAGCTTTATAAATCGTCCCTTAAAGGTATCGTTAATGGCCACTGGATTTGATAGCTCTTTGATATTTTTAACAATAGACTAACGTTGTATTAACTTATGTTTGATACTAATAAGTATAATAAGTATAAGTATAATCTCACGCCTTTTTTATCCCCGAGGGGGTAGGCAGAGGTATTCCATTACTGGAAATACCCACATTTCACGAGATATATTGGACCCCTAAACGTGATAGGTGGTGAGCCTATCGCCGGACCGGGTAGCCTATCGCCGGACCGGGTCTATTTACACATGTCTCAGAATTAATTCTGAGACCTGCGGGTTTCCTCACGATGTTTTCCTTCACCGTCGAGCTAGTGATAAATATGTACGTAAGTTTTGGAAAAACTCATTGGTACATGCCAGGATTCGAACCCGAGCCTCACTGATTTTAGGCAGGCTCTTTAACCGTCCGGGCTATCACCGCTCTTACTAATATTACTATTTTACTTATTTACTATTACTTACTGATACTAATATTTCTTATGAAAAACTTACGTATTTCCTTTTATCAATAATATTGTATTTTAAAGTTAATACCAATTAATTTATGTTGTGATTACCTGTGTATGCAATTCTATCTACCTATTAAAAAAATCTGGTAATTAAACGAATGATAAGTTGATTTTATTTATCGTTTTATAAAATACTTTTTCAAAAATACGTGACCATTTGTACGAGTATGTTATTGATGTAGGTATATCTACGCTAGTCTAACTTTTGAACTCAACAGGCGGCCCGCTAGGGTCTCGGAAGAAGCCGAACTCGACCGAAAGTTTATGTTGTTTTTTGTTCTGTCTCACTCGCACACTGCAACGAAACACCATGGATCCAAAGCCCGTCTGGAGAGCTTTCAAATAGGTTCGGACGAACGCGTCGAAAGCTCCCGTGTTTACGATCTTATATAACGAACAATGTTGCGATTTATTTATATGAACTAGTGCTTTTGTTATAATTTAGAGAAACTGTGTTTCGTAAATGTTGTGTAGGAATTTATGAAAATAGCCAGGTGTTGCGTTCAGTTTAGTTTTCGTGTTCGGAATTACCAGCGGGAATGATGTGAGTGCTTGTTTTTAACATGTTCACGTGTAACTATTTTAAATTTAGTTACAATTTTAGGCGACTAAGGCTAAATTCCATCGAATAGTATCTAAGGCTATACCTAGAGTATATGCGATTTAACTTTGAGATAACTTTGATGTACACGACGTTGATCGAATCCAGCCAAAGACTTCTAGCATTTGTTACCTAAGACATAAAATGTTTTCTAATTAATTAAATTATTATATTCTAAACTCAGCACTTTGCATTCAATCGCTACATATTGTAGTTATCGATCAAAGCATTTATCTCTAAAATAGACCTATCTCGTTCATATTATAATTTGTAGTAAACAAAAATACAAACCGACTTCAGCGAATAGCACTAAAAAACCGTTCGACTGATTTCAATGATATTTAATGGGACCACCAGGGAAACATAACAAGAAAAGGTTCTGGCGTCTTCGATTTAATCGGAGAACAGTGAAAAAAAATATTCCGACGAAGTTGAAACCTCCTCCTTTTTTGAAGTCTTTAAAAAGCCAGTTGAAGAGTACCTGAAGTAAACTAAATTGATTTAAATATCCAATATAGCTTTGGTACCTTTGGTACCAAAGCCACCCAAAGAGACTCTCCAATCCTCTTAAACATTATAGCAACAGTGAGTTGCTGGTATTCACAATCAACCTCCTCGTCTAGTGTTAAAACAAAGTCGTATTTTATACCCTTCAACGTTTAATTTCTTGCCAACGAGGAAGCATTATTAGGATGATAACATTATTTTCTCGTAAACATTTTCTGTACCTAAATGTTTTATGGGCTTACAAAGTCAGGGTTGTGGAAGAGGGACGTGCCATGAAGGGGAATAATGATAAATAAGGAGTACTAATAAAGTAATATATTGTCTAGCTAAGCGAAAATAAATAAAAAATTGTGACTATTTCGATTATAACACATAATTATATGAGGCATAACGATTCGTCAGGACACCCGGTTGGGTCTCCTCGTCCCGACTGATGGGCTCACCACCTGTCACGAATAGGGGACTGAAAAAGACACTGGTATTTCCAGAAATTGAATTTCTCTGCCACCTCCCTCAGGTATAAAGAATGAGTATATTATTTAAAGAGGAAAGATTTGTATTTTTTTGTTTGTAAAGAATAAACTCAACAAATTTTGGACCGATTGGACCAAAAATATTTTACTAATGGAAAGCCTGACAATCCCTTAAAATAATCCCTGAGTGAAATAGGCTATATTTTATTCCCGTATTCCTACGGGAACGGAAAATACGCGGGTGAAACCGCGCAGAACCCCTTGTATATTATAAATGCCTTTTCAAATTTCTTAACAAAACACAACTTAAGTACTTACTAATTTAATTAGCCTAATTCTAACAAGCGCGGAAGTAACTAATCGAAAAGGAATAATAAAAATTGTGACCCAAATAAGTTTACAATTCATTTCACTTAATTGGAGTAATTTGGTAGAAAGCCAGCGCAGTGCAGTTTGGCCAAGCACCCGATAACATAATTACCCAGTTAACTGCGGTTCGCAGCTATCTACGCTTTCCTAGGTAATGAGGAACTATTCATTTAATAAGTCTGGGAGCATAAAAATAATGTATTCGATTTACGTGACAGAAAAGCTGATGATCTTTATATCACGCGGTTACGGGAAAACTCAATCGATAACCATTTATTATAGTCGAGTTGGCGTTTCTATCTACACTATAATATATTATCTACAGTAGTCGACACTAAAGATAGAGTTGTAGAATTAACACAACGTAAACTATGTGTACTGCATTCTGTTTCATTAAACAAACAAAATAAGTACTCGTTACTTTAATGGTTGATATTATTTCAAATTTCCCATTTCATGTGAAACTTACAAAAATATTGTAAAAATATATTCTAAAGAGGAACAATGCGATGCCTAAAATACTGACTGCATTATCTGTCTGTGTAGATAACAAGGTTAATCTTTTGACAGATATTACTGCTAGCTTTTTTTTGTAATCTGAAATAAGTTTTGCTAGAAACCTTTATAAATACGTACATATATTAAGTATTTCTATATGGAATTCTTAGGTTTCTACTACAGGCAACTACCATACTGATCGAAATTTTTTAACACCAGCTTCAAAATATTAACCTGTTGACATGGAATGACCACTTTCTGATCCCTGTCAATAGTCAACATCTCGTTCATTTAGTGTGGGTGTGTTGTAGTCTGTGGTTGTAGTTCCTTGGTGTAAGTAAACGCATTAGCGTGCAATGGGGGCACGTAGCCATTACTCGGAAAGCCGATTGTTTGCTCCGATCGACATTCGCGATGTCGGCTTGACATGTTGATGTTTACAATCCAACTCGCTTGTGACTGCACCCTCGGAGCATTCTTGAAATAGCAATGAGTAGTTATTACATCGTTGACCTGGTTACGACTATATCGTTAACGTACTAATCATCGAATACGTAAGCAATACTTATTACTTTATGTAGAGCCGAAATTTTGGCGTAAATATTTTACCAAGCGGTTGAACTACTTATAGTAGGTGCAACTATCCCTATAATAGAGGCCATCCACAGTAACCCCGCGGTTGTGCAACGAGCTAAACTACTTTTTATGAGCTCGGCGAGTTGTCCGCACTCGCGTCGAGTGGCGAGCGGCAACAGTTCGCTGTATCGCCGCTGAAAAGCGCGCGTTCATCTCGGTTGAATAGTGGCCCAGCCCTCGGCCGCTCGCTATTTGCAGAACAATGCAGGCTTGATGTGCGCACGCCGCCAGCGGCCGGGAAAGCGCGGGAGGGAAAACGCGCGCGAACCGCTCAACAGTCTCGGCCCGCGAGCGCGACCGGCCGCGCGCCGAAGCACCCCGCGACGCCTGCGCCCTGGCGCACGCCGCCGACGCGCGCCGCGCTCGCCGCGGCGTTACGTTTTCCGAATCGACCGCAGACGGCAACACTGCCACCGTGACTGATTTTCAGTGTCAAAAGGTTGGTGACCCCACTGAAGTGCACCCAAAAATCCACCCTAAAGCGCGGGCTGTAAAGCTCGCTGTGCTTTCTTCTTCACAGGCTACTTCTGTCACCATCCTTCGTACGATCCTCGTTCGTAGTAATTTCCTCGTGCGTTGCAAATGTCAAACGTACATCTTCAATTACATATCAAATTAAACCGCAACATCAAGGTTGTTATTGATGTTAATAATTATTTTCTGCAAATTTTGCTTGCATTCGTTATTTGAGATCGATTCTCGGATGTAAATTCAAAACAGAAAAACTTTTTTTCGTGACAGGGGATGGGTGTGATTTTCGGGAGGATCATCCGGCGCGCATTTTAATAAAAACTCTAATCAGGTGGGTAGACCAGATAACTTACTGACTGTAGTTAGATTGATTGTGATTCTAAATAAAAAATGTAGTACGCTCGTGTTGTCAAACTCCAGAGTCTGTCAATTCCGTATAGCATACCTGTACTTAGCTTAATTTATAATTATTATTTATTTTGTTGCTTGACATGCTGTGCGAAACGTGACGCAGTACTCATAAAAAATATTTCTTCTTCAAAAACTCCTAGCATCTTCTGACACTCCCAATTAAAAAACAGGGTTCTATGTGAATCGTAAACCACACCAGATGTTTTCATTTGAAACATTTTCCAGGAAATGAGAAGAGCTGTTGCAATGTAGAGTTCGCACAAAGAGAAATTGTGACCCACATTTGCGTCTTAAACCGAAATTAGATTGCGGTAATGTGTTCTGTTGAAGTGTATAAATGACGACTGAGTCCAAATCACGCCAAGGGATGTATGTCATGCCCCAGAAATACATGGAGATTCAATGCTAGAGTATCGATGAGATCATCGCCTGTAGTGACAATTGTGCGCTATATAAAGATGACTTCAAACATTGATGTCTTAGCCATAGAACCTTATTTTTAATTAGTGTGTATGGATAACTTGGCTTTTAGGCGCCGTATTATGATAAAAAAAAATTGTTTTTACTTTAAGTGATGTTACCAAGACCCCTCACATTAACACATCGGACAGTTACAATTTTACTATGTGTATTCTTTATAATGACCGTTTACTGTATTTAACATTATTGAAACAAGGCATTAACTTAATGGTTCTTCAAATTGCTTTGATTATAATGATTACTATGGAGATCGTTTAGCGGCTGAAACAAATTGATAATTCGTTTAATAGAAGCACATCCTGCGGACTGTTCCCAGAGCTTGTCACAGCAATGATTGATCTATTTATAAAAGCTTTGAAGCATGCTTCGATAAGTATTCAAAAACACAAAGGTATTTTTTGTTTTTTGCCAACTTATCGGAGTTTTGTGCCTACATCATTTGTGTCATTTGCTAAAACAACGCTATACTTCAAATTGAACATGAAAATACATATTAATTACAATCAGTTAAAGAACAACAATTTTGAAATATTTATTATGTTTCGTCAAAGTAAGCTATAAATTCATACCGTTAGTCCACTGCAAGTTTCCTTAACTATAATAAACGTATTTAATTAAACTGTAGAGCAGTGATAGCCCGGACGGTTAAAGAGCCGGCCGAAAATCAGTGAGGCTCGGGTTCGAATCCTGGCATGTACCAATGAGTTTTTCAAAACTTACGTACATATTTATCACTAGCTCGACGGTGAAGGAAAACATCGTGAGGAAACCCGCAGGTCTCAGAATTAATTCTGAGACATGTGTTAAAAAAATACCTGGTCCGGCGATGGGCTCACCACCTATCACGTTTAGGGGTCCAATATATCTCGTGAAATGTGGGTATATCCAGTAATCGAATACCTCTGCCTACCCCCTCGGGTCATTAAAACAGTTAGCAAATAATTTAATAGGACATAAAAAGGTATGTTGCTTCAGAAAACAACGACTTTATTAAATTGACAAGTTTTATTTGCAGTTAATGTTGTGCACTAATGAAATAGTTCATATTAGTTGCAAACTTACTCTATGTGTGACTTTCTTCGGTATAATTTGTAATATGTGTATGTTTGTTATAAATTTGTAATATGCGTTTTTAAGATTTATTCCATATTTGTCCCAATCTTTCGTCCCACATTCCAAAAAATTCTTGTTTCGTCCCACATAGGTATTCGATTTCTGAAATAATTCACTTTTCACCATATAGGCATCTATTGTATTTTAGAATGATTCGCCTTAGTAGATATTTATTAAAAATAACCTGTTATCTAGTTGTAGCATAGTTGTAGGTACTCTATATCTTGTCATTTGTAAGAGAAACATTTTAAAACTACTTACTTCACAGTTTAGTACTGACGAAGTTTTTGACTTGGATCTATTCGAGATTACTAAGAAATATCTAATCTAGTCCTACTTAATGTTATAAACGCCAAAGTTTGCATGTGTGGATGTATGGATGTTTGTTCCTCTTTCACGCAAAAACTACTAAACGGATTTTGATGAAACTTTACAGTTATAGAGCTTATACATCAGAATAACACATAGGCTATATTTTATCCCCGTATTCCCGCGGGAACGGGAACTACGCGGGTGAAACCGCAGGGCGCTACTAATACATTATATACCAAAGAGTAATAGGCGGAAAATTAGCTATGCGAGCCGTAAGCCGTTTACGGACAGCCTAATGAGCAGAGATTGCCTTTAGGGACGCGACGCGTTAGAACAGTCACTGATCTGAATAAAATTTTCTCTTCAATTAATTAAAAATATTTATCTAAAAGCTAAACGTGACAGCTATTTTTTCATTCAATTTTAAACAACTGACCGTTGCAAAACGTTTTCCTGCCATATACAACAGCGCCACATATCGGGTCCAATTAGAATCATTCGGGCCCCTAAATGGTTTTAATTCACAATTGGACTTTGGATTGTATTGAATTGAATTGGAAAACAAACACAAAAAGAATCATCAAAATCTGTACGCCGTTTTGTATGGGAGTTCAGTGACGTCCACACGTACAGTAAAAATATATCATAAAGATGGTAGGATGGTACAACAGAAAACAGCGTATAACTTAAACTATGTAAGTTATACTAAGTACAAGACAAACGTAATAAGTACCGATTTCAAATTATTAGGAAGGGAACCTGCTATAGAAGTAGTCCATGTCTAGTTTTAGACCATTTTAATTTAATGATGATGGTATTATGCGTGTTACTGTCAGTGGTAATACAAACTTTTATCGCATTCTAAAAATAGATCTTTGGTTCCTCGGAAATACATGTAGTAAGCCGAAAGGGCAAGCATCATGCATGTGTAATTAAAACCCAACGTAAACCCAGTTTTTCTGGCCGTAAAAAAGTTATAATTAGCAGTTATCTCAAGCTTTTAGACAAATTGGACTTAGTTAAAAATGTAAAAAAACTTGTTGCGGTTTGTTTTATATTATTATATAAGTATGTATTCTCACAACTTTTATATCCGAGGGGTTAGGAGGAAGTATTTCATTTCTCGAAATACTCACGTTTGACCACTATATTCTTTGGACCCCTAAAACATGATGGGTAGTGAGCCCATCGCTGGACCGAGTTTCTATTAAGTACGTATGCCTGAGAATTAATCGTCGATCTAGTGATACATAAATGTACACAATTAAAAAAAACTCGTTGGTACAAGCTTTCACCAGAATTCGAACCCGACACTCAGGAATAGGAAGCGGACTCTTTAACCACAAAGCTATCGCAGCTTAATATTGTATACTTACAGGTTATAACCTGTACATACAAAATACAATACCACAACACATCCTCCGTAGAAATGAAATCGTAATTCAAGTTCGCACGCAAACTACGAAACTGGTTTACAAATTGCGTAGTTTCTGTAATTTCAACTTCTATAGCAACTGATGGAATACGAAGAAGCAATAAAGTGCGTGACATAAGCGTAGGTATCAAAATAAATGCTTAGCATAGTCTAAATGAACTTAAAAAGTTGTTTGCCTGGTTTTTGTTATACCTATATTATCTAATTTAGAAACTTTTTAAGAAATTTTAAAACTGCTCGAGCATCAGCTCTTAATAACTTATGTTAAAGATAAAATAATTTATTAATCGATTGTCCCCCATTCATATGGCAGGAGAACGTTCTGTGTTCTAAAAAGGCTTTGGAAGGTACGATCACAGAAATCTGAGATACCAAACACATGATTACTTTAAATATACACTAGTTATCTCATGAATGCTGGCTAATAACTAGCTAGGACAAGATAACAAATTACTATAATATAATATTGGCGAGAGCGGTCTATACCCCCAGGGAGGCAGGCACGTTGGTAAAATCCCCAAATTACATAAAGACAATATTGAATCCGTAGTTATAGGACAATATGAAATTAGATAGGAACTTAACAAGCTTGAGCAGAAAATACAAGCCCTAGAGTGCTGTTATCTCCGCGTTTCAGCCGATTGAAAAGTTTGTTTTCGAAAGTGAATAAAATGTTTCGAGGAAAAGACACTGGCATTATGCATGCTACGACCTTTGCAGACAGATAAACAGAATTAAAATTCAGAATTGTGGTAAAGATAATCCTTTCGATGGCAAACAAATGTGTTTCGTATACATTTGAAAATTGTGTAGCTTCGTGGCTAGATGGCAAATTATGGCATAGGTATTCGATCTCGTTATTATGCAAATGCTTCGGGGTTCGATCTGTCGGTACGCAGTGAATCACATTATCGTTCCAGCTATTCTGATCGTCGGTTTGTGGTAGCGGTACCATCGTCAAGGTATCTTCAATATTATTTTTTACAAGTGCCCGTAAGTACACTTTTATTACTTCCTTGCCTTGTATCAAGTAAATAGAGAGATGCCTCATAAATATTATGCTTTTATAAAACCATTATTATACCAGCCTATTGAATGGTGCAGCATGTATAAAACTATAAAAAATTAAAGATTGTTCCATACGAATTGAAATATAATAATTTTGGAAAAAACCTAGTCGTTGGCTCATTCATAAAGCATATTGGCTTCATAAAGTTATGTATAAATTGTACATTGGCGAAATCCTTTATTGTCTTTGAGTTTATTGTACCTATAATTGTATTAGTAAGTTAGACGTTATGAAAATAAACAAAGTATTTTTTATCAACAAATGACATTTTTACATGATTTTCCATTAGAAAACGGGAACGCCATATCTCTCTCAACGCAGGTCGATTGAAAAACAAACCTAGTTTTAGTTTCCGGTTGGTGTGCCTTGTTCTATTTTCAACACCACGGTTTTACTGATTGAAAAATAATCATCTTTGCTGAGAACATCAATAAAATCATTGGAATCCGGAGGCATAACCCAGATTGGATCTGATTGCATTTTGATAGTAAAAATATATGGAGTTTAATGTAAACGGTAGCACTGGTTGCAATAATTCTTGTCTAATATGTCAAGTCCAGTTGAACATTCGCAAACTCAAACATCGTGAGAATGCCTCAAACCTGCGCATCGAGATAGCTGCTAGGACCGTTAAATCGGGAACGTATTAGGAAACCACCCTATTCATCCTGCCCAGGAAATTATTCCATGTTTCATTTCCATGGATGCAAAGCTTATCTCCGTTTAGAGATGACGCTTATTTTGGCTCTTGAAATATATCGATATGTTCCAATAGAACAGTTTATTGTATTTTTATCGATTACTTCATATTCCATATCCGATTCCATTCCAAAATTGCTAGAACCAGAATGTTTACAATGTGGCTAACTTCATTTAACACACGGCTTCATTAATTACCGCTCGCCTGACCCACTTTCTTTATTGTTTACCTATCGCACGTTTTTATTAGACCCATTTTGATGTAAGAGCTTCGCGAGAATAGTTAAGCTTCTAAATTTAATTTACGAAATCATCGGTTTGTAAGGAAAGGAAGGTTTGTATTCAGTACGCCGACGCGCGCAGAGTAATAAAATTTTTGAGATATAGAAATTTCTTATTTGCAAATTTTCTTATAAAATGATAGCATGTATTACTTTTTTCAACCAATATTGGAGTGAGTACAATGCTGATAATATCAAATTTTGTACACACTCTGTTGCTTTTCATCAAATATAACCTTATTTGAGGTTATATGTAGTAGGAGTAGGGGAGAGGGGGGCAGTTTAGAACAGAGGCAGTTTTGAATTATTGGATTTATGAACGCATCCTTTGTCTTTCCTAACCTCCAATACCTTTTTAATACTGGTAACACCGAACTACACGTCTGTCAGTTGCCAATTTACGTCAATGTCAGTGTCAAACAGAATAAAATTTGTCGGTTACTTTACGGAGACGAAACTAACCATTTTTATTTTTTATTGTAAGCGTATTACTGAAAACGTAAGTATTATTTTGGAGTTTTGACTATTTCATAGTGTTGTGTATATTACAGCAAGTGTATTACCAATATAAGTTAATTAAATACAAGTTTCTTGGTCGTCTAGATAATTTTGTTTCTGAAGGATGGTATTGGGGCAGATTTGAAAAAAATATGTGGGGCAGTTATGAGTAGTAAATTTAAACTAGGTTAGGTACTATTACCAAAGTTTTGAAGTTGTTAGTTTTTTTGAATATTTAGTTTTATGTTGGCCAATAAGGCGATTTGGACTGTTTATTTTATGTTTGATATTCCAAACTTACACAGTTTAACTACTTGATTCTTTTTTAAATGCCTTTCTGAGACCATTTGAAATGGTATGTTTTAAGATAATGTTAAGATTATAAAGATAATATAACGACAAAGATTTTAATTGCAATATGTAACTAGATCTCATATATTAAAATAATAAGTTACTTACACTTGTTCAAAACTGCCCCAGGCTGTTAATAGTTTTATAAAGTTTATTTAAGCAATAGTGAGTGTACGAAGTTAGTGGCAATACACAATTATAATATAAGATCTGTATGTCTTAAATAAAGTGTTGATTATATTCTAAGTTACATTTTTTTCTTGTTATCAAGGTATTTCAAAACTGCCCCTGGGGTTATCAAATGTGCCCCTTGTCAGGGGCACATTTGAACAAAAATGGGTTTTTGAAAAATAATAATATTGTTACTTTAATAAGTAAAAACAAGTAAATTTAATTTTTATTTTGTAGCACAAATAGCATATCTATTTATAAAAAAATAATATACCTTGATATGTAGCACAATACGACAAATATAATATTTTATTTAAAAAGTGTTCAAAGGTGCCCCCCTCTCCCCTATGTATGTTGCCATTCGAATATTGCTGTAATACAAGAAAATTATAGCTGAGGCTGGATTAAAGCTTACTCGAAGATAAAATTTCAGGATGTGATTAATCCTTGGGATAAGGCTTAAGTCGGTTTTTCACGCTACGAGCGCTTGTATGAGAGAAAAAAACATGGTCCAATCTACTGACTACATATCACGTGTTTGCATGATATTAGAAGCGGCAGAGTAGCCATCTGATCAGACTCGATCCGAGTGCGCTCGGATCGTGACAACGCATATTAAATCCACTTTGACAATTCGAGTCTAAATCTAAAACAAAACAAAACAGAAGTAAGTTCTCGTGCACATTAAAAGTTGCAAACACTTGTCTTGAAAAAGAGACATTGACATAGAGTTTCCGTTTCAAGAACTTATGTCAGCAATGCCAAGTGCGTCTATAGAGATCATAAGATTAGGATTCTAAGTTATTCGCCCGTGGAAACGGGTTCCGAGAGAGATTGTCATCATGCAGTATTATTTTCTGGTGCATTAGCCAGTTGTTGAAACTAAATTGTACCTAATTTTTATGCTATGTGGTCCTCTATAGCCTTTCGTGGCTATCAGCCTACGGCAATTCACTCTAGGACTATTCACGTAAAGCTGTCTGTCAATTCATTTCATTATCATTATTTCTACTTGAATGTGGATAAAAAAACTTGTGCGACAAATTGTTTTAACACTGTGAAGAGCTGCGGTGGAATGCTCCTCCATCATGAAAAGGAAAGATCTTCCGCCCGGCCAGGTGATCGTGCTGTATCATCGTGGATCGTGGTGAATGGCTGATGTTGGACATTTGTATTTATACAAACTCGTTAGAAAATTTCGATTGCGCGGTTTAGAACTTTGATTGGCGCATTAGTTAGTTCTCTTTTGTAGAGTTAGTATATCAAGACAACTTTTTTTTGTGAAATTAGATTGTCTTTAAAATGTTATCTAAACATAATTTAAGCAGAGGTCTTACAACAAAATAAGAGATCAAGTTTTCACAACCTTGAGCGAACCTAATTGTACAGTCTTAAAACTGACAGTGCAAAATATACTCAAGTTTCATGTCTACCGCGTCCACTGACCTCATGGCCTCATTCAAAGGAATCGATTGTATGTCCTTACTGGCTTACTGTACAGTACCTACGCGGCTGCAGTACCTACATACACAAAGGCATTTTTAAGTGACTTGCGGAGTGTGTCAGTTTTTTTGGAAAATATTTAATGAATTTTTAAGCTTTAAATGTTTATGCGAGTCTACTTTTTTTTTAGTTTCGATTTTTATCTTTATAAGTTATTGGGGGGTTTTATTTTAGTGTAGCTTTAACACGTGACTTTTTATTGATATCTAGGGAAAATGGTGCTTCCTTCCGTCCTTCCTCAATCTGTATGCCATCTTCCTGATATATTTAATAAAGAATGATTCGCCGTGTTCGGGAAAAAACAGACATACTTAGTTACCTACTTGCGCATTTATAATATTAGTGTGGTCTCTTTTTTTCTCAACTTTTCTTTGTACATTATGTACGTTCGTAAAACAAATATAATCATTTAGAATGTAACATTTTTTGCCATCTTTCTAACTACCTGCTATATCGTAGCTATTCTTTAGTAGTGGCGTGGCCCAGAAAGTAACTTTACTGTTCTTTTGTATAATGCCACCATTTGTCACAGACGTGCATCAATCAATTCAGATGCTTATGGTCAAACCAGTCCCACATTGAGACGGACCATACTGACTGAACCACTGAGCTAGTATTTTCCCAGTATATAATAGAAACGTTTCTCTCAACAAAAACAGTCTACATTCACCCGCTTTCCGCAGACCCTCCGAGCTCTGAATTAATCCACATAATGTAATGGTAGAAAAGTGCCGTTTGACTTGTTGCGCTGGTTTTTGCCTCTCGCTGCAGTATTTGAAGTATTTTTAGTGCTGTTACTATCTCATACCGAGTTGTACTCGTATTTCTAAGTTGTTAAGCAGTGATAGCTTTGTTGGAAACGAGTCCGTTTCTAATGTGTGAGGCAAAAGTTTTTATTTTTTCTTTCAACTTCTTAGGACCGATTTAGGGCTTGGCCGTGTACCAAAGAACTTACTTATACTTTATTATAACACTCGATTATAGAAAACACAGTGGGGTAGCCCGCATACCTCAGAATTGGTAATGTGTTATTCACCGGAGCGGTGGGGTTGACATAATCGACACCCTTTTCATAATTGACAGAAAGGCTGTGTGCTGCAGGATGTTAATAGGCTTTGCATGTAGGAGTGCCAGCTTGATTTCCTGCGTGCGTCACTTCTGTTCCATTTACAGAATCAGGCATTGAGCACACATAAGATATAGCTAGAGATGTTTTCGTACAGCGATTCACATGTCACTCATCGATTGTTCAAGCATCTTGTTGTCCTCGAAGCGAAGAGGGACACATTTACATAATACCAGCCGCCGAATCGAGTACTTGGGTACTCGATTCGGCGTAACCTAAGGAGGTCTTAGCAAAAGTGAATATATTTGACGTCTTCATAAGGTCTTTAAATGAATTACAAACAAATCTTACCCCATTTATAGCCAAGCGCAGAGGACAGAGGGTAGGCAGAGGTATTCCATTTCTGGAAATAGCTACGTTTCAGAAGTATACTCTTTGAGAGGTACTGAGCTTATCGCCGGACCTGGGTCTGTTACACATATAATATACTAGCGGCCCGGTACGTGCTTCGCAACGTATAAAGTTTAAAAAAATGTGATAAATGAAGAACCACTTGACAGATTTTAAGCAAACTTTACATAAACCATCTGCTAGATAGTCCAAATAAAGCCTAAAAATTTGGTTCAGATAGGTGAGCCCGTTCTTGAGTTATAAAATAACAACGAAAAGTGGCATTGATTTTTATATATAGGTATAGATAGATATCAGGGTTTCCTTACAATGTTTTCCTTCACCTTCATTCAGTTAATGATAAATAATGTAGGTACGTTTTTGAAAAACTCTTTGGTAGGTTACATGCCCCCTCGCCAGTAGGTATTCGAACCCGAGCCTCAAGAACGAGAAGCGGGCTCTCCACAGGTCTATCACTGCGCTATTAAAGTGTTTAATCTATACTAATATTATAATATACCTACTAATACTAATAATATAATAAAAACTACTATATGTAAGTACTATTAATATTATAAAAAGGAAAGATTAGATTTTTTGTTTGTTTGTATTGAATAGACTTCGAAACTATTGGACCTTTTTTAAAAATTCTTTCACCAATAGGAAGCTTACTTTTTTGGGAGTAACATGGGTTATAATTTTGCCACGGGAAATTGACTTACGCGAGTGCAATCGCGCGGCACAGCTAGTCTCTCATCATGTAATAAGAACATGTCAATACTATCAAACAGACATCCAAATACCGGTCAAGCTAAATCGACAGTGCATTAGTAACGGAACACTATGCACTGCTATTGACACGAATGCGTGCGCGCACGTCATCCTCATTGAAACAAACGCATTTTTTAAATGCCAATGCTTGTTACAAAGAGTAGACTTTGTTTCTTTTGTGTTAATATTTTTTACTTGTGTTCTTCCTATGCCCATATTTGGAGCTCAAAATGAAAAGATAGAGAGTAGGACGATGAAATAAATGACATTAATGAAATTACTGAGATATGTGACTCGTGTGATACTGAGCTATTACAGATTATTTTAAATCCTATCAACTAACAATAGGAATACCCAGTAAAGCATTTTTTTTAACTTTATGAGCATACAAGCTCCACGCTATAAGACTATCTCAGTATAAATACAGTATTATAATAAGTACTAGAACAGTATGGACACTAAAGTGACCTTAAATATGTATGTAATGGGAATAGGACAAGAGAGTGATGATGAGCAAATATACTATCGAACTGACAGATTTCGATATGAAGTCATTACGTTTTTGTTGTGATATGGATTGCGTAACCAACCATTTCGAGGCCTTCGTAATTATTATCATAATATTAATTCAGCTGTGACATAGACGTAGGTATATAGCTGAGTAACAGAAAAGAAAACTAAAATAAAAAACAAACAGACTACTTATTTATTTAATAGTCAGGCATATACGAGTAGGACGTAGCACTAGCTCGTCAATGTCGTTCTTGGTATCTAAACAGCAGCAGAAAGCTGCGGTCCTAATTTGAAATCGGAATCTGGATCGCTTTTATTTGATTACCTGTCCATTGCATGTTCTACAAACACTGGCTATGGCACACGTACGTCAAACGCATTGTACGACAAAATGAAGGCGATTGCAGCGAACAGCTGCTGAAAATATGGAACTGTAAAGGACAAAGGTGTTTTTGTTTACCAGGTGCGCGTCCGCGAGTTCTACATCGCGATGCAGCGTTGCCCCTACATCCACGAGATGAAGGAGCGGTTGCTTGGCGCACCAGTTGAAGGGGCAGACCGTGAGACGCGGGAGTCACCGCGGGAGCGCCCGCTAGAACTCGTGCAGGACTCACAGGTCGGCACCATCGTCAAAGTGAGTCATCTCATCTTCATTACCATAGCATGTTCTGTGAGGAGGACTCGGAAGTGGGTGAAAAGGCAAAAGAGTCAGTGTGTTTTCACGTTGGTATCATCATCAGATTGAGTCATGTCATCATTTCAACTTATTAAACGCAATAGGTAGGTATGTCGTGGAACTTAAAATATTTGAAAGAGGATGAGAAATGTTCTCAGATAATTATAGTAGGTACATTAAAGTTAATTAGTATCACACTAAGTAATTTAAATAAAGGATGTGTTATACGAATAGACTTCTTAAATAGATTCATATGTAAACCGTCTAAACATGACGCCAAACTATTCTTAACTCGATCAAATTCCCAACGTCATACACTATCTACAGTTAAACTTTCGCTTGTGTGAGTTCCCTACCGCGTACCCTATCTTCAGCCATTGTTGTTTGAGCAACTATCAAGTTCTCGTCATAAATAGACAATCGTGTTCCAATTAGATTCTTCGAGATTAACGGCTGTGAGACTTCATCTATTATCTCACGATCATATAATCTATCAGAATAATTACCGTTGCAGCCTTCAAGTTTATTGATAAGTAGATATATCTAATAAGTATTTCAATTTAAACAGCGAACTTTTGTCTTTATTAAACCACAGCATGTTATAAATTCTGGAAATATATGATTTTTATAGCAAATAAGAACGAACATTTAGAATAAGGATGATAAAAAATAAAACGTTATATTTTAAGAAATTCTCGAATATTAATTATTATTGTGATTAGTGCCAATAAGGTAGCAAAGAACATAAGTAAGTAAGACTTTGTAACAAATAAATGTTACCAATAAAGGCTGTAAGTATATACGTCTAAACTCCAAAAGGAGCTTCAGTCTTTGATTACCGTTTGTTCCCTTTATTATTAGGCAGCAATCTGCGCGATTTGCAATTTGGTCTCACGTAAACTTAATTTATTTATCTCAAGAAAGAGAGGGGGAGCATTGTGTAGGATATATTATTTAGAAGAATTAAGCCGTAACATGCAAAATGAAAGAGGGGAAATTGGCCCTCTGTAATATCTATATTAAGACCTGTGGATCCGGCTGCTTTACAACTTTGACAATGTAATAGGTAAGGGAGACGTTTCATGAATGTACGGAGACTGGGCCTGCACCATGTACACCAGTTTTTAGATAAATATAAATAAAATAACTATTATTTTTATTCACGATTTTGTTCATATTTGTCTAGTTTCGTTGTATAATAAACTTTAATTTTCATTAACCTAGCATCGCGGCGACCGAAAAAAAATAATTGCAACCTGACCGGTAAAATGACAGTTGATATTAGTTTGATGTTTGTCGGACTAATTCACAATAACATGGAAATTGGGCTTAAGAAGTTAGAAATACTATGATTTCAATATGATTTTATGCGGATCCATTGAAGTTTAATTACTTTTGTGCAAGTTTAAATAGATAGAAATGATTTTTTTTATATTTTTCTTATAATCACTAGATTTTTCTCTATTTTTCAAGCTGGTGTACAATGTGCAGGCCCAAAATGAAACGTCTCCTTTGCATAAATGAGTATAGGTACATACAATATTCAATTCAACAAATTACAAAGATATAAGTCAGAAAATAGGTAGGTACAAACATTTTAAATTTTTTATAAACGTAAATACCTAAAGCGACATGATAATTAATTAATAGATTTTTACTTTCTACATAAATTTACCAATGGTTATAATAACATCATTAAATGATATAATATCTAAAGATATAGGTAATAAAACTCTAACAAGGCCGTGGCCAAAGATATTAAAGTAAGGATGAGTTATATTCATACTGCTTGCGTTTGAAAATTGATCCCCTACGAGTGTGCTACAACATGTACATACTTACTTCTTAGCGTATTTATAGGATACAACAATGACAGGGAAAGATGATACGGAACGAATAATAAAGAAAAAGAGAGCTATCTGTTAAGAGTTGCGCTTAAAATACGACTTGAAATACAATGCGACTAAAAAAAATGTGGTTAATTAGCTACATTTGTCGGCCTCATTTTCCGTGCTCTAGTAACATATCTACGTCTTTCTATATATAATATCTTTGGCCGTGGCCGTGTTTTTGAAAGATTTTAATAAACACCAATTTTTGAAATTTTTGTTTGTCTTTAACTCTGTCTGTGCACGCATCACGCAAAAACTACTGGGCGGATTTTGATGAAATTTGGTATGGCGATAACTGAGTACCCGGGTCAACATATAGAATACTTTTCATTCCGAGAAAATATCTCATTCCCACGGCAAAATATACCCAACAACTGATACTACTCCGAAACGATTGCACCTAGAAACTTGAAATATGGTATGTGTCTTTTATGCAACCTCTATAAAGGGATTTTTGGAAATTCCCACGGGAACGGGAATAAACTGGGTCCGCGCAACGGGCAACGCCGCTGGGCATACGCTAGTTGTATCCATAATAAAATATTACGTACCTACCTACAGTTTAGTCGCAGCCAGAGAAGTATGTACACAGTCGGTTTTAATCATATTTTGCATCAACTTTGATCAAGTTAATTAGATTCTATTTTTTTTTTAAGGAAATCTTTTATTTAATTACCACCACCATTCTAATAAGTCCAACTAGCATCTCTATCTTGGGGCTAATAGAAATGTGGACAAGATATAGCTGCTCAATTTAGGAAGTCGTTTTGCGTTGAACCGCATTAGATATTTTAGTTTCTGAACTGGAAGTAGCAGGTATCACGTGTCATGAATCATATCAGTCGAAATGGTAACTGTTAGAAGACTGGCAAAATCTAAAATCTCCATGACCATTTCAGCTGAACTCAGACGGGTACCACACGTCGCCGGCGCGCGCGCCGCTCGTCACGGACGAATGCGAGGCGCCGGCAGACGAGACCGACGCGCTGACGCCCTCAGAGGCAATCATTCGGTATCGGACATGCTGCCAACCAGAAACAAAGCCTAAAAATGCCAAGTAAGTTAAAACATCAAGAATATATATATATATATATATCAAGAATAAAAAAACAATAAAAAATCTCACGCCTTTTATCTCCGAGAGGGCAGGCAGAGGTATTCCATTTCTGGGGCAGGCAGAGGTATTCCATTTCTGGAAATACCCACTTTTCAAGAGAATATTCGACGATAGGCGGCGAGCCTATCGCCGGACCGGGACTGATACACATGCCTCAGAATTAATTCTGAGACCAGACATCAATAATAACACTGTTAAAATAGAAAAACATACTAAGGAAACCCAGAGACATTGTCATGGTTCAGAGGTATGTGTAAAAGTATCCCGGTCAGGCGGCTCAACACCTGAGAAATACACAGGTGAAAAGTAGCTCTGCTGACCCCTCGGGGGTAAAAGCGGAAAGGTTTTTTGTATTAAGTTAAAATAGACACTAAGTACATTACCTATCAAAGACCGAAATATTACTTACTACATTACTTGATGACTATAATTTGAAACACATAAGTCAAACGTAGTTACCCAAATCACACAAATATGAATCAGAATCAGAATCATTTATTTGCTCAGAATAGGTTCATACATACAGTTCTTATTATAAAATAAAGTTCAGGCTATTCTATCATTTTACAGATGATATGCAAATATTTTTTAAAATACTTATGTTAAGTCTAAATAATCTTTCACAGAATAAAAGTTATGCTACAGTAACCAATTAAAAACTTTTTTTACAAATAATCTTTGTGGCAAATCCTTAAAACTATGAGGTAAATTATTAAATATTTTTTCAACACACTTGCTCATAAAGTGGCTCTAATTTCACTGCAATTAGGCACATAATGACACCTATAATCAAACTGAGACTTTTTGTTTGCTATTATTCACTAGTGAGTTATAGATTTTTTTTTTCAATTTTGTTGCTAGAGTTGCTTTGTTCTTAAAAAAGTTTCGATACAAAAAAGATCGTATTCAATCGTACTAATAAATTAATACACAAATATGGCTTGCTCATTTCATGCAACTTCGTATTTAAATAGATCATTTCAACTTGTACGTGTTTAATAAACAAAACTTTCACTCAAATATAACTTTGGTTTTCTCTGTAAAAACTTTAAATACCCCATTTTGTACGTGGCTAAAACGCTATCCACGACAAACCAAAGAAAAAGAAACCTAATTTTTTTAGTCCATGGCCGATCGCCATTGTAAGATGCGAGCGCATAGGAAAACGAGGCTGTATGGGCCTAGATCCTTTTGCCTTTTCCAAATTATATAAATAAAAAATTGGAAAACCAATTAATTTTCCCCGCCATTGCGAATGATTATTTTAAAATGATTTTTTAGTATTATTTATTCACAAGTGTGTTGAAAAACGTCGTATGATACACGTGTGTATTGATGATTACCGTCCTCGGCTCTCTTATGACCCTCGCCTACGGCTCGGGTCTCAATGGCGCCTCAGCGGTAATCACCAACTTTACTCACTTGTACCATAATGTACTATTATACACATATAATAGGAACTATTTAGGAATAGAGTCGTCCTGGGGTTATTAGTTAATACAAGTTTATCTGGACGTCTTAACTGTCTAGATTTAACCTCAAACGTAGTTTTAAAAATATATTTATGTTTTTTGACAAATTTACACACTTCTAATATATACATGCTAGGTAAGGTTAAGAGACCCAGTTTTTTAAATAAAGGTTTACATGAGTCTCGAGGACCTCTACTAGACAAAGCTCGTATGCACTTTTTCTGTGCTATAAAAGCCCGTTTAACATTTGTGGCATTACCCCATATTGGAAGCCCATATCGCAGAATCGAGGCTACATATCCATGATAGGCAGACAATGCAATTTTTTGAGATGCTATTTTCCGCAATCTGTTGAGAACATATACGAAGCGATTTATTTTGTTACAGACTGCTTCTGTATGTGCTGTGTAGTTAAGATGTGTGTCTAACTTTATCCCCAAAAAAGACACAATGTCTGATTGTCTTAAAAATTCCCCCTGATAATTTATATTTAGGTCTAGTTGAGTGCGGCCTTTTGTAATGAATTGTACATAATTTGATTTCCCTAAATTTGCATGAAGGTTGTTAATTTTAAGCCAGTATATAACAGATTGAATGGTATTATTAATTTGAGATTCATATTCGGATAGTTTGTCATAATCAGAAGATATTATAAAAGATATATCATCGGCAAACATAACACACTGATGATTCGTTATATCAGGTAAGTCATTTATGTATAATATGAAAAGCAAAGGGCCAAGTACACTACCTTGAGGGACTCCAAAACGATTACATGTAAAATCAGAACGGTAAGCAGTAACTACATTATTTAAATTTAATCTATTTAATTCAACACATTGACGTCGATCATACAGGTATGATTTAATCCAAGAAAGAGCTGGACCTCGAATACCGTACCTTTCCAATTTCGTTATTAGCAGATCATGACTTACAAAATCAAATGCTTTCGACATGTCGAAAAAGAGTACTGTAGCAAGTTTTTTTGCATCAAGATTGTTTACAACAGTGTTAACTAAATCAAAACAAGCGAGGGTAGTCGATTTATGTTTTTGAAACCCGTGACGTACGTTCCCATCAATGGCTAATATAAAAAAAAAATGTTATAAACAATCATTACAATTTTTAATCTTAAATAAAATACCCACATATTTAAAAAGTACAGTTAATATTAGTCAACAACAAACAGTTGATTGCAGATAGTATCTACGTACGTATTGAAACAGAAACAAACCTAATCTAATATTGGACTGAAATGAATCTGTAGATAATTTTACTTGGAAGACAATGATACAGTTTTCATTTGACCATTTCTTTGAGTTACGCCACGAATTTCCTTTATACCTGCTTGATAGACATTCATAATAAATAAACATCTACATCAAACCACAAACATACAACAAGTTCGAAAGCAATCGTCCACAGATGTGTTGTAGGTACGTCCTCTCAACACGGCGAAGAAGAAATTCTGTACAAAGAACATTATACTGTAAATAAAACAAACGAAATAAATGTCGATGATGACTATTAGGTACCTAATAACGATAAATGGAAGGAGAAGACATACTACACCGACTACTAATAATTACAAAAACTAATTGAAATCAATCTCGCTAGTCTAGATGTGTTTCATTGATCTATAATTTTATACTGCATCCAGAACAAAAGGATCAGTAATTGAAAATGTAACTGCAAAACAATCGCAGCGGCCTCGCTTTTGCCTCCTACCCATGAATAAATGTATGGCTCGAAGAACCGTCAATGAATTATTTATTTCTAGATCCTGTAATAAATCACTACAGAGGTGCTATAAACTAAACTACATAAACACTATTTACCAGAAACTTGAAGATGATGAATTTTATCCAGAGATTATCCAAAAAGGAGGAAACTATAGAACTTACACAAATTTGTGAGCAATAGTCACGTTTTATTGGTCTATTAAACCAATAAACGACAAAAATGGTATCGTTGTAACTGAACAAAACGCTACAACCACCATTTATAAATAAATAAAAGAGAGGAAGCTGTAATCAAAGCACTTCCATGTCACATGGTTGGACAATCGATTAAATGGGCACCGTACGCATACCTTTATAAACACAATTAGCCATGTGCTGATAAAAACGAATTTAACTCTATAACGCCGCAATAAGGTTGAAAGTTAGTATTGAAGATACGGTGAACGCAAAGAGTGTGTGATCAAAAACCGTTCGCCCGTTGGAACACAGTCCCTTGATGTTATAGGATAAAGGTTTTACGTAAGAATTATTAATAAACCCCTCTGCCTATCTCGTCCATTTTAATTATAGATGTCCCTTTATAAACGAGAACAATCACAAATAAAATTATGTAGGTAAAAAAAAGCTCATTTGAGAAATCCATATTTTTGTAGCTCCATTCTTAAATCAAGATCACCACCTTGAATAGGATTAGCAGTAAACGGATCCAGCCAACAAGTATCTCATTATTCAGTGAAAAAACATACCTACTGTTCCTAATTCAGTTCCTACAAATCCACAGATGTTAGATGTGTTCTTTGTAATTCGACACGGTCGAGACTTTATTAGCAATCGTTTGAAGGTCCATTTATAGATGCTTTAAACCCAGACAACCATAACGTGATGTAAGTATGCATTGTCTGCAATAACACATAAGGTTGAGTTATAATGTAAGCTATTATGTCATGAAATAAGTTAATTATGTACTTAAAAATAGTACGTAACGCTAGAACGTGTTCATTAATTAATTTGAAGTAATTTAGCCCCAGACGCAAACAGAAGGGTGTTATAAGTTTTACTGCAAATCACTACACTTACAGTAAAATCTAGTATGCCTTTGTGCTGAAAGTGGTTTAGAATAATATCTTAACTGACTTACTGAAACCTTTCTTTTAAATGTTCTTTATCTTTTACGAAAAATCTTATACTGGACTTAAAAGGGGAACGTTAAGATTAGAGCACTGCTAAATATGGATATTACGCAATAACTTAGCTGTTTAGAATACATGTGATGAGTTTACTAAGTAGGGCCCGACAGTATGCTACTAATTATGTTTCAACATACAGCAGGACACATTTAGCATTCTATGTATTAAACAAATCTCATTAACAAGGTTTATTTTCCGCGTCTTTATGGATTCTGTAGTCTTCTCGGATATCTAATTACTAATCATTGCAGTACATTACATACAAATATATAGATGCAGTAACTAATATCTCGTAATTGTGCAATGCAAATGTCAGGGCCAAAGGTTTTACGAGTACAATAACATAGTTCCTGTGGCAGAGTTCAACACCCCCAAGGAGGTCGGACAAGATTGGAATGAGAGGGGGCATGCGCGAGTCTTTTCATCTTTTGAGACGCTGTTAAGTATTCATCAGCCGACGCTCCTTTCTTTGAATCAGTTGGTACCTATATGGATACATATTACTCGTACGTCTTTTGTAGGGATTGCATGTGCAAGTTTGCAATATTAGGGTTGGTTGGTGCGTAGTAATTAGGGTGTGTTCCGGAGGGTGGCGTGTGAGGGTGGCCTCGGGCCGGGTCAGTGGGTCGCTCGCGCAGCCTCCCAATGCTCCGGGAGAACGCGCCTCTATCGACCGCGTGCCGCCACTATAGGGTTGTCGATTAACGTCTTCGAATTATTTCCGTATGCTACTACTTTTTGGAACTCAAGTTGTGTGTGTTTGTCACAATGATTCAACCATTATATAGTGGTATTGAGACTGGTTAATACAGTCTCAAGCTGCTGGATTCCACGGACGTTGATACACATGTACTTAAAAAGCTATTTTCTTAATGAAATGTTAACTGACCAGGTAATATTAGAAATGGGAAAATGAGTTTATTCGTTACCTTTTCACCAAATCCGGTGAATCGGTTTTGATGAATTTTGGAAGAGATAGATTGGACCGAGGAGAAGGACATAGAATACTTTTATACACCGAAAAAACACATACAGTTCCTAGGGGAAGCAATTATCTAAAGTTGACGAGGAGGGAGTCGCGGGCCAATACTTGAATACAAGAAAACAAATTAACTTTCACCAATTGTGGCGTAAGTAGCCTTCTTAACAGGAATAATTAACTTTAGTGATGTCCGTTCGCCTCGAATATTCCACAGCATTGTTCTGTCTAACTCTCTTCATGAATAACTCAATAAAAAGTTATGACTACGAAGCCATTAAGTTTTGTGGGCACTGAATATTGTATTTTGATATTTCTACCTCTGCTTCTTCAGCATTCAAAATGCATTGTTATGTCGTTGCTCCCTCCCAATAACCGGGGTACTGATAATGTCAGTACTATACAAAAATTACGACCCTCTCGCCTTTTGAAGTGCAATTTAATATAGGGAGTATTCGGAGGGTGTGTGCCGCCCCTAGCACGAGAGTATTCACCGCGCAGCATCCAGTAGTGCGCAACTCTCCGCGCACTCGAGCAGGAGGCAGGGTCCCATATTTCCGGAGCTTTTTGCCTTGAAAGAGCTCCTTGTGGCCCTGCCCTCACCTTCGTCCTTAACCCTGAAGCACCATGGGCACCTTTTAGACCCTACCCTCCCTCAAAGTGAAGTGATAAAGTGTCGTGATGGGGAAGGACAAGCATCAGCCGATGGAGGCTGAGGTGAAGGTGGCGACAGTGGATTTGGAGTCGGTGGACAACATGGCGACGTTACCGGTCGGCCAGCACCGGCAACAGGGAAGCGACATCGCAATCGCCGAGAAACACAACACCGCGAACAAAGAGATGGAGCTCAAATGCGTGCAACCAAAGCCGTCGAAAAAGTATGTAATTAATAAAATAAAAAAATGTAGTCCTTACAATGTTACAATATAATTTACATTAGTTATGTTATAGCTCCAGTCTTATTTATTTATCAGGGAAACATCTTTGAACAACGCAATTAGGTCGTATCATACCTAACAAAGACAAAGCGTCCTTATTTAATTAAAAATATGAATTTAAAATGCTTAATGCTTAAATCGGTACATGAAAAAAAACATGACAAGGAAACCACTTTTTAGGTTTTACTTAATATTAATAAAACAAAGGATTTAACAAATTCAAAAACATGAAAATATACCTACCTACTACTCAATTGTCGTAACGTCGTCACTCAAAGTAAGAATGAATTAAATTTTGAGCAAAAACTGTTAATTATAAAATTTCAATGAAAAAATTAAGTTAGGTAAATATAAAATATGTAAGTAATTATTTTTACATTGATAGGGACAAATATCAGGATGGCAAAAAACTTGATAATAATCACACAAAGCTACTTCCTATTGTATACATATTATGTGATTAATATTCACATAATATATCGTTTTATTTTGCACTTTTACATAATCATGCAAACGGATGGTGTACAAACATACCAGCTTCAAACGCATTTAACAGAAGCATCCAGAATATATTACGCACCCACGCCAACAATAAGCAAACAAAAAAGTAACAAGCGTCTTTGTTTCTATTCCAGAACCTCGCTGTTCATCATTTCGAGTTTCATCTATGCGAAGCTTTTAGTAGTGGTATGCATTGCTTACGTCATCAGCGATGTCATCACCCACAACCTGCCTCTCTACTACTACGAAGGCTTCTTCACCTACCTGTATGGCATGAGCATATTGTTTTTATTGTACGTCTTCTGCTTCTTGCTTCAAGGTTAGTATAACATTTTTTAACTCGTAATTCACAAGTAGCAATCAAAAGCTTAAAGGACCATTCCATTATATAGAAAGCGCGTGCTGCAGTGGCAGTCCCCCGAAACCGAAGCCTCCACCGAAGGAGAAGAAGCCCAAGAAGGAAAAAGAAAAGAAAACCAAAGATAAAGAAGGGAAGGATGGAAAAGATGGCAAGGAAGGTAAAGATGGCAAAGATGGAAAGAAAGAAGGCAAGAAAGATGGAAAAGGAAAGGACAAAGACAAGGATGCTGGAAAAGAGAAACCTACCAAAGAGTCTAAGAAACAAAGCCAATTCCAAGTGAGTACATTTATAAAACAATACACAGCACATCCATTATTTTTGTATTTAACATAATTCAATACCCACTCTTGTCGCTTTCGCGTGTCGTCCTGTGAGTTAACCACACATGTTTTATTGTTAATTTCAATTATGTGATCTTAATATTTTTTGTGATTATACGCACCCGTCCACTTTATTATTTTGCCTTTCACCCAAAGATATCATGGACATCGTTAGCGCTTCGTCAGGAACATAACCAGCCGCATGACCCCTTTTTGTTTACGCTGCCTACTTTTTGTTTTTTCCATATCATTTGGGCAGGAGGTGTATCCCCGTAAGATGCGCGATAAAGTTCGTCAGGAGCAATTGCAAATTCAAATGGCACAATTGTATGCGTCCGAACAGGTGAGGCATATCATGTCGGATCTCGCTTGAACTCACGTGTATCATATCATTTGGAAAGCTTTTGGATGTGCTGTTGTATTGATTTGTTGGAAATAGTGCTTGGTTTGTGTGCTACTTTTCTACCTTGCTTCCTGAGTCGCCTGTAGGATTTGAATATTCATGGTTGGAAAACAATGTACGGCTTGTCTCAACAGTTTGAAAGTATCAGTGATGCACGGCAACATAACATAGGAACTATCACATCGAATGTAGAATTACTAATTTACGTACCTATATCGTGCATACCATTTGTTTTATACTGAAATCAATATATGGGTACTTAAATAACAAATCAAAAAACTGTGATATATTAAGTGTATATTAAGATGAAAACTATTTATTACCTATTCATTTACTTTCTTACAGCAACATAAAACAAAATAAAAATACCTACTTATCAAAACTTATATTTTAATTTGATTTACGTACTTATATTATTTTGTACAGCAACAAGATGTGGTGGAGATAGAGGCGGCCCCTGTGGCAAGACCAATGCGAAGACGCAAGACTTCACAAAATGACCACAGCCATGGCAGCTTCTTTCTAAGAATTGGTGCTATTGGTAAGTATAAATGAGCACTATATACAAATGAAATAATAATCTATCATTATCATCAGATTAAAGTTTCATAATTATATGTTTTTTTGATTTCAGCATTTGGCCTCGGTACCATGATTTACAATGGTTTGGAATTTGGAACTTTCTTTGAATTGCCCTTGGACTCGCCATGTTATCTAATCCTCAAAGGTGTCAACCCAGTTCTTCAAATGGTTTTTACTTTCATGCAGATGTATTTCATTTTCATGAATTCACGGGTAAGAGTTGTGTTCAATAACAGAAATAATGTGAAATTTTAAGATGTGCATAAGTTCTCATGTTTTATCTTTTGCAGTTAAATATTCACCGGTTCAAAGTTATTGCTCGGTTCGGTTTGATGCACGTTGTTGCCACTAATATCTGTGTTTGGATTCGAACACTGGTACTAGAATCCCTCAAGGAGATAACAGACTACCACGTGAGGAATCCTCTAGGAGTTCCCGGTGAAGGCATTCTTGGAAGTAAGACATTTTAAGTAAATATTTACCTATTCGTAGTTTTTTTAACTTCATTACATAATGCACCTTTCCTTTTTTACCCCCAGAAGTAATTCGTAAACATACTCTGAGGCATTCAGGCAAGGTATTCGGTGCCGCAACGACGGCTGCCACTACCATTGCATCCACTGCAGTGACCACTGCTAAAACGGCTGGGGAACAACTATTGAATGTTGTTACAACAACTGCATCTGCTCCTACCACTACTTCAACCACAAGTTAGTGTCCTTTCAAAGAATCACATTCACTGGGATATTTGAGCATTCACAAGATCATTGCCCTTGTGTAATGTTTGCCTATATTCTAAACACATGCATGTATTTCAATTAAAATGCGTATTATACTAACTTTTCAGCGACTACTCCTTCACCATATTATAATATGGGTGGTGGTAACCTTCCTAAGTCCAAACTGATTGACACTATAAAGAGCACACTAGGCTATGGGATGGGATACGGTCGTGAATTAGACTCGTGGCCCAACGATAACCCTTTTACTACTACCTCCACTATAGCGTCACTAACAACAGCTGAAAAAGTAACTCCAACCCAAACAGCCATGTTGGAAGAATTCCAGTGGCTTTATTCTTCGACTTTGAAACCGATTGTAAAAGTATTATCTACTTTGATGCCTACTTCGTCTTCCGGATCATTCATAACTGATAAAGATGTGTGGGGAAATAATATAGAAACATATCGCGTTGACGAACCACCACATTTACCAGGTTTGTCGTTGGAGTGTCATCTTGAGTATCCTTTGTCCGCCGTTGCATTTTTTATTTGCCGATTTTGTTTGTCGTCCCTGTTAATGTTCTCTTTAAGTTTCCTCACCGTTTAACCAACGTTGTTGCACACATTTCGTCATATTTATAAGTTCATTGTTGTTATTTCATTACATCTGTTAGCATGAGTAAATTAACACTTTAGTTTTAGATAGTACATAGTTTTCTTTTTTATATAAAATGTACTTCCATGTATAAAAATCGAAAATATTTTTTTCAGTGAACAACTCGTCAGAAATCTTCGAGTCATTTGATAATCTAAACCCTGCTGCCCTGATCGCTAATATCGATAACACAACAGTTTGCGGAAGGAACCCAATCATGGGCACGATCGTGGCTGACTCGGCACCTTATCTTTACCCCTTCATTATCGAATATTCCCTCATAGGAGCTGCTGTTATCTATGTGATGTGGAAGCATATTGGCCGCTATCCCAGGTAAATCCTTTCATTTCCTTTACTATTCATACAATTATCATATGTTAACAGTATAGCGCATTACAAATAAATAATTAGTTAGTTTGGTCTCACTTCCTTATTTACAAATGCAACCAATCCACAAACATGCTTTGAATTTAAATAAACTAGAAGATCCACGCATTTTTGATCATAAAAAAATACCTACTCATAGAGCACAAGTAACAGAAAAGACCACAAATTAGAACTTGTTGAATACGCGACTGACCTGCCGCGTTTGGTTGCAGCGTGGCCAACGATGAAGATCTGGAAAGACGTCTGGAGGCTGTTCTCTCCCGCAGGGCGGCAGCGCTAGCAGCAGCACAACGTGGGAACCGCGTCGACTGTGCGGGCGCATCCAAGGGACTCTTCTGTGGATTACTCCTGCTCGTCGCCTCTTTGATCTGCTTGATCTTATTCTTCGTCCTAATAAGACACCATGAGTTGAAGCGCCTCTCGATTTACTTGGCTGACGTTTCACATTGTGCGCTGATGGTTTTGTCTATACTGGCGATTTTGATTGGATTTATACGGTGAGTTTTATAACATACTAACTATAGACAACATTGCTTCTTATAGTAATTTTTAACTAAAATATTTTGAAGAAAACTATGTTTGGGACTGTATTTTTCCCAAATATTTCGTCATTTTATTTTTGGTTTGAGTTTATGAGTTATTTATTTTTATAGTTCGTTTTGTTTTTTTCCTTTCCTTTCCCCTAAACCCTCTTTTGAACAACTTTCTTCCCTTAAATCCTTGATTCTCTCCACATCTACGACTCCAACAACTACTGCCGCACATACTGTGCTATTCCTTTTTGGATGCTACTGTCTTTTGCAATTTTAATATATTGTCCTTAAATTTGTCACAATATGATGTTATAATTTATTTTAATCACATTTTTTGTGTTTATTTTGTAAATGTTTTTTTAAACCCAATTTTAACCATAAATGGTTCTATTTGTTGATTGTAAACGACCAGTGGTCGAGTTATGAAATGGAGCTCCGATCCTCCCTCCTGTACCGAGCCTCTTCGCAGGGTGCAATCACTGAAGTTCCGCTCAGAAGAACAATCTGACTTGAATGATATCCTGCTTCGTGTCTCTGCCTTTGGACTCTTCGTGTATGCTGTGTTCAGCGTCATTGCTGGTGGAATGGGTGCGTTCACACACGAGCCGAATTTACTGGTTATGATAACTGGATGCTTGAGTGTGCTGCAGGTAATTTGACAATAATTTCCTTTACAAATATTTAAAGCTACCGATTCAAATTTATTTACACAACTTAATGCTCGTATAATCTCTTTATGATCGTATTTCAGGTCGTCCTCCAACTTCTATTCATCGCGGATGTATCTCGCCGTCGAGTCCACTTGCCTGAACAAGAACGCAGCAAGCCTGCACGTCAAGCTGTAACCTTCCTGCTAATTTGTAACGTCACTATGTGGCTGATCTACACCTTCGAGGCTCAGAAAGTTCTCGCTAATCCGGTATGACTGACTACTCTCAGTATTTATAGGTCTGTTATATTATATGCTCATGGTGCTTCTTTTCTACTTCAGGTACAACTGGACTTCTACGGATATGTCGCCTGGTCACTCGTCCAGCGCTTTACATTGCCGCTTTGCATTTTCCATCGTTTCCACTCGGCTGTCACTTTAGCTGAGATATGGAAGACTAGCTACAAAGCGCGTCTGGAGTGAGCGCCATTTGACCACATGGAAAACAGAAACAAAGTCCAGTTGACGTTGTTATCCTCCTAGATAACTAGGAACAATGCAACTTAATTCGTCCTATCCGGGGTAGCAATTTTATAACTAGAGCGCGTTTGTTACTTTTGTCATAATTGCTACTTGGTAAATATCAAATTTTGTAGTGGTTTATGACCCAATGATGTCTGGTTACATGATGACTAAATTTACAATGTAGCTATGTGTAGTTGCAATTGCTCTCCCGGAATCGTAGTTGACTTGTTAACGGTAACACACTGGATGTAACTTGCAAACCATTGCAAATTATGTTGGTTATTATTTTTTGCTGTTGATAACTTTTCTTTTTTTTCTTTTCACATTCCATAATACTTTTACAGGTTTCTAATAAAATTAGGTTTCTTGGAAGACTGACTGTGGAGACTTTAAAGTGACCAAAAATACATATTTTCAGCTCCTTTTCTTTGAAATTTGCTCAGATTTTGGATTTCTATACTTACATTTTTTGAAAGATTTGAATGAGAGATTTCTACTTATTATAGCTACAAGTAACATTGGAACGAAACAAGTTATTAGAGTTATCCCCCAGTTGTGAGAAGTTCCCTCCTTTGTTAGAAATAATTTGAGTGCCATGGTTTTAGAGTTAAGGCTTACTTAAAATTTGACAATATTTTACAGTTCTATATTTTCGACTTGAAATGTAATATTTATTTAGAAGAATAAATAATAATGATTATTTGAGAGATTACAGATATTTCTAAACAATTCTTGTAATTATCTGTCTCGTTTACAAAATTCTTCATGCTAATTTCTCACGAATTTTCCAAGTTTGGCATGTTTGATTGTAGTAACATAAATCTAGAATTAAAAATAAAGTTAATTGCTATATTAAAGTTTCAGAAGATTTATTAGCCAACATAATAATTGAAGTAAGCAAGTAGAATTATAATAAAAGTTTAACTTGCGAATATATTCGTAGTTAGACGTAAGAGTATGTAGTTGAAGTGTCGAAAAATACATCTAAAATGTACTTAACTTTAGGGAATTACAAAAGTAGTATCGTACGTTTTTTGAGCTGCAGTTAACTGCTTGATACGAATAATTTAGATGTTGGTTTTACGAAGGAACGGTTTTATTGCAAGGGGCCATATTAAAAACTCTTTACCATTACCAATGTAAATAATAATAATTATGGTGATTGTCCAAACAAAGGCATACGTAATGAAGAACAAAACGTTATTTGTACTTTTCATGATCTTTGAATCTCCCTTCTTTCCTCGCTTCTGATCCGCACCTAATAAAATGTTCTTCGCGAATATTTTCGTAACAATCTTTATGTGCAATCTATTTTTATAGGCCAAGTCATTTTATATTACCTTCTGACTAATTATATGAAGTTACGGGCGCGTCACATGCGTGATATCATTTCGGTGTTATAGATTTTGTATAAAATAGCTCATATTCAATTATTTATAATATATTTATTAATTTTGTAAATTAACTCTTAAGATAAGTTTTTAATTGATTGGTCGCCAATCAAGAGTAATGAATGTGTGCTTACATCGTGAGATTTTGAGTGAATGTAGTGAGTTTTGACTGGTTTAATACATATATCTTAATGTTAAATAAAATTCGTAATTTATTAAAATACGTACCCACTAAGAGTGTAAAAGTAACGACCCGAGGGAATCCAGCTAAATTAATTTATCGCAAGTCTAGTGGCTATGGCGTAATGTAAAAGTTTTAGAGAAACAACTGTGTGATTGGCTTGTTTGATCACTGCCGATATTTTAACAACAGTAAGTAATAGTAAGTCCTTTGATAAAACCTATACTATTTCTAACTTGTTCAATTTTGTAGGTGATATTTACTGTGTACCTAAATGTTTGGAACAAAATGTACCGATGTTTGTATCTTTAGGTTTAACATTTATCATACCTATAATATGGATACTCAATCAGTGTTAATAGATACCAAAAATTAAAATTTGGAAATTCTACTACATATAAAGTAAAATATTAATAAATGTCTATTTGAATAAATCAAATAATACATAATAATATATGTAATTGCGAGTTTTATTCTGTAAGTGTAGTAGGTACCTATTTCCTAACCTTATCTACCTATCCTATAATACCTACCTATAGGTACTTAGAGCGTGTGTAATAAGTCAGTTTAGGTTGGTTGATCACGTGAAATATAGCAATATTGTTTGGTTTATTGTAACTTTTTCACTTTGTTGCTTTGAATTTTCCAAATTGTAGATAAGAGTTTTCTTACAGATCTTTAGAAATCAGCAAAATCTGATATGTACAAATAAAACTAAGTAGTATAAACTTACCTAGGTCCGAAAAAAAACTAACGAGTAGGTAGGTAGTTACTTACTATTAATACATACCTAGGTACACCTATTTATTTTAATAAGGGACACGTAGGTGCGCGAGTCCAACTCGAATTTTAGGCACTTATACTTTAAAGTTATGACTAGGTACCTACTTACCACAAAGTTTTTAAAAGATTGCAATTTCAAGTTCCTTCAACCATGCACCATGCATCACAATGTACTTAAGTGTAGCTTTATAAATGGCGGGAATACGGAGAGATCGGAGTTGCCAGATCGAAAACTAAAATATTTAATCTAAAGAAGTGTCGAGATTTTTGGGTTAGTAACGGGGGAGAAATGTTTATGGCTAACTGGCTCAGACGGGAACACATGTTCACACAAAGCCAATCAACTGCGTGAGTGGTGGGGAAAGAATAGTCGACAGAAAATTTGAAATCGTTCTATTACAATGGACTGGCTTCATCAAAGTCTTGAGGACAATAGAATACAGTAGACTATCTCTATTTACACGAGGCCATTAATGGGGCATATTACACTATCAATAATCGTGATCCCGGAATCGCAAAAGTATCACAAGTATTGATGGTTGCCGTGTTTAGCGGTTTATTTTTTATTTTAGCGACAAGTAAATATTTAGTGACTTTTAAAACATAGGGTAGGCGACTTTGTTCAGAAATAAAAATCGTGGATTTATAAGCAAATAAGTAAAACTAATTTAATTTGTAAGTCTGATTATAAAATCTACTACTGGTATCACTTACGTAGTTGAGGTTAATGTGGCTTTTTGGCGGGAATCTGAAGAACGACGTCATGTTTTTTTGCTGATGGCTAAATGCCAATGCCTTAAAATAAGAAAAAAAAAAGAAGTGAGGTTAATTTTGTAATGAGGCGTTTTTGGTGATAGCTGTCACTTGAGTATTCAAAGGTGTCAATATATGGTGCTGAACTAAACTTTATATTAGCTGTCATAAACTAGTTCAGTAGCAGCCATGCCACACATTATAAAGGAGAAGTTGACATGTTGATAGTAAATCATTTTTAGGGACACTGAGAATTTTCTATTGCTACAAAGGTTGAACACAATCTATCTATAGACTGGATTCTGCAGACCAGCTAAAATTCCTAATTTTAAGTTAGCCTTTCCCTAGTCATAGAATACGGAAGAAAAAGGACAGTTATAAACCATAGATTATACAGTAATGTCAAACATGTAAGAACCAACCTAATTTGAACCCTAAGAACGTGCACATATTATTATCTGTCACTTTTATCCATGGCCTTGTTACATTGCTAGAAATGTGTTTTTGAATAAGATGTGAATGTGGTCAATCATAAGGAAATCATAAGGTTAAATTTTGTTACAAGTATTTTGAGATTTATGATATTGTAAATAAATATGGCGCTTATTTCTGTTCCTTTTCTTTCCAAAGCGGTGAAAAAGAATAAAGCTAACTTAAAATTAGAAATTTTAGCTGGATTGCAGAATCGAGTCCTATATTATATTGAACTCGAATTTGACTGACCACCTAAAATTCCTAATTTTAAGTTACCCTATCCTTCTCTATAGAATACGAAAGAAAAAAGACAGAAACAAACCATAGATTGAAGAGTTAATGTCAAACATCTAAAAACCTACTAATTTTAAATAATCAATGAACGTGCTTATCTGTCACTTTTATCCATGACCTTGTTACATCGTCGCTAAATATGCTAAACACACCATACATGAGAAGACTAATTTTAATTTGACAGGACTAAATATCTCTCGTGTCTTTTCTTTTGTAGGAGAAAGAAAATAACAGGACTAAACTAAAATAAGTTTAGTCGCTGTAATGCAGAATCGAGTCCATTATGTTGTTATTTTCAATATCCGAACATGTTCCATTGTTATATTATGTAGAAATGGAGGCGTTCATAAATATCCAACTCATAAGACCTTATGACAACAGTGGATTAGAGCTACCAGTATAGATGTATAACGCAAAGTCGGGTGGAATCTGAAACCACTTTAAACCTAGTGTAAGGCAAGAGAAAACACATCAACCACAACACAAATTAGATATAACTAATATAAACAACACGTCTCTCGGCATTAATAGCTGTATAATTTTCATGACCCTTGCATTCTTTTGAACAAAAAAAAAAGCCATCATTCGATGACAGGTCATTGGTATGTGGACATCGCCATCTATCTTTAGTGAATGAACTAGTTTTTCTTTTCTAACCTTCGGTCAGTCGCGCATTTTTTGTTTACGTGGTTGGTCATGTGGGGTCTTTGAAGACCACAAAAAAAAATCAGCCTAAAACACCTTCTCAATTAGTTTTTCCTAATTATAGAAGCAAATCATAGGTGATTAACTTAATTACAATAAAACTACCACTAGTTACGTAAACATATTTTTTTATTTCTGCCTTAAACTTGCAATCTAAAAATAGTAACATAAATTTCTCTTCTTCAGATCACAATCACAAAAAATATATTTAAATCCAACTAAATGAAGGAACTTCTCCTTTTTATCTATCTATATGCGATAACACTAGTATATGCCTTTTATCCGGGTATATACCGACTCCACTTTTTTCATCATCATTACCACCTTAAACATCATTACTTTCATCCTCTAACCAGTTTAATATACGACGTTGTTGTTCTTCGTTCATTTCTAGTTAATAAAATCTAAAACAAAAATACATAAAAAGACCGGCTACTAAGGAAATCTAAATTTAAAAAAAAAATTTTACTTACGCGGTTAGTCACGTGGGGTCTTTCAAAGCCCGTCCACACAAAACACGTATATATCACGCTGCGCTTACGCGCGATCTCAATTTAGCGTCGATGTGCGGCAAATGTAATCCAACTTACGAGGGTACCTAAAATATTGAATTGCTGAAATAGTTTTAATAGCTTAAATTTTACATTTTTGTAACACCTGGGCTTTCATAGACCCCACGCGACTAACGGAGGGTTAAAAAACGCCTCATTCATGCGCAGTGCAGAACTCTATCACGGTAGGTAATATAATAACACAGTTTATTGGTATTATTGTGTCATAATAATTTTTCGTTGTTATTAAAGAAGTCGGCAAAAAAAGATTAAAAATAACTGGAGACCATGTAGAAGCTTCAAGTTAAACTGACATTATAATTGAACACCTAATCTCCAGATGACTTCATTCTTAGGTACATACAGAGACGACGGCTTCATCCCTACTTGATGGATATCCCGTCTATACGCACGAAGCGCTTTTCAACCATCTTTGCCTTCGGGCTAGTCTGGGGTAAGTGGAGTATGACCATGATTAATAAAAAAAAAACTTGAGAGGTGCCAAGGGACACCCGGATGGAACGAAGTTCCATCATCATCATTATCATCATCATCATCTCATCATCATTATTAGATTTATCATGGAGCTTCAACTATAGCAAAAAGTGTCGGTCGTTACAACTTTTGGTAATTTTTTCCGTCTAGCCCCCTTTCGCAACGCGCGATAAAGAACTACGTTCCAAAAATGATTGTCGCGATACCACACTGTTCAATGCAGAATAGAAAGACAAGGCGTAAATTACCGACAGCCATTCGGTATCAATTTAAATTCTTCAACAAAATCAACCGCCTTCCGCACTACGCTGCCGGCTTCATCGTCCACAGAACACTATAACTCCCAGTCTCTGTCATATTTTATCCACAATGATACAATTGTTAACAGAGCGATCTCTTGATAAGTCAAAATAAAACCGTTACGAAGTAAAGGTATTACTTCGTAACGATGTCAGCTGTTAGTTTTCAGCATTATTATAACGCCGAAAAGTGTCAGTCGTTAAACTTTTGGTCTTAATTTTTTCCGTCTAGCCCCCTTTCGTAACGCGCGATAAGGAACTACGTTCCAAAAAAATCTGGTGCAAGTACCTTGCTAGATATCCTATTCTTTTAAGTAAAATATTCGTTTAAAGATTATGGATTACTACTATCTCTTGCAAGCAACTTGGCGAGGTTTACATTTCTTAATAGTATTTAAATAATGTCTTCCTTCGTATCCCATAAAGAAGGACACGTCTCTAATGCAATAATCAATTCTTTCAAATCATTTTTTTGTTCGTTCTTGTGTTTAACAATAAAAATTCTCAGTGTTAATGTATTTTATTTACTATCAACATGTCAACTTCTTGGATTTTCATGTGTTTCATGGCTGTTACTGTACTAGCTTATGACAGCTCTATGAAAGTTCAGTTCAGCGCGTTCAGCGCCATCTATTGATACCTTTGAATACTCAAGTGATAGCTGTCACAGGATTTCTGGATATTCTGTGATATTATAACAATACTGCGATACGGCCTCTTACACTTATCAATATTATCTATCACGGTAGTGTAATATGCCCCAATCTTTGATTAATAATCAAAGGCCCCAATGGATTTTCTCTGTGGAATGGCTCATGAAATGACCTCGTGTAAATGGTCCATACCATACAGCTGCCAGTGGGCGTTTTTCAAATAGTTTGACCATCACAAAATCGGGTTGTCCCACGTCTTTAACCTACTTTTTAGGATTAATACTAGATATTTCCACTTGAAGGCTGTATGTTTTCTAATGAATTAACAATTAAATTATACGAAATTTACTTCAAAATGTGATATAAATGGATACAACTAATTATTTTTGCCATTTAAACGCTGAAATTCGGGAAAAATATCGATGTCCCATGCAGTTTTTGAAAATTCAACCTCCATTATCTTGTAAAAGTTGTTTTAATGACAGTTGTTTTTTACGTTCTATAGGTGTCTGGATACTTGAAAAATACGAATTTAAACTCTAATTTACCTACTCTAAACAGGGCTTAAAATGGTTAAAACTCTAATTGTATGTTGTCCCAAGAAAATGAGAAAACCGGAATTTTTCGGGATAGTCACGGCGATTTGGAGATGTTCCTGATAAAATATTACCAAATTGATTGACGTTCTTTAATCCTGGCAAGATTATTATTCTCGATGGTATCCGCTATTGTGTGTCCAGTTCTCAGTATACGTAATACCGGTGACGAAAGTTGTAAAAAAAAGTGGCCCCAGAAATTTTTTTCCTGTTTGTTGCGAGAATTTCAAAAGTAAGAAGCTCTTTTTATACTATTCAATCAAGAGAAAACATGAAGTAACTAATAGATATCCATAAAATGAAATTAAAACATCTTCACAATGTATACGTTAGCGACTATTTATTTTTTAAATCTCGTTGGCAGCAATTCGTCACATCCAGTTCGTCATGTGATGTATTACCGGAATAAATTTGTCATGCACCGGAAGTATTAAGGTTGGATTACATGACAATTTCTAAGCAAGAAAATATATGATGTAAATTTTCTACACAGACAGTAATTCTTAATCTATACATATAATAAAACTCAAACGGAGCCGTTCCTGTACTTGAAATATTTTGAGAAATTCTTTGCGGTAGTGTAGAGGTATGAAGCTGGAATTTATATCAAATACTCAGGTCTACTGTCCCTTGGAGCTGTGAAAAAATCTTTATAAACACTGAAAACTAACGTTAGTGATTCATAATTTACCTAATATTCAGCTTTACTAGTTTGTAAATGATATTTTACGCCTGTCCACAATATCTGGCAGAAGTGGTAGTGGTGTAAACCTTACTTAACATTTTCCAGATAGTCACCTCCGGTTCCAGATCGTCACTGTCCCAAATTTTTAGTTCAAATAAATCTAGCCTTATTTAATAAATATTTATGTTTAAGTGGTATTGTTTATCTCTATTTAAACTACACAAAATACTTCAACATCTTTAAAATAAATCATAACTTGCTATACCTCAATAGTATATGAAAAGTAATTCTTAAGTGGGGAACATTCTCCAATTGTGACGATCTTGATATACTTTATATCATAAAAAGTTGTTTCGTTTCCTAAGGCAGAGTAGAAGTATTTTTTAGAAGAGATTTTTATGAAGATTAAACTTTGGTTAAGACTGGATAACTAATTAACTCATGGCTTTCACTCTATTTAGTATTAAATTTCGTAACGCACCAGAACATCTCACCTCGTTCCACGACAAAAAAATGTGTATTCTCTCATGGTTTTTGGTAGTATTTGGATATATTTTTGATATATTCATGATAATTAAAGTATGGTCGATCAATTGCAATCAAAAAAAGAGACAAACTTTGACATCGAAAAAAAAAGTTCGTGTTCGTCAGATGGTCAAACTATTTGAAAAACGCCCCAGTGTCAATTAGTCTTGGGAATAGTCATTCGCAGTTAGGAGCTCGAGCGCTGAATTTAGTTTGCAGTCCCACCGCGAACTAGTTCGGTTTATTTTTATTTTTTATATTTGGAGATAATTCTTTATGGAAATGTTTTTCTTATTATTATTGCGAAAAACTTTAACCATAGACAGACTATAATTTATATAATTTAATAAGAAACTCTTGTAAGAGCGGCAAGAGTAAAAAAAAAGTTGTCGGTTAGCCATTTTTTTTTTTTTTTTAAATCAATTTTTTATTCAGGCTTTTAATACAAGGTATTATGTCAGCCTCATAATGTCTGACATTCTAGGTAACAAAACAAAAGATAATAAAAAACAATATACGAACTAAATATCTATGCAGCGGCACTTCGTTCACGAAGGACTGCAGCGCCACTCCATAATAGAGCGGAGCAGGGCCTTCCTGCTGGCCCTGACCATAAGGACACGATAACACTTCTCGCACTCATTGTAAAGTCCCACTTACACTCTCGCTTTTCATTCCATTTGCGTCTGTGTGTGTGCTGAATTTGTATGTGTGGGTAATTAAAAAAAGAGTCAAGTTGTTTTGTTGGTAGTTTACTTCCGGTTGGTCGGCAGCTTCTGGTTACTGGTCTGTGGTCTGCATTTACTTCCAATATGGCTGCTATCTAAATTGTGATAAATGTTATTCCGTTGAGTGTTTTAGTTTTTCGAGTGGTATTTTCAAGTTTCTTTCATCGGTTGACGTTTATCGAGTTCCTGCTACTTGGATATTGAATCTGGACATTCGGTGAGTGTTATATCATTATATTTTACTGCTTAGAAGTTTGGTTAGGTTGTTTTTTCACAGATTCTCTTTCACTGTAAAAGAAAATCTGTAAAAGTTTTACAGTAAAATTTTCTGTGTTCCGAGACTACCGAGGTGTGACAGTCGATCAAAACACATCTGTCCCACATCTGCTGAAATGCTTTCGTAGCAATTTTGTGAAGGAAAACATTTAGAGGAAAACCGCAGGTCCCAGAATTAATTCTGAGATATAGGTGTAAATAGACCCGGTCCGGCGATGGGCTCACCACCTATCACGGTTAAGGGGCCGATATATATCGTTAAAAGTGGGTATATCCAGTAATGGAATACTTCCGCCTACCCCCTCGGGGATAAAAGGCGTGAGATTTTTATTTTTTCATTTAACAATTTTCGAATAAAATATCTCTTTATTGCAGGACAGCAACAAACACAACGGGCTTTCCTTGAGATGTCTTATAATGTGGATGGGAGCGGAGGCAAAGCACGCAGCACCAAGCTTACTGATGCATATTATCTCTTAGGACTATGATAAAATGAAGGTAAAAAATTTTCAAATTTGAAGCACATAATGTATAGAAAGTTCATTTTTTCACTTTTTGTCTTTAAACCAAACTTAATTCATATTCTTACTTGCATAGTGAAGTAGAATTAGCACAAATATAGGATTCATTTACATCAGTTTTACAGCCCTTTCGGTTAAATAAATTATAGCTAATAATCAAAATAAAAATGATTTTTATCGTTTATAACACAAATATCATAAGTACCTTTAGATCGTTACAGCTATACATAAATATTAAGAACTTTTTACTTTACTTGACAGTGGCTTCGTAAAGTAACTGTGATTTCATATTAGGGTGATTCTACAAATTCATACTTATAGAATCACTTGAGATAGTCGAGATTACTGTAAAAAGGTTTAACATCTTGACCTTGTCTTGTAGTATAAAACAAAAATGTTTATTTACACACAAACAACTTTACTTTCAATCATAATACCTATAATAACTAAATAAGATTCATCAATTGATATTTGTGTTTATGCTGATCAGATTGTTTATTTTACGAAATGTCGTTTTTCAGATCCAGTATGCAGCGCAAGTATTCAGCCACCAAGTATCAACAGCATTGGCGGTTTATATGAAAAAATTTCCAAAACTTTTACGTTCTTGAATGTACCTCTTTTTTAGGGTTCCGTGCCCAAAGGGTAAAAATGGGACCCTGTTACTAAGATTTCGCTGTCTGTCCGTCCGTTTGTCTGTCACCAAGCTGTATCTCAAGAACCGCGATAGTTAGACAGTTGAAATTTTCGCAAAATATTTCTGTTGCCGCTATATCAACAGATACTATAAACAACAAACGTTTTTTTGCCGTTTTCATAGATATTGGTACGGAACCCTTCGGGCACTTGGCCTGTTTTTGAAATGTTGACTATCAGTTTATGTATAGAATAAAAATAAATGTGCCTATTTCAAACGCCTTTTATTTTAAAATCTTAAAAATAATTATAAAAGTAGAAACCCATTACACCGGAAAACAAAAACCGATAAAAATCGAAAAAAAATAATCACTATTTTCGATTGAATACCGATGTTTCGGTTAAATACGAAAGCAGGGCATCCTTAATAAAGATGACAGGGGCCAATACTTATGTAAAATGTGTGAAACAGATACTAGAGTGGAATGTGACCGATCGCTCAAGGGGGACTGAGAAATAAGATAGATTCTATATGTTGTTTTCTCTGCCTCCCCCAACGTCTCTTTAATTGGACAAAAATTTTGTTCCTAATTGGCTGTCTTTTTCTATTACTGGTCTGTGGAGCGGAGGCCAGAAAAATACTTATTTTAAAAAACTAAGAACGAGATTGTGGACGAACTAGTTCGCATAGTTCACCTAAAAGAACTCTCCTTCGAACTAGGTCGTTCGCGAACTACCCAAGACTAGTGTCAAATTGTCAATACTGTCATTGTCAATGTCAATTCAAATTATATCGAAAATGAAAAGAACCTTTTCGTTTGCGTTTTATTCTCAGTAATCTCCCACACCGTTTTCGTATTTTCCATGTACGAAATAAGTCAGTTCACTTTAATTTGCGAATCAATTAATCTTAGTGTTACTCTGCTCCTTTCCATTATGCTATAATTTGTGGTGTTCGGGTGGTGATTGCGGGATCTGCGGCCTTCATTATTGCGTACGTGTGGGCACAAAATGTTGATATTACAGTGCGGCTTATTGTTAGTCCTTATAAAATTTGTGAGAACTGCGGAGTCTGTTTATGATTATGGGTTAGAGAACAGTTTTACGGAGTATGAAAGGCGGTTCTCGTATTGGCCGTCAGTCCATAATGGTTTATTGAGACTTCACAAACGTAATGCGGCTCAAATTGCTGAAGTTGCTCAAGATCTGGGTAATGCCGGGCCCAGTGAAGGCGGTGGTGCTAAACCATCTTCCGTAAAGGTGGAGATCACAACACCCTTGGCACCAGCTGATGTGATTAATCATCAAAAAATTGAAAACCCAGACAGTAATAAAGGTATGTCATCACTTAGGATTGTTGTGAAATAATGACCTTCATTAATGTTAAACAGAATTTGATTACTAAACATGGAAAGGGTAATGTAGTTTGGTCTATCAAGTTTGTTGCAACAGATTGAACAGAACAGAAAGGAACATCATAACCTTTTAACTTGCATTAAAAAGTCACCTTTACATTTATGTCACACTATCAGCGCCCAGCGGTTTCACCCGCGTTGTTCCCGTTCCCGTGGGAATACGGGGATAAAATATTGCCTTTGTTATTCTGATGTATAAGCTATATAACTGTAAAGTTTCATCAAAATCCGTTTAGTAGTTTTTGTGTGAAAGAGGAAAAAGATCCATACAAACGTTCGCATTTATAATATTAGTAGGATTAATTTTAAATGATTTTAAAACAGTTTCAGTTCCAAATACTGTATCTACGGGGAATCATACAGCAGATGATACTGATAAAAATGTAAATACAACAGCCAAAGCACCCACTCAAACAAATTTAAGCAATCCAGCAGCATTGAAGAGAGGTGTTATAGTCTTTGGTGGATTTCTTATGTTAGGGGTGGCATACTTCGTGTTTTACCGGTGAGTTCAATATTTCCTATTTTTATGTTGCTGTTGCAGATATACATATAATTGTTGTCTCTATTGTGATTGGATAAAAAAACGAAATCGCAAGAGAAAGATTACTGTTTACTCCAATGAGAACTATTTGTTGTACTTTTTTTTACACTGAAATAAATTTATTTAAATTTTAGCAGATTATTTTTTTGTTTATAAGCCTAACAAAAATCAATGAAACTGATTGAACTGTGTTATAAATAAGGAATTTAATCATTTTATGACAAACATTTTTGGTATAATTGAATTTGTGCTTAAGTTTTTATATTACAGTATTGTACTGTTTCTTTCCTCAATAAAGCAGGAAAAGTGTTGAAAACCATTCTAAATATGTGACGAACTGCAAAAGGGATATTTTAATTTATTCAACTTGCAGTTCATTACTTGGCATAAAGCTTTTTTAACAATTACCATTTTTATATGCTTCTAATATTCACTGTAAAATATTTCCAGAAAAAAAGGAAACAAAAATGATGTAAGCAACACTCACAACACAAATGATGCGAATCAGTTCCGATATGGAGTTCTTCAATCTGAAGACAGACGAGACAATTTAGAGCTGTCGCAAATACCGCTGACCATGGAATCTGATGAAGAAGATGATGAGGACCTAGAAATTTTTGACTTAGGACAGAAAAAGAAATCATTATCCTACGTAAATCTCCAAACCAATGATGAAGACATTGTTTTTAATAATCTCAAAGAAGATGACAGTGGTAATGACAAAGATAATCTATTGCTGGACATAGAGGATGCGGCATCAGCCACACTGATCAATTGGAGTAATAATGGGAATAAATCAATACTATAACTTCCATTTCGATAAAACAGCATACTTTGCATTGAAATGACTCGAGTACTGGTAGTAGTGCATTGTAGATTATTAAGAAATGGTAATATGGTTACAAATTTATTGCACTATGAAATTAGTAATTTGGACAAATACTACGACAGTATAAATTATATTTTATTTTATTATACTTATTATTTATATAAAGATATTTGTTGAGTTGTATTTGACAAAGTAATTATTATTACTCAATTATTTCTTTCAAAGTGTATTTTTTGCTGATTATATGGTAAAGTTTTAATACCTTAAAATTAAGGTTAGATTACCATTATGATAACAATATTTACTTGTAAATACATTGTTTCTTATGAAACAGGTAATGTTCTTACAAGCTTCATATAATACTTATGAAATTGTAAGTTATAAGGATGAAAAATCTTCCTTCTAAACTAATTTTTTTACTTAATATGATTACATAAATAAACATTCTTGTTAAGAATATTCTTAGCATAATCTGCTACATTGATTCACTGTGCATGTTTATGTAACAAAACAATCAATGTATTCATAACATTACTACAGTTTCCAGGTTTTGAATTTCCTAAGTGCTACATATAAATGTCACTTGGCCTTTACATGAACCTGTGTTAACACATCCTGACTAAGCACACAATTAGTTTTGTTTAGTAAAGTCAGTTCAAAATAAAATTGATATATTTTTGATAAATAAAACAACATGCATTTATTTTCATATTGTGCAATTTTAGTATAATTTCCAATACATTATACAAGAAAGAGAATCTTTCTTTCGAATTTGTTGTGTATGTGTACTTACTATACTATTATTAAGAAACTACCAGAGCTTGATTTAACTTTAGCATCTTTATGTTAATAAGTTTAGTTCTACTAAAATAATTTCCAGTTCTGTATTTAGTGCCCAATACACCAATTTTACTACTACAAAATAAAAAAAATATAATTGATGTTTTTCGGTTGGTATCTCATGTAATCTTTAAATGGCATATTTCTAGTGATGATTCAATAATTAGAAATACGCTGCTTAATTTTACATTTAGTTAGAAGCTTAAAAGACTGTATTGTAAAAACAAGTATTTGCCAAAGGTCTTGTAATTGTATTTTTTATAAACTTACGCCATATCAAAAATCATGAGTAGAATTCGCTCTGGAATTTATTTAATAAGGGACTAAAAGATGTGCCATTTTCTTTTTAAAATATTCCATTCCATACAATTTTAATGTAAGACCATAATATTTCTTCCTTGTCTTATCTTATACCTTATAAGGCTATGAAGAAGCCTAAACATGATAAAGCTATTGTAAATTAAGTCGACTAATTACTTACCTTAATTAATGTATTTGTACTTACAGTCTATTGCATCTAATTTATGTTTGTTACTTTAATCATTATTATTCGAATGTAGTTTTTAGTTTTGTTCCCCATATTAATAAACTCTAATAACAGTTTTGCAAGATAGTAGCTTATAATATTATACTGTTATCTCGCGCCTGCAGGAATTGACTGTCAAGAATAAGCATAACTAGCGGGAATAGTGTCACTATTACAAAGTAATAAGGTTCCGAATCGAACGTAAATCCCTAGAGTTTATTAATAAGACAGTAAATATTTATGTTAGATATAATAAAAGTTATATAAAATTATTTTCATACATATGTTAGCTATTATATTCAGCAGGTACACTTTTGCAAATAAGTAAGCATTTATTTCATAGCGAGTTTTAAAATCTCAGCTACATATCGTTTGCATATATTTTTGTATAAAAATATAATGAGAACAAACCTGTTGAGACTTGAAATGCTTCAAAGTGTAATACAAAAATAATGATACAAAAACTTGTTTTTTAAGCGTTCATGAATCTTAAATTGATTTTAACCTAGGCTATGCTTATGTTATGTATGACTTATGATTATGAATGGTAACTTGATATATAAGAATTTATGTGTTGAATATTTTTAAATCCATTTTAAGCTTTGGACTGTGATAATGATAATAGACGAGAGAGTAGGTAAAATTACTGTTAATATAATTTTTTGGTACTTTCATATATTTTTTGCGAATTGAATGAGGCGTTATGCGCCCTCTGTCTCACTGTTCTGTTAATGATAGTATTGTTAAGTGAGGTTGTTTCTAATTAATAAACGATATGAAGTATTTTTGAAACGATAATTTTATTTAATCTTGCTTTAGAAGGTGTCCAAAATAGAACAGGTACCTGCATATTATTATCCAAACCAATATTACCTAGTTAGACTATTATATTTCTTATACATAACGATAATTATTTACAGCGAATGATAGGTACCTACCTACAATTTAAATTTTTATACATTTGGTATTTGCATATTTTAATGTTATTTCTGACATCAAGTACCTATCTTATCAAAAAGTCATAAAGGGTAATTTGTTTTTAATCTTACCTACTGATTAGCTTAACAAATCAATGCTTATCCTTTCAGTCACATCGTCTTGTATATATAGCTACTATATTAACTGTACTTGTGACCAAAGATATTGTATGATACAATATCTTTGCTTGTGACATTGTCGACAGCACAGCATTGTTTTAAGCAAAAAAAATTTTAATTTGATCAAGTTCAGCCATCTTGAACAAACAACTCTAAAGAGTAAAAAACCGACTTTAACGAATAGTACTAAAACATATCCTCAATGTGCATATTATAATTATATAAATGTAAATTTTTTTAGACTGGTTGATTTTTCTAAAGCCGCTTGACCAATTTTGATAAAAAATTTACAGAACAAAACTGGTTTACAGACTGGTTTAACATCTCAAGGGGTGTTAGACAGGGCTGTGTAGCATCGCCGTGGCTCTTCAACCTATTCATGGACAGCTGTTTGGATGATTTACGTGAGAGTGATTGTGGATTGAAAATGATTGAGACCACCATCAAATGCCTCTTGTACGCTGACGACCAAGTCATCCTTACATCGTCGGCGTCCGAGTTGCAAAAGATGGTGGATATAATGATATGATATTGTTGGTACTTTCCAATCTCAAATTAAAAAGAAATGATAGCAAAACCAGAACGATTACAGACTTCAATCAAGCATTGCTTAGCCTGGCTAAGAAAAACTTACATGAACTTCTCTTTTGTGATAATCCTAACACTATTGTTGAGATATTAGTTCATAAAGTTACAGAATCTCTACAGGAAAATACTAACACGACTCGTATTCCTAAAAACAAACGTACTCTTAAACCTTGGATATCGCCGGGTATTGTTCGTTGCATAAGAAATAGAAACAAATTGCAGAAAAAATTACGTTCGGACCCCCATGATACAATCCTAAAAATTACGTACAGACGATACCGTAACTATTGCAACAAACTTATTAAAAAACTAAAAAGAACCTATGAGAGAAAACTACTTAAAATGACTAACCCTAAAACTTTATGGACTAATATTAAAACTATAACAAACATACACCAAAATAAAACAGATAATATAGACCTATTACATACGAAGACTAATACTTCAGAATCCACTAACTATGTAAACAATTTTTTTGCCAATGTTGGAAAATCTCTAGCTGAAAAAATAGTAAACAATGATAACAGGTCACAAGTGGTAGATATAGAGACACAAATCCAATCTTTTGTCCTTTTGGATACAGACCCAGACGAAGTGCGGGACATTCTTGCTTTGAAAACAGATAGTGCACCAGGGTGGGACAATATACCTACGAAATTTCTAAAATTAGCAAAACAAGAACTTGTTCCCATCATCACTCACATAGCTAACCTGAGTTTTAAATATGGAGTGTTTCCTCAGTATCTAAAGAAAGCCATCATTACTCCGGTATACAAATGTGGGGATAAAGACGATGTAAGCAACTATAGGCCTATCTCGGTGTTACCGTCGATATCAAAGATATTAGAAAAACTTATAAACAATAGGTTACTCAAATATATTGAAAAATATAAAATTTTATCTGAATCACAGTTTGGTTTTAGACATGGTAGATCAACGGAAGATGCAATAATAGCACTGAGTTCATTAGTTACGGAGCATCTGGATAAAGGTAGGAAATGTTTAACCGTATTTTTAGATTTGAAAAAGGCTTTTGACACCGTGTCTATACCCATCCTCCTGCAAAAATTAGAAAAAATTGGTGTGCGGGAAACTCCTCTGACTCTCTTTGAAAGCTACCTAAATAATAGAAAGCAATGTGTAAAAATTAGTTCTTTTACAAGTCAATATGAAAACATAATATTTGGAGTCCCGCAAGGAAGTGTTTTGGGCCCAACATTGTTTCTTATCTATATAAATGATTTGCTTAGGTTGAATATTGGCGACGCTCGCTTATTTTCATATGCAGATGACACTGCTATCGTTTTCTCGGGCACAACCTGGGATGCAGTTCATTTAGCTTCTGAAAGGGGGCTAATTGAAGTTAATCGTTGGCTCAGTCGTAACCTCTTAACTCTAAATACTCAAAAAACTAACTACATATGCTTTAGTATAACTAGTAAAACTCAACCTTTCCCAAATTTCAACCTTAAAATACATCATTGCGAAAACTCTGCCGTCTGCAACTGTCCCACCATTGAGAAAATAAAATCAACAAAGTACCTGGGTATCCTGTTAGATCAACACCTAACTTGGTATGCACATTTAGAATTAATCGCTAATAGAATAAGGAAAATGATTTGGATTTTTAAAAGACTCCGTCATGTGGCCGCTCAGCCCTTATTAAATAACATTTACGTAGCTATAGCACAAAGTGTTTCTACATACTGTATAGCTGTCTGGGGAGGAGCTAAGAAAACTAAATACCTAGAAGTGGAAAAAGCACAGAGAGCATTGCTGAAAGTCATGTACTTTAAACCATACAGATTCTCCACAGACCAGCTTTATCAAACCTGTAACTTACTCACTATTCGTAAACTTTATATACTCAATTTGATACTAAAAACTCATAAATCCTTAGCTTTTGACATAAACATTAATATTCGGCGTAGAAAAATTGTATTTGATAAATCACAGAAGATAAAAACTTCATTTGCGAGAAGTCAATTTTTAAAACAAGCGTCATTTTTGTATAATAAAGTAAATAAAATCTTAGATATATACAGCCTAACAAAATACAAATGTAAAAATAAACTTGTAGGCTGGTTAAAAACCTGTAGCTATAAAGAAATTGAGGAACTATTAGTATATATAGAATAAAAACAAAATAATAAAAGTATATATGTATTAATTCTAGATAAAATAATATACACACATTTTATATACATGAATATATATACATACATACAGATACTGTTGCACTCACTCTCTCTTACACACACACACACACACAAACCCCAAGACACCCTCCCCATTTCACTTATACACTCCCCCCCCCACACACACACTCCCCCCCACACACACACTCCCCCCCACACACACACTCCCCACTCCAACATACCCCCACACCAACATACCCCACACCCTCTCACTCATACATACACACATACACATTCTTACTTTAAATTACTTACCTAATTAATTTTAAACTTATAATAATAATAATTGTGTACTTATTTCCAAGCAATGCATAGATATGGAAGAGCGGGACCTTCTGACACAGGTGTTTTCACACTTAAAAGAAGGTCCCAATCACAAGAAGATATTTTAGAATAAGATAAAGAAATAAATACTTTTTCATTTTTCATTTTCATTTTCATAATGAATGCAGCATTTGAAAAGAAGGGCATGAAAGTGAATGTTGCAAAAACGAAAGTGATGATTTTTGAAAGAGAAGAGTGTATGACAGAGTGTGATATAAATATTGATGGTGAGAAAGTTGAGCAAGTGAAAGAGTTCGTGTATTTGGGTAGCGTGTTTACAAGGGATGGCAAGTTTGAGAAAGATATTGAAAGAAGAGTATTGAAAGGAAATGCAGTAAATGGGGCCCTGAATAGCCTTGTGAGTAGCCAGGTCATGTCCAACAAGGTAAGGATGGCTGTGCATAACGCTGTTCTGGTCCCGACGCTGATGTATGCGAGTGAGTGTTGGGTGTGGCAGAAGAAGCATGAAAGCAAGGTGAACGCAGTGGAAATGAGGTCTTTGAGGAAAATGTGTGGAGTAAAATTGTGTGATAGAGTGAGGAATGCGGATATACGAGAGAAGTGTGGTTTGAAAGAAGATGTAGTGACAAGGATAGAAAAGGGTATGTTAAGCTGGTTTGGTCATTTAGAACGAATGGATGAAAGAAGAGTAACGAAAGAGATTTATGGTGCGAATGTTGAAGGATACAAGGCAAGAGGACGCCCCAGAAGGACGTTCACGGATCAAATTAGTGACGTCCTTCAAAAAGCTGGGGTCAAGAGTGCGAAGAATAAAAGAGCGTGTATGAAAAGGCTTATGAATGTGAAGGAAGCGAGGGAAGTGTGCGAAGATCGGGCAAAGTGGCGATCCATCGTCTCTGCCTACCCCTGTGGGAAGAAGGCGTGAGCTGTATGTATGTATGTATGTATGTACAAAAAAAGAATCATAAAAATCGGTTTATAATTGGCAGAATAATCGCGTAATATACAAAAAAACATGCAGTCGATTGAGAATCTCCTCGTTTTTCGAAGTCGGTTGAAAATAGACTTGAAGACTGATGGTCTAGCCAAGTTTGTAAAACGTTAAGATTAGTAGGTACAACGGAATGATAAATTTATGATATCGTCAGTACCGCTCAATTTGTCATGCCCTAGGCTTTGTAGCGCCACCAAGTAAAATTAATACAACACTAAGGAATAGCTAGAATTACATTAAGTGAATGAAACCTTCATTTGCCAGTTGGATGGAAGGGAAGGTAGCTGCTATAGCGTATTTTAGTCTCGTAGGTACGCCCCGCACGTTTCACGGCTTGTACGGCGATATTGAGATAAACGAACCGGCACATTGCTAGCCGACATTGAAGAAACTGCTTCTTGTACATACGAGTACCTTACTACAGACCATAGGAGATAAATTATAGTTATTTTATTTCCAGAGCTATTAGAAATGTTAAGAAAAAATCTGTAGCTGGTAATGGCTTGAATATCAATACAGAGCAGGTATTCAGTGACAGGTTCAAAGTTTTCTTATGTGTATGCCACAGTTTGTGCGATCCCTTAATCTACGTAAGATAGAAAACTACGCAAGTGAATTGTTTGAGCATTACTTATATTACGTTCATAATCGCAAGCGAACTTGACTGCATACCAAAGTGAACGAGCTCACTTTGAGATTTGCCTTGCCGCCCCTAGGATAGATCAAATCACAATAAATTAAAATACCTACCTAAAAATTCAGATAAGTAGGCATTTATTTAAAACGGTGCACGATTCTCTTTAATTTTTAGGATAACTAGTTTGTAACACTTCATAATTTATATTTCTTTGAATTATCATTTTGTAGGTATATTTAGTGGCGTAAGACAGTAAACAAAAACTGTTATAAAGAATACTTAGAATCATTTTAAATTAGGGCAGGGTCTGAAAAGCAGCAGTTGTGCTGACTCGAGCCGTTTCATTCACATTGTGTTGTGTTCTTACTCTAGTAACTAAGTTTTTAGTAAAGTCTAGTTATAGCTTTGTGTGAATGAATAAACGTCTTATTTATTTATTTTATTTTTATTGATTTGTTGTAGAGCGTAGCGTAGGTAGGTACCTCTGTGTAACTAAGCATGGGTTATTAAACTGATTATCGATATTGTCTTTAACTAGCTGAAAGTTAGTGTTAACATTATCTTAGATAAGTTAAAGTTACTCTAGCTCTTTTCTAATTTAACATACCTAAGTCGCAGTAGGTATAGACTCTACGTCGTTACATTTTATACGTTTTTCCGTCATCAAATTAACCTCAATAAAAAACAAATACCGACTCTCCCCTTGATGAAGGCAGCGCTCAAAAATAACAGATAACGTCCCGGCGTTCATACAAATAAATAAACATGTAAAGGGACCACGAGACGAAAACAAAATGGAAGCAGTTCACACCATGTATACCTACTGCGCCGGCAATGTGGGGAAGTTACCAAACGAGTGTTTATGTGTAGGTATCATGTAGGTATGTAGTTTTTTGAGTGACTTGGTCAGCCTGGGGGGTTGTAGACCTTGCAGATAAAGCTACTGGAACAGACATCCTTTTCATTTACTTTTGTACTTAGGTAAATGCTACAAGTTAGCCGGTAGCAACAAAAAGGTATCATTTCAGATAATGCCTATATTATGAGCGATTAGCTTTAGCTTGTTAGCATGCGGGGTTAAATATAGATTCTAGTCATTTTATTTAAATCCCTTTAGCCGTTACCGCATAGGACGTTGGTTTAATAATCAAAGCATAGGACGTATTAACACATAAACATCAAAACTTTGGAATATTTATTCATTTGGTAGTATATACATAGGTACCTGGTCTACGTATCTTTGAAAAAGATGCCAGTCATTGAGGCAAGCCCAAGAGCGGAATTATAGTTAGATGCAAAAGTTAGTTAAAGTTATGTTCAGTAATTATCTAAATGCATAGATCTATTAAATAGGTCTATGTCAAAATGTTAGGTATATGTTTCACTTACCAAGGTAGAGCCTGTGGTGGTATTGTGATAATATTTATGAAGTCCATTCCATCCCTGCACTTAGTTCCATAACGAGCCGTGCTGCAGTGATGTTGTTTGGTGTAAGATGATGTCGTAACGCGGTATACAATACAATACAGAAACCGTGAATATTTCAATGTATAAAAGTAGTAGCAACAATGAAGGTTAGTGATGGATCAGGATTATTAACATACTTCGATACCTAATTGTACTATGAATAGTCCCTTAATCGTCGGTTCATTCTACGATCTCGGGTTAAGGCTTAGTCTACGTCGGTTGAATCCAGCTTTCCTCAAAAAACGTGATTGCGACCTATTATGCGGGCGAATCGTACTAGACTGCACGAGTTGTTACCTGGGTAGGTAGGTACATGCAAAAAATTGAAGAATACGATAGTATTCGCTTTGTCCTGTCTATCCCCAATAATAGATATTTGAATGTCTTTGGTTAGACCTTCTTAAGCGATAAATATTTGGAATCCAAGTGCTGATTTTGTAATTTAGTGTGTCTCGCTACCTGCTCGTCGCTTACGCCTATAGCCCGAGGGACGGCTGGGCCCGCGAGCTCGAGGGTTCGGCCGGCCCGGCGGAAATGAAAAATAAACACGTCCGGACGTCGCACGGCGCCGGCCGCGGAAAATGAAGGGCCGTCGCGACGCGCCAGCCTACACGCAGCTGCGAAGCTGTGGACACCTCAAAAATCTTGTCGCTGATAGGTAGTTGTTTATATATTTATTAAGAATGCAGTTCTTGATCTTGAAAATCGTAGTGGTATCTATGTATAATGTGGGTAACTCTAGAAACAATTGGGTTTCGTCGATACCTACATACTTATGTAATTTTCTGTTGGAATCATCATACTCTTACTACTTACGTAGAGGATACTGCGAATCATAAATAGTAAAGTAGTCAGTGAACTACATACTTCTAAAAGTATAATGTGACGTTTCTCACTGCACACTTGAAAACTGGGCAATTGGAACAACTCCTCTCTTAATTCTTCTATTCTATAACGTCTGTCTCTCTCTAACTCCAGATTCTCTATAGATCCGTCTTTGCCGAGGCGGTATTGTAACAATCAGTTTTCAGTAGGGCAGGGTCCATACTATTACTACTATACAGAAAAATAATGTAGGTACATTGTAACTAAATTAAAAGTCTCTCTTAGTAGCTCCACGTACTAAAAGTCCAAATTAATGTAACTGGACGGGGGAATGAGCCATTACCCACCCGTTTAACGCGTGTTGGCACAGCCTGTCCCCGTGAAGAACATGTTGTTAAGTTTTGATGGATGCGATCCCTTAATCATGTATGTAATGTGAATAATTCTATCCTAGTTATTTAGGAAATTATGTTTGGATATGTCTTCAAGATAGGAGTGGTGACTATTTGGTAAGGTTTACTGGAATAAAAGCAATAAAATCGTCCATGGTAGGTAGGTACTGACTCTTTCTGAAAGAAAAAAACGAACCAAATTTATTCACTCTGGTTTCAGTTTCATTATGCTATTGGTGTAGCTGTTTAGAGTGTTTAGTATTGTTGCTAAGTACTTACTTACCTACCTACTTAATAATTAGATACTTTAAGTTCATAATAATAATAATCCATCCATCCTAAGGTTGTCTGGAAGAGATCGCTAAAAGCGATAAGACCGCCCATTGTACTTTAGTTAATGTTGGTATCCATATTGTGTTGTTTTTGGTGTGCAATAAAGAGTTATTGTATTGTATAATAATAAAGTCTGGGACACAAATGACACACGGTTATTTAATCTCAAACTAGGCAGGTCCTGTACTATGGGTACTAAACAACTGCTCAACATACTTAAATAAATATTAAGAACCAGACACAAAGCTAACAAACGTGTTCATGCACACTAATGTTGGTTAATTAATTAGGTACCTAGTAAGAAAAACAAATTGAAATCACTAAAGTTAATACGCTAGGATTCCCGAAGGAGCACTTGGTAGGTTGGAGCGCTATTTCATAACCCAGGTCAGGGCAGGTGTATTTGCTGTACACATGCATTAGCATGATTACAAAGGATAGGATGTCTTGGATATTGATCGATCCAATTAATCGGTCTCTCTTATCAAAGCGAGACCGTGTTCATGTCAAATCCAATTAATTAATACTATTACCCGATTGATTACCAGCGCGGCATGTAACTGATATTGATTTAATAACACCTTTCTATTATATTAATAGCTGTTCTAGGCACGGTGGAAAGTGATAGATCACTAGCACTGGAACTAGTCATAGCGACTTCTTCATTGATTTATTTTAAGGTGTTAGTTATAATTTGTAATCTAGCTGTAGGTGTCGATGTCCAGATTTGTACCTATCTGCGAACACCTGTAAATGGCTTCGTTGATTTATTTTTAGGTGTTAGTCTTCGATCAACTATAGCAATTTGCTATAGTTGATCGAAGGTGTTAGTAATCTAGCTAAATTTGTGATTACAAATCACTAAAGTTAATACTTTATTTTAATATTTTATTTTAATCGGAACACCTACAGCTAGATTTAGCTGTAAGTGTTCCGAATAAAATAAAATAAATAAAATATCCCCCGCCAAGTCAAGCAAAAAGCGGCACGGCCGTTCCATCCTTTTCTCGAAGCAATTCACGCCATTTTCGACCTCCTATATATAACTTCGTTGTGAATGAATTAGGTATATCTTTACAAAGAAAATTAGACATACAGAGGCTTAAAAAAATACTTACATATTCTCACGCGTTTTATCCGAGAGGGAAGGCAGAGGTATTCCATTCCTGGAAATTCCCACTTTTTACCAGTTCATTCTTTGGACCCTAAACGTGATAGTGGTGAGCCCATCGCCGCGTCTGTTACACATGTCTCAGAATTAATTCTAGCACTTGCGGGTTTCCTCACGATGTTTTCCTTTACCGTCAAGCTAGTGGATAAATATTCACTGCTCTGCTATGACGAACATACAAACAATCAATCAAACGTAGGTATAATAAATAAGTACATAAAAATAATATAAGACGAAAAACATTCTAAGTAGGTGCCTATCACAATGATTTGTTTTATTTCAGTGTATCTAAATAGCGAAAAAAATATTCATAATGTCTAGAATAAAAAAAAATACAATGATGTATTCAAGGATTCTTTAAAGAAAAATAGCTTTTCTCGAAACGTTTGCTTCAAACTGGCAGGTGGGAATCGGGATGCGGCTTTTGCCGAAGGTGTACAGGTTCTACGCCGCGTTCTTTTAGTTTGTGTTTCCCGTAACTTTGATTGAAATTCTCTTTATTCTAGCAAATTGCTTAAACTTCAATTGGTTTTCCCTTACTTTTAAAACTTTGAGGTTTTGTGTGATAAAACAAAGCCATGATGATATGACTGAGTGAGAGGAGTTGATTGAGTGAAGCATACCTACAGTTTCACATAATATAAGTACCTACCTTCAGAGGATTTGGGGTATAACTTATAAGTGAAAATGCTGGCAAAAAGGGACTTCCGATTTAGATTAAAGTCAGAAAGGTAACAAATGTTGTATTTTTTTTCCATTGCCTACATGCACATGCACATTGTTTCTCTACACGTGAAAACATCTCACCTTTGCGACATTATTTACGTCAGCTATATAATGCTAGTTTTTTTTGTATTTGAGCAATTAACTGTATAAGTATATTTTTTTGTCTAGTTTACATCTCGTATTTGTATAAAAAACGTAAAACAACAAAACAATTCGGCTTAAATACATATAGATTTTCAATTCAGAATATTTTTTATAAATTCACTTTCCGTTTTTGCCAACTTGTCCCGAGTTGTTATATATTACATCCTTGAAAATTGAGTCTAACAGGATTTTAATAGGTCAATTCATACAAAAATTGTCTCGGCAGTGGTCAGAATAAAAATAAGACCTTTTTGCGTCGTCGCCGGTCCGTCTGTAGGCATTTTAATTATCCAGCAAATACGCGAGGAAAAACGGTGCGCGATGAGAAAATAATACCAACAGAGATTAGCATTGCGTTCTTCAGAAGGGAAATATGCTGGAAGTATGGAGGAATTAAAAAGTAATTTTATTAGATTTTATTCCAGGTAAGTATTTAATGTTGCTCCGAGATATTTTTGCTGTACTGCATTTCTTATCTTACCTATCTAAAGAAATTAAATGTTTACAGGTATACCTTATCTAAAGGTATTAAAAGTTTTGTGGATTATTTCAGTCAAAATTTATCGTTAAAATAAATTCGTAACAATCTAAGCAGGTGAAGCAGGGGGTTCCCGCCGAGAGCAAGATAACATACCTACATTAAGAAGATTATTTTGAAAAGTGTTACCTGACCGGCTACGCCGAGATTAATACGAATGACCTCTATAGAATATTGTTCTCCAGAACTAGAAACCCTATTCGATTGTAGCTCTATCCCAAAGTTAAATACTTCATGTAATAAGTATAACTCATAACTTTCAGCTAAACTTTTCTTACCTACACCAATTAGTAAGAACTACAAGTAAAATAAACTGGCGTAATTTTTCCGAGTTTGTCAGAGCAAGTTTTCCTTTATCCGCAGAAGTTGTGGCTAAGAAAAATAGTTCACCTCACCCATGATTGTTGTGTTCGCTGTGGAAATCCTGATAAAACTCGTCTGGAAACTTTGAGAGCAGCATTATACATTAAAAATGGTTGATAAACATTTTATAGCCACAGAAAGAAGCCCCAGGAGTAAGTTTACGATGTATGGCCGGTAAGTTGTTTTTATGGATGAAGAAATAAAGGTGCTATGCCCAATGACTTTTCTTAGAAATAGACTTGGTTCTGTTTTAAGTATCCTACGATCATTTACAGTGTGTTAGGCTAGGTTTAAGCATTAATTTGAACAAGTACCTACAGTGTTTGCATTCTGTGGGTGCACCTAAAAATAGACGGACGAACTTAAGGTTCAACATGACCGATTAGGGGAATATTGTCCTGTCCAAAGATAAAAAGTATCTGAGAAGGAAACTTTAAGACACTGAACACTACAGTAAGGAAAATACATAATTTTAATGAAAGCAAGAACTAAGAGAAGAAATGAATATTAGTGTTGCCAAGGTAGAACGAGATATAATGAGCGTTCCGTAGCGATTTATTTACAGTTCTCCGCCTGAACCGGGGTAATGGGGAAATAATTACTCATTTGCCGCCGGGACCACTAGCGTGTAATGGGAAAAAGATTTTCAAAGAACGTTTTTCTTTTGTTTTCCTAATGCGGAAATATTTCTTGCGTTTATTTGCTAATCAATGCGATGCAATATCTACCTATCACAAAAAGTTCTAATGGATATCTTACTTATCTCCTTGTTTAATTAATGTTATAACTTAAGTACTTGGCTATAAGAATTACTTTTAGGCTTCTCTACTAGTTTTCTTAGCAGACTGCCTGAGGAGGAGATTAGGTAATGTTGTTCGAAAGTATGAATGTATGTGGGTCTACTTCTTTGGTAAGCAATGCAATAATAGCATACTAACATAAAGCCAAAGACAGCGAAAACAATAAATATTAATCAAAAAGTAATATATTTTATTTTTTTATATAGATTTATATATTAGATAATTTTCTAAAGTGAAAGTCTAATGAAAATGTTTGCAATCATGTGAAACAATTAGTAAAGTAGATAAAGCAGCAGCCTACGCGGCGCGTACGCAGAAACTATTTTATGAGTTACCATCTTCTGCCCGCAGCTTCGTTCGCGTTCTAGGATCAAAAGTAGCCTATAAAAATAATAATAACAAAAAAAACTCACACCTTTCATCCCCGAGGGGGTAGGCAGAGGTATTTCATTACTGGATATACCCACATTTCACGAGATACATTGGACCCCTAAACGTGATAGGTGGTGAGCCCATCGCCGGACCGGGTCTGTTTACACATGTTTCAGAATTAATTCTGAGACCTGCGGGTTTCCTCACGATGTTTTCCTTCACCGTCGAGCTAGTGATAAATATGTACGTAAGTTTTGAAAAACTCATTGGTACATGCCAGGATTCGAACCCGAGCCTCACTGATTTTCGGCCGTCTCTTTAACCGTCCGGGCTATCACTGCTGTTTTAGTAGCCTATGTTCTTCCTTAAGTTGCAAGTTATTTTCCTGTAAAATTTCTATAAGATCGGTTCAGCAGTCATGCTGTGAAAGTTACAAACAACCAGAAAGACCGAGTTACTTTCGCATTTACAATATTAGTAGGGATTCCAAATCTTTCTTTCGTTTCCCTTTGCCTATTGTGGCCATCTATCACATTACATTGCTCTATATAACCGAAAGGCGAAAGCTACTAGGTATTCAGAGCACAGTCACAAATATACCCGCCAGTTGTCACAGTGAACGATTATTTATTGTACAAATTGAGTGACGCGGGTCGCGGAAGGATACAACGTTATAAATCAAAATGATTTTGGTAGGCCGTGTCTGTCCTAGCAATAATTCTTGCCGGGTTACTGTAGATATGTGTTGTGACAAAAAAAGACCTGTGATAACATTTATTTATTTTAAATACCTAAATGTAACTTAAAGAATATATCTAAGGCAAAGTTGTGATAGCCTTACGGTTAAAGAGCCCGCTTTTCATGATGATACCTAATCAGTGAGGCTCGGGTTCAAATTCTACATGCCAGGATTTGAACCCGAGCCTCAATGACTTTTTAAAAACTTACGTACATATTTATCACTAGCTCGACGGTGAAGGAAAACATCGTGAGGAAACCTGCAGGTCTAGTCACTTTTTGTTTTATTTTTTATTCATGTACTTGTTTGTTTTGTGTATAGAGAAAATCTAGAAGAGCAAAAATTACTTATCTAGTTGTATACTCGTAAGATGATTGTTGTTGTTGATTTTAATTTTAGTTACGTAAAAAGTAACAGAATTACGTGAATAGGTAAGCAAAAGTATTGTTTATAGACCTGCTGTTAGGTACCTAGTTCCCTATTTTAGTTCTACGGAGAAAAAGCATCACAAATGTATGGGAAATAACCCACTTACACTAACAATTAAAAAAATCTTATACCAATAACGGTAAATGGAATCTATCCATATAGGAGATCATTCGGCTATCAATTTCGATTGCGGTCCTTTATGAGGACAACAATGTCCAGTTTTAGTGGACACGATAACTTAGCAGACCAATTGAGCGGAAGTAAGTGGACAGCGATTCTATTGAAGCGCTTCCAGGTTTGGGATATAAAAGTCAGTGATCATAAAATAGTACGTATTTGCAGAAGCTACGGAACTGTATTGGAATGAAAGTAACGAAGAGTTTCATATTGGTTTTCTGCTGTTTGTACGAAACTAAGCATTTTATGAAATTTGGAAATATTTGCAAGATATCGTTTATTCCATCACAAATATCTTCCATTTTAGAAAATAATTTTAGTAGGTACCTATCCAAATTTATGTAACAATGACACCAATGTGTTATTGGCATCAATGAACTATTACACTATTAACAATTCTGTGACAATGGTTAATTTAATTGGCGGATTCTTAGAATTCAAATTCAAATTTTACTGCTGTAATTAAACATGGCGTAGATACTACGGGATTAAACGCGAGAGATCTGCCATGTTCTTACTATCCCAATGGGAAAGAAGCGTGAGATTATTATTATTAATCAAGCAAGCAGTTTTCAACTGATAAACGCCTGTATCCTGTAGTTCTCCCCTGAAGATTTATCCTTAGAGAATTTATATATTTGCGCAGTTTATTTCTAATTTAATAAACATTAATTTTTTCAAGTATATATTATGAATACAAACTTTTTTTTCTTTTACGTTTTTTTATGTAGGTGCTTTTCTGAGATAAACGATAGAAATAAACGGTGATACCACATAAATAGCGCGCAGATTGTCCGGCACCGTCTCGCCCTAAACTTGGTCTATCATTACAGGATCAGATTCAGTGTCGGAGGCACCACAGGAAGACACTAGTTTTTTAATATCACGCTAGGAAAATGATTCGTATTTGTATTTAGTTTCGTAAATATACAATATGTTTGTTCGATTATAAGAAACCCTTTTTCAAACAACTTTTACGATTTTCCTACGATTTCAACTGGGTTATTTTTGTAATAATCAAACCCGTTAACAGAAATATCTGGTTCTGTTAGTTTTAGTAGTCGCTTTAAAAATTATAATAAGGTTTTGTTATAGTTATCAAAATATGGTTGGATTGATTGGAATATGGTAAGACTCAAGTAATAGAGGTATCATAATACATTTTGTGAAGTGAGCAGTGAGTAGAGCAACGGTATACTTAAAGTAATTTAGCTTTGTGAAAATTGTTACTTACTGAGTGGAGCCTCATCAAGATAATGACATAAACTCGTGTCATTTTTTTTTAGTTATGTGGCTGCTTATTTATTTTTAGTAGATATATTAAAAAATAATAATATGATTGGGATTCTAACATGATTATTTTCAAATTCGAATTTAAGTGACGTTGTACAATCATACATAGCAATCTCGTCATTTTTAAACAGGTATTTATAAATTAATTCTTTTGTCTAATATTGACTTCAAAATTCATTATAAACATTTTGAAGAATTAATGAATTATTTACTGAACAAAAAAGGTAAATTTTTTAGGTCCCACGATATAGCCTCTGATTCCGCCTCTAACGCGACGCCTGAAACTTAGGCTATTATGACGGACAAAAATAGTTGACGAAAGTCGGCAAAGTTGGCGAACTTGGGAACTAATGGTCCTCGTTATTGCCTTAGTTGGGCAATATTTTTGTTGTGGACAAAGATGGGGCGATCTCGTTACAACAAACTATTGTACGACAAATTAGTTGTTATTCACTGTTAACTGGTTCGCTAGTTTTATTATTCTTGTTTATCTAAGTAAGTATAAACGAATTCTTTGATATTACTTATGAGGAGGTAATTGTTTATAAGTTTCAGTAGCTATCTATGTTTGTAGGATAATATCTAGGTATGTTCTATTTATCACTGGAACGACTAAATCGATATTGATTTGTTTATATTACTATTCAGATATACTACTCTGATATTTCCGAGTAACATAGACTGTTTTATTGACGAACTAGGCTTCGACGTAGGAATCCGGTAGAAAGTATTTATGAAAATTCTCTTGGGAACCGAAAAGAACGAGTTGGGTGACGTTAGCTGCTAGATTATCTATACGATAATTTTATGTAAAAAAATCTTACACCTTTTCTCTCCGAAGGGTTAACGGACCCCTAAACGTGATAGGTGGTGATCCCTTCGCCGGTCCGGGTCTGTTACACACATGCCTCAGAATCAATTAATTTAATGTCAAATATGGATGGGAAAGGGTTTTTGGTCAGCAGTGGTTTACAAAAAATTTATTACCTAATTTATAGACTTATTAATTTATTATTAATAATTTAAAATATTTAAAATGAAAATCACGTCCCCAATACCGGCAGCTATATCAAAGAACGTAAAAACCCGATACACGGATGTGGACTAGATTAATTTTTCGCTCAGCACATCCTCAAACGGGTGGGTAGAGCTTAGTAATGAAGTCCAGGCATATCTAGGGAGCACAAAGGCTGTCAGGGACACGAGATGGGATCGTTCGAACAGGTAAATTAATCCGATGCAATTTTATATAGTCACTGAACGGCTGTGCTATAATGTTCGCAGTTTAAGAATATTCGATGAAATCCTATTAAGTAATTTAAAAACGTTAAAGTTTTATTAAAGAAATATTAGTGAGGATGCATCTTTTTTAGATACTCTTTCACGCAAAAAAATACTACTTAAACGGATTCTGATGATAGTTTATAGTAATATAATAGTTTATTGTAATATAAACTATAGGTACCTACTTCCTATCTAGGAAAGCGGGTGAAGTCCGGGCAAAAGCAAGTTCTTACTATAAATGTAAAAAAAAATATTTTCATAAGTAAATGCGGCGTGCGACAGTAGTAAATAACACTAAAATTGCATTGGGTATTTTTTATTTACTTACTGTAATCTTAAATTTTAAAACTCTAAAAGTGGCTTCTCACAGCGCGTGCTACTACGCGCCGCGCCGCTCCACGCGCAAGGACGCGCCACGCGACACACCGCGCCACCCAACGGAAACTGGCGCGGCGCGGCGTGTGCCACCTCCAGCCATGGAGCAATGCCACTGAAGAAGAAGGCATGGCTGTTGCATCAGCCATTTTTGTCTTATTTAAAATTAACAAAAACGCACGCGCGAGCCCGCGCCGCGCCTTTGAAGTTACCGACTTTTAGCGGATAGGTCGCGCTGCGCCGCGCCTAGCTCTTCACACTGCGCTGGGCGCGTGCGGGCGCATTCCATATATAACACATATCATGCGGGCGCATATTATAACACGCGCAGTGAGAAGCCAGTTTTAGACAGATAAAAAAACTCTAACTGAGTAAGACAGAAAAAATAGGTATTTATGAAACCAAAGGGAGGAAATCTGAAGAATCACTGTACCTAATTCGGAAATTCCTTATGCATACAACTTGACGGTATTTTAAGTGCATTTCTTACTAGTAGGTACCTATCTAATTAAATTTTTGCATGACCTAAAAATTAAACCCCCTTTGATTGAAATAAATACTACATAAGATAGGTATAACAATTTTCTACGTGCATTTATTATCGTTGTTAAAACACCGCACAATATTTGAAATCCTCACCTTTAAAAGTCAACCTTCCAAAATACACAGGAAATGTCTACGCTGCTTTTCTGGCAAATTTGAAATGTTTATAATAAAGGCCCTTCCTGTTTTGTGCCCATTATAGATGCGCAGGTATATTTAATTGGCCGGGTACGGAATAACGGGCTATTCCCGTTGTCCTTTTGTAATTTGACGTGACCTAGCAGAGGGTTCATTGTCTCCTAATTGAAATTCAAAATATTTCATACTCTATTTGATACGACCACGGGAGTGCAAAAGGATTAGCTGACGGGTTTATTTTGAGTGTTTATATATCTTAAGCATAAATACACGTTGGTTAGGACTGAAGGTTTATAAAATAGATTTGCCTTTGTAATGAATAAAGAAAAAAAATACTTAATCAAAAAACTTTAACAACAAAATGTTTTTAGCCGTTAGCCTATTTTTTATTTTGGAATCTATTCAATTTCTTTTGCTGAAATTATTTTTAGTGCTCTACTTACGTTGATCTTTAGGATGTGTTTAAAAAGGAACGTTAAACCTTGATGCCAGTTTTTATTGTGTTTAGGGAGAATTGAAGATGTTCAGCAGAGTCACAAATCGAGTAGCTTGAAAATTTCTGACAATTATGTGGCTACTAGCCTAACACCTAATCGGCAGCGCCATAATGACGCCGGCCGGTAGGAACTTACGGCCCATACTTTCTGGTAATTGTCGAACATCGCCTGGCTCAGCGGTGGGTTAATAAGGATTGATATTGATACCACTATACACGAAATACTAAATCTACAAAAAAGTCAACTAATTCTAATCGATTTTAATCGATGCTCAGTCTATTCAACTCTGATATTCATTTTGGTGTGTAAGATATTTGACTCACAAAGTCGGTATTCCCAGCTGTATCATTCTCGGTCAGTGCTTTGAGTGAGTTGCAAAGAAAAACAAGGGGTTTACCCAGATCGGCTCATTGGAGCCCAGCTCACGATCTCACTTTGTTAGCAAAACATCGCCCGCCCTTTGATAGGGGCGGAGCGATTTTTTAATGCATAACTTGAACAGAATTATTGATAACTACATCCGATCAGGGTAACTGATTTTCCTTTGACTTTTTGTTGCGGAAATATTGTTTTGGGTATTAGATTTCGGTGCCTTTTTCACCATAAATATTGTTAAGAAGTTCCTTTTCTACCGTTCGTATTGATTTACTAAATATACCCAATAAGTTGTGACTATGAACAGTTTTGTTTACAAAAAGTTTTTTAACTTGTTAGCGTGTCATTTCCATCGAACTACCTATCCTTTTTGGGCAGGAGAACTGAAAAATGGGCTAATCTTTAAACGTATACGCAAAGGTTTCTATAACATTTCCAATTTCAAGTAAAACTCGAAGCCTCGTAAAAACTTGAATCATTTTTCACCGTAACTTCCCCTTTCCAAACGAAATCTTCCGTAACGTTTCGATTTCCGAATTTCTTGTCCTTCATTCATTAGCAAGTTCAATCAGAGGGCCACGAGTGCCTCAGCCTGAGGGCCACAAGCTGTGGTTATTTATGACCTCACATCGGCCCTCACAATTACGGGAAGGAAAAACTTTCTCCATTACAAGCTCCTGGGAGGCTTTTCATACAAAAAAGAAATGGTACACGCCATCGTGTAGCGCGTAATGGATTTCGGGTCTCGGTTTCGATTTCGATTTATGTATTGTGCTTTATGTTGCGGATGTAGGCGTGATGGTATTAAATAAACACTAGGGATTGCGTGTTAACGCGTACACATGCCCAGTTAAGTACGTAACTGATTGAAGTCATGATACGCTTGGTTTTCATTCAACGGACCGGAAGGGCTGTTGTTTAAACAAATCGAATTAACAGTGGGCGGTTGAATTTACAAAACAAATTAAGAGCTTTGAATTTACTCATAAATAAGTATATTAGCCCTCAAGAATATTTGTACTTACACGTCAGGTTACATTTAGTAGTAATTAATAAATAAGCGTCCCGCTCCAGTTTCAAAATGGGTTTCACAAGGGTACCTACAATGTACTTAAGTATAAATAAAACTTCAGGAAGATATTAGGTATCTTTATTCGGTTTTCACCGTATAAAAATTCGTTGCGTAGGTTAGAAGAACGTAAGCACACAAACAGTCACAGGCAAATGACTTTGGTTTATAGTATTTAAAAAATATGTGATGACGGCTTATCCCTGAGAAGAAGTAATCTATTACTGGAAGTACCCACTTTTTGATTAAGTAGATATTCAGTAAGAATAATAATAATTAATAAGTAAAAAATAAAAAACAAATAACTTAACCATTTCTTTAAGACGACGGCTACGACGACGGTAAGATCCTAAGGAAAACCTGCTGTTGACCATTAAAGGCTTACATTAATCGCTCATTTAAACTCAAATTATCATAGTTAACAATCTCTAAAGTTTCAAAAGTCGACAATTGTCGTTTCTCCAGTTTATTTAAACGAAACACGGCTTCTGTGGGATTAGGAAAAATATGAGACTTTACTGGAATAATATTAAAATTCCGTTTGTTTGCCGCCGACCCGGAAGGGCTCCTGTAATGAGATAATAACATTTCCTGGACAGGTGGCCGCGGACCGACTCGTGAATATTCGAATCCAGGGCTACAATTGGGTCGGGATAAAGGTAAACCCCGGATACACTCCAGAAATATAATATTATAGTAAATTATTTTAGGATAATCATGTTGCTGGATTAATATGAATGATATTGGAAAAATCATATTAAATTTAATTTCTGGTGACCAGTTTCTGTCAAAGGATCAACCTCTTTCCAGAGAGTATTATGCAATGCAATAAATGCAGTATACATTGCCTTGTACCATATTATGGTTCCTCTCTGCAGGACATTATTTAGTTGTAGGTAAATACTGCTAAAATAATATTTTTGTTATTTGTTAACAGTAGTTAGGAAGTCTGCTCATACAACTGAAATATTATCATTGGAGTAGATCTGAAATAGTTTTTATTACATAGTTGCTTCTAATATGTAATGTTTTACAAGTTATTCCATTTTGTAATCAAAGATATCTCCGCCCAAGTATAACTTTAGTTAAGTACGCCATCGGTAGGTATGTACGAAAACATGAAGTTATTGAAAACCACATTTCATCCTAGCATGGAGTCCAGTGCAAACAACGCCATTCACGTGTTTAGTGCTGAAAACATAACCCTCGTAGATTTAACGTCGTGCAGGGCACGTACACGTACCGTAATTCAGTCCGCAGGTGCGCCGACAATCCGAAGACTGTACTCGTTCCAATTTAATAAAACCCGCCGAAAGTTTACTACCCCACACAATTTGCGATCTGTCAAAATCGAGCGTGTAAAATAAAGGTGGATAACGCTTGGAAAGTTTATCTGTTATTGAGATTTCTTTTGTTAAATCGGTATGCTTACATTTTGTCGAACAACTCGACTCTGTTTTTGGTTTCATTTGATCTATTTCATTTTTTTTCTGAATAACTATGTTGCAGGTTAAAAAATTAAAAAAAGTTTTTTTTTCTTATGTATAGAGAGGTAGTAGTAATGTAGCAACGCCAAAATAACATAAAAACCCAAAAATATAACATTTTGACATCATTAGAACTTGTAAACTTTAAGTCGAAAATCGCCTGTTTTTGTATCCCTGATACTTTAGGGAACAACATATTTATTGTTATTACTGACTTTTAATCATATGCTATAGAGATGAACCTAAACCATGAGATGAACTATAAGTAATAGTATAGTAGAAGACCACGACGCGCGCATCACGTGGTGCTGGTGGCACTCTCTTTTTTGTTTTATGTTGTTTATATAAGGTATTTTTGATGTTAAAATAATAGATAAAACTACATTATAATTTTTAGTAATTTTACTACCCCGATGCTGAGTAAAAAAAGCGTAAAACATGTTGTTATTTACCTTTACCAAAAGTAATTAATTCGTATTCCGATTAATGAAAGCTTTAGATGGGGCTAAATTTCAGTTCACGCTCATATAACGCGGTTAGTATAAACAGAGCGGGATGCGGAGCTCATTCGGGCTGCGAATGGTATCGTCCTACATACTTATTTACATTTCATTTGCGAGAATGTGCACGGAAACACGCGAGTACTGTTGCTCTAGCAACCCCTAGAAAGGACATGCGGATTCAAAATCTTCGCTCTGTAAAACTTGGTTTGTGCCTTCACAATTTAGGGTTAATTATAAATGATTGAGTTTTAGTGATAAAGTTAACGTTTTAGTTTAAACAAAGAAAGTAATTTCATAGATTATTGTTACGCCGCAGCGGGTCGACACTTGTTCACATAACAATACATTTTGAAACATTTAATGTAAGCTTAATATTTTGGTTTTATTACACATAATGTCATATCTAAACAGTTTACATCCGTGGCAGTATACAATATTGTTTCAGGAAATTGCTGTCCCAGTGTCCTAGATATTTAGAGCAGAAAAATTAAAAGTTGCTCGCTTAAAACTTCCGCAGAACACAGTTTCATCTGTTTACTTGAGCTGAATTCCAGCAGTTGTAGTGCAATATTTTAGCATTTCTCGCGTTGATATATTTTCCTCATTTACTTGCATCGAGATACGGTTTTCAGCCGGGTGGACGCCGGACGCTCTTCAGATAACAAATGCAATTTACACCCTCTAACGGACGGAGGAGATTGCATCGAAACTGTAAATCTTTTCTCCTAACGTTTCTCAATCTAATAATAGGCTATTCGACAGTGTGAAAAATAAAGTACTAATTATTGATAGCATAAATTAAGGGATTTAAAAGCGATTTGCGTTATTTTAACTAAAAAATATTGGAAAACTTATAAGGGTAATCCCTTGAAAAATATCATGAGGACGAAAATGGTTTCGATGGTGTAGAGGTTTTGTCTGTCATTGATTGCTTTTTTTTGGAGTCTTGACGTAGGTATATTTATACGTAGTTGTATAGTCACAGAAGCCCGTATGACGCTGTGTTTCTTAGAAAACGTTTTGGTGGCTCATTTAAATATGGCATTTTAAAAAATAACCAGTTTTAGTAGATAACATCATTACATAATCTGAAATAATTTCCGGCACCGATTTTGGCGAGAGTCTGGTTATTAAATGTGCAAATGGAACAGGTGAAAGAAGCTACTTATAATAAATGTTTTAATTAAGTTCCTTGCACGTAAGATGGAGGAAACCATTTCAGCAACCCCTACGGTTGAAACAGAGAGAAACCTGATTTTTGATTATCAAATAATATTCTTCTTAGAATTTCTCCGTTACTTTCATGTCACCCTAAGTCCCACGTATTCGAGTTAACATTGTCACTTGACTTGATTTCCTTGTAACGTGGGTGTGACGTTTTTCGCTTACGCGAAAACGTAAACGTTGCGTCATGTCTCGCATGCCAAACTGGCAAATTGAGTCGCGTGCGACTGTCGCGCAATGGGGTGCTGACAAAACAGGAATGCTGTCGCCTTCGTGAAACATTCGCTATCCCTATTAAAAACTATCCCGTCACTATTATAAACGACCCGCCGTCGGTTATTTTTATTTAAATCAGTTGAGTCGTTATTGAGCTTATTCGAGACAAACTTTTAGACAGACAAACAAAAATTATAAAAACGGTCATTTATCGTATCATATAAATAACAGTTTTCACTTTATTGTCATTTATTTTGAGATCACAAAAGTCACTTCAATTTTATTTCAGGCATAGGTACGAAACTATCAATCACAAAAATTTTAATTAACTAAATCGTTTGCATTTAGCTCGCGTTTCTTTTCACTAACTTTGTCTTTTAGGGACTTTCTTTCGGACTTCTTTAGTATAGTATATATATTCTTTCCTATAATATCGGATATAGATATAATTGATTTCTATGGTAACACGACATGATGCCAAAACTGGCTACATTATAAAGCAACGCGATGCGAAGCAAGATTGAACGAAGCACGGATTCGGGATGTGACTATTTTCCACTCACAAATTTTGTATTTGATTTCCTGTGGCCATCTGTGGCCCGCCCGCCTCGCATTGGAAATACATATATATGTAAGAAAGTATGTATAGTTATTAGTTTAAAAAGTATTTTTAATATGTATTTTGTCACAGTAGGTACAAGCATATAGATTACACATGCTAAAAACTAATGACTTAATTAATCCGGCGATGGGCCGGTGTTATCATTGTTGCCAAACGTTGCAGGTTCTTTTATTTAAATAAAAACCACTTATGACAATATTGTATGAAATGTTTTTTGTTTCATTTTATTCTTCTCTTAAAGTACACTTTTTTTACGGCTTTGGCTGCAAGCATAATTTTACTGGCCTGACTACCAAGTCTATATTCCGTACACATGCCAAATTTCATCAAGATCGGCTCAGCGGCTTAGTTCTGAAAAGGTTACAAATGGACAAACCGATATAGATCGCAATTACAAATATTAAACAGGAAAGTGACAGCGATCGTTTAATAGAAAAGTAAACTAGGTATTTAGAAATAATCACAAAATAATTAAGCTCAAGCCTCATCCCTGACAGTGTTGGCAGAAGTATTCCATTCCTGGTAATACCTACATTTTACCATTGTTGTTTTCAGGAGTATATTTGATAAATTTAAATATATATATTTTCTATCCAAAAAAAACATTATTTGAAAGGTACTATGAAATATCTTTATTCTTGCAGTGAATGATTTTAGTATGTTTGTAACAAATAAGTTAAAAACAACGACTAGACCGATCTTAAAAATTCTTTAGCAAATGGAAAGTTACAATATCACTGAGTAACATAAGCTAAATTTGATCCCCATATTATTCGAACGGGAACAACGCGAGTGAAATCACGGAGAGCCGTTAGTAATTAATAAAAATATTCGGTTTCTCTAAACTAGGATAGTTTTGGGGCAGTGTGTTCCTACATTAAATGACATATTAACATCCCCTTGAAGTGTTTTACGAGAATGAAGTAAACAAGTAGGTATTAATAGAGAATGGTAGTGTGAAACCCGACGCGGACCCGCGTCCAGCACGTTTGACGTTTATGAGGGTACAACATCGCGGGAGGTAATTTGATCTATCTATGAAACAAGCCTTCTAAATTTATTACTGCCGTCGTACCTGCTGGATCGAGTTTTCTTTGTTGCAGCGTTGATGGCGTTTATTAGAGGTGTATTTTGATAATGGGGTTTTGGGCCGAAGTAATTCTTCACTATCACTACATAAGTAGTATAAAACAAAGTCGCTTTCTCTGTATTCCTATGTACTTATATCCCTATGTCCCTATATACATATTATGTCCCTATGTATGCTTAAATCTTTAAAACTACGCAACAGATTTTTGATTCAAGAGGAAGGTTTTAGTATTAGCATTGCACCCGTGCGAAGCCGGGGCGGGTCGCTAGTAAACAATAAAGTTGTTCTGTAGGTATAAATATCATTAAGATGTTTATTTTACCGAGTTTTATAAAAAGTATAGCCTATCTAAATTAGTTATTTGTTAAGTCTTTATTAATAATACTATTTATTTATATTCACCGATTAAAAATGTCGTCTAAAGAGGAACCATGTGGAACAGTGCACAGGTTGCATCAACTCTGTTATTTAGGCTGATCCTTTGAAAAATAGGACACTTCAGGAATGGCTCCAAACTTGCTGCCAGCTCTTTGATAAGCTAGGATTTGAATAATGTTTGTCAAGTATTGTCATTTTGTTAAATACTAGCTGTTTTCACGTGCGTAAATCCCGTTCCCCTCGGAAAAGTATAGCTGATGTTACCTACTTTCAGGAAAGTATAAGTTTTCCATTGGTGGAGGAAATTTTAAAATCGTTTTGGGACCTATTCATTTCAAATGAACGAACACCTCTTTTTAATATTACTGTAGATGTTCAGTAGAAGTTCCTTAGAGTACCTAACCAGTATAGGTACACGATTATCCAAATTTCGAATATTCCTTTTCTAGGCAACAAAGTACATAAAACATTATAAGTATGTGAGTGCGTGGATTACATACCCGTTACAGCTCATGGCCAACTGCTATTGTTATCTCGAGTGTTGAGAGCAAATTCGTGTTTATTGCCTGAAAGCCTATTGTTAAAAACAGCTTAATGTGAATTACTCACACAAATATAACTACGGTAATGTAAACAGTAAAATAAGTTTGGTTTTGTTCCTATATTTTGTGTCATATTTGTACAAAGCTTACAATATCGCCGAGGTCCAATTATAGTCGTTTTACATCCGAATGAGAGTTTTTTTATTATTTTTAAAACAGGTAAATTTTGTTGTAATCCGGCGAATTTCATCACAAAAATCACTGATCGTTGTTCGCAAAGGACAGCGAATCTTCACAATGTATATCTATCTATTGTGTTTATCACAAAGACCCCTGACAGGGCGTATCTTTTGGCAATCCTGTAGCAATTCATTGTATAAATACTCCATCATTCGCGGTTTTCCGAACCATTGTTCTCCGTTTCAGTATAACAAATTATGCGAATGATTTACTCCAGATTAAAATGACTGAGTTTAAATAATCGATTTATCTACCTTTGGGTGTCTTTGGATTTATAAATTGGCATTGATAAACAGAACGATTGACATGTAATACTTAAATGTATGAGAAGTAACACAATGTTCATTTTTTTATTATCGATGGGTGTGCTCTTGACCTCTGTCTTGCCCAGAGAACAGATGGATAAAGAAACCCAGATTGACACCTATTATACAACCCGTCACAGTATAAGCGAAATTCCTTATACACCCCAATTAAAAAAATATATTACTAATTAAATTCGCACTTTAGTAAATTTCCTAAATAAAGAGCAATAATAGTACGGTTTCCATAGGTTCCATACCTATGGAAATTGTATCTAAATTCAGTTATGCTAATTCATTTTTCAGAAAAAATTAAGGCGTATTAAAAATAGCTGAAATAGATTAAGTAGTCGATACTGAACAAACTAATTTCAGGAATTGCGCTTATTCTGATACATTTTGTAGGATATAAAGTAAGATACACGTCAACACTTATGCAACATATAAAAAAATCTTTATGATTACCAAGTTTATGCACCTACTTACATTTTTGAAATATTCATCTTAGTTACATTTTTAACTGTTATGCATATTATACATAACGAAAACATCATTTCATTTCTTTCATCTCTCAAACACGTATCGTTCTCTCCTCATTAATCCGGATTTGCATTTCCTTCATTATTTCAACGTTTCGTTTGTCGTCTGAAGTGTAGTCCGTCTGTAATCATACAGTCAGAGGGGAATCCCTATAAGGAAATTATTCGCAGTCACGTCGTAGCTACTGCCGAGGCTAAGGCTTTGTGATGAAATTTTAATTATCATGTGAGGCTACGGCGCGTTGAACATGCATTAACTAAAAGAGTAAGGCCGATTAATAATTAGCCGCGAGTTTATGCGATTTCCTTCTACTAACAAAGTAGATTTTGCGTTTTTAGTTCCGAGTTGTAGCTATAAAAAGTTTTGTAGTACTGCTGCCAATGATTAGAAGTAAATATGACGGGCATGTTGGCTCAGTTGGTAGTAACACTGCCTTCTGAGTCGGAGGTCGCGGGTTCGATCCCCGCTCGGAGCCAACATTTGTGTGCATGAACATGTCTGTTATCTGGGTGTTTAATGTTTATTTAAGGATGTATACCTATCAGTTGTTTTGTACCCATAGTACAGGCTCTGCCTAGTTTGGGACTAAGTAACGATGTGAGAATCGTGTGCCACAATTTAAATTATCATATGAGGCTAAGGCGCATTGAGCATGTATTGACTAAAAGACTACGAAGTAGATTTTGCGTTTTTAGTTCCGAGTTGTAGCTATAAAAAGTTTTGTGGTACTGCTGCTAATGTTTAGAAGTATTTGATTAAACATCGTGAGCCCCGATTTAATTTAGCCCAAGTGGATTCTACCAATAAATCTAAAGTTTTTCTAATAAATGTTACAGTTAGAAACGGGCGCACACAACTTGCCACAAGTTTGTCACCAACCGCTGGTGTCGTGACCGCGTCCAAACTCAATAACTTGGGCCAAGTGGCGCCAACTTGTGGCGGCTATGTTTGTTCGCCAAGTTATAGTTTAGAACTTGTGATTAGAATTTGTATTGTTAATGAGTTTTGTAATCTTGTCGGTTTTGTTGATACTAACTCTGATTTTTTTATCTTCAAATAATGAATCTAATTTCAGATCTCCATGAGCAGTAAGAACCTCAAAATCTAAATACTAAGTGTTTCATAAACCTGAGGTATTTGGTTATAAAACAATTGAAGCCTCGAACAATTTGAAAATACCTATGATAAATGAAGGGTGAACGAAATTCACACTTTTACATTTGAAGGTAAATGATGGAACATTTTTTCTGTTAGAATGTTGTCAATCAGTCACCGCCTTCCTTGCGTTTCCTTCCCCACATCTCTACCAGAGACGAATTTTACGTCTAGGTGCCCCACATAAGTGAGTATGATTATCGTTGTTTCTGTTTAAAAATAGCTTATTACCTAGAAAAAAGGTAAAGTAAGCAAAAAAATAAAATAATAAGCAAATATAACGAACCTTACTCAATAGAGGTCTTCACCTGATTAATCTTTATCTTATCTAAAGCATATTTTTTTCAACTCGTACTTATGCACCAATCTACTAATATATTATGATGAAAATAATTACTTTGTCTGCAACTTGATCCCTGCTCCGGGATAAAAGTAGCCTCTGATGTACTTATTATATGTTCTATTAATTTAAAGTTTCAGCAAAATCCATCCAAAGAGTAACAAACATCCTACAATCCATCCTCAAAATTATATTGCTTTTTGAAACAGCGATCAAAGTAACTGGACTTTCTCCACTTGGAGTTTCTACTTGCACCTCTATTTTTAACCGACTTCAAAAAGGAGGAGGTTATCAATTTGTCTATTTTTTTTTATGTTTGTTACCTCAGAACTTTTTACTGGGTTTTTACTCGGTTTTTTTACTCTGTAGAGTGGTTATCTTACCTATATTAAACAAATATTCGCACCGGGGCTCCTTTGGAAGCTCCGGCTCTGTCTTTTGCGCTGATTTGATTGAAAACTTCCTTCTACGCACCTGAGCCTTAGTAAAGTACAAACCTAGTTGTTCGAAGGACGGCTACGAAACAAGTACGTTAGGTAAGGATGTTATTGTAGACATATTACCTACTACTACAAACTATGTATTTTTTTTTATAACATTATTAATAGCTAGCTAGCTAGTACTCGTATGTCAATAGATAAGGGTCATAATATTGCATTGAAAAATATTGCTTAGGTTTATGCACAACAGCGAATTATTATTATACCAGTCAACCTGTGCGATCCCGCGGGCGAGAGATAACAATGCATTTGGTATGTAGCTTATTCGGGGAATGATTACCAGACTGGCCACAGATTTGTTTTATGGGCAATAATAAAATAGGTACTTACTTTTTTTACTTTCTTCATATAATATTTGCACAGAACCTCATTCAAATATTTGCACAGAACTTAGCCGTCCCATCAACGTTCAACGAATTAATACCACCTTAACCACTATGCTACGGCAAAGAAAACAAAACACCTCTGTTTAATATCCATTGTTACAAACTTTTTAGTTAAAGGAAACTTTGTAATGAGTAACGACACCGAGGGAAATTCAAATAACTAAAACAACTTATTTCATTAAAACGGCAATGTAGTTAACACGAAAAAATTCACCTTTAGGAGGCGCAATGCCCGTAGAAGTTAAGTGGTAGCTAAGCGATAATATTTTCGACTGCAAAAAACATTATTAGGTATTTTTACTTCCGATAGACACACATACACACACGATATAAGTAGGTACTATTGTTATAATAAAAATGGGTTTTAATATTTTACAATTACTTTTTTTGTCTCAAGTTGTAATTATCTGGGTAATTAAATTTTATTTTTTTGTTAGCTACCAGCGGCTCCCTACTAGTAGTTCCCTTTCCCGTTATACGGGAATAAAATATAGCCTATGTTACTCAGTGATATTGTAGATTTCCATAGATGAAAGAATTTTTAAAATCGGTACAGTAGTTTATGAGATTATTCGTTACAAACATACATAAATACAAATCTTTCTTCTTTATAACATAAGTGTAGATAGAGTAGATGTACCCGATGGGATTTGGAAAAGTGACAAACTTTTATTACCTATTTGACTCCATTAATTTTCAAATAATTTTTAGGTGCTCACTTAAGTTATACAATAAGTATAATAATATAATAAGTATAATCTCACGCCTTTTTTATCCCCGAGGGGGTAGGCAGAGGTATTCCATTACTGGAAATACCCACATTTCACGAGATATATTGGACCCCTAAACGTGATAGGTGGTGAGCCTATCGCCGGACCGGGTCTATTTACACATGTCTCAGAATTAATTCTGAGACCTGCGGGTTTCCTCACGATGTTTTCCTTCACCGTCGAGCTAGTGATAAATATGTACGTAAGTTTTTGAAAAACTCATTGGTACATGCCAGGATTCGAACCCGAGCCTCACTGATTTTAGGCAGGCTCTTTAACCGTCCGGGCTATCACCTACTGAAATTAGTTTGTTCAGTATCGACTACATAATCGATTTCAGCTATTTTTAATATGTGTTAATTTTTACCGGAACATGAATTAGCATAGCTGAATTTAGTGCTACCTGTGGAAATCTCCTATTATTGCTCTTTATTTAAGAAAATTTGTTAGACACAACTAAAGTACGAAGGCACCATATTTTTTAAATATTCATATACTAATTTCGGTGTATGAGGAATTGCGCTTATTCTGTAACTCGTTGTATAAGAAAGAAACTCCTGTGCAAAACCCAATGATTTTAGACCAACTTAGTTTGGGCGTTGTGTGTCAGTTTAGAGTTTTATTCAGTAAATTTTTTAAGCTTTGTTTTGTGGCATGCTACCCCTTAAGTATGGGTTGAAATTGTTCGCTTAAATTCGTTTATGCGTCCCCACTCGTAAGGGCTAGGGTAACGAACGTTACAATTGGTCCCAGGGCGATCCGAGTTTCAGGTTAACTGGGTACGGAACCATTGATGGTGAAATTAGGCCAAGTGTGTCGTATAATGTCGAGATTTGCGAAATTGGCGCTCTTCAAATATGAAAATGCTGTCAATTGATATCGTCTGACAGCATTTAATAAAAAAATATATAAAATTAAAAAATAGAAAAAGATAAAATAAGTGAAATAAAATAATATAGAATATAAAAGTAAAAAATATATAAATTAAATAAGATTATATAATTAATGAACAAAAATAAGTAAATAAAAGACAGCAACATTATATATTTATAATGAAAAAAAAAAAACTTGTGTGTTCACGGAGAATCAAACTTGCGACAACTTGGGCTCCTTGCTCCTTGCCTTCCTTACACTTTAGCCGACTTTAATAAATCGTTAAAATGTGTATTGTCAGTTAGCTACATAACTGGACGAACGAGCTTAATGATGTTTACTTACCTACTTAGTTTTGATGTTGGTACGATCATATTTTATACTGTTAGAAAATTAAGTTTCTGTTGTTATACAGGATGTTAACACAGCTAGAGCAATGTGGTAGTAGGGTAAAATTTTAAATTTAGCTAAATATAAATTGAAATTAAAACATCGCCCTCTATAAAATTTACTGCTGATTGTATGAGCAGAATACCAATTATTTTTAATTAATTTTTCTCTAAAGTTGTTATATAAAGTCTTAGAACCTTTAGACATTTACATCTGCGTATGCTTTTCTTTCTTTCATTAATGATGAAAATTTTGTAATGAACTTAAGTTAGTCTGCCTCACAGTGTAAGATTTGGTTTTTCAATGTACCTATCTAAACTATAATGTAATGTAACTACAATCTGAACAATCATAGTTAAAGCACTTGGTGCCGACTGTAAGCGAATCTCATTTGTGAGTCACCAGACGTCCGTCGTTCGTAAACTTTTATAGTTTCCGTTTAAACTTTTGCGGATTTAATAACAATGGAATTTGCTATCACGTTTTGTATGAAATAAGTTTTTGATGACGATATGAATATTTTCCTTTATTCTGGGCCGTTATGGAACGGGCTATGCTTGGTGTATCTCTGAGGGATCGAATCCGAAACGAGGTGATCCGGCAGACAACCAAAGTTGTCGACACAGCTCGTAGAATAAGCAAGCGGAAGTGGCAATGGGCTGGCCATATCAGCCGTAGAACAGATGGCCGTTGGGGTGGACATGTTCTAGAGTGGAGACCGCGAATCGGCAAGCGTAAGGTAGGACGCCCTCAGGCTAGGTGGAGCGATGATCTTCGCAGGGTGGCTGGTAGCAGCTGGATGAGAGTTGCCGAGAATCGAGCTGAATGGCGTGCAATTGGAGAGGCTTATGTCCAGCAGTGGACTGCTATAGGCTGACGATGATGATGATGATGGCCGATGGGCCGTTACAAATAGGTAGGAATATTATAAAAATAGATATACCTACAAAGAACAATGACAATAAAACTTTTTCGAAACTCTTTTAATTCCCTTTTTTCAAAACGGTGTTAAGATCTAACAGTACGGCAAAACATTTATTCTCGGATTAAAGAAACCGAAATACGGAATATCTTTCCTCAAAACAGTAAAACAAACTCGGTTAGAGGGAAATTTTAATTTTTATATCCGGCCGCAGTTCGTAAACACTCGTTACCTAAATTGTGTTTGTCTTATTCCGGGCAGGGGTCCGACTGTGGAGGCTTGCCTTCGCAGTTCTATTTAAGTTTTCATGGAACGGAACGTACCCTTTAAGTTTTCGGTAACTTATTAGTATTTTTAAAATACACAAAATGTTACATAATTAAATTAATGCAAATATTCATACACCTTATTAGATACCTATCCAGTAAAAATAATATTATAGGTTTTTTTAAATCTTAGATCTTAGATATTTTTATAACAGCAAAATGATAAAATTTTCCTAAATTAATTATGGATATGCCGCAAGGTTTTAAATTACTTATAATTATAGCTCAGTTTTTTAAAGAACATAACTATTTATATACCTACTTATAAGAAATATTTATAAATGTAATTATAATCTATCTATACCAAAAACTGTTGGAATCGATTCCACTCCTGATTCAGAGCCAAAAAAATTCATGTCTTGCGTTTGATAAGATGCAAGATGTAATCTAAGTAGGTATTATAATTAAAAAGTAAAAAAAAAAAAAATTTATTTCAGTAATAAGTAAGGGGGTCCATGAATACCTCTGCTACGCCCTTGAGGATAAAATGCGTGATATTTATTTAACAAAATTCTGAATAATGAGTTCAAACACTTTTTTATGAGCTTGAAGTCTTTTCAAAGGCTATAACAGCTATAATAACTATGTACTAAATCAGACAAAGATAAATGTAATGTACAATATGTATAAATGCTAACAAAATGCTTATTTACAAATATAAATTTACCTTACCTACAGTAAGACGCTATCTTACTGCAGAGTAAGCTAGCGTCCAGTTGGTACAAATTCTGACATCAAAATAAAACAGCTTCTTTTACATAATTGAAAGTATTTACATAAATGAGCGGTAAGCAAAAGCATTGAGCCGGTTATTGTCAAACTTTTTGCAACTCCAGCTCTCACCCGAAACTTGTAAGCGACTATTAAACTTTACGAGGGCTGTCACTGTAAACTTTTAATAAATTTATCCATCCGAGACAACATTACGTACAGGCCTCGAACGACAAAGAAGGCGCCATTTGAAAGCCATTCCTTCATCTATCAGAGTGACACGCAATCAAACAATACAATAAAACTTCTCTTCCGAAAAATACTTGAGAATAATTCTCCATTTAAATTCAGGAGGGGAGGGGCGAGTCGCGCTAACAAAGGTTTCCTTGCCGTGGAGGTAATAACCGCTGAGGTGCTCGCGGTGTATTGTGCGCCGTGAAAAAGGTTGGGATAACGGGGCGAAACGTAGCCTTATTCTAGTGTACACTGACTGCATGGAGGTTTTACCCTAGTCGATTTGCGATGGCTTCGTCAAACGTGAGACCTTAGCCCAAGCGTAAACCACTTTGTCCTTGTAGCATTTTGCGAGTAAGTTTAAGAATCCAGCCTTATTAAATTTAAGGAAGATCAGAGAAAACTAAATCGATGATCTGATAAACAGAGAGTTTACATAAAAACGTGAGGCAACTATTCTTGTGAATGCTTTATAATATAATAAGAACGTACGTACTTATTCATGATCATTTGTTGAAGCTTTTGAATTTTCAGCAATAATTGTCCTTTATCACGAAATACGCAAGTTTTCTCAGATATCTTTATTCTAAATCAAATGTTTATTCTTTTGTTTTCAAATTCAAGTCTATCAGAATAAGGCGTTCCAGTGAGGGAAGTTTTGAGAGTAGTAGCATTTGTTTCCAGGAGTCTGTTCTTAGCTCTACATATTAAAAAGTTGATAAAAACTTTGTTGCTTGTCAAAATTAAACTTTGCATGGGGGCGTTCAAAGAAACTTATTTATGATATAATTTTCTGGAGGTTTTTCCATAAAGAGCTACCCGTTTCAATTATACTAGGTGTACTGTCAGTTGCAAACCTATACTCACAATATTATATTTACTACGTCATTGACTTTACTACTGTCTGCTCTGTAAAGCCGTATACAGAAAGAAAGCCGAAAACCTATCAGCGCCGACAGGCGCCGGTCTGCGCAGGTAACCGGCGGAGGCATTTACATGAACAAGCGCTGATAGGCGCCGACCGGCGCCTATCGGCGCCGATAAGCGCCGATCGGCGCCGACTCGCGCCGGTCAGCGCTGGTGCCGCCCGCCAATCATCGTACGACATTTTGCTCGATCTGCTTCAATCTGCTTGCTTTCTGTAGAATGGACCGGCGCCGATCGGCGCCCATCGGCGCCTATCGGCGCCGACAAGCTTTCAGCTTTCTTTCTGTATACGGCTTTATACCTAAACTTGAGAGAATATATTAATCAATTTAAAAGAACTTTCGAACGAAAGAACAAATCAATTACTTTTTATGATCTGTCAAAACGAAATTTTACTGTGGAGAATGTTCTGAAATAGCACGGTGTGACATCATAGTTTCTAGTACTCAATTGCAACACTTTTTTTGATTGTTTTATTATGATTAAATTTGTTACAAATATGAAGGTAAACCGAAATACATGTTTAAAGGTGTTTTGGGATACTATTTTTAATGAATGACCACTCTTAATTAAATTTGGATCCAGTCAACTACCCCATTGGGACGGCAAGTTGAATCTAATAAAAATATTCCCTTTAATTGATAAATTAATCTTAGACACTATTAATCCTACCAATATTTTAAATGCGAAAGTTTGTATGGATGTATGGAAGTATGGATGGATGTTTGTTCTTCTATCATGCAAAAACTACTGAACGGATTTTGATGAAACTTTACAGTTAGGTATATAGCTTATACATCAGAATAACACATAGGCTGTATTTTATCCTCGTATTCCCACGGGAACGGGAACTACGCGAGTGAAACCGGAGGGAACTGCTAGTATTATATAAAGCTCGATTATGTTTGTCCGTGTTGGCGTTCTTAAAAAAATATCATTCGGTAGATGTGATTATTTTTATTTCCTAGTTTTCTGGTTAGATTTCACTTTCACTTCACACTTCATACAAGGTTAAATTTTATTTTAATAGTTATATTGACTATCTTCATGAAACCTATAAACTCTCGAAAAATTCTGATTAGCACATTTTAACAATTATTATTATATAATAATAAATTGTATATTGTAAATAATATATTCTATAAAAATAATTTTTTCATCTCTCCGGGCGGCAATCGTCAAATTTCGGCCCGCTGCGCTAAACAAAGTTGCCGTTTCCGCCTCCATCGATAAAAAAAGGAGAGTGTTTGACATATTACATGTGATCTGAGACATTTCTTATTTTACTTCCCTAGATGTGTCATACACCATTGTGATATCAAAGTTACTCATAATAGTCATAATAATAGTTGATCAGCTTCATGTACTCATATACAGGGTGGATTTTTGAGACGGGTCAGTACCTGATTTTCGTTTTTCAGTTTAAAATGTATGAACATTTTTTTGGCGATTTCTGTCATTTCTAGTACTTATACCTAAAATGGTCTCATAGAGTCTTTTGATCCCCACACGAAATAGGATCGATTGGCATATTTTTTTTTTATTTTGGCATTTTTTTCGCTGCCTGTACATTTTCTCCAAAATCTGTGAAAGCAGTTCATAATATCTTAAAAAGTTAGGGATGGGAGAGGGTCTCCTAGGAATGTTTTCCTGTAACTATAACAATTGAGGTACGTGCCCTTACTGACCCGTCTCAAAAATCCACCCTGTATACTCAGTCAGGATAACTCCGATGTCAAACTAATAAAATAACATCCTGTATAAATTATATTATTTTAAAGTTAACTTGAGCAAGTTGAACATCATAATAAAAACATTGAGATTCGTATTTCCCTATTGGCCTCAATATTAATCATCATTACGAGAAATCCAGAGGGCAAATCAGTCTTCATCGTGAACTTATTGATTCATTCAGACCCAAGGGACATGACTGGTACCTAACATCTTCCCTACTACATTTTCTTTATAAATGGTGGGTATAAAAATATAATTATGTATTTTAATTCATTAAAAACTAGTTAAAAGTGATTTATAATCAAAAAACACTTTAAAACGTTTTTAATCCTAAGGAACAGGGTGATTGACTGCCTAGTCAAATCAGTAAATTTTATTACATTTGTTAAAGAATAACCTTGTTTACCTTCAGTATTTCCAGAAATGGGACTCTGCCTACCCCTTCGGGAATAAGGCTTGTTTGTTAATTTTATTTTATTATTACATTTATGAAACTATTTCAATTAACAGTTTATTGCAGCTTTGTATCCTAGGGTTTAAACTTTAGTCTCAGTGTAGACCTGATTTATGCAATATTTAAGTAGTAACTTATACTTGTTTACGTCTTTACTTGGTTTGACTTTATAAGGTTCATATTATATATCGTTCTGACCAACAGTATTATAGCCCCATCGGCTATAGCTATGTAATATAGATGAGTACATAATAGCACTGTAGCTATAATACTGTAGATATAATGCAGGGGAGCAGGGCACAGATGTGCGCTGTCGTTACACTTTGAAACTCATAACGGTTATTGAACTCATCATCGCAGCCATTACCGTCATCACTTCGGGGGTGTTTTCCACTCAGAGCCTAACTGTATTTGATTATTCCTAGATGGAATCTAAACATTATTTTTGAAATATAAGACTTACGTAACATGTACCTATTCGTTAAAGAACAATGGCGAGCTACCATTTATATAATTAACTAGCGACCCGCCCCGGCTTCGCACGGGTGCAATGCTGAATTTTCTTTGCTATAAACCATCCCTGGACCCATAGTCCAGTAAAATTATACATTACCGCATGCGTCAAATCCGGTAGTTCTGATTTTTTGCAGACTTGTTTATGATGTTGTCCTAATGTATAATCCAAGTTTGTGACCTCGAGCGACGAACGCAACTTTGTCAAAAATCTAAAAAAAATTTTTTTTTTCAAATTTTCGCGGTTATAACCCTAAAGGAGTAGTTTATGAAAAAACTTTCTAAGGACGTTTTTAAAGTAAACTAAATTAACTACAATATGATACTAAAACTGTCTCTGTAGACCCAATAATTTCCGAGATTTAGCCTTTCAAAGTTTATATATTTTTTCGATCTTAGCAAATTTTTGCATTTCTGTCGTTTTAAAAGGTTGCCTGCTACTTCGTTCGCGTTATTTCGGGATAAAAAGTAGCCTATATGTTAATCCGGGTCGTAATCTATCTACCTACCAAATTTCATCTAAATCCGTTCAGCCGCTAAGTTAATTTTTCTTTTATCACATAATATCTACACTAATCTATACTAATATTATAAAGAGGAAAGATTTGAATTTTTGTACGTTTGTTACGAATAAACTCAAAAACTACTGCATCGATTTTAAAAATTCTTTCACCAATGGAAAGTCAGAATATCCCTGAGTAACATAGGCTATATTTTATTCCCGTATTCCCACGGGAACGAAAACTACGCAGGTGAAACAGAGCGGAACCGCTATTATATTATAACACTAACGGTATTTGTATCGAATAAAGTAAGAGAGTAACATAGGATATATTTTATTCCCGTATTCCCATGGGAACGGAAACGACGCGGGTGAAAACGCGCGGAACCGCTAGTATCATATATAATAGTGGTTCCGCGCGTTTTCACCCGCGTCGTTTCCGTTACCATGGGAATACGGGAATTAAATATAGCCTATGTTACTCTGTAATAATGTAGCTTTCTATTGGTGAAAGAATTTGTAAAATCAGCTCAGTAGTTTTTGAGTTTATTCGATACAAATACCGTTAGTGTTATAATATAATAGCGGTTCCGCTCTGTTTCACCTGCGTAGTTTTCGTTCCCGTGGGAATACGGGAATAAAATATAGCTTATGTTACTCAGGGATATTCTGACTTTCCATTGGTGAAAGAATTTTTAAAATCGATGCAGTAGTTTTTGAGTTTATTCGTAACAAACGTACAAAAATTCAAATCTTTCCTCTTTATAATATTAGTATAGATTAGTGTAGATATTATGTGATAAAAGAAAAATTAACTTAGCGGCTGAACGGATTTAGATGAAATTTGGTAGGTAGATAGATTACGACCCGGATTAACATATAGGCTACTTTTTATCCCGAAATAACGCGAACGAAGTAGCAGGCAACCTTTTAAAACGACAGAAATGCAAAAATTTGCTAAGATCGAAAAAATATATAAACTTTGAAAGGCTAAATCTCGGAAATTATTGGGTCTACAGAGACAGTTTTAGTATCATATTGTAGTTAATTTAGTTTACTTTAAAAACGTCCTTAGAAAGTTTTTTCATAAACTACTCCTTTAGGGTTATAACCGCGAAAATTTGAAAAAAAAAAATTTTTTTTTGATTTTTGACAAAGTTGCGTTCGTCGCTCGAGGTCACAAACTTGGATTATACATTAGGACAACATCATAAACAAGTCTGCAAAAAATCAGAACTACCGGATTTGACGCATACGAGCCCATACATTCAACCGACAAATTTACTGGACTACCACTCGAACCCACACAAAAAGTTTCATCAAAATCGGTCCGGCCGTTCTCGAGTTAAATCGTCAGGAAGGAAAACCCGACTTATTTTTATATAGTAGAAGATTGAAGATTGTTTAAGTTCTCGTGAAAAGTGGGTATATCCAGTAACGGAATACCTCTGCCTACCCCCTCGGGGATAAAAGGCGTGAGATTATTATTTAATATTATTGTTTAAGTGAAATTCAGCATCAGTTCCCGAATACAATCTCTCATTTGTTCTTTGGACTTTTAAAAGTGATTTGAAATAAAGTATTATTTAGTAACGATGGTATTTACACTTACCACATGTTTTTTCTTATTTTAACTTTTGTTTTATCAAAAAGTCGAACACATTTCTATAAGTTTCATAGCTAAAAATCCATGTATCTCAAAACAAGCCATACATAAAATATTTTAACATGAATCCTAGTTGCCATGCTTGATACTCACTAGTCCCACTACCGTATATGTACAAGAATCTACCGTGCATTATTCTAGTGGGACCAAAGTGGAACAAGTCCCGAGAGATGAATATCTAACGTTGGAAATTACAGCAGCGGAGGTGATAATCGGTGACGTATGCAGATTGTTGTGATCACCGATTCTGCCACTGCAGAATACGTCTCTCTAGACATGTGGGTATATTAAATTGGGTATTTTATTTTTAAATCGCGCTCCCTCGTTTTGCTACTGTTGGTTTTTTTCCTATTTAGATTTTGAACGGAATGGAAACAGACGTATTTCTAAATCTATCAAACCGTTTAGGCTACAAGATGTCTTATGAACGTTTAAAGGTTGGTCATAAGGTATTCTGCAGTATTACATATAATAAAGAAATGGAATAAAAATCTTTTGCCACTAACATAGGGCCCCTCAATGTCGAGTCGTTTGCTCATCTGATTAGATAACAACTAAAGACGCAAACTTAAGTAAATATGGCAGCAAATAAGCCAGTTTTATTGCAAATTTATTACAACAACTTTGTCATTACAGTTGCCTCGCTTGCTTCCGCCTAGACTGAAAGTCGCAATACTTTGTCTGAACACTTTGAGGATTTAAAAATAAGTCGACATTGTGTTGGCAGCTCTGCCTTAGAAACTTATCGGGACCGACAGCTCGTAGGCAAAATTATATCTTCATATATTTCTTAAAATTTTGGGTGCACGTTAATTTGTATGTTGTATCCTGTGTTTTCGTTCAATCTACACTTAAATATTTTGACTCACAACACCACCCATGTATATTTATTCTGCAATAATAATAATTTTGTGTCTTATCTATGTTAGTAGGTAGTATGACTTTCATTCAACTTTTTACTATGATAAAGTCAGGTACGTATAACAATTTCACAGATAATTATTAGCACTTGGACGACCCAGCAGACTACTCGTGTTAAATTACGGAAACTGAATTTTCCCATAGATATGACTCATTCGATTTTTCGCTCACATATTTTTTTGAACATCGGCAGCTTTGGTACCCACTGAAATAGACACCCACGGGGTATCACACTATGCTTGTTATATTGACTCATAACAAGTCGAAATTTTGCATATTTTTAAATTAATCTAGCAGTTGAAAATATTGAGTCAAATAAAACAGAAATATCATAGAAACACGAATCGATCGATTGGAAAATCTATTAATACCAAAGAGATTAAAATATAATATAAGGCATGAAGGGGACAACGCGAGGATTATTTGAAGCCAAAAGTTATTCCAAGTGGAATAAGTCTAGTACAATTTCGACCGAATGACAGCTCGCGTTCATACTAACTGACATGACAAGGACATGACGCTTGAGCTTCAAAGTTTTGTATGAAAATATTCCCAATGCCCCCTCTATGCTATTATATTTTAATGTCTTTGATTAATACAAAAACTTTTTTGTTGTTGTGGTAAAATTGAACGTCGTGTCATCACGTCAACCATGTCATTCACTAGGGATGGCCAAGTGAAAAAATAAATTGATATTTATCGTATCGACATTTCTAAATACTATAGATAAAAATCGAGTGAAAAATATCGATATATCGTCAGTTTTACATTATTATTACTAGATATACATATTCCCAAATTCGTAAAAAAGGACGATGAAAATAGTATATTTTTATAAATGCTTGAGTCTGCAAGTATCTAGTACCTAACATGAAATGAAACACGAAACCAGAATTGCGTTAAAAATATATTAAAATTGATACGAATTCGATACTGTAAAATAAATGTCGATATATCGCCATTAAAAATATCGACGATATATATAATATGCTAATTTAGTATTTGGAAAAATATCGATATTTTAATATAGGTATAGATATTTTTTGCCCAAGCCATCATTCACTGGCATAGAGTAACTTATATGGCATGTGGTAGGCAGTGCTATTTTCTAACAAAGAGGTTGGAAGATAATCATTTTCTTTCCTAGAGAAACTTTTTCTTTACACGTCTTTGGTACCTAAAATCTCATAATCTCAACCTACAAAATACACTAGGTAACGAATAACTTTTAAACCTCAACTTATAAAAATGTGGTATGATTACATATTATCTTAGTCTGTCCAAGAACTATCGATTTTACACGGTTTCGTCTTCCGTGGGCAGGTGTAAGTGGGGTACCCAAAATACATGGACTTTTGCCATTGTTCTTTCATCGAAATCGTTAGATAAAACAAATATATAAATATTGTTCATATAATATCATAGAATAGGATGTTACCAAAAATGTATCCAACATATTAAACAAGTTAATCGTGATGCGTTATTTCGAATGAGTTGTATCGCTCAATGTACTGATATTTTTTGCATTTCAATTTAATATTTTACTCGCTAATATTGTTTGCATTCAATTTACGAGCGTACGTTGGCACAAAATTTATTTTCCATTCGGGATTTAAGCTAGCTGATTTAATACTCCCAACAAATACTTGTGTATCTTTGCGTAGTCTTTATAAATGTATCCTTAATGTTTTTAATAATTATTATATACATATGCACACACCTTCGCTCAGGCGCCAGAGGTCTACTTCTCAAATAGCCCATTTCGCATTTTGACTACTTCTCATAAGTGACTATTTCGCTATCGGCCCACTTAGCAAACAGTCTACTTATTTCGCATTCTCCGAAAAAGTAATAAATTTATGTAACTGTCCATTCCTCCAATTTCAAGATAGTGATAAATACAATACGTACCTAAGTGTTTGAAAAACTCATTGGTTCATTTCTTCGCCAGGATTCGAACCAGAACCGCATACACTTCCAAGAGGACTACTTTTTTATATAAGAATCCACTTTAGATACTGTTCTCGTATATCTCAAATATAATTTCTGCGTTTTCCTGCAGACAAAACATGTTGTAGTCTCTTGGGAGAGTCTGCAATTAGACGGAGCTCCCGATCGTAGAAATGGAAAGAAAAAGCCGATTACAACTCATCGATTTGCCCTCTCAGATATTCATTACACTTTCATAAGGTATTCCATTTATTTTCTCTTTATCAAGTAAAATAGTAACTTTTTAATATTTAATTGGAACATTATGGCGGTTGTATTATTTTTGTCGCTATAACGTGGAATTTATTTATTTGGTGACATTAATCTAATAAAGTATTAATCAAAATAAGAGTTCTTAAACACTATCATTATCATAAGCCTACATTTGTCCACTGCTGGACATTATGTCTCCCCTAATGAGCGCCATAGCGATCTCCGAAACATAAAACCTAGAAACATAACATTTTGGTAACTTTTAGGATGTTAAGTACCTCTTGACTAAGAAAGGATTTTCCAAAACTTCCAAGGGAACAGGAAATAACTGAATAAAGTGGAATTTAGCTGTCACTTGTATTTTTTTTGTAATTTTATCCAATTTGACTAGTTACGTAATAGTACATTATGATATAAGTGCGGTAGGTTGAAAATTACAGCCGAGGCGATATTGCTAGCCCTAGCCGTAGGCGAGGGCTACAAGTAAGCAGAGGCTGTAATTATCAAAGCGCACGTATGTCATACGACGTTTTATAACACATTTGCGAGGAAATAAAATAAAACTCCGACTATGGTAAACGAATAAAAACAATACAGCGTTAAGAAAAAGCGCGCGGCGCGCATCAGCATTTTTTTTTAGGCAAAGGCACAAAAAACAGCCAGTATTACTAATAAAGTAAATTAATATTTTTGTGTTTTTGTTACAGATTAATTGGTTGTAATTTACTGTCAAAATCAATTATATTAAATAATTATGTACATAAATATTTCTTTATTATATTTTAATAAAATGTTAACAACTTTTTTGACATAAAAACTCTTTACTGAGATTTTTAAAAGTACCGTTCGTTTTAAGACGGAGCATCTTGATAAACCGTGCGTTTCACATTACACTTACCGCACTTGGGTGTAATGAGATACAATACGATATTGAAATTGGTGAAATAAGACACCTTTTACGAGCAAATGTGTTACAAAAAAAATAAACAAACAGTGGAGCGCGTTATTCCATTAAAAATAATTAGTTTAAAATAATAAAAAAGCAGTTTAAGTTATAAGAATCTAATAATAAAACACTTGCTTCTGTAGTTTTTTAAAATCTACAATGAGTTCCCGGAAATTTCTGCTGCAAGTTAAAATGGACTTGCCCTACTTTCAGGCTTTTAGCTTACATTTCTGAAAATGTCCGGATAGCGACTGTATTTTAATTTTAAAAACTGCAAGTGGATTCTTCTTGTCGATGTTGAGAGTAAGAATGTTTAAAACTATTTAAAAAAAACGTTTCAGCATCACTACTTCATAGTATGAACCTACTATTAACAACTGCGAAAGTAACCAATGTTATCTGTGTTATCTTTTGACTGCTATGTTAGTATACATCTTGAGGAAATCATCCCGGAAAAACACATAATTCCTATTCAACGCGATAATCTAAAGTTTACATAATTATTACGAGGACGTAGCCATATTTATAAATATTTAAATATTAAATACCAAGCAACGAAGTGTCACGAGGTGATGATTGAAAACTAGTGTCTTTGCCCCTGATAAAGCTACCACCGAGTCATGGTATTTGATGCACATCTGTTACTAATTTAACATTGTGTTTTCTACCGTCTAATTATGTTTGATACTAATATTTTTACTATAGATTGTTAACTTTTTATCCTTTTTATTTTATGGTTGTGAAAAACATTTATTAACAAAGAAAATCTGTGACTTTCTCACGTACAATACCGCGTACAATCCAATAATGTGTCATAATCATAAAATAATAGAATTCAAATCCATTTTAGAAATAGCTCTAGTGAATGTCAATGTTCCACATATTTCATGGCTTTTCCGCCGTTCGTCTCTAGTGCATATTGAATCTGAAATAAACCGCGCGAAGGGGAAAATGGGTGGCTACAATGGAGAAAATCTCGAAGCTGATGCTTTCTAAGGGGAGCGCTCTTACCTGTTGAATAAATTGAGTAAGATACTAAATAGATGACAATTTTAAATCTTTTTTATGAGAACGATATAACTCTGATAAGCTTTAGAAAAAAAAGTAGATTTTAGAGATTATTCAAACAGACAGAGCCGAGTGAAGTCGGTAATTAAAAGTTTAAAACCCCAATTACTGATTTCAAGACTGTTTGCCACGTATATATAATAATTATTGAACAGTCCTAGTCATAAAACCGTCCAGGCTACAGGCTGCGCCAACCAAGTACTCACAAACTTTCATACATACACCCGCAAAACATTACACTCCATCTGGTGCAGTCGGGTAAAAACCAATTATACATATGTTACCTTCAGCAATTTTTGGGGTTCCGTACCAAAAAAGTGCCAACGGAACCCTATTGTTAAGACGGTCGGCTGTCCGGCTGTTTGCCTTTCAAAAAGCTGTATCTCATAAACCGTAGGTAGTTGAAATTGTCATAGAAAAACAAATAATAAAAATATAAAAGGTACGCCTAAAACTTTTTTTATTGTACGATACGGAACCCTTTATGTGCGGGACCAACTTACACTGGCTTAGTTTTTTTTACATTGGGTAGGGACAGACTCACCTTGAGTACTAAGTACTCGTAAATATTCAATGATGTATCCAGAATCCTGATTCCTTATCGTCATCAATGACCAAAATGGGTGGCACAATGGCAAAAATGACAGCCACGGCCGGAGAAGCCTCGCCACACCGCACCTGCCTTTTTATTATTTACACCGCATTTTCAACGAGTGTTTGCCGTGAGCTTTACTTTGATTTCGGGAAAGTGGCGAGATGTAAACGTGTGATCAGAATAGTAAGGGAAGCGAGGGAAGTAGTTACCGTTTTTATGGTAAGTGCTTGCGTTGTGTTAGGGATAGGGTACATGCCACTTACCGGCTCCATGTTACGTTTATTTAAAATTTCCTTGTGGCTTTGTGTTTGGTTTAAAACTTATAATGTGTTCTGTTATATTTTATAACTAGCTTTTACCCGCGGCTTCGCTCGCGTTTATTTCACCCCCTTAGGGGATGAATTTAGAAAAATCATTTCTTAGTGGATACACTGTATAAGCTATGTATGTGCAAAATTTTAAGTCTCTAGACCTTCTTTTCTTTTGAGACTCTAGTAGTTTAGGCTGAGCGTTGATAAATCACCAGTCAGTTTATCATTTTATATAAATAGTTAAAAATAAATCTTGTTTAGTGTATCCATCTAAAAGTTTGTTATATGAAATACCAAAATAAAGAATAGAAAGAAAAGAAACCCGAGCAACTTGCGAGTTTGAACTAACGTCTCTATCTCTTCTCAAATCTCTAAAACAAATTCGCTATCAGCCTCTGTTTGTATCTCCGCTTACTTACTCTAAACCACGCAAAGGTTTTTGATACGGTTTTCAGTAATAGAAGGGGCGATAAAATGAGTTATGTATATTATTAGTAAATATTAATTGCACCCATGCGAAGGCGAGGTGGATCGCTAGTCAGTGATAAAATAAAAACCGCGCGGAAGCATCAGCGTAATGTCAACTCACTATAAAACGCTGAAAGTTTACTTGCTTTCACGAAATCCAAGATGTCCTTTTAAAACAGTATTAGAGTTCTGTGAAACTACGTTGCTAGATTATCCCATTCACACGGCTTTAAACTTTATTGAGTTACAAAACAATCGGACCCACAAATTCAGTGGGCATATTCATCGAATTAAATCGAATTAGCGGGTGGAGTGAAATCATGCCGTTATTTATTACGTGAGAGAGTTATAACTGGGCGCCGCAACACGATGTTAAATTCCAAATGAATAGGCCCCGTAAGAGAGCATTAACTCAACTCCGCGTAAAGTACGGAAACGCGCTCCAACGCTTCGCTTTCTAGTCAAAGATTAGATAATCGCTTAGGTAATTTTGGGTTTACTTGTATACCTAGTTTCATTATTTTGTTCAACTTATCTGTGTCCTCTAGGCTAGATAGGGCCCAATAATAACAAAATGAAAATATGACTACATGTCAGACAAAAGTAAATTTAAAAACAACGACGGATGTATTAATGTCGTCATAAAATATAGAATAAAATAATAATAATTTTGATAATATGTTGACGTTCTACTACTTAGTATTATATTACAATTTAACCAAGCATTTTCTTGTTTTTGTATAATACACATAAACATCTGTATTTTATTTTCGGGATCTTTTTCCCTATTCACGTTTTTATAGTCATGACACATCTATGCGGTATCTGTGGTGCCATTTTACATTTTTTTCATAATAATTCTACGAGACAGGTACATAGTGGTCGACTGTAATATTTAATCGATTGAACGAGAGAGAGGGCCGGAGTATACAGTCATTATTCCAATACTTTTGTCCTTACACAAAAATAAAAAAAACACTTATGTAGGTACAGAACAATCTCCATTCTACGCATAGCATAATCTACATTTGAAAATCAACTCTCTCCAATCCCGAGCACGCCGCTCTCAGTCCGCGCTGTTCATTTGTCACTGAAATTACAAAAAGCTTGCGGCTGCCTGCGCTGCGGGCCGCGGGGCGAGGCGGTGTTGCGGCCCTGTCGCTCACATAATGAGTTTAATTTTTAACAAGACTTCAACCACAAACGTATTCACAATTAAATGCCATAATAATTAATTTCAAATTTGGAACCAGTTGGTGCTCTTTACGTTTTCAGATGGATTGTGGTCTGTAAGCTCTTTGGTATTCAATACAGATACGTTGGCTTTGACCTCGTAGATTTGTATGTGAGTTATGATGCAAGTCGTAAGGGCTTTAGAGAGCGACATTTGTATTTTAATGCTAGATTCAAGGTTAATTTTTACGTTTGCAAAAGTTTTATTTCTAAACCATTAAATAATGTATTTTTTTTTTGAAAATTTCGTATCCGTGTCTGGCTCTTCCTCTCTCACCTCTTTAAGCGCAATGAACAAGAGTTTTTGCATCGAGTCACATCGTTGGTAATACCTGGATACATTATTTTATTACACGGCAGATACAAAATGGTAATCAAAACAACTGTTTCTTTCTAGTGGATCTGCTCCGAATAACGCAAAAGTGGTCCAATTGGCTGGAAAGGTCATAACCACGATTTTTTGGAAACCAAAAAGGATAAATCTCATAGACTTTTTGCAAAAAGGAAAGACGATCACAGGACAGTACTGTAGTAAATTTTAGACCCGACTCAATAAAAAAATAAGAAAAAACGGCTCAATTTTGTTAAGCACAAAAAGTACCTACGTTTTGACACGATAACGCAATCACATTCATCCGGAATTGTCGCAGCCAAATTGCAAGAACTACGCTTTAATTTACTAGCGCACCCAACAAAATTGCCCAATCTGGCTCCCTGTGCGACTTCTTTCTGTCTCCCAATATAAGAACATGGCTCGTGATGAAGAAGTTTAGCTGCAATGAGGAGGTTACCGCCGAAATTATATCGTATTTTCAGTATTTTTTAAAAGGTTCAAATTAATTATGACACTTGTCTACTCAGTATTAGATCGAGGACACTTAAAATAAATATAATAGTAATAATATAATAGTAAGTCAGGAGGACCAAAATGTTGTTATACCTAAATTGGTCGATGATGTTGCTAGTTCCATGGAAGTAAAAAGTTATTTCCATCACTATTAGTGACGTCATAGAGAACTGTCAAAAGTTGTAGCGCTGCAAAGAAAGCGTGATAATGGCGTTAGGCAGTAGCTGCTTCATTTTAATTTCGTGTAATCATACAAAATTCTGCGTAATAGTAGAAACACTTCACAATTTTAAATGATTGAAACGGCCATTTTGGCTTTCTATCTTTGTCGCTGATTTGCAACTGATAAATAAGTTACCTTAATTACCATTGCCTCTAAAATCTTTAACCATTTAAGAAAAATCGTTTTGAAAAGTTAACGGTGCCCAAGGGATCTTTCTGGTTTTATCTCTTCCCGATTACGGTGGAAAATAAATTTTATTGTGGACATATCTGAAGAAACAAAAGGGCACAGGAAGGCTTTAAGATTAATTCTCTCGATAAAATTTCACGGTTGGACTGTTGTAACTACCTTCGGAAGAGGGCCCTGCAAAAGCTTGATATCTGCAAAGTGCCATAGAAGTAAGAGTTGGTAGAGTCGGTCATCTTAGTAATAACAGGGTCCGAAGAAAGGGCATGAAGTCATTATATATAATAAGAAAGTGATTATGTTATACAAAAAAGGAAATGTATAAAGGTACATATATAAAATCGAAATACCATTCACTCATTTTAGTACTCAGAAAGAATAGCTATACAAACTTGTTTAGCAGGTAAAAGCCTCATAGGGAGTAGGTATCCTCTAAGAAAGATGTTACGTACTATTTTTATTCCCAACACATTCCCAATGTTCCGTTACGAAAGGCTTTTGCAAAATTCCTACGGGAACAGCCGAAAAGGATAGTTGCGCGTGAAATGCCGCCAGGCGCCCCATTGTCTATAAAATTAACCATTCTGTGTACTGAGACATGAGATTAACAAGAGCTGTACTTAAGTTTCTTGCTGGTTTTTCTCGGGGTACTGCATTTGGAACCAGCAATTCGTCGGTGGAGATGGACTGCTGTTTACATTAAGCCAATCTTCATGGACGAGTTTAGAGTGCCTTGTTATTAGACTATTGATTTTTCAAAGTGTAATTTTTAATTACCTACAGAAATAAATACATTTCATTTTCATTTTCACTGGTTAGGGATTGCACTATAAAAGAGCAGTGATAGCCAGGACGGTTAAAGAGCCGGCCGAAAATCAGTGAGGCTCGGGTTCGAATCCTGGCATGTACCAATGAGTTTTTCAAAAACTTACGTACATATTTATCACTAGCTCGACGGGGAAGAAAAAAAACATTGTGAGGAAACCCGAGGTATCAGAATTAATTCTGAAACATGTGTAAACAGACCCGGTCCGGCGATGGGCTCACCACCTATCACGTTTAGGGGTCCAATATATCTCGTGAAATGTGGGTATATCCAGCAATGGAATACTTCTGCCTACCCCCTCGGGGATAAAAAAGGCGTGAGATTATATTATATATTATAATATTATATATATGGTTAGGGATTAATATTAATTTTAATCTAATCTAATGATATTATGTTCAATTATTATTAATTAATTTTAAGTTTCGAACACAAATATTTTTTGTTAACGAATAAATAAATGAAATGAAATGAAATGATTTTTGACAAAACCTAGAAGAAACATTACGTAACTAGAATTAAAAATAAAATTGCGAAGTCTACGCATTAATTTGGCTCAACGGACATAAGCGAGGACCGGAACTCCCCGCGGACGCAGAGTCCGCCTTTTTATGGCTTTCTTTTAAAGGCAACATCGCTTTAATGTCCGTTAAGGAACATTTTATCTTTTCTAGTTTGTCTTCCAAAAGAAAAGGGTTCATTTACTCTGTGACACACTTCGGGAAAAAGATAAACCAGTTCCAGTTTTATCAAGCTTTTTCCAGTTTTTTCCGCCTACCCGGATTAAGTAGACATTTGAGCGTATAAAGGAACGTTGAAGCGATGAATGTCACATTTAGAGGGAAAATAAAAATATAATACGCTTGAGGGGACAATCTTAGTATTTTATTAGAGGGATGGTCATCGAAATTAGTGGGGTGGTGGCGCCGGGCTGTCGTATCATGCTGGTGAAATGATATCGTCAATGTAATATAATGTTATTTATTATGGTTTATTACGTGAATCAGTCGTCGTGTTTTCTCCATTATAATGGCCACACGCTGGGTCGAAGATTGCGTAGGACTGGATTCATTTCCGATCGGATTCCCGATCTTTAGTACAAGCAAAATAAACAGCCAAATCCAAAAACGGAAAAACATCTAAAATATTTTTTTTTACAAATAAATAATGAAAATGTATACTCACTCCTTATTCCGGGTCCGAATCCTGGCATGTACCAATGAGTTTTAAAAAAAACTTACGTACATATTTATCACTAGCTCGACGGTGAAGGAAGACGTCCCAGAATTAATTCTGAGATATGTGTAAATAGACCCGGTCCGGCGATGGGCTCACCACCTATCACGTTTAGGGGTCCAATATATTTCGTGAAAAATGGGTATACCTAGTAATTGAATACCTCTGCCTACCCCATCGGGGATAAAAGGCGTGAGATTTTTTATTAAGCTATTGCATAGCTTCTATCGCGGGCCTTGAGCGCGGGGACCGAATCCAGAAATTCCGTAACGAAAAAACCTCACGCTCCTCACGACGGATAGGGACGGACGGACGGACGGATGGGGACGGACGGACGGACGGATGGGGACGGATGGGGACGGATGGATGGATGGATGGATGGATGGATGAATGAATGAATGAATGAATGAAATATTTATTTGCTAAAAATATACGTATCTTCAGTTGGTTAACAATGTTGAATAATGTATCAGTATATTTAGCCATTTGAGGCATGCAAATTTTTATATAAATTAATACTAACATTATTTAATTATTTAATCTATTCAGTATATAAAAATAACAATAACAATGGTGCACACTTACAATACAATTGATACCTATTAATATAAAAATAGTAAATGCTATGTCAACTTTGTTATAAAATGTCATTATTAATAAAAACTAGGCACCATTGAATCATTGCTGAGAATTGTCATGCTCGAAAAACTCCCTTATATTATAAAAACATTTTTCAATAAGCCATTGCCGCAATTTTGTCAAAAAATACTTGGTTGTGAGCTGTTTTAAATATTGTGGAATTTTATTATAAATTTTAATAGGCATACTATTGCAACTTTTTGCGTAAAATGCAGTTCTATGGGTAGGCACCATTAGCGTGTTCATGTCTCTCTCTCTTAGTCTTGTATTGTACACTCGTTTTTCAAAATACGCAGGATAGCTCCTAACAAAGTTACAAGCTTCTAGAATATACAGCCCAGTCAGGGTTAGTAATTTAAGTTTCTTAAATAGAGGGCGACAAGTTTCTATTGGGCCAGTTCCACATACTGCTCTGACACATTTCTTTTGCGCTATAAACACTTGCATAATATCTGTTGAATTACCCCACAGCAATATACCGTATTTTAAGACAGACGCCACATAACCATGATAAGCGGTTAACGCTGCCTTTTCCCCGGCCGTATTTCTTAGTTTACGTAATGCAAAAGTAAATTTATCTAGTTTTTTACAAATGTGCAGAACATGTTCCTTCCAATTGCAATGTTCGTCTAATATAATTCCTAAGAATTTAGTTGAGTGTACGTTTCGAATTATTTCGCCTTGATGCATAATATTCAAATTTAATTTCTTTGTTTTATAGTTGTCGAATTCGATTAAATTTGTTTTTGAAACATTTATTTTTAAATTATTCATAAGTACCCAATTATTTATAGATTTAATTGTTGAGTTAATGTCAGTTTCATAATTATCAAATTTACTATTTTGTGGAATAATAACGGTAATGTCATCTGCATATAAAATCATCTCATACTTTGTAATGTCGCAAATCATTTATATATATAAGAAATAATAAAGGGCCAAGCACGCTACCCTGTGGGACTCCGAAGTTATTAGAATAATAAGATGAATGATATGTAGTGTTTTCTAGGTTTTCATCAATTCTATTTAATTCAACACATTGCATACGATTTTCGAGGTAACTTTTTATCCAGTTCAATGCTTGTCCTCGTATGCCATAGTTCTCACATTTACTCAACAAAATTGTGTGCTCAACGAGATCAAACGCTTTTGTCATGTCAAAGAACAAGACTATCACTGGTGTTCGGTTTTCCACGTAATTAGTGACACTTTTATTCAGTGAATAAGCTGCATTAGTCGTAGACTTGTGCTTTTTACTTTGTGTTTTTCAAAAAAATTTGTTATTCTTTCATGAAGCGCTTTTTCAAAAATTTTAGATATTATTGGGACCAGAGTAATCGGTCTGTAGTTACCAACCTCCTGTTTAACTATGGACAGTTTTAATCTTTCGGGGAAACAACCCTCTATGAAAGAAAGATTAACCAGGTGAGTGAGTATTGGTGCTAACTCTGTAATGCATTGCTTTAAAATATTCGTAGCAATGTGGTCAAATCCAACTGAGTTGCTATTACTTAAAGATCTAACAATTTTTACCAGATCATTTTCTAGACATGGCAATAGAAACAAACTTTCTCTTACATGTCTTGCTCTGGGCACTGCTTCATTGTTACAGATATTGAGAATACCAGAGTTTACGGATGGGGACGGATGGGGACGGATGGATGGGGATGGATGGGGACGGACGGACGGACGGACGGACGGATGGATGGATGGGGACGGATGGATGGGGACGGATGGGGACGGATGGATGGGGATGGATGGTGAAGGATGGGGACGGACGGGGACGGATGGATGGGGACGGACGGACGGACGGGTGGATGGATGGATGGATGGATAGACGGACGGACGGACGGACGGATGGGGACGGATGGACGGACGGATGGGGACGGACGGACGGACGGATGGGGACGGACGGACGGAATGACGGACGGATGGGGACGGATGGGGACGGATGGATGGATGGATGGATGGATGGACGGACGGATGGGGACGGACGGACGGATGGAAACGGACGGACGGACGGACGGACGGACGGATGGGGACGGACGGATGGATGGGGACGGATGGGGACGGATGGATGGATGGATGGATGGATGGATGGATGGATGGATGGATGGATGGATGGATGGATGGATGGATGGACGGACGGATGGGGACGGACGGATGGGGACGGACGGGGATGGATGGATGGGGGCGGATGGGGACGGATGGATGGGGACGGATGGGGACGGATGGATGGGGACGAATGGGGACGGATGGATGGGGACGGATGGGGACGGATGGATGGGGACGAATGGGGACGGATGGATGGGGACGGATGGGGACGGATTGATGGGGACGGATGGATGGGGACGGATGGATGGGGACGGATGGGGACGGACGGACGGACGGACGGACGGACGGATGGATGGATGGGGACGGATGGATGGGGACGGATGGGGACGGATGGATGGGGACGGATGGGGAAGGATGGGGACGGATGGGGACGGACGGACGGACGGACGGACGGACGGACGGATGGATGGATGGATGGATGGATGGCTATTGCATAGCTTCTATCGAGGGCCTTGAGCGCGGGGACCGAATCCAGAAATTCCGTAATGAAAAAAAACCTCACGCTCCCCACTCCGACGGGCACTTGTTGATACAAAATGCTATGCAATAGCTTGACCGCGGCAGTCCCCGAGTGCCACACGTCTTTTTTTTTTTATTTTATTTCCTTATTCCGGAGCGGGATAAGCATCTGTATTATTATTTCCGGAATATAACAGTACCTAGGTGTTCCGCAGTTCCGTTCCCGTAGTAAAATTAAAAACCATGTTACTCCTAGACAAGTGAGCTAAATTGGTACAGTAGTTTCGGAGCCTATTCAATACAAACAAACAACCAAAAAATCGAATCTTTCCTTTTTATAATATTAATGTAGACCATAGGTGTAGACCCACTTTTTGTCAATATTTGTAAGTTTGTATAATTTGTTAGTAATAATTTGTAATTGTGTATTATAAAGTTGTTTGTAATAAAACAGATCATATAGGTACGTCCTATATGATCTGTTTTATTGGGAAAACAAAGAAATTAATCTGGAATAATTTCTGGAATGTTATATTTTCTTTCGGAATGCATTTTCTGTTGGAAACAAAGGCGAACAGACAGCAAAGCGGACTGGTAATGAGAAAATGAGGATTGGATTTTGCTTTGTCAGCCTTAGGCTAGACAGCAATAAAAGAATAATATTCACTGACTCAAAGGTTTTGCAATATTTAACTTGTAATTGAAAAGTGCGGATGCGTATTACATGAGAAATTTATTTACTTTTTCCTTGTCTTGGACTTAGTAGCAAGAATATAGTGGGTTTAGAGGCTCCAATCTGGAGTAGCTTTATTTGGTCAGGTAAGTAACATTTTTGTGAGATATTAGCTTCTGTATTGTTATTTGACCGTTTGACTGTTTGACCGGCATCATAGTTTTAAGAGTATGATGGGTAAGTACCTATGGTCAATTTGTTATTTTATGTTATAAAAAGAGTAACTAACGTACATAATTAAGTCGGAATAATAGAAGTCTAGCACTCAATAGAAAATGTACAACGGCGAAATAATATAAATAGTAGCGAGTATTATTATTTTCTACGATCGGAAAAGGAAAACTTACCGCTCATTTACAATAGGTTGCCCACGTAAGCGAAACGAATTAAAATCAACGCTAATTAGCATACTGAATAAATTAAGTTCTTGTGAAAGAGCACGTGGGCAAACAAAACCATCCAAAATTGGTAACGTTCAGTTGTTTCAGCAATTTTACGTTTTGCATAAATGCATTTGTGGCAACAATTCGTTTCGGAAAATAAAATTCGAAATTAATGAACCTAGTACTAGCCGCGTTATAAAACGATTAATCCTAATAAAGGGGTCTAATGTCTGTCAAAATATTGCGTCGGCGAGCCATTGTCATCGGGTCGCCATTTTGCAGAATGGCCGATAATGGAAGCAATTAAAATGTATGGAGGCTTAACTGCAGTGCCCTGCACCGAAATTAATTTATAGTCACGCCGAAATAACCCCAATTTGCCTGGACCAAGCCACCCCCGAACTCATTTGTTGTAATCGCTTTGTTTAGGTTTTGGCTGCTTTTATAGGTAAGTTGTACTTGTTACCGAAAAAGCCTTCGGGCTTTTACTGTTGTTGGTCGCGATGTTGCCAAAACTTTTGTTTAATCCTATTTCTATCAGGTTACTAAGTAGGTAGTACTAAGCATTGCAAAAACGACGGAACTATTGGTTCAATTGGTAGTAAGTCGGAGGTCGCGGGTTCGTTTCCCTCCCGAGGGCCATCATATTTTGTTTGTATGAACATGTGTATTAGTTTTGAGCGTGGGTGTACTTTAGAATATAAATTATTTATATATAGAAAAAAAGACGTTTATTTATAAGCATAAATCACACAATATTATTAGACTAAATTATTATTTATTAATATTTAAAAACATTTCTTGAGACACTTTGTACGAACGTACGTTACAAAAGTCACTGTGCAAAACAAGAATGAACAAAACTGTACTACAAATGGGCACATAAGTATATTCCAATCTGACTTCTCCTAAACGATTCATTTGAAAGACATGATTCGCAATTACCGACCCATTATAAAGAAAACACCTTCCCAGTCGTCTTGACAGCGGGGCGTATCGCCATTATCATCACTTGCCACCGAGGGCTGCAGTAATTAAAGCAATTGTGAAATACGTTCAGGGCTGTATGGTAATTTCCTCGGCCCATATCAATTTATTGTCACCCTAAACAGCCAATTTGTCCCTCACACCCGCTTGCTCGCTTCCAATTAGTGGTCGCGTCAGGTTCTTTAATGTCTCATTCGCCTGTCTCGATTCCGGCAGTTTTTATTGACTTCTAATTAGGTTTGCTTTAAATTTAGTTTTCTGGCACAGAGTAGCGTTTATTTGTGCCTCGAGTAAATAATTTAGTTATACTGCGATGTTTGAGACATGCTTGATTCTTCAAGTTTGTTCAAGGATGTAATGTTATTATTATTTGTGACTTTCACAATCCCTACTATAATACACACACCGGCACAATTAGCGGAACAGAAAAAAAAGGGAGTATTTACGCATTTTTGCGTGTTACTGGCCGGCTAAACAAGCTTTTTTTAAATTTGGGTTTTAATTTAAAAATGGAATACTAAGCGACTGCCCTTTTTTTCATTCTTTTGTTTTAATTTTCATTGATTCATTTTTTCCACCGCTTGTCCGTTTTTAGAAGGTTCGTGAATTCCATTTGAAAAGCTTTGAATTGCAGTTTTTGAGGCTTTTGAGTTTTTTCGCATATTGATAATTTACGAGCATCTAATTATGCCTGATTTAACGCCATCAGAAATCATTAGGGCAGATCAAATGAGGAGAAATGGTCAAACCTACAGATCGATTGCCAGAAGCCTTCGTCGATCGTTATCAACGATTTATCGTAGCATCCAACGATACAGATTGACGAATGCTCTAGTGAGAAGGAGAGGACAAGGCCGGAAAAGGTGTACTTCAAGGAGGGATGACCGTTTTCTCCAACTTCAAGTCCGACGGAACACGAGACTAACGGCGGTGCAGGCTCGAAATTTACTGGAAGAGGTACGAGCAGTAAGGATGAGTGAGCGGACAGTTCGTAGAAGATTCGAAGAAGTGGGTATAGGCTCGTATGTGCCCGCCAAAGCCCCAAAACTTGAGAGACATCATCGCACAAACCGTCTACACTTTGGTCGTGAACATCGTGATTGGGACTTCGACGACTGGGGACAGGTTCTTTTTACTGATGAATGCAGAGTTATGTTAAATCAAATTGATGGAAGGCAGCGAGTATGGAGACGCAAAGGAGAACGGTATATCCAGTCTAATTTTGAAAATACAGTTGCATATGGCGGCGGTTCAATTATGGTCTGGGGAGGAATATGTTTAGGAGCTCGTACGGAGTTAGTAGTGGTCGATGGCGGGAATCTGAATGCTGATCGGTATATCAGGGAGATTTTAGAAGAACATGTTGTGCCATTTGCCCCCTTTATTGGTAACAACTTCATTCTAATGCAGGATAATGCTCGGGCTCACAGTGCTCGCACAGTACAGACATACCTAAACCATGTTGGTATAACGGTGATGGAGTGGCCAGCACGGTCCCCCGATATGAACCCTATAGAACACGTCTGGGACTTGCTAAAGAGGAGTGTAAAGTCAAGAATGCCCCCTCCCAATAATCTCAACGAGTTGCGAAACGCATTACTTGAAGAATGGCAGAGGTTGCCCCAAGAAACCATTGATAACATCATCCGCAGCATGCCCAGACGGATGGAAACCCTCATCAGAGCACGAGGAGGAAACACTCGATATTGAACAGTCATTGAAATTGTTGTTAAACTTTGGAAAATCTTGAATTTTCTGCTGTTTCTCTATAATTAAAAATCGAAGAAAAATGCATTTTGTTTAATTTAATTTTTATTTTTATAAAATTTTAAGTATGGTGTTACAAATGAATGTCAAAACATGTTAATTTAATTGTTGTTTCATTTTAAATAATATATTGTTTAAAAATTACATTCATTGTTCTAAATTCCCTCTTTTTTCTCCTTTTTTTTTCTGTTCCGCTAATTGTGCCGGTGTGTGTATTATAAATGCAAGCGTAACTTTGTCTGTTGGGATGTTTTTTGTTACCTTTTTAAAGCAAAAGATAATTTGCATCTGTAGGAAGGAAACATAATGTTACTTTTGATCACATGATGCATATAAAGTCGGTGGGCAGAAGCTATTCTAACATAGCAATAGTGCTGCATTATAATATTCCGATTATATAAAATATATAAATATAATATATATATTACTAGCAGCGCCCCGCGGTTTCACCCGCGTAGTTCCCGTTCCCGTGGGAATACGGGGATAAAATATAGCCTATGTGTTATTCTGATGTATAAGCTATATAACTGTAAAGTTTCAACAAAATCCGTTCAGTAGTTTTTGCGTGAAAGAGGAACAAACATACATCCATACATCCAGACATCCATCCAAACAAACTTTCTCATTTATAATATCAGTAGGATATAAATTGAAAGAAAATACAGCCTTTACAAACTAAATCACACTGTAAAAATAAGTATTTACAGTAAGTAACAGACATGTTTATATATTTTTGGGAATAAAAATGAGCATCAAAAGTCAATGTTAAATAATCTAACTTTAAAGTGGGAAGATCAAAAGATTTTCGTTTAACCAGAAAACACATCGTAATGCTTCGGTACGGAGTGCATTACCAAAGAAAAGTTAACGATAAATATTTTCATAGCAAGCCAATTAATGTAAGAAGGGAGGGCTAACTGCGCAATAGATAGGGGCTGTTCGAACGCAAAGTAATTCTATTAAATGATTAAATAATTCAACAGAGTTCAAAGGAGACGCGCTTTCACAAGAAAAATTGAGCAAATAACACTGTAGATAGAAAAGAGGGAGAAAAAACGTGAACGCATTCGCTTAGGTGCGGTTTAGGGAAGGGATTACGTATTTTGGCATCGACTGGTTGGTAACGTACCTTATGTAGATGGAAGTACGTTTAATTCTGTAGATTGTAAAAAATGCAATTGATAAAACTAATTCTGTGGTTTAGGGTAACCATATTTATCTCATGTGTCCATTTATGAAATTACAAATACAATGAAAAGTATAAAAATAATATGAAAGGTTTTTTACACATTATTATTATTTAGACTTTACAAATAATTTTATTTTGATGATACATTTTTTTAAAGACTCAAAGCACTTTCCTTATCAAATCAATTAGTGTATAAAATTCTGTAATTCAACGTTCATGTCTTTTCACTTTCGTAGTCAGGTTGTGCTTCGATAAATATTTTAATTCACATCACTATTATAAATCGCTGTGCAGTGGCTTTCAAACGAAGGGGCGCAATAAGGTGAACAAATTAGTGCAATTTAACTTTTGAACGTGTTTCGTTTTATGCCTTCATACTGTACGAGCGACATTTAATGAGCTAATGAATGGGTTTATTGAAAGAGGCTCTCGACCCGAATTAACATTTTTAAAGGAAGTTTGTGCAGACTGCAGACTTCTCTATCTATGCTGTTTTGAAATCGTAGGTTCATATAAGAGAATTCATCATGCAACCTTTGTTGACATAGTAATGTTTTAGGGTTCCGTACCCAACAGTGTAAACGGGACTCTATTACTAAGACTCCGCTGTCCGCCAGTCTGTCTCTCTATCAGTGGACTGTGTCTCGTGAACCGTAATAGAAAGACAGTTAAAATTTTCACAGAATGTGTATTAACTATTGCTATTGCCGCTATAACAACAAATAAGTATTTAAAATGAATAAAATTGAAAATTCAAGAGCATCCGCATAAAATTATCTTGTTTTTTTATTCTGCGAGTCGGAGTCACACTTGGGCGGTTAATTTTAATTTTTGGCCTCGGTAATTTTTTGTAAAATATTGCAATCCTGTGTTTACAAAATAGATACTGTTTGAAGTTCTTTATTCCTTCTACGAACAGTCAATACTTTCAATTAACTCATATTATATTTACTCGGAGCTTCTGACTTTCGATGGATGCAATAGCATGGAAAAACGTATTGAAGACATTAATCTGTCAGTTTGTGTGTCTGTTCAGGCGTCATAAATCGTTAAGTCAAGGATTGGTGGTCAATTTCTCCTTGAAAATATGTAAAAGTTAATATTTTCCAGAGCAACCCAACAGCCGAATGACTATCAATCTTCTTCTATGAATTGGCTGACTGACTGACCGATCAACGCACAATCGAAACGGCTGCACGCTGGCTTAAGCAGCATGGGATTTTCAATAAAGGTTCCTTCTATAACATAAAATGAGCATTAAGAGTTTTTTCCCCCGGAAACGGGAATAAATAAGATTCGCATGGACAACGCCGCTAGACAGACGCTCGTACGATATAATCAATTAACCATAGACCAACTTCGCAACCAGATCAAGTTTGATTCACAAGTAAATCAGACCTTTATGCTAATTACCATTCACGAGACCGTTCCATAATAGACCCCATCTTGACTGGATCTTGCGATTATATTGGGTTGATGTCTTAAACGGCTTCGTGGGTCCCATTGAGACGTTTTGGCCGGTAAGCCTTTGAGCCATGGAACTTCGTGTATTGAGTTAGTGAGATTCTAAATGGGTGACTTAATGATGTGAGTTCACTTTCAATTTTGAATAGAATCTTCATTTCAGATGATCGAGGGCCAATGAAATGAAGGGAAATAAAAATAAATATTTGATTATTATTAACCTTTCTACCTGCACGATAGGGTAGATGACGTCTAGTCAAATGTGTAACTATTTATAATAAAAAATAAATAGAATAATAATCTCACGCCTTCTATCGGGCATTACTGGATATACCCACTTTTCACGAGATATTCTAAACGTGATAGGTGGTGGGTCCACCGGACCGGGTCTGTTACACTTGCCTCAGAATTAATTCTGGGACCTGCAGGTTTCCTTACGATGTTTTCCTTAATGACCTTCGAGCTAGTGATAAATATGTACGTAAGTTTTGAAACACTCATTGGTACATGCCAGGATTAGAACCCGAGCCTCACTGATTTTCATCATGTAAAGCAGGCTTTTTAACCGTAAGGCTATCACTGCTATATAACTTTTTATGTTCTATCAAAATGAAAATTTATCATGTTAAATATAGCTGAGATAAGGACCTGCGACGTCATCATTTTTAATACTCAATTGCTTCGCTTTTATTATTGTTTATTGCAAAATTTGCTATAATTGTAAATACACTTTCCCCTAAATACATTTAAATACATTTTTATAATACTGAGACGTAGGTCTATAACATATGTATTTTGTGCTAGACTTTTCGACTCCGTATGCTCTATTTTATCAAGCTTTAGGATGTAAGCAATTTGGTTTTTTGAAATTTGCACAGGAATGGCAAAAAACAGTTTCCGCGGGGAACTTGCTCCTGTTGCTACAAGTTAAAAAAATATTCTTTGTTTGCCGTTTATCCATTACTAAAAGATTCACTCGATTGAGATGAAACTATGGTCACGTGTCGGAAAAGTTATTGAAAAAAAAACTGTAATTTTCACGGGGACTGGAATAAACTGGATTAAAGCGGGCAATGCCGAGCTGCCAGGTCAGGTGGTGTTTTATAAAATAAGTAACTACCTGATAACCCAATACTGTTTCTTTTCACGAGCCCAAAAATATTTGGTTCATTTCCTTTTGAAGCGGGTTAGATACAGCGCCCCAGGGATGATACCCGGTAATTAGGTGAAATTTTTCTTTGAAATTATGGTATAAATATCCCATTCAGAAGCAGATAAAAGATTTTTATCCACTGCCCGAATGTTGTTATAAATAGCGAACTCGGATTGTTTCTAGAGTAAACGAAGAAAATCATTTTCATAATTTTGTAACATCAATTGGGATTTTTGGGCAGTAATTTTGGTAAATTAAAATAGAGGGAGGTAATTTTATGTTTGATAATAATTTGATAAATCCTCAAACTGCCTTATGTTTTTTAGAAAGTATACATAAAGTGCAATCTATATTAATAACGTTTTTGTCGAATAATTTCTGTGTATTGAATATATGATGTACTTATTTAATTTTGCTTTTAACTAGTTTGTACATTAACATAAAGATCTCTATGTAATATTATGTAATTGTATTATACTGGTAACAAGTGTAAAAAAACCTTATAAAATAAATCTAAATAATATTTTTAGAGACTTTCTATTTGTATCTCTTTGGTACTCGTAATGTTTTTGGTGAACAATACAGAGTTAGAACTGTATTGTGAAACAGTAAACCTAATAAAGTAGAATCATAATTTGTCAGTTCTGCATAGGAGTCACAGTAGCAATGAGACGAAGAAGATTGCCCTACTGATATTCTCTGGTGGCATAAATGGCTAACTTTACGCTCCAAGAAAGAGTTGAGACATGAATGTTGCCATTGAAAACTTGAACCGGAGCAGGGAAGAAAGTTTAATTTGGGTACACAATGGCAATTTTAAAGTTGGCTCTTAAGCAATTCAGATTCAAAGTGGATTTCGGAATTAATTCGATTTTTGTTGAACTTCACAGACTGCTCCAGGTTTTTGCATTTAGCGTTTCGACTCTCGGCCCACTTAAGACGTTTTATCTTATTGAGAAGTTTCAATTAATTAATTTGTTTAATGTAATTGAGATCTGACTTTTGATGGTTCCATTTATTGGGTTTTTCGGAATTTCCAGTCTTTTATTAAGGCTAAGTTACTCTCGATCTAATTTAAATTAATATGATAAGGAACAAGGCCAAGTTATTTCTGTCAGGAATAATGAAATAAATCTTTAACAAATTTTAATGTAGTGCCACTCGTCAATGTCGTGGTTAGGGACAATAGAAAATATATTGCATCTAGAAATTTGTTGATTTACCTATAGATTAGGCAGTTTGAAACCTTCCAAGAAAAAAAAAGAAAAATCTATATTCACAGTGATCCTCCCTATTAATATCTAATAATGATGATGAAATTCTATAGAATTATGCTTCCCCCCCACCTACAATCTAAAGAATTTTCCTTTAACAAAAACGTTTTCAATTTACTCGATTTTAATAAAGGCCAAATTATTAATATTCATAATAAGCTCATGCATTCCTCAATGAGGAGGTTCAGATACTTTTAATCTGGCTTAAGAGTCCCCTTGAATTAATCAAGCCGCGGGGCGGGCCAGACTTCCTTTGAAGGATCTTGTCACTTTCCCCGATTCAGGGCTGACGTTTATTATCGAAACCTGTGTCAAGTTGTCGCATGAAAATTATTAATATTTATAAATTTATGTATTAAAAAAACCTGGAGACATCCAGAATAATCCCTTCTTTTCTTATAATTTCCTAACGAAAATCATATCTTGTAGCTAATAATAAGAGGTTTCGCGTTAGAATTTTATAATGGTATAAAATAAAGTAACTTATTTATTTTAACCCATATAAAATTGTTACAAAGAAAATATTAATGATGTTTGTCTCCTTAATCAAATGTGTTAGAGGTATAAATTATATAATTATATTGAATTATAAACAGTGATCACGGCACAACTTCTGTATATATTCAATCCTCAAAAAATGTAGAGAAGAAGAGATTCGCATAGTTTTCAGAATACAACCCTCTACACTGCAAATAGGCATTCCTTCATAGTTCATTAATCAGAGCTTTTTGCGAAGGAAGGTGTTTTGTCTTTGATTTCATTAATAATATTAATTCAGATCCCCCCTTTTACATTCAGCTATTTATTAAGGGGAGATCCGTTTATATTGAAAATGTGCGCTGGTATACCATGTCTTTAGGTAATTTGACATTTATTTATGAAGAAAACAAACTTTATCTAGTTTTATATTATAAAGTGGAAAGATTTGTATTTTTGGGTGTTTGTAATAAATAAACTCAAAATTATTGGACCGATTTTTTCACCAAGGGAATAAAACTTACTTTTCAAATTTTTTTCTTACTAAAACTAATATACATTACTCAATTGTAGTCAATATTACACACTGAAATGTTTAAAGTAGTAGTTTAAAAAGAAACAGGCTCGTAGCTTCCACTCAAGCGCAATCTACCTACAACCGCCAGCTGCTACATAAGTAGTAGTGCGCGTAGTTTTCTAGATTTTGTAAATTGCACTAAACGGGACTCAATTAATTTCGTGTATAACTTCGGCTCTAGATACCTTATTCGTCATATTTTTTTCCAGACGGTAAAAAAAATCATTCAGTATAACTTTCCCACGGGAACGCGACTTAAGCCGGTGAAATCGCGCAGAACAGCTAGTTTCCACTATTTGGAGATACACAATGTCTTTCAAAGAGGAACCATGTGGTACAGTAACAAGGAGTCTGGGTGCTTTCCCGCTCCTAATAGTTAAGCTGATCCTTTGCAAAGATAACTGCCAGCCTTCTGGCCACCAGAAGCGTTGAACAAACGCACTGATAGCTTGTTGATAAGCTGCTACGCCTCCGCATCACACAATTCCATGGTCTCTACTTCAAAGGGCACAAACATCTAGTATACTCAAACTGAATTTTTTTTTAATACAAGTCTTGGAAGAGGCAATTTTTGAATTCGGAACTTTTTAAATCCTGGCATAACCAATATCTCATTCCAACTGGGTTGCTACTGCACTTTATAATAAAACATGGCTGGAACTCGGCTCACGGAAATTAAGAGTCTCCGACTGGAATAGTTATGAGGTCATTATAAGCCCAAGTAGAAAACGGCACGTGTGAATTGTGATGCAATTAAAAAGAATTACGGCTAAAAATAACCTAAAAAACCTTGCATGCGACTACATTACACCCAAAGAGGTTAGAAAAAAATCATTCTTTTTCTTTAAACGTCTTTGATTACACCGTACTCATTTTATGTATAAAGAATAGTTCAGTACCTACTTTAAAATTCAGGTTGGAAGGTTTATTGGAGTGCAGACAGGTAATGATTAGGGTTAATAGCATATTTCTTTTGTTCGATGAACTCTGTCTGTTGTACTGTCAATCATAGTCTTTTTATAGCCTCATAATAAAAACCTTGGAAAAATAATGTAAGAATGACGGGTGGTAAGTGAACTCGGAAAGTACCTACAATTAGAAAAACTTTAACCCCTGGTTTCCGGTTTTGGAAAGTTCAAGGTCATGTTCCAATTGGTTGGTGAAAAACCTAAATTAATGATGTTATTAAACCAATCAGAACAGCTAATAATAATATGCGAATTAATAGTCTGCCAGCAAAATGTACAATGATTTGTCCATCTAAAACCAGGTGTAAGTGTGCGATAAATTTACAAATGGGCTCAAAATTTTTTCGTTCACATATTTTAGTAGGCTTATTATTTCTAGCTTGTAGTCGCATAAACTACCAGACAGGGTCATTTCGCAAAAAATACATATTCCATTTACTACTTGTCACATATGTTTCAGGGACGATCCAGATGATGTCGAGCAATGATAGCGCTACGTTACTGCTGGGGGACGGCAGTTAACGACGGGGGAAACTCGTTAAATACGCGGATTTATGACCTCAGGGTGTTGATGTGTACGCTGAAGAGGAACGTATCTTCTATTCGAATTTCAACTCTATGGTGATCACTTAAAGCTAGAGGAGGTAGTGCGTGTGGATTTCCCTTGCAGTAAGGTGAAGGGCAAAATTTGAATTTTAATCCTTTACCAACTTATAAAGAACATTTAGTCAAGTCAGTCAGTTCAAAGTGACCATGACTCTCTAATAAGACTCAGGTTGATTTCCAGATCTAAAATTTAAGAAAATATTTATTACAACATCGATAGTGAAGCAAAACACCATGAGGAAACCCAAAGACTTGGGAACATCACCTTTGATCCAAGGTTGGGCTCACCACTCGTCAAGCTTAGGAAAAACGCACTGGTGAAAACTGGGTGCCACCGATATTTTAAGCTTTTATCAACCCCTCAGGAATAACCGTCAAAGAAAAAAAATCCAGGACAATATAATAGGTCACAAAGAATATTGCGTGAAGATATTTCGTGAAGTGAACTTTGTGTACTGTTTTTGGTCTTTCGTCCTGTTGAAAGTATCTTTTAATCCCGGAGCAATGTCAATTACGTGCCTATTAGTTGTTAAAGCTTTTCCCCCGTAAATATATTGTTGTTCGTTACCGTACGAAATTAAAATTGACATTTTGTTCGGCGCCTGTTGCCGGAACGCCGCGGGAACAATTTATTTTATGACCCGATATAAGGGGCTTACACTGGATTTTATATTGAAGTGCTAATAAAATATTTTTAATCGCTTTATCGGCATTAAGTTGGGTTAGAAAATTTCGGGTATTTTTGTTTGTTTAGGTTTACAATGCAATGTTGTATTCAGAAAGTTGAATGTAGCATTAGTGTTACTGGTGTTGCAAATTTACGAGTTCTAAGCAAAAATTTCAGATACTTTCAGATTTCGTCTTCTTGTTTGAATTAGAAACAAGTTTTAAAATTATTTGTATAAGGGGATTTCCGGTTGTGCGCTCATTAATTCATAAGTTTTACCCTACTGAATGGTATATAGGAACGCGCAAAAGACTAAAACGACGCTCAAAAGACAAAAGACGAAAACAAATAAATAATAATTTTTAATACTCGATTTACGATAAAAATACTTACCTCTAAGTAATCATCAAAAAGGAATCATCGACAAATTCAGTTTTTTAAATTTTATATACAGATTCTAGTACTACATGTACTACGTGTACTAGTCAGACATGAGACTAAAAAGAGCTGCCCTTGAGTTTTTTGCTGGCTCTTCTCGGGGAACTGCATTTGGAACCAGCAACTCGTCGGTGGAGATGGGCTGCTGTTTACATTTAGCCAATCTTCATGGACGAGTTTAGTGTGCCTTGTTATTGACATTTCAAAGTGTATTTTGAATACCTACTGAAATAAATTAATTTTGAGTTTGAGTTTGATTCAGTTAGAGGTTTCATCCTCTGCGCCCATAATATAATAAAAGTTGTTGGAAAAAATATGATATTTCAAGTGAGCTACCTTACAGTTCGGTGAAATGCTCGATAGCTTCATTGAGCCTTTACGAGCTCATAAATTATTTTATAGTGCTAAGTTATTTACATTGTTGAAACGGTCACCGGTAGGGGACTGCATTGCGCATCAATTAACCAGTTAAGTGGGTAATACTCAATGATGGCGTGTAATAAATAATGGAAAAACTTGGTTCGCCAGAGTAACCTGAACCATCTTATTGGAAATTAGTTTTTTGAGTTTCATAGACGTAAATAAAAAAAATGTGGAAATCAATCAATATTCATGCTAATTCTATGTTATCTTCTATAGTGTCTTTGTTCACGATAATATAATAATTTTAATAGTTAAAAATTTGTATTTGTATGTTGGAGGTATAATATCTTTAAGTATGCAACCAACTTTAAAAAAAATTGCACTTATAGGAAGGAAGCTGTATCATGTAGGTATATTTTATTATAATAAACCGAAGGAAAGCGATGGGCAATCGCTAGTATTATTATAAAGATTTATTACAAATGTTGTCTGTGTCATTGAAGTATATTGTGTAAATTAAATTATACCCATTGAATTGTAAAGCATGTATCTACAATATCTAACAGATAAACAATGTTCTCCAAAGAGGAACAGTATCCAGAAGACTGGCTGTATTTCATCTCTAGAGAGCTAAGCTCATCCTTTTACAGAATAAGTATAATAAAAATGTCAAAAAAGTAGGTTTAGGTATCGGCACGGATCGTGAGGGATGTCAAAAGGAAAAAAAAAACATTTATTTTCTGTAGGTGGCTCTCCACCGACGACTTGCTGGTTCTCCGAGAATACCACGAGAATGATGATCTTGTCTGCGTAGATTTCACATTTCGGGTCTGTTTCTGTCTGGGTCTGGTTATTATATGTCTATGTGATCTCTACTCTAGATTCATATTCATAACAATAGAATAGTGTTAATATTAAAGCAACAATTTCTATGTCCCTTCATACCTACTGAGCACTAAATTTAATCGCGTCTAGTTCAGCGAACCATGTGATTGCGTTGTACGATTTTAGTATCCTGTCACTATCAGCGTTGTTTAGAACATTACCATCGTTTGTAATTATTGCGCAGGTTTCTTACATTTATCTCTAAATTTTCCTGGTATTTCCAACCGATTTCAAAAAAGGAGGAGGTTCTGAATTCGACTGCATATTTTTTATGTTTGTTACCTCAGAACTTACGACTCGGTGAACTGATCTTTTTTTATTTTAAAGTTTGTGCTACCCGTGAGATCCCATTTCAATTGGATCCAGTTCTGACAATGGCATCTATGAGAAAAATAAGTTGAGGTCGGTTTTTTACTCTTTTTTACTCTTTTTGAGTTATATTTTAAAGATACGCATATTTATATTCATTTCAGCACAGGACGTCTACCCACAAGATAGACAGACAATCTGGTAAATTATAAAAGTATATAAAAGTTGCTTTGAATGTTCTAGAAGACAATGGGGTTATGTTTAGCAGTAGACGCCCTGTGCCTGAAATTATGATGATGGATAATTAGAGGTTGTTCGGAATTTGTAAGGCGAAGAAGTTATTACGTGCCGTCTATCTACAACACTCTGGAGAATATCTGTACCTTTATCAGGAACCGGAGACTTTGTTAACTGGTTTGAGGTATATATAGTTTAAGTTGAAACGTGAAATGCTGTTTTTGTAGATTTTTGTTGTCAGCGATTATAAAAGAAAGCAGCACTGCATCTGATTTTTAACAGAGCATTCGGAAATAAGATAATATTATAATAATATTACCTACTCAACTCTTTGGTAATATAGAAAATTCTAATATGATTTGTGATACTATGGAGTACAAAATTTGTTAAATCTACGAAACACGGTTGAAGATTGGCTATTCAAGTATTCGGTATTAGTTAATTGCATTGTCAGTATACCGAATACGCCATTTCGATCTGTACTGCGACTTCGGCGGTGCAATAAATCGTCGAACGCAATTTGGCTGAAATATGCGGCGGCGGATAATTGCTGATGGTGAACTGATATCGTTAGCCTCGGTTTAGTCAGGGCCTTAGTATTTATAACTAACTTGACGTTGTTGATAACGGTAAAGAATGAAAAAAGTAAACTTGTGAGATGTCTAGTCTTGAGTGAAAAACTAACGGCTGATTTAGGAAGGTTAGACCGTTACTGACGCTAGAATTGAATATATTTCATTGTAATCGTGACACGGTTCACGCTCTCTCTGGCAGTGTTTACTAATATTATACTGTAGTATATATTAATGTAGGTACACAATAACACAATGTAGGTACATATACTATATTTTTGGGTTTAACAGTTGGTTTATACAATTATTTTGTGCAATTTTAGCCACAAATAACAATACATACCTTATCTATTATTTAAAAAAAATGTTACCTAGTCACTTATACCTAGTATTTCGATTCATATAGTCACTCGACGTTGTCCTATAAAACATCATCATTCCGAATAACATCATCATCATTCTAAGAGCATTGGTATCTACGGCAAAGGCGAGAAAAATAAAACCCTTGCTATTGACACAAATCTCTCGTTTCCTGTAAAACAAAAATATTTCCCAACATCGGTGGCTTCAATTTCCGCTGTGAAATATGGCATTCAATCGGCACCCTTCCCCTCCAGAGCACGTCATTGAGCAGTGACTGCACATGCTCGAAAGATTGTGCCTGAAAGTGATTAGTTCATATTCCAACACCCCTGTTGAGTGATTCGATGTTATGTTGTAAGGGCTAATATAAAATTTTTAATCCTAGAGCCTCATTAAATATGAAAGTTGCCTATTTTTAGATCAGGAACTGGTTTTTTAAAGGATATGTCGTTATTGGGAGGTCAGTTATATTATATCGTTCGCCAGCTATTGTCGCGTCGAGCCTAATCCATTCGCTCGGTTTCGAGCAACGTTGTGGTCACTGTCCAAATCTCACACAAAATACCAGACGATGATGATGACCAGCTAGCTGTTTCTGTGGGAAAAGCCCATGTATAAAATGATAATGTAGCTATCCATTGTCAAAAGATTTTTTAAAATGAGTCCAGTAGTTTTTAAGTTTATTCGTTACAAACATACAAAAATACAAGTCTTTCCTCTTTATAATATTAGTACCTATAGACTACCATAATGATAACCATGATGGTCACCTAGTGCAGATAAAAACTAGCTTACCGATTTTTCTCGCGGTCCGAGATTAAAAGTAGATAACCTTTGTGTTTATGCTGATGTATAAGCTATATCATTGTAAGAATTTATCAAAATCCATTCAGAAGTTTTTGCGTGAAAGAGCAAAAAATATCAATCAATGTATAATAACGTAATCGTAATACAAGATGAATTAGGCTTACAAGGCCCATGCCGCCGGTGGTTTCCGTTGTTCTTGTTTCTACTTTTAGAGTTAGAGCACGTAAATGTTTGTGTTTGCGAGTCGGGCACATCGCGAGGTTTTATCCCGTTCTTGGGTTCTGTACAAAGTTGTATGGTTAATTAACCCGAGAACCCTCAAGTTTCGCGGCACGTTACGCCGCGGCGCCGCAGGGTAAGATCTTGTTATCGTTGTGTTACTGGGTTTCCAGCAAAAAGATTAGGTCTTGTCTTGTTCTTTGAACCATTGTTACTTGTCTATTTGTAGAAGAATTTTTCACTGCTACTTTTTGTCTTTATAGGCAGGTACTTGCTATAAGTACTTACTTTTTATCTACGAATATAGATCGGACCTTGTATCTAAGAGACTAACTAGTATTTTATTGTTGAACTTTAAATGTATTAGTATATTCCACGTATAATAACATCCAGATTTTGGTGGATATATTGTGGTCTGACTCTTGGTATATTCCCTTTTTCGACATCCTTAAGAAGAGACCATCACGGTTACCATTATGGTAGTAGGTAATAATAACAATTAAATTTTCGTGAAAGAACACTAAAACATTATTACTGTAGATACGTTTTGTGTTAAATAAAACATTACTAGTGTACATAGGTATACCAGATTAGAGTGCATCTGTATTTGCTTTATTGTTAACTCTGGAAACATTTTAGTCCAAAGGTTAGTTGTGGCAAATTTAATTTGGACCACACTACCCGTTTCTCAACTTACAACGTTGGAGAGAAGAGAAATAAATTTAATTTTCCAGTTCTCATCTAGTTTCTAAACTGCCAGCACTTTTATGTTCATTAAGAGCTTGTTTTATAAATAAACACAACAAAACAAGCCTTATTCATGTTAATCATTCCAGTAGACTTGATGAAACAAGTAACCTAATGACTAAATAATGAAGACTACTTTTTAACATCCCCAATTTAATTATGAGGCACTGGAAACAAAGCGTAATTTTATTTTAAGGCGACGAACATTAAAATGTGCTAATGGACACATGGAAAACTCATTTCATATAAAAATGGCGGTAAAAATGACATAATTTTAAGATAACGTTCGGAAAGAGTGCAAGGTGTTGCCTATTTTTCAGTCACGCCTCAGTTCAGTCCGTTTTTGACGCATTTTGGCGATATATTACTGTAATATTTTGAGACTGGGTGGTTGTTTTAAATAGAAATTTTAAATATAAAAAAACCGGCCAAGTGCGAGTCGGACTCGCGCACCGAGGGTTCCGTACAACCTTGCAAATTTATGGTTTTCGTAATTTTTCCTTTATCTATGCTATAAGACGTTGCTTCGTACCAAATTTCAAGATTCTGAGTTCACGGGAAGCACCCTGTAGGTTTTGATTCCCTTGCAAGTGTCGAAAATTTGCGGCATAAACGGCTGTATCTTTTGATTGCGTTGGCTTAGAAGTTTGATTTTTTCACAGCTTCAAGGGACAGTAGACCTGAGTAATTGATATAAATTTCAGCTTCATACCTCCACGCGTTCCTGAGAAAAAGGGTCTTGACAGACGGACGGACGGACGGACAGACGGACAACAAAGTGATCCTATAAGAGTTCCGTTTTTTCCTTTTGAGGTACGGAACCCTAAAAATGTTCCGCCTATGCAGAAAGGTCCACGTAAATGATAATGCTATTACAAGTATTAAGAGCCCTTCATAATGTTGAAGTTAAAACCAAGTAAAAACTTCATTAGTTTTTTTCAGTAATATGAAAGTTTACCATAAATACTTCATGTGACCTTTGTAGAAAATGATAGAGGTACTTACTTGATTTTTATGCAGTATATTTCACTTTTCAACAACATTACCGTTAACATGTAGTTGTTGACGAGATTGTTGTACAAACTGGGCTGTTATTGCGGAAGAGTTTGCCGGAAGGCCAACTGAAACCTCTTAAAGTCATATTCAAAGAGCCTAAGAATTTTCTCTTAAACTGAAAAAGAGTTTAAGTAGGTAACAACTTTTGCAACATTCCTCGCATTTCGTAGAAAGAATCTTTAAAATGGCGGTAACAGCATTTTGGGGAAGCCGTTTGACCTCATTTTAGAAAGTTTCCCTTTGAGCAAGATTGATGGTTGAAAAAAACTCTAAGAAGTTCGCATTCAGTGTTTTGCTTAAACAGAAAATTAAAAAAAGTAAAGAAAATGCAATCTTCAACCTAAGTTCCTGATTGGAAATACGTAGATTAAATCGCAACTCGGACAACAAAGAACTTCTGTTTCATTTAACCCATTATTGCATTTTCTAAAAAACATTGAAAACGAAGCAAGACCGGGAACAACAAAAAGAATAGACATTAAATCTCAATGGATCTTCGCTGTTTACAAACAGAAGAATACAAAGAAAAGAATTCAATTAAACAAATTGATAGATCGCTGTTTTCCGTTGAAATCGCTTTCATTGTTCGCTCTTATCGCTTTGTGATCGCCACATCTTAGACTATCAATTCAATCGTACAAAGGATATTTTTTTTAAACCTTTCTTTATTTAAAATACTTCAGTAGTATTTCGATGAACTGCGGTATTATGTAGAGGCAAATTTACTGTGAGAATCACAAGCTAAACATTCTCATCGGTTCTCAGATTCTGAATTGATGAAGAGAAAATGAAGAATGTGAGTAAGTGCCTTAATTTTGGAAATGTTCTCTCTTAAAAAAATAAAAACAACCAATTAAATTGTATGTTTGTTACAATTAAATAAATTATTATTCGTATATCTAATTATTATCTTGCCTGCAATAAAATTATCATGTGATGTAACCACACACCTGTATGATGTAACTATTAAAGCTGCCAATATTTCAATAGACCGGATATTATTTTATTAAATTAAACTAATGTAATAAGATTCTGAGGTATGTGTATATAGTGTAACAGCAACCTGCTCCAACGATGGGCTGTCACTTTTAGGGGTCCAAAAATATTATGCTGAACAGTGGGTATTTCCAGGAATGTAATTACTAATTAGTCTGTCGAAACTTGAAAATATAAATAAAATTTAATATTTTTCCAATGAATAGAGGACTTACATTGTTGTAACCCATATACTTAAACATAGAAAGGCATATCATGTACACTACGAGATTGAAAATTACACAGCGCAACATCTGTCGCAGTAATATCATCAAATTACCTACCCGTGCGCTGACGCCGCGAAACGTGATCTTTTCGAGATGAAACCAGCCGTGGAAAACATTTTCAGCTATTAGTGTAGGGCTGAATACGTGTGTATTTTAGTAGGTTGGGAGCAGTCCTATCTATACGTGTCGGTAATTGAGGTATTTTGCAAAAGGTTGCTCAGTTAACACGTTCAGACGTTGCCTATCTTAAAGATAAAATACGTTAAGTTTATACAAAAACTGAATTTATTTACAAAGAAAACATACTTTTCTTAGAACTTTATGGAAAAAAAATTGCCTCTAAAGAAAATGAAAAGCATTAGAGCATAAGCTACTTTGAATTCGGATATTACTGTCCTACAGTCTCTACCCCAAATAGCACAAACATGTAGCTCTCATTGATGTCGGTATATTTGGTAGCCATTATGAGTTATTTTATCCTGCCGAAATAATAGGTATCATTATAAGAAAACGTAACATATTGCTCACCATTTTCCCTTTATTGACCGAACAAAGTGACGAAGGCGACCAAAAAGAAAGGTGAGAAAAGTTATTGTTTGCTAAAATTAGCTGTCGGCAAGATTGATGTATCGTTTCTGGTGAAAAAAAAGAAGTCTTCCCTGATTGCGGATTCTAATAAAGCACATATTGGAGGCAATTATTTATCTATGTCATAGGCTTCTTCCACATACGATGGGATTGCCACAATCTCCACGTTCTCGCAAATAACATTGTCAAAGGCTTATTTATTTTTAGGCGCCATTGGCTGCCCATTCCCTTGAGTATTAGGTTTCAATATATAACATTGCCGAATTGTCTAGAGAATTTAAATAAAGAAAAATTTTCAACTTTTTTAAATGTTAATATTTTAATTTATTGCGTTCTTTAAAGTTACATAGTGTAAAGTCTTTTAAATGGGTTATATCTGGTTGTGTACCTAGTAAAATTATTAAATAAATGTTTTTCCTGAAAATAATAATTATCTACTATATAAAAATAAGTCGGGTTTTCCTTCCTGACGATATAACTCCAGAACGCACGAACCGATATCCACGGTTTTGCATTCGTTGGAAAGGTCTCGGGCTTCGCAAGGTTTATAGCAAAGAAAATTCAGCATTGCACCCGTGCGAAGCCGGGGCGGGTCGCTAGTTTTCTTATAAAAGTTACTTAACTAAAATAAAATATTCTTCCGTAACAAATGTTACTTCCCTTTATCTATGTAAAGAAGCACGTGGATCTGTTAAAAAGGTATGATTGTCCTAATAATAAAATTTCACTATAATTTTAATCAGAATATCGCCTGTTACGGAACCTATAAGGTCCCTTAATATGGGTGACGCCAGCGAGTAAATGTTTTACTGTTTAAGTAAATAAATACATACTTAGTTTAAACCACAATGAAGATTTAAACTGTTCCCAAAAGTTTTTAAACAGCTGAAGTTCTAACATAAAGAATGATGAGTCGCAAAAATTCATGAAACTTTTTAATGCCCTCAAGTAACTGCTTTTTGCCGACTGACACCATTCTAGAAGCGAAGAATAAGTTTTTACTTGAAACGATGTCGTAGTGTCATAAAGACACCATATTTATGCTAAAGATGAAACGGAAAATTTTTGAGGAAATATACGTATATTTTTATTGCCATTCTATTATACAACATGTAACAGAATAAGCGCAATTCCTGAAATTAGTTTGTTCAGTATCGACTACTTATTCGATTTCAGGTATTTTTAATATGTGTTAATTTTTTTTTAAATGAATGATCGTAGCTGAATCTAGTGCTTTCTATGGAAATCGTGCTATTATTAATCGATATTTAACAAAATTGGTTAGACACAACTAAAGTTCGATTGCATCATATTTTTTTTATATTAATATACTAATTGAGGTGTATGAGGAATTGCGCTTTTTCTCTTACGCGTTGTAAGTATACAACGTTACATTACCTATACAATACTTGTTTAAACTGGTCAAATGAGCGTATTTATTGTATTTCCTGAAATGGAATACCTCTGCCTGCCCTCAAGGATAATAAAATGGACATAATATTTTTTTATCTTAACCACATCTTCTCTTCTATAAGAATACCTACTTGCATTCTTATTTTTATACATATTCTTGCAAAAACGTGTCAATGGTAGCTACTCTGGGAAGAAAATCAATGAAATACAAATAATAGATTTAATATTTAATTACCCTACATTGAGCGTTCTATTTTTTTATTCGTAAAATATTAGCTTAAATTGCATTTTTTATATGATAAAATATTCAAGCTTTAAGTGCAAGATACGCTCTAGAACTAGCTCGCAATGCAAACAATTATATAAGGGGTCGTCATGTAATCGAAAAATGTTCTGAATGAAATTATTAAGAATAATACATAATATACAGATTTTTACTCACTCCAAAGTACTTAGAATGCATAATCCACTCATTTAGATCCGCCTTGAGTCGCGTTTTCACGATACGAGTGCGCTAGGACGTACACGGTGTTGATCAAAGAATTCGTTCAAAGGAACGAGTATCCGAGTAAACTACGATCACGTGTTTACGTGATAAGAGTAGCGTCCGAGTAGAGACACAGACCGAGCGCGCTTCGGGCGAGGCTTTAATTTCTGCAAAAAGTTCTAACAAGTCGTTATAGTGTGCAAAAAGACGTTTTACTGCAATCGTAAAATAATACTTCTCGTCGCAATGAGGATAATGTTTTACGAGTCCCGCCTGTCCGTCCGTTTTTCTCGTCCAAGGTACGGTTATCCTAATGACCAAACTTATCCATCCCTAATGTTTCTTTAAACACTTCCTCTGCAGCCATTACGTTGCCTACAAATGTTTACGTATTGTTCAGAGGATGAAAGAAAATATCTCGTGTGGATTGAGGACTGAGTGTTAATGTTTCTGAGATGATATTAGGCGGTATTCATTGGTTTGTAATTTTTTCTGGTTGGATGTAATCTCTCTTTACCCATAATAATTGGTATTTTATTCATATTTGTCAGTTTACTCTTTTTTCTCCGTATCTTTATATGTCTACCATTATTGTGTGTTTGTAAATCCACTTAAGCGACTGGACCGATTCTTAATAATTTTGTTTGTGTTCAAGAGGGTCTATGGATGGTTTATATTTAAAATTCGACTCTGTAGGTGTGCATTTGGGCACGACAATGTCGGTCGGGTCCGCTGGTTAAATGATATTATATACAATGGAGGGCGAGTATACAGATTCATGCAGACGATCTTTCGAGCCCGCGTTTATCAAACAAACGATTGTTCAAACTTTACTACAGACATGACTTTAATTTGATGATAATTTTATAAATCATCTTGATTTTTATAAAAAAAGACAAATTCTTAGAAAATAATATTATTATATTCATAATGAAGGTTACCCTAAAACCCACGCGTAGACAAAACAATTCTCTTGTTATTCGAGATAAAACTTTTCTCCCAACACGCTATATTTCAGTTTCAGGAGAGCACCCGCTGTTGTTTCCCAAGTTTATGAGAAAACTAAGAATTAGGAACAGATTACCAACTTTCGCGAAAATTTCCGGACGTAATGGGGTTGTCTCTTTGGATTGAACTTTTGGATTGAGTTTATTGTTGTATCGATGTTTTAAATAGGCCCACAACTTGTTTATGATGATTTTTATAGTCTTATTTTCATTTAAGGTGTTAATATAAGTTGTTGATGAATATCATCATACTCAATGTTTCTTCAATTACTTCAACATTTATCCTTTTCATCTAGTAAGATTTTTTAAAATTATAACGATATATTTATGACATTTTAGTCTTATTTTAATGTCTAACTAACATTCTTGTATACGACGGTAGAAGTCAATAAATTTTTTGATTATTTAATGTTTTTCCGCCATCAGTCCGCCTGGAGACATGACAGGCTCTTTTCCACTTCAGCGTACTTATTCAAGTATTTATTTAGTGTGCTTTATTTATATCATCACTCTATAAGTATATTCTTCTTTACTCAACGACACCTCAAAATGGAGCTCACCGGGCGGTCATCGGCAACTATTTATTTTTGTTCGCGCACGCTTCCAGGAAATATTTTTGGGATCGTAAACTTTGCCAATTCAATTACTGGCTCCACAAAAAACATGCCACTGTAAAATAAACCATTTCATGTCCGCGCCTGGTGAAGCGTTCCTTTATTGCTTCGACGTATTAAAGGGTACATCCAAACGTGAGCTGAGCGATGTATATTGTAGATAGACTACTGTTTTCCCCGATTTCACCCGTGAGAGTCCCGTTTGAGTGGGGAAAGTTAAACCCAGGTTACTATCAGAAACGAGGCTTTCCCTTGGAAAAAGTATTTTGAAAATTGGTCTTGAAGCTTCGGAGTATATACAAACATATGAATCTTTCTCTATTTATAATATTAGTGTAGATGTAAATAATTTGTAATTTTCCATGACAGGTAGTCAAGACTGAATCATCGTCACCCGGTCGTCACCGAATGAGATACATATTTATTTCGGAAAGTTTTAAGGATTTTATTAGTGTGGTCATTTATGACCCTTATAATACTCGTATTTTATCTATTTACCTCATAATGCAAGCGCAATATGATTAGCGATTCATGACAAAAAAAGTTGATATGTTCGCATTCACATTTTATTCGGTGTTGAAGCACCTTTAACCCTTTTATATCGGATCTCGCTTGTGTTATTAAGCCTCGTAGTGGTGCACTTGAAAGGTTAATGTTATTAACTGACATTTGTCTCTTGCTAAGCTAGTGCGTGTTGCATTTAATCGAATAGGATTAAATATTTTAATATTCCTTTTTTTAATAATTCCAATTTCTTTACATACTCATTAGGAAATTAAGTGCCGCATACTAGAGAGGTTGTAGAAAATATTAAGTAAAATTTAATTGCATCATTTTCTATGAAGACTGACCGCTAAGATTGGACCCATCCATCAATTTACAGTAGCTTTTCTAAGTCATAGAAGGTACATATAATTTAATGACTAAACCTTAAAATTTATATCCTATAGGTATCATACAAATACACACTTCAGTGTATTTATTTGTGAGAAAGTAAATTTTTACTATTACTAGCAGGAATACGTGGATAAAATATAGCCTATGTGTTATTCTGACGTATAAGCTATATAACTGTAAAGTTTCATCAAAATCCGTTCAGTAGTTTTTGCGTGAAAGAGGAACAAACATCCATACATCCATATATCCATCCATACAAACTTTCGCATTTTTAATATTATATAGTAGGATTAACAAATTGAATAAGTACTTATATGCGATTACAATAATATAGCTACCTGAAGCCGTAAAACGTGAAGTACAATAAACCATCACAATAAAGCACAGCTAAAACCCCGTTAGCTGCAACACTGCTATTCTGGCAATATCACAAAGCGGCACATTATACATTAGAATACCGTTGGAACTGAATTAGACCCGCCAGCAAATGGACTGCGCTTTTGGAACCACAACGCGTTGTTTAGACCCGATGCATACAACCTACAAATAGTATCTTTAGTCTAGTAAAGATAAAGCTACGTTGTCAGGGGGATTAAATCAATATCATATTTAGAAAAATTACAAATTTAGTACCTAGTTATTGTCATTTTCACTACATCTCGGTTATTTATGCAAAAAAGAAATATATGGTGTTGTGTGAACGAAAACGGTCTAGATTGCCTAAAACAGCTCAGTGTAGCGATGTTATTTGTCGTTGATTGCCTTTCCTTGGTGTTTTGACCCATATTTACTTCTCTGTGACGTTAATGAAGCCCATGCAACGCTATGTTGCCCAAGGAACTTTCTAGTGACTTTAATTAATTTTACTTAAGTTGAGATTGTTTAGAAAATTTAATAAAAGACCTTAAAGTATAAATAATCTGAGTCGATTTACAAATCTTGTAAAACATCAAACAATCTTTACACGTGACGGTTAAAATAAAAGATGCCATAGTTACAAGTCACAACCATGCACTTAGACATGTTGTACATATACTAGCTGTTCAAACTGTTAATATTTATCTGAAAAGAGTATACATACATTACACAATAAAACACACAAGAATAGCAGAAGAAAATCCAGGCAGATGTATGTACAATGTATGCATTGAGTAAATTAAAGGTAAATTAAGTAAAGGTTCCTCGCCTGATTAATAACCTACCTAATGAATTGCGTACTAAAATTACTCGTAAAAATATTAAATCTACTCTTAAGACCTATTTCCAGCAGCACACTGAACTGTCAATGGCTTAGAAATGTACCCACCGATTCCAGTCTGTATGCTAGCTACTTACCTAGTTTGTTATTTTTTTTTTTTTTTTAAATTTGTTATTTTTATTTAATGCCGATGCAGACTGCTGATAGCATTAAGCAAACCTTAGTCGTTTATAAATGCTATGTATGATAATGTTTTGCCTATGTAAAGATGTTAAATAAAGTAAAAAAAAAAAAAAAAAAAAATGTATCCCGATATCTCGTAAACCAAACGCTGTCGGCCATTTAATCGATTGTCTGCACCAGGCCTTAGTCTATCTACCGGATATCCTGACATTTAATAAATGAATTAATCTGTGAGATACAACTGTTGTTTAATTGCATGCAGCTATAATAGTGTTTTAGGTATATAAAAAAATTGCGACAGCCGTCTACGGGATGTAAGATGAAATGAAAAAAAAAAATCGATGCTCTGAAAAACCATTAAATTTTATAAATTCAAAAACCCTTCTGCATGTAAAAGGTTCTGAGAATTTAAAACGTAACCCTACTTTTGATGTAGTAGGGTAAAAATATAACCTATAAATTAAAGGAGATGAAAAAAGAATTAAACGACATCTCGCACCTTATAATCCTTAAAACCATTTGGGCTATAAACATTGCACACACACACATACACTCACCGTAAAACCATTGCCCTCCTCCTGGTGTCGTAGGTTGAGGAATAGGTAGATAAGTGAAAGAAAGTGCCACTTAGGCTACAGAATTTCACACCAAAATTTAATATGCTCACACGCATACACGCGAAAGTCATTACCGTCCGTATAAATAATAATAAGTACAAATAACTCAGTCACCTACTGGTAAATTCACTCAAAGTTTGAATAGATAAAGATCCATTATCGTGCAAACAAAGTACTGCGTTCACTTTATAGCCAGGGGATCATTTCTACAGCACTCTATCTTAAAGTAGAGCCACAACAGCGCGTTAGCTCGCGAACTTACTGTATTTTGTTTTCTTGTTTATTTCTTGTCCTGAGGCGAGGAACTCTTACCTTTGTTCTTAGAAACTTTATGGAGTTACCTGCTTACCAGAAAATTAGACAGAACACAGCGGAAGGCAAGGAAAATTGAACAAGCAACTGGTTAATCTGATTCTGTCAGAATAGAGGGTTGAAGAATTTGTTGAAATGAAAGGAATGCTTTTCTAAAGTAGAGATGGGATGTTTTTATTCCTAACTTGGCCTTGGTAGGTATATAATATGTAACAAAATAAGCGCAATTCATGAAATGTTCAGTTTGTGCAGTATCGGTTATTTTTAATATGAGTTAAATTTTCCGAAAAATGAATTAGCATAATTGAATTTAGGGCTACCTATGGATACGGTACTAATATTGCTATTTATTAATTAGGAAATTTGGTTAGAAAAAACTAAAGTACGATTTTTTATATATTAATACACTAATTGGGGTGTTTGAGGAATTGCGATTGTTCTGTGATGCGTAGTATACTGAATTTATTTAAACTAAAGGTAAACAAAATATTTCTTGGAATTAAATAGTAAAATACTATATTATTTTACTAATATTTAAACATAAAACATCGTGAGGAAACCCGCAGATCTCAGAATTAATTCAAAGACATGTGTAAACCAGACCCGGTCCGGCGACGGGCTCACCACCTATCACGTTTAGGGGTCCAATATATCTCGTGAAATGTGGGTATATCCAGTAATGGAATACCTCTGCCTACCCCCTCGGGGATAAAAAAGGCGTGAGATTATAAAATATTTTAATATTGCGATTTTTCCTTCTGATTAAGTTTAGTCAACGTCGGACAAATCCGGCCTTAGTGATTGGGTTAGCAAAAGCGATGACCCATTTAGTGAATAAAGGGAAACAGTAAATAAGTAATTAGATTACGAGCACTGTTCGTACCAATGTTTTATACATTTCTATACAAATGTCTACCAATTTCAGAAGACAAGGAAAGGTCTCAACAAGGAATTAAAATAAGTGAAAGAACTGGAAGGGACGCAGAGTACACTGAGGGATAAAGTCGTAACTAATTTTTTGCTGTGGTTTCTACTGTAGTACCATAGCAATTTTAGTAAAACCTACTTTTATTTTTTTTAATTTATTTTATTTTGTAATAAATATTTTGTATCCTTACCTAATTTATTTAGTTCATTTTATTTGTTAAGATAGGTACTCTTAAAAATAATTCAAATGGTAACATATTCTTAAAATAACTTAAATGTTCTAGTTCGGTGCCAAAAATATAGTTAAGGCTCACCGTACATTTTACGAGAAAATCTGCTTTTTATTTCAGTTTCATTGTGGTACACAAATGAAACTGTGGATGGGTTGATGCACCCTTTTAGACCTAATAAGCCTATGTGCATCGCTCCTCCGTAGTACCGGCCTAACTAATGATAATGAAAAAATCTATTTTTTTTCCACACAGTCCTTTTGCATAATTAAATTATTTACAGTAGGAGTTACTAATCACTAACAACATCACATATTTTTTTATCAGACACATAATAAAAATTGAGTCTTGTAAGGTTTCACGCAGCAACAGGGTAACAGAACGACGTGCTTTTTTGCTTATAAATAGTGATTGAGCCGGGAAGACTTGGTTGTTACTTGGTAATTTCCCGTTAAAGTTAATATTAAATAACCATTTTATTACATTTTTTCTACAGAATAATATTTAAAATAAAAATAAAGACCGAAAACACAAACTCGATTACAAGAAATGGCTCTCTAAAAATATGAAATAAGAAAATAAACCTGTCTAATATTCTTATCTCTAAACTATACAATCATTTATTGGTGGTAAAAAAAGCCTATTATTAATTCGTTATTTAGAATAAGAAGATTATACATTTTAATTTATTAAATAACGATGTTCAGATAAAAGCGGTGGTTACAATAAAATAAATAAAAATATAATTGTCATTTCCACTTCAGTATAAACCTAAGTCTTCACTCTGCGGTGAAGGAAGGGTCAAGTCTGCATGTGATATATGAATAGCAGAGCCCTTTCTTTGTTCGAGTAGATAACCAAAGGACTCGCATTGTCGCTTTACATATTAATCATTAAAATTGCCCTCGCCTTGCTCATGAAGTTGACTTCGCAGTGGAATTATTCATCATTTTACTCCATGTGGATAGCTAATAATATGAAATTATGGAGAGGATCCCTTATAATCTATTTGGAGTATCCTAGATTTTAATACCATGTGTTTTAGTAAACAACCTAATATTATCAGAATATATATTCCAATATAATATTATGTATTGGGGGGAAGTGTCGATGGATACCTATTTAATTTAATCTCTTTTATTCTAAAACTTCTAGTCTATAAATATTTTCTCTCTTATAACAAACTATAATACACAGTTTATTTAATTTTATATTCTCCAGGGTCTATTATTTTATCATTATTTTTATCTGTTCGCATATTTTACTTATTTTTTTTTCTAACAACACAATTAAAAGATTCAGTTATACTTATTAATTTATTCATCATTAATTTAATTACCTAATATTTCATTGGTAATATTAAATATTTTACTTGTTGACTGTACTTTTGATATATTTAAAAAATGGGACGAATACGGAATCCAACATCAATGTGAGACGAAACAAGATTTTTTTGGAATATGGGACGAAAGATTGGGACCAACGAGGAACAAACCCTATCGTCATCTCATCATGTCCACCAGAGATTAGGAGACGTTTTTATGCCAGCGGCCACCTAACAGAATTTTTTAGGTCACTGAAGGATACATCAATTGACCGTAAAGATAACACGGACAATCTCGTGATATATAGTAACACTACACTAGGCAGTCATTAATTCACTGAATTACTGCTCCAAACATTGCTCTGCCTATCTGATGAGAAAATTTACTCAATTTCCCTTAAAAAATAGTAAATTTCATTTTTAATCATAAATGTTAACAAATTAACAAAACAAATATTATTTTGTGAACATGCTATAATTAAATTATGTTTATATTAAAAGTAATGCTATTTTAAACCTTCATATTTCACAAAAAATAAATATAAAATTATTTGTCAGTTAGTCAGTCAACAAACCGATCTAATATTATATTCCCATTTAATATTATACCAGATGACTTAGGATAAAGAAAGATAAGGGATTGTAATAAAAATAAAAAGTAGGAAATAGAAAGACAATAATATGTTACGTGGATTACAGGCGCTATCGTATCTTCCAAATGAGTAAAGCGGTGTTCAAGGGGATCATAGTTCACGGTCCATATACCAATTCAATTGTTGGAGATGAATGGTGACCACAAAATAGCTAGAACTACAGTTAAGATGATTGTATTTTGTTTTATAGTTGATTCTTTCTAATATAGGTAGCCTACGTTACACCGGGCCGGGTACGGGGTCAAACATCTATAGTATACTTTTGGTATGAAGTGTCGGAGTCGGCATGTCGTGGGGTATTGTTAGGACGATTAACCTCGGACGGGGCCCGGCCCGGTGTAACGTGAATTAGCCTTTATTCAAAATGTATTTCGATACTTAGTAATTTTGATTTTCAGTACTTCAATTATAGTTATAATTTGACAGGCGCTGTTGGCTCAGTTAGTAGTAATCCTGCGTTCTGAGTCAGAGTTCGAGGGTTCGATTCCCGCTTACAACCAACATTTGTGTGCATGATCATGTCTTTTGGGTTTATGTGTGAATGTTTAATATTTCTTTAACTATGTTTATCAGTTCTTCAGTACAGGCTCATACTACGTATATTTTCGGCCTAAATAACCATGTGTTGATTGTGCAACACGATATAATTAAATTTTATATTAAGGAGACAGAAATAATCAGTTGAATTTGTAAACAATATAAAAATATAGGTACTTACACCGCGTAACAAAAAAAGCTCAATTCCTCATACACCCCAATTGGTAGGTATAACATAAAAAAAATATGATGCAATAGAACTTTAGTTGTATCTAACCAATTTTCTTAAATATCGATCAATAATAGCACGATTTCTGACTCACGATGACTGAATTTAGCTATGGTAATTCATTTTTCGGAAATAAATGATACATATTAAAAATAGCTAAAATCGAATAAGTAGTCGATACTGAACAAACTAATTTCAGGAATTGCGCTTATTCTGTTACATATTGTATAAGTAAGGTGTTAAAATAATCAGGAAATTAGACCATTGTCGAAAAGATCACGTCTTTTCAATGTCGCAAGACAGCATTGATAGAGGTTGTGTGGTACAAGGATATTTTTTTTTTAAATTTTAGCACTTAATAACTATCCTCCAAAGAGTAACCATGTAAAAAACTGCCCAAAAGACTGGCTGCATTTCCTCTCTGGTGTAACGCAACTATTAATTAACAGTGGCAACACTGTACCTATTGGTGACGTCACTTCCAGTCGGTCGCCGTTGAGTTATTTTAATTTTGACAACTGACATTCTGGAACGAGACTTCTTCGAGTAAGGTTGGTACCATTTTGGTTGTTATTGAATATTGTTGATTATTACAATAAATAGCATCTTACTTAAATAGTTATATTTATTTCAATTGTCCATCACTTCTGAGGTATCGTTACATCTCAGAAGTGGGATTTACGCGAAATAAACAGTTTTTGCGTCACCACGCCACTTGCTCGACCTTACCTTACTTTAATTTGATAAATGGCGAGATTATATAAAAATATACCAGTAGATCGAAAGAACACGAAGTTCTATACAAATTAACTAAGTTTTATTACAAAAGTAAAAAATAGATTATGAGATGAATCTCGATTTAAAATTAAATGGTGGCCCGTATTATTTGGATTTGCTGAAACAACAATAAAAATTTAATCCTACCTTCACCTAATAGATTTTTTATATACGAGTAGTTAGCTATGATTGTTTCCGTATTTTGATATCATAAGAATGTAGTTCCACTAGCATAAAAGGTTTTTATATGGTGCTGCACCTACAGTTTGTTTACCGTCAAACAAAATCTCACATAATCGGTCTGAGTTTCAGAAAATGAGTGACAGAAATTCGGAAGAGAGGTTGCGAGGAGTATCGCGACGCAGCCGCAGTCAAAGTCGTCGCAATGATCTCGCTTCCCGGACACGACGCAGCCGTGACTGCAGTCGTCGCGATCACCGTGCTTCGAGGACACGACCGAGCAGAAGCCGCAGTCGTCATCGAAGCCGGAGCCTGAGCAGCGCAGCAACACTACGTGAACGAGAACGTGAGCTGTCTCAAAAACGCGAACAACTTAGGACACTGGAAAAAGAGGTGCGCAGGGAACGTGCGCGAATAAATGACGGTGCACGTGACGGCCGTTCTCAAACTTCAAGGCCTGGTCATAGTGGACACGTTAATCAAAGTGACCGTCATATTCGTGAACGCCTCCTGAAAACACCATCTAAAAGACGTAAATCCCGCGATCGCAATAGCAAAATAGACGATAGTAAGCGTACATTAACCTCGGAGTTCTTCGAGGAGTTTTTAAATGTAATGAGATCAGGGAAGAGTGACCGTGAGGCATTCTCTAGTGCAAGTTTGAATAACGTTGTGCCCGAGTTCGATCCGATGTTGAAGGAGCAAACTATTAATATTTGGCTTGACAAAGTAGACGAATGTTCAGAAATATATAGTTGGAGCGACAAGCAAACGTGTCATTACGCTTTGCCTAAATTAACCGGACTTGCAAAGCTATGGTTCCAGGGCTTGCCCTCTATTAAGCATACATGGGTTGAATGGAAAGAAATGTTGAGAGAATCATTTCCTGCTACTGAAAATTATGCAGAATTGCTAACAGATATGCTTAATAGACGGGTGCGTCCTGGAGAATCGTTTGAGATGTATTATTTTGCTAAGATTAACTTACTAAATAGATGTAAAATATTTGGAAAGCAAGCAGTGGATTGTTTACTTTACGCTGTTGATGACAGGGGTGTGCGCGTAGGTGCTCAGGCAGCTAAATTTGACAAGCCTGAAGACGTCCTTGAGTTCTTTAAAACTATAAAATCAAACAACCGTACCCAATTAGACAATATTAAAGACATGAGCCGTGACAAGCGTATCTTGAATAACACGTCCACGAGCAATAGGTCTACTGACATTGTTGGTAGTACGTCCAAGAATAATAATCCCAGAGGGCCCATTAAGTGTTTCAATTGTCAAAGCTTAGGTCACCCTAGTTTCAAGTGCCCAAAACCGTTAGTAAAATGCACGAGTTGTAATTACCTCGGTCATGACTCTTTACACTGCCCCAAATTGAAGGAAAATCAGCCTAAAGACAAAAGCGTCCTTGAGGTTTCAATATCTGAAAACACAAATGAAAAGTACAAAATTCTAATAAACATGAACGGTACTCCTATTACATGTCAGGTAGATTTGGGTAGCGAAGCTACGCTTGTACGTAAGAATGCTGCTTTGAGTATAGGCTTGTCTTGGAAGGAAGTTACTGGACCTTTCCTAAGGGGATTAGGAAATGTACCGTACTTACCGTTAGGAAGTACATTGACCGACATAGACGTGCAAGGTATCATAGAAAGGGATGTCGAAGTATTCGTAGTCGACGATCATTTAAGAAACTGTGACGTTTTACTTGGACATAGTTTCACAGAAAGACCTACCTTGACGATCATTAAGACTCCAACTGATCTTATTTCAGCGGACGGAACATGAGCAAGATATGAAGTTACACTTAGTTACAACAAGCGACTTTACCATAGACGTAGGCGAAATGGTATCAGTCTCAGTTAGATCCGATGTTCAGTGTCACGGAAGTCTTTATGTTAGTGGGTGTATTAGAGGCTGCGTAGGTCAAGAATATTATCTCCTACCGGGGGAATATCAAATCAGGGGATTCGATTGTAACTTGCTTATTCAAAATGTTAGCGGAGTACCTGTGAAGTTTAAAGAAAATGTACTCATTACAAGGGCAAAATTCCTAGGAACTAGCAAAAGTGTGTTTCGGATTACAAATGAATTGCCACCTCAGAAACCCGTAAATTCCAAGTATGGTGATCAATTGTCAGAAGATCAGGTACAACAATGTACGGAGTTACTCGACAAATATAAAGACTGTTTTTCCACAGGAATGCATGACTTGGGATTTACGAATGTAACTGAGATGGAAATTCACCTTAAAGACTCTTCACCGGTAATATATAGGCCATATCGACTGGCTCACTCAGAGCAAATGTTAGTTCAGGATATGGTGAAGGATATGATGGATAATGGAATCGTGCGCGAATCCAAGTCCCCTTACGCTAGTCCAATTGTACTGGTTAAGAAGAAGTCTGGGGAAAAGCGCCTTTGCGTAGACTACCGCGCACTTAACAGCCGCACAAAACGAGATCATTACCCTTTGCCACGTATTGACGATTTGTTAGATCAGCTATCGGGACAGTCGTTATTCACTTCATTAGACTTAGCTTCAGGTTATCATCAAATCCCGATAGCTGAAGAATCTCGCGAAAAGACTGCGTTTGTCACGCCCGATGGGCTATACGAATATAATCGTGTACCGTTCAGGCTGGCGAACGCCCCCGCAGTTTTTCAAAGGGCAATACATAAAGTTCTTAGCAAGTCAAAAGTCGGTTACGTAGTAATTTACATGGACGATATCTTGATACCGTCAAAATCATTCGAGGAAGGGCTAGAACGTCTCGAAGAGGTACTCGGGTTGTTAAGAGAGGCAGGGTTCACTCTGAAAATGGAAAAATGTAACTTTTTCCAACAACGGATTGATTTTTTAGGGTTTGAGATAGATAAGGATGGTATCAGACCTGGGCTGTCCAAAACCGAAGTTGTGGCAAAATTCCCAACTCCTACTAGCCAACACGAAGTGAGGAGATTTCTTGGGCTTGCGAGCTTCTTCAGAAGGTTTGTTAGGGGGTTTGCGACGATAGCAAGACCCTTGACCAACCTTTTGAAGAAGAACACACCGTGGGGCTGGGATGAGCCTGAGACCCACTCCTTTGAAACCATCAAAAAGCTTCTGATAGATAGACCAGTCCTGGCATTATACGATCATACCGCCGATACACAACTCCATACCGACGCCAGTAAGCTCGGCATTGCAGGTATACTGCTACAAAGAAAGGGTGCCGACCCCTGGCGTCCAGTAGCATATTTTAGCCGCCAAACTCAACCCGATGAAATGAAACTGCATTCATTTGAACTCGAAACCCTCGCTGTCGTTAGCTCACTGAGTAAATTCCGTACATATCTTATCGGCATAAAGTTCACCATAGTCACTGACTGTAATGCCTTACGGTCCACATTTACTAAGCGAGACCTTGTTTCCCGCATATCCCGATGGTGGATACAATTTTTAGAATTCGACTGCGACATCGAATATAGCTCGGGTGAAAGAATGTCCCATGTTGATGCCCTCAGCAGAGGACCTGTAGCAGTGGAGCCGGAACCAATACACACCTTAGACATTTTAACAGTTACCACTGAAGACTGGATATCCACTGTGCAGGACTCTGATGATGAAATCAAACGAATTAAGGACATTCTTGAAGATCCTGAAACACCAAAAGTTGCTAATATCTACAAAGAATACACGGTTAAAAATGGACGAGTATTTCGAGTTCTAAAGGATGGACAAATAAGGTGGGTTGTCCCACGGGGAGTCCGTTGGCATCTTTTAAAGGCAAACCACGATAATGTTGGCCATTTCGGTTTTAAGAAAACATTAGAGCGAATACAACCTTTATTTTGGTTTGCAAAGATGCGTAAATTTATAAAAAAATACGTATCCGCGTGCTTAGAGTGCGCCCACCATAAGTTTCCCGCAGGTTCGCGAGAGGGGTTCCTTCATCCGATTCAAAAAGTAAGCATCCCGTTCCACACGGTCCACGCTGACCATCTTGGACCCTTCCCAAAGAGTAGACGTGGCTATACGTATATATTAGTCACCGTAGATGCGTTTACGAAATATGTTGGCTTGTTTCCGGTTCGCAGTACTAAAACAAAAGAGAGTATACGAGCGCTTAAAACTCTATTCAGCTATTTTCGAAACCCCACGCGATTAATTACGGACAGGGGTACCAGCTTCACAAGTAAGAAATTCAAATTATACTTACAGTCGATCGGTACCAAACACGTTCTAAACGCCGTTGCCACGCCACGGGCCAATGGGCAGGTTGAACGTTACAACCGAACAATTCTGGCTGCCCTTGGTTCCATGGTACATGGTAAGAATAAGAATACTTGGGACGATTTACTCCCTGAGGTACAGATAGGGTTAAATACAATGGTTCACGAGGTAACAAAAAAAACACCCTCAGAGCTTTTATTTGGCGCGACGATGGCTAATCCATCTCTAGGGGTATTAAATGAAATAGCCGATGATATTGTAGGGAACGAAGTGACAAACAAAACCTTGGAAGCTAGTCGATCAGAAGCGCGTGACAGGATAGAACAAAATCAGGTGAAAATGAAACTGCGATACGATAAAAACAAAAAGAGTAGTACAACTTACAAGGTGGGTGACTTGGTGAGGATTGCGAGGGCTATAGTAACGGGGCCAGGGGAATCTAAAAAGCTCGAAGCAAAGTGTAAAGGGCCTTATAGAATTAAAAAGGTGTTACCAAACGATCGTTTCCTCGTAGAGGATACCCCTCTTACAAAAAAAGGGGCACGGTATGAGACTGTTGTAGCGATTGACAAAATATTCCCGTGGCTCAGCTTTAATGCCAGTGCTTGCTCTTCAAGTGAAAATAGTGATAATGATAGTGATAATAATTGATATAGTTTGGAGATTTATATTAGTTACTTAACAATCACGCCTTAAAAATATTATTATTAACTAAATAAATGTTTCCCACACCTCGTTCCGCCCATTTTAAGTAATTGTAATAATGCAAATCAACTAGATAGGTATATGTAATTACAGTGATCACCATGAAATGATTTGATATAGCAAGGAATGTTGAGCCGGGAATGAGTGGCGTATGAACTCGCCGCCCAGGAGTGACTCAAACTCCTTGTTTTGTTATGAGTTCTGGGTGAGATGAGGGTGCTTTGGAACCGGGCACGATTGGCGTAGGAACTCGCCGCCCGGGAGTGGTTCCAAGCATCGCAGCCTGACAGTGAGTCTGTGTAAGAGGCAAATCACCGTCACACTTCATGGCTATATTTAGGCTAGCAATAAGTTGAGGAACAGACTTTAAGAGATCCTTGAGCCGGGCATGATTGACGTGTGAATTTGTCGCCCAGGAGAGGCTCAAATGTCGTAGCTATGATTATGGAAACTGATTATATAAAGACATAATGTAGACTAATATTTAATAGGATAAGCTAAAATAAGTGAGATACGCATACTTATACATCATCATCTCATCTGTGTTGTTGATTGTTTTATTTTTACGTGTAACTATGTACAATAATGTGTTTACATACATACATAGATACATATACTATGATAGTATTGTTATCTTATCTGATTAGTACTAAGATTGAACATAGAACGAAGAGACTCGTTCCTGAAAGGATGGCCGACTGTAACGCAACTATTAATTAACAGTGGCAACACTGTACCTATTGGTGACGTCACTTCCAGTCGGTCGCCGTTGAGTTATTTTAATTTTGACAACTGACATTCTGGAACGAGACTTCTTCGAGTAAGGTTGGTACCATTTTGGTTGTTATTGAATATTGTTGATTATTACAGTAAATAGCATCTTACTTAAATAGTTATATTTATTTCAATTGTCCATCACTTCTGAGGTATCGTTACACTGGGTAACTATGTTGATCCAGTGATAACTGCCAGCCAACTGGTCATCTGAAGCCTCTACCAATCGCGTTAACAGCTTTTTGATAAACCACGCCTGCGGACTCTATGGTCACATGCACTCTGCTTCAAATGACACAATCATTGAGGTCAGTACATTTTCACCCCAGTTTTGCAATAATAGCAGCAACCAAATAGTTTTTATAACATACATTTATAACTGGCTTGATGGTAAAGGAAAACATCGTGATGAAGGCCGTAGATCCTCAAATTAGCCCTGAGGCATGTGTTCTTGTGTGTGTGTGTGCATCCCGGTTCGGTGACAGCATAAATACGAATCTCCTTCTAACTTAACTCTAACGTAAACTCCACTTGAGTTGGAATGGGACAGCTTTATGCAACTCATGTAGCGGCATCGCTGTCTGACTGTCCTTAAGCGGAGATTGCCAAGTTACAATCGAATAAGATCCTTCGTAAGAGTTTTTCATACAAGTTCTTGCTATAAGTAAAGCCGTTGAGATGCGTGTCCATTCGAGTAGTCAAACTCGATAAAGAATCTTCTAAACATTACGCAAGCTGGGCGCAATTCTTGACTCAAGGAGGTTGGAAGAAATCATTCTATATACAAACTTTTTCTTTAAACGTCTTTGTAAACCTTGACGTTTTCCGCAATACTTCGACAACCCGATTTTCTTCTTGCACAGCTTATTTACTATGCATATCACTTTATCAGCCACACTGTCTCGTCTTGGACCGCCGGCGGGTACGTATTCAGGTCACGAGTTCCCGAAATGGGCCGTGTCCAATGGACGACTGCTCATCCCCGATCAATCGACGGGCGGAGGTGTCCTTAATGGAGATTTTACACGTGATTTCCGGCCCGTCGACATTTTAGCCGGCGAGACCGTAGCGTACCTGTTTACGGGCGCCATTAACGGGATAAAATTGGACGTTTTTGGAGGATTAGCGGGCTTTTTCTTTTTTGTTAGAAACGGTAAGTGGTTTTGGGGTTGCAGGATATTTGGTACATAGTACTACATAGGTATCTTTTTTTTAATTTTCGTACTCCAGCTTTTGATGATTTTCAATCAGTAGGTATCTATGGTTTATTTTTCTTTTTTATTATCGTCATGTGTGAGGAAATACCCTTATTTCAGGAGTGGGTTTACGGGTTGATTACGACTATTCTGTAGCCATCTAAGCATTAGCCTAACACGGGCGACCAATGATAATAGATAACCTTATTGTTTCGCGATTATGAGGCTTAGTGAATTAGAATTTGATACCATCTCGGCATCATGCGCTTAACCCATCCTAGAATTTGTATTACTTAGCTCAACAAGTGCTCCAAATATTCAAAAAATCAAGATTAAAAATCAGTCAACAGAGATAAATTATATAATGATCCACCAACCAATAGATAAAACATAATAACCTTAAGGTCCATAAAGGTTGCCAAAACTGCTGGGTCACGCTCCACGTTTTGAGTGAATGACGTTTTGTATAACCTCCGCACGGCTACGCAGATTTCTGAGCTTTATTTTTTCTGGGGCAGGTGATGGATTACTTGCTGTTTTCTTGTGTAATTTCCGGACACTAATTGCCGCAGGCATCCGTCACGGCTGCGGAAAATGAAGAAAAAAACCGGGAGGGTTCCGCAATGGAAGAAAAACTATAAGGAGTTCAAATGAATCCTTTTAGATTATAATACCTAATTAATTTTAGCTCTTTATTTATAAAATTAAAAGAAACACTGCCTGTTGGTCTGTTATATTAAACTGCTGGATCAATCTTGGTGAAATTTGACAAGATGTTATTATATACACGCGTAGAATAAGCGCAATGCCTCATAAATCCCAATTAGTATAATAATATAAAAAAAATATGATACCTTCGTACTTTAGTTGTGTCTAACCAATTTAATACTAGTACGATTTCCATAGGCAGCACTAAATTCAGCTAAGCTAATTCATTTTTCGGAAAAAATTTACACATATTAAAAATATCTCAAATCGATACTGAACAAACTAATTTCAGGAATTGCGCTTGTTCTGTTACATATTGTATATTGTTGAGGAAGGACGTTGACAAATTTTCAAACACGGAATCACATAGTTCCTACTGGGGAATGTGATAATCTACAGTATACGCGGACGCAGTCCAGTCAACAGTTAATACTTTATATTTAAAATGCATATTAATATAGTAGTTTTGGGTAAAGATACGTGTGTTTAATAAAATAATGATAACAAGAGCTATCGAACCAACTGGTGCTAATTTAGGATAAATAGACATGATAAATATAGTATATATTATATACAATAAAACATAGCCACTAAATTAAACCACTGAATTACTGAAACAATAATAATAGTCTACCAAATAGAAATAGAAGCCCAGACTATCGGGAGCCAATATTAAACGATAACATCTCGGCTGCGTTACGAAAATATTTGATTGGCTAGGGTCTGGACGGAATGAGAATTTTTTATTACTGGCTTCTTATTAGATTGTCATCGGGACCGATGGGATAATTTCAAAGATAAATTGAATCACTTTTATCGAGACTTAAGAATTCAAGATTAAGAACCTTGTCCGTGACGCTTTCCCGTTCGATTCAACTTGTTTCTAAATATTATTATTACAAAGTTACCGTTTTACTGTTTGATCTTTGAATTTCTGACAGGTAAACGATAAGAATTTTGAAAATGTTTCAAAGGATACTCTCATCCCAGTTGACCATTCACTGTTATTCCATTCCCAGAAGTAACCACTTTTTACTTACACTCACGTCGCAGGATGCTGTGACTATCAGGGGTATTTTGAACCAATTCAGGGGCCTACAAGTTTTCTCAAGATATTTTCCTTAACCGCAGAGCTTGAAAATTAAATGTGCTGTAAATACAAATATACAAAACACAATAAAGAGCAGTGATAGCCTTACGGTTAAAGAGCCTGCTTCACATGATGAAAATCAGTGAGGCTCGGGTTCAAATCCTGGCATGTACCAATGAGTTTTCAAAATTTACGTTGGTACATATTGATCACTAGCTCGACGGTGAAGGAAAACATCGTGAAAAATACCGTAGGTCCCAGAAGTAATTATTGTATTTGAACATTTTTTTACTAATATACCTATTAAAACAACAGAACATCTGAACTCATCCACATCTCTTGCCATAACTTTTCTACGAAAAAATGTAAATAGCTGTAACGAATCTCTTATATTTAGACACACTAGTCCGGATACCGTTATTAAAACTTTCAGAGCACTTAAACTTAAAAGTACTGAAGATATATGGGGCATGTCTGTTAAGGTATGTAGCTTCATCATAACCTTAGTAGCACCATATTTAGCTTATATCTTTAACAATTGTATTGACAAAAGGATTATTTCCTGACCTAATGAAACATAGTAAAGTTATTCCTCTTTTTAAATCAGGAGAGAAAAAAGACCCCTCAAATTATAGACCTGTTTCTGTTTTACCAGTACTTAGCAAAGTTTTTGAAAGGTTATTGCTTGATCAAATGATTTCACACTTCAATCTAAATAACTTATTTCATAACGAACAACTTGGCTTCACCAAAGGTCGTTCAACTACGGATGCTGGAATAGCATTACTCAAGAATATTTTTAATGCCTGGGAGAAATCTCAAAACGCAATTGGAGTTTTTTGCGATCTATCAAAAGCATTTGACTGCGTAGATCATGAGACCTTGCTATGTAAATTAAATCATTATGGAGTCAACGGTAAAGCGCTTGATATTTTACAGTCCTATCTCGAAAATAGGATACAAAAAGTAAAAATAAATGATTGTAAATCACAGGGCGCATCTGTAAAAGTTGGGGTGCCTCAAGGTTCGATTCTTGGTCCTTTTGTTTTCCTTGTATATATAAATGATCTTCCATTCATGGTAGAGAGTTTGTCAAAGATAGTGTTGTTTGCTGATGATACATCTCTGATTTTCAAAGTAGATAGACAAGCTCAGAAGCTCGACGAGGTAAATGACACTCTTCAACAAATTCTCACATGGTTCACTGCAAACAATCTAGTGCTCAACGCTAAGAAGACCAAATGTATAAAGTTTGTACTCCCTAATGTTAGACGAGTAGAGAATGAGATAATTTTAAACAATGACAAATTAGATTTCGCTGATAATACAGTTTTTTTGGGGATAACGATAGACTCCAAACTTCAATGGAATTCTCATATTTCTGCATTATCTAACAGACTGAGCTCAGCTGCTTATGCCGTCAGAAAAATCAGATGGCTTACTGATGTAGACACAGCAAGACTCGTTTATTTTACCTACTTTCACAGTATAATGTCCTATGGCATCTTGCTGTGGGGCAGAGCTGCTGATGCAGAATCTATTTTTATTTTACAAAAAAGGGCTATACGCGCCATTTACAAGTTAAGATGTCGTGATTCCCTAAGAGAACTGTTCAAAGAAATTAATATTTTAACAATGCCTTGTCAGTACATTTATGAAAACATTATGTATGTACGGAAAAACATATTACTGTATACTAAAAACTGTGACAGGCATAATTGTAATCTTAGGAATAAAAATAAACTAGAGCAACCTCAGTCACGATTAAGTAAAATTAATAATTCCTTTGTGGGGCTTTGCATACGCTTTTATAATAAAATACCAGAAGATATTTTGAAATTGCCTGAAACTGTGTTCAAAACTCATGTTAAACATGTACTTTGTAAAATGGCATATTACAAACTAGACGACTATTTAAATGACAATGATGCTTGGAACAGATTTCCTCCAGTCCAGCGCAATACGATAGCGAAAAACAAACGAAATTATGTAACAATTGATTAAAAGAATATTGTGTTGAGGAGTTTCTTGCCCCGCTTCTTCTCCTCAACCATACATGCTGAAGCGGTGGAGTTGAAATGACGTTCAATAAGTGGACTTGTAAGTTCCTATTTTGAATAAAACATTTTGATTTTGACTTTGACTTTGTATCTTGTAACTTCGTAGTCGACTTTTATCACGACACTTATAAGAAGAAAAAATATTTATTTTATCACCTCGAAAAAGCGCTTCACCCATTTGAAGAAAGCTTAATCCGCTTCATAAGTACGAGCGGAATAAATCCCCACAAAAGGAAAGAAAATTATTTTTATTCAAATACGACGAAAAGTTTGAATTGAATTTCATATATTTAAGCAATCACATTTTTGAATTATTCATTTCTAGTTGTCTGTTTATAAATGAGTATTTAATATTATTCATAATGTAAAATAATCAATTATAAGTAAAATGGTCTGTTATAATATTATTATGTGAATATTAAAATTCATTCGTCGTAATCACGTTTAGGGGTCCAATGTATCTCGTGAAATGTGGGTATATCCAGTAATGGAATACCTCTGCCTACCCCCTCGGGGATGAAAGGCGTGAGATTTTTTTTTTATTTATTCGTCGTAATTCGAGTAAATTTATTTAAAAATAGTAAACTTGCTTTAATCCAATAATTTAATTGTTTGGGTTTTGTTTTGGAACGCGGCGTGGAAGTGATTGTAAACTTAAAACAAAAAGTTCCTCAACTACCATAGTCTTTTAAAAATGCTGGCAGGGCCCAGCAGGGACTATTTTAGAATGTTATTCGTTTGCTCTCTACGCACAATGACCAATACGCAAAATGACAACTTTATGTTGACTTCGTCATTTATATAAGACTTTTGTAGATAAGTTTCAAATGTTCCTAAGTACTTAAACAGCAACCGTACAAAACAGAAGAGTTTCCTCGGATGCAACTTCCGCCTTTCCCCTGTTCTATGCAAATAAAAGAGCTCCTGAAATCAATTCCAAATCCGTCTGCAGCCTGCTTTAAATTCACCTCCTTTCGATACTTCAAAGAGATCATTATTATAGGAGATAACTCAGAAACACGCCACTGGGGCTCATGCGGCTTCACTGTGGAGGTTGTCTTTCAAAAGTTCAAGTCCTTAAATTTTATTAACATTTGTTATATATTTATTTACAAAGAAAACATTCATATTTTAAAATATTTATAGAAAACAAATATCCTCCAAAAAACAATATAGCTATTCAGAGAGTCAATGCACCTGACTCTGAATAGCTATAGTCTTTGATAGAGGCAAATGCTAGCTAACTGGTCACCAAATTATTACAAAAATATTAATAGGATTTTTTTAAAAAGACTTTATGAAATACTATTCGTTGCCCGCGTTTTTACCTAAGTCCCGTTCAAGTTGGAAGATTATAGCTCATGTTACTCGCAAAAAAAGTAAGCATTTGGTAAAATTACAAAATCGGCTCTTTATAATATTAGTCTAGACAAGGAGATAGTAAATATTTACCTTAAGGGTTGAAGTTATTACAAACGTGTTAATAATTCTGATAGGTACGCTTTGATTATGGCTCTTCAAATTCAAATTCTCTAACAACAAGCAAGTAACGACCGCAGGTTGCTGGAAGACCTTTAAAATTTTATGTGTATCAGAAATTGCTCACGCCGAAGTTTGAGTTTGATGTAAACATGGGTTGCGGAGTTACAGCGGTCAGGTTTAAAATATGAATATAAATTGAGAAAGTTTAGGGTTGCTCAAATTCAGCACAACTTTAAAATTATTAACATGACAACATTCCGGAGATTTACGAGCAATAATTCTCTTTTGTTATCTGCATGAAAAATTTCACTGAAACACCTTGGCATTTGAGAGAGAGTTATAAGGAATATTTTATCAGTTTAAATTTGAAATCTATATAGCCTGTATTTTATATAGATAAAATATTGTATTTATATGATAAACGAGAGATAAAAGAAGAAACTGACAGGCTCTCAGTTTCTTCTTTTATCTATATAAAAGGAGAAACTAACAGGCTGACTGACTGATCAATCAACGCATAGCGAAAACTGCTGGTACTAAAAGCATGAAATTTTGCACTAAGGTCCCTTAAATGACGTAAATGAGTAACTACAAAGAAGGTTATTTTTAAATTTCCACGCGGACGGGAATAATCGGGATTTGTACGGGTAACGGGGTTTGTGTGTTGTATTTTGTTTATCTATACATATCGACTTTCTTCTTCCTTTTATCTTTTGAGCCACGCGAGCCACGATTTTGATGTGATTTTCACTAATAGAAAGAGCGATAAACGAGGAAGGTAATGTATATCATATAAATCGGGACGAAGCGATCGGGTCCCTAGTCTACATCTATCTAATAATAATATTATAAAGTGGAAATATTTGTATTTTTGTAATGAATGGAACTCAAAAATTACTGTACCGATTTTTATCATTTTTTTATCAATTTAAACCTTACTTTTATGGGAGTAACACGGGCTATAATTTTCCTACAGGAACGGGACTTACTCGAGTGAAATCAAGCGGAACAGTTAGTTATCTATAAAAAGCGCGAAATCTTAGAAAGTATAAATGCTACAAACTTGAAATTTGGTATAAAGGTTTTTTTATAACTTTGCCACCTACCAAGAAACAGAATTAAACGAGATCCGATGCTAATATCTTCATATATTTTTATAAAACGACTAGCGATCCGCTCTGGCTTCGCACGGGTGCAATGCTGAATTTTATTTGCTATAAACCATCCCTGGACCCACTCGAACCCACACAAAAAGTTTCATCAAAATCGGTCCGGCCGTTCTCGAGTTAAATCGTCAGGAAGGAAAACCCGACTTATTTTTATATAGTAGATATCAAAAATTATTTTCAGACTTTGTTATCACTCGTTAAGTGAGTGTTTTTACTATTAAGAAGATATTAATATTCATTGCAAAATTTACAAATAAAAAACCGGGAAGTTTCAGCAATGTCTTTTTAATATTTTTCTAAAATACCTACATTGTCTCGACTATAAATGTCCACAAAAATAAATATAAGCTTATCACCACACTATTGTACCACAACTCTAGCATTTATCGGGTGTATTCAGACCACGTCGCGTGTGTCGGGAACAAGTCGGCGGGTTAGAATTTATTTGAGTCTCCAATCAGTCGCTCAGACATGTGAGGCAGCGTTCTTGGATTCTTAAAATACTTGAGTTGGCTATAGAGAAGTCTATTTATTCAAAGAGATTTACATACAAAGAGTGATTGTAGATAATATTTGTACTGGATTGAAATGTGTTAGTGGCAGTGAGAATCTCTTACATTTTTTTAATACAAAATGTTTTATTGGTAAAGTATTTTTTATTCATATTATGTTTACTCTGATTAAAATAAAGTTGTCTACGTCTTTAGAGTAAGGAATTTTTTTTTTATGTCTAGCTAAACTTTTATTGAAATTTTCAATTGTAGCCAACATTTGTGAAATGAATGAACATAGATGCTGGTTTTGTGTCTATACGTTTATATATGTTTACGAATGTTTGAAACTTTTTTTTTTGTCTATAGTACAGGCTCTGCCTTGCTTAGTTACTTATGACTCAATAACTGTATTTCTAAACAATTTAGATATAAACATAAAGCATAGTTTATTAAAGATAAGTAATTTTGTTCAAATATCTATTGCAAAAATCTAAAACCACTAAAATTCCCCGTGTATCTAATATACGATACTAAGTATATTCCGCTTTTTGATGCGTTGGCGGGACGATAATAACATTCCCTTCTCATTTACAAAGTAATTTCAATTTAGTAAGTAAGTTTCCTCAAGACAAGCAGCCTGTTGCGTTTAATAAAAAAAGAACAATATTCATCTATCACGATGTACCAAAACTGGGTCAGTGAGATGTGTTTTTTGCAAAGGTTCATAGATCATTTTCCATGACGGCCTATTTTCCTTATCCAGCATTATTTGCGCATAATTTTTTGCTCACTCTACTTATTTTTATTTGAGTTACTCACTTATAAAAGGTTATTAAGGTTAAATGGATTTCTGGCCTGCTAATACCATTTTTAATAGTGGGTACCTACTGAGCCAACATGAGCTACCTCAATCAGTCGACTTCAAAAGTGGGTAAACACCAACGGAAACCAGAACCGAAGTGTATTGAGTGTTTAAGTGTCTTCCTATTTTAAATATTTTTAGTAGTTTTTTTAAGTTATAACGAGGCATCTGCCTGTCTTACTACTGTTTACATATTTTGGTACGTTCCCTGAGCTATGTTACAATCTCTGTGGATATACGCTAGATAATGACCATGAGGATCTGGGTTAAGCTAACTTAGAGTCTGACGGCCACAGCTAATCAAATTAAGGCTTTTGTTTGCTATGTTCCATCGTTAAAGCAGCAATATATTATCGGTCGCTCTCATGATTTTATTAGGTTATGTGAAGCTGACGACAGTAGTTTATTTATAGATACTTAAAAGAAATAGCCGTGTATTAGACTTAGATACAAATATTCAGATCGTAGTGTTTTTTTTTTAAATAATGATAATATGAATAAAATTCGGTTTTTCCTCTAACTCATTTTAGCTATAGTTTGCTGTCTAAGACACACAAAAATATGTTTAAAGACGACGTATCATTTCCAATATACCTTAAGTACGTGATAATTAATCATTACTTGCATTCACAACACCATACTACTTTATTGTTGCATAATTGTAATACTGTAAGTATCTACCATCAAATCTTTGTAGCAAAGCATGCCGTAGCAATCTGCGTAGTACCTACTGCTACAAAACTCAACCGCGTAGAGCCATGACAGGTCATTCGGTCATCCGTCCATATAAGCGAAAGAGATTTCAGTCAGTAATAGGATTATGGATTTTATTACTTGCACCAGAAATGTCGTTAGGAAGGCAATTCCGGCGGCAGATATTGGCTATTAGCTCACGCGGTAATATCTCCGATATTCGTGTATAACGACCTAAACTTAAGCATATTTGCGGTTTAGTAAACCCGAAATTTCAGAGTATTTCGGATAATGTGGGTTTTGTTTCCGTGTTGTGTAATTTAGGGAATTACCTTTTGTTTGGTTAAACTGAATTTTGTATTTGAAATTCAGTCGAAAGGCACGTCTGCAGCATTAAATTGTGATTTCATACGGAATATAACTAGTAAGAGTAAGTAAAAGATTATTAAAAACACTGTAACTTTGTAGTAATACCATACTATTAAATAAGCAACATATGTATATTTACAGTCTACACTAATATTATAGAAGAGCGGTGATAGCCCGGACGGTTAAAGAGCCTGCCTAAAATCAGTGAGGCTCGGGTTCGAATCCTGGCATGTACCAATGAGTTTTTCAAAAACTTACGTACATATTTATCACTAGCTCGACGGTGAAGGAAAACATCGTGAGGAAACCCGCAGGTCTCAGAATTAATTCTGAGACATGTGTAATAGACCCGGTCCGGCGATAGGCTCACCACCTATCACGTTTAGGGGTCCAATATATCTCGTGAAATGTGGGTATTTCCAGTAATGGAATACCTCTGCCTACCCCCTCGGGGATAAAAAAGGCGTGAGATTATACTTATACTATTATACTAATATTATAAAAAGGAAATATTTGTTTTCTATATGTGTATGTTTGGTTGTACACTCTGAAAATACTGGAGCTGTTGTGAAAATTCTTTCACTAACAGAAAGCTTAGTTATTGGAGAGTAACATGAGATATAATTTCTTACAGGCACGAGACTAACGAAGGTGAAATCGTTCTGACAGCTAGTACTCTATAGATTTATCCATGTAACATGAAATTGAAATAAAAGAATAATGTGTTTATGAGTTTCTAGGACCGCTTCTTCTTCTAAACAATAAAACAGATAAGAAGAAGATTGCAATGACATTCAATAAGAGTACTTATAAGCCCTTTTGTAGAATAAGACATTGTATTTATTTTGTTTATCTGTTCTAGCAATTATATTAAAATTAAATTTATAGCATGGAGGTAAAACCGAAAAAACTTGGTATGCATCATTTCTAACAAAACAAGTTTTGTGAAGCAGCTGAATTGCCCAGTCTCTGTTTTGTTTTTAAAGATTTTTGATAAAATAAAATATATCAACGTAATCATGGACATAACGTCATCGAATGTCGAATAAAATTGACCTTATTCAGATTTCATCAGGAATCACCAATAAATATGGAATCAAAACTCCAGAATGCCGTGTAATTATAGAAAATGTATTCAAAGCGAAAGCTCTGACTATTGAATGAAGCCTCAATAAAACTCAATTGACTGCCCGATCCCTCTCAACTCTGGCAAATATTCCGAAGAACTAATTGAATTGGGTCCTTCCCTTAACGAGGTATCTACACTTATCCTTGGAGTTATTTTACATTGTAATTTTGCGACCTTTTAGTAACCTGTATCGATCATCGCAAAAGCAGGTCGAGGCCCGATCTCATTAACTTCTTAATTAAGGATCGTCAGACGTGATCGGCGCACTAATTTTTAAGTCAAATTCCCTGAATATTTCGCGGGTGTTAAGCACGGAATGCTTAATATGGTGTAGAAGAGGTTATGGTAAGGGTAGGTACGGTATACTATTTATGCAATACGTTAGTAACTTGTGTTGATTTTGAAATAAATTGGGTGGAATACTAACAAAACTTAGAGCTTATTTTATTTGTTACGACGAGTGGTGTATACGTTGTGTATGTGTTGGTTGTTATGACGAAGGTCTGATGATGGAGCCAGGAAGTGGAAAGGGGAATGGCCTCAATGGCCACTTGAGTTTTCATACACTATAATTACTTATTAATAATTTGTTAAGACATAAAAAGAAGCCAATTCTCTGCAATGCTATATAGTGTATTTGCTATACATATGCAGCGATAAAACACTTCATTTGCTTAAAAATATAACTGCAATATGTAGTGGTGATGGTTGAGTGAGCCAATCAGGGAGGTTTTTCGAAATCCGTCACAATTCCATGCAATTTTAATTTATAGTCCCCCAGGCCTTCAGTATTTTATAGTAAACTTCAGTTCCAATTCATTAATTACACGACGCAGAGGGCTTCGGACCAGTCACGTAATTGTTACCTGGAATTTCGGACAATACCAGCGTCCAATCAGTTATGGTAATGATGTGGGCTGTATCAGTTGAGTCTGGTTTTCAAAGTAAACAATTGCGTAATTTTATCGTCTCTTTGTGAATTTAATGATTTTTATGATTTTATTAACGTCGAGAATTGTTGATCGGACGGATTTAGACGAATATTATTAGCACATATTTTTTAAAGTTATTATTTTTGGTTTTTGATCGTTTTTCTGTTGAAATAATAAGGATTATGACGTTATTAAAAACTAGCTGATCTGACAGACTTGTCCTGTGCACTGTCCAATGCACTTTCAGTTTTTTCGATTTTATAATATACCGAGCAACTTTATTGATTTTTTTTTCTTAAACGGAAGATTAGGGAAAATTTTATATAAAATGTCAAATTGATTCAGTTCTCAAATGATGCGCGAACAAACCGCGTTATTTTTTTATACTTATGTATATGCTGCATTAAAAATAAACTTATATAACCATGAACTCTCTAGTAGGTTTATTGAGCACATACCCAGATTACCCAGTAACGGCTATAAGCGTAAGCATTGCTGTATCACGCTTCTGCCAATTACGCAGTGGACACTGAGCACTGATTGGTCGAGAGGTTAACTCACGTGGTCGGTACTAAGCCCTCATTGGTTCGCGTAGTTTGTTAAACAGAAGTTTTGCTGTAAGCCGTGTTCGGTAGGCACATTTAGCACCTAGCTAAGATAAGTATCTAGCTTTTACTGATTATAATATTTACTTGTTAAAAGTTCATGGTAGTACCTACTGCAGTTTTTTTTGAAATATGTAATTTTAACTTCTACGAAAACACTGTCTTATAGAACCTAGATGAATGCGAATAGTTAACGACATCTACACTAATATTAAACATAGGAAAGTTTTTTTATGTTTGTTTTTTGATCCCGTGGGAATACGGGGATAAAATGTAGCCTAATGTGTTATTCTGATAATATAACTGTAAAGTTTCATTAAAATCCGTTCATTAGTTTTTGAAAGAGCAACAAATATCCATACCTTCATACTCACAAACTTTCGCGTTTATAATGTTAGTAAGATAAGCTCCGAAACTACTAGACCGAATTTAAAATTTCCTTCGCTAATGGAAAGCTGACTTTTGTAGCTAGGGAGTAACATTGGCTACAATTTTTCCACGAAAACGAGACTTACGTATAAAATCGTAGCAAATAGAAATTTGGTTGTATACAATACTATTATTTCTACATCTAAGTCAGCTTACAAGTTAATTTCAACCAATAAAACTCATGAACACAATTCAGAAACTACAAATACGGTCCGTTCCCAGGGGCGCTCTTCCGCATAACATCACTAAAGTTATCACACGATTCGTTGGGCCCGCTTAATGAAATTAACCCCTATTTGCCCCGGAACGAAACGCTGGTAATGAGATGTTTCCACTGTAACTACATGCCAGTTAGCCTTTAGGAGTGACTGGGACCCTAATGCTACTATTGACGGAAATGGACCCAACTTCCTGGCACTTCATGAGTTACGGACCTAAAAACATGTGACAATAGAGAGCATAGTAGGGTTTTTTATAGTATTTGGTAATGAAATGTAATTTTATTATACCAAGGGTTTATAAAGGCAAGTCTAGGAAAGTTTATCTTTATAATAAAGGTTCCGTACCAAAACGATAAAGGAACCCAGTATCGACTTTGTCTTCGTCTGTCAGTCACAGTCATTACAGGAGATAGCTGTATCTACTACTAGCACACTTACATTGCAAACAGACTAAATTTATTTAAATTTTAATTGCTATAATGATCGAAACAGAGAGTCGAAAATTCGAGGTGGGGTACCTAGTTAAGAGGAGTACATTATAATATATATATATATATATATATATATATATATATATATATATATATATTAATCTTATTTTTATGCCGCATATTCTCATGATAAAAAAATTAGAAAAAATGCAATTCCTGCAATGTTTAAGAAGTGAAAATTATTCAAAGAAAATATTAAGATGGAGCAGGTTTATATAATAAACATTACATAATAATAAAACTATGTCTCTATCTTGCAAAATGTTTATAAATTAACATAATTAAATCCTTTACAAACAAACTTAGTTCTACGGTACTCAAGTACTAATAATACAGATATTTTTTGTCAATTATAAAATTTCAGAATCATTTTTAAAGTACTAAAACAGCATATCACAAAATGATACCGTTTTAAAAATATTTAACATAGAAAAGAGGACTTTTATTATCCCTACGTATTTCGCACTTTTCAATTAAGGTGAGGCAAGATAAGATCACATAAATTATTGGGAACAAAAAGGAATTAATAATGCAACTTAAGACGTGGATAAAGGAAAAAATACATGTTCCTCAAGAACCTGGCTTCGGGAGAGAGCATGTGAAAAAAATAAGCCGGATTTTTTAGATTAATTAAGCTTAGTCCTACTTAAGCGAAGGATGTAATTTGTGATAGTCCCGAAGGAGAAAACTTTGTCTACGAAGTTTTTCTCGTTTGTTTATTGTAAGTTAGTTCACAAGAACTAACTTACAATAAACTTCGTAGTGGTTCTGTGAAAAATAACGCATGAACAAATGCGTTATTTTTCACAGAACCACTTACTTAATACAAAAAGGGAGTCCACAACATAGAACTAGTCTAGTGTAGAGACAATAAGTACCATCTCGAGATACTGCATTTGGAATCAGCAACTCGTTGGTGGAGATAGGCTGATGTTTACATTTAGCCAATCTTTAGCGACGAGCTTAGAGTGCCTTGTTATTAGACTATTTACATTTCTAAGTGTACCTACTGAAAATAATGTTGACGTTTTTTGTAAATTTTTAAGGGTCCTCTACTTTATTTTAAAATACCACATGAACTCTTCATTTCATTTAGTTAATAGATTATATCTTGTCCTGTTAATCAAATTAAATTTAATCAAATATTTTATTTGCATGCCATAGGTTTACAAGGTGTTAAGGTACGTTGTAGAGCTCTATTCTATGGCACCCTGTAAAGGTGTCGCAAAGGAAATATAAAGAGAGGGAGATTATACTCCAAATTTATTCTTAATTGAAAAGTAAAATAAAATTTTCCTTTTTAATTACAAACAAACAAAAAAATGCAATTTAAAAATATAAAAAAAATGCAACAACTCCTAAGTGGTGCTCTTCCCAACGATTTATTTTATTTTATATAGATTACAAGCTTTTGACTGGGATTTCGTTCGTGTTCCGGACAAGAAGTGTCCTTTTGTAGTGAAACATTTAGAAATTTTATAATTTTTTTAATTAAAAAAAACCGTTCAGCTTTTTTTATGTGTTTGAGTAACAAATCCAAACTTACAAAGTTTTACATCTATAATATTAGTAAGTAGCGTTAACATTTGCTTCGTATTTCCTAGAAACAGAGCTATATTTATTTTATTGATATGGATGTCTTCATTTTGTTGATAAGTTTATATTTTACTACTTTCCTAGATTTCACCCGCTTATGTTCCGTTACCGTAGAAAGCTTATTCAATACAAACAAACAAACAAACAAACAAAAAATGAAATCTTTCCTCTTTGTAATATTAGTATACAGACGAATCGTATCGCGAATACTTGCATTGCACAAGCATTTTATCTGTATAACAAATGCTCTGAAATTCATTTATTATTGGAAAAATTGACACATTTCGCTTAGAGGGGCGAATGTTGCTTTTCTTGATTCATCTACGAACAATGTCGCGGCGCCACGCCTATCTCTAAGTCGATCGGAAAAGCAATAAAGTAATGGATTGGGATGCACAAAAAGCTTTCCGAAAGAACTTACTCTTTTATTTTGTAAGTGCACTCACAGCTGAAAGATTATGTTTTAGAAATCACTCGTGTCAATTAATAAATTTGATTGGAAATGGTGATGGTTTGTGTTATTGGTATATTTATTTATTAAAAAATATATAATTAATCTCACGCCTTTTATCCCCGAGGGGGTAGGCAGAGGTATTCCATTACTGGATATACCCACATTTCACGAGATATATTGGTCCCCTAAACGTGATAGGTGGTGAGCCCATCGCCTTTATTTATTAATTAATTTATGAATTTATATATATTAAACTAGTGATCTGGGCAGACCTTGTCTTGCCACAGACAATAGCTTCACCATTTGGGTCCAAATGTGAATGTTAACTATATAGGTACCCACTTCAAACACTAACAAAATTCATTAAAATAGGTCATATAATTTTCGAGTTTTTGCGACACTTGATTTTCAACCGACTTTAAAAAACAAAGAAATGAGTTGATTCTCAAATCGTAGGATTTTTTTACAGTTTTTTGTATTTTTTGTTTTTGTTACAGATTTGTATACGAGTATCACTACATAGTATAAAACAAAGTCGCTTTCTCTGTCCCTATATCCCTATGTCCCTTTGTATGCTTAAATCTCTAAAACTACGCAACGGATTTCGATGCGGTTTTTTTAATAGATAGAGTGATTCAAGAGAAAGGTTTTAGTGTTAGCATTGCACCCGTGCGAAGCCGGGGCGGGTCGCTAGTATGATTTATGATTCTTTTATTTTTTTGATTAACTATATATGGACTCGAAAGTGCATTGATTTTTCCGTAATGCTATGTTATGAAAATAAATAAGTATACTGCAAACGTGAAAAAATACTCACATTATTATACCAACATGTCCTGATGTACTTTCAAATATAATCAAGACACTGTTCGAAGTAGCGCCAAGAATTCTTCATCATCTTTTGTATACTAGATGAAAAAAATTTTACCATCAATAAAAATATGAGTATTTTTTTGCCTGGTAAAGAATTAATAACAGAGATATTAAAAAAAACTACTTCACTAAACATCAGAAGCTAATAGCATGGAAGCGGCCGTCAGTTGCCTAACTTCCCGAGATTCTGCCTCACCAGGCTGAGACAAAGAGCTGCATGGAAGGAAAGTTCGCTAAGTCCTCACAGAGCGCATTAAAGTGCGGCCTCGGTACGTCAACTAAATATAAATAGGTGACGGCATAGTTGAGAGTTCACTTTGGCTTTCATAAGTCTTCCGAAGTATAAAAGCAGTGGTGACTGGTTATAGTTAATTATTTTTCGAACAGGCAGTACTTTCAGAGCTGGTCACAGCGTTTTTAAGTTAGTTTATAGTTTTTTGTTTTTTAATATCATATTGGTACAAATGATTTTTAATTTGATGTGCTACTTGTTAAATTTTGAGTGTTATATCTTTACATATCAATAATACTGGATGGGATGCTTTCATCAAAGTGATGATGATCAACAACTTATCTTTTGTTTTGGTTACATATTAAGAACAAAATACTCTACTATCTCTAATAAAAAAAAGGTGTCAAACAGCACATACTGGTAAAATATGTGTAGCAGGTACCTAATGTAAACGTTAACAAAATTTGGGAGAATAAAAGTAATGAACATTTAAAATGTATACTTGTACTTGTGTTCCCTTTAGGTCTCAAAGGTGTACCTCAAATAAATGAATGATAAATATATACTGGCCAATAGTGGGAATTTCCAGAAATTTAAATATCTATACGACCCCCACGGGGATAAAGGCGTGAGCACATACTTTCTTATATTTATGTATAATGAAACTATTCAAATAATAAATTATAGTTAGTTCCGTTGTCCCCACTCAATGGGGATATCGTCAATGGGGACAACGGGAATACACCAGCTAGCTTGTAACTACAAGTAACACTCTGGGCTTTGTGTGTATAAACATGATTTTTGTTTGGGTATTTGTATGTATCTACGTATCTATATCAGTTGTACCTATATTATCCATTGTCTTGGAACTAAATATAACTAAGTATTTCCAAAATCACAACTAAACTTAGTAACTTTTTTATATTAGAGGTTTTGGAACGAATCATAGTAATAAGTACTGTGACTGGTATAGCGTATAGATATAAAAAGAAACAGTTGGCAAGATTACCGAGACGGAAGTGAGGCCCTTTGTGAGATAATAACGTTTCAACGGCAGACGTTGTCGACGGGCCATGGAAAGGATTTGGGTAAGACGCTATTCTCGGTACTGTGCGAAAAATTAAAGTCATCGAAAAGTTTTAAAATTAATTTTTACTTGCCAATTTTAATGCCTAAATAGGCACTTACTGTAAAAGATTTTTAACACAAGGACCTGAACAGCGCTACTAATATTATAAATGCAAGTAACTGTGTTAGTCTGTTACCTCTTTTCGGACTAAACCAGCAAACCGATCTTGATGAATTTTGGCACGACCATAGTTTACACCTTGAGGAAGGACAACACGAAAACATATCTAAAAAATATTTTAACGACATCTAATATGATACAGTACCTATGTGCATAAATTAACTTCAAATACGGTTCAATCAATCTATCTCAGTAATTATGAATGGGCATTTCAGTCATATTTTAGAAGCTAATGAATAATTTTGTAGTAGGTAAAGTACTTGCTTTAATAGCGCTATTTAATAGCATAATATAAATTTGATAGACTTATTATTATCAGACGTAAGTCCCTATATTCCATTAAAAAATGTCCCTAACATTCTAATAGTTCCATTAATAACCTCAAAGGACGGTCTGTAACCCTAGAAATCGTAGAGCACAGTTCCTTTGTTCTTTATCAGAGGAACTATCGCCACCTTTGACCGTAGGGATAGCTGTAGGCGCTCATGGTAGTCAGTTCTAACTTACAAGCCTACCCTGTTATCTTTGAAGCCACAGATAATAGAGCCGTATTAAATTAAATTGTCGAAAGGCTGGTAAATATCGTCTGTTGGCTTCATTAGACTGTCCACCCACACATTAGATTTGGGTTCAGGGAAAACTTTTAAGAACTTTTTAAACAGTATCATAATAATGAAATCAATAAAATAATATTCTTCAATATTTTTTAAGTCAATCTAAAATCAACCATACCATTGATAGATTTTTATTTTTTATGAACAAGGATTCTTAGACTTAGAAAAATATAATTCCGAATCAGTTCTAGATTCCAGCATTCAATAGTTATTCGACCTGCGACCAATCAAGCGCTGTAATCCTGTGACACTGAACCTTTATAGGATAACTAGCTGATGACCGCGACTTCGTCCACGTGGTATTTGTTAATAGTTTGTAACGAAATCTAGTGCCAGCAATGTGCCAGCAGTAACGTTTTATGATCTCCTTTCTCATTGAGATCATTGTCACTATTGTGTTTACAACTTAAAAATTAACCGGATGAATGTGGAAGATATCATTTAGTTCAATCCATTGGTGGATGGATTTACTGGAACAATGTAAATAAAGAATAAAAGCGCAAGATAATAAATAACTTCTCTATGTCAAGGGAACAGTTTGAGATGTTCAACTATTTACGAGTTTAAACATACATACATATGCTCCCGCCTTTTTCCCAAAGGGGTAGGCAGAGACAACAGCCCGCCACTACTACTGGCGTACCTCTCACGCCTTATCCACATCCATCAATTGGTTCATACATGCTCGTCGGTTTTGGGTACTTTTTATCTAGCTTTTCGTTAATACATACGAGTTTAAAAAAAAAAAAAATCTCACGCATTTTATCACTTTTTATTTCGCCACTCAAATTTATTTTGCTATAGATAGTAAAATACCTAAGAGTGCAATTACGATTACCAAGAAAACTTTGGAGTCAGAGCTAAAGCCACAGGACTCAGTAGTGGCTCCCAAAACAAGGTCTCAATTACACAGAGACATAAAACACTGGTTGAACCGTATTCACCGGCGGGCTGTAAATCATGCGAGTGCGGTTTGCCAGCCAGTTTCAATTTAACTTTGGGCCAGGAGTGTAACGTGATGTCATAAAATTGTCAGTATGCTAAAAGCGGGAGCGTACACGGTGCTAAAATATATGCAAGCGTTTTCAATTTGGTTATTGAGTTTTAAAATTAAAATAATATTGATTTAATTTGAAAATTTACGACTATTTATTACTAGGTATATTTTTTTCTGGGTCTGGGACTTCGTCCCCATAGGTACTGGCCCAGTTTAAGAAAAAATAACACATTAAACATTATGTAAAAGATTTTAAATGATAGTCTATAATACGTGGCATAGTCTACAAAACAGTTACAAAAAACGGCAACCAATTTGGTTCAGAAGTTTTTGCTTGATACAGACAAAAAAAATAATTGTTTTGACGACAAATATGTGTAAATTGTGTCCCACAATTTATATAAAAAAACCCTCATATTAGGTTTTATGAAATATCTCTTATTTACAGACATTGGCTAGTTACAGTGTTATTGTATTTATAGATGTCCTCCTCATAATTTTTCTAGTACTTCAAATGTATGCCAATAAAAGTTTAAGGTGTAGATCCATTGCCTAAAAGTGTTAATGGATTGCTCTATTCTTAGACACTATTGTATGTAGGGGTGTTGGCTTATCAATGTATAAATATAATGTTAGAATTAAAAATAAATCACTTGCACCACTGTTTTCTTTGTTCTCGGTATTTTGTAACGCCATGTATAAAATAGGCCTCTGTGTACGTTATTATGCGATGTGGCTAAGCATCAAAACTTGAGCACGAATGGAGCCGTTAACGTCTCCAAATGTTTACTGTTACTTGCAAAGCTAAACCTCGGTCGGGTTTTGAAGAAACAACACGTTTCTGTGACCTTGTTGCGGTAAAAGAGGACCAGGATCTACTTATTCAGAATTTTCTATGTACTATCTACAAAATTAGAGTTGTGTTAAATTTTTCGCTAGACCTTGCCCCTAATTAGCGGTAAGCAGTCAGAAGCCACACCTACACAACACTTTTTTAAGAGTTCCATACACAAAGGGTGCCAAGTTAAAAATTAAAGAGTGTCCCCATACAAGTTTTTTTTTTCATAAATATATAGAGTTACATAATTTGTATGTTGGTAAGGGAATGATTGAAATCCTCGGCAAGAAATGGTATAAATATGAACTTTTTTTAATTGTCCTTCTCACATAAGTGTATCACCAGAGGGTGCCTTATCGCTATTGTTCGCTGTACTGATGTAGGAAAAGATAACTGCTCGCAAAAATTACCAAGATGTCTTAAGCGAAGCTTTGGCTAATAGTACCTACCAACAATTTGCATTAGGGATACGCACTGCTTACGTTTTTATATAAAAAAAATATGCCAAAGAAACTTATTGATGCCAACCGCAAGGCGGTTGCTTTAGGATTTCTTTATTGCTAGGTTACACAATATTTAAGTACCTACACGAGTGCCACAAACTGTTTAAATATATTGACCACAGTATTAAATAATAATATCTACAACCCAAATCAACTTGCTGTCGACCCTTCACAGGAAAAACCAACTATGATGCAAATGAAACATACAAGCGCGAATTTATGGCGTGCCTCGCAGGGTATGCAGGTAAACAATGGCTAAAAGCCAAAAGCCGCATCAGAATTAAGCCCATTACAGGCGACCACACCAATCGGACAGTATTTCCGGTGTAATGCAACGTCCGTAATATGCGGTAAAGCTGACTGGAGGCTTGTTTGTGTGGGTTTTCAATCCGCAATTTTTGAAAGCGCATTGATTGCATTATTCAACGGGTTATGTTATTCCATATTCGATTAGGTTTTTGTACGTCCAACATGGGTTTGGACCGAAATATAGGTTTTGATTGTTCTTCTCATTTATTCAGTAGATGAAAGCCTCCTGTTTATTTGCCCTTGGGAACACTCAGTATTTTTGATTTTCGTGCAACAAGCTTTTGGATAGAAGTTGAATAAGCAACACACATCACCGCAGAGTGGTGCCTCAATATCAACGACTCGGTTTGTCAACGTGCATTGTGCTGATGATATTGTGCTTTTACTGTCCACACTAATATGATAGAGAGAAATGATAGTACAAGAATACAAAAAAACAAATATTTTTGTATTTTTGTATGAATAAAAAAATTTGAATACTGAATACAAGAATACAAAAATACAAATATGTTTGTATTCTTGTAGTTATGTTTGTAACGAATAAACTCAAAAACGACTGGACCAATTTTACACAGATAGAAAGCTACAATATTCTTGAGTAAGATAATCTTCATTTTGTCCCCGTATTCCTACGGGAAAAGAAACTACGCGAGTGAAATGTTGTACGTTATGTTATAGTCTGTGAGATTTACATTTTTATATCGGACATGTTGCCTGAGTATAAATAAATATAATATAATAATATAATCTCACGCCTTTTTTTATCCCCGAGGGGGTAGGCAGAGGTATTCCATTACTGGATATACCCACATTTCACCCGCCCCCGCTTCAGTTTGGTTTATATGGCATATATATATATAATATATAATAATAATAATAATATTATAAAGCTGAAGAGTTTGTTTGTTTGTTTGTTTGTTTGTTTGTTTGTTTGTTTGTTTGAACGCGCTAATCTCCGAAACTACTGGTTCGAATTGAATAATTCTTTTTGTGTTGGATAGTCCAGTTATCGAGGAAGGCTATAGGCTATATAACATCACGCTACGACTAATAGGAGCAAAGATATAGTGGTAAATGTGTAAAAAACGGGAGAAATTATTTCATCTTACGGGAACTACGCGGGTGAAACCGCGCAGAACCGCTAGTGGCATATAAAAAATTTCCTCTTGAATCACTCTATCTATTAAAAAATTACCCATCAAAATCTGTTGCGTAGTTTTAAAGCTCTAAGCATATCTACATAGGGACGGACAGCGGGAAGCAACTTCTGCTGTTCCGAAATACTTAACATGGTGTGAATTCTAATGCATTCGAGAATCTTACAAACAATTTTGGCAAGCTTTGAATTCTAATAATCATAAAAAGGGTCGTCGGATAGCCGGCGAAAAAGTCTTCAAAAGTAAAATTTCTGTCTGTATTATGACTTGTAAGCTATATAGATACGATAAAATGAATTTTATTGCATGCTCCACAGCTTCAGTTGCAGTATCGTACATAGCGCAGCGCGGCATCACTGCGCTGCGGTGGGCCATGACAAATTGCCCACGTCTCGCCCCGTTAATTAGGAGTCGGGACACGGGAATTACTCAAATTGCATTAAAGTTTCATTTGCCTTACGTTTATCGTCACTAATAATCTTTTATAAAAAAATAAATAATCTCACGCCTTTTATCCCCGGCAGAGGTATTTCATTACTGAATATACCCACATTTCACGAGATACATTGGACCCCTAAACGTGATAGGTGGTGAGCCCATCGCCGGACCGGGTCTATTTACACATGTCTCAGAATTAATTCTGAGACCTGCGGGTTTCCTCACAAAGTTTTCCTTTACCGTCGAGCTAGTGATAAATATGTACGTAAGTTTTTGAAAACCTCATTGGTACATGCCAGGATTCGAACCCGAGCCTCACTGATTTTCGTCCGGCTCTTTAACCGCAAGGGCTATCACTGCTCTTAATATTTTATAAGTATTACAATTTTATCAAGTTGATATTGTAAAAAAATATATTTGTATGCTTGATTTTATGTCTGTCGTCAATCTGCTTTTATAACATTCACTTGATGACAAAGAGCAAACTACTATACTATACTAATAACTTTTATTACATATTTGAGACATTCGGAAAAATCTATATTTTGAAGTCATAACCTTAAGCTAGAATAAAATGTGGAGACATTCTTTAAGATACATTGTTGCAACAGTAGTAAATCTTACTTTAAAGCTGACGATAAAGGACTTCAACCTTTGGAAGTCATAGCAATCAAAACAATAGTGGATGGATGCAACAAAAGTTTACGTCCGACTCTATTGATCCGCGGGGTGTGTACTAAATATAAAGTTCAATAAAAGTCCCCTTGCGATAGGAAGTCCCGGATTTATCGGGCTGCCCCATGTAAATAAATAAAGTGGAAGAGCATGCATTTCTTATGAGAAGCCACGGCATGAGCGGGTTAGAAAAACTATCGATTTCACAATGAATATGCCATTGTTATGATTGATAACACACCTTTTTGTGGGCACTCGGTGTTTAGATTTTTAATATTCAGCTTTATTTATAGTATACTAGCTACCCGCCCTCGCTTTGCTTCGGTTTATATAATATACAAAAACCTTTATCTTTTATCAATATTTTTTTAATGAAAACAGACAGACAGACAGACAGACGCAGAAAGCGACTTTATTTTATACTATGTAGATACCCCAGATACGTAATTAAAATGTATCTACTTGCTAAATAAATATACGCTGACGTTTTATCCCTAAGAATGGTAGCATAAAGTGCATATTATTGATCCTTTAATTTAGTCAGAAATTTAAGAAATATCCGCAGTTCCCAAAGCTATAACTCAATGAACAACCATTCATGGGTTCAAATGCAAATATTCAAATGTCACAAAGTTAAGCAATTTATCTAAGTCATTCAATCAGATTAAAGTACATTTAACCGGTAAATGTACAGTTCGGGGAAACCGGCAAAGAAATATGGCTCCAGGTAGCGGGGATTCAATTCAATCAGCTCCCTTGGTACCTTTCGCTGCCGTGATTTGATGAGATTGTTGGAAATCAGAATAGGTCGAGAAAACTTGCGCTGGTATCGACGGATCTAATGGAAATGCCGTGTTGGTGCCGCGAGAGGAATAACCGAATGTGTGTTCCAAATATACAAACAATTTTGAGTGAGTTCGTTTTGTATTTTTCTCGGCCGACGGAAATCGGTCTTTCTAAATAGCTGTGACATACTTTCTTGCCTAACAATTTGAAAGCAAATTTATGAGGTGACATGATAACGTTTGCTCGTCAGGAATACATTTAATTAATCAAATAAGTCAGGCTTAGTTTGTTTGAGGGTAGCATTTTTCTATTGCGATATACCTAATAAAAATAATTAATTTTACTCCCAAACAAAATTTTTGACACGGATTTAAATTCTTCAGTAGCAAATTCAGATGCAGCCAGATTAATTTATATATCTTTACAAACTTAGCATGGGAACCGGGTATTTAAATTTACCTTTCCTGATCGCGTTCTAAATACAAACCACGATAATTTATTATAGCAATGTCCCCGTTTTATCCAATGAGTTATTGTATCGCTCGATATTTTACGAAAAGATCGAACAGCGAAGAGGCGGGACGGACCGGCTAGTCTATTTGTCAACATCATTGCTATTACCCCAATGTCGACCAAATAAATTGGATTGGGTTTTAAGGCACTGCTACAAATAATGTTTGTTTATTCATGCTTTATTTACTTCTGTGAATGGAATCGTATAAATTTTTGAAATCCTACCATCATACAACAATTTATTATGCGTCTTATATCTGCAATTCAGCAGTAATCTTCTCAGGTCGAATACAAAGCCTCCCTCAAATTTCTTAATCACACTCACCTAACTTAGCAAATAGTTTATATAGAAACTTATGTTCAACAAGTCACCAAAACGGGTAGCTATCTTAACCCTAAACTAGCAGCAGGAATCTAATTACGCCGTATTTACGTTCGCGGTATCCGTTCAAAGCAACCCCACGGCCGTCCGTTTTCGAAAAACAGACCATCTGATACATACCTCGTATTTAACGCATTCCAAACGCATCCGAGGGATCCCCACTATCCAGCCGGAGGGTCGCTACGTGGTCTAAATGTTTCAGCGCTGAATTTACATCCATACGATACGGGCAACATGGTGAATATTTATTGTCTGTTGCCATAGATGCAGGCTTGAAGGTCTGGTGGTCTTGGGAAAGTTTTACAACGAAACATTTACTATATTTTTCGAACAAGGTGTAGCGTTTTTACTTTACTAGATTTCCAAAAAATTAGGGGTTTCTTTCTAGTTATGCTAGTACACATAATCTATGCGTCTTGTTTTTGAGCAAATACTAATATAATTTATTTTTATTTCAAGTAATTCAATGCAATTTCCAAATACACCGTGTGTCAATCTCATGGTTGTTAAATAGGTAGAAATTTTTTAAACTATTTATGATGTTTTTGTCATTCAAATCTACAATAAAGGATCAAATATCAAAATTTAAAAAAGAATCAGCAACAGGAAAAACAGCGTTAAGGAAACAAAAAGCCTTCATAAGTGCTCAGTACCGGCCGATATGGCGTCAGTGGGCTCACGGGGGCAATGAACTGGCAGTATTGCCCATTCGTAAAGTTGCGAGATATGGCTCCTGGCGCGTGGGTTACGGCGCTTATGGGACGGGATGACGACTCTAGGCTTATGTGCGACAGACATGTCACTTGTTTGGTATATGCCTTTGTATATTGTTATTCAGGAATATTTATCACATAATGAATAGTTCTTAGAAGTTCGTTTTGGTGCGTATGCTGCTAGTGGGCGATGATTAGCCCCAGTTTATGTATGAGAAAGATTTCTCGGGTTCGGGTAAGCCTTTGTAATAAGAACTTCAGACCTTACCATGGTGAGTTTTAAATTGGTCATTTTCTCGACTACGAGGGCTGTTATACATAGTTTCAATAGCAACTCAATCATTAGCAGCCCACGAGAGCTCAATAACAATTGATAATCCTATTGTGTCTGCTCACCGTTAGTTGCCAAGCTAACAACGACAACATGGTTCATTAATACCTACCCTTTGTCAACCTCAAAATATTAGGAATGTAATATTCCACGTCTATAAATTTTACAACCAGATTCAGGAACTCGATGATTTACTGCATGAAACGGAACGCGATTAAACTCTCGCTAGGTGAACTGTTGTCTCATACCACAAGGGTAGTACAAAAACACATTTGTGAGGGTAGTTAGGAACTCAGGTGGCGAACACGATGTAGCCGGGTTTCACAAAACAGAGATTCTCCAAACTTATTCCTTACAACTTCGTCAGTTACCCGTTATTTGAATTTATTGTTTTGTAATGTTCCGCAAGTTTTGTGAAGTGTTTTGAAGTTAATTTGATAGCTGTTAATTAATTTTAATGAATGGTACCCGTCTTTCATTTATATATTTGTGACAGAGTTTTGTATTATATTTCTCATGTCAGAGTAACAGATTAAGTTTTTAGTAGTTTTAATAAAATACTAACAACTTTTGTATACAGTTTGCACAATAAAGATTATATTTGAATTTCCACATTTTTTGTGTTTTTTCTCATTCATGAAGTCCTTTTTCAGTTTGGAGTCGAGGAATGTACCTACGTAGGTACATACCTACTCGTAACAGTTAGTTTAAGAAAAATCATGATTTCCACAGGAAAACATAATGAGTGAACCCGTAAGGCCTGTAATTAGATTTGAGATGGTTCAGGCGATGGGCTCACGACTGGTCACATTTAGTGGTCCGAAAATACGGTGTTAAAAACTGGATAGGTTACCTAATACAAATAATGGAAAACCTATGTCTATCCCCACAGGAAAATGGTGTAAGTGTAACTTTTACTTATTTTAAGTGAACTAAAATTAATGCTTGGATAGCGTTAGCATAACTTTATCTGACGTATCTTTTATAAGCCAGTGACATTAGTGGATTACAAGCGAAAGCTTTCCCGCTCCTAAGGCGACCTGTAATCGGCTTTCTGACCCTTCCCTGTGCATTATATGTAGTGAGAGAATCATTCACTCTATGTGAGGCCTGAATGGCAGATTATAAATGGAGGTGGAAGTGTAAATAAGGTGATACTTATATGGTACAATTTGGGGCTGATTGTTTAATAGTCAGTTAAAAGTTATCTGAAGAATAAACATCACTTGTCACTTTTCCTTTATTGTGTCAGACAGTGACAGCATCTATATATTCTCCAGATAATAATAATAAATTGTGGGACACAATTTACACACTGTTGTTCAGTCCCAAACTAGACAGAGCCTTGTACTATGGGCACTAAACAACTGATAGAGGTACTTAAATAAATATTAAACACCCAGACACGAAGCCAACAGACATGTTCATGCACACAAATGTTGGCCCCGAGCGGGGATCGAACCCGCGACCACTGACTCAGAAGGCAGGGTCACTACCGAATGAGCCAACAGGCTTATGTGACGATTGAATAATCAGCCCATAACAGAATCAACTTTATCTACGATAAGACTTGCCTTACTGTTGTGCGGTGAAGAAGTTTTGTATTCGTAGTCAAGTCATATATTGTCATATATTAATAATGAGAACAGTGATAGTATTGTGGTTAGAGAGCTCGAGGCTAGAGAAACTCGGATTTGAACTCTTGCGAGGGCATGTACAATGATTTTTTCTAAAACTTATGTACTATTGACAAACGCTAAGCCTGATACATTTGGAAGAATTGTCGCTTGAAAGCTCATGTTTTTATTACCCCGACCCTAATTAGAGTTCAACAATCAGAGCCAGAACACCGTCTATTTTCCATTCCGATCCATTCATCGACCCAAATGATTATAAACATGAAAGAAAACACTTTCACCTCTCACGTTTAGGGGTCCAAAGAACATCTCGTGAAAAGTGGGTATATCCAGAAATGGAATACCTCTACCTACCCCCTCGGGGATAAAAGGCGTGAGATTATTATTATTATGAAACACCTTTTTTGTTATTGACATCGTTACTATAAGAGAAAGCTTTGTCGGGGTGGGAAAAGATAGCTGCTCACAAAAATTACACTTATGTATATCAGGCAGAACTTTTACTGATAGTACATACTCGTATTAATCACTAGCTTGTCGGTCGAGGAAAACACAATAGCCCTCTGGTCTCAAAATTGATCCTGGGGCATGTGTAGCACCAACCCGGTCCGATAAGCTCTCCACCACCAGACTGTCACGTATCTGGGTCCAAAACATGTACTGGTAAAACGTGGGTATTTCCAGGAATGGAGTACGTCTGTCTTCCCCCTCGGTGATAAAACGCTTGAGAATATTTATTTTATTTTAAGTTCTTATTATTATTATGCTAGAACTTTATTATGCTTAATAATCTAGGTAATTTACCTTAAATAAACAGTATAAAATTTAATACAAAGCAAGATGTTTGTGTTAGACTTATTGTATAAACTCTTTTTTAAAAGTAAACGAAAACTAACACTAAAGCGACTTCAAAAATTTTAAAAACAAAGTTGAAGGCTAGCGTGAAACTGCAAGAAAACTTAAAAGCAGGTTTAAGATTGGAAATATACAGCTCTTTAATACAACGAACATTTTTAAGAAAATGGCGAGGTAAAACTTCTCGATCAGCAGCGGTACAATCAAAAAATAAAAGTAAATATTGGTAAATATATCTATTCTCTATGTGGACACGACGCCATTTTGGGTCCAAATCCAAATCGAATTAGATAAACGTAAAATAATAACCAAATGCTTTTTGACGCTGTCAGATATTTAATTAATTTCTCAGACAGTATGACCTCATAAAACCATAAAAATATTTGGTGCATAACCTTGTATGCTAGAGCTAACAGGAAATGAAAATAAATATGTTAAGAGTTTTTGTTTTGTTTTTTTTTTTGTTTTGAATAGGCTCCGCTACTATCGGATCGATTTTAAAAATTCTTTCACCAATGGAAACCTACATTATCAGGGAGTAACATAGGCTATGTTTTTCCCGTATTTGCTCGGGAAAGGGAACTACGCGGGTTCAAAGTCGGTCCAGTAGTTTTTTAGTTTATTCGTAACAAAGATACAAACATACAACTATTTCCTTTTTATAATATTAGTATCGAAGTATAGATGGCCAGAAGTTTATCCAAGTTCTTTTCCCCCCTGAAAGCAATCCACCCTTGGCAACAATCTCAAATTAAACTTGATATTAACCTTCTGTGTTAGTAGAAAATGTTGTGTTTACTTTGATAAAGTCTATTCTCAGTTTATAAAGCCACTCTCAAACTAACATCCAAAATCTTGAATCAGCCACTGCTTATGGCAAAACGTTGGGTGAAATTACCACCGGAAGTATTAATACCAACCTTCCTATTCCATTGGCCTCATTTCGACATCGTTACTGACTTATCTGTCTAATCCTGCCACTACATTTTCCAAATCAAATTATCAATGAATTCTTCGTCTTCTAACTTCTTTTTTCATCAAACTTAATCAATGCTCAACAGAAAATCACGTCGTATTTTGCAACAAAGTCAGACACCTTGGCAGGCACTCCGACGAAATTGGAAGAGAAAATAAACACAAAACTTCCCGTACGAGATTACACCTGAGAAGCTGCATGCAAACATGATTTGGCAAGAAGCTTGCTATTCGGCTCGCCGATTATAATAGAAGTAACTTTCACTTTATTTTTTATAATGGTAGAAAAAGGAGCTTCTTTTTACTTCACACTATATTAGCTTCACTTGTTACATTGTAAACAAATCTTAGAAGTTGAATTTTCCCTACTTTTCTTCTCTTCTTCTTTTAAATCTTTGCAAGCTTGTATAGGTATGTAATTTACATGACAATACAATAATTTGGTATCATGGAGCTGATCTGATTATTGATAGAGCCATTAGGTTAATAGAACTCTTCAATGCTTACTCGGAAGCCCTTCGATTTTGGGATCACTTGATTTGTTTTAAACTAGTGCCGTATAAAATACAGCAGCGTGTTTGTTAGGTATTTCAACTGTAAGTTTCGTGCCCACCTTCTTCTCCTCAACTATACATACCGAAGCAGTGGAGTCGCAATGATTTTCAATAAGTGGACTTATAAGCCCCTACATTGAATAAAAACATTTTGACTTTGAAATGTTATTACTATACAAAATCTACAATAAGGATCAATAAAGCCCCTAATGCCCAGTAATGGAATACCACTGCCTACCCCCTCGGGGATAAAAAAAAAAAGGCGTGAGATTATTTATTTTTTTATTTTTTATTTTATAAAGCCCCTACATTGAATAAGAACATTTTGACTTTGACTGTAATATTATTTCTATCCAAGAGCTATATGGATTGGTAATCACAACTCTGATAGAAAATTTATAATTCTGATTACATTGTTTACAGCTTAAAAATATTTTTTAATAACTATGTGGAAATTGTAGTCGGTGTACTACTGTTTATTTTTATGATTTATTAATCTAAGTCTACGCTTTAACCAGCAGTGCAAGCAAAACAATTTGGTTGTCTAAACCAAAATTTTAAAGAGTGTCGTGACTGTAACAATTTCCTAGAACAACATTTTAGTAAGTTCTACACAACGGACCTACGTAATATTTTTTATTCTTGTTATCCTCAATTTATTTATCAGAGTAGACTTATAATCTCACGATGGAGTCTACAGTGAGGAAACAGATCCCTATTCTATCAAATTCACTTTGTACACACACATAAGCCCGTAGAACGCATCGATATCGTTTGCTAGATTATGTTAACCATACATCGAGCTCTAATATAACTATGGTACCGAAACTTCGTATAGTGTACTTGTACATGTAAGCTTCGTTAGTCTGGTTTATTATTAACTAACCAATAATGATGTATATTACGGTGAGACTTAGAGGAGTTTGCAGATTCATAATGACATTGTTAACTTCAATATACATATAATAAGTTTGCTACATTGGTTTGTGTAACTAACAATACCTAACCTATTTAGAATAGGATAACGGAGCTTCGATAGCCGAAACTCATCAAAGATCTGTCGTTGCGTTTGATCAGGGCTTCAGTTATGTCTGTCAAAAGATAAGCATAACTATCAGGAAAGGAACATGTCGGACCATCAAATAGCCGCTGTCTAAACAGCACGATTGCTTAGAGTATGTTTTATTTGTATGTGTAGTTATATGTACTTTCTCATACTCTCTGTAGATAGTTTTATAATACAGCTCAAGCTAAGCCTAAGAGCAGTGATGGAAGGTTAAAGAACCCGCTTCTCTTGGCAAGGCTCGGGTTTGAATCCTGGTATTTACCAATAAGTTTTTCAAAAACTTACGTAAAAAATTATCACTAACTAGACTGTCAAGGAAAAAGTCGTGAGAAACCTCGCAGGTCACAGAATTAATGGGCTTCACCACCTATCACATTTAGGGGTTCAAAAAATATACTAATGAATCATGGTTATTTCCAGAAATGGAATACCTTTGCCTACACCCTCGAGGATAAAAGGCGTGAGTTTTTGCAAAGCCCGGATTTCGAGAAACGTATAGAAACACTTTGCAAAACCAAAAAGTCATAACCCGTCCTTAGCTCAGTAGGCAACAGTAGGCTAAGATACTACGATATGACAAAAAAAAAGGATTTTTAACATTAGTAAATGATCGCCTTTTGTCTTTCAAGACGTTCCATGCAGTAAACTATTACTACTAAGTTTCTATAAGTTTTATAAAACTGTAACACTGAAATAATATTTCCTTGATGGCTGACTATATCACTGTAGGTACTTAAATAGATAATTTGTCGCCCCAAACAAAACTATGCCTTTATTACTGCCATTCGGACTCATTATACGGAACCATTGCTCATGTTAAATAAAAGCATCCGGATTCCTGGGCACAGCCGGCTCGGCAGGTCAGTTCCCCGCAGGATGATGAAGGCACGTAATTTACTGTCCCGTTTCTCTGTGACAGATGGCCAACCGTGTCGCATAAGGGAGGTAGAGGATCTGTGAAGGAAATTCTAAGGGTAGATGCGGCTCAAAATTAACTGACTCTATAATGTTAAGAGTAGTGATGGCCTTACGGTTAAACAGCCTGCTTCACTTGATGATAATCAGGCTCGGGTTCAATCCTGGCTTGGTTGACGTTGAAGGAAAACCCGCAGGTCCCAGAATTAATTCTGAGACATGTGTAAAAGACCCGGTCTGGCGATGGGCTCACCACCTATCACGTTTAGGGGTCCAAAGAACATCTCGTAAAAAGTGGGTATATTCAGAAATGGAATACCTCTGCCTACCCCCTCGGGGTTAAAAGGCGTGAGATTATCATTATTATAATGTTAAAATTGACGAAAATTTCTGAATACGTTTTTTTTTTAATTTAGCGGTTTATCTGAAAATCATTACTTAATTAGAAAGTTGACTATACCTATTGGTAAAATTATGCATAAATAAAAATATTTTTGTTTTAGTTTAATACTTGGTTAATAAGTAACAAAAAAAGTCATGCCTTGTGGTGCCCGAGTCAATGTTCTGATTAGTTTTATTATTTTACGGGTCTTCATCAATTTAAAAACTAATGTTGCTGATTAAAATTTATATTTTTCTACACCGAACACAAAAAATTGCCGGAATTGGATGATACGATCCGAGAAAATCAAAAAAATGTTAGTATGAAGAATTGTATTCTGTTTTCTACGAATTCGCTATAAAAACGGAAATTTCATACTTTACCAGCAGCCACCTAAGTTTCATTACGAGATAGGTATCTAATTTGATTATTACTTAAAACTTACGTACATATTATCACTAGCTCGACGGTGAAGAAAAACATCGTGAGGAAACCCGCAGATCTCAGAATGAATTCTGAGACATGTGTAAATAGACCCGGTCCGGCGATGGGCTCACCACCTATCACGTTTAGGGGTCCAATAAATCTCGTGAAATGTAGGTATATCCAGTAATATAATACCTCTGCCTACCCTCTCGGGGATAAAAGGCTTGAGTTTTTTTTTTACTGTTGATCTCTATTCTCCAAGCGTAGATGGTGCCATTTTTGGTCCCAACAAATGCCGTTTGATGCTCTCAAATATTCAAAGATTGTTTAATAATCATACGAGGATGAATCGTGTTTATTGACGAATCCACAATGACGGATCCCGTGTGAATGAGCCCAGTTTTTTCCCGTTCCTATAGGAATTTGTCAAAAGACTTCCTTTCTTTTCTTCGACTAATCCAACACTCAGATCATAAAATGAGTCTACTCTTCAAATTTCAAGTCTACAGCTTCAGTAGTTTCGTCTATGAGTCAGTCAATAAGATTTTTTCTCTTCACACTTCCACAATATTATAGTATAGAATAGATAATCAATGTTTTATAAAATCTTACGTGATTACCCTGACTATCAAAATCAACTTGTTCTTTATAGAAATCATCTCCAAATCCAGCAACGTGTCAAAAACGTATTTCTTACCTCCTGCAATTCAAAATGTAAGCCTCATTTACTAAAATATCCGGAACATCTGCGACCTCATGACTGTTTAAGGAGATTTATCATTTGCTAGGACACATTCGTAGGTTTCAATTTATTTTAATGATGCCTACATAATGTGGAGTGAATGGCAAACTAAAGGATAAAGGGTTTTAGAAAGGTTACATGAAAATTGCGAGTGAAGGTTAATGTTACAAAAACGAGAGGAGGAAAATCCTTGGGCTAAAACCTAAAAGCATTCAGAGCTCTTAATTGAAAACGTAAAGACAAAAAGTAACAAAAAGAAGTGTTTTTAAATGTATCAGTTTGCTTGGAATCAAAGTTAAAAATATCACAAACGTTGTCTATATCAAAAACTAATTTTAAGATACATCAACACGAATAAAACAAAAAAACACAGTCTTTTTAATTCAATAAAGGAGATTTCGCACAAAAAAATCTCAATAATTTCCTTCTTTCAGAGACAGTCAAGTGTAAAACTGCTCGTTATTAAAACGCCTCTTTGAAAGGCTGTCACCGTAACTGTATATCCCGTTTCAGACTTATTTCGCTATTGTTCCTATAAAAAAAATGGCAGCGCAATATAAATCTTTCTTCTTCGAAACATTGTCAGAGACAAACTATTTTCCTTTACTGTATTTTAGACGACTGGATGCTAGAGCGAATTATGGGATGGCTTTTCATTAACCTGTGGCGGTACTAGGGTAGCAGGTAGCGTAGTGGGGTGGTACAGAGATTGCTCAGTGTTGCATTGACAATCCTCTCTATCTGCGAGCCTCACGCGGCTGGATGGAATTATCCAATAAACATAATGAAAATTTAAGCCTACAGACGCTGATGATAACGACAGACGTCTGCTGCAGATAATCCGGGCCTCGAGTCGGAGTAGGTATTATAAGCAAATTGGAGACAGCTGAGGCTCATTTGTGCGGTATTACAATTATCGTAGTTTGATTGCTCTTTTGTTGCATTTTTGCCCAGGAAGGGTAATTTAAGTTCATCGTCGTTTGGATAATTATACTAATATTATTAGTTCTATGAATGAATAGAATGAATTCTGAGACATGTGTAAACAGACCCGGTCCGGCAATGGGCTCACCACCTATCACGTTTAGGGGTCCAATATGTCTCGTGAAATGTGGGTATATCCAGTAATGGAATACCTCTGCCTACCCCCTCGGGGATAAAAGGCGTGAGATTATATTTATTTAATATTTAATATTATTAGTTTTTTTGGTGTTGTTCGAATAGACGTAAGTACACAAGAAGCTTGTGAAAATTTACGAAAAATCTATTCGATTTTGAAAATAAACATGATGCTTTAATATGCATGAGTCCGGGTTCCATTTCTAGTGCAGTAACGGCACGTATCAATGTGTGTAAGTCAAATCACGGACGTATTTATCACAAGCTTAGTGGCGATGTAAGTTACTTCTTATGCATGTGCAGCACCCTAGTACAGCGATGCGGTCACGTTTAGGGGTCCGAAAAATATACTGGTATAAAGCTGATGTTGCTTGCAAAAAAAAAGGCTAAGGTAGTCCATCTTAGCCATTTCTTTAAGCCATCAAGAATCTGGTAATAACTTTTCACCTGGAAAACTGTATATGTTTAACTATGTATTTAACTTAATTTTTTTGGTACATGAAGTTAAATAAATATGAAAAGTGTGTCCATCTGTAGCGGCTGAAACCGCACACAAACTGAAATTGATTGCGCAAGGAATTAATTGCGAAGGCTCCTAACACACGACGTGACATGATTACCCTAATCCGGCGGACTCGTTAACGAATAAAACATTTACAAGGGCCGGGACAGTGCGCCCCATGAATATTAATACTTGTACCTTGCCTTGCCTTAGCTGAAAGTTTATTTCATTAGCGAAAACCTGACGAACGGTGAGCGAGTTATGAGATGTTATGGGAGTTCGGGCTTAAACATGCTTCAATATTGATGCTTGGTTCTTTTATGAATTTCTACGCAGCGAAACAAGACGCTAATGTTTGTATGTGATATGATTATTATATCATTTGTATGTGTGCAAAAAACAATGTCGTTTTTGGTAAAATTTAACAGAAGTAGTTTATGCATAAACTATCTTGTTTTGTAATACTTTCAATGAGAATCTCCCTTCGAAAAGTTGCTCTCTACGCACAATGACAACTTCATTTCTAGCTTTGAATACGCAGAATCACCAGACTCATACGCTTAATGACCAATATTTTTTTAGTTAACGATAAACGTGTACAATAAAAAAAAAAACCTAATTGACTTCGTGATCTAGTTAACAAAAAATCAGGACATATTTTACTACTATCACTTACAAACTCTTTTGCAAAACTAACCCACTTAAACTAACAGGTGTTTTTATAAAGGTTTTAAAGTCATAAATCTGTGCTAGTTGGCTCTGCTATGGATTTAATGTGGTATAATTAAATTCGCTCGGCGACCGTGTTTGGTGTTAGCAATAAACAGTAAGCGACAAAAGTCGCTCGCTGGCTTAAAGTTTTCTGTATCAGAGTAAGGTTCTAATATACGCTTGCTTGTGCTCTCTACTGTTATACCTTTGGTATCGCGTTGCGCACGCTTTAGCAATTTACCCACGCTTCTCAAAGTTTATAGTATAGCGGCTGAAGTAGAGCTATAAAACGAGCGATGTACGGATATAATATCAAGGCCATAAATGGAGCGGGCGGGCAAATTTACTTAGAAGGGACCAAGAACTCAGTAGACCTTTGTTTAGGTGCGACCATAGAATGATCATTTTGCGAGTCATATCTAGTCAGGCTATTAATTATACAAATACATACAGGCTGTTTATCGTACCGGTACCGATAAACTTATGCAGGAGTCTCAATTTATAATCAAACTAGCGACCCGCCCCGGCTTCGCACGGGTGCAATGCTAACACTAAAACCTTCATCTTGAATCACTCTATCTATTAAAAAAAACCGCATCAAAATTCGTTGCGTATATTTAAAGATCTAAGCATACAAAGGGACATAGGGATATAGGGACAGAGAAAGCAACTTTGTTTTATACTATGTAGTGATTTCGACGTTGTTGCTACATGTTTATTTTAAGAGCAATTATAATTTAATGACATCAAGCCTACTAAATTATTAAGTAAAAGCTTTTTATTTTACACTATAAGAGTCCGCCTTTTTTACGAGGGAGAGGAGTATCAATTTATAATATTTGGTGTTCTTTTAGTCTCAACATTGACAGACATATTGGATCAGGTGGAGTGATCCTTCTGCTGTGCTAAAGGTCTTATGTTTCATTCCTACCCGTGGCCATCGTTTGTGTGCAACATAATTGTTGTCTATATATACTTAAGTATGTTAATACATTGCTTAGTAATAGAGCATGCTTTGCCAGGCTTGCAGCTAGTACATAGATGTGTACTGAATTTTAATTTGGTTATAAAGCATAGTTTCATATAATCCGCATAGTGCCTATTGAACCCAGTGATATTTATACAGGGTGTACACAGAAACTGTTACGTTGCCCGCAAACCTCGGATGCAAGACCAGGAAATACAGGCATTATTTCACGGGCTATCCGAGATACATATCTAGGCAGTAAGATTGAGTGTGCCTGCCGTTCCTATATTTTATTGCGAGCCTGATTCTGTGTAATTGCATTAGTTTTTAAATAAACAGTTTTATTTTAGAATGCGGAGATTTTATTTAAACTTTTAAGGACGATTCATCAACTAGCTGTGCGCATTGGGAAAAAATACATAACAAAAAACTCACGTCTTTTATCTCTGAGGGGGTAAGCAGCTGTATTCCATACAAATATATATTTCCCAAAAAATATATATTTATTTGCAAAATACATATGGTACATACATACTCGTACAAGGGGTGATAGATACAATTCAGAGAATAAATATTTAGATAAAATTGATAGCTTGCAAAACTTTATAGCAGAAATTCCAGTGTAAAATTTCTTGCTTCTGGAACACCAACTGAGGCTATGCAACATCTGTCAGTCACTTGTGTTGAAATAATAGTACATGACTGTTATTAATAAATTTGGCAGGTATATATTTGTTATCTTCATAATTATACAATACTTTCATAGAAATGAACATGACTTTTTATCTAACTGTATTTCTAGGTATAATATGTGTCAACGACAGACAGTACCTTAAAAAATGTGTGCGATAGTTTATGAAACGTTGGACTATTCTAGAAATAACACACTACCAAGTACATAGTGGCCATGAATAGAGTTTTCACCTACCATCTGCAAACTAAAAACAATATCCAACATATTTCTTAAACAAAGATTATAATGCCTGTCGCACACTAACAATGAGGCTATAAAAACTGAAATTACACTCGGTCTATTGTAGTCTCGTGAGTGGAGAGCCCTCAGCTCCCAGACAATATGCATATTCACCGCACCCTCGTGTGTTGCGTGCCTTATGTAGACTTGAGAAGCAGAGGGTAAGGTAGATAAAGTATCAGGTAATTTTCTAGGTTGTGTTGTTATTCTGGAGCGCCTTTCATAGTCTACGTAGTTTGTGGTTTCAGTGGCAAAGGAACAGCTGATACTAGTTTTTTTTCTCGTAAACAGCGCAGACAATTACTTCAATAGTGTTTGTAAAATATTAAACGGTAGATCGGATACTTATTACGACGCTAGTTGGAGCTACAGGCGTCGCAAAAAAATTTACAAACAAAATAATAATATGTGAATCGCAATAAAACTTATTATATTTTTTTAAACGTAAAATTAAACACCACAATTACAGTGCTACATGATTTAAAAATCTCGACATTCTCGAAGCCCCAGGTCACGAGTCTCTGGTCTTTGAGACTTCAAAGTACGGTAAGCATGAGTACGTAGAATGCCCTCACCACGTAGTAAATAAAGTCTCAACTCAGGCTGCGATTCAATTTGTAAAAAGCCTCAGGACTTCGGAATGCTGGAAATCCCGGTACCCGAACCTTAAAGGTTAGTCCATCCAATACTTTTTGAAACCTAGTGATACCTGTTTTTGTATGTCTATGTAAACAAAGTCGTAAGAAAACCTTCTGTAAAACATACCTACCTTGAAAGCGGCAATAACTGGCAGAGGTTGGCCGTTTTATACCAGCACGGGCCCACACTGCCTACTTAAATGACATTTATATTCATATCAGCATGTATTTACATTTCATCTCGGAAGTAATGTAGCGGGAAAGGTTGAGGTCCCATTTCTAAGGGATTTCCTAAAATCCTCGGGGTTGGTAAACCCTGATACATATCAGTACATATGCCGATATAAATGCCGAACTAATCAAAGATATCCGCGTGCTCGATACGGGAAATCGTATTGCCAATGTTTGTATTGTGTTATACTCCGAGTACATCGTAGTCTTTCTTTCTACGGTGAAGGAGACAATTCCTATTGTCTGCATACAACCTCGTTGCAAAATCTTACCAGCTTAAGTATGCACAATATTTTGTATTGCAGGATCATGAAAAGAAAAATATTGAACAGAAAAATCCTTTGAAAAGTTCCTCTCGACAATCGACAGAAAAGCTATAAAACAGACATGGATCTCAAGATATAAGCAAAGCAGTTCGTAATACTAGCATATACGCAAATATGAATGTTGCATCAAGAATTTAATATTGGAGCTATAAGCTGTTGAAATATTCAGACAGAGAATGTTATAATAGGAAATGGCTTTCTCAAGTGAAATAAGATTATTTCTGTACATTACGTAGGACGAAGAGGATGTACTTACGATGGAGTAACTTGTATAAGCCTTCATATAATTTAGCAAGGAATATAATACGAATATTTATAGGTACTTAATGTAGACACGTGTAGTTTTGGAACTAAGGCTGATTTGTCCAAACATACCGCTACGAGTGAAGCTGTCTCAAAAAATACAATGACGTTGTCCATATTAGGATAAAATGTATAGTATATACTGTTAGCCAATAAATATCGATTGGAGCAACTCTATTGGAACTACGTCTCTACGCGTGACGTCACGAGGAACTGTCAACAATCCCGCGCATTGTGTCTGACGAGCTAGGCTGTGGCGCGTATAGTTAAATTGATATAAATGTTTGCCAGAGTATCTGAAAGTCTGTAACTTAAATAATAAATCATAATGAAAAAGGTTATCGCGCTATTAATTAATTATAGTAATAATACCTAGTAATAGGTTACTCGAAAATTTTATCCGCTATTTAACCCTTAATGAATGGATATTTTAGAATAGTGATACTAGTGTGTTTTAGCGACCGCGCTGGTTACGCAAAGTCGGTGGAGTGGACTCCCTAGTGCCATTATATCACGATCGCCTCTATGTTTACAGGAGACTTGTCGTCACGCCATGTCAGATACCCTTGGGTGCCTTGAAAAAGTCTGGTAGTTAGGTGGCCACTCATCATCATCAACCCGTAACAGCCCACTGCTGAGCTAAGGGTCTTTCCTCACACATGAGGAAGTGTGGGCTATAATCTCCCACGCGAGCCCACTGCGGATTGGGAGATGGTGTTAAGCTAGTGGCCACTTAACAGTCAGAATTTTCAAGCCACCCAAGGGTATCTGACATGGCTTAACGACTTCCATTGTGCGTAACACAACGAAAACCGGGACCAACAATTTAACGTGCCTTCCGAAACACGGAAGCGCTCGTAATATAAATGCCACTAGGCGGTCACCCATCCACTGACTGACCGCACCCAACTTTGCTTAACCAGTGTGATCGTTACAAACACACTGGCACCGCAGGGCTACGAGCGCTTCGACGAGGTGGCCACTAGCCTAACACCATCTTCCAATTCGTGGTGGGCTTGTATGGAGATTATGATCCATACTTTCTAAAGTGTGAGAAAAAGACCTATAGTTCAGCAGTGGGCCTTTACGGGATGATGATGAGTATAGATATATAAAAATAACTTCTTAATTCTCTGTGTAAGGAAATTCAGTGCAAAACTCATGCTTCTATCATGGAATTTTATTTGTGCAGATATTACTGCAAAATACTATAAATGTTTCAATTTAGAATAAATCTCATTTATTATTTATTATATATTTATTTATATACTCATTTTACATTACTCGAACCCAAACTAAACAAAAGTTTTTCAAACATAATGATAAAACATACAGCTATTTCACCATAATGCCAAAATGCAGTGGAATATCTAAGCGAGTTGAATACGCAGCTTTATAGGATCGAGTGTTCGCATAGTTGAATCGGAAAGCACGTTGTCGCAGAGCCATTAGCGAAACGAGGAGTCTCGAAGAATAGTCTCGTCCGAGCACACGGCGACGGGGAAACGACCGAAAATAACTCCAAGGATTCTTACAACATGTCCTTCTCAAATTGTGAGGTTATTTTTGTAGTTTATTCAGGCTTTTGAGAAAGAAGGGATCATTTTGGTGGTTAAATTACAAGTTTCAAAGATAAACTTGCTTTTTTAAAATAAGTACATAATGACTATAATATATACATACACGTAATAATCACAGAAGATAATCCAAGCATAGATACAATTAACAAAATTTTAATCTAAAACTATTCAGTGAACATTTTTAACAATAGGTGTAGCTGCTACCAGTTGTAATATACGAAGCTTATTACAAAGTTAATTACAAAAAGTACTTGTATAAAATACCTCGTGCATACTAATACTTTCACATTACACGCGAGACTACAGCGAAATATCAATATTATGTTTTTAATTAAATTCTGCTACGAGAATGGTGCTCGAAGCAAAAGGTTAAGCTATTTAGAAGCTAAATGAAAATAAAGCGCATTTTCGTCAAAAAGAAAACAGTGTATCGATTTCCCTGATACAAGTTGGTGATAATAGGATTAGGCCAATATTAGTTACAAGGAAAACATTGTTAGGAAAGCAATTTCGGCTTCGCATATTGGCTATTAGCAAGCTCATGTGGCTTTTTTCATGCAATTCGCTAGAATTTTCATATAGGTATACATAGTTTTACAGGAAAATATTTTGTTTAGGAGTTTCAAATGGTAAACAGTTGGTAAAGTCATGTAAATTAGTTTAATATTTTCCTCCAGTTTCAGCAAAAAATCCTTAAATTAAGACAAATAATGTCATACAATACATCCTTGCCATATAAGAAATGTTCCCAACTCAATTTTCGCACAAAAATATGGCAAGTTAGCAAATCGTCAGCACACCTGCGCGTGAATAACGTTTTCCCATTTCCCTGTAATATCTCTAATAAATCACACAAAACTTGAGAATATATTCAGATCTTTTAATATTATCTATTCGGAAAAACAGCGAAATGAATTCCGACACGGTGAATTATTTGAACACGGAAAATATACACGAAATAATTGGTTTGAAATTTGTTACCAACCCAATCGGAGTTTGTTCTCAATGAATGATTAAAATAGCTTGTTTTCGATGTTTGCGTGAATTGTTGACCGCATATTTCCGGAACATACCACTTGATTAAAATTCTGCACTGCACTAATCAATATCCATATGTACGGCTAGTATCAAGTTACGATGACGTAGCAGGTTTTATACATATAATATAATCTTTTATCTTAGAGGGGGTTTGGAGAGGTTTTGTTATTCATTATATTTATTGAACTCCTAAGCGTGATGCTGGTGCTGACCGTGGTGCTGTTACACATGCTTTAGAATTAATTCTGAGACCTGCAGGTTTTCTCACGATTTCTTCGTTTATTGTAGAGTTTGGTCATAATTTTAATGCAACTGCAACTAATTTCAAAGGGCGAAACCTAACCCCATTTACCTCATTGCACACAGTATTGTCATAAAATAATAATTAATACTACATCATGACTAAATAGTTAACACCAAAAACAACGTTGATTATCTTCGCGCAACCTCAACACATTAATCAAAGGGTATAGAGATTTTTTATAGTATAAAGGGTGCTATTGAATAGCACCCCTTCCAAATATTGGTTTTTGTGCAGACGGCCTAACGTCCGGTAAGAGCAAACCCGTGTTTTTCCATTTACAACGGCGCACACGTCGGCGATATCTTGCTCATAGGAAGCAGGCTTTAGCTATGACGTTTTATAGTGCTACGTCATTAAGCCCTGAATATAAAGTGAGGGAATGACAAAACATGAATTAATTTGAGATATGTCGCACGGTACGGTGCACACCCTAATATGAAAGACACACAAGCCGGAAAGTTTAGGGCAGCAATTTTATTCAAAATAATCGAGTGAACTGCTAAATTTTTGAAAAAATTCCTTTTTAGAATTCCGACAAAAGAATCTAAATTCTCAATTAAATAAATAAATAAATCCACTAATATTTTACAAGTTTGATAATCCAGTCATTAAATATTTTCCAGTCATACTAATACAGATTTGTGTTCCATTGTGTAAAATGTTTGTAAACGGTATGTATGTAAGTTAAAATCAAATTACTGCAGGCTGTTAAGTTTCTCACTTATTATTATGACGAAATATGACTACAATATCCCATGCGAGTTTATTGTTAGGATCAATCAGTTATCCAGAGTTTATTTATTTCCGAGTTCATATAACCCACAAGCCTTTAAGGATCGAGTGAACAGGCATCTTCTGGGCAAGCTCGTCCCAACGTAGGCCCCCGTCTTTGCTCTCGGGCTAGTCTGGGGTCAAGAGCAAGCCCATTTTTTAGTAAAAAAAAAAAAAAAGAAGACCAAAACTGCAACATGCATGAAAACTAAACTCGATTTATAATTCTAATAACATTTATTTTATTTTTTTATTATAATAAAAAAAAACATATTAAACTTTCAAGCCTTAAATTTAACTAGGGGTTGCCTTGGAATTTAGGAGTCTCAAAAGAATATTCAGAATATTTATAAATTGGACGAGCCAATTAGTTCGTCAATCATTAAAACAGTGTTTCTTTAGTATCATTCAATGCGATAACAACACCCTCTGTGGGGAACGCGAGGAAATTCGCTCAATTATCTTTCCCTACTACACCTTTTTAGCTTATTATCAATCAATCTCTGATCTAGACTCGATAAAGTACCGTAATGTCAACAACTCAAGTCTTATTTCCGACCATTCGTTTAGATTAATGGATTCGAATAATTATGCCTGTACTTTCTGGTTTGGGTGCTTAAGTACACAATATAAAGCTTCTTTGTATAAGATTTAATTTACAGTTTTTTTATCAACATTACCTACAGATTGTTTGTTTTTCCGCTTTATTTGTCGGCATATTGTTGCATTGTGACTAATCACAACCTAACTGTTACAAATGTGTCTTACTCCGTACAAAGAAACGATGCAAACATATATTAAGCTCATGTCTTTTTCCCGACGAGACAATAGATAGCCGCCTTCTACGAACCTGGCACACTTCTTGCGTTTCATCCACATCCATCAATAATCGGTTTTAGGTACTTTTCTGCAGTTTAAAAAAAAATATGATAAAAGTACTTTAGGGTCTTCCGTCTCACTATGATACATGTAGCCTACATAGTTCAGAATGAAGCAGTAAGTAAAATAATAAAGACCAACATATTAATATGTTTCTATTATAAAAGAGATAACCTCATGTCTTCTTGGTAGCTACTATATAGCTATGCTTACAAGCTAGTGGTAGCACGGGCGCATGCGTGTGTATAATTACTATAAGCTCCTAATGCATTTTTTGCAAATATTGTTTATCGTACGGAATAGGTGAGTATAATAATTATTCGCAAAAAATATGGGATCATGTATTTCTAACTTTATCAATTTGCAATTACATATCGTAAAAATAGAAAACAGTAAAAAAATTATAAATTCATGTTACGCGTGTTAGAGGTTACAGCGACACGTGCTAGACACGTGTCTGGCTGAGAACACGTCATTAGCTTTCCAACTCCTCTCAAGGGAGTGGTTTTTCTTTTTTTTTTACAAATAGCGGAGCATGACGTAAGAAGTCGGCGTGAATATGAAGCAATATTCATAATATTAAAGGAAAACTTCGTACTGTCCATTGATGTAACTATGGAGGAGTGGAGGTGGAATGCTCCTCCATCGAACACGGAACACGGTCCAACGGTTGATGTTGGACAGTTGTAATAAATTTCGATAGCGCGGCTTAAAACTTTGCCGTCTATTTTCACATTAGTTAGTTTTATGTAATAAATTAGACTGTATGATAGTTCCATCAGAATCATACATTGAAGAGTCACTCGTCAAAATATGTATGAACTTGTATTGAAGTCGTTTCAGTCTAACATATCGTTATAATAATGTGCGAGATGATGAGTGATATAATTAAACTGTTTATATGAAGTAAATATATTTATTTAGAAATTATAGATTTTGTTATGTATTATGTGAAGAGACGTAGAAACAAGAGAGCTTAGACAGGCGCGATCGGTCGGCGCGATCAAAGACAATCTTACAAAAAGTCTGTATGCAACATTTAAAATTATTTTTATTTGTTGGTACTTTATATTTTATCGAACTCGCTGTTATCTTATGGCTTAAATTGAAAACTCAAGAGCAAAAGGGGAAAGTTTCATCATTTTTGAGTTGGCAATGGCCGCCATAGTGCAGCACTTTGTAATTTACTAATTAACACTCTTAAAAACATTTCCAAACTCGTTACCGTATTACTAATTGCGAGAACAAACTTTCTTAGGTAGGTACCTAAAAGTATTAATAAAAATTCTACTAGTTTCCCGTTTTCGGACTTTCTCCAGCGCAATATAATAACTAGAGCAGTTTGCGTAGCTTTCAATATTTAAAAAGAATATAATGGTACTGCTAAAGAAATAAGGCATAATGCTAGATAAAATCGCAAAATGCTATACGGTTTTCTAAATTATGTTGGTCTAACCCAGCCTCATTTGGTACCTAAATTAGTACCCAATAATAAAACTTTAAATTGAACTGATCTCACTCAGAAGATTGGCCCTCTACTAACTGAGCGGACAGGCTAGTCAAATTCAGAGCATAAGCCTTTAGCTCTACAGGACTGTAAACTAAGACACTCTTGAATGCCTATTACTAGCCTAAAATTGTATTTGGTTACCTTTTAACGTTCAATTCACCCGCGTAGTTCCCGTTCCCGTGAGTCTACTTACATAGGGATATTCTAGCTTTCCATTGTTGTAAATTTTTTTAAATCGGTCCAGTGGTTTTTGAGTTTATTCGTAACAAACATACAAGAATACAAATCTGTCCTCTTTATAATATTAATATAAAATAAATAATCTCACGCCTTTTATCCCCGAGGGGGTAGGCAGAGGTGTTCCATTACTAGATATACCCACATTTCACGAGAAATATTGGACCCCTAAACGTGATAGGTGGTGAGCCCATCGCCGGACCGGGTCTTTTTACACTTGTATCAGAATTAATTCTGAGAACTGCGGAAGAACTTATTATTAATATAGAGCATATATATAAATGGCTAAATAAAGCGGCGTCAAATTAAGTATAGATATGCAAAGGTAGTACGGCTGTTGAATGTAGTAATGTTTCTTATTACAGAGTAAGTACCTAATATTACTAACAATATCCATATTTAGTCCAACACTTCCAAAATAAGAACACTTATGAAGTGACAACGGAAAGCCTCCTTTCCTGAATAATGGCCGCTCACTTCCGGCGATATATTTCCGCTATCTCTCCGCCAACATGGCGTCCACACTTCCGGTTGACCGTTATGGAGTGTTAATCGAGCATTATGTCTGCCAGATGAAAAACTATCTGCGAAGATGCTCTGGCGAATAATTTTGAAAGGTCAAGTTTGGTTTAGGTGTTGTTTAGGTGTAGAGGCGAAAATTTATGGCTGTTTCGAAAAGTTATTTTAACAAGACTTTCTTATATGGTGTTATTATTAGTAAATTTCTGGGTAAGACTATTTTTAAGGTTCTCAAATATTTTTACAGAAAATAATAAAGATATTTTAAATATATTTTTAGTTTGTTATACATTGTATGAAAAAGATGGGTACAACAATAAATATATCTGTAACTTTTGAAAGACATTTCAATATAATTATAGTTTAATTATTATTTATAACCACAAATTCACTTAGTACCTATCGATTTTGATGACAGGAAAGAAAAATGCCCCATTCTCTGCTACGTTCCATAGTTAGCCGACATCATTGTTTGCTTCTCTTGTCTACGGTCCATTGTTATTATTCCAGCTTCAAATTCAAACAAAAGAACTTGCCTTTAACAAAGAAGTAATTATACAGAGGGGTGTTTCAGGAAAAATCTTACGATTATACCTTAATTTCCAAAAACTCGATAAAGTGAATTTTTTGGTGAAAAAGAAACGCGGAATAGCACCATAACATTTTATGAACGCTAATCTGCAGAAAAGAAGCCAAATTTTTTTTCTGCCATTTTCTTTCTGAGTATGAATAGTTTAATAAAGTAAGGGTAGTTCTCGGACATTTCAACAGCTTTCATTTTCTACAGGTAATAAAAATCAATTTCTTGGGGTAAGTAACCTTTAATTCACCCGTGGGTAACTTTTGCACATGCTCGCTGGTACAAAATATTATTTTCCAATTACAAGCGTAGAAGCTAAGCTTGTCCTGTAATTTGCTATACTTTGCTGCATTTTTATAATGAATACCTAATATATCTATTTCACTGCAGTCAATTATAGCATTCGCTAAATTCAGATTATTATTTTTAATAATATTAAAGAAAGTACTAATTATTATTTCATCAAAGTAATTGTTTCTTATTATAAAATACTTAGATTTAAATTATGAAATTCTTCACTGATTAAGGTATTATTTATGAACTGGGACACCAGTCACCGTCTGTCAGAGAGTGGCCGTATTATTCTAACGCCATCTGCCGTTGAGTGGCCGTATTATAAATATATTTTTTGTATAAATTGCGTTTTTATAGGAAATACAACTATGCAGTTAAACTTCAATTGTAAAATTGTATCTGTATACGAATTTTCATTAAAATCGTTAAAGCCATTTCTGAGATACCCGAAATATAAATATGATGTGACAAGAAAGTGGACGAAGCGAAAGAAGTATGTAAGGATCGTAGCAAGTGGAAAGAAGTGGTCTCTGCCTACCCCTACGGGAAAGAGGCGTGATTATATGTATGTATGTATGTGACAAAAACGTGAGAACACAATAGGTACCAGAATAAATCTGTCATCAGATATCTCATCGCCTCGCGTTACAATATTCTATTGTTCGTGAACGCCCGTGGGACACTGATACTTGATAGAACTCTTAAGCAACGGTTAGCTTCCACACGACCATAAAAGAGTCCTTAGTCCTTATGTATGTAAATGCGACCTACATTCGACTCTCACCGTTAGGTACACCATACATTACCCGTATGAATATTACATTAAACGCTGAGCCTGTCCAGACGGGTACTTGGATGATTTATAATTCTGTTTGACCCACGTCTGTACGTCACTGGCTCTTAACTTGACGCTTGGAGATTTTAATTCTATGCCCAAACTTGCGTTTATAAAGATGCGTTTATGAATTAAGTAGATACATCAACTTTAATCATATCAATGATTTCAAATTAAAGAACTGTTATTAATGAAATAGATCTCAGCACGAATTCTTTTCTAGATTATCAAGCATTGAACTACGACGAAAATATTTTTTGTACAATATAATTATTTTTCATCTCTCCGGGCAGAAAGCGGAAAACTTCGGCACGCTGCCCTAAACAAAGTTGCCGCATTCCGCCTCCGTTGATAAGAAAAAAAGTATACACACCTCTGGAAGTAAATAAGAAAGCCTCAGATAACATGTTTGTAGACCTCGGCTTCGCCTCGGTCGAAAATTACATGTGATCTGAGACATTTCTTATTTTACTTCCCTAGGTGTGTAATATACTATTACATAAAAAAAAAACATAATATTGGTGTATCATAAAATTACAGAAATGGGAAAGAAAAACATTATTCTGATTTTTTCGAAAATCCAATATTCAATACTCATAGATGCCGGTTTGGGCGAACCTTTTAAAGCGTCCAGTGTATTATGTTCTTATTACGTAGTCAAGTGTACCCACGCACGTGTGGTTCTTACATGAGTTACATATTCGGGTAAAGAATATGTAATGTTATGGAATTAAAAGCTTGAAGTAACACTTGCTTTATAAATATCTGAGTTGTTTGTATATGAAATTAGAAAAGGATGATGTAAATATATTAATATAATATGTTTGTATTTGTATGTGTGAAGCACTTTAGAACAGGAATCATTGTAAACATTTTTATTGTATTTCTCAGTACTTATCTATAAACTGATAAAACTAAACGTCTATGGCATAAAAAAAAAAATCAACTGTTCAATATTACCATCTGTACATTTGAATTCAAATTTAACTACCAATTCTTTTTACAGTTTCTTTAAGCATTTTATTTTATGTGTTCATTCCGTAACTTTTTTTTTTACTTAGGTACTCTATTACACCAGAGAAAATTAGTTTCTTTAATACGATATATGCGTATGTCTACAAAACAGCCGTGTGAGTCTTGTAAGTACGTCGAAAGGGCTTAATTAAAGCGTCTTTAATTATGCTGGGGGCGGCAGAATGCTCCTAAGTTATAAGACAATAAGAGGCGGTAATTAAAACATTGCCGTACAAAGTCAGATGTTTTCGTCCGCTCATTACAGGGGCTCAACAAGTTTGCCTCAATTTTGGAATGTGAGAGTTTAATTTTTGGCTTCGGCTTAAAGTTGAGATATTATATGGAAGTGCAGGAAAAATATTATATACACCGACAGTGGGACAAACCAAAAATTCAACAGAGGTTTTAGAAAAAACTATTCATATAGGCACGCCAGTTCCAGGTAATACACAAATAAAACAAACTACATACCTACTTAACTTGCGGAACATTTGATGACTACTTGTTTTTATGTTGAAAGACCATACGCATCTAACAAATTGAATATCTCCATTATAATTAAGTTAATATCTTTTTTTGGTGCAAATGAATTGAACCCACAATCTCTTGGTCGTCAATCCACTTACGCCACTTATACGAGTATGAAAATGACCATAATTATATAATCCGGCGGGGCAAACATTTTCAGCCGATGTTTGGTCAGGATGTCAGAAAATTTACCGACTACCGTTAAAAAAACAAAAGAGAACTACGTCACAACTCGTACTTGTTTAAATCAATATTTTTATTGCTTAACAATATTTCCGCAAGACAAGGTAAAGGCGATACAGTCGGGCGAACCGTTTGTCTCGATGTTGGTCCACGTGCGAGTTCCCATGGGCTCCCACTGTTATTCAGCATTATGTTAATTCTGTGCACACACCGCGTATTATTTTATACGAACTTTCGTGCGTGATGGTACTTGGCGCCCGTTTTGAGTTGGCAACTTTTGAATTCCGCAATGAAATTAATTTGTGTTGTTTTTATTGTTGTTCCTTTTTAGGGCATGTCAGTGCGCGCGTAATAATAAATGCAGATGGACGTTTTATTTACAGGTATGAACCGGATTTATTTAGTGTGTTTGGCAACAGCTGGCTTTAGCGTCAACGACATTACGTGTCATGCGACGTCATTTTTTACAGATTGAAACATTTCGCTGCCGTAACTTTTTGTGGAAGCCTCGTTTGCGTTAAAAAACCAGTCAATATTTCAGAAGGATAGTAGATTTTTTTAAATTAGTGATTTATTAAAAAGTTTCCTAATTTACATGAAACTAAGTAAGTATAAGATTTTTCTTTGAAATATGCGATATTAAAAAGTTACACGGTTTAAAAGATAAATATTTCTTAGAAGAAAAAATATTTCTTAAAGAGTAAAAAACCGACTTCAACGAATAATATACTAAAAAAATACAGATGAATCCGGAACCTCCTCGTTTTTTGAAGTCGGTTAAAAAAAGTATCATCGAAATCGGTCGACGTAATATTGAGTTATTTGTCCATTTGTCTCTCACATACTTAATCCTCCTTTTTTGAAGTCTGTTGAAAATTACTAGATTCTATATGCATATAGGCAGTCTGAAACCTCAACATTTTCGAAACTCTAAAAAAATCGTTTTTTTTTATTTGTTTTATGTCTAATAAAAATCACAAGTAAAAGTCCATTTGTTTATTGAAAGTAATTGCAACTCCACCGCTTCAGTATGGATCGTTGAGGAGAAGAAGCCGGACAAGAAACTCCTCAAAAACTTGTTCTTTTAATCAATTTTATTCATAGGTACTTAATTCTGTTACATAATTAAATTAGTTATTTTTCGCTGTCGTATCGACTTATTCCTTATTCGTAGGTCGTATCGTATTGCGCCGTTTTGGAGGAAATCTGCTCCAAGCATCATTGTCATTCATATAGTCATCTAGTTTGTATTACCTACGCTATTTCGCAAAGTATTTGTTTAACATTACTTTGCAAATATTTTTAGGTAATGTACTTATGTTTTCATTATACTTATAGTACTAATGATTCTATTTTTAAAATCTGTGAATAATTATTATTCCACTAGAACTATCTAATTTCAAGTATCATGTCAGTATTTATAAATAGTAGTTTGAATTGCATTTGAAGAGGAATGAAGTAAGTAAGTAAAGTATAAACCAACTAAAAGTAATCGGTGATTTGAAGAGGTGGAAATCCCTATCAATTGCCAATGGATAGACTTCCCTTTCTTATTATCGCTTGGTATAAGTTACAAGAGATCGACTGTGGCTGCGACACGTTAATTGTAAAGAACGAAAATATTTATATTAGGAAAGTCGAACTTTATAAAGCATCTCAGAATCACTATTTAGATAGCGCGATAAGTACTTTGGTGTGCAACTCTAGAACGCGTTGGTGATTCCGGTGGTATGATTTTCTTAGATGTTTTTAGCTTTGCTAATATCGTCGAGTACGGCCGCTTTTGATAACTTACTTACGTATGGAGCCGATAAGAGAAGCACCAAACTTGACAGTATTTTTTATTAACTAATACCATTTATAGAATATTTCAGACGAGAAGTTGGTTGGTATATTATGTCTAGTAGTCTTTTAATCTTTTAACATGACACCATATTTTTTTTTATCAGTGGTGCTAAAATTTTCGTTGCAAATTAATCCCATAGTTCAATTTCGAACCGTCAACTCAACTAGACTATTAAGTGCCCATATTCCTTATTACTTGCACCAAGCCAAAGGATCTTAGAAACGCAGGGGGCGCATCTGTCCCGTCTCATTTGCCACAGACAAGGAAGAGGCGGGTCCCGCGCACCGATACTATAGCTTCATTCAACGATAATTTCCTTTAAGTTTCGTGGTAATTGTTTATCCGTCGTTGCGAGCTGTAATGTCAGCCTGCTTACTATTCATCATCAAAGCTGAATTTTGAGCCTTCACATTTAAGAGCAGTAGGTAATAGCCTTACTGTTAAAGAGCCCGCTGCTCATGATGATAATCAGTGAGGCTCAGGTTCAAATCCTGGCCTGTACCAATGAGTTTTACAAAACTTACGTACTTATATTCAACACTAGCTCGACCGTGAAGGAAAACATCGCGAGGAAACCCGCAGGTCTCAAAATTATTCTGAGGCATGTGTAACAGACTCAGTCCGGCGATGGACTCACCGCCTATCACGTTTAGGGGTCGAATATTCTCGCGAAAAGTAGGTATTTACATAAATGGAATACCTCTGCCTACCCCCTCGGGGATGCAAGGCGTGAGTTTTTTTTATTTTACATTTGTGGAAGTATGCTGGGCTATATATGAAGGCTCTGATGTAATATCACTAGATCACACCCATTCGTTGATTCACCACACTCAACATTACTTAATTACATTAACTTTACAAATATATATCAATCAGGGCTACGAGTGCCTTCTTACAAATTTATGTCAGCGATAATTTGGAGATTCTATAGTGATTGGTCTGACTCAGATAGGTATGCGAGTAGTCTTAACGTAGATTTAATAGCACAGCTGTTTCGTCAAAGCTTTCTTGATTTCTTTTCATTAGCTACACATTTACAGTAGAATACATCACTGCCATATTTAGTAACATAACTGGACAATTTACTCGCTAAACCAAGGGAAAATTGTCTTTACAATGTGTCCAGTAACACGCGAGCACGTCCAGTCGTAACGCAGCAGCTAGTCACAGATTGCGTCTATTATTTATGGCAAGCGCACGACCCTAGCAATTTCGATGCGGAACTTTCCCTTCCTTCCTTTTATTCCAATTTCGCAATGTTAGAAAAAATATGACGATATTATTGGACGAGTCAAGTTATGAGGACCGGGCCGCGGTCAAGCGGAAGGGGTGACTTTTTATTGCGAAGAAAAAGTTCGGATTCAATGTGAATGTAAGGATTAATTTGGATGTAGTATGTTTAGAAATTGTTTTTATTATGGAAAATATAAGTTGCTAAGTCATACCTGTTGCTCAAGCTTTGCTAAAGGCACTAGTCATCCTCCATGAAATGATCTTCTTCCACATACTCGCGTGGATTGCAACGTTTAATAGCATACGAGTATCACTAAATTGTGTACAAGCCCCATGAGAAGCATTCACGAAACATGCTGTCACAAGTCGCGGCAAATGCGAACACTATCTGCCAACCGGTATAAGGAGACTTGCCATAGAAAAATATAATTCATGCTTCCTCTTAATGTGAATGTACTCGTAGCTATTCTGAATGGTTGTCAAAGTCAAAATGTTTTATTCAATGTAGGGGCTTATCAGTCTACTTATCGAAAGTCATTACAACTCCACCGCTTCGGTATGTATAGTTGAGGAGAACACATTATTATTTTAAACAATCAATACAACAGATACAAATAACATTTTATGTGAGTTTTGAAAATGTTTTCTAGCAAATCTAATGTTGATGTAGACATAGTGGTCACTGGTCATATAAAGGCAACACCCCACTCTCCTTGACTGGCGCTGCACGTTTATTCCGTTCCAAATGCAATTTAAATTTCAGCTTTTTAGGTATAGTGGTTGAGGTTGTGTATTGATAGTAAATTAATTAACCATTTATTTTCTATTGGTACAAAAGGTACACTTAGAAACGTCAATAGTCTAATAACAAGGCACTCTAAACTCGTCCATGAAGATTGGCTAAATGTAAACAGCAGCCCATCTCCACCGACAAGTTGCTGGTTTCAAATGCAGTACCCCAAAAAAGAACCAGCTAGAAACCCAAGGGTAGATGATATAGGGATATAGATATGAAATAGGCATATAGATAGAGAAGATGATTTCCGGTATAAAGCTTTGAGAGTCTTCTAAGAGATACAAAGGGCCGCAGGGTCAACATTATCAAAATATCAGTAGAAATTCAAAGAATATTTCTCTGCCTACGACTAAAACATCTTCGCTGCGCATAAATTAAATTCCAGATGTTTTTTCGCATGCCAGAACAGTGGTCATATTTCGCATAACTGAAACGGATTACAACAAAAAATATAATTTTCTTTTCTTACAAAAGGATCTTGGAATTTAATAAACGTTTTGAAGACAAACGAAGTTCATAATTTAATTTGAAATTACTGTTTTGTTGCTCTACACTCGTAGCATCGATATTTATTTGTTCAATTCTGTTAAGTCATTGCCGAAATCTAATTCTGATTCTTATCTATGAGATGCTAAATTGGAGTTGACGTTATAAGCGAGTTGGAATTTTGCATAGCCCGTGCCATTACATATTTATGAGTTGTGTTTCAGCGGGGCATAGCGATCGCGGAACGAAAGTCAAACATTAATGAACGCTTAAATATTCCGTCCATGTAAATAAAGAAATGAATTTTTACATCATAATGGGTAAACCTTGAACGGGATGCATTTAAATGTGAATTGAATTAGCTTGAATGGTGAGCTTTGCGCGAGTTGTTTGAAGATTTTTTCTGTCGGTCAACGACATTCATTTTTCGATAAGTAATAGAGTATGGTAATATTAAATATGGCTGTATTTAAGTTAAATAGCGAGTAATCATTTTAAATAAAAATATTATATCTAAACACCACAAATATTTTGGTTTACATTATACAATTACAATTTTTTAAACAATAAAGAAACTGAGCAATCGCAGAATAAAAAACCGTTCAAATGAGAGTCGGTCTAGCATACGAAGGGTTAAAACCGCTGTAAAATGTTTAAAACATCTCTTCTATAATTGTGACCATAAAAGTAGGTACACACTGAAAGTTGGAAATAATTTTTTTAATCTCCGAAATATTTCAACGCGATTTTGTCATCCATACATACAGTTATGTAACTAAGTATATATTTTTTTATCAGATAAATAAATCATTGCAACATTTAATTAAAAAACGAACCACTGATAAAACCAAAGGAAATCGTGTATCACAACCACTTGACATGCAAAACGAAGATTCGTTATGCTTTCCTGATTAGTTACGATTCATTGGGTGATTAACTGACCATAGCTGGGAGCACACCGGAAATACATTCCCGGAAGTGGTCACCCATAACTCAAAGAGAGAGGCGTCCGGTGCACGTCTGATAAAATGATCCCGCCCGCCTGGAATGGAATCCCTTAATCCCAGAAAATTTAGATTCTAAAATTCCAAGAGCAAGGGAATGCTAGGTGAAACGGAACTTCATTTCATAATTAGTAAACTCAGTTCTTAGTTTTCTTTTGACCTAACGAATACATTGTCTATCAATATTAAACGCATTCACTACCAACGTTTTCACGGTACGATTGCGTTCGGACCGAGTCTCTAAGCGGACTCTACTCATATCATCTAAACATTATCCGAGTGTACTCGGACATCGGAAAGCCATAGAAAGATCGCAAGGTGTTCTATCAACTCGTACGAGCGCACTCTGTCCGGCGCATTTGTGTCGTGAAAACCCGGCTTAAGTGACATAAAGAATATTAATAAAATTACCTACAGAAATCGTGAGTTTCCTACCTATGTGAATTTTTATGACCATATTTTGAGCACAGATACGCATCTACTTCTGTAGATATACGAGAAAATCATTCATTGGGATCAAAACTGTTACTGTAAGCTAAAACAGGTCAATTATATTTCTGAGAGCCGAGAGTTAATTATACAACTTTTAATTATGACAAGCAAAACCTAGGTACTTAATACATACTAAGAGAATCTAATTTGATTATTATTATTGGGTTTTGTTAATACAAAATCCCTTCGTGAAGGAAAATAGGGTTCGTGCCATCACGTTTCACTTCAAAAATCCTCCCTTCAAAATGTTTATAGGGCACAGCGTCTTAAATAATTACCTACGTGCCGACTGACCCTTCATTTAAAACCTGGAAAAAGACATGGGACCAGCATTTGTTTCTGTGGATTGCTTATGACTATAAAAGCTTCAAAAAAAAAGGTTGAAATTCTGTAAGAGGTAATTTTTTTAAATAATTAAAAATATTACTACACAACCTTTTTTTTAATTGCTTATGCTCTCAGGACTATAAAAATTTACCAAGACTTCGAATACAATTAATTTGCCTGTGTCCATTATTTTATTTTATAATATTACGTGGAAATTCATAGGTAGGTAAGTTAAAGGAATAGGTTTGGAAAATTGTTTAGATAAGATGTGTCCAAAATGTACATCTACTTACTATCCGGGGTCTTCTTAAAACAGTGTTCGTTCTTTCCTCTATATAAAGGCAGAACAACTCCGTCCGTGCGTAACAGCTTGCTAGAGCAGTTATTTATGGGCAGTCCCCGAGATTTTGGCAGTTAAAAAAAGTTTTTCCATTACCAAACTTAACCGAAATACGGTATAAGAGGTAGCGAAACATGAATATTAATTAGCGAGGACAATCTAATTCCTGCTGAAACTGCTGTTAAAAACAAAAATTGCCTTTTTCGTGCCTTGAATTTTTAGATTCATTTGTTCATAGTTTCTTACTTTACAAGAAATTATTAATCTGTAATTGGTAATTTACGAATAATATTATCTATACAAATTTACAAAGAAAGTTGGCAAATGTTTTGCAATAAAGTAACCTCTGAGCAATCGTACAAAAGAAATATTGCTTTATTTTTCTAACAGGCGCTTTTATTTTCTTAGGCGAATAATATTTTTTATCGTGACTTTAGTGCGGCACTTCAGTCTTATAGTAAGGATATCATACTATAAAGTCTCAGTGTCCTCGTTGAAGTGAACCAGATGTTCCCGCGGTGTGGAGACCCTCCCCGCCACATAAATTAAGGCTTGTCGAGCCCTCGTTACAACGTAGAGAATGCCTTCGAGACATTATTCTGTTTAATAACACCCTCTGAGACACTTGATGAGTTAAGGATATAAAACGGGCTTTGTTACTTTAGTACAAGGAATTGTGTACTTTATTATTATTAGCGTTGTAATTCTTGTTGCGGGGCGATTTATGTGCTAGTAATAAGACTAAGAATAACAGTTTACTAAGAACTAGTCGGCGGAGGAATTTTATTTGTGGAAATAGGTGCTCAATTTTCACCAGTTCATTTTTTTGACCCCTAAACATACGACGTGATGAGCCCATCACTGGACCGATGTGCTGTTACACATGCCTCAGAATTAATTATGGGCACTGATGGCTCCTCACGATGTTTTCTAAAATCATGTAAGTAATTAAATAGGTACGTTATCTTCGTCATTACTTAATTTGTGACTTACATAAAAATTTGGCTTAAAGAACTTTGTTTCCGTCTTAAATTAATAAAAATTAAAGAAAGTGCTCATTCCTTTATCCCCAGAGAATGGCAGAGACATAATAATCCTGGATAACCACAATTTTCAACATAATAATAAAATATTAATAAATATACGCGTAATAATAAATCGCCTAAAATATTAGCCGATTGACCAACTGACAACAATTTATAATGTCCAACGTTTGTGTATAAGCAGACATACCGAAAGGGTGGTAAATAGAATCATAGCTGAAACAGACGGGATGCATAATTGTGCAGAATAACTCTCAAGATTAGGTTGGCTCATCGCCCTGAGCACCATAGGTCGACTCCTAGACACAAGTTCCCTGAAACTTGCTCGGGTTGTATGATAAGCAAAGATGAACATTTACTGGCAATGTCTGATTATTTTATATCAATATAAAAATGCTCAAGCCTTTTCAGGGGTAGGCAGAAGAATTCCATTGCTGATAACATTGCAACTTGATATGTAGTGAGCCCATCGCCGGACCTGACCGGACCGGGGCCCAGGGGTAGTGTTACAAATGTCTCAGCATTAATTTTGGGACCTGCGGGTTTCCTCACGATCTTTTCCTTCACAGTCGAGCTAGTTATTGGAAAAGTCAATGGTACATGCCCTCGCGCGGATTCGAACCCGAGCCCACGAATGAGAAGTGGATTCTTTTACCACATGGCTATTCCTGCTCAGTTATTAGTTATGTTAATCTAATGTGTCTGTATTTTTGTATTACTTGACAAGTTCAAGTGGTTATTCCAGTAAGTTTCTATGACTACAATTCAAACAAAAATGTCTGGAAACTGTTGCTTTTAGTTAGCGGCTCAATTTCGTACTTAATTTGATAGTTTATCTTCAATAGTAGTTTATGGACCAGAAGTAACTGTACGGTCATTAACGGTCCGTAGTTAACGGAACATATTAGTTACAGTCGGTGAACGCAGTCTTGTTTGTTGTCCAACCTTTTATTTGGATACTATATTAAAAATTGCAATAGTTTATTATAATACCTAAAAGCTAGATAAATAAACAAGCGTGCTATGAGAAGTGGATATAACCTAGGCGTAATTTACATTTACCAGATTAGTGATGTATTCATGAAAAGCCAGATATATTGTACCTACTCTAGTAGTAATTTCTAAATGCGTTTGGACATAATATAAGAAGCAGTTATCTAGTTAGAGTTTTTACAAAGAAATGAAAAAATGAAAAATGAAAGTGTATTTATTTCTGTAGATAATTACGAATTACACTTATAAAAGTCAATAGTCTAATAACAAGGCACACTAAACTCGACCATGAAGATTGGGTAAATGTAAACAGCAGCATCTCCACACCTGGTTACGTATTTAAATGTCTAAAATTAAAAAACCTAACGTTAAATAACCTAAGTTCAAAATACCTAAAATCATAATACCTAATGTTTTAATATACCTAATAAAATAATACATACCCACGAAATATCTAAGATTACAATACCGATTGGACTAAATACCTAAAATTTAAAATGTTTATAGTTATAACAACTAATTTTGATAAACCAACATTTTTAATAACAAATGGTCAAAATACCTAAAGTAATGCACAACTTGCGCGATATTTGTTTGCAATAGTGGATCACCTTCTGCGAGCGTAAAAGTGTATAGATTGATAAAATTCATCGTTTTCTATGTTTAATATATTTTGTGTCAGGAAAATATACATTCATTTACAACAATTACAGATAAATTTTACTTGTGTTTTTATTTAGATTTCGAACATTACGTCGGTATTTGTCATTTCGGTCAATTAACGGTGAGGTAAATTAATTTGAGGGACTTTGTACATAGGTATTTCAAGTTTTATCCTTTAGAACTTCAGTAATATATCCATTTGACATTTTAAACTTTCGGTATTTTAATTTTAAGTCAAACAACCATTAGGTATTTTGATTTTAGGTATTTTGAACATAGGTTATTTGACGTTAGGTTTTTTAATTTTAGACATTTAAATACGTAACCGTGTTAACTGTATAAGGACGATAAAGTAAGTAAGAAACAAGAACAGTGCGAAAGCAGATGCAAATCTGTCGGCACCACGCCCCTTATCTTGTGCATCAGCAGCCTGGCTTCCATGTACTGAATGAATGTTGTCAACGGGATTACTCTCCGTCCATCTACAAATCTATACTTCTATACTAATATTATAAAGAGGAAAGATTTGTATTTTTGTATATTTGTTACGAATATACTCAAAAACTACTGGACCGATTTTAAAAACTCTTCTACCAATGGAAATTTAAAAGATCCCTGAGTAACATAGGCTATATTTGATTTCCGAACTAAAGAAGATTCTTTGGAGATATAATTACAAAAGATTTCATGTATTTTTACAGGTGTTACTTTTGTAAGTTAACCGCTACGGTGATATTTAACGTTACAGCAAAAAAAAACGCAATCGCATTAGTAAGGAAGATACAGAAGACAAACATAAACATTCATATTTATTTGCTTGGCAAAATACAGATGATAATAATATAATTTAAATTTAACTTCCAATTTCGCAATTCCGCCGCTTATCTCCTACAGTGGAAAGTAATCTCAATGAAAAAAGAAACTGCATCTCCGTAAATAGTTTAAAAGTAATACAGGAAATAATAAGACGGCAGCTTAGCTGTAAAGGCGGAACATTGCAGGCTACGAAGGCCTCTATCTCTAGGGAGTCGTAGCTGCCAGCTACGGCCCGTAGCACAGACGTAGTGACTACGGTAACGAACATAGACCATTAAAGGGTTCAGAATTGACTTTCAGTCTGCTAACACTTCTGTGACATAATAGCTTACGTATTTTTACCATACGCCCGCGGGAACCTGCTGCTCGACCGTGTATAGTCACAGAATTATGAAAAAGATCAATGCGGAATAGTTCATTCATTTTGGGCCACGTTGAATTATACTGTCTCTTTCTTTCTTTATTAAAGTGAAAACGTGAGTTAATTACTTATTAGAGCAATAATAATATTGATGGATTTTTCTGTAAAAAACTTATTGATAGTAGCAAGCGAGTAGATTATTTCGTTTCAAATATAAGTCAAATCATTTTACGAGTGAGCATTTCTGTTATTATTTCTATTTCGCTACCACCATATTATGGGCTTAAGGTGACAAATGTATTCAATGTTAATTACTTTTGTGTTAAACAATAGTTATTGTAGTAACGTGCATTTCGTTAGCAAGCCACATGTTTACACATTTTTTACTATATTAGGGTTCCGTACCTCAAAAGAAAAAAACGGAACCCTTATAGGATCACTTTGTTGTCCGTCTGTCCGTCCGTCCGTCCGTCTGTCAAGACCCTTTTTCTCAGGAACGCGTGGAGGTATGAAGCTGAAATTTATATCAATTACTCAGGTCTACTGTCCCTTGAAGCTGTCAACGCAATCAAAAGATACAGCCGTTTATGCCGCAAATTTTCGACACTTGCAAGGGAATCAAAACCTACAGGGTGCTTCCCGTGAACTCAGAATCTTGAAATTTGGTACGAAGCAACGTCTTATAGCATAGATAAAGGAAAAATTACGAAAACCATAAATTTGCAAGGTTGTACGGAACCCACGGTGCGCGAGTACGACTCGCACTTGGCCGGTTTTTTTTTACTATAGAGTTTGTGAAAGTAATACACAGACAAAAAATAGTACCTACTAACGTAGTGATGGCTTGTACAGTTAGGTCATGCAGAGTTAGAAGCTTGGCTCTACGAGTACATAAGATCTTACAAGTTTTTGACACTGCGAGCCATATGGTCTCTACATTAAAATGTTTTTATTGTTTTTTTTCTTAATAATTTAAACACACATACAAACCTTTTATACAAATGTTTTCTATACTTTTTAGAGATGTCGGTTTTTTTGGTTTTCTTATTAAAATATACTTGGCTTAAAGTGGGGTCCTGTCTGAATGTTCCTAAGATGTTCAGTGACGAACGTAATCAGTATCGTTCATCGCCCCACGCAACCGGTAGTTGGATTTCTTGAACCGTGAAATTTTATCAAGAGAATTAATCTCGTGAAACTTTCCCCTTGGACACAGTACTTTTTTAATCTGAATGAAATTGATTTCTATTTTGTAGCGGAAGGTCAGCTTTTCGTTTGTTAAATAATAGAAAGTAGGTAAAAATGTACTCAATGATATGAATTCTTTTTGTTTGTCTATGGAACTACTGAACTTAAACAAATATTTCACTATATGTTGACTGCTGCCACAATACCGTGCCTTAGATGGCGACAGAAGTGCGCGGGGAAGAAAATTGAGATCCCTAATTCGCTGCAATTAGTGCGATGCTCAAAATATCTCAGTATAAAAATCAGGTAAATACCTTAATTTTTTTCAGTAGAGCACGAACGTCGGGAAATGTATTTTTTCCTAATCAAACAGAATAATGTCTACTTTACTTTATGTCAAGGATAGGTACTTTTTGTGGATTATGTATTTACTTAAGACTGCACGTATATAAAACATTGTTACCTAGTTTATAGTCAAGAGTTATAAACCATGAGTGCTAAAAAATTAACTGTGACATAATCTTATTTTCGAATAATATTTTTTTGTATTTTGCCAGTGGAACACAACAGCTAACGTTCACAGATTTAAGTAAAGCTTTTGTTCTGTAAGCATGAAGGTACTCATAAATAAGGTTGAGTCGTTGAATATTTTATAAACCCGCCGCCATTATCGGATGGGGTAAGGATGGACTCGCTTCGATCGGGAAATCCGCCGTGTCAGAAACTTGTTACCCTAAAACAATCGGGACCGTGTGGAAAAGTTTATCGTGTTAATAATATATGTGGGTTATATGAACAATAAAGTATAAGTGAAAACCCATATTGTCTTCTCGACTTGTTCCAAAGCTGAGTTCTCATATTCAGGAAGCAATTTTTATAAATAAAGTTATAAAAAACTAATCAATATGTTATATATAATTTTTAATCTGTATTTACATTCTCTTCCGATATTAAAACTAAATTTCTTTCTTTCTTAACATTCTCTTTTATTTAAAAAATATATCACACAAAGCTAATATTTTTTGTGAGCTCGGAAATTTAGAAGTGCTTTGGGGTAATTCCGATGCAGTCATTTATTTCTTAGTGGTAATTACGCCTAAAACAGAATAGCTCTAGTTTTGTTAGAATTTTTTGAAACCGGAATTTCTAAATATACATTTTCACTCAGTAAATGTAACACATTTTCCACTAGTTTACACAACAAAGCCGTCGGAAGCAAGCAACTGGAAACATCGACAGAATGATACGGCTTGACTCCCGCGTCGGAGCGGAGGTGAACGTGAATCATTCATAAGTTACATGCATTCTCGGTTTTTGCTTTTACACTGGTATTGATGGTTCTCTTCTGATGGCGCTGCAAGATCATGTAATACTTACTTAATGAGTAAGTAAGTAACAACTGTTTATTGAACACCAATAATAATATGCAACAAGTGACACAATGATAAAAAAAATTACAATGGGCGGTCTTAACGGTTTAAGCGATTTCTGAGTAGTGAGTGTATCTTTTTACTTATTAGTGTATTGTTTTTGGAACTACGTCTGACTTTAAAACTAGATGTGTCAAGATTCGGGTACCATTTATTATTTTTATTTGTTACGGGTTAAATAAAGTTATGGGTTAACACGTCCGCTGCCAAACTACCAGTAGGTATACTCATAATACCTATTTTTATTTTTAATGTTATATTTTAGTTGTCAGCAAACGTGTTAATTACCTTCGTATCTCGCAATTTATACAAAATTAAATACATTTTATTTCATTCATCTTTGCGGGGTTCTTTCGGGCGGCGATCTTTAACGGGCTTTGTGTACCTATGTGAATAATAGTCCTCTCCTGATATTCAAGCTGATTGTCGGGACTTTTGTTAACACATTTTCTGAATGAGATTTTAAGGTCCTGAGTTCTAATCAAAAAAGTTTTTTCACAAATCTGGGTTCAACTCGCTCAAGCTCATTTTAATCAACATTTGCTCCCGGGTTTCGTTAGACACAAGGATTGTTTTATTGAACTTATCCTTTTTAGAAGTTTTTTGGCTTCCGATACAGTCGTCGAATGATTATGGGTTTTCCCAGTATTGCAAATTGTCTTCGATAAATACTTTTTGTAGCAAAATAATATCAGTATGAACAATTTGGCCTTTGATAAACTACCATTAATGTGTACTCCTAATTATATTTTGAGTATAGATTCTCAAAACGAAGGCCCGTTTTTTTTAATGAACACAAAGCAAATTTTCTTAAAATAGCCACTAGGGAGACATAAACCTTAAAAAATTACGGTAAATCCGCCTCGTTGAAGCAATTCGATTCCCCTAACAACAGCAAAGCCGTGGCGAGACGTCTCGAATTTTCATTACCAATAGCCGGGATGAGACGAACTCAATGGAAAAACGTTACAAGGAGGGCGATATTATAAATGCAAGCACGGATTGGGTCGGCGTAAGAAAAATATTTGTTTATTTTTATTCTGATCTACTTAGATCTAATATACCTAGGTTGCTAAATGAAACAAAAATAATCTTAGTATTATATATCTACACCTAAAATGATAAAACGCACAATTTAGTCTCTAATCTCTATGTTGTATGTCGTTGTTTAATAAATTTCGAGAGAGTCAATTTAGAATAATAAAACCACACACGTCGTACAAGTGATAATGAGAGAAAAATCGTGTGTCATGTCGTTACCTTATCTCAGAAATGATTAATTTATGATGTGGACGACCATTTGATGAAATAGTTTACTACCATTTTATGAAATAGTCTAACCTAACCTGACCTCATGAAGAGATCAATTCTAAGATATGGCCACAGCATACATAGTAGGTACACATATTAAAATTTTTACGTGCCCTATAAATACTTCTTGTATTAAAAAAAAAGTTAACTGTTAAAATTTCCAACTTTTTAAAAAACTATCCCGGCATATGCCAGCAGCAGCCAAAAAGTTTTAATTGCAATCGGATTAATTTCTAAGGAATGCATAGATAATGATAACACAAATAAACATTCATTTAAAACAATTCAATGATATCATATGGGATGACCATAGACACTAAACCATTCTCTTATAAATAAGAATTATTTATGTTGTTGTAGTATTGAGAGTATAAATAAAACAAGAGCTTCTTAATCCGTCCCAGCAAAAGAAAGTCTTATTGCCAGCTTATCGAGAAATATTTTAAGGCCCAACAGAATGTTCAATTACTTTGGCATGTGAAAAGCAATGTCTGCTAATAGAAGCTTCCCGATACTCGGAGAATGTCGGCTGCCAAACGGGATTGGCGTTTTCCTTGGGGAATCAACAATGCATAACGTTTTTTTGCATTCTTGCCTTTTAATAAGCAATAAGAATTTACGGCCCAAATATTTTATACCTGTCTGGGTATGCTGAAAATTTATGGCTCCCAATATTTATGGAGACCAAATGATATTTTCTATAAGCTGAGGTAGATGGTGTTACATGTTATAAAAATCTGATCGAATTAGTTTGTCTAAATTAAATTTTATTTTGCGATTCTGATTCAAATATAAATTAAATTTTATGATCGTGCAAGCATTGTCTTAGTTACTAGGTAAAATATGATGCTATTTATTTCTTGCGATATGCAACAGTAGGTATAACGTGTGAACATATAAAATGTCATTGACGCCCTAAAAATATTCAAAGCGTAAAGTTATTAGTTTCCAAGAGGTTTCTCAGCGCCAGTAAAGGAAAACTCTCGAGAGTCAGACACAAACAAATAACTTCATAAGTTTACCTTTCCAAAAGCGGCGTTTCGTAGTCTTACCTACTTGAATTTCCTAATTAATTAGCACCACTTTAATATCAACGAACGCTCTTTGACTCATAGGTAAAGACTATTTATTAGAGCCTTAAAAAGGCAACTCCATTAGCGGAATGAGCGCCGAGATGAATAGAGGTCATTCAAGAGATGTCGTCTGTCACAAAAAAGACTGTAGGTAAGGGAAGCAATACGCTAGCTAGGTTGTCAAGGGATGTGAGTGTTTCACAGTTCCTTTCTTGTGAATAAGCCACTCTGGAATGAGGTGTTTAGGAAATAAATCAACGGAGATAATTACTTAGGTGCTCAAAAATCTATAATATATTTTCCAAGTACTTTTACACTCGTTTATTTATTACTATATTCTGCCCTCGAATTAGTCCGCGTTTTGGAGTGAAAAGTAACATGGATCTGTCAAGTGCAAGTTTATCTTCCTTACAATTTATTTTAGTTCGTTTTAGCGGCCGTGAAAAGGTAAGACACAAATAGACAGACAAGAGTAAATTTTTCATATTAGTTATTTCACCCCCTTAGGAGTTGAATTTTACAAAATCCTTGCTTACTGGATGCCTACACTGTATAAGCTATCTATGTGCAAAATTTCAAGTCTCTAGACCCAGCAGTTTAGGCTGTGCGTTGATTTGATATATCACCAAGCAGTCAGTCAGTTATTTTTTTTATATATATAGATTACTATGCGACTTAGGCTGGATTCGTCCAACTTAAAGTAAGCCTTATCCCGAGGAGGCCTTAAGAGTTTAGGGTTAAGGTTGAAGTCAACACCAGTGAAGCACTTAAAAATTACACATGTAATCCTTACCTTAATTTTTGGATGAATATCTAAAGTCTGTTTCTAAAGTAGGTACTACTATAAGATTTAACACAACTTATTTCAAACAATACCTTTAAAGTGTGCAGTTCAGTAGATTGGAGGCGACACGACACCTACAATAAATCAATTTGTTCGAGAATTTATATACGTTGGCCAGGCGACATTTGTAACTCCTCTTGACAACCCGGTACAAACGACATAACATGGATATGGCCTTGATTTAAAAATCTTGACAAACTCCATTGAACTCCATTCTAAGTATCTATTTTCTAATATATTAGGTACCTATATAATAAGGGGGTTAATAAATATTTTATTTTAATTTCACTAAGGGCTGATTTTTCAATCGACAGATAAACCTCATCCGGAGAATATATTGATGCTGTCACTGTCTGACACAATAAAAAGGAAACGTGACAGGTGATGTTTATTCTTCAGATATTTTTTAAAGGACTATTGAAAAATCTGCCCTAAGGAGCGTAGATGTAAAAATAATAAGACAATAAGTATACATATTTCGGTTCGCTGGATTCAGTAAAACTTCTTCTTAGAACTTTTGCCAAAAAATGTAAAGATAGGCGTATTTTTCCACTGCGGACTTTCATTGTTGAAGGATTCACATCGTCCTATAATAAACAATAAAATACAAATATTGTACATTAAGATAAAAAAATTGAGGATACAACACGGTTTTAAGCAATAACAAATTATATCCTTACAAATACAATGTATATAGATACACAGAAAAATGTGCAACAGGATACGGATATACGATAACGAATGCAATTTTCCAAGTCCGTGAACAGAGTTTGGGCGGAGTTGATCCCAGTCTTACCTAACTACCTGACTTGCACCGAGATGCCTCCCTCTTTTGTTGCAAATGTTCCATCTCAGACAAGATGTTGATAAAAGTGACAAACGTGGTTAAAAAGTCGAAACCTTAAAGGGACGAGAAAGTCTGTTTCTATCTGGACTTCGATCTACTAAGAAGAATGATAGTTTCTTACATTGAAGGTACTTTAGGATATATGAATTTGGATGATATGATAAAAATACTAGTTAACAAAGATAAATTACATTCGGAACCAAACATTGAGTTTGGTCGATTGACAAAAATGATAGATTTTACATTGAACAAACGAACGGTTTTCGGAAATGTTCAATGATGAGGCCTAATAAATATATTGGTTAAAATTGCCGACGGAATCAATTATAAGTGCTTTGAAAGAAGTTTAAAATATGTATTATTTAATAAATAAATTATTGGACAAAATTCACACGACCAAAACTAGGCAGAAAACTATGGATACTAAACAACTGATAAACATATTGCAATAAATTTTAAACACCTAGACACGAAGCCAAAAGACGAGAAAGCTCAAGTGGGAATCGACCTCCGAGTCAAAAGGCAGGATCACTACCAACTGAGCCAACAGTTGCGTCAAGTGAATAAAACTTATTTCCCTATCTGTACTATTGTAGAAAGATAGAAAATTTGATTGATTGACTGACTGCTTCATCAACGCACCCCAAAACTACTGAAGATACAGACTCGAAATTTGGACTGTAGATTCGTTTTATGACCCAGGCGACGGATTAGAAAATATTTTGTGATATTTTCACGGGAATGGGAAAAAACCGGATCAACGTCAACGCCGCTAGGCAACTCCCTGCTTAATATATAATGTGTGTATACTGTGTAAGTTCGTTACTCGATAAATCGTTCCGATGTCCCCTAATGCATTGACCTACATGTGGGTGGTTCGAGGTATTTCACAATGGCATAATACTCGAGGGATCACTATTTAGTATGGATAATCCCCCTTCATAGAAAAAGGGACAATAGACGGCACTTTTATGTAAATTAAATGAAGGGATCGTATGTTGTATTATCGGAGATAAAGAGATATCGATGTTTCAATGAAAATTATTCTGAAGCTCTTAAATCCCGCCAACTGTGCCAATATAGTTTCGAAATCAAATCGATGATTTTGCAAGATGACAAAATATAACTGACTAATATACTATAATTATTCTGTGATGATATTGTGATGATCGTCATTCCAACGAGCAGTGATAGCCTTACGGTTAAAGAGCCTGCTTCACATGATGAAAATCAGTGAGGCTCGGGTTCGAATCCTCGTATGGACCAATGAGTTTTTCAAAACTTACTTACATATTTATCATTAGCTCGACGGTGAAGGAAAACATCGTGAGGAAATCCGCAGGTCCCAGAATAAATTCTGAGACATGTGTAACAGACCCGGTCCGGAGATGGGCTCACCACCTATCACGTTTGGGAGTCCAAAGAATACCTGGTGTAAAAAGTGGGTATATATCCAGAGATGGAACACGTCTGCCTACCCCCTTTGGGCAAATGAGGCGTAAGATTATGTATGTATGTCATTTCAACGATAATTGTCACGGTTAAGACTTGCAGTGTTTTGCAAGTTTATATAAGTGCCTCCAAAAAAAAACTACTGGATTAAATCTGGGAATGACATTGCATTGCATTACTTTTATAGTATTTCTAACCAACTCTAATCTATATTAGCAGTGATAGCCCTGTGGACACTCAGTCAGTTCAGTTAGATTTATGTTTTATAACGCTTCATGAGATCTGACTTAACGAATTCATTGCTAACTTTTAGAAATCAACAATAACACCTTGCCCTTAAAACCATAACGACTCCAAGCGAAAATATCTCCTGTACCAGACAAGCACAAAATACAACCGTTAAGCTCGAAAATCGATGGGGTAGTCTCATACCCTCTCACAGAAACTTTCTAACGACATAACCGCGTGCAATTGATATGCCCCAAGAGTAGGCCCATTGTAAAGAAAGGAAAATCCCGATCCGAAAATCTTCGGAGAGTTAGGAGCCACTGCATCAGTATGCGGCGTGCGTTTTCTCTCCGTGTCGGTTTCCTCTCCCCCTGCGGTGAACTCCTTCAGTAATTTGACTTTGTTGTTATAACTCAGTTTTAGTTGTTTGTCGCCGTTGGCAGATTTATTAGTTTTGAGAATGCGCTAAATACTCGTTGTCAGATTGCGATTCTAGCGTTGGTAATTTGTTGCTCGCGTTGGAAATGATAGATGTTGTAAGGGGTAAGTTGGCTTGTCTTCCTGTATCTCGTATTCTGCAATTCATTATTCGTTTAATAAATCATTGCTGATTGCAAATGTTGTAAATAATTTAATTACTGAATAGGTACCTACATTTATAGTCACGAGGGAACAGATTCTGATACTTTTACAGTTCTGTCCTTTCTAGAGACCTTTATCCTCTTATCCAATTAATTTAAATTACAACCATCCCAAGTTCCCGGTAGTGCTCACACTTTGGATCGAAATTGGAATGGCGAACAAATATTGACTGCTAATGAAATAACCGGACCCTACAGATAAGATTACGAGCTTGTCAACATAGCTGACCACACTAGAGTATCGGGGTCTATTAAGCCGTAGTACGTCACGAGAGTCCTATTCTGTGGTCCCATTGAACATGAATGGCGTGCAGCGCCGCGGCTTCATCAAATTGCACTGAATGGACGTTAGAGCTCTCGACCGCTCCGACTGAGGGTAAAAATTTGAATTGAATACGCACAGTGCAGTTGGTTTGTATACAGGATGCTTGGACATAACGTGCTTGCTGGAACTGGATGGCAATAGAGTTGAAAATTGGATCAAATAAGTCGTTGAGGAGGTATGATCGATTTTTATAAAGCCTTTCTTCATAGTAAACTATTACAATATTGTTATGTTTAAGATATTTACACACCTTGTGTAAAAAAAGAAACGCTAAACTATTAGACTTTTCATTTGAATATAATATGGAAAATAATGTAGTATTAAATTATTTTTCATTATTATTTTTATGAATTATGAAAAAAGAAAAGTTGGAACATCAAGAGTATTTTTAATGAAGTAGAACATCCTATGAATGGTCTACAGTAGTGAGTGTAGGAGGAATCAAAAGCCTCCGGTGACGCCCATTGGGCATGCTTCCGACCACTCGGCCGTGGTCCACAATGGGACACGGCCCGATATTGAAATTGGAGCTGAACCAACGTCAGTTTCCTTTTGTTAGCCTGAGGTTTGCTAGCAAATCCAATCATGCGGTTGTTAACCAAAAAATATAAATTGAACATTGAATGGATTTTCGGAATTTCGCTCTCGGGCTAGTTGTTATAAAACAGGTGAAACAGATTTTTGAATATTTATTTTATATTTATCACTAGCTCGACGGTGAAGGAAAACATCGTGAGGAAACCCGCAGGTCTCAGAATTAATTCTGAGACATGTGTAAACAGACCCGGTCCGGCGATGGGCTCACCACCTATCACGTTTAGGGGTGCAACATATCTGGTGAAATGTGAGTATATCCAGTAATGGAATACCTCTGCCTACCCCCTCGGGGATAAAAGGCGTGAGATTATATATTATATTATTATTATTTTATAGGTTTGTCTGCATGTTCTTATTAATGAATAATAATATTTTCTAATATTAAAACTACAAACAAATATTACAATTTAATTCAGATCTATTGTAGTCTGATGTAGGTAATAACAATTACTTATTCTGTGGTAATAATGACTTTTTAATTGATATTTTACCCACTTAGTGCCACCAAATCAACCGGCGTTACGACGTTAATTAAAGATGCAATGGTAAATTGATTCTATTAAAAATCTACCATCCATCTATTCTAATATAATGAAGAGGAAAGATTTGTATTTCTGTATGTTTGTTACGAATAAACTCAAAAACTACTAGACCGATTTAAAAAATTATTTTACTAATGAAAAGCTACAATATCCCTGAGTAACATAGGTTATAGGTATTTTATTGGTTTATTTTTCATATTAAAAATATAGTAGGTACGTCTGTTTTCTTAAGTCACTGTGCTTGGAAAGTATATAATTTAGGGTTAATTAAAACGTGTCTATTAGCCTAAAACAACCCTCGTTTATTTTAACTTTTGACAGTTTGGAAATTACTTGAAAAGCTTAGCGACAGTCAGTGCTTGGTCTCATCCAATCTGTGTCGTCAATGCATTCACAGTCACGAAGGGCTGTCCCCACCATGTCCCTCTAATCATTATACTGCTAGAGCCCTTGTTCCATAGTTTTGCACTTTTCTTGAAAAATATTTTTTTTTATTACTTACTAATTGTAAGTACGTAGTAACCTGCCCCAGCTTCAGCTTTTCAAAATAATATAATTATATCTTCTGAACCTTGCATGATTGAAGCCTCGAAATTTAACATACCTTAATTTGAGTAAAATTTTATCTTTATATCTATATTTTTGACGTGATAACGTCTTATAAATCGATGAACGCCTTCTGCGCGGAGTAGATTTTATACATTTTTAATACGGTCATCTAGATTAGCAGTCTAAATAGCAGTGATCAATTGAATTTGGACAAATATTTTGAATTTTAATAATTTACAGACACTTAAATTTAAATTAGTAAATTTAGTTTCACAAAATGTTGGTGGTAGGTATACAAATATGTCTTAAATCGAAATTATTTATGTAAGTAGGTATATTGATATTTCTTAGGGACTAATTAACTTTAAAACTATTTATCTAATTCACACTAAGATTCTTGAAATTAATTTTACCTATTACCAGAGATTGTATAACAGTATCTGTTTAAGGCTAGAAAGAGTGACCAATACTATGCTCTTGGCTCCTGGACTATTAATGATGCCATCCCTCATGCAGCCAGTAATGTAGGTTACTGTGCAAACATGTCTCAGGGGTGGATGCCCTCTGGGATTTCTGGGACCGAATATGACCGTTTTAAGACGCGTGCTGCTGCCGGATAAAGTTATATGTCCAATTTATTTTCGATATGTATCTAGTATCATTTGGGAAAACTGTAGAGCCGAAATTACGTGACAGCGTTTTAGAAGACTCGGGTAAATTACTATCTAGTGAGTTTCTTGCAAATAGATTCACTTTTAAAGGATATTTGTTAATTCTTAAAAAAAATTACACAATTTACACACAATTATTTAATACAAAATTAGGCAGAGCCTGTGCTGTGCCACTCAAAAATAAATAAAATCACCCAGACGCTAAACCAACCTCTGGTACAGAAAAGAGGGCCCTCAAACTGAGCTAATAGCCCGTATTTTTATTAACGACTCTGTTTTTATTATTTGAAACGGAAAAACTGTTACCTTTTAAGAAATACGCAAGAACAAAATCCTGCATACTCCTTTGTTCACAAAAACGCACAAAGATAATCTCCTAAAACACTCCTCTAATTAAAAAATATTGTACTCGGCCATATATTACGGAGGACAAAGAACGTACAGGGTTAGATATATGCTCGCACGGACCCTAAACGTGATATCTTGACTTGCGGCCAAATTTATGGGCAACGAAAATAAAAGCAGACTTAATTGAGCATAAAATATTTAAGATAATGTTGACTATGGCTAATCCTGCACCCTTTCTTATGGCCTCATAAATTAAATGCACTCGTGGAGTAGACGGGCGCATGTCGTGACCATTAGAAGCCCCAGTGCAATAGATGCAAGCGCTCATTTACCCTCACTTGTATTTTTGGGGTACTGTATCACAGGATATGTAAGCCATTACTACAAAGTTGTCTGGTTTGTGTTATAGAGTCGATAAAATGTTTTACAGAACATGATATAGGATATTCGTCAGAAAAACTTGTAATTATAGTTTCTAAGTAACGTCACCAGCTCTGTGGCTCTTCAACAACTAAGACTTACTATAACTATTGTATATTTTTACTATATTTATACTATATTTATTTACTTTAATTAGTTGTAAAAACATATGCTCATGCCTTTTTTCAGAAGGATAGGCAGAGACAATTATGTGTACTTATTATTTATAAACTCCTAGTTGTTTATGTAGAGTTTTTAATTGTTATACTTTTACATTACTGTACGATTTCAGAAAAATATTTCACAACACCTCATTTTCGTCCTGTTTGTCGTGTTGTTGGTCGACATAGACTCGCATGTTTACATACCCACTTACACCCGAAAAATATTACCCTCAGGTGTAGTTGGAAAACAAGATTTTGTTTCAATGTATTAATTTAGTAAGATGATACTTAAACTATTACGTTGTTTAAATTTAACTAAGACCAAATAATCGTGTCACTAGACACAGAGACCAGTTTAAATAAAACTGGTCTCTGCTAGACATATTACAACATTATAAAAATCTACAATTTACATGAAAATGTCAGTAGGTTAGTGTCTGGCTGTTTATATGTATTTAAGCATGTTTAGTACCCATAGTTATAGGCGATACCTAATTTAGGACTAAAAATAACCGTGTGTGAATTGTGTGCCACATGTTTGATTAATAAATAGTAAAAAAATATAATTAATTTAAAATGTGTAACCAATTTATGAATTTTGATTGGAATTTATAAACGTAAGTACAACATCATGCATATCTTAAATTATATACCTTATGAGCACCCTCCATAAGACATAAATATTATATTTTTTTTCAAAAAGAGAATGTGACCTATATCTCTCGAGAGGGGCTCAACATTAGCTGAATCTACAGGGAATAATATTTATAACATGCATTATGTCCTTGACATTTTTATGTTTTTGGCATTGCGTCGGCGAACACGGTTTCCTTTTCATTCATAGATCTTTGGCATTGCGAATTTTATGATAAATTATCAACAAGTATTTGAGTTGTGCTTTATAAAATTGGCTTGGTTGCAAGAATTTTTGTATTTAATATTTTTTTGTCATGGTTTATTCCTTTTTGGTAATGGGCAATGTATTTCTAGTTCTTTATCGAAGATAGCATTTGTTAGGTACAGTCAACAAAGTTGTTAGGGTTACATGGCCAGTATCTAAGAATTCATTTTTCTGGGGAAGTCATAAATAAATCTTATTGATTAATGTTTATTTCGAAAGGTATCTTTGATCCCTATAATTTACCAAAAAAATACTATAAATACATTTAAGGCTTTAAGAGAAAAGTGAATCTTAATTTTTGGAAATGTAACACTAACAACTTTGTTGACTGTACACCTACACTCTGAATTAATAGTTGTATTATTTTATCATAATTAAGACAAATTTCTTACCATTTGCAGTCCATTCTACGGAAACGACAAGAAATTATTGTTTAATTCTTGTCCCCTCCTTGAGTAGGGACGTGAACGCAGCTGGTTCTCTATTGTCTACCAAATTGCTGTTTAGATTTCACTACACTGTTATTTGCACATGCAAATCAGCATTTTGTTTTCATTTGAAACGCACAACATAGCATCTGGGATTGCCTTCGGATCCGTTTGACATAGATTAGCATAAACTATTAAGAATTAGCAGCTGAGCGTAATATATTCTGCACTATTTTCAACGGCACGGCAGTCAATTTAAGTTTAATTTGAACAGGCAATAGCATGTGCGGGATCTTATGTTATTTCCAGCGTATTAAGTATTTTACAGACATAAATTACTCCATAGAACACATTATCGGACTCGCGTTCACTAAATGGGACAGTGATAGATGTTTTGAATCTGTTAATAATAAAATACACACACCGGCACAATTAGCGGAACAGAAAAAAAAGGGAGTATTTACGCATTTTTGCGTGTTACTGGCCGGCTAAACAAGCTTTTTTTAAATTTGGGTTTTAATTTAAAAATGGAATACTAAGCGACTGCCCTTTTTTTCATTCTTTTGTTTTAATTTTCATTGATTCATTTTTTCCACCGCTTGTCCGTTTTTAGAAGGTTCGTGAATTCCATTTGAAAAGCTTTGAATTGCAGTTTTTGAGGCTTTTGAGTTTTTTCGCATATTGATAATTTACGAGCATCTAATTATGCCTGATTTAACGCCATCAGAAATCATTAGGGCAGATCAAATGAGGAGAAATGGTCAAACCTACAGATCGATTGCCAGAAGCCTTCGTCGATCGTTATCAACGATTTATCGTAGCATCCAACGATACAGATTGACGAATGCTCTAGTGAGAAGGAGAGGACAAGGCCGGAAAAGGTGTACTTCAAGGAGGGATGACCGTTTTCTCCAACTTCAAGTCCGACGGAACACGAGACTAACGGCGGTGCAGGCTCGAAATTTACTGGAAGAGGTACGAGCAGTAAGGATGAGTGAGCGGACAGTTCGTAGAAGATTCGAAGAAGTGGGTATAGGCTCGTATGTGCCCGCCAAAGCCCCAAAACTTGAGAGACATCATCGCACAAACCGTCTACACTTTGGTCGTGAACATCGTGATTGGGACTTCGACGACTGGGGACAGGTTCTTTTTACTGATGAATGCAGAGTTATGTTAAATCAAATTGATGGAAGGCAGCGAGTATGGAGACGCAAAGGAGAACGGTATATCCAGTCTAATTTTGAAAATACAGTTGCATATGGCGGCGGTTCAATTATGGTCTGGGGAGGAATATGTTTAGGAGCTCGTACGGAGTTAGTAGTGGTCGATGGCGGGAATCTGAATGCTGATCGGTATATCAGGGAGATTTTAGAAGAACATGTTGTGCCATTTGCCCCCTTTATTGGTAACAACTTCATTCTAATGCAGGATAATGCTCGGGCTCACAGTGCTCGCACAGTACAGACATACCTAAACCATGTTGGTATAACGGTGATGGAGTGGCCAGCACGGTCCCCCGATATGAACCCTATAGAACACGTCTGGGACTTGCTAAAGAGGAGTGTAAAGTCAAGAATGCCCCCTCCCAATAATCTCAACGAGTTGCGAAACGCAATACTTGAAGAATGGCAGAGGTTGCCCCAAGAAACCATTGATAACATCATCCGCAGCATGCCCAGACGGATGGAAACCCTCATCAGAGCACGAGGAGGAAACACTCGATATTGAACAGTCATTGAAATTGTTGTTAAACTTTGGAAAATCTTGAATTTTCTGCTGTTTCTCTATAATTAAAAATCGAAGAAAAATGCATTTTGTTTAATTTAATTTTTATTTTTATAAAATTTTAAGTATGGTGTTACAAATGAATGTCAAAACATGTTAATTTAATTGTTGTTTCATTTTAAATAATATATTGTTTAAAAATTACATTCATTGTTCTAAATTCCCTCTTTTTTCTCCTTTTTTTTTCTGTTCCGCTAATTGTGCCGGTGTGTGTACTTTCTTTTGTTCTTGTGTACTCAATAAAAGTACTGTTACTGATAAAAAAACTGCTCTCACAGCGCTAAAAGAACACTATAAAAACAAATGAAAATCCACCAACAATTTACGTTCGAAAAAACAATCGCCGGTGGCAGCGGCGGCGGGACAAAAATTGGTGAAAATCAATAAATACCGCGTCCCCTCTAATGCAATGATGGATCGCGGGCTCTTATCTGACGGTGACATCGCTGACCCGACTGCAAACACTCGCCACCATCCTCCACCGCTAAGTGTATGTTTTAAACACGGTGGCTGACATTGCAAGTGGAAATAAAATAATAATACACGATATTAAGAACAATAACAAACAACTAAATAGTAAAAAACCGACTTCAACGCAATAGCAAGCAAAATATCATCCATATGTATAAAATTTTTATACTTCTGTTGTTTTTTTTAGTTACTTGACCGATACGAAAAAATTAAAATGGGACCACCTCTGAAGTATGATCTACCAAACAAAAAGTGTAGCGGAGTAATCGTGTAATATACATACAACAAAAACATACAGTCTAATTAAGAACCTCCTCCTTTTTCAAGTCGGTTGAAAAGACACTTTCAGAAACATTTGAAACTAAAGATGCAATAGGTTTATGTGAATGTAACCTCTTTTTGTTTTCATCTATGGTATTTGTAGTAAAAAAATATTTATTTATGTAATTTTCGGAAAACTTACAGCTAAAACAACAAAGTGAGAAAAAATATGAGTAACAAACATGTCAATTTAAATTTAAAAAAGTGAAATTAAAGCCCCGTAGGCAGCCAGACAGACCTTATTTTGGACAAAGAAGTGAAACTGGGTTATCTTAAACAAATATTCAGTGAGGGCTACATGTAAAGACCAATATTACGGTCCATATGCACGGTCGTTTTTTGAAAAGCTGATTGTAAATATTTTGTTTTGGCTTCCTCTCAGCAGCTGGGAGTTATTTCTCTCAATTGATTAGCTTAGCTTAGCTATGCAGAAAAGAAATGCAACTAGTCTTCTAGACGCTGTTCCACGCTGTAACTTTTTAATTACCAATTTTATATGTAGCGTCCTGTTTATTCCCGTTCCCGTGGGTTTTACCAATGGTCCCTTCTTAGTGCTCACTTAGGTATATTGTTTAAGAAACCTTTGTGCAAAATTTCATGTTTCTATATCCAGCGGTTTCCGCTGTGCTTTGATCGAATAGTCAGTCAGTTTAGAAGATAATGATTTGATAATTATTTAAACAATACACATACAAGAATTGATACTTTATTATCCTCGGATTTCAATAAATTTCTTCAAATCCCCAAAAGCGATATTTTCGTGTCTAGACGCCATCGCTGTGGTTAAGGGTGTTGCAGTCCTTGTGACAAACTTCACCCCTAAATGTTGCATTACAAAAGATTTACCATGTCTCTGTTTATTAGTTACTTACACGCAAACAATTTATTGAGTGACGTCACCGTTGGAAATCTAGTTCTCGTGATATGAAAAGTTCAGGTACACTGAATACAATTCTGCTTCAGCTGTGTGCATTGTATTCCCTTAAAATTGTTTATTTTTTTTACCCTTACTTAAAGTACCTAATGATCCTTTAAACTTAATGTAATTACAACAAAAACTTTAGGATATAGGTAACAACTACTTGAAGATTTTAAATCTATTCAAAAGAAATTGTATATACTTATTATAATATAATTTATTCAAAATTTTAGTCTTAAACCTACTTACGTCAGTTGAAACTTTTATCAAGCAATTAAAAGAAAACCCTTGAAAGTCTTTACTTTCATGTTTGAAATTGGCCTCGTGAAACTTAAAGTTTGTATGGCATCAATCGGTTTCTTGTTGCTTGCTAATAACTTACGAAACATAGATGTTAAAATACAAGTGCAAATTTTTATATCATACAGATCATTTATCATGATTTGAAAAGTTACGAATACGATCTGCTAGACGAACAAAAGTTACCGACATAGGCCAGGGAAAAGCAAGTTAAAATTGCGGTGAGCAGGGCACGTATACCCCGTACTGGCAAGGGCGAAGTATGACATACCTAATACTCACAACATAGGTTGTCGTGTATACAACAGGCTAAAAACAAAATGTTGGCTATGTTCTACAGTGTGCGTCCCCTATAAGACAGATTTAAAACTGGTATATCAATAAAATTCCGACTATTTTCATACAAGCCCTTATCATATAGGCAGCAGTCACGTTACTTGATGCATTTTTAAACTAGCAAGTACCTCATTCCACAATCAGTGGAACTTTTGGTGGGGCGTCCTCATATTTTATAGCAGCCGTCGGAAAACTTGAATGCCATCAAGTTTGTGAGTAATAGAGGCTTGTTGCCGACAACAGAGTTATCCGCCAACGGGGACAAAACCTAGCCGCTTGCCATTACTGCGAGTAGTTCCCAAGTCCGCTTTTCAACTTGCAAATCGTGGCAATTTGTATACTATTTAACTTCCTGAGTGCTTAAATCTGTCATGTTTTTTGGATAAGTTTGTAAGTGTAGGTATAAACGTGAGGAGTTGTAATAAGTGAATTATAAGTCCCTACCGAACATTTAGCTGTAAAGAAGGGATTTAATTATATATGATGCAATTCAGTAAATGACGCAATCAGACTCAATTTATCTTAAACATTTATGACAGAAGAAAATAATGTAAAAAGCTGATAGAGTACTTGACTCTGATACAGATGGGTTCGAAATTACACGTAACATTACACAATCACAATTCGATAAAAATCTGCAACACTTTTAATATCACGATCCATGTATTCCATAGATAATCCCCAATGGTAACCCTCCGATATTAACCCGTCCGAATTAACGACTCCACTATCGTTCATGGGCGCACACATGCGACTGACAGAACTGTTATTACATCATTAATAAAATTAAAAAATTTAGCCCCATGTGCCGGGCTGGACGAACTATAGAGCTCAATCTGCCCTTAACATGCGTAAAAGTCATATATTCTCATTTCATCACCGAGTATTGTAACATGATGCAGATTTGGCGACAATTTTGACTCTTGAAGAAAAGTAACTGCTCAAAAACACTTTTAAACCATTTTCATATGTGTTGGATGAAACTGATGTAATCGATGGAAATGGTGGCGATAAAAACGATACAAACAGTGATTGACTCAAACCCAGCTGATAGGACATTGTAAATCTTTAAAAAAGATCTATTACAGTACAAGAATCTTGAGAATAGCGTTTGATTCTACAGAAATATTGCACTAAGCAACAATAAACAGGATAAGAGAAATAATCAGTAAAAATTAGCATAGTCCTATATGAGATACTCAGTACCATCACCAAACTCATGAAAAGCATCCAAAGGGGTTGGAATGCACTCCTTAATTAAATTTGAGCAATCGTCATCGCCATTTAAAGGACGTTACAGTTTGACAATGACCCCGATGTGTGAATGTCTGAATTAAGTGAATTAAGTTGAATCACGTTTGTCCCGGTCTTATCGCGTGATGCAGGCGTGATGTTGCTTATCCTCAAATGAAGTCAAATTGTTGAGTTGGTGTTTATTGGAGTTTCCAAGAAGCAGATAATGTTTGGTTGGTGTTGAATTAATTTTGATGACTATAGTTGTAACACCCCATAGACATAGGTGAGTATACCGATATTGAATCAATTGTTTGGTGATTTACTTTATTTTGTGAGTTGTATGAGATTCTGAAAGACCCTAAAGTATAGTCACTGTCTGAAGGGTTCAGTATTATAATCAAGGTTTTTTAGTAAATCACAATGAATATAGATATCGTTTGCCACTCAGGACTGTAGGTATCTATCTCCAGTTATTGAATTTCCGATAAACCAACGAGGTAAGTGGAATTTATTACGTACTGTTAATTAAGTTAATCTATCTATAATACCATGAAACCAGATATTAGTTCAAAGAGGTGAAACACACTTATAACTTCTATTCAATCTCTTTGATCTTGTTTGCGTTATTCATACGAAGAAGTGATGCAAGATAAGGAGCAGTTTTAAAATATTATCATAGCCCACAAAACCGCTGGCAGACCTACACCAACCAAAGACGGTATCTCCAAAGAACCATAGAACAGGAAAACGAAACAAGCGTAGCAACTGCAAATGCCATTAAAAAAGGTGACGTTACGTAAGAGATCCGATAAAATCCTGAGTGTACCGAGGGTGCGATATTAAAAGGCTTAGAAGTGTTAGGCCTGAAAAGCCTCTGAACATCTCTGAACCTCGCCCACTTAAGCGCAGTATTAAGGGCACTTTGGACTTGAGAGCGACCGTATATTATAGCCGCCTTTTCTATAACGCCAGTGGAAAACTTTACATGCAGTTTTGTAACATAAATTAGTGCAAGCGTTTCTCGTATGAATTTTATCGTGTGAATAGTTTTGCTCTAGGACTATTTACATGGTTTCAATTATTTGTTTTCATACCCGTAGTTTGGCCCGTGTGGAATATTTCGCCTTACCGGTTTACTATGAATGTATGACAGACTTGTTCTGCGTTATTTAAAGCAAAATTAGGAGCTGAAGTGAGCTTTATTATATTAATCTAAAAATATATCTACTTATAGCTAAGCTATAAATGTTTTTCTTATAGGAATAAATCCTGCTATAAGAGTATGTGTCTACAAATGTGCGAATATCCCATACCCATCGCCGATGATGAAATTTCTCAACACAAACACTGTCCATTAACGAAATTGACGCCAAAAATACCGCACCTTCCTGTCGAAATCATATTTCGGAACAAAACCCCGCGATGAGGGTTGGCACAACTTAATTTGCCAATTAACTTCTAATTGAATTACATCCGTCATTGGGTGTGAGTGGACGATGGACCCAACAGGTACTATGACATTGATTAATTGATTTCCATGTTGTTTTTTGTGGCATAAATATGATTTTTCGAAGAATTAAGTGCAAATTTATATTTTACTAAATATACTCTTTATAGAACTGATCATATAGAAACTACTAAAATGTGGAAATGTAGTTCAGTTTAATCAACTTTTTTTTATTTGTACTTTTTTTGCTTCTTCTCCTTAACTATAACACATGCCTAATCTAACTTTCAATCAAAGATATTTCAATATAATAGGGCATAGAGGGGACAAAGCGAGAAAAATTTGAAGTCAAAAGTTATTCCAAGTGGAATAAGTCTAGTACAATTTCGACCGAATGACAGCTCGCGTTCATACTAACTGACATGACAAGGACATGACGCTTAGGCTTCAAAGTTTTGTATGAAAATATTCCCAATGCCCCCTCTATGCCCTATTATAAAATATTAGTTCGGCTTGTCCTTGTCCCCTTACGGGACTACGGTATCATGATATCTATTTTCTTCATAGCAATACGCAAAGCAAGTATCGAAGTAATCTTGTTTTCATTTTCAATCTTGGTATATTGGAACACAGTTTTATTGGCGACCAGATCAAGTATCTACTATGCACTTTCTTACTTACTATTGGTACTCGTTTCACGTGAGACGAATGTAAAAATATGAAATAAAATTTCCTCATATTTTTTTTTAATTAAATATTCTCGCATTTGTACACGCACTCGTGAGTTCCGTTACCCGCGCTCCGTCGAGACTGCTGATCAGTTAACTTTTAAAGCTCATTAAAATAGATGGTTCATTCAGACGGTGTAAATTTCCATGCTGGCGGAAAATTAAAACGATACCCGCGGCGACGCGGCACATACCCGCTCGTAACCCGCCCATTGGAAAAAAATAATAAAAAAACGTAAAACTGGGACGAAGAGAAAAACTTCGCATGTATTTATACGGTTACTTCGTTTAAAAAAACTTTATCGGGCTCTCGGATGCGGGCTGAACGGATTTTTATTCCTATTTTGAACGTTATTTCTGCAGCGACCACTGCGCATCCCAAGAGCGTATTACACTAAAATTGTGAATACCGGATTATTTTATCTGTACGGGAATGGCGGCGCAGGCAAACGGGTTATCCTACAATGACACTCGATGTTCGGACTGAAAATCTCGTGTGGCATTAACCCGTCGGTGAGAAGACAAAGCGGAATGCCATTGGTTCGGTATGTACCGCTTTACCCGAGGTACGTTAATGTGGGTTGGTACGGTTATCGGGTGGGTACAGACGACCGACGACCGCAGTCCGGTGCTAAACACCCGCCAATAATGTACTTACGGCGACTGTCGGCACGAGATTTGCTTTATAAATTGCAGCCACATAAATTGAATGTGCCGTCAACAATGCCGACATGAGTCTATTGTACGATTTAAATTTTCATTCCAACTGCTTATTATGTTTTCGTGTGATAGAGTCATTTGGTTACGAGTTTAATGGCTTTCCTGGTTTTATCAGTTTGGACACTCATTTTTGTTTTCTGTTTTTCAATAAAATGTGTTAGTATTACCGAGGTGATAGTGGGCGAGATAAATTAATTGGGAGTGAATTGTTTGTGATATAAATAGTATACATATGCATAATTATTACGTACCTTACCTACTGTAGTAAGTTTCTTACTTTTAGGTGTGTTTTTTTATCTTTGTAGTAAATAAAAATGCATAAAATTATTCATTCAAATTATTTTATTAGAAAATAGGTATTCAAAGACTAATACAAAAATTAAAATAGTCTCAGGGTTTCCGCTTATTGTTTGTGATAATATCTGTTTCATCGAGTTTCTTAAATTATCGCACACAAAAATAGGCCTTAAGTTTCTATTATTTTTATTCTGTTATGAATATTTTATAGACACCTTGCTATATAACGAACGTTATTACGAACGCAGCAGAATTGCTGAACATAAACTGTGAGATATATTAACAGGCTATTACTTTTATTTCTGCGTAAGCACTGATATATCAACATTCATACATAATGTAGAACAGAAAACGTGGTTAAACACTGTAATACATATAAATGAGAACCTATAATTTTACATTCAAAGATAAGTGCAACGGGTTTATGACAAATAAATTTTACAACTCTAAAGATAGAACGCCTACGCGCATTTTAATGAAGTGCAAAATGGGAACTACTATAAGTGGTTCTATATAAAGAAATATCTTAGAAACTGTATACTTATATGGCAAGCAAGGTATCTAAGTGTTAATAATAATACTTGATACTCGTAGATCAAGATATTGATAAATGCGCAGTCATTATTTTCGAAGTATAAAAGGCGAACTTCATTTTACATATTTACAAAACAATAGACAAGGACATTGTTACAATTACCGACTCAACAAGGTCATTTTTTGAATCCTAGTATAATTATGAACATTTTGTGATCGGAGCTTCGCAATTTGGAAACCTGTTTATTTAGTATTTTTGCATAAAATAGATTTTTTGGGACAAATATTATTCTCAAAGGATTTTGAAATATTTATAAGGAAACAGAAAATAACCCTGAAAATTACTCGTCCCAATTTAATAACATTTTTAACTAGTACATACCTATTACAGATGATATGCAATAATACAAGTTGTGCTATGTAGTCATTATAACAAGTGGATATATTATTCATATCACATTATCTTACGTAGATAATAACTTCATTTGTAAACGATTCATTTGAATTTAATTTCACAACTCCAATGTTTCTTTATATTTAACGATTAAGCTTCTAATGGCACATAAAAAAAATAAACTACGGATATTATCAAATAATAAATTATTTTGCAGGATTTATTTCACATATTTTGTAATGTAGCTATCCATTGTGAAAGATCTAAACGATTATTGGCTATAGTAGTAATCTTTTATTTAAATAGTAATGCGTCTACAAGATACACTTTTAACCTCTACAGAAGTTAAGATGTAATTTCAATAAGTTCTGCCATCTATTTAGGTCTAGGTTATAGTATTTACACTACAAGTAACCTCAAATTATTGCCAAGCGTTTAATTGTTTCAAGTTCTATTTTGTGCTTACACTAATGATATTCTGATTACAAAGTTTACTCATATTCAGACGGACATACCAATTGTAATCTATCAATTCCAATAATAACATTACAAACACTTATTAGAATTGATACCGAATTAACACATCGAGTTTCGTAAATCAGATCTTTTATTTTAGTTAAATTATTATAATAATATAAACTATCATTATTTACATTATCTACAGTTGATATATTACCGAAGACTAGGAATAGTTTAATATAAAAAAAATATTTATTAATACTATCTATAAATAAAATAAAAACATTCCAAATATGCAAACCTAAAAAAACTTTTAGGCCAAGTCTGCGTTAGTACGTTCATCTCAATCACTTGTTTCTTAGGCCTCTCACTAAATTAAAATCCACGATAATTAAAAGTAGCACACTTTCATTTTGCTTAAACTGAGTTGAACAAAGTTCTTTTCACGATTCACTGAAACTTTACAACGTGTGGAAGAACTGCGATCTCTTTGCAAAATCACTACACTTTCTGAAAAGAAATACTTCGGTCTATACGTCCGTTTGGCACAAATCGCCGAAAGCCGGCAAGGCGTAATACTACCGCGTAACAGAATCAACTCGCGGGTGCGGCGGAGGGGGATGCGTGGGCGCATAAGACTGTTGTGACGCTCCGCTATGAGGCTGACCATGTCTGAAAGAAGTTAGTCGAGCCAGGGTCCGCGCCGGGTCGTGATCAAAGTTAGGCCTCTCGTACTGATGATGTGGCCTCTGCCTCTGAGGCTGCATAGCCTGAAGCTCATCATAACCTCCATCTTCCCCGTAATTTTCATCATCAGAAGTTTCTTCATCAAAAGCTCTATAAGTTGTTTCTGATTCGGAATTCTTTCTAGAATTCACTCCGTACGTTCGTCCGATCAGCGATTGTGTTGCATCAGTCTTTGCGTTCTTATCTACTTTTCTGTCTTCTAAGCTCTGGTTGTATCTCAGCTGAGCTTTTTGTGTTTTATCTAGTGACGGTAAATCGTAAAATTTTAGAACATTTGGGTGTCCTTGGAAGTATTTCTCGCTATAGACGTTTCGATTGTAGTAGCCGCCATTGCTGGCTGGATAGAGTTCCTCGTCAGGAGCGTACCGATTATCAAATGAGTCCACATTTTTTCCAGGTGGGAACCAACCCTGAGAAACAGAAGAGTTATTAAGAATTTAAATTGTAGTTTTAATGCTGTACCTAGTACCATCTACACAACTAGATTATCTAAATGTTTTTCTATACTACTACACACATACCTAAGTTAAGTAGTTAGAAGTTCAATTTGAATATTGTATTATCGTAATTAGTATTCTAATACGAATAAAAAAAGTATGACGTCATAAGAAATATGTAGGAAAAAAAATCTTACCAAAGAGCTGACACATTGTCGTGTGTTAGCCACTAGTGTGACTGAAGCGTAAGCCGCGGGAGACGTTGCTGTCTTACTGGTGTTCCACTCGTTTCCATTGACTCTTGCAGATGTAACTTCAGCGTATTCAGGTAACGGTTGAGCCACTTTATCGTATTCAGAGTTAGCTTTCTCCTTACTCTGGTTTGTCTGAGTACCAGACATGCATAAACCGGGCTGATTTTCCATCCACAACAATGACTCAGTTTTTGTCACTGTATTTTTATTGTAGCAACTGCTAAGTGGATGTGACAGCGACACGGCCGCTTTTATGTTCATTTGAGTCACCAAGCTGGTTCCGTTGGAGTCTTCAACAAAATAAAGTAGCCAATTACGACGGCGTTCAACCCAGATTATGCGATTTATGTCAATATCATAATTCAAATGCAAATCATCTCGTTTACTGGAGGCTTAAAAGATATAAATGCGGTACAATGCAAACAAAACAAGCAAAATTGGCTTAAAGGTAACTGGGTGAATCAACAAACGAATCGCCTCGAGAAAACAAAATAGAAAACATTTACATTTACTGGGTCTTTATTTCTCGGATTTGTATCATTCCTTTGTGCCCCGAACGTGAATGCAAAGTGAAAGAGATCCACTGCGCTCACGAGAGGGCTCGTGCTACCTTTCAACTCGAAAGTAATCTAGCACCCTCCCGCCCCGTCGCATGGCAAAGCCTCCATCAAACAAACGCTCGGCGCCCGAGCCACCCCCACGACACCCGAGGAATGTTTTTAATTTTGAAATTCTGATGCTGATTCTACGAAAAAAAATGTAAGCGTTTCGAGATAAGCTGAATAACTGTTTATTTTCTAGTTATTTTACCTTTCAGTCTGATTCGATATGGATGTGGCACTAGCATTGTTTACAAAAAGTTTATTTTCGTAATAAAGATACTTTGTTAATGACAATAACTTACCGTAAATGTTAGGAAGTGCCGATTTTTTTGTGAATATATTGTGCTTTCGAACGTAAACGATACCGCCAATCACAATTACTTTGAACAGAACAATCGCTCCAATCAAAAAGTAAAACCATGTTTCCATCACAAAGTCCCCTGCGACTATAGACACTTCTCCATTTATTGGATATCTGAAACAACAATAAAGATATATCTTTGCCCAATATTGATAATGTATTTTTCGGACTTCTCTTACAACTTACCTTGAAAGGGGATCCAACCCAACGGAACGTGAATCAATATTCAAGTACACTTTCTGGCTAAATGGACCCAAGCCGACTAAAGTTTCAGCCGCGATTTGAACTGAGTAACTAACTCCAGATGTTAAATTAGTCATTATGAGGCTTGTCGCGTGCTGAACCGTAGTGTTAATGGCTATCATGGATTTGTTGGCTGGTATATCGAGCCAGTTGACAACAACATTGTAGCCTACAATTGCGCCATTTTGCAAATGGATTTCTGGAGGAGACCATTTAAGATGAACAGTTGAGCTGTTGTATATAAACATTTCTATATTTGTTGGTGGTCCATCAGGTACTGTAAAAAGAAAGTACATAAGTAAACAATTTCAAAAGGTAAAAATGTGTTACAGAAAGAATAAATTAATATATTTACCATCGTCCAAAGTTTGCGCTACTCTGGAATTGGACGGCTTCCCTTCAAACTTCTTATAAAATGGAACGAGGAAAAACTCATATTTTGTGTATTTTCTCAAAGACGTTATTTCGTACCCTGACACATCGTTGGAATGTAAAATAGTTTTCATTTCGTACGCTGTGGTTGTATTGTCTAGGGGCCTGAAGTATATGAATAATCCCTCCAAATAATAAAAGTTAAGAATTTCCCACATAATTTTTATTGTTTTAGAATCTATAGGCGTTGCCTCGATTAGTTCTACTATATTATCAGTCATAATATTATTTCTGTATTCACTGTTATTAGAAAAAGATCCGCCTTCCCACATAGGGTGGTTTTCGTCACCCAGAGTTATAGCTTCAGAAACTGGACCTGGTGCCGATAGCCCATGGGAGTTTTCAGCTCTAATAATAAACATATATGTAACTCCTGGGACTAGTGATCTTGCTACATATTGAGTTTGATGAACTCTTTTAGCCAATACAACCCATACTCGAGAATTTCTTGGCGTATTATTACCTAATAGGGGTTCTCGAGCAAATACCTCCACTTGATACCCAAGTATGGAAGAGGATCCAATTTTATTGTTCTGATTCCACGTTATAGTCACACCGGTTTCTGTTACATTATACACTTGGGGCTTCGTTGGTGGCCCAGGTAAAGCAGATATATCGGCTGCTCTAAAAAAATGTATATTTGGATTTGTAGGACTATCAACGAGCAGAACCCCACTCCATACATATCTGCCATGCGGTGAGGAGGCCGCGCACGTATACGTGCCGCTGTCGCCTTTATCTAAATCCCTCAATATGAGAGTTCCGTCATTAGACACATTCCTTCTATGATTTTGTATTAATGCTTCCCCTTCGAAAAACCAGGCTATGATTGGTTCAGGTGTGCCGATAGCTGTGCAGGGGAAAACTGCCATCGATTTTATAGGTAACGTTTGGTTAGAGGGCCCGTTTGTTATGATTGGCGGAGGGCGGTCATCGTCTGACGTCACGCTTAGTTTTCCTCTGATGAAAGAACTGCCAGCGAAGTTTACTGCCGAACAAACTATCGTGTTTCCACTATCCTTTTTATTGGTATCGTTTATAGTTAGGACGGTTTCTCCACCAAGTACTTGTGACGCATGGTATTTGCCACTAGATGTTCCGGGTATAATAATTGTTCTATTTCCTTCTATGCTCCAAAACATTGTTGGCTCAGGTTTACCGGATGAGGTGCAAGTAAAACTTGCAACTGCCCCACTTTCAACGTTCACAGAATTTGGTCTAAGTATTACCGACGGAGGGTCTAAAACAAAAATAAATTATGGTTACTATTCTAACTTTTCAATTATACTATTATACTTTAAAAAAGTTTTAAGTGCATACCGTATACAGTAAGGTAACCGCTGGCACTAACAGCGCCTACTGAATTATCAGCTTCGCAAGTGTACTCTCCCTCGTCGGCTAGAATAACGTTATCTAGCCTCAAGCTCCTGTCATCTAGCACTTTGACACGGCCGAGTGGCATGTTTCCACCTCCAGCGGTCCTCCGCCACAGCACGTCGGGGAGGGGGTCGCCACCCACCCGACATTGGAACGTCACGCTGCCTCCGGTCTGCGCCACCACGTCTTCGGGGCCCGTGATTAAGTACGGCTTAACTGTGCAATGAGAAATGTCCCTTGAATTACATGACAAAAGAGGCATCTATCGAGAAACGGCTTACGTCAAATTACTCTCGAGAAATTAGTGCCATTTGATGCGCAGCTATGAATGGACCGCGCGCAATCTTCGTGAAATAATCGAAGCGGAAATTCAGTGCTCGGACTGAATTCATGTAGAGATTTGTAAAGCATACTCACTGTGTATTCTGAGCGTGGCTACGGCTGATTCCCTCGTGCCCGCTGCATTCCTTGCAATGCATTGATACCTGCCCGCGTCTGTTTGTCTAGCGTCTTGTATTACGAGACTGCCACCATCTACTAAATGCATTCTGTAACAATATAAAGGTACCTAGTTTTTTTTATTTTGTTCATAATGCGACTTTTTAAATAGTTTTGGTTTTCATTTTGTTTGCACCAAGTAACAAAGTCATTCAAATACTGGGCGGAATAATTCAATAGGAAATTAACATTTAATAAGGGGTCCGGTGAGTCAGAACTATTCAGATTTTTACTTAATTGCTTGTCGAGCTCTTCAAATATCCCCTTCCTTTATAACTTTGATGTACCCTCCCTGTGACTGTTAATTATTTTTATGCATCAACCATACGTAAAAGTGCACTGTGCACTCCCTCAAGAAGATGGCTTCGACTCATTAAAATTCATAGACAACAAAGTGAAATAAATTGGCAATAAAACTTCTAAGTAATATTCAATATTGGTGTATACATTATTATATTTTTAGTTTATAAATATTTGCCGACTTATGGCAATTTGTTCAAGTTGTATTGAAAAATAAATTTCCATTAAATCATCGAAACGAAAAGATATGTAATTTTAGTAGATACCTACGAGTTACCCTAGATACTTATGTAAGTATATTTTAGCCCATAATTACTAATTTAATTACGAATAGGTAAATAGTAGATATTAATATTCCATATTATCCTACCGTGACGTGTGAGTACTTGCCTATCTTATATCAAACGACTCTATTCAGATTGTGATTTACAAGACTATCGCATTTCCACCATCGCACTTAGCTCTTCAAGAGCTCTTGCCAACTACCCTCAAGTTCTAACTGCGCTTTATCACTGGCTACCCGTTCGTTTGCAACTTGAATATCTCAAAACTTCTTATTTTAATATCGTGAATGCCAAGTTTGGTAGATTTCCGCAACCCAAAACTTTGGGGTCATAAGTTTTGCTCTCGATATCCACTCACGATTCAACGAAAGTGGGTTTAATATGATACGCTTCAAATATTATATGAGCAGAGTGTAAGCAATGGTAAATTTATTGTACCTGGAATCACCATCAAAGTGCAAAATTTGACCATTCTTCTTCCAGTAAACCGAAGGTTCAGGTGAACCTCGTGGTGGCGAACATTCCAGAATTACAGTCTCGCCTTGTGCAGTTTGCGTAGACGCTGGTTCAAGCCTGAACTCCTCTCGAAGAACTGTACACAAAGAAAAAACTGTAAATATAAGTATTTCAAAAATACCACCTATTTTCCAGTCAATTGATTCAGAACGACTAACCAGCAACAGTCAAAGTGGCGTTTCTGCTTCTCGCTGTGCCATAGGGATTGTTAGCTTCACACCAGTAGACACCGGCGTCAGAATGAGCTCTCCCATGAGTAGCTCTCAGGAAGAACAGACCACCAGCAGGCAAGAGGCTTCTGTGCGTGTCCGATACGACTAGCACTCCACCCTTGTACCATCGGATGGTGGGTGATGGTGACCCACCAGCGCGACAGTTTAGCGTCGCAGGTTGGTGACGAGCCACGGTGACGTCTAATGGCTGCTCGATGATGTAAGGTGCTTCTCCACTGCCCATGTAGTCATCACTCAGACCCCCGTTCACCGGACCTGTACATTAAATTACTTTATGTCCTATTGCTTACAGAGTTAGCACGCGTAGTTCAAGCAGTTTGCTAGGGACAGGGGTTAATGAAAGGCAACGTATAGTCTCACATGGCTCCACCCACAGCAATTTCCCACCAGCTTCATTTTAAATTTACTCAACAAAAGACCTTCTAGGCTACGGTTTATTTTAATAATAGGTGTAGTATGTCATTTGCAGCTACTCTAAAGCGGCGCACAATAATAATGAGCCATAAACACAGGCTTGCTAAAGCAGGGCTCCCCAAAGGATGTTGATTGGTCCCCTCTACTATTTTACTTTGTTTACAACGCAACGCGCAGATGTTAGTTTTTGACACTCGAATTGATGTATGTCTATTGTTGTGCCTTGCTATTATTGTGATAAAGTAGAAATCGATCAACGGAAAAAATCGATTCGTTGTCCGATTTTTGCCAGAAATAAACTACGGGGGTTTCATTTGGGACTGGATTTTAGAGAAAAGCTTGTTTTTATGAACAAAATCGATAGGGATTACTCTTTTGTGCAAGCTAATTGTATTTATTTATTCACGTGTCCCAACGTTGTGAATGCGGTGCAATACAAGGGCTAATCTATAATTGAATCTCCATTCGATTTGCTATCTTTCTATTTTATGCTTACACCCCTGGTTTTATTAATACATAATTTGGTCCATATATTTTGCATCCCAATTCTGGATATTTACATTTACTTAGATACTATGTACATTATAAATATACCTATTAATTATATAATTATAAACTGTTTAATTTCTCACCATAGTGTATTTGCAAGACAATTCTTGCATCTCTACTAATGAAATACCTACTTATCATATCTCGAAAGCAACAAAAATACTATGAATACAACATGATGAATCAGTATTAATTTCCATCGCACCTCTAAAGCTTCATAAAAGCATTGTATACAAAAAGATCAATAGATAACATCCCTGAGTTGGCACATGAATGAATGATACTAAGCCAGAGACGGCGAAAAAATATTGACCATACAACAGCCTGTGACAGCAATAAATAACTGTCAACCCTATAAAGGACCTAGTATAGGGCTTTGGGTATAGATATTTAGTTCCCAGACGAAGTATAAAAATAAGATTTAGCAGATTGCAAGGAACATAAAATATTGTTTATGTTGATCCCAATAGATACTTTATCGATAGAAGTTTTATCGCGCATAAAACTAACTTTAGTGCAGACGTTGTGCGTTACCGTACGTCTGATTATTGGGTATAAAAGCAAATGTCATATTGTGAAGCTATTAAATTTTTGCTATTTCATATTAAATTAAGAAAAAAATTTGCCATCTCTGCAAGCAAGCTCAGTTTATAGTTTTGATGCTTTTTGTGTAGTTGTTTCCATGCCAGAACCGAAACGAATTTATACACACAGACACCCTAGAAATATTGCTGAGAATACAAACGCCAACGGGAGTGATTTTTCAACTCGCACGCGAGTAGTTACGTACTATTGTTCAAAGATCTTTGTTAAAAAAGTTTGCGAGGGTGTCGCCATGTCCCCTCGCTAATTTATACTACTGGCACATGTTGACACGCGTCCCAAGAAAAAATAATAAAATCGGTTTTAGAGACACGGGTTTCGCATTTAAGTCGACGGCCACGCGGCTGGCATACCACCGAATGTTTCAAGTCTGTTTGAACTACATTTTTTGTCGGTCGAAATTGATAGCCCTCAGAAGTCCGTGAACTATAAACTTTTAGGTGAACATTCGATTGCACTCAGTCAACACGAGAATGTAGGTTTATGACCGTGTTAAGTGGTTCCCTTTGATTCAAAAAAGAGAGTTATAATTTCACACAAATCTGGAACTTATTGCGTGATAAGCTCAGAGATTCGGCTTTAAAGTGTTACAACATCAAAGATTTTAAGTTCTAAAGAATTTCTTTGGTCGTAAAATAAAACGACATTACGCTTGCATACGTTATGATTATCGCGTTTAATTACGCAAAAGAGTACAAAATCAAGAGGTTATAAACTGTCACCCCAAGTAATCCGATAGCTTTTGAACTTCGAATATCTAATTCTAATGGCCATGATTGGCTCCCTAAGGAGGTAATCATGATTTTTCGAATTTCGAACACGTGTTCAATTTTGGCGACCCCCCTTGCAATGCGACTCCCGAGCTACGCCGATTGCAGTTATTACAAGCTATCAAGATTCAGTGTCATTTTGCCTTTAATTGGGTAAAATTAGACACTTTAAAGAAAATGCATTTTTCTCCTCTACTCACGTACCAACAAACTCTTGAGTGTTTTGAATTATCGTGTTATTTTCACCAGAATTAACGACTCTGAACTCACACCCACATATGAAACTGACGCTTCATAACAAATGACTGTTGCCAACAGCAGTCGCAACGAAGCACGAGAAACAAACAGCCAATGAAATGTCACGGTTAATGAAATAGCACTTAAACTTTACGGTGCAAAAAACAGAACGCGCCACATATGCCGAGAATTAGCTCTGCAACGGATGGCCGGATTAGCTAAATATGAATTTCGTGAGTTACAATGTTTGTCTTGTAAGGCGTTCTTCTAATGTAGGGTCAAATTGTTGACACAGTGTCATCTTTCATAGGGTCCGCCATACCTGCAAGAAATGGGGCGGCCTACGGTAAACATTCATATGTTAGGTACAATTCCATATCACCCTTTTAAACTTCAACCATTTCATTTCTAACTCTTATTTCTTTGACATATGGTTCCTATTTGCTAGAATTTGTAGTTTTTAAAAGCAAAATAGTGTGGGTTGGACATATTGTAGCCATTTCCCTGATGGAGTTTACGGAAATGTGTCCGCGACAGTTGTGACGTTTCTTTCTTTGGTTTGTTGTTGTGACAATTTGGCTCATGGGCAGATGCAACAACAGCTTTTAACTCACGACGTGTAGAAATGATACGTCACACAGTTTATGTAATCTGGAAAGTGAAGCTGATAAATGAAAAAAAAGCCAAAATATTTATTTTGGCAGTACATACAATTTTCATAAAATAAATAGTTTTTAGAGTTCAAAAGTCAAAATAAGGAACTTTTACAGTTCCCATTTGTATAATTATGTCACAGTATTTATTAAGGGACAAAAGCATTACCTACTTGCAGTAATTAAAAATAAATATTTACAGTTTGATCGAAAACATATTTCCAAATATATATGAGAAAGTTACATATTAATAAGCGTTATTATTAAGAAAATTTCGACAGTTCCAAATCAATTATTACTGACACACGGGGCACGTGGTGCTAAATTAAACAGTGGACTGTCACTGTTTTAGGGACTTTTCGCCAAAGGGCCAAAAACTGGTTGCAACCTGATTTTTTAAAAATTACTTTATTAAATGTGAAATTTCTGTTACGATATCAATTAATGCCTTATTAACTTACTTTTTATAAGATTGTCTTTCAAACAACTCATTTAAATTGGAAGTAATACTGGACTGAAACAAAAAAATCGGGGTGTAACGTGTGCTGCATTTCTACTTTTAAAACTTTGACTCGGTGTACAAAAAAATTACTAGCAAATTTACACTTACTTATGATTTTATACATTAGAATATAGTTTTAGCATTAAGTAAAAATAGAAAATAAATTTGTAGGTGCCTCATAAACATGTTATTTACAACGTTACAACTTCTGGTAGCAATTTTTGTCCTTACCGGTTTTCGTAACAAAATGTTAAAGCATAAGTAAACTATGCACCGCACACATACAGGCGCATCACTGTGCATAGGCAAGCTCGTCATTCGTCCGTTGAGCGTAGAAATGTTAGATTGCGCGCCTTTGTTTTTGCTATACAAGCGTTCCTTCTAAAAATTTGAAAATATGTCCACACCGGCACCACATCCAGATTTAAGGTAAGTACTATTTATATATGTCTGAGTCCTAGATATATTATAAAAACAGCTTTTTTGTGCGTAATACGTCTAAAAAACCGGTGTAATATTGGAAAGTTTTAGAATGAAGTCACAAAAACCGTCGAATGTCCATACCACGACTGTCCTCGCCGGGTCCTGTTAAGTAGAGCGGTAAGGACAGTTTTGGGATGGTAATGACATTTAATTTTTTTATAGAAAGAATTATCCTAATATCCCAGTCATATTATAGTCCAGGCAATGAAGCGGATTTTTGTATGAAGACCCCAACATTAATTCCTCAGTCGATGAAACTTTGCAGGATTATAGTATAGTATGAGACAATACTTGCATAAAAAAATCCAAAAAAAAAACCTAACCGAAGTTAGGTATTTTTACTGAAATACTTATTTATTTGATATCTTTGTTGGGAAAAATGCTCAGTCAAAATTTTCTTCTCCAGCAATATTCATGTGTGTTAAGAAAGCTATATGCGAAATATCCAAAAAAATCTCCTGGTAGAAACAACAAAACTCAGAGGTATATGTACCTTGCTCGGGAAAATTGCTCAGTCCATTTTTTTAACTGGAATGTCATTTAATGGTCGCTGTGGACTTACAATAGGAAAATCCAAAATAAAAACCTTCTCGCTACATTATTTTTAGAAATTATCAAATTATCAACCAAAAAAAAATTTTTTTTTTAGTATAAAAACCTAACTTCGGTTAGGTTTTTTTTTTGGATTTTTTTATGCAAGTATTATCTCATACTATACTACAATCCTGCAAAGTTTCATCGACTGAGGAATTAATGTTGGGGTCCACTACCTTTATTGCCTAGACTATTAGGTAAAAAAGGGACCTCAACCTCGGAATGAAAGAAAATAAGCTGTAAATTGGTATAAAACTTTGTTTTGTCGTCCTAAATATTGTCTCAAAAGTCACAAATGCTATCGTGTTCGCGTCTTAAGATATTGAAGGTCAAAATAAAAAAATAAAAATAAAAAATAAATAATCTCACGCCTTTCATCCCCGAGGGGGTAGGCAGAGGTATTCCATTTCTGGATATACCCACATTTCACGAGATACATTGGACCCCTAAACGTGATAGGTGGTGAGCCCATCGCCGGACCGGGTCTGTTTACACATGTCTCAGAATTAATTCTGAGACCTGCGGGTTTCCTCACGATGTTTTCCTTCACCGTCGAGCTAGTGATAAATATGTACGTGAGTTTTTGAAAAACTCATTGGTACATGCCAGGATTCGAACCCGAGCCTCACTGATTTTCGATCGGCTCTTTAACCGTCCGGGCTATCACTGCTCTTGAAGGTCAAAGGTAATAAAAATCGGTTTTTCGTTAATATATCGGTTCTTATTGCTTAAATGAGATTTGCACCTATTATAAAAGTTGTAAAGTATAAAATTTCAAACAAAAGTTGTAAAAAATTGTATACTCTACAACTTTTATAATAAGTGTAAATCTCATTTAAGCAATAGGAACAAAGATATTTGCGAAAAAACAATTTTCACCCCTAATATGACTGGGCTATAAAGGATATCAAGTTATAATATGAATATTAAAGTACTAAATGAACATTATTTATTTATTTATTTTTAAGGGTAGGTATCATTTAAAACTAAAAACTAAAGAATTATTGTTTGTTATTTAGAACATAAATATACTTAAGCATTAAATGTTATAAAAAACTATTAGCATTTGAAGCAAGAGTGTTTTTGTTTTGTATCTTTCTTTTACATTTTGGAGAAAATACGTTTTAGTTAATTCAAGTAAAAGTCTTTTATTATTTCTTATTTCATATGAATGTTCAAATTATATTATTTGTTTTTGACTGTTGTATAAAATAAAGTGCTTACCTAAGTTACGGCAGATTTACAGTTTGGCAAAAAGTTATTTGTTTTTTTTAAATGTTTTTTAAAAAGTTTTGTTATTTTAAATTTGATACTAACCTAATCATATAAATTGTGGAGAGTTTATATGTTTTTAGTTATTTACAGAAATCGTTAGTATAAAGACTTATTCTATAACACTATACAATGTGACTGGAAAATCAAGGGAACTCTTCAAGAGGGTAAATAAAAAGCCGATACCTTTAGCATTTGTATAAAAAAACACCACCTTAATGTATGCGGAATGTTGATGGCTACCAAAATTTTACTAATTTTATTTTCGAATGTTCTTAAAATGTATATGTAGTATGTATTCAGACTAGCCCAACTCATACAACTCGTCGTTATCCGTGGCTAATATCCGTGGATACAAACCCTTCAAAACATCTTCAGAGTTTTTAAAAGTTGTCATTACCGGTCCAAAAATGTCCTTACCAAAACTTTATTGCTAAATATCTCGTAAATTAAGATACAGATTCGGTGCAATCCAACATATTTTTGATGTTCAAATGATCCTTTATGCACTTTGACCCTTTTTACTTCTAATTTTGAACTTTTTTTCTCGTTCTCCCAAAACAGTGAAGTTGGCGAAAATGCCCTTTAATATATTGTGCCCCAAACTCCAGCTATTAATAAGGCGTATCGGCAAAAAGGGACAGTAGGCTGAATAAATAAAGAGGTGTAGTTTGCGAAAGCTATCTGATCACAGCTCCTTTGAGGCCGGCACAAAAAAGGTTTGGCGATGGCCTGGTCCGATACGCCGACAACATTATACTGATTGGCTTACAGTGACGTCTATATTTAGGATCAAAGACCGTGATAATAATCTTTGGAACCTATAATTATTCTTTATTCGGCTTCCGCTTCATGGCTATAGATTAAAACTCTTAGGACTGCTTATTGAATTTAAAAACTGAAATAAAAAGACCCATGCACGTGGTATGTCATAGATTTTTACAACTATAACGAAGTCACATAAAGTTTTGTGTTTCGAAATCATAAACGTCCTCATACTTTATCGGGGTCAGTGAGCGTCAATATTCATAAAAGTCACAGTTCGTAGTACGAGATCTGAGATATGATACAATTTTCAATTCCTGCGCCTGAGCACAATGAGAATGTACGCCGCCCATTGTAAATGCTCCCCGACCGATTGACTCTTTTTCTATTTATACTTTTTTTACCGCATTTTACGCAGCATCCATCACGCATTAGACACAAAAGATAGGCGTCGTTTAACATTAGCTTAACTTCTTTACGCTTTGATAGTCGCCTGGGGTGCGTTTTTACACGCATCGGTACAGCGTCACAGACAAAAATGTTTTAATACTAGTGTCATCGTATACTGGGGGACTGGCGATGCCCAAATCGGCACTTTTGTAGACTGTACATTTTCCTGATTGTAAAATATACGTGCAATAGACAGATGCGGGAGTAAATTTACGCATGTGTGTTTTGTTATCCTAATGAGCTCTGTCAATAAGTTACGCTTTCCTCTCTGCCTATGGCTCCCATGAGTGCTGTTTCACGCTTATATGTTTGTAAGACACTGGTTTTTAGCGCGGTTAAGGTTTTTTATGATTAGTATGTTTACTCAGTTACTTTTTTAGTAAAAAATGATGTTAGGAAAGACATTTGCGACTAAAACTAAATTGGGTATGTTGTGAGAAATAAATACATACTTTTCTTTAAATGTCCACTGTCTTAAGCTTTCTAAAAAGTATTTTATAGATACAAGATGAATTTATATTTATTGATGAATTTACGAATTTTTTTCCTTAAATTTTTGCTAATAAAACTTTTGTAAAAAATACCCCTCCAAAATATAATAATAAAAAAAAAACAGTTTCTAAATTACCCCAATGTCTTTTCCGATCGCAAATTGAAGCAATATTGTACGAATGACACGGTTATTTCCATCGATAAGTGTTGCCACAAATCTAAGATGGTACGGCAAGGCACTAAATACCAAATAGTATGGGGGAATCTACCCCTTAGAAGGGCGAAAGTCGAGCTATTAGCGCCGGTTGAACCTTGACTTGACGATTTATTAGTTACCGTTTTAGTTTTCATAACAAATTTCATATCGCGCAGACAGGTTTGTGTTATATATGTTAAGGATTTTATTGTCAAAAATATAGTATTTATCAGACGTTTATTAGATATAATGTGTTTCCAACGATGTAGATAAATAACAGAAAAATTATGATACTTAAAAGTGATTTGTGTTCAAGATACGAAAATTTAAAAAATATTTTTTCAAAAAATAACTTTCTTATCGTAATCGAAAACGATCGAAATTGACTAAATGGTCAAAATTTTGTTTTGTGATTGTCTTTCCTTGGTATCTTGGCATATAATTACGTTATGTAGTCACAGAAGTCGTACGTCGCCAAGTTGATCCAACATTTTAGCGGGTTATATAATAATTTATTATGTATTATTGAGGTGTCAATATTTTTTTCAGAAAACGATAGCAACTTTACCTTCTAAAAGGTTCTTAGCTAGTTGTAGAATACGTAGTCATCACTCACCTGGGAAGAAGTAGAACAGGCCTAGAAGAGACGTCACCACAGCCAAAGTACCCATGGTAGTGGTTTATAGCCACATTTTAGGATTAACTTGATGTTTTTTCTTTATATTGGAGCCACTTTTGAACATTTCTTCGTCTTTGTTTCATCTGGGAAAAAGAAAAAATAGCTTTTTTGATTACTGGTTTATTGCAATACAAATTTATATGAACAGTGTATATTGTAAGCCCGTTTTATTGAATCGAATACTTGTTTTGGGATAAGACATTTTAGTTGTTTTAGAGCTATTGAACATTAAGGTCCGTTGTCACCAACAATAACCTACTGTTAAAATAATAATTAGGTGTTAGAATAATCAGATGATTCACTTTGTTATAATGGTATGGTTTTGATCACCTGATTATTGTTTTAAGAGTCGGTTAGTTTTGGTGAACTCAGCGCAAAATTACTATGTAACAAAAACTCTTGAAACCCACTATAAATTCTATCAATTTATATAACTTAATTTAACACAGTTTATTGCTAATATCCGAATTATTTGAAAATGTAATAAATGTAAAACGTATGTATTCAAAGTGTAAAGTTGGTTACTTTAATTATTGGTTTGCGAACCTCTCTCTAACCAAGTTTTATGTTCGCCGAATTTCATAAACCCTTTTCCTTTATTCAATAATACACTGATTTAACAAGGCCAGCTCTACCTTCTGGGGTAGGGTATACTTCATCTGTATTCTGAATAACGCCCCAACTACGGAATTCTCCCAAACTCGATCGAGATTCACTTTTATAATAATCAGTTTACAATAGAACACAAAATACGAAAGAAAATCATCATGACGTGTTAAACATGACAATGCGTGGTACAACATTATATTCCAGCAAATATCATTGGTTTTATAATTAGATCGGAAGTTTTGTCAATCGTAGAGTAAGCCTTAACGAAGTCTCAACGACAAGTCTATTGCATTTTATTCTGCGTGTATGCTTTATACTCTTCGTTGTACGTTATTAGCTTAGTTGGATAATAATATTTTTTTGAGGTCGTGGTAAGGGATCTTCGACCGAAGTAACCACAATTCACTGTTTCAGAATGTCAGTAGACCTTCATAATCAAATTATACAAATAAACAGCCTGAAGAGGCACTCAGTGGCGCTGGTGACACTTCCCGGACTCTGGCAATAACATAAATATCTTACAATATTTATTTAGATTATTAAAGTGACTGTAAACATCTGTCGAGTTGATATTTGGGAATCTTAAACTCCAGAATATACGAATCTGTCTTCGTTTAAATATAATCGTTATAACTCAAACTTAAGAGATCAAATAAAAATGGGTTGCATTAAAATTTATTCGATCGCACGCCATGATTACTCATGTTTACAAAAGTTTGAATGAGAACGACACGTGTTGAGAGAATATAAAATTTGGAAATATGAGGTCATCATAAAAAATTCTATAAAGTTTCAAAGACATGACAACAGCTACGCAAACAAAAACATAGCTCACCAAGTATTGACACCATACAAATAAAATTGACAAGGAAGTCTCAATTAAAACTGGCAGTTCTTTATTGATCCAATAACCGTATGCTGTCAATACGCCTGATTGGAAATAAATATTTGTGTTAAAGCGAAAATGTAAAAGGAGGAAGTTATTTTATCCCACAACCCTTTCAATTAAGGTTTAGTGCATACTGATCTAATATTTAGATACCTAATAATTTATTGCTACCAAAGTTACTAATATATTTGTATTTATTAATAGGTACTCCAACTCTGCGGGTATCCTCATAGTAACGATAACCCTTATTCAATTGCTTAGTTTGTATGGTCACAAGTGTTTGACCCTGATTCGGCTATTGACTGAGTCAAATGAGTTTATCTCAACTGATTCTTGATGTGTACTTCCGCTATTATCGAGTGGGTGATAATGATAGTATTAGAGAGCTTTATTATAAACTTATAAACGAAAACGGATTTTAGTCAATTTATAGGACTATTAAAATATGAATCAAATTAATAGTACCTGTAAATAAATAGTAGTATAGTAGTAGTTAAAATATATCAATAACAAACTTAAAAGTATACAAATGAAAAGAAACGATAGCTCGCTAAGACATAATAAAAACAAAACATATCCTCGGCACTGTTTAACATTTACGACCAGGGAAAATTTAATAATAAAGATATTACAGTGTAATGGGATGCCGCAGAAGCCACATAAGATAAGATAGAGGACACATGTTATAAATAAACCGGATTACACACCAATAAATAATCTTGAAATACTTTAATGATAACGGATGCAACTTTATGACAATGTTGCAAAAGGAAATCACCGACGGTAAGCCAGTGTTGAAATAGATAAAAATAGTAATAGGTGGGAATTTTAATTATGACTGTCAATAGGAACTTCAAATTAAGTGCCTAAATTCCTTTTTAATTTCATAGTATTACGCCTTTTGTTTAATTTGTTTACATTTTAAATTTTATATTAGTGTTGTTTGAAACTACTAAAAATAATCTGTATTGTTTATCAGTAACAGTTCAAAGTTCTTCTACCCCTTTTAACCCCTTCGTTCTCACGATGCACATGCACATGTACTATAAGTATGCGTCTAGCACAGAAACGGCTAAGTAAAACAAACGCGGCCAAGGTTAAGTTTATAATTTATGACCACTTGAACGATGACAGCACCCAGTTACCCAAAAAGTTTAACGCTTAATATAAACAATGGTTCTTTCGCTGCAAGAGGTCGACACATAAAAATGCTATAAAGTCGGGCATATATTGATACCGTATTGTATTACAGAACATAACTTAATCCAACGAACGACCAAAGCGATGATTGTTTTGATGTGTCTCAAACACAGAATTTTGACCGTAAAGTAGTGCTTTTTGGAAGTGAAAATTATTTTCCGAGTCGTAAAATCGTTAAAAGCGACTATTTAAGATTGTTTAAATTTATCAATCATGATTTAAAAAATTATAATCACTATGATTTAAAAAAAATCTACTGTTTTACAACTTTTGTACCGAATATCATACGTAAATACTTCGTCATGACCTAATAAAATGTTTTACCTTTCTCTGCCTACAAACATATATGGTTATGACAACATGGTCATTAGAAATGTAGCGACACTCGACACAAAGTGTCTGTTGACTTTTTACTCTCTGGGCACGGCTTGAGATAACTTTAGCAAACTCACTAAGCTGGTCTTCATAATGTTTATTTTTCACATACTGCTACGTCAACATAGTTTATTAACATTTGAAAATTGTATACGAAACTGGTTAATACGTCGGAGCCTTAAGTATATAGTAAGTATGTTTTAAATTTTATCATAAACATCTGAGAACTCTTTGAAATATTGCCAAAATCTGAATGTTTCTGTTTGCTGTCACCAGACCAAATTTTTGTAAGTGTAGTATTACAAACATTTGATGTAGCCTTAAAAGTTTATAAACATACATAACCCTTGAGAAACCTACGACATCACACGCTATAACATTTAACCGTGGGTGTTATTTCGAAAATAAATGAAAACATTTTTTTGAATAATGTTTGTTTTGACGGGGCTACCATATTTACGTTACAGTGGAGAAGTGTCGACGTGCGTTAGACCCACACAAAGCTCGATTGATCGCTCGGGTCTTGTAAAATATGAATGCTCTACTTTCGGAATAGATTAATTGTGACTTGTGACGCCAAGACGCGAGCCTTCTACGTTCCAATTTAAGAAACGTGTCAGCAACTTATTTATCGTCAGTAACGCTACTTTTTAATTGCAGATATCATAAATTGTCCTCGACGTTGATTTATAATTGGATCGTTATTTTAATGGACATTTGAAAAGCTTGTCGAAATCGACATCACGTGAGAAAAACTGTCTGACAAGGGCGGATTAAGACGAGTTTTTTCGGCGTTTGCGTCTATGCGTGTATTGCCAAAATTGCACAAGTTTTTGCAAAAGTTTCCGACAAAGCGCGGTCGTCTCTCACAATGGTGTATTTTTGTTCCTGCGGTCTCGACTGACAGTTCGCGTGATGTATTGGGCTCGGGCACAGGATTATTTTTACCCATTTCACGAAGTTTGCATGCACATCTATTGTGTACAGCGGAAGCGGCTTTACAAAGTGGCCAAGAGATTATTGTTGAGGGAGAATTTTGGAAGCTTATGAACGATGTCGTCGATGGAGGATTTGAAATTGGAAATACAATGGGCTTTTATATGGCGATTGGTGAGATTAGCAATCGTTTTGATTAGTTTGATTGTTAGCACATCATTTTGAGTTCATACTTAATTGAATTATAATAATATGTTAATTATACTTTTTTTGTAATGAGTAGGCTTCGAAACAACTGGACCAACTTCGAAAATTCTTTCACCAAAGGAAAGCTTACTTTTTGGCAATAACATGCGTTATAATGTTCCCACGGGAATGGGACTTATGTGGGGAACAGCTTGTGTAACAACAACTTGTACAATATGTAACAGAGTAAGCGCAATTCCTGACATTAGTTTGTTCAGTATCGACTACTTAATCGATTTCAGCTATTTTTTAATACTTATGTGTAAAATTTTTCCGAACAATCAATTTTTCCTAAAAACTGAATTTAGGGCTACTTATGGAAACCGTACTATTATTGCTCTTTATTTAAGAAAAAAATGGTTAGACAAAATTAAAGTAGGTACGAATGCATCATATTTTTCTTTTTATATTAATGTACTAATTGAGGTGTATGAGGAATTGCGCTTCTGAGGGGCGGATCTACCTACTTCTAATATTGTTTATGAAAGAACTTTCTGTGTACATAAGGCACAATTTTTTATGATTGTGTAACCCAAACGAATGTCAGACATAGGTATAAAACCGACATTATCAAGAATACAATTTATCAAACAGTCAAAAAAGACTCCAATTTAGCGGGTCTGTCAAAGCTAACAAAAAACTTCTAAGTAGCAACAAGAAAAAATGCGGAGACATAAAGGCGGTATCCACGCTAACACCCTCGATTTATCGTCACAATAAACTGGCGATGTTGCAGAGATGAACTGACGCAATAAAATCAACTGGAGAAAAGTCCGTCTGATGATAGTTGTTATGATGTTCAGAAGTTTCATGCAGCTTTAACTTTCATATCATATAAATTCTCTAATGCAGATTACATACCTATACTTTGCTGGACCAGAAAAATTAAGAATTAAAAACTTACTTCTTTATAAATCTTTCCCTTTTTAAAAAAAAATGGTTCAAATGTTACGTTGCATTGTAAAAAACGCAACATTTTTACCTCAACAATCAACAACGCAACTCTTAATTTAAAAAGAAAATTGAGTGTTTGGAACACATAATTTCACGTTTTATTTGACACTTCCTTTTCTTATAAAATATACCTACTTTATTTGGGTTTATTACCTTTTTTGCGTTTGGCCACCGTATTGACGCCAGACGCCAGACAAAACAGGAATTTTATACTTTATTTCAAACTTTGAAGTTTTAAAATAGATTTTTTAAAACAGTAAAGTTCTGACCGTGTTGACAAGTTTCGTTTATGTAAGGAGCAGTGGCGTGGCCATCAAAGTTCCTTTGTGGTTCACAGTGCCAATCTTGATACTGAAATAAAAATAGTGCGACAGTACAGAAAAGTTTGGCAAAGGGCAAGGTTTAGAGGTATACGTCTTTGTCTTTGAGGAAGATAAAGGTATAAACATTTTTTAGGAGTTTTTTTTTTATTTTCAACCATCGCCCTCGACTTTGTTTTGATTTTGTTGTTTATTCTCATATTGCGATTACAAAGGTTGATACCTACCCTGTCAGGACCAATCAAATCAAACCAATTTGCTCCGTTTTATACTAGATTGAAAAGTGTTTTCTTCAGCCTAATAATGGGATTCTAGGAATTGATTATTATAGATAGGTACTATAATATCAGTATATTTCACGATGAGACGGGCCTTCAATGTAAGTACTTGATGGAGACTCGATAAACAATAACAGCTTATTAGATATCTATTAAATTTGCTATTTGTATAATAATTAATAACCTCCACGTGTATCATTAATTAACACTTGTAATTCATTTCCATGGAACAAAAAGTATCTTTGTTCTAAGTGTTAGATAAAATAGTCCAATAATTAAAGGACTCTAACTAAGATAACCTTCCGACGGGATATCTATGCACCCGTAAATGTCTGAGAATTGATTGTTTATATTTTATCTATTTGCTTGCTAATAAGGTTAATCACTAAACTCATAATACGTACATATATAGTGATATCCTTGACCACCCAGCAAGCAAGAGTAACTAATGATTAACTGTCTATTATAAGATTTAATCATTTTTATTCTAGAATTTGGCTGCACAAATTAAAAAAACAGGATTTAAATGAATGATTGAAATTTACCTATTTTACTTTTAGGAATGCGGTTTATAAAAAAGTGTTAACAATATTTTTTCTACATTCATAAACAAGTCAAAGTGAAGTAAGTTAAAACTCATTTGAACTTACACTCTTATAAAACTTCGAAGCCAATAAAAATAAAAATTTAAGACCTATTGTCTAAGAAGTTGTACTTAGCACTTCGTTCCACAAATGTGTTTAACTCTTGTAGAGGTGCTTAAAAATCGTGTCAGTTGCGATTGGCGAGTTGAGAGCGAAACGTTTACAGGTTCTAAAGATGTTTGTGGGCACTTTAACGCGACGGTGGAGGTGACCGCCTGAGCCAGCTGCGCGTGTAAATCTCGCAGGGCCGCCAATAAAACTCGGAATAATTTGACTCACGCCCGTGGGCGAAGTGTCAAATTTTCCACGTCATTACATGTTTCTTTACCTTTTTAAAGTGTTTCAAAATTTTACAGCCCGCTGCAATCACTATCTCAAAGCGTATTTTATACGAAGCTAAATTGCGTCTAATTCGTAATTACAGGCCTCCTCTGTATACGGCACCTTTTATTTCACCAACGCGTTGGTTGCAACGTCTGCCATCGCAGATCCAGACAAGATAAGTATTGCATTTACTGCGATCTCTAAAAAATGTCGAAGACCCCGATCAAAGATAACTAAAAGTGATAAGGTACGAAAAATAAAATGAAGTCGTGTTCGGCGAAAGATCGCCTTTGATGTGGAATTTCTCGAGTTAGCGGTTGATTCATTCCAGGCGGCTATTTCTGGCAGCGCTGCGTGTTGCTGTATGTTAAGGAGTGGTGGAGGCAAAACGAAAGCGCGGTTAAGTTTGTTTGGCCGAAGCTAGTCGCTAGCGATGCCACAGCGATTAAACAGCCACATCGACATTGCATAATGTTTGACCACATGTTTCTAACATCCCACCACGCGTGCTATCAAAATATTGACCCTCTTATCCGCATCGAGGTTGCATTGTGGCACTCTTATACAACAAGTGTATGCACCTCGTTATTTGCTTACCCCATTAACTAGCACTTAATATTTAGGCATGCGGCATTAAAAAAATATTAACTCAAGTGCGGTCGACGGCACATTGGAAGTCACAAGGAGTTTTGCCTTATCAAACTCACATTATGACCAATTACAGCCGCCAGTTTTTTGCACTTTTTGTCTCGTCGAAGTTCGGAATCGGCTCGTTAAGGTTATTTATTTAAGCCCATTTTTTGTCGGAAGGGTCGAGTTTAAAGGGTGGCCATGTAACAATTAAGTAGCCGTTAGAGTAAAAAATGTCACCCTTTCAGAGGCTTTTTACGGGTGCTGTGTCCAAAAAAGAGGACAGTTTTTTATCACCTGGGTTGGAAGTCACAAAATGTTTATCACCACTCGACGGCATGTTGATTTATGCTTCCACCCCGTCGAGGACCAGCCTGCCCTAACGAATTAGATTGTTTAATTGGTCATTTATTTTTTGAAGATAGAGCTGGTCACCGAGCTCCAAGTGTTACGGGTCACGGGAGTGCCACCATAACTCAAATCTAATTCATTCACCCTCACTTCCTCAAATTGATTGAATATTTCGTGAATATAAATACTCGTAAAGTTCCGATACAAAACGAAAATAAATTCAGGCATCAGCTGTTGATCTAACGCGAGATTTATTACACATAATTGCTATGAGGAACACGGTATCTCATGTATTATGGATTATATTCGAGAAATATGACGTGTTTTAAGACAAAAGGTATAAAAGTTATTATAAAAGTGCCTAATGACCGGCTTACACTTTCCTTTAGGCCACCCGAGACGTAAAAATAAAAGGCTTATCTTAAATTATGCTTAATTGGAGGGTCTAAAAGTATAGATTGAATTTCAAACTTTGATTGATAGCTTTCCGTTAGCTTAGTGTTTTTGATAATGGTTTATGTAGCATCTTCTATTTTTATTGCCCTAATTACCATAAGCCGCATCTCAGATAGATACGACTGATGGAATAAGTTGGTTTCATTCATTTTTATACGTAAACTTTATATACTCGTATATTGAATAACTCAAGTTGTATCATCAATATATACAATTATTATTAGTATTGCAATTGATAGTACTGTTATTATTGGCTGAAATATATCAGTAAATATATTTAGTACTACAAAGTTTTCTCTGCTACTCGTTCCTATATAGCATTATGACTTACCTATTGAATCACGTTGCTCTGGTTGAATCTGTTTTATTTCCATTCAAGTAGTAATTTACAAAAATCCCTTCTTAGTGGTCACTGATCCCTTACGTTACGGCATTTAAAAAACTTTGTGCAAATGCTGAGCTTGAAGCGGTTAGAAGCTATAGTTATGTAAGTTAACCATTCAGTCAGTCATCCAGTTAAATCAGTTTATTCTTTTATACGTGGGTACATACACCTATAAATGATTTCGATTAAAATATTTGCATGTTTTAAACTGCGTTCATGTCATAACGAACTGTGTCCTAAGCGCTATTATATTAATATGTCTCTCTGAAACAATTCAGAGTGACACATTATTCTCCTAAAATGCAATGTCGGAAGTTGGTAAAACATTTCAGTGCATTATCAAAGTCCGCTTTAATATTCGGGGCCCCGATTTCACAACGAACGCTCTATGAATTCGGTTTAGAGATTCCATTAGGTTATTTATGGTACCCTGAATCGACAATACAATATTTATGGCACGACTAATTACAAAGCATTTGCATTTTACTGTTTGTTTTCCCGTCGCAAGCGATAGTTTCGGCTTTGCCTTTGGGACTATAAAATAAATAGCCGAACAAATGAGCCTACCTGATTATTTAGACGTAAAGTTATTTATCGTGATAGTTGCGACACGAACCGGTAAGAAATCGAGTCGTTACAAATTAAAATGATTTCTTTTAAATAACATACACTGGCTCTTAGCATACATTTGTTTACTAATGATGCATTCGATTATGAGAAGCCTAGTTAATAATACAGTTGAAATGAAATCATTATTATTTTAAACATATTCATAAAATAATATGAAATTAATTTGGATTACGTCTGTCAAACATCAGTCATCTCTGTTCTAAGATTTATCTTTGTTTATTAAAAAAATATGGGTCCTAGCTTTCTGTCACATCTGTTGTCGTTTAACCGATACCAAACCATGAAATTTGAGATAGCATTCCAAAATCGTAATATCAAATAGAAAGCCGCCAATATTTAAGTAGCACACAATAGAGCATTGTTTCCCAAAGCCTTGCACAATGCTTATACTGTTCAGCCATACTTCTAATTCCACTAAACCCTCTAAAAGGAACTGAGGGGCAATCCATGAATTTCAATAACAACAGAGCTCTTAGGAAAACTGTATCGCTTAAATTGTGTAAACAAAAACTGTAGACTTGAGAAAAAATCCGACACAAAGGTTTTGTTTCTGAAACAAAACAGATGTTTGAACACAAAGCCAAGCCATTATGATGTGTTGTGTTAATATTTTGTTTTGTTCCCGCTCGGGTGGTCGCGAACACATCATAAAAGGTCAAGATTTCTTCGACACAATATTCCTTCATTTCCGGAGACCACAATGAAACATAATTTTTTACGTACACTACCATAATTAAGTTAATTACATATCTTGATCAAAATAGCGTAATAAAATAAGACCTCAACAAAATTAGATGTCTTCCAATGTGTCCTAGAAAGGTTCCCTCTAAATTACTCCAGAAGCTCTGGACATCGTCAATGGGATAAATTCGGGATGGCCGTCGGATGTGGGCGGGAATGAGACAGTTAATTCTAATTATGGCCGTATTGTGAGGCGAAATTTTATTGCTATCTCATTGGCGCGCTCATTACGACGCCGAACGTAATTGTGCTCTATTGTGCCCAACGCCACAGTCGCCATTTTTCTGCGAACCGTGTGAATCTGGGGCAGAGGGGACATCGTAATTCGCGTGAAGTTTCCGCTGACTTTTCGTTCGGAATTAATTGCTGTAAAAGTTTATTCGAGAGAGAATTTGGTCGGGCCAGGGTAGCCCATGAAAAGCGCAAATCGTGAAAGATCAAGACAGATTGCGGCTACAATAAACTTTATAAACTCTCTGTTGCTCGATTTCACATACCGTCCGGATTACTAAGCGATAGTCAACTGACGATGCAACGAAATCCTTGAACAAACAAATGCAATATTCATTAAAAATAACGAGCTCTCTTGGGCTTTTGCTAAAAGGATAACAAAATAAATAACTAGAGTTATTGTGTTTCTATTTCTGGTGGAACACATTGGCCTTTTAGACAACCACTGATGGACTCTAAAGTTTCATCGCGGCCTGTCGGAGCGATTAGCGCTCTGACAGCTAATTTATATACTCAACTTACTGTTCTATTCCCGGAGGGATGTTTATAGACTCCGGTACGTGTAGACATGACACAAGAAAAGAACGAAATGAAATGGTAATGGCCAGCAATTTTTTTTAAATAGATATAAAATTAGATCTCTATTATTGATTTACGACACTGTCAATGGAAACATCTGTAATGAAAAAAAAAACACAAAACTCTTCAATAAAAAGATAGTAAAAAAAATAAAATTAGCTATTGAGTGCCTTGTCACAGACCCAAGTTAGTAAATATATCCGAGGTATATCAATACAAACTCGTAAAACTATACAGTGTCTATATTGTTATTATATTCTTATTCGCCCAATATAGTGTTAACCTAATAAAACAGTGTATTGTATATTGTTGATGTTATTTAACAAAATTAAATTAATGCAAACGTCTGACACATAAAAGTAATTTGCAATGATGTATTTTATTACCAAAGTAGTATGGCTAAAAGTGCTAAAACCACTGGTGAACAACAAACACTATCATTATCGAACGTCATGACGTGACGGCAGCTGCGCGCCGCTTACACCTCATTGCCTTTTCCGTGACATTGCTCGATGCCATAAAAGATATTGAGTTTTGTAATATTATTAGCGTATCGCGTCTGATTTATTGTACTTTTGAAAGTCTATGGCACTTTTGTGTTTAGATAATCGAAAAAAATGAAAGCACATTAATAAATATATCTAAAAAAAAGCGTGTGTTTGTCTTTTTCATTTCCATGTTTGCTTATAATTTACTAGCGGTTCGGCGCGGTTTCACCCACGTAGTTCCCGTTCCCGTGGGAATGCGGGAATAACATATAGCGAATGATTTTGAAACAAATCAATATAAAATGTGTATCCGTTGACGGTGCAATATTATGGTTTCATTGACCTCGTCGTAGTCACAAGAACTTCATATTAAAACAACGTATCCTAATCCTGTTTTGTTTCTTTGATTAGTCTAGAGCAGCCATACTCAACCTTTTTTTTATAGGGGCCACAAACACGTTTCAGTCATGGTGTCGAGGGCCGCAAGCAAAAATTATTTAGGTCTTATTTAAAAAAACGTGATTTCAAGTTAACGATGTAGTTAAAAAAGAAGTTTTAACAAAGATGTTTATATGTTTTAATGCGATTTTTGATAAGTACTGTGAACACTTTTTCAGTACTTTATGAAGGTCTGGCTGGCGATTAGATATTTTTCTTTTATATTTAGAAGACACTCCTGACATTATATTGACACTAAAACCACAATTAACTGCAATTACTGGGCGAGATTAGCTATAGCTGATAGCGCTCGGCTCACATTCCCGTTCTGATACACCCATTCTGGCTGGCGATTAGATATTTTTCTTTTATATTTAGAAGACACTCCTGACATTATATTGACACTAAAACCACAATTAACTGCAATTACTGGGCGAGATTAGCTATAGCTGATAGCGCTCGGCTCACATTCCCGTTCTGATACACCCATTCTTTGATGGGCGCGAAATTTAAAATGTTTTACAATAAATTTGTAACTTCAGATGGGCCAATAACAAAGGTCCGGCGGGCCGCATGCGGCCCGCGGGCCGCAGGTTGAGTATAGCTGGTCTAGAGCAATACTTTGGAATTAAAAATGTCAATTATAATACATTGAACTTTATTTAGGTAGGTAGTTTAATATGATTTTTCGTTTTTTTTTTTTATTTTGATATTAATTAATGTATCAAAATAGTGCCGGTCTTAAAAATTTTACTATAGGTAGATACATCCAGATACTTAGAAACTGTTAATTTTTTGGAGAAATTTAGTTGATGAAATAATAACAAATAAATTTACATTTTTGTTCTTACATAAAAAAATAATAATAATAATAATAATAATATAATCTCACGCCTTTCATCCCCGAGGGGGTAGGCAGAGGTATTCCATTACTGGATATACCCACATTTCACGAGATACATTGGACCCCTAAACGTGATAGGTGGTGAGCCCATCGCCGGACCGGGTCTATTTACACATGTCTCAGAATTAATTCTGAGACCTGCGGGTTTCCTCACGATGTTTTCCTTCACCGTCGAGCTAGTGATAAATATGTACGTAAGTTTTGAAAAACTCATTGGCACATGCCAGGATTCGAACCCGAGCCTCACTGATTTTCGGCCGGCTCTTTAACCGTCCAGGCTATCACTGCTCACATAAAAAAAATATAATGTAATATGATGTCCGTCTTTGGCTGTTCGCCATATCTATGAGACTTAAACCCGCATGACATTCGACATTGTCCCAAGTCGTAACACGGGAGGCGTTTTCTCAAACCCCTTCGCAGCTAAATCTGGAAACAATTTTCGAAATGGCCTCGCTTGACAAATAATTCGGGTACAAATTGGTCCACCAATTTCCCTACTCAATGGGCTTGTTAACTCTTTAAATATTTGACATTCCACAACGAAAACGACTTACAATGAAACATTTTAGTCAATTTATTTTCTTTTTTTTTTTATCAAGAAGCTTAAAGCGCAAAAGAAGAACATATTCAAATTAAATTATTTACAAAAAATATTGTTTAATGAATAACTTACTATTTAGATTAATTGTAGGTTATACATATATTGTTGTAGGTTATATATATACTGCTCTACAATATAACCTACATATATTGTAGGTTATATTGTAGAGCAGTGATAGCCCTGACGGTTAAGTAACCGGCCGAAAATCAGTGAGGCTCGGGTTCGAACCTGGCATGTACCAATGAGTTTTTCAAAAACTTACGTACATATTTATCACTAGCTCGACGGTGAAGGAAAACATCGTGAGGAAACCCGCAGGTCTCAGAATTACAGTGTAAATTCCATGTAACGTCACTCTATTTAACGACAAACTCCCTTAAGCGTCGAAATCAATTGGCTTTGGTTGGTTTAGCTTGTCTTTCATACAATGTTTCACTCTACATAGCATTACACCCACTCTCAATAACGACAACAATTGAGTAATAAAAAGTTCCTTTTGTGTTGCTAAAATTAGTAAAAACTGCGCAGCTGTGTACGATCTATTGTCACTTTATTATCCTAGTCCGCAATAAACTCGACTGTCGGCATCATGCATACCGAACTTTCTAAGAAATTCGTTCTGTTGTTTACAAATTGGGATTGCTTGTACTAGACTGTTGTTGACCATGACTCATAAGTAGGAGTCATGGATTATCTATACGTTATCGTAACCAAGATGCCTCAATATTGCTAGATATGAATAAAATAAGTAAAAAAATACAACAAAATTACTGGTGCAGCAAAAGACGTCAGACAAAAATAACAGACTATACGCAATAGCGTTCAAATAACATTCTTTTTTATGCACATAACAACTAACAATAGTCGGAAATAAACTTTTTCTTTTTCTAATTCTGATGTTTCTTCTCTCCATTTAACGACAACTCTCTATAACGCCATAAAATGCACAGTCCCTTCAGTGTCGCTATATAGAGTTTACACTGTAATTCTGAAACATGTGTAAATAGACCCGGTCCGGCGATGGGCTCACCACCTATCACGTTTAGGGGTCCAATGTATCTCGTGAAATGTGGGTATATCCAGTAATGGAATACCTCTGCCTACCCTCTTGGGGATCAAAGGCGTGAGATTATATATATATATATATATATATATGTAGGTTAGTTTGTAATGAGACCTTATTACATAAAAGACAACTATAAATTTAAAAACTGTTATTATTCATATGATTTAATAACTACCTACGCACTCTAATTAATCGTTTCGAACGACATACCTCCCAAAACACTTAAAAACTATTTAATAAAGATAGCCATCTTGACTTGACTACCTTTATACATTCAATAAATCAAAGACCATCCAATATCAAATTGCGTGTAACTTACCATCACAAACTATTTTTAGATAAGCCATCACTTATCATCTTTACAGGGACATAATTCACGAAAAATCGTTATACCAGGCCTCACTAAAAGCGGGCCGTGTGCGCATCGCATGCCCATAAATTACCCTACGACGACGCACTAAAATAGCGTAACACCCCAATTGCCATGGGAACGGAGAGCCATCTCGACCCCACAACCTCGCTAAATGCCTACAAATCCGTCGCTCGGATTCAAATCAAAAATACATCGGGGGAGACGTTCCAACAGCGATTAGAGACGCCTATCAATAAACAATTTATAAGGCTAAAGAAATTTCTTAAGCATAAAACTGATAAATGCATCAGTCACGCGATGAAAGCACTGCGTAAATTGGAATGGCGAGGTGGGTTGAACAATGAAGAAGCCGGGCCGCAGCCGGAAGCATCGCGGATTTTTCCCTGTTATCCCAACAACAATGGCAGCCTTCAATACCTATAGGAGGCTACACCGTCTTTTGTTTAATTAATTATCCAACGGATGGAATAATTAAGCTCAAATTCGAGGCTGTGATTTAAGCGGTCTCTTGTAAAATATAATATCAGGTGTATTGTTTGTTTGTTAAATGAACGCTTTATCTGCGTGCAAGTAATTTATTGAAAGTCTCATCAAGGGCGCCCCGTGAAGAATATTATTGCCAGTTCAAGATTGTGATTAAAATCTTCGAGTATTTTTAATTATAACACTTTTTAAGGTGTAGCATGAAATATTGGATTATGCGACATCACTATAAAATATACAAATTACGCGAAATTGTATTAATTCTCTGCGGTAGAATTAATAACCGTATCACCACTACCGCTCGGATTGAATAGTAAACAGCCAAAGGGCGATCGGTCACTCTCTGACAGTGGTCTCCGTAGACGGGAGCCAATCGACCGACACAACACCATAGTTTCATAGCACCAGCACCATCAATCAGAGAACATTCGCAATACGCCCGATAATGTATCGCCAACAACCCAGCGTTTAATTGGTGATGGATCGCTCGATCCCCAGCCATCGGATTTCATGGCCTCACAATATCATATTTCGCCGAATTTTTTTTCTTTCACTCCAACCGTGCATATTCGATACGGATTTATTATTTTCGTCTTTACATCTACCCTCTTTTGGGCTCGGAAGCGATACGTAAAATGACGGAAGATATGAAGGGCGGTAATGGGGGAAAATTGTACTTTATTCGATTTTGATAGACTTGATGGTGGATTTGGATCCCGCTGTCACTCAAGGGCTTTGACGAGCTCCCAATTTTGTTCCCGGTCCTTATAACCTGTTTAGCGATTGGCGAAGCATAAAAACGTTATACTCTCGCTACAATTTCAAGATAAAATTCTTTTTGTGACTAGTGTCAAACCTGTGATTTCATTAAAAAAAGCTAATTTGATAATATCATTAGTTGGGTGTTCCTACGAGGTTTCTAGTATTTTTTTGTCAACAATCTTATCTCTGAGCACACAGAAGCAACTTCTGAAGTAGCGTGTCCGTATATTTATTCTGTTTTATGATCAGCTTTTCATAAAGAAGGTAGGTAAACTTGTTGGACGCGAGAAGAAACTAAACAAAACTTCTTAAAATTGTAGTTTATTTTTATGTACAATTATTAAAAACCTAGATAATGTTGCTAAATCAAAGTTATTATTATTTCTGTTGTAACAATTGAGTTTGTAACAATCGCACAGGTTAAGCAATGTTTGGAGAGGTCAATTAGTGAATAGGTATCTAAATGGACGGCACGTGAAACAGTCGGTCCCAGTTTCGTTATGTTTACCTACAATAGAAGTCTGTAAGGCGTGTCAGATACCTCTGTACCTTTCCACGTTTTCAGTGGCCACTAGACTAACACCATACCTAGATCTCCCAATCCGCCGTGTTCTCGCGTTGCAAATTTACTTCCTCAATGCTCAGCACTGTGCTCATAGATGATCTTTTTCTAAAATGATAAACTGACTGACTGATTGGTGATATATCAACTTACAGCCTAAACCGCTGGGTTTAGAGACTTGGAATTTTCACATAGATAGCTCATATAGTGTAGGCATTCACTAAGCTATAAGCGCTTAGTAAACTGCACAGGTCCAAAGTGCACAGGTACTATAAAAGCTTTGCCAGTACACCCTGAAGAGCGTCACTTTGACCTCATCACTGCAGCGAGCAAAGCGACGCGCAAGCATATTGCAGCGTACGGAGAGGGCCCTCCGCTCACGTTCTATGTCAGAGTCATCATGAAGCCTCATTAACTATATGACCCAGATATTTGAATTAAAATGAAACTAAGAAAGTATTTTGTAAAATTCAACCCCTAAGGGGGTGAAATAAACGTGCGCAAGTATATAAGAATTAGTTCACTACGGTGTCAAAGTTGCCAGTGACGTATACAAAGCTTAACAGAAAAAGCGCAATTCCTCATACATCCCAATTAGTATATTAATATAAAAAATATATGATGCAATCGAACTTTAGTTTTGTCTAACCAATTTTCTTAAATATCGATCAATAATAGCACGATTTCCATAGGAAGCACTAAATTCAGCTACGCTAATTCATCTTTCGGAAAAATTTAACACAAATTAAAAATAGGTGAAATCAATTAAGTAGTCGATACTGAACAAACAAATTTCAGGAATTGCGCTTATTCTGTTACATATTGTATATTATCTATAAAGGATCTCCGTATGTTCTCGGAGCCATCACCCACATTACCAATTACCTATTCGATAAGGGCCTTATTTATGCCTCCCGCCGCGCGGCCGGGTTGCGCACAGAATTAAAATTCATTGTTTCTCTTATCCTCGTAAAGATATACCGAGGTCACAAGATATCTTCGCTTTATCTGAACAAGGATAGGCTTTTAAAGGAGAGGGGGCGACCGATAGCGGAGGGGGGAATAATTACGTGACCTCTCCGAATTGGAAATACTCGAGGATTCGTCCCATTGATCTATTTGTTCTGAAATCAACTTTAAAGTTGCCATATCGGGTTTCTCGAATGTAAAATTAGAAGTAACTCTTTCCATTTATAGAGCATTAGATGACAATGGTCGATAAGAATCCCGTTTGATAGCTATAAAATCCGTCGAATTGATAATAAAGGTTCCTATAGGTAAGCATTGTTAAAAAAATATAAAAGTCCATTACGTAGACATAAAAAATAGGGCGATGTGAGACGCTAGAAGAGGTTTTTATATACCTATCTAGGTACAATAAGTTTTGGTTTATTTTTATTAGCCAAATTTTTTCCCCACTGCTGAGCAAACCCTCCTCCTTCCTTAAACTTAACCTTAATTTAATTAGATAATATTTTGTTGTCTGTTTGATCAGTATTAAGAATCAAGATAGGAAACCACCATATTTTAAGAATTAACTGTATTTCAAGTAGAACAGCATTTGCGACGCCATGTGTGGTTTGACATAAATATGTAAGTATGTAAAAGTAACGGACAAAAAGTTTTTTAGTTTCCCGTTCATTTTGCAAACATCGGAGGTACTAAAATAAGCTGCGCAACGGAGACGTGTGTCTTTTATTTTAAATATGTGCATATTGTAGTATTGTATGTTAAACATGAACACAAATAGTTCGAGATGGAACGCATCCGTTGGTAACCGATGACCTCTCGACACCACTGCATTAGGAGACAGGATTTGAGGCATTATCCGTTTTGTCTCGAACATATTGTAACGGTTTGAAAATAGAACTCTGCTTTATTCCATTCACGAATCGCATTCAATGATATTTACTTCGTACTTTAAAAATACTTATAAGTTTGTTTTGAAATACATTTCACATTAACATCAATCACACGTTGTTTACACTTCATGAAAGCTTAACACACATCTTGGTCATCATTTCTGACAGTTTCAGTTTTGAAATTCGAATTCATTAATTCTGACAAGGAAGTCGCTAAGAAAATCAATTACATTCATTTCGTTTCCTTTTCGGAGTAAGCAAATGTATCTGTAAAGTATCAGGTAACATGGTTACAAGTAAAATGTTTCCATTTGTAGCGAGCATTGGGTGTTTCCGGTGTTTTTTTACTGATAATTTATTTTTGTTCTATTATTTTATAAAATTCCCAATTTAGAATTCAATGACAGAAAATTTGTTTTGTTTCATAAGTCTTAACTATTTGTGTTTCAATTATTATTTGGTGGTTATAAATAATTATTATGTTTTTCAAAATTCAAATAAATAAACTTGGTAAATAATTTTCACCAATCCACCTCATCTCGCCGGCGACGATAAGTGGCGGCCGCGGCGTCCGGAAGTCGCTTTTTCTTCTCAAACTCTTGAGAGCTTCGCAAAATGTCTTCAAAAACGACTTTTTCTCTCTTAAGTACATTTCTGACATCCTTTTGCGCGTATTTTTTTTCTAAAAATGCTATAGCACTTAAGAACTCTCCGGCATTGTGCTCGGGTTTGCAATTTGCGCCAGATTCTTTCAAACCGATGACACAACATAAAATAAAGTATTATTTTTGTTGACTGATTTGTTTGTTGTCGTACACCTTCTTACTTTTCAATGAAATAAGTGTTTTTATTTACATATTGGATGGAAGTGTACAGACATGATAAAGTACATATAGATTTTTAATGCATTGTAATTTAAATACGTAAGTATTCAAAATTAAGAATTTTATGTTCGTAATTTGTTTTAAAAAAAGACGATTTTGAGAAACTAGCAAGCAAGTACCCAACATGAAAAAACATCTTTATTTTTATAATTGGCATCCTTTTTTACAAATTAACCAAGAAGTACTCACATTAATCAAACATCCAACTCCATTATCACCACCAAAAGTTCCAAAGAGCAATCACTACACAATCCACTTCCAATTCGATAATAAAAGTCACGCACGTGCGCACTGATATTTGAATTTCCCGCCAACGGCACGCAACGAACGACACCCTTCCCGGTCAAACGCTGGGAAGCAACTGAAGTCTGGCTCCCAGTCTAGACGAGGGCGGATGGCGGAGGCGATAGAGGTAGCGGGGAGCGGGGAGCAAAATCAACCCCCAACATTGGCCCAGCGACCGATTCGAAACATCAAGGAACCGATTAAACGCTCTGAATGCTCAATAATAATGGTGACTTTGAACACCAATTAAGTAAATCAAACGTGATATCCAAATCTGTCTATTCAATTGATAAGGACAATTTAATTTCAGGTGAGTACGATTAGGCCCAAAATTCAGGGAAAGGTGAGGCGAAGTCGGGAAAGTTTAACCTGAAATTCATTTTATCATTGAAGCGTGACAGTTTGGGAAATTTATTTGATTTGAACTGTCAGATTTAGGTTAAGTTTGGGAAAGAGCGTTTTATTTCTAGCAAAATGTGCTCTGAATTTTGTGGCAGGGATTTAAATTTCACATAAAATATTTTACAGGCCAATGGATTATTGAGATTAGGATCTGTCAATCAACGCACATAGCAATCTTCAACCGTTGTACCTAGGAAGCTGAAATTTCGAGCGTAGATAGATTTTAAAACGCAAATTACCATATACTTAGAAACAGTTTATCGAAATTCCTGTGGGAACGGGAAAACTGGATTCGCCGCAACGCCGCTGAGCGCCTACTAGTCAAACATATAAAAAAAAGCATTGACTCTACAAATGTTTTCGTCGTCTCTTATGATATAAGTTATGTGCCCATAAGCAAGGAAATAAAAACTGAAATACTCATGTTCTCAGACAGAATTACATGAGATTAAGCCCACTATCTTTAGATATCCTCTTCAAAACAAGATGCGGGTGAAATGACAAATTGATGCAACTATGACGAGTCATACGTGTACAGTTTACACTGAATGATAGAGTTAACGTGACTGGCAAATACGAAGAATGTAATAGTATTAACGAGTAGTCCTTTGGATGTTAAAAAACTCAATTAGAATTTAAATACACTGTATTGTACAAGGAAACAGTATTGTTATTCGGAGACCATGAAATATAATATTGATTGTGTCAAGTTTTATTTTAATTTTTAACGGCTCCCACTATAAAGAAAATATGTTTTTAATTGTGACAAACTTCTGACTAGTCTCATACAAAATCACAGTGAAATATGGTCTATTAGAACTTATACCTACGAGTACATAACTGATATATGGTATATAGGGGATAACTCTACTGAAACAAAAGTGCACTCCAATCTTCAACGGAGTGCAAATTTAGAACCATCGTTTTTGAAAAGTTGGTAGTGAGTCTTATTTTATATTAGAGATCAAAAATGTTGATAAATAATTATTAAATAAATATAACAACTCTATGAATCTCTACTGTATAAGTGTATATTGACAAATTGAAATATTTTGTTGCTCTTGAAGAGTCCCTAAAACAAAAGTATGTACTGAAATGGGAAAGCTGGCCTGCTGTACACAACATGAAATTGCCTAAATACGTTATATTAAGCTTTTCTTTCTTTTCTAGGAATAGAAATGATTCACTCGCCGTGACACGTATAACCCCTTCATTCACAGGGATGGAGTGACAATGAGAGTACCTAAAACAAAAGTATGTACTGAAACGGGAAAGCTGGCCGCTGTAAACGAAATGAAATTGCCTCAATACGTTCTTTCTTTCTTCTAAGCTTTTCTTTCTTTTCTAGGAATAGGAATAGGAATGATTCACTGACACGTATAACCCCTTCATTTACAGGGATGGAGTGACAATTAAGATTAGACAGACCAATTGTATTTACTTAGACGTTTTTTCACAGCCGGTTTCGTTTGAATTTCGATTAGATTGAAATCCGTTGAGACGCTTTGAAACTTATTCAAGAGAAACTTTCAGACAGTAAGATAAAAATAAGATTGGCAAAAAATACAAACTTCTGTAACTATAGCATATACAATGAGCTATGCACCTTCAATCAGATTCATGGCGGAACCCAAACTTTTTAAACAGCAAACAACAATCCTAAAATCCCGCTTTGCCCAGGTGGAATAAACAAAATACCTACCTAAAAGTCCCTTTATGACACGAATTCTCTGGGCGCCGTAGGTACAAATAATGAAAAGTACTGTTACCACAAAAGTGTTTCAAATTTTGTTAGATGCTGTATGATTATATATTATGTTACAAACAGGGTTATTGGTGGAAGACATGGTATTTTAATTAAATTTCACTTATGGTATTATCATTGCACAGACTTTTGTCAATTGTCTCCATTTCATACAATATCACAGGACAATCTTAGTTAAGTATATCATAATTTCACTAAGCATATTAAGTGACATTGTAATAACCCTAGTTATATTATTAAAACTAGCACTTGGATGTGGTGGAAGCCTAGGTCTGTTTTGATTGGTTGATTCACTGACCAATCTGTTTCAGGCAATCAGCCATTTTGACATAATCAGTGAACGTTTTACAATTTTGTTTGAAATTGAGACGATTGTCAAAATTCCGATTATAATACCACTACGATTAGAATACCTAGGACACTACTGGACTAGTAGTGGCGAAGGAAAAAAACCCACGACACTACCAGTAGTGCGGATTGGTAGTGTTGTGGGGACGGAGATTAAATTATATAGCACGGCATTCACAATAACCCTGTGACATATACAAAAACGTAAACGCGTTAGTTTAAAAGCGTCATGTTCAAGCTTTATCGTGAGTTTGTGTTGGACTAAGTCATAGAGAACTAGTTAATCCCTAGCGTCGCGTTAAGCTCTCTGAATCTTCCGGCGAGATAGAGCTTTGGCCTGTTTGCCGGCCTGGCGCCTCTCAGCACACAGCTTTTATTACCTATCCGATAGTTGAGAGGAGGTAGAATTCGTATCAGACAACTTTAAGTACCTAATGCGAAAGTTAGTTATTGAGCTAGAGTAGTATTGGTAAGGTGAGAAGTGGTATACTCAATTATCGACCTTAATGATAGACCTAACAGTTATTTAACAATGGATTTATTACCATTACTTTATGAGATGTCAATGTATGTAACCACATTAAAGGCTTTACATATAAGTAGGTAACTAAGCTACTGTAAATTTTTAAATACTCCATGACTCATGATGATGTATTTAAAAAATGATGACATGATGAGCTCACCACCTCAAAAAATATACTAGTGCAAACTGGATATATTGAATATCTCTGCCGACCCCTCCGAGGATAAATCCGAAAGCTTTTTTTAATTTTCGTTATTTAATTTGAGTAACAAACACGATGTCAAAACCTATACACACAATATACATCTTCTTAATTTTATTATAATTTTAAGTCAAAGAATGCATGCAAATAAATCTTAGACAATGATATTTTTTATGCAAATATAGACACTTCGATCCTGCAGCAGCACGAACGCGTACGTGCCTCAGCTTATTACCTAAAGCTAGACCGAGCTCTAAGCCTCTCGAGCTCCCTTTGCCCCGAGCTGTGCTGTAATTTACCCCACGCGTTGTTAATTCCCGCACCTAGCGAGCAGAATTCATTATTTCCCAACTTTTCCAATATTACAAATTTCTCGACAGTGTTTCACCAAAAACACGCTGAAACTGCTTCGTGTAGTACCACCGCAGGGTTTGTAGCATGTGTAAAAATTCGTTGTAATGTATACGGGAAACGGTGTTAGCTTGTCACAACCGTAATTATTCTTTCACAAATGGTTTCGCACGCCAAAGTTGTTAGATAAAGAAAATTGTACAATGTAACGTCACCGGTGCTTTGTGGTATTGCAGTAACACGTCACAAATTGTTCTAAAAGAACGAATATGTTATTACACCATTTAAAGTTTTTAATCATCATTAGCCTGTTACGATAGTTTGTAATTAGGTGTCTAATAAATATTTATCCTAATGATGCCTCCTAATTCAAAGTACTAACATGTGTACGTACATTACTAAATTATAGAGACATGTGTACATTTGCTGACTGAGATATGTAATTAACTAATTTGTAAATAGAGTTAATGATAATAAAGCCTAAACATATGACTCCAACAAAACTTCTTTAATTAGTTTCTACAGAAGGAAGTTTAGTTATTTCTAACTGTTAATGATAAGTGACAATGTTTTATGAGTCGGAAGTCGCGGATTCGATACGGAGCCAACATTTATTTGCATGCATATATCTGTAGGTTTTGTCTCTGGATGTAAATAAATATGTTTATCATTAGCTTAGTACCCATAGTACGAGCTATGCCTATATTATAATTAAGTAGCCTTGTGTAAATGGTGTTTATGTTACACTATTTATTATTAATTTTAATTGTCGTTCTTTAAGGTGTTACTCAAAGACGTTTAAAGAAAAAGTTTCTCTCTCCTAGAGAATGATTTTCTTCCAACCTCTTTGGTGTTACTATTGCGTCAATATTAATATTATCCTAGAAACGACGGATAAAAATTACGTATTTTTCAACAGGTTATATCAGTTCCATACATTTATCATTATATTCTACTATACAACGCGTATCAGAAAAAGCGCAATTCCTCATACACCCCAATTAGTATATTAATATAAAAAAAAATATGATACAATCGAACTTTAGTTGTGTCTAACCATTTTTTTTAAATATCGATTAATAATAGCACGATTTCCATAGAAAGCACTAAATTCAGTTACGCTAATTCATTTTTGGGAAAAATTTAACACATATTTAAAATAGCAGAAATCGAATAAGCAGTCGATACTGAATAAACTAATTTCAGGAATTGCGCTTATTCTGTTACATGTTTTATATTACTAAATATAAAGACGTCAGTCATCGATTATAAAATATCGTCGTGGATGGAATGAATATATATACATGATTTCCAACTCTTAACACCAAATCAAACCTAAGCTTATCTCAAATTCTCAAATCTACCTTAAACACTCCCAAAGTTCACTTTCACTGTGAACTGAAGTGAAGGAAATTGACTTCCACTTTCGACCACCACCTTCTACCCCAATCCTGTTTACAAGGTCTGGAACCGATCCAAAGTTTCACTGCCGCCCTCATTAGCGCTGTAGTGTTAATACCGAATGTCCGTGAAAAATTTTAGAGGACACTCGACAAGCTGCGTTTTATTCTGTCTGAGTCTCGTTAAAGTTGAGAGTTTATTTGGCTGTTATTTTGTGTTTCAATTTTGCACGTTGCAGCAATAGCAGTAAATAATTTAAATAGGTGTACTTACCTATATTGAGAAGGTGAAATGAAGGAAGTACCTGAAACGTTGTCTTTGTTTAACGAAGACTTGTGCCGTGCCGTCGTCTGGCTCCGAAGGATCACATGATCAAGATCCTTGTAGTGTATTGTAGTGTAGTGTTAGATATACGCTTGTTATTAAATAATTACACTAAAAATTCGACTGCGCGTAGAAGGCACTGAAGAGATTTAAAAGTTCTGAAGCGGTCGTATAAAAATATATTATTCTATGACAGGAGGAGATAAAGACGTATCTAATCTTAGAAACTGTTTTGCAGTTTGGTATAGAATAATTTATAATACAATACTACACATATTAGTCTCCTTTTTTATTTTAAATGAATTAACTCACTACCACTCGCTGTCATTCCGTAATATCATAGCCGTCGTCCGATCCTAAAACCTCCACTAATCATACAAATCATTTCCAGAATAAGAAAGTATACTTAGGTAACCATAATCCTGGTCATCATCATCAGCACCCGTAATAGCCCAGAAATGCATTTGTTCAGACGTGCTTATAAAACGACATCTACATTATTAATATTATTATACAGAGAATAGGAGAACTAGTTAAGGTCAGCAAAAAGGGCTTACCTTAATTTTATCATTAGGCATACCAAATTACTAGTTTATATATTATAAATGCAGTTATTTTTCGAATTCCTGATACATATTTTTATTAGCTTTTATAATAAACTAGCTGTTCCACACGGTTTTACCCGCGTAGTTACCGTTCCCCAGGAATAAAATTTAGCCTATGTTACTCAGTGATAAATTGATAATGTAGGTTTCCATTGGTAAAATATTGTTTAAATTGATTTAGTATATTATTAGTGTAGATTTAGATGTAACAAAGTGGTTTTATAAACAAAAAACACATAAGTTAAGAAAAATGGTTAAAATATATAAAATTAGATTGCTCTACATCATTATACAGTGAATAGAAGACAGATAATAATAAAGTACCTACTTATACTTGTACATTGTGTCACTCCTTACCCGTGGTACTACTGTTTCTCCCTTAATACCTATAAAATATGAATTTAGTTTAATTAACACAACAGGTACTTTACGAACAATTTTCATTACCACCCTGTCATATCTATCATCACAATGCTCTTTATTACCGCCATACCTCATTCCGGCCCGATAGACATCCTCTATAAAAATATTCAGCTGCCGCCAACAAAGGCCTGATTCGAATGGTCACTTATTGTTCAACATCGCCCGGGTACAATACGAAACATCACATCACCCGTCTTTTGGATACAATAGTTTGGGCCCTGTAATAGGCGATCACGACTGTACTTCTAACAATAAACATATTTTACGTTTCCGAACACGTTGTATTTCTAAAAACACAGCCTAAATTTATTTAATAGTGACAAGTCGAGGAACTGGTTTTTCAAATCCAACTCAATCGCTATCTTGAATGATATTTTTTGTGCCCAATATCCCATGTTACGCGTAGGTAGATGTCGTTTTATTTTGACAAACGGATATATTCCCTTTGTTGTCTTTAACGCAATATATCAACGGCTGACACGAGATTATGGGACAGAAAAGTGGAAAAAACATGTGAATGGATTTTATCAAATCAAAAAAAGCATCTATGAACCTAAAAATGTTAGAAGACCTCCTACACGACTATAAACATACTGTTTAAAGTCGTTGATATTATAAACTTGACTTTATAATTCATTTCTGCTTACATTGTAGTCGAAGGTATGTGTTAAAGAGAAATGAAAATTTACATAATAATGTCACCTGTATATCGGAACAATTACCCGAATGGTTTCTAGCAATAATAAACGGTCCAAGATTTATCATGTCACCAATAGAATTTCAATGCGTACGACCACCCGCCAACTTACTAACGATGTCGTTCTGTAGACAATACAAGTAGCACAATGCAAGAATAACGACCTTCCGAGACCGTGTGCCATTGATACTGGTGCTGGCTAAACAGCCAAAAACAAAAGACGAATATAAATCACTAACCCTGTACCCCACGCGTCCACGAACCTAAACCTCTTAAACACGCAACAAACCAACAAATATCCTGCAAAATGTACCTTGCGTCTTCAGCAAACGGATAACATTTACATCATCTTTATTTCCAAACTGCATAACTAAAGTTGTCCGTATTAAACACTAACCACTTCCAAGTAAACAATAGCCGTTTTAGGACAATGTTCACATTATTACTTTACGACCACAGTAACATAATCATTGGTCCATTGTCAGGCGGGCGATTCTCAAAAGTCCATGAAAGTTAAATGCCCTTACATATTGTATACGGGTGGACATTGTCGCAAATGGACAAAATATTATCACCACGACGCGTGACGCATTGATTGTCCAAAAGACCTTTTTGCTGATTTGAAGGTTTTGCGATCATAAATTTAGAATTCTAAAAGACTGTTCTGAATAATGCAATGAATTTTTTACTTGGGCGCAAAAGGCAAAATTATGCAGAGACGTAAGAAAAGACCCAGTATAAGGTTCTGCTTTATTAAATGAAATTTTTGTGAGACAAAGAAATTGGAGCGAAAGTAAATGAATGCTAGTGAACTCGAAAACAGCCTATATTACATTTTAGCTTATTCATCTGGAAATTCTAAGTATTAGTTGTTATTCAAAGTAGTTTTTTATATTAATATACTAGCTACCCGCCCCGGCTTCGCACGGGTGCAATTCTAACACTAAAACCTTCCTCTTGAATCACATATTATCTAACATATCACATATTGAATCATATAATAAAAAAAAACGCATCAAAATCCGTTGCGTAGTTTTAAAGAATATGGACAGAGAAAGCGACTTTGTTTTATACTATGTACTGATACCTGATCAGAGATAGGCATTAGGTAGTGTGATTGATTAGGTACCATAGTAGGTAAAGTTGCTACGAGGTTGTAATATGGAGTTGTTAAAACCACCACTTTATTTGGGACTTCTGAAAATTTCCCGGGAAATTTCCGATATTTTCCTCGGGATTCTACAGTATCTGGGGGCACGGCAGTGCCCCCGCCAAGTCGAGCAAAAAGCGGCATCATATTGACTTACTAAATAGGTATAAACTCCTTTTGTTCTTAGGTGATTTTCTCTACAGTGGCCGGTTATGGAGATAATCAAAATCTGCATATTAGTAATTTGTAATAGTAGTACGGCTCCTAAGCTTGAAAAAAAAAAAGTTTCGGTCCCAACCGACACAAAGCACACATATGAAATTTGGCATTTCATATGTGTGTTTCGATTTAAAAGTAGGAACGTGGTGGTTTTAACAACTCCATATTATATCCTCTAGCTACTTTGGTACCTAATCACACCACCTAATGCCGATCTCTGGTACTGATGATACTGATATTATGTGTATCCACTACTATAAGACATTTATCATTTCTAGATCGATAATTTTCCAATTCTTCAACTGCAAATGTAAGATAATAAACACAAAAGAAGTTGCACTGCTTCGTGCTATAGCAGCAGTAGTATATAGCAAACACTTAGCACATTAATTTTAAATTAATAGCTACACGCGATCGTGAAAACAAGGGTCTTGACAGACAGGCAAATGAAGAACGAAGTGATCTTATAACGATTCCTTCTTTCCTTTTGAAGTACATACCTACAGAAATCTGGAAACTTAAAAATCTTAATTGCATAAAAAAAGAGTCTATAACCTTCTATGACAGCCATTCTTAAAATAGGGTTTTTAGTAGGTACACTTTTTCACTACATTAAAATGTTTTTATTATCCAGTCATGATCAAACTTGCATTGTAAAGTCCCTTTACGACTCAATGAATTATTATGTAGAGTATACCTACTTGTAACTATCAGAATCGTTTCCTGCTTTTGCTGCTGGCTTTCTACCAACCCTAGCCTAATTTAGCCTGCGGTTTTCTATCCCCCTCACTCATTAGAGGGTAGACAGCGACGACGGGGAAGTTCGATAGACACCCTTGGACAATTTACGAGTGCGGGACGTTTCCAGCTAATCTAATTGCCGCTTCCGCGTTTATTCGGCGTTTTCTTGACCTTCCTAAATGCGTTTAGTATGTTTCTATTCGCTTTTGACGGGGGCTGTTCGGAACGTTCAACTATTTTGACATTGCGCCTTGTAACTTTCGAACTGGTTGGAATTATTAGGGCGAAAGACTTGAATGATAAATAGTAATTTAATATAAAAAAAAAGAAGTTAGTATTTCATATAATAAACCCGTGAAACTATTGTTTCAGAAAACCAATGTTTACCGTATCAGAAATAAGTCTAAGGTCCCGGTTCGATTCAAATTCAAGGCAAAAAATTATGTCTTAAATGAATATTTCTTTTGGTTTTGTGTCTGCGTCTTTATGCGTAGAGTTGGGACTAATTAACCATATGCGAATTATATATACTACTTTTTTCTTATTATTATTATGACTGACTTCATTTTCAGTATTCGCTAATAGTAACTATCAATATTCCCTATTTGCCCCAGAGGCCTTTCACGAAGACGTAAGAGCATAGTAAAGTTACGTAAACTTCTTTTGTTGCGACCCCACAATGCGTTCACTGTACTCATCGCATGACAGGTCAAATTAACACATCGCCTAATCTTTGCTCCCCGGCGTTACACACGTAGTAATTTACTTGGAAAGTTTGCCAGCTGACGAAAAGACATGGAGTAATCTGGGATTGACAGATTTCCGTGCGTGTACACGCGATTTTCTTGAAAAGAAACTAATTTTGTGTTGAGAACCCCTGTTTTAGTCATGTTTGTGTTCTTTTTAGGGTTCCGTACCTCAAAAGGAAAAAACGGAACCCTTATAGGATCACTTTGTTGTCCGTCTGTCCGTCCGTCTGTCAAGACCCTTTTTCTCAGGAACGCGTGGAGGTATGAAGCTGAAATTTATATCAATTACTCAGGTCTACTGTCCCTTGAAGCTGTGAAAAAATCAAACTTCTAAGCCAACGCAATCAAAAGATACAGCCGTTTATGCCGCAAATTTTCGACACTTGCAAGGGAATCAAAACCTACAGGGTGCTTCCCGTGAACTCAGAATCTTGAAATTTGGTACGAAGCAACGTCTTATAGCATAGATAAAGGAAAAATTACGAAAACCATAAATTTGCAAGGTTGTACGGAACCCTCGGTGCGCGAGTCCGACTCGCACTTGTCCGGTTTTTTTTATACTAAAATTCTAAGATATTTTATAAGAACATTTGTTAAGTAGGTACTTAGTTATGTGTCTTTAAAGAAACTATTTGTCTACGCTCTGTCTAAATTTACTTAAGTTTAATACTGAATGGCAATGACAACAGAATTCAGGTGAATTATTTCAGAATTCAAGTTGACGGTAAAGTAAGACCTATTTTTATTGTAGAACTTCAATGTTATAAAATACCTTGACCTTTTCACGAACAATTGAAATCTTTCCCCCAAATATTTTATAGACTCATTGTTTTTAGACTTTAGTATTTTTTGGAAATTAATTGTTATTCTAAAGTCTGAGTCTAAAGAGTTTGTGTGTTACTAGAAAGTTCCGATTCTACTTCATAGTAATTAGGTAGTTAATTTTTGATTAGTCGGTATTCTAAGTCTGGAAGAGTAATGTTTTGTATTATTTAAGAGAAATGGCACAAAATGTCACAAAACCTTACTAGAACTTTTCCAAAGAGATTTGGCATAATTTCGCCAACACACTTTTAAGCAGTTTGTCGAACGCTGCTAAAACTTTCATTGTGTACCTATTATAACAGGAACAACATGTTCTTTTTTTTACATTTTACATTGCAAGCAAATCACGATCACGATCGCAGAGCCGGCAGCTTCCTAGGACAGCGAATTAGTTTAGACATACGAGTACCGACAGAGCGGGGGAATTTTGCCGCTCTGCTGGGCACCCGTGCACGGAGACGCGCTGGATGCATTTTTTACATTATACCTAATTTTATACATTTAATATTGCACAATTTTAGATTGTTATATCTAATACATCATCATCATCATCAACCCGTAACCGCTCATTGCTGAGCTAAGAGTATTTCCGCACACATGAGGAAGTATGGGCCCTAACCTTCTCCGTAAGCCTACGGACAGACTGGAAGATGGTTTAGGCTAGTGGATAACTAACTGTAAAAATTTCTAAACCCACCCAAGGGTATCACGGCTTAACGGATTCCACTGCTGTAAACACAACTAGAACCGGGAGCAACGGTGAAAAAAGCCTTCCGAAACACGGAGGCGCTCGTGATATAATTAAACAATACATAATAAATAGTATATTACACATCTAGGGAAGTAAAATAATAAATAACTCAGATCACATTTAATGTGTAATCTGAGGCTTTCTTATTTTACTTCCCGAAGTGTATATACTTTTTTTCTGCTCGACGAAGGCGGAAAGCGGCAACTTTATTCAGCGCAGTAGCGGGTCGAAATTTGCGCTTTACGCCCGGAAAGATGAAAAATAACTTTCAATGGTGCATCTTTTTCTATCGATTATACGCGTCTTGCCTACAGATATAAAATACTCACGTCAAAACCGTCGAAATCAGTCTTCCATGAGAGTAATTTTTGCAACGTAACCTGCGGGCCATTAGAAAATTTAGGCATTGCGTGTTCAGGGCGGCTCAAATAGACACGCGCCACACGCGAACCTTCTTCGAGGCTGGGGGTGAGCTGATAATTTACTGCCACGGCTTATACAGCTGGCTCTTTGTCTATGCTGAGTCGATTAATTGTATTCTAACTATAGAGATTTCAAATTATTATTATTATATATATATATATATATATATATATATATATATATATATATATAATATAATCTCACGCCTTTCATCCCCGAGGGGATAGGCAGAGGTATTCCATTACTGGATATACCCACATTTCACGAGACACATTGGACCCCTAAACGTGATAGGTGGTGAGCCCATCGCCGGACCGGGTCTATTTACACATGTCTCAGAATTAATTCTGAGACCTGCTGGTTTCCTCACGATGTTTGCCTTCACCGTCGAGCTAGTGATAAATATGTACGTAAGTTTTTGAAAAACTCATTGGTACATGCCAGGATTCGAACCCGAGCCTCACTGATTTTCGGCCGGCTCTTTAACTTCAAATTATTGTGATTGGATTCCGAGTAAGGGACACTAATGAATTTAAAAACCTTAGATAGTATTTATTACCAACTAGCTCAACGGTGAAGAAAATTATTGTAAAAAAGCCCGCAGGCCCCAGAATTGGTTTCGAGGGAGGAACATACCCCGATCCTGCGACGGATTTACCATCTGTCACGTTTAGGGGTTCAAAAAATACACTGGCGATAAGTTGATACTTCCTTGAATACATTTGTCTCGATTATAAGGCGTGATCAAAAATATTTATTTATGGCATCAACATTTTAGTTAACTAAACGTCTGAAATCTGCATGTTTTGAAGACATCGTGGAAAGCTTTCACTGTAAGCTCTGTTGAACTCGGCGGCTTCGTGCGTGTTTGATATGCGGAAACACTTCCGTTTCCGCCTTGTTGTTCATTGTTCTAGTTAGCTTTATAAATCTCTTTAAGCAAGGTTTTAGTTGTATCTTAGTAGATACAACTAAAACCTTGTTATTAATATTTATTTATTAGTATAAAGTAGGTATTCAAGTGTTTTTAAATAATATTGCGGTCATTCTAAACTTCTTATATCTATTTATTTTATATTATATAAAGCTCGACTACCACTCACTGACTGATTGACATAATTGTTCTCCCAGAAGGAGTCGTTTTGGAGAAAAGTATTGTAGGGGAAAAGTGTTCAAGATGGCGGGGTGACCTAGGGAAAATTCCGACTTTTCAAAAAAACAAAATGGCGGCCAGGCTTGCCTATCTTATCTCTTTTGTTTTCCGGCCGATTCGGTTAAAATTTTTAGAATCCGTTAAACTTTTTAGATGATTTACTAATATTATTTAAAAAGTTGAAAAAACAAAATGGCGGCTGCGTTATAGTGTTTCAAAGTTGGAGTGGTTTTAGACCGCAGTTGACCCTAATTGATCTCCCAGATGCCAATATGCTATAGAGACGTAATTGGTGTCATTGCATTGGACATATCCTGTAGTTTACTAGAAAAATCCGAAAAACTGAAAATCTAAGATGGCCGCCCTGTGATTGGCTCCCAAAGAAAAAGATGAATTTTACCAGATTTTGAATGTAAATTTTCGGCAAGATGGCGACACCTGAGCGAGTTGGCTTGTATGGCGGGGTTTGAGGTCTCATTACGGAGTACTGCCATATTTAACAATTTTCCCAAAATTTGGGGTATTTTTTTACTTTTAATGCAAAAAGTCAAAACTCGAAGTTTTACCATTTTGCAAAAACGAGTAACAGTCTACGGTACATTTTATCCCTCCCTATGACCTTTTGTAGGTTTTTTGAATTTCACCTCTCAACACTAAAAGTTATGGCCGATTGAATTTTTAGGGTAGACCTCAAAAGACCTGAATTGATCTCCCAGATGCCAATATGCTATAGAGACGTGATTGGTGTCATTGCATAGGGAATATCCTGTAATTTACCAGAAAAATCCGAAAAACTGGAAAAACAAGATGGCCGCTCCGGTATTCTCTCTTTACTGAAAAAAATGGGTTTTTATAATTTTTATCGGTATTTTTAGGCAAGTTGGCAACACTTTGGAAAGTTGGGTTGTATGGAGCGATTGTGGGACTCAGTAACCAGTGTTGCCATGAAAAGAAATATTTCACAAAATTTTATTATTTTTCGACTTATACTAAAAAAATACAAAATTCACATAGAAAATTATCAAAAATGGCTAAAACAAGATGGGCGCCCAAAATTTGACTTTAAATTTTCTGTCAAAATACTTGATACGAGCGGCCTCGCGCACCGCGCGACATCTAGTCTATATATATAAAAATGAATCCCTTTTTCCCTTGGTCACGGCATCACGCGTTAATGGCCGAACCGATTTGGCTGAAAGTTGGTGGGGAGGTAGCTTAGAACCAGGAGACGGACATAGGATACTTTTTATTCCGATATTCCCACGGGAACGGGAACTACGCGGGTGAAACCGCGGGGCGCTGCTAGTTTTATATAAAATAGAAACGAGATGTCGTGGGACAAACGTTTGGGAGGAAGTTCCTTTCGCTATTACATATTAGCAACCCCTAGCTTCGTTTTGTTTTACCTACCTATTTATAATAATATCTTTTAAACCCTTGAAGATATCGAATTTAAACACGAAATATTAAGTTACAATTGATGTTTTAATTTCTAATTTTTTTATACAAGGCCGTTAAGCCATTTTGTATCCAATTCGAGACAAACTTTCAGACAGACAGACAGATGGTCAAAAATTTTAATAACGCTCATTTATGATAAGGTCTCGTGGAAATTTGGGCATTTATTTTATTATTACAGATATATACTTAAATTTTATTATTGGTATGTTAAATAACATGTACACTGAAATAAACAATAAATTAAAATAAATGTAGGTACCTACATTTATTACCTCAACAACAGTGTCGAGATGTTGAGTATAAGTCTTACACTTTCTTTGACGTAGCTCTCATTGGATGTTTGGAGTTTAAAGGGAGATAAAGAAGTGCACAATAATTAATTCAGAAAATCAATCTATGCACTCGAACCAATCTCCAAATTAGGTATGTGAAAGTTTATATTCACAGTTTCCAGCAGAAATCATATAAATTTGTTTGGATATTTTAAGAAACCCCCTTTCCAAACCTTAATTTTCCATCAAACAAGCAAAGCCTAACATAATAAAAGAAAAATACTTAGTTCTTTTTGTTTTCTAACTAACGATCTCCATACCCACATTACACTTATTCCCCCCTACGAAGTAATAATGTTCCACGGGTCAATTTACTAAAAGACTCGCTTTCATCAAAGTATCCATACCATTATGTTTTCCTTATAGCTTAATAATACTTATTTTACGTGGTCTAGCTGCCAATCCGAAATCAGCCTTGCGTGAATGGAAGAAGGCACTTTTATGTTAAAACACCACGCAGTCACAGTATCGTTTCAAGTAAAGTAGGACCATTTCTTTCGCCGCCCTTAATAATGTTTGGCGATTTGTCAAATAGCAATTTCGAAATAGATACCCGCTTGATGTGACAGAAGATAAAATATATAAATTGGCAGAGATTATTCTGGCAAAATTGAAACTGGATGTGGACAATTGGATGTTAATAACCCCCTGAGGGCCAAAGATAATGATAGGATGAGGACGACGTACACGAGATATCCGTGACAGGAAATTGACTTAATCAATTGGCGGATTGGGTCAGATGAAGAGACGAACAATCTATATTAATACTAATATTATAAAAAGTTTATATTTGTATGTATGTTTATGGAGGCTCTGAAAGTCGGATGTGATTCCGAAAAATAATAAAATGGCGGAGTCCAGATAGTATAATAATAAATGAATAAATTGCAAGGCATAACCCTAACTAGACAGCCTGTACTATAAGGGACACTAAACAATTTGATAAATATTTCTATCATGTATATGAATCCGCATCCTATAATTCAGAAGGCAGAGTCCCGACCAACTGTACCAAAAGGTCCGTCAACAAAAGATTTTTATTTTGAATAGACAAGAAAAAAATACATATCACTACATACTTGAAAAGATTTGGTTCATCTATTGTTTACTGTGCAATATTTTATCTACTGTACTTTGGGGTTACTTAGATAAATATACACTCTTCCAAGCAGATTGACATAGTGATTTAAATATTAGTGTAGTCATATCAAAATTAGAGTTTATTTGAATTAAATAAAATACATGCTGCCGCCTTTATGTAATAGTATCCATATCATCTGGATCTAGGCTACTGATCGCAAATTATAGAAGTTAATTTAAATAATCTGATATTACGCAACCCAGTTTTATGAACATCCTGACGGTACAAGGTCATATTCATTGTTTCCATCGAATCCTTTACAAGAGAAGCGTGGGCCGACAGCTTACACGCAATAACACCTTTTGTTACAACCTTTTGTAATGCTCCTGCTATCTGTTTTATCGCTGATGCTTTGTACTATGAAACAAAAATAACTTTATCCCACCTTTTTCTTTTATATCCCCAAATTATTCTCAGAATAAAGTCGAGTTTCCTGTGGCAACAGCTTATAAAATTGTTTGCTTAGATTATTTTCTCAGTATAGTTTACAGATATCCGAAAGATGACAATGGATTCAAATGACTTTATTTCTGACATCCATTGGTATTGTCATGGCCGAAAAGCGTTGGAGTAATTTATGTTCTTTTTTAATTCCTTGTTGATACAAGTGGCTTAGGTCCTGATAGAGCAAGAATAATATTTGAGGAATAATAGAGGAGGTTGCTTTGAAGGGAGTCTGTTTGAAGATGACCCTTTTGTAGGCTCAGTTGGTATTTAAGAGGGTTTATGTAGTTATGCAGGTTTCTGTAAAAAATATGGGTGGCGTGGAAAATTCTGACAGTTAGGTGGCCACTAGCTTAACACCATCTCCCAATCCACGGTGGGCTCGCCCAGATTAGCCCTCATGATTATATTATACTAGCGATTTTTACCCCTAAATTTTAAAAATGGTAAGTCTATAGCCGGACCCAAAGTTTGTACAGTTATACTCGTAATATTACAAAAAAAAAGTATTTTTTGTTACTTCCCAATCATCTTCATGCATTTATAGAAAGAAATAAAGAAAAATCTATGAATAATAAATAAACTACATCTAGTGTAAAGTCGAAAACATTACTAATACTGTTTTTTTTTTCAAATTGTCGATAAATTTGATTATTATATAAAAATATATATATTTAAATTTGTATGCTTTACTGACTATTCATAATTTAGTGTAAAATGGTTTTTTAATGTAAACAATAACGAGTTTATTAACAGTTTTTGGTGATAATAAATGATGATTATTTAAATCATCACTTATCTAAACTGATGAAAAGAAATGTATTGTGTTAATTATTTGATTGTCTATGGATAACATACATAGACATTTTTAAATTTATTTCAATAATAATGTTAATAATTATATTATTTATAATTAACTAGCGACCCGCCCCGGCTTCGCACGGGTGCAATGCTTATAAGATTTTCCCGCTTTTCTGTTGAAATTTTTCCTGAGTTTTCTTTGCTATAAACCTCACGGAGCCCGAGACCTTTCCCACAAATGCAAAACCGTGGAAATCGGTTGGTGCGTTCTGGAGGTATAGCGTCAGGAAAGAAAACCCGACTTATTTTTATATAGTAGAATATAACAATTAGTAATTCTTTTTTATAAATAATCTATTGCATATTTTATCTTTTAGCTAATTTTATAAATTTGTGTTTGGCTTATTGCATAATATCATTCTAACTAGATAAGAGATCATCACTACGTAGTATAAAACAAAGTTGCTTCCCGCTGTCAGTCTGTCCCTTTGTATGCTTATCTTTAAAACTTCGCAACGGATTGAAATGCGTTTTTTTATAGATTGAATGATTCAAGAGGAAGGTTTTATATGTATATAATACATCAATCAGCATTGCACCCGTGCAAAGCCAGGGCAGGTCGCTAGTTGATTCTAATAAGAAAAAATATTACTATTAGGTACAGATCAAATGAAATTTTTGACGATAAAAAGTGTCTTGGATAAAGATTACATTTAAAAAAAAAAGTACGTTTACTTCAATATTTAAATACCTATGTAAATAAACTATCTCGGAGATATGGCGTAACAATGATTAAAAAAATAATAGAATATATTAAATATAAAACTTAAATGTTATAAAAACATACCTCAAATATCCACAACAGCCCCCCAACAAGTCCAATCACACTCAAAATCAACCACAACACTTAGAACACTGAAAATTCTCGAGAAAATATCATCTTCTACAAGTCTTACGAAAACGTGGGCGGTAAGGCCGCCCTGAACGCGTGCACCCTCCCCGACAGCCTTAAAGGTACTGAGGGGAGGGAATCAGGGATCCAACCTCCGAAAGGCTACAGACGCGCGCAACTTTAGGATTTATATATAGATGGTTGCCGGGGGTAGCATCATATGTTACCGGCTGCAATATTGGAGGCAAGTAACGTTTAACATCCCACCGCTAAGGTATCATGACATGCAATAAAAAAGAAGATCTGCTATTTTTGCAATCTGTACTGCACCCTATTCTGGGGCCGTATTATCTATTTATAATTATAATCGCAATCGTTTTCATTTTAACATACGTTGCTTCTTTCGTACATCTGTCAATACAGTGAAAGAAGAGCAAGCACTGATCGCTTAACAAATGTCAAATAAAGACGATTACGATTACAATTATATATTATTTTTTCAGTTTATTTTTCGTAGTTAGGTATATTTACTTATGCTTTCGTTTATTGCGGATATACAGCTAGCTTACAGCTAGTGACCAGCACCGGTTCACACTGGTACAATGTGTTTATATTGTTACCGAAAAAAAAACCTAAATTTTATATTAAGAACAAGGTCCCAAATAGACAGACGCGGATAACGAGTTTTTTATACTATTTAGAGACTTAATTATGAAAGAACTAATTTTTGATAAGAAAATGTATTAATTAAACATACAAAAACTAAGCTTATCAAAAAATTAAGATTTGGACCAAACAACACACAAGTTCAGCTTTGATATTTCAAACAGAATAATTCCAACCGTAGTTACGAAAACTAACGGTGGAATACACATAATTCATGCTACGTAGCGGCTCGGGTGTAGTCCTAAACCAACAAACTAACAGGATCGAGCGAACCTCACCTGTCTGAGACCCTTTTGATTATTTGACAAGGTTTGTGCAAAACCTACCAGCCCGCATGACGCGGTAAAAACGTCAGCTACACACAAACTAACTGTTGACCGGAGTAAGCTAAAGGTCTGCTCATTTTAGTGAGTGAATTTCTCTGTCTGTTGGAATCCCGTCCGCCGCGTACAATAGGTATGCGGCCGACGAAAGCTTATTATGGAAATATACTATTGGCATCCATACGATGTACGCCGCGTCTGCAGTCAAACCTCTAGATGTCCAGCATCTGTGGCAGACCACTGTCTAATGAGTAGAATCTATTAATGAGTAGATACACTAGCAAGCACAGCGTAGTACCTCACCCCTGCACCTACAAGGACAAACAACCTGGCAAAGGTGTTGGGAAGCCGCTTTCGATTGGTCGCTCTGGAAGACATTGCGGGATATTTATGTTCTGCTGTGGAGGTTCTGCGATTATATGAATTGTAATCGAAGATTATGTCCAACTTGTATTCCTAAACAAAATCTGTGTCCGTAAGTTATTGAACAATTCATTGGTACATGTTTACATTTAACCAATCTTCATCGACGAGTTTAGAGTGCCTTGTTATTAGACTATTGACATTTCTAAGTTTTTTTTTTATAAGAGGAAAGGGTGCAAATGAGCAGACGGGTCACCTGATGGTAAGTGACTACCGTCGCCCATGGACATTCTCTCAACTCAATTGTAATTTTAAAAGTGTAATTTTTAATTACCTACAGAAATAAAAACACTTTCTTTGTTTTCCTTTTTATGCCCTTACCAGGATTCCAATCAAGTAAGGCCACAGAGAGACAGGCCCATTAACTACAGGGTTATCACTATTTATTATAATACACGCGCTCTAGTTATTATAATAGTGTTTATAAACCGAGTTCAAATAACTCAAATATTCGTATACTATGTGTTATCTCAGTGGTAGTCGTGGTAGAAAGTATCAACTGAGCACGCTGAGTAACCATTCGGAAAATAACTGATGAAAAATAAACAAGGAAAATATCGTAATAATCTGAGTAAAGAAGTAAAATAGATTGCACGAAAGAGAATAAACAGCTTACAGAGTAGTTTTTATTTTCTCCAGCGAAAAGATAAATTCTTTCATTGTGTCACATGTCGTTGAAACGGATAATGTATTTGGGGTAAGGAAAAATTACGCGCAATAAAAACTTGAGTTTCCGTAGAAATTAACGATGTACAGTTGACAGCGAGCTTATCTTCGGGTTTTTAATGGGACGGAAGGCTATATCGTTTCCGTTTTTACTGTCGAGCGTTGCGTAATTGTGTTTTCTTTTCGTTGAGTTTTTTTTTTTTTGAAGATTTTGTGTTTTGTTTAATATCGATTGTTTATTTTGGCTTGTTTCGACAACAACAGTAACTTATATTGTATCAGTACTGACCGAAAATACAATCGTATGAAAAAATTAGGTTCTGAAGGCATATTTAACAGCACCACAGTCTAGCCATAGGCTCACCACTAGTTACGTTGAGGGATCTAAAAAACTAGCGAAAAGAGGGTAATTTCTGGAATGGCATTCCATTAAAATAAAAGACGTGAATGAATGGTTATTTTTTCATATCATGATATTTAAACAATTCTTTGGTCAGTTTCTATAATAACTGACTACAGTAAGGACATTTATTTGGAAGTAGATCATTTTGTAAAATAAAAAAAAACGTTTGTCTCAAAACCGTTCAAAATAAATTTAATCCAACACCCATTAGCCAGCAAGAAGCAATAATATCACTGGTTTTTTTTCAGGGACTGTTCATATTCCAAAAGCACTTTCCGAAACATTAGAACAACCAGTGTATATTTACCTCTACTTTCAGAACAAACCTCCTTTTCCATAGTTTTACTGACTTAAAAAAGGACGGAGAGGAAGGTCAGCTTATACTGGTTGGGATTCACGAAAAGCGAGATACATGTTCCTCACTCGACTATTTATCAATGTCCTCTAAAAGCCTCTGTGCTACACAAAAAATTAACACAGTGCGATTCTGTTCGACATTTCGCTCTTAGCACTTAATGTTAGTCCGTAGGGTGGAAAATACTACGTCCGTTCGTTTTACGTGCGTTTTAACGAAAAGGTATAATATAGATATAGGTGTGTTTATGGTATTTGTATGAATCTATGTGATATGGTATTACATGGTCTGTTTAATTGCAATAAATTAAGAAACTAAATAAATATACTCACATAAATATTGGCAGAGTATTCCTTTCCTGGAAATACCCACTTTTCACCAGTGCATTTTAGTAAACGTGATAGGTGATGAGCCTATCTAGGGGCCTTATTGTGAAATTTGTTAAGCGATCAGTGCTTGCTCTTCTTTCACTGGCTATATTAACAGATGTACGGAAGAAGCAACGTATGTCAAAATGAAGACGATTGCGATTACAATTATAAATAGACAATAATGCCCCTGGACTGGGTTACAGCTACACAGACTTCTTAATCAATTATGGCACCTGCAAGTTTCCTCACCGTGTTTTCCTTCACGTCGAGCTAGTGATATGTATGTAAGATTTTGAAAAAATCATTGGTGGCCTCGCCAAGATAATATTTCCCACTGAAACCATCTCTGTATATAAAACTAAGTGTCATAACAATAATACGAGTAGGTATGTGTTCCTACTAACGAATTATTAATATTTATCTAAACAGTTATTTAATTATATTATTTAGACACAAGGACTAAAATCGAATATCAAGTTTCATTCTATTCATCATCGTATGCTGGGATGAAACCGCGTGTTTTGAGTTGACACCCAATCCATTTGCCCCCGGCTAGACTGCAGGCGGGATATGTGAGTGCACTCCATATTTTATAAACAAGCACAATGTCCAGTTACATTTAGTATAATGTATGATTTTACAATTTTAGTTTGTTTGGATAGGTACTCTGATGCTTGCCTGCTTTGACATTTTGCTTATTGAACTTTTTGATCCAGACAGACAGATGCCAATTTCACCTTATGGAGCAGCGGAGGTAGAATGCTCCTCTATCGTGAAAAGGGAAGATCTTCCGCCAGGCGAGGTGATCGTGCCTGGGGCGGTCCAACGGTTGATTGCACAGTTGTATTTATACAAACTCATTAGAAAACTTCGATAGGTCGGTTTAGAACTCGGCCGTCTATTGGCGCGTCCTATGCAGTGTCACTACAACCTTTCTTTCATGGCGAAGGAAAATATCGTCCAAAAATCCGTAGACCACAGCATTAGGTACAAGTAGTTCTACCGCATGTATAAGAGAATGCGGTCCGACGATGAACTCCACGTGTCACGTTATACTGGTGAAAAGGCATTACAACAACATTTATTTACAAAGAAAATATACATTCATTTCCAATAATTATTATAGATAAAGAATGTCCTCCAAAGAGGAACCATGTAGGGCAGCGCCCAGAAGATTGGCTGCATTGAAAAGTGAGTATTCATAAATTGAATGCGTCTAGCAATCGGTCGTATATTTTAAATGTTTTTATTGTATTTACCAAATATGAGTAATAAAGAAAAAAGTTACTACCAGGTACCTGGGGGTGTTGCCAGCGATGAATCCGTTTTTTCCCGTTCCTATTGGAATTTGAAAAATCCTTTCTCTGTGCTCACTTGCGTCATGGAACCTTTCAGCCTGTCAGCCAATCAGTTTATTTTTTATATATATTGACAAATAGGTAGGTTATACATATTATCCTGTATCTTAGGTATTTTTTGAATCCATTTCTGATAACTACCTTTATTCCAGGCTTCCTGTATCCAGTGGAAAAAAACATAGTATTATACAAAATTTAAAAATAGCTCGCAATTAAAATTAAAAGGATACAATTAAATGCAAAATCCGTTGCTAAAGTGAATTTGTGGTTTGGAAATGCAAATGGGATACCACACAAAGATAACACAAGATTTATGGTCGCCAAACAGGCAAAATAAGAATGATTCCGCCACGAATTGAGTGCGAATGCATTTAGCTAACAGAACTGTCTCATTTGGTGAATTGTTTGTGTTATCTGTAATGAATGAATGTGGTTTTTTCCAGTTGGTTTAATTTAAAAAGTGATGAGTGTGGATAAGCATCAAACGACATTTTTTAAAAGCGGTACCATTCATTTTGTTCTCTGGTTGTGCTACTCATAACCCTTCGTGTTTGAATTAATAATATAAGTAAGTGAGCAGTTTAAAAGCCCAACTTTCATGTATGAGGATAGATTCTGGGGTCAGCAAAAGTACTAATTTTTCAAAACTTACTTACATATTTATTGTTACCTCGATGATGAAGACAAACATTGTAAGGAAACCCGCAAGAGCACCCACTCCACCATACCACGTCACCAAACTTACTACAAAAATACTTGAGAAACGTAAGTATTTCAGAAAAGCCAACCTCCTCAGGGATAAGACTTACCCAACAGCAGATTCAAAGTTAAAGAGTACTTATTAAAAAGAAAAAACATGGCACCCTTAATTGCTAAGTTAGGTACTTGAAACTTTGCATTATAAAACTGGATTAATTAATAAAGGTGAGCACTTAAAAGAGGATTTTGTATAAAAAGGCTTAACGGGGAAGTTCCCGTAACGAACAACCATTGACGCGGCCGTAATCCCTTCATGGGCCGTCGAAGCCTGAAAAAGTGTAGCTCCGGTAATTCGGATTACAGCTGTAATCTCTCAGTAATACAAGAGAATACGTTGGAAAGTGTGAATGGATCGATTCGGATTTTAAAATCGTTTTAATGATGCATGCGATGGGGACAATCCTGCTTGAGTGTAAATTGATCGAATAATTTTACATAATAATTATTAGTAAGCGTGTTTGTTCCACTTTAGTTTCTTCTTTTGTTTTAATTATTTTATGTACTTTTCGTAAATCTATATGTGCTCGCGGTAGCAGCGAACCATTTTTTTTCGACGATCTATCGAGCCTGCGTTCATCGAACAAACTATATTCGGACCTTTGTTACAGACCCCTACATATAATACCATAGCGATCATCCAAGAGTTAGGCAAGGGAACTGAAATTAGAATTTTAATGTTCCCCTATCTCAAAAGTTTCAAGAGCTACCCATACTGAATGAAGGAAGGTGAAAACTCGACACAAATTGCGTTAAAATGTAATAGAAACTCGTTTCCCGTAAAAGTTTCCATCGGATTACGACGCAAATTCAATATTTAAGATTGATTTTGGCAGATGTTTGAAGGGAATCGCCGACGTCTCACGAAAAGGGCAAACCGCTCGTATATGTAGGGTAGGTACCTACGTTTTAATATTATTGAGTGATAAATAATACACGTATTCGAGTGTTGAATCACCTACTGGATTACCTTAATTAATTATCATTCTAAAGATACATAGCTACTTTAATGAACCTAGAATTCATAGATAAATAAGTACCTTTCTTTACCTCAAACGTAGTCGCGCCTTTTGTTAACATTGTAAGCGAGACGAATGTAAAAGCTTTTTTACGACGCGACCCCGAAACCCGAAGAAAATGAAAGGAAAAAATAAAACGAATTTCATACTTAAGACTAAGGAAATTTGCATGATATTACAGCTCATCCGGCGCTGGCGAGATTTTTTATCTACAATGGTAAGTGATGCAACAGTGATTTGAATATTTCGTTTGAATTGCTGAATAACTAATTAGGGTTGTAAACATTCAGCAACCGTACCACCGAAGTTATAAGAATAAGAAATATTTATTTGCTTCAAACATGTTGTAAAGATGTTATAAAATATGTATGTGCATATATGTTCAACTAAGAAACATGTAGCATGCAAATATAAAAGGACAATGAAAAAAATAAACTTCTTAAAAATTACGGATATCTAACAGTTCGCGAATACCACTCCTGCAAACTTTTTTAAACAATCTTAAATTACATTACGGGATATCTAATTCGACCGAATTCGACGTCGCTTTCTTTATCAATGACTAGCGGTTCTGCGCGGTTTCATCCTCGTAGTTCCCGTTCCCGTGGGAATACGGGAATAAAATATAGCCTATGTTACTCAGGGATATTCTAGATTTTCCATTGGTATTTTTTTTAATCGGTCCAGTAGTTTTTGAGTTTATTCGTAACAAAGATACAAACATACAAATCATTTCCTCTTTACTATATCAGTAGATATAGATAGATAATCGTAAAAAAGTCACTATGTTCGGGCGGCGTTCTTTTGAGTCCCAATTCAAATCCCAAACGTCAAATTGAACGTTCAATGGTCACCAAATGCGATTTGACTCTGTAGGATTTTCAAAGACTGTCTTTGATAGTAGGCCTGATCGTATTCGTTTTACTTAAAATGATCGCCTTTTTATGGCACAAAATCAGTACAAAATCGATACATCGTGGACGGTATCTTTAAAGACCGTTTGGATCCCCCTCCCTAACAAATGAAGCGTATAATCATTCCACACATACGCACCGAACAGACACAGCGACCAATTCCCTGTTCTTTTAGTGACTAAACGGCCGGAGGCGTCCAATTTGCAGAATAAGAATCCCGCAAACACAGAGTTTCGCTCGAGATCACACCGCGCACTATTTGAATTTTCTCCTAAGGGAGGGTGGAATCAATTTAAATTTTAACTCACACTTAATACACCCTTGTTTGGTGTCTAAGTGGTGTGTTCGCGTCACCCTCTGTTTGGGACAAATAATAAGTTGGGAAGACAAGAGGCCTGAAAATTTGATGTGACATATAAATAAGTTTTATCAATCGCAGTTTTATAGGTGAACAAATAAATTGAAATGTCAACTACGATCATAATTATTATTCAAATAGCTCGCAGGTGTCTATCAAGACCCCCATGACTCTTCCTCTAACACATACGCGAACAACACGCATAATACGACTTTGTGCTGTCTTTTTAATTTAGATTTATATTTGAATTGGAGCCTGTCCTGACTGGACCTCGACTATGTGCCCCCCCAGACTCGAACCCCACCCGCTTTTTCACCCGCCTCAAAACATATTCTATGCCTCAGAAAGCTTTTGAGCAATGTAATAATTATTCAATCGGACTATTAATTACCGAGACCATCTCCTATAAACATCCAAACTTACGAACAACTTTACCTCTTTGTAATAATCTTAAAGTAGATGTATAGTTACTATATTTGATTAAAAAAATACTAAAAACATCGTGCCGTAAAAGAAAATGTTATTCTTCTTACTGGAAACCCAAAAACATAATGTTCCGCAACATTGTAAAAATGACTTCCGCGAAACTTATTCCGATTTTATACTCAATTCCGGTTTCCGCAATCCAATTTTAAATGCATATAAATGTCTCAACGTTTGCGTTCAAAGATCCTTGAATATCAAGTAAGAGCCTCGATGAATCCGTTAAATTGTGCATCGCAACGTATGAGATCTTGGCAGCGTCCAAATAGAAATTGTAAATTTCACAAGCATGGTTTTGGCTCGGCGCGCCCATTCTCATTTCTAAGATGACCCTAGTGTAAATAAATCTGGGGCCGGGTAATGAGAACGCCGAGTTGGACGGCATTAGGTTTGTTTAAGTGTTCATTGTTGTACATATGCAAAATATAATGGTATTAGAATACTTTTAATGGAAAAAGAACCAAGTGGTTAAAGAGCCCGCTTCTCGTGATGATGATACCTTCTACAGTGAAGAGAAACATCGTGAGGAAACCCGTAGGTTACAGAATTAATTCTGAGACATGTACAACAGACCCGGTTCGGCGACGGGCTCACCACCTATTACGTTTAGTGGTCCAAAGAGTGTACTTTAGAAAACGTGGTTATTTCCAGAAATGGAATACCTCCCTTTGAGGTAGGAAAAAGCCGAGAGATTATTTATGTTTTTATTATTTAATGGAAAAAGTATACCTATGTTCCTTTCTACATACAAAGCAGAACAAATAATAAATAATCACACATATGAATACATTAACACAAAATAGAATAAAATTTGTAAACATATTTAAATATATTTATAAAAAGGTTATATTAACACTACTTGGAGAATTGAGAACATTTTTGCTGTCATTTGTTGAAGCGTATCTTATCTTAGTTCGTTATGCGCCCACGCTCCGTAACTCCCTTAATTGGTTCACGGGTTTAATCGATATAAAAGTTTATCTTTGGCTTATTCTCGATATCGAAACTACTTTATTCACCCCTATAAACGTATCTAAATGCGGTATTTATGCGCTTGTTATAAATTGTTTCAATTTTCTCTCCGAGATGGTCGATTACAGGTTATTTCTTTTTAATGTACATTTTATGTTATTTAAATCTATTTATATAATAACTAGAAGCGCCCCGCGGTTTCACCCTTGTCAATTATTAAGACAAGCCTATGTTAATTGAGAATAGAGTAACTTTCTAAAAGTGGAATATTTTTTAGAATCATTACAGTACCTATCTACCTATAGACTTACAAACAAAATATTCTCTATAGAATTTTAGTAACTAGCGACCCGCCCCGACTTTGCTCGGGTGCAATGCTTATACTAAAACCTTCCTCTTGAATCACTCTATCTATTAAAAAAAACGCATCAAAATCCGTTCCGTAGTTTTAAAGATTTAAGCATACGAGTACATAGTGATATAGGGACAGAGAAAGCGACTTTGTTTTATAGTATGTAGTGATAGTGATGATGGATGTATAAAAATATTATAATTATAATTTACTCATGTTTCAATATTTCATACTATCCCATCTCTAATACAAAAGTAGTTCTATATGCCTGTTTGTTACTGAACCAATTTTTCCACCACACATTTTTGTCGAAACTATATTATATATCATGACAATATAATGGATATATAGTAATAATAGACATAATATAGTAGTAATAGACAATGATCACTTTTTCAGCCGTCTATATTTTCAGTTTCTAAAAATAATATGAATAAAATTAGATTTTTGACAGAGGTAAAATATTTTTTGATCAACAACCTTAATCTAATTATACACACACAAACATAAATAAAATCTCTCAATTTAGCCTCTGTGATGTAAACGACTTAATTTTGCGCTGAAGTGAAAATAGTCTGGCACGAATGCAGGCAGGAACGCTGCAATTGCCCAGACTTGTTTAGCATAATAGAGCATAATACGGTGATACCATTAAGGCACAAAAGGCATCCGCCGCTGAGTCGAGAGCCAACAGTAAATAGCGTAAAGTATGCTCACAAATTATAGATGAAAAATCTTGCGGCATTCATAATAATGTGCCCGAGGACACTTTAAGCAAGATAGATTTTTTTATAATTAAATGGAATAATCATGCTTCAATTATTATAATTTGGTTTCAATTAGTACATAATAAGACTTTATTTAGAGTACAAAGTTAATATTGTGTTATTATTATCAGGTAAGAAAAAGACGATACACGTACCAGAACTTCTGAGAAAAAATCATTAGACAATATTGTTGGCTTAGAGAAAAGTTGCTCTGCACTATTCTTTTTCATAAACAATAATAATATAATTGTTGTGTATTGATAGATTATTCGTAGTTGTCGGAGTTGAAGTACTTATTTCAGCTACTATTATTCGACCACAGTAAACAAAAACATCGTATAAAATTCTTAGAAGTATTCTTGAAAACTAATGGGCACTCGACTTCGTATGCAGTCTTGAGCGTCTATTTATTCAGATTTATGTCAACTCATGTGAGCAGTTGCTAGCAATGTCGGGAGCTTGATTTCATGATAGTTGGGTATATTTTAAAATGTACGAGTTTTAACGCGTCTCGTTATCATTATGAACATCAGTATGTACGGAACTACGTATCTAAATGTTTGAGGTCACGTTTATAATGCAAATATAGTTGTAAAAAAATCCCTTCGCCTAATGTTTGAGATGTTTCTCTTTCTTCGCATTATAATCAATGTTATTAGATTGTTCCCGTAACTTTGCTAGCATTCCGTGTTTATCACCTATGTTATACTCTGATGTATAAGTTGTACCTACCTACAACTGTTAAGTTTTATAAAAAATCGAACAGCCATCTATCCATCCTCACAAACTTTCTCGTTTATAATAGAGTATTCCATACAATTGTGGTCCACTGCTGTATTCCTGTCTCTTGTTTTGTGGTGAAGTTAGATATTGAAACTACACACTTAAGTAATACAACTGAGATTCCTATTTTTTTTTTATAGATATTATAGTAAATATTTTATCTAATACCTACCTATTGAGTATGAAACGTAGGTAGGTATTCATGTAGGTGCTGTTCAAAATTAAGTTCACGGTATGATCATTTTCCACATTAAAGCGATCAAACAAGTTTCTGTCTTATCTGTGAAACGTTGTGACACAAGCATAGTGCCTCAAGCGACTTATCTGAGAGAAATCCCATGCTTGTTTTGTGTGATCACTCCATTTATCCGAGATTCTGTGACACGGAACACTACTTTACAGGTGAATGTGTGAATTGCCCCAGGACACATTAACGAATGTAGCAGAACATAGAAACTAAAATCGGTTCAATATATGTTTTGGAAAGTATCCTTTCAAACTTTGTTTGATTTTATATTGTTTCTCGTAAAATACTTGTATTCCAGACTTCAGAGAGACAAAATGTACACGTAATCCTTTAGTCCCAAACAAAGACAGTCTTTGTATTGATTAAAATGGTAAATACTCATATATAATACATAAATTCCATTATCTTTACATTATTACAAAATTATAACCGGCCAATGTCTGTACATACTCACATAGTAGGTATTAGGAGACATAAGTAAACTTATTATTGGCTTAATAGTTTGTACGCTCATAACGCAAAAAATGTTGCACCAAAATTTATGCGGTTTTCACATTTGTATTTTGCTGGTGTAACTTAAAATCTGTTACAAGTTTCATCTTGATACGCCGCCGCCTAGACGTAGAGTTATATCTACATCTTCTATACATACAGAGTATTGTTTATAACTGCTGGCAAAAGTTAGTGAAAAATACATCGACAATGATTTGTAAATACTGAATTGACATAATTTAGTACAACTCCTAAGTGGTTTTATGAAATAAGAGAAGAGTTTCACAAGTCCCAAAGTCGATTTGTTATTCTTGACAAGATTTATGACATTTGGAAACTCCATTAATTCGCACTTTCAAAACGTTTTGTTATTTTTCCGAATAGGATTAATTTGGACTAAGGATAGATTATGCAATGTTTCAGACGATTATTGTGTTTCCTAATATAAGTAAGTAAATATTTTTCAATCTTTTCATAAAAATCTTTGTACGAATTGGCAATGAAAACAAAAAGATTTCATTAGTCTCCACGCAAAATCTGTTTCTTTCTACAAACGACAAAACTTTTGTCGACTCTTTTGAGTTTCGCCTATAAATCACCTTAATTTATAGAGACGAAAGCCGCAGAACACTTAAAGTTGTGGAGTTACCGAGTTACGGGGTCGCCATTACGCCTGAATAATGCTTCCTTACTTTTGATACACACTGCCTTAGATTTCAGACAACTAGTGTTGTTTTCAAATACTTACGATTGTCAGCCTTTAATTGTTTCAGTAATTGAAATGAAGGTCTTAGACCACGAACTAAAGTAGAGTTATGATTACTTATGATCAAACTCTGTTCATCTGAAAAAAATAGGAATTTCTGAGTTCAAAATGTGGTTTGCAGGCTAACGAAACACACAGATATAAGCCAGCTAAGAAAGTTACAGTGGCAATGGACAAGTCATATCGTCATCGTCATCAACCCGTAACAACTGTTGAGCTAGAGGTCTTTCCTCACACTGAGGAAGTAATATAATAATAATTGTGAGACATTACTAGGACAGGTTATATAGCTCAAAGAAATGCCGACCGATAAGGCAGAAACTAGCAATCGCAATACAGCCCCCCTAGCCAAGTGGCATTGCACAATCTAATCGAATGTTCTTTTAGATTGACATTTATGGGATTTACATTAGCGTTAGCACTCGTTGGCAAGTGCTTATGTCAATCCCATACCTACATGTCAATCTAAAAGAACATTCGATTAGATTGTACATTGCCACTTGACTCGGGGGGCAGAACTCACAATGTGAACCTCGGAAAAGAAGAGCGCAGAAAGTCGCTCCAACCTGACTATTTTTGAAAGGCCTACGTAAAGCTGTTGCCGTTGTATGATTTAAATGATAATAATAATTAAATATGAATTGGTTAAATGCCCGGAGCAGTGGTTCATTTGCCGGAATGGCAGTGTGTCAACTTCTATCGAAGTCGATTGTTGCTCGTAAGTCGTAATGAACTTCAAAATTTAACGGAGATAGTAAAGTTTCACAATTACTTAGTTAAGAAATTGTGGTGAAGGTGATTTTTTACTTTGACTTGAGTCATTTGTTATTTGAAAATTGTAATTCATTTTGAGAATAATTATTGTTGCGTGATTGAATGCTGCAAAAAAAATATGTTTTTAAATACTTTAAAATAATAAGTTTTATTATTTGATAAGTAATTTACTTTTTAACTAATAATAAAGTAACTGAGTGAACTTGTGTAGTGTTGTCGGGTCGATAACAAAACACGAGATTTACCAAAATATGTAGGATTAATTGTTAAAATTGTTACGTTACTTATCCAGGAGCTCTTCTACAACGAAGACTACTCTATTAAAATCCATCAACCTGTTTAGGCTACACCAGAAGTCTGCAAAAAGTGTCACCATCTGTTTTAGTGTCTAAATTTATAATCCAAGAAAGATGTAAGTCATATTCAAACACACTCAGAGTCGTTAAGCACAGTCTTACATAAGTATATTATTAACAGTCAAGGTAGCAAAGATTCGTAGCTTAATCAAATTGTTCTCCGTTCATCTCCAAACTCAACGTCGTGGATTCATTTTAAAAGTCAAACAAATCAACTGAAGCACTTAGCCGGCTCTCTGCTTCTTTCTCTGAAGACGACAAACTTTAATTGTTCTTCAGACTTGTTACAAATTTGAGATTTTTCCACTTCTTTTGTTTATTCGTGAGTGAAGTGGGTCATATAAGTGGTCAGGGATTTTGGGAGTCGAGGGATCTACTATTTACCTTTTTTCTATACCACTATCGCGTAGAGCGTGTTCTCGACTAAGAGTTATTGAAAGGGTATAAAAAGCTTCATCTGACAGCTACTAAGAACAATGTTCAGAAATGTCTATGATACATCTAAATATATCTGTTGATTGATACCAACTATACGTATGATGTTTCTACATTTATTATGGTGGTTTTATATTTGTCTATAGGTAGCTATGTAGCTATCTATATTTGACTGCTATTAAAAGATGCGACGAGACTAAGCAATATGAAATTAAAATAAATAAATAAATTGTAGGACACAATTCACACACGGTTGTTTAGTCCCAAACTAGGCAGGGCCTGTACTAATGGGTACTAAAGAACTGATAAACATGCTTAAATAAATATTAAACGACCAGACACGAAGCCAACAGATATGTTCATGCACACAAATGTTGGCCCCGAGCGGGGATCGAACCCGTGACCTCCGACTCAGAAGGCATTGTCATTACCAACTGAGCTCACAGGTCCGTCAAAAAAAAACACATTTTACTTCTTTGTCATAAATATAAGTTTTAGAGTTCCTTTAATCTTTCTTATGAGCCTAAAGGGGGGGTGATACTAATCACTAATAAACATTATTTCAATTTTAATATTGAAAATGAAACGGTTTTTTAAGATAACCAATATAAAGGTTAGCCCATAAACTTATTTCACACCTAGACCTTCCTTCCATAAAACAGCAGGCCTTTAATTTAATTGCGTATGAACGCACAACTCGGGGCTCTAACTACAGCTGACACAAGCTGGGATGTTTCAATTTAACTTTTTGCCTGCGACGACCCACAACCGCTGGAACTCCCGAACTGGAGCGAGGCTTGTGGCTTTTTACTGCTGCTGTACAAGAAGCATTTATGTTTTTGCCAGCTTCCGTACGAACAAAAAGTATTCAAATGTAAAACTTGATGAACGTTTCTAGGGGAACTGAAGATACAGTAGTTGAAGGAACAATAAGGTTGTAAAGATTTCTAACGCAATTACATATTTTTAGGGTTCCGTACCTAAAGGTTAAAAACGGGACCCTATTACTAAGACTTTGCTGTCTGTCCGTCCGTCTGTCCATGCGTCTGTCTGTGACCAGGCTGTATCTCAAGAACCGCGGTAGAACTGCTTTACGCAAAATTACATATTATTATACTATACTCGTAATATAAGCTCCTTTTACGTAAAAATAATTATCAGTGTCACAATGTTTAGCCCCAATTTTGCTGAACCAAACGCGTTGAACATCATAAAATTAAATAGAAAGTAACTTCCGACAAAAATGGGATCGTTAAAGTCTTTAAACAAGTCACATCCCCTTTTAATTGAGATTGCAGCCTGATTGGGTTCGTTTGGACGAGTTGAAAGTTAATTAGCGTCGTTATTTACTAGCTGGGATATCATGTGCCTTTGTCTATATACTTCGAACGTTAGATTTCTGCAGACAGTGAAACGAATCGAATGAGTAGAACTGCAATTTTCTGAAGTAACCCGATGTGAATAACGCCTTTCAAGAACCATCCTTTAGAAGCTTTTCTCATATCTGGTTATTGTGTTTATTGAAGATTTCTTTTCTAAGATTAATAAAGTAATGATAAGCAGGTTGTACAATAGAAAACAGGATGGACAAAATACAAACCGAAGGACAAAAGGTCAGGGAGTTATAGACCCAAGAAAATCCATGTAGCCGAAAAACTATTTGGTTTTTCGTTTGCAAGTCTTTGAATAAATTATATTTTTTTATATTTGAATAACTCAACTTAGAAAGGAAATTTGGAATAAATATAGAATAGGAGCTTTTGGGAGGTAAGCAACAACAAGAAGGTTTTTTTAAATTCCAGTCGAAACAAGAAAACCGGAATCCGTGTGGACACCAACTAGCTATAGTGAGATAAATTGTCCCCACTTTGCTTTTTTCTATTTTATTACAAATTCACTTTACATTTAATTTAGCCTTATAGCATTTCTCCACAAAAGATTTTGAAACAGTCGTGGGTGACGTAGAGGACGACGTTCCCCTCCTATAATGAAATGAAGACGTTGCCAGTTTACACGCCGGTTTGTGCAGCAGACGGCTGGCTTCACGAGTGGCTTGCTGGCTAATTTGAGTGGCTGAGACGTGGATGCATGTTAATTACAATAATGGACGTGGGAAGAGAGAGACCTGTTTGCAGTTTCATTGTTTGTCTGGAGATTATAAATCTTACTTAGCCATTTTACCCCCACTATTAAACAGCTGTTCTGATAAAATTTGTAAGGAGTAGAATTTGTAAAAAATATATTTATGACTAGCAGGGAATACGACATCGCGTCTTCAAAGAACTATATTTTTCCAGGGTAAAAAGTTGTCTAACTCTTCATTTCGAAGTTAATCAAGATTGGTCCACCAATTTAGCAGTCCTAAGGTAACAAGAGGCATAGCCACTTTCGCCTTCATAATAGTAGTAGTAAGTAGTATAATACATAGATATTTTTAATCTTTCAGCGAATAAAGAATTTTTCCACAGATACTTGAACTTTGTACTTTTTGAGTGTATTTCCTTTCCTATAAGTATAGGAACCCTATTTTATAGCCGTTGACTTTTCTTGTCATTCTACTTAATCTAGTCTTTTTCCATTTCCATAAAAAGATCTACGAAATTACTACCTAGTACTTTCTGTAAAAACAATGTATATTTACGACATGTTTCATCCACCTGGTGCTATTTCGTTTCCCCGGTGTACTCGCATGCAGAGACGGCGCTCAGGCAGATTTCCGGGACATATTTTTTCCCGGGCGCCGGTAATTTCATTGTGTTGGAAAATATTTTAAAGAGAATTTTTAAAGCAGTGATAGCACTGTTGGAAGATAGCACACCTCTCATGTATGAAATCCGGGTCCAATTCTAAATATAGGACATGTACCAAAGAGGATTTTCAAACTTACGTATAATTAGGTAGGTGTATTATTTATGACTAGCTTGATGATGAAGAAAAATATCGTGAGGAAAGCCGCAGTCCCTAGAATTAGTTCAGTGCCATGGGTAACTCCAACCGGTGCTGCTCACCTGTTACGTTAGGGCCCGAGAAATACACTGTTGACAAATTTGAAATTTCAGGTTTATATCTCAGCCAACCACTCAGGAAAAAGTTTTAAGTGTTAGCCACATGCGTTGCACATTTTTGTATATAACACACAGGAGATAAGTTTAGCAATCTATCTTTTGTTTTGTTTTACTTAACTTAGAGGCTACGTATAAAATTAAACTAATAGGTCCCGGCTTTACACCTAACATTTTATATTAGTCTCTGTATCTATATAAACAAAAATTATCTATCTTCCAGTGTAATTAGGAAATAAAGAGGTATAAAAATCTCCACCAGGCAGGTACAATATCCGAACTTCAAGACATCTAATTAAAATTGCCTACAATCCATCAACGTCCCACCTGTCTCGATAAAATTCCTATTTAAAATTACTTCGGCGTAATCCCCTACGACGATCGATTCGCCTCGCGCTTCAATGTAGTTAGCAAGGAAATTGTCATTCAGAATTAGGAAATAATGTCATTAAAACACTGCTTAGTTGCGTGCCGTGATTGATGCGGGTTCATTTCGTTACCAGCAACACGAATGACGTGATGAGAATCGATTTCGGAATTCAGAATTCTAAAGCATATAAAGGCTATTAATATTCCTACTTATTTTGAGGACTCATATTCTAAATTACAACGGTATTTCTCGGTAAGCATACAGCCGGGAATCGTAGTCAATGTATTTTAATAGACGGAAGTTTATTATTCTAATTTAAGTAAATTAATATTTTCTGAAAACAGATCGTATAACTATTTTGGGATTTGCATTTATTTAGATAATATATCTTGACGCTAATGTGTTTTTTAAATAATATTCTTTGTGTATATTTTTCATAAAACAGTCATAAATATAAGACCTATCGTCTAATACCTACATATTTTGTTTATTTATATTGTATCACATCTAAGTAGTCGCAACTTTTATTTGAAACACCCATTACTTTATCCGTGAAAAGAAAATACATCAGTCACTTCGGTTCCGACACTTTTTGTACCCTTTCAACAATATTAAACAGAAAAAAAGAAGTTTTTCTTTCAATATTATGAACTCAAGGTTTACGCAATTTTTTGTTTCTATATGAATACCTATCGATTCTTATCTTATATACCAAGGCTTATATGTTTTATAGTTAAAGTTGTAAGATTTTTCTTGCTGTTAATTAATATTAGTACAATGTATACAAAAAAAAATACTCTTTGCTATTATTACTTAAACGAAAATAATTATACATCTCACAGAGGCCAAAAACGGGGTAATCTCGGTGTAATTTATATTTATAATTTGGGAATATTGCACAGCAAGCTATTAATACAAGCGAGGGCGCCCCGTAACGCGCAATCGGTAATATGATAAAGTATCCCCCTTGCTTCCTTGACTGTTAGCAATTTCCCCCAAAAATTGAATTAATTTCGGCCAAACAATCAATAGGAGCATCCACGATAATCACCGACGATACCCGATTTCTTCTTTATTCTCTTTTTGTGAGATTAAATTACATACAGATGTTACTGATACAGAATTGCAATTTGTTTTGATTCGTATACCAAACGACAAGAAATGTAATCTCCTTTCGGAAATCAAAACTCTGCAGAAGAATTATTTTGTTGTTGACCACTTTTGTAGTCTTTATTCTGATTTATTATTTTAAGTACAAAAAAAAGAATAGAAAGTATTTACTAAAACTATCTACCATGTTCAGAAACCATGTCTAATAGCTGAGTCATTACCTAAACATGCCATAAAACGTTCCCCAAAAACTAAATCCAAATGTAACTTTATTTCTTTCCCTGCTTGATACATGTAATCTCTGCCAAATACTCTTATCTGGGATTGTAAATCTACAAGGGCATAGAATGAAATCATTCCCTCGGGCTAAACTATCGTTTAGCATTACACCGAGTAGTCTTATCTGTGGGCACGTGTCCATACGCCGATACCCGTACGCACTAGCTTTAATCCATCACCCCACGAAACCTCTTTGATGTCCAACACAAAAGGGTCTTTATTTTTATAAATATCCAGCTGTGATCCAAGTCTTCATATATTGATTTAATTTTGGAATGAATATCTAATACCACCGATATTAAAGATTAACATCCATTCTTTAGATGATAATATCAAACAGATATGAGTACGCTAGCTATAATTTGAAATATTTGAATTCAAAGTATCTGGTTGTTGCAATGTAGCAGAATTTATGATCAGCCACGTTATTGGAGCTCCGGATTTATGACTAAAATATTCACGATGTTTATTGTATTTGTGAATTTGTGGTAAGTGTCCCCAATTTTCGACCCCAGTTTCTTAACATACAAACAACGGATATGTCCGACAATATAATGCTTTATTTGATTTCATTGGGGTGAAAGCTTGGGGTCGGGTGTCACATTGACCGTCTCATGTCTGTCTATTAGGGTACATAAATGCCAATATTTATCGTAATAGACGTTTTGAGGGACATAGTTGTAAATATTTCATCTGATTATTCCAGGTTTTTTTTTACAATGTTGCAATGTTCTTTGGTTGTATTTACGTATATATGTAAGTTGTCCTGTACCCTAAATAGTTTAAATGATTTTAAAGTACCAGATACGTCTTCAAGGAGAGTAAATCTTTAAGTGCCTTTTACACACATAAATAAATATATATTTATATAATCTCGTGCCTTTTATCCCAGGGGGGCTAGGCAGAGGTATTCCTGTTCTGGATATACCCACGTTTCATCAGTATATTCTTTGGACCCCTAAACGTGGTGGTGAGACAAACACCGGACCGCGGTGCTGTTACAAAGTCTCAGAATTAATTCTGGTACCTGCTGGTTTTCTCACAATGTTTTTCTTCACCATCGACCTATAGTGATAAAAATGTAGGACGTAAGTTTTTTTTGGTACTTGCCGCGATTCGAACCAGAGATTTACAAATGAGAAGCGAGCTCTTTAACCACTGGGCTATCACTGCTATTTTATACACACAGTCGGGGTTTTAAACGTTTCAATAATAAATGTAGTTGTTATACATCTGCGTTCTCTTTACAAAAAACATATTCGTCGCTATCCTGATAATTTCCAGAAAAATAAAACGGCACGTAGAAACAATTTAGAATGCGTTGATAGCGATCAGCCAATAAAGCATAGGAATTGTCCCATCTCATGGACTTTGGTTTGGGCAGAGCCATGACGCGCGGGTGGTGCCTGACTACTAATGCTGCTCCCTGGCGTCCAAGACATTTATATCTGCGTTCCAGTCGACTACGTAACGAGGAGTTAGGGGTGCACGGGTACTGCGCCTTTATTGAGTGAGATTTTTAATTTATTGATCGAATTTTTTACCCGATTCCAGCGGTAGGGCTGTTTGTATTTTAGGTGTGCGAGTCAGTTGTTGTGACATTGTTTTGGTGACAAATAATAATATTTAGATTTATATAAATATCACACTAGGTACAAAATAAAGAAGTAAATAATACAATGCACATTAAAATAATTTAAAAAAATACTATTAGATCTGTAAGTGGTGGTAGCTGGAAGTCTCCGCCAACTCACGTATAATGCTCGGAGCAGATTTCCTTCAGCGTTAGATTATTGAAAAAATACAATAATGTGGTTGGAAGTTGTGAAGTTTTTAAGAGGTTTCTTGTTTCCATCTATCACATTAGGAAACGTAACTATTTGTATTTACCTCCATTAAGGGAAATTAACATTCCAATGTTGAATGAAAATATTAGATTTTGACTTCAACGTCGCCAATAAGCTCAAAGCCAATAAGCAAGCAGTCATGTTGCTTTGTGACAGCATACGATTTCACGGATCATAAACAGATTCAGCTGATTTTTGGATACTTTAGAATAGTGTTAACTAGGTATTAACTGATTAATTTGAATAAAAAGCTCATCACGAGCAAATTATTAAATACTTTGTAATTTTTCCTAAACATGCCGGTGTATTGTGCTCTTGTATTTGCCTTTATAAGCAGTTTGCATGCAGATCGCCTATTTAGGTCAGGTCTTGAAACTTACTTTGCATAACTCAAGGCAACTTCGTATGTGGTCGTAACTCTATATGAACAACCCTAAATTCACATGAACATAAAAATATTGGAAAATATGAGTATATTTTTTGGAAATATGTTATCGCAACTTTTCAGTTCAGTTTTTACTTCGCTAAAACCGTAGGCTAAAACATAGGTATAGGTACGTCCAAATATATGATTATATGAATTGAATACCTATCATAGTTAATACTAGCTCTACCTCTAACTAAGAGGTTTAAAGTTAAATGCCAATCCAAACGTTCTGTCTGTTTGTTAGGATCTCATAGTAAACCAATTTTGATAAAAAAATTCAGTGACATATTACATCTTGTCGAAGAACATGAGCTGCTTTGTAATCCAGGACACGAACGAAATCGCGGAAAAAAGCTAGTTCACTAGTATTATCTTTTTCAACTTCAAAACAATGGTGGAATCAACAGCTGTTTTGTATTTTTGTATCTATATACATATGTATATAAAATGATAAACTGACTGACTAATTGGTGATATATCAATGCACAGCCTAAGCCGCTGGGTCTAGCTAAAGACTTGAAATTTTGCACATAGATAGCTTATACAGTGTAGGCATTCACTAAAAAATGATTTTGCAAAATTCAACCCCTAATAGGGCGAAATAAACGTGCGCGAGCGAAGCCGCGGGTAAAAGCTATTTTTTTTTATAATTTCAGCTTCGTATTTTACTGTAAGGTGCTCCCACCTTCTGTAAACGTATCTAACCACGGCTCGGGGCTGACGGTGTATAACTGAGCGGCACCACGTGACCGGCCTCGCAAACTATTCTCAGAGGAGAATGGATTTCTTGCAGTTCTTCATGATATTCAATGTGCATTTGGAATTGTAGAAAGTGCCACGCTGCCACGTTTTGCAAAAGTAGAAGCTGAGGCAGCTAGTTTATTGTTTCTTTATTATTCAGAAAACTCAAAAGAGTTTTGTCAATTACTGTCAAAAGTAACAAATAAAAAAAATACCTCTCCGAATAAATTAGATACAGGAAAAGTATGGGTACCTACTCTTATAAAGTCGTAGTAGGTAGGAGTTAGCTGTCATAAAATGTTCTTTTTAAAATTGCATTGATTACAATAAAGTATTGATGACTAGCTTATGCCATAAAAAGAATCCGATATATTAATCCAGAGTATTTATTTACTTCAAACATCCAAATTTTCACATTTAGAATATTAGTAGCCTATATATTCGACTATATACATAATGCAAAAACCGTTAATTCCTAAGTCAAATAGATACTTATTATCAATAATATTTCTTGCTGCAAAAACGAAAATGCATAAAAGGTACCTACCTCAATATTTTTTAACTAAGCTTGGCAAGGCGATGTCTTAAGTAAGATTAACGGCTAGAGCTTGCGAGGCGGTAATTACAGACATTATTGGCAATCGATGGGGATCCACCCAGATTTACTACCTCAACTTTGGGTAGATTTGGATACGTACAGCGTACGGCCAATTCAGTTAGCTCTATTAACTGTTTAAACGCTCTCAATAATATCTCAGTAAACGAAGATCTTAATTCACTGGCCACAGGAGTTCATAACTTTTTAATTCTTAATCCAACCATTAATGGAAATAGGTAATAGGTACGTATAATCTATCTTCCAACTCCAGCGAAGGCATGAGTTGGGAGAAATTTTTAAAGTTAAAACGTAAAAAGATTTCTGGTACCATTTCCACACGCCGGGGATCAATTTGTCTTGGCGACACGAATTCTTTTGTGCAATTTGCTGAACTTTACTTCCATTGCTAGTTCTAATCTTATCGTATGGAATAGTGAGTGGGTTTTCAGTGCCTTAAAAGTTATAGCGGTAAAGAATAAGCTTAAGTATACCACCTAATTTTTAGGGTTCCGTACCTCAAAAGGAAAAAACGGAACCCTTATAGGATCACTTTGTTGTCCGTCTGTCCGTCCGTCTGTCAAGACCCTTTTTCTCAGGAACGCGTGGAGGTATGAAGCTGAAATTTATATCAATTACTCAGGTCTACTGTCCCTTGAAGCTGTGAAAAAATCAAACTTCTAAGCCAACGCAATCAAAAGATACAGCCGTTTATGCCGCAAATTTTCGACACTTGCAAGGGAATCAAAACCTACAGGGTGCTTCCCGTGAACTCAGAATCTTGAAATTTGGTACGAAGCAACGTCTTATAGCATAGATAAAGGAAAAATTACGAAAACCATAAATTTAAAAGGTTGTACGGAACCCTCGGGCGGCGAGTCCGACTCGCACTTGGCCGGTTTTTATTACAGATTATCTAATTTGACCACACTTCATTAACCAATGATAGAAAATCATTCAAAAAATAGGTACAGTTGTGTGTGTGACGGCCCCAAACGTAAAAATTAAATGCCACTTGAGGCTGTCGAATATTCAAGGATTGTCTTAGAGAGTAGTGTTACGCTCTATGCCATTAAAACACAAGATGCAGACACAATAAAATTATCTTTATGAAAGTGGTTAGCGGCTACTTGACTTGCGACGAGCAATATCATAGGTACATGAAATACTAATCCACAACGAAGTTATAGGGGGTCGAAAATGGCGTGAATTGCTTCGAGAAAAGGATGGTACGGCCGTGCCTCTTTTTGCTCGACTTGGCGGGGGCACTGCCGTGCCCCCAGATTTGCAAGTACCTACATCAAATTTGACTTTACCTAATTTAAATTAAATTTATATCATTAACTGAATTCATTTTGTATTTTAGTTGAAATTTAAAAGCAGGAGTGGTAAACATTTATTGCCGCCTATTCATAGATAACATTCACATAGTCAATGTACCTAATAAATTCTAACTTCCAAATTAATTCCAAAGCAGGCTACCACAACACTTCATTCTTTTTTCTTGTGTTTTTAACGGCGATGACTCTGAAAGATTCTCAAAATTATTCACATTTTAAAATAAATCGGTTCGGTTTTAGGACACAAATGTCGCTCTAACATTCTACATACGAGTATATGACCATCATCATAGAGCTCTCTAGGTTTAACAGAGAGGTAGATTATTCTACCCGCATCGTACGATGACAACCGCCTATAAGTGGGCAGCGACCGCTGGTATATTAGCTTAGTTCACGTCAATAGTTCCCATTTGAGAAAATATTGATCGGAAATTTTAATGATGTAACGTTTTCATTTGTTTTGCTTCGACGTTTTGTTTTTTACTATAATTCTGTTTTCTAAAGTGTTCTCTGATGACGATTTTTGATCTTATCGTCGTAGGGTAGTATTGTCACAAGCTTATTTAAGTACTTTTGTATTATTAAAACACCTAAAAAAAAGGACTTCCATGTAAAAGGCACTGAAGCGATTTAAAATAGTCTTTTGGTGCTGTCTGTGCTGTGTCTGCGTTGCCTCTGTGCTGGTCTGTGTTGTGTCAGTGCTTTGATTGGAGATGAAGACGAATCTAATGACACCTCGCACATGTAAAAATGTGTGTGGAAAAAATATCATACTCACACATACACCTGCAAAACATTCCCCTGCTACATTGCAGTCGGATAAAATGAAGCAAAATGCATACAGAAAGTTTACAAATATTTATAGGTATCTGATACAGTTAACAATATATAGTACACACAATTCGATACTTACATTAATAAAAATTTAAACCGATTCTCTATAAAAGTTAGCCCTTGAAAATCCTTAATGCTGAGGACTCGACACGTCAGGTGTCAATGAAATATTTCCCATAACACAGGATGAATAGAAAAAGGAGAAAAAGGAGGAAAAGCACTATCTGACGGCTTTTCCGGGCCATTGAGGACGGCAGGCGCGCCGGGAACGATGACGTGTGAAAAATGCCCCTCTTGCTAACACCCTGTAGCTTTATTAGCTCCGGCGAAGTTTTTGAGAAAAGGTTTAATAAATGTAATGACTTAATGACAGATGTATGGCAGAATAGTGACAGTGCCACAGATATTTTGAGGTGGTGTTTGCCAACTGAGTCATGGCGCTCTTTGTATGATTTTCAACAATCCAAAAATATGCTTAAGCCTGATCCCCGATGAATTTTTGACCAGCTTCGATGCAGATACACAAGAATTAGAACCTCATCATGCGATGTTTTCTTTCAACGAGCTGGAGATAAACATATAAATCTAATTAAAACTGTCTAAACTAATTCGTTCACACGCAGGAGCTCAGTTGGCGTTTTAGTGCGTGAATCACTAAACTTGTTAAACTATTATATTCAGCAAAAAGAATACGAAAATCACTTATTTGAGAGGAAGCAAGTTTTTCTAAAGGTATAAATTACGGTTGCAATCACGGAATCCCATTAGCTCAGTGTCCGAACAGCCAGCTCTCGTAGAACAAGAACCTCCTATCTAAAGAGCTTTTGGATACGGGCCAGTAGCTCGGAAGCTGCCAAACCCTTATTTATTGCCAGTTAATAATTTGTTTCAATTTATAGCAACCTAGAGCGATACGCCGGTAATACGTCTTGTCCGTTTCCATTGGGATGCTTCATTTGTTTCTGTATGGGTTGCTCTCAGCTGTATCGGCTGACAGTGTTTAATTAATCAGACAGCTATAAAATCGGTAGAGAAACAATTGAAACACGTGTCATTGCTATTATTTAATTATGACAAAATTAAAGAGTGAAAAGCAGTACAGTTGGTAGGAGGTTTATCTTTACTATAAACGAGTTTTGTAACTTACCATAAATATATATATTTATATTTATACTTCATCTGTAATCTGTTTACTCCTTGCGAGGACTAGTACCAATGAGATTTTCAAATAACTTAGGTACATAGGTACATATTTATCTCTAGCTCTATGGTGAAGGAAACCTGCAGGCGCTAGAATTGGTTCAGAAGCTGGTGTGCTCAATGACCCAGCGAGATTCGGCTGTTTATGTTATAAAGGAAACTGCATCGTCGTCTGCATCATCCATCACTTTCCATCAGATGAGATGGCAGACAAATGGTTTGCCTATTATTAATAACAACAACTCAACTTTATTTCCAACAACTTACCTGTCAATACAAAAGTGTAAGTCACAAAAATACCTAGTTTATAGATTTCGCTACTTAAAGGAGAGTTGACACAGTTAACCTATTAGTAAATCTATCAACTATTTCTCTAATCTACACTGTAGTTCACATAACAGCAGTAGCAAGTAAGTACGTGCTCGTATTTTAGAGCGAGCCGATAAATCAAATACTTGTAATGAAATGTCTGAGCTCAACCTCCCAGAAACGCTGTTCACGGTACGTAACTAGTTTAGTTGCTGAAGTTTATTGTAGCACTAAAACGCGTGCTAGACTAGATCTAGATAATGGCTCGTTCTAGTAGATATGATGGCATGTATTTCATAAATTTATGCACTGTCGTAATATAAAGTGAAAAATAACTAAATTTTATAGAGTGTTATTTAAATGGTTAGCAGAGTATTCGAATTTTTGTAAGCAGAAAAATATAATCTGTAAGCAGAAATAGCTAATTGGTCAGCAACTCATGGCCAGCAAACATTACAAAACCTATCAGCAATTTATGTCATTCTGGATGGCTGTAATTATTTTTGAGCTGCAATGAGCTGCTACTGTTTAATAAAATTTTGGTAAGCACTCAGAGGGGAAGCCAAAAAATATTTTTTGAGCTTCATATAAAAGTAGCAAAAATAATCTCAGCAAACTTGTCATGCGCAAAATGGGCGCATTCCTTACATAGATTAGGAAGGACTTTGGATTATGCAACTTTTATGATTATGATTATTTTTACGATTACAAGTGGTGGTGGTGGTGGTAGTGGTGGTGGTGGTGGTAGTGGTGGTGGTTGTGGTGGCTGTGGTGGTTGTGGTAGTGGTAGTGGGAGTGGGCGTGGGAGTGGGCGTGGGAGTTGGGGGTAGGAATGGAGTGTAGGAGTTCGGTGTAGGAGGTAGTGGGAGGTAGTAGAAGGTAGTAGGAGGTAGTGGGAGGTAGTAGGCGGTAGTAGGAGGTAGGAGCTACTACCTCCTACTACCTCCTCCTACTTCCTCCTACCACCTGGAGGAGGTAATAGGAGGTAGAGGTAGGAGGATATAGCAGGAGGTAGGAGGATGTTAGACGAGGTAGGAGGGGGTAGGAGGAGGTAGGAGGGGGTAGAAGGTTGTAGGAGGAGGTAGGAGGAGCTAGGAGGGGGAAGAAGGAGGTAGGAGGAGGTGGGAGGGGGAAGGAGGAGGTAGGAGGAGGTGGGAGGCGGTGGTAGGAGGAGGTAGGAGGATGAAGTAGGAGGTAGTAGGATGTAGTAGGATGTAGTAGGAGGTAGTAGGCGGTAGTAGGAGGTAGGAGGAGGTAAAGGGGTAGGAGGAGGTAGGAGGAGATAGGAGGAGCTAGGAGGAGGTAGGAGGATTTAGTAGGAGGTAGTAGCTCCTACCTCCTTCTACATCCTACTACCCCCTACTACATCCTCCTACCACCTCCTAAAACCTACCGCCTCCTAGCTCATATCTCCTCCGAACACCTCCTACCTCCTCCTACCTCCTCCTACCACCTCCTACCTCATATTACCCCCTACCACCTCCTACTACATCCTACTACCTCCTACTACATCCTACTACATCCTACTACATCCTACTACATCCTACTACCTCCTACTACATCCTCCTACCTCCTCCTACCACCTGGAGGAGGTATGAGAGGGTAGGAGCGGGTAGGTGGGAATGAGAGTGGGAGTGGGAGTGGCTATAGTATATTTTTTGTACGACATGTTTTCTCTGCTGTTCAATCGTGAAGTCTTGCTGACCAAGTAGTTCTTTTGCGGACCAAGTAACTATTTTGCGGACTGAATGTTTATTATGCAAACCCATGTTATTGTAAGCTGCCTATTTCTGATTTAATTTTTGACCATTATCAAAATCATTTGCCGAACAGGGATTGCTGCCTGATTTTTTTATTTGCCAACAAAATCTTTGTATGCCGACCAAATGATTTAAATGCTGATTTTTTGTGGCTAACCAAATTTTATTATTGCTGCCCATTTAATTACTTCTCAATTTTATATTTTCTTTTTTTTTCTGGCAAATGCTACCAGTCCGTATACTATTTAATCAAGTTCTCATGGGAATTTTAAACAACCCTTTCTTAGAAGAAGCCATCATTATTTGTTTATTATTATTTATTAAATTTGTATCTACTAATGCGATAAATCCCTACATAAGTTGCATTTATTTCGCGAAAACACGAATTCTTAGCCAAAGCAATAAGATAAATAAGCCCAAATTATCCCAATTTCTCTTCCGAAAGGAAACCAGAGGAATATTAAGATATGCAAATAAACTAAATTCACATGAATACGTACATTGTTGACGTTTTACTACACCACACTAATACGATTTTAGGATTCCGTACCCTAAGGGTACCTACGGAACCATTTTCCGTCTGTCTCTCTATTAGTAGGATGTATCTCATGCACCGTCATAGGTAGATAGTTAAAATATCTGTATTTCTATTGTAACAACAACAAATAATAAAATTAAAGGCTAAAACACTTGGCTGGTTTTAGATTTTACTGTAACGTGTTCACTATGAATTCAGCGCTTGGACCCTGGAGCAAATTACTCGTACCGATAGCCATGTCTCGGATTGTTGCACTAATGGAAAATGGATGTGAACCAATCACCACCTGCTTTGTACAGTACCATGCTTGTACTAAGCCCCAGGCTACGTGTTTGTGTTGTCTAGTTATATTTAGTGATGTTGCGCTTAAATATGAATTAATATCCAAATTTATGTTAAACAATTAGTTCGTATAAATGAGGTACGGTAGTTATCCAAAATATTGTTAAAACCAAATACCGTAATTACAGATAACAAAGGAAACTTAAATAACGCTATCCTTTCCAAGTGACAATGGAAGATTTCATTCGCTTTAATAGTAATACTAAGTATTAAGTGTCAGTGATCATCATCATCGATGATGTTTTCATTGATAAAAGCATCCAGTGAAATACGTCAGTAAATTCCGACAGAACTAAATCGATCGCTGCCTCTACCGAGAGCCATACAGTCGCGACGCCTCGTTAGAGGTACGTGATCGCAATCGGGATTGCCTATTTATACACATTGTGGGCATCAACAGCCCCCTTCCGCGTTACATCATAACCATCCCCACCTGATCCTTCACTACCTTCAAAATATCCCTCCCTTAATATATATTGTACGGCGGCTCGATAACCGTGGCGGCTCAACCTAAGTTGGACTGAAAAAATGCAGCAATATGAAGCAGTTTTTCCCGAATTCGATCGGGAGCAAAAAGAGTGGAATGGAACTTAGTTGAACGTTAACGGGATGAATGGTTTTACAAAGTCTGATAGAGATTCGCGTCTGTTTATTTTCATTTCATATTGAATCGGATACTGCCTGGAGGCATACATCGGATATTTATTAACATATTTGCTACTGCTATAAAGCGTACACTTGTTTACTCATGTTTGTACATGATACAGCAGGTATATTATGCGTTTACCTTTAAAAAGTTCTGATTTTGCTGTCTAGACTTACCGCCATCAAACTGATTGGAAATTCTACCTACTCACATTTGAATTAAGCAAAACAACTTTAAAATTGAATGTGCCATACCTTATTGAGAAATACTTTGCGTAAAGTTTGATGCTACCTTTAAACAAATGTAATATTTTGTTAGAATAGTTATAAAATGAACTTCACAAAGATTTATTATAATAATAATATAATCTCACGCCTTTTTATCCCCGAGGGGAGGGGGTAGGCAGAGGTATTCCATTACTGGATATACCCACATTTCACGAGATATATTGGACCCCTAAACGTGATAGGTGGTGAGCCTATCGCCGGACCGGGTCTGTTTACACATGTCTCAGAATTAATTCTGAGACCTGCGGGTTTCCTCACGATGTTTTCCTTCACCGTCGAGATAGTGATAAATATGTACGTAAGTTTTTGAAAAACTCATTGGTACATGCCAGGATTTGAACCCGAGCCTCACTGATTTTCGGCCGGCTCTTTAACCGTCCGGGCTATCACTGCTCAGAAGAACAAAGATTTATTGTACGTTAAAATTATTGTTCTTTTAGTATAGACATTAATTCCGACAAAAGGCAACTTCAACGAGTTTGCGACTACAGTTTCCCGATTTGCGATACTTTGGCCTTTATTTAGGACCAATCGGTGTCAAAAAGTTACCAGTGACACCGTTACAAGTGTCATTAGCTAGGAAAATCTAGCTAGGTTATTCGGAGAACCGTGGTAGCCACCAATTTCCTCAGTGTGACACTGACCGGGCCAACATTTGTGTGCATGAACGTCTGTTGACTTATCAGTTGTGCCTATATTTAAGTAGTTTTTCTTAGTTTCGCACTACGTAGAACCTGTCCATCCATATACTAATACTAAACAATTAATAAACAGGGCGGGTTTGAATTGTGTCCCGCAAAAAAGGAAGAAAATAATACGCAAACACAGACAAAACGCCGAGCATTCAACTGAATACAAAAAGTCCATCCCAAATGAACCTTAGTGTAATTGTGGGTGCACCGGCACCAAACGCACGTAGGATTAATATAATCGGCAGTCAAATCAATCCAGACAGACTGGACGCAAAATTGCATGCGTTGAATACTAATAAATTACACCTATTCTGTTGTATTGCTCTTATTAAAGACATATGTTCAATTTTGGTTTCAAAATCCTTTATTACTTTGTAATAAAATAAGTACACTCCCAACTTATCCAAAGGGTAATAAATTAACAGAGGTATTTCATTCCTGGTAATCCTAAAAAGTGAAAGGTGGGTAGGTACCTTTCACCAGTGAGTTTTTCGGACCCCTACATGTTACATTTGGTGAGCCCGTCTCCGGACCAGGATGTTGTTACACATGCCTCAGAGGATCTGAGGCATGTGTGTCTTCACGAAGTTTTTCTTCATTTTAATCTAGTAAAGAAGATAAACCTAAACTTGAAACATCCCCAGGAATCAAACCCGAGCCTCATGCTTGCAGAGGCGGGCTCACTTCTTTATTACTTTCTGTAATGAAATGACTTATCTACAGATTTTTATGTATCCCTTACCTAACGAGATTGTTTGATCCATCATTGTATCTACATAATGAAGCCAGTTAATTACTGTCGTACGACAGTAATGTCACTCAGTGCACCAAACTATGTTGCAGCGTAGGTTTATTAACCTACCTTACTTTGATCCAACCATAGAATAATAAGATTATTAGCTCCATCAGCTTGCCCGTATACCGATTTTCAGTTGTTTCGAGCGTATTTCAACGTTCTGAGGGTGTAACCAAGTCGCTTTGAAAAACGTAAAGATTAGTCGAATATAATTACAAAATAATATGTAAAGTAAAAGTCAAAATGTTTTTATTCAATGTAGGGGCTTATAAGTCCACTTATTGAAAGTCATTGCGACTTATGCGCTTCGGTACGGTATGTACCTATAGTTGAAGAGAAGAAGCAAGGCAAGAAACTCCTCAAAACATTATTCTTTTAAACAATCAATACAAAGTAGAAGTTACATGGTTTCAGTGTTCATAAAAAGTTAAAAATTAAAAAGAGTCCCAAAATACAAAAAACTTTTTTTTTTGTACGGTGGCACGGAACCATTTGTGTGCGAGTCCGACTCGCACGTGGAAGGTATTTGCATGCGCATGCTGTCGTTTCTGTTTTCCAATTCCTCCACGACAACATGTTACCCCATATTTAAATAAAGCATCAATGCTCAAAATGGAGTCACGCCGGAAGATACATCTTGCTACCATGATGTTTGGAATTATGAAATATAAAAAACCAGAGTACCTTTACTCAAAACTTAAATTCTCGCCGTTCCATGACAGGTACAATACTAGAGTTGTTAGGCTTCCACTGGCAGTTCATCAGCACAGAACCGCCGGATTCACTGGTGCTTTCCGCCACCAAGCAACTAAATGTTGGAATGATATTCCCCCGCCACTGAGACAGCTGACATCCATTAACTACTTTAAACAATGTTACAAAAAACTGCTTTTGGAAAACCAACATACATAGTTAGCTTGGTGGTGGTTCTAATTTTAGATAAGTATTGTATTACCTTGTTTCAAAATCCATTATTTTATTTTGTTCTTATTTTAAGTATGTTTGCACTCTTATACACTATCTTCACGCATTATCTAACTATTTCATTGAATGAAACACTTACTACTAATACACTATTGCACATGTATCCACACATAAACACAATCACCAGTTTTTCACTTTGTCCTGATCGTGTACATTCGATGCTGCTCCCGTTACCTCCGGTCGCAGCTGAAAATCAGTGTTTTGCTCTTTGAGCAAAGCTACACACTGAGCTGTGTCCCTTTGCACCGCCACGCACACACATACATTCCATTATGTTTAGCTGGTAAGTAGGTAGTTTGTATTTATTTGTTGTTCTTTTGTTTATCTTTTTTTAATTTCTTATTTTGATTGTATGTGTGTGTATTGTGTTGCAAATAAAATGGTTATCTATCTATCTATTTTTTATAGATTCTAAGAGTACCTAGCAAACGAGCACACAAGCTTTCTGATAGTAAACAGTCATCGTTTGGCAAAATATGGTTTTGTTTATTTAAGTATCCACAAAATTTTAGAACATGCGTGTATTGTTCTTACAAACATTTGTTTTGATACTCAGAATTTCGCAAGCAAAACCTCAGCTATAACGACTGAATCAATACAGTAGATACTTACCCAAAAACTTCGATACGTATGCACGCGACGCGATTCGCGTGTCTTCAGGAGATTATCCGAGGCTCTTGGGACGTGACCTCCTTAGTCCGCCATCTCTGTAAGTGCTACGCATCTAGGTTATTGTGCTATAACAGTATTGAAATCGATCGCTTGATGTAGTATCGGGTATCGCAGGCTTTTACCGCCGATTGCGTAAATGGAAATCTGGCGAAAAAAGGTTGGGTCATTGCCAGATTAATTTATATGGGATAAAAAAGCTATTGTGTTAACAAAAAATGGGGGATAACTCAAATAGAATTAAGTTTTTGCAAACATTCTTACGATTGATTATTATTAAATATTTGGTATTGAATATTTTGTCTAAATAGTAACAAAGTCTATTATCGTATGCCTTTGAACTACTCAACCGATTTTGATGCGGTTTTAACTATTATTGGGGAATCTCTTTTGGAATATTTATAAGTAAATAAATAAATAAATTGTGGGATACAATTTACACACGTTTATTCAGTCCCAAGCTACGCAGAGCCTGTACTATGTATATAAATACATATTATGTACACAGGGCGGGTCGATAGTTATTAATAAATACAATACAGATACAAGTAGTGAGCTCTTATGCCTGAGCGGTGAAAATCCTGGTAAAGACAATTATACCTATGAGTATCGAAAGAGGCATATTTAGTTTTTTTTAATACAAGTGTATCTAGCCCGTCAAGTTATCAAAATGCAGACAATTATATTAATAACAATCCTAGTCTGGCGATGGGCTCACCATGTATCACGTTAAGGGTTCCAAAGATTATACTGGTAAAATTTGGGAATTTCCTAAAATGGAAAATACCTTTGCCCCCCCCCCCCCCCCTACTCAACCTAGGGGATAAAAGGGGTCATATTTTTTTAAATATTTTGTTATCATTGTCCTCCCCTGCACATCTGATTGTTTGGCTGGCTACGCCGTTAATGGCTTTTTGACTTCTAAAAGTTTTCCAAAATAGGTACCTACTATTTAAAACCACAACCATCATAACATGATACATGTCAATGGTTTATCATAACTTGTAACCTGGTTTCGTCTTACAAAATTTCTTAAATGGAATGTGAAACTCCACTCGCAGTCTGCGAAAGCTTCCACAGACAAAACCACACAGATTAAAACCCAATTTACTACGAGACTTTGTAACTTTATCGCTCCTCTTGAAAAGATAGTCCACTGTATGGCAAATCCCATGATAGTTGAGACTAGTTGCATTGTCAACTCACGTGACATACAAACTTAATATCATCGTCCTAAAAATCCATAATAGTTCTTAAAACAAAGAGGATAAGGGAGAAGTATATTTTTTTACGGAAGAGTTAAATTTGCAAGATAAAGCAGAGTGTAATGCAGGCACGTGGCGCAGACGCATCTATGTTTAACTCTCCCTCTTTGATGTGAGCCCTTGTTTGCGTAAACGCAAGGTTTAATTACAAGCTCATTAATTTTGGATTATTTACCGACGCTACGTGGCTGAGATGGCGGAGCGTGTGGTCTTAACGTAGTATGGGTGTCACGATGTGGTGCCATTAGTCCATTACGAGTACCTTATGGAAGAAGGCTTCTTAATTTACTGACTTAAATGTGCATACATGTATAAAGTGATTATATACATATTAAAATCTAATACTTTTATAAAAAAAGACGTTGGCAAGTCGTCGAGAACACGCAAAGAGATTTCAAAATATATATATGACGGAGGAGGGCCCCCTGCTTACTATACTACATCAGTCATTATTAATGATACTCAGGAGGTCTCCTGTGCATCAGAAGTATTCAGGATCGCCGATACGATGTCTATGTGGGCATATCTATTCTGGGCAGGGTAGTAAGTAATAATTAAACTGGTTACACAAGAATGTACAAAGTCACTTTATTAAATAAGGTCACAAAGTGAATAAGAGACAAGTCTACAGTTATGCTAAGATAATAATAATCTAGTAGGTATTCCAATTGAATAAGCGGGTAGGTACTCATAATCCAGATGGTACAATGGGACAGGCCCACCCCCCTCCTGGGGACATAGCCCACCACCAACCCATGGTCCCGCCGTTCCTTGGCTCTGACCTAAACGTGGGATGCGCTCAGTAATCCCTCTTTACTGCTTACTTCACGCATGGCTTGATTCCCTACAAATTATAATTGTCCCCTTACCTCGCAATTGTCTCCATGAGATACAAACATTACCAAATACAGCAGTGACCCATCTCGTCTTCCACGGTGCCGCTGGTGCACAGAGGTTCCATCTCTGTCTCGTTTACCTTTCGACTCCTATCACTTCACTTATGGTCACTTGCGCAATCCTTTATTTAGAGTCCTCGATGCAGACTTTGTATTATTCCGGCAAAACTTAACAAACGAACCATAATCTCTCTTCATCTGTCAGATGATTGACAGCCCTCCAAAAACCCTCTGGGTTGCCATTTCTTCCAAATCGAATCCTGTCAAGTGAACCTGACCACTGACATTTCAATCCAATTAATTCACATAGCAACACTGAGAAGGACTAGATATCGGGCTTCATAGACTAGATGGCGTTGATGATTCTCCGACATATACTACTATCTCTTTGTGAACACGCATAGGAAGGTAATAAAAAAAAACAGAAATTCCTACAAGAGAACGAACAAAAAACTAAATGTGAAACTATGAGATTTGAACAGGACGACGCGACGTCTGTCGGATTACCTAGTACTATTGTAAAAATCCCCGGTTAAAAAAAATTTTCTTATATAATATGTGAGTTCAGGATAACACTACATTGGGCGAACCCATACAAAAATTCCCTTCTGGACCAATTTTTCTATCTGCGTGGGTGCCTGAAAAATACATTAATAAACATTTTTCTTTCAGAATCCAAAACCTAGGGCTATTAAACTCCAAACGCAGCCTTCGCAGCCAAACAAACCAAAGAGGCAAACTGTGACAAATTGCTGCAATTATTTCAAATTTGTTTCTCGGAGACTAAACAACGCTAATTTCGAAACATCTGCGCCTGTTCTGTATGCAGGAGGCCGCCGCGCAATTACAGGGATTATTGCGATGAAAGTCGTCGGGTGCCCATTAAATAGGCGTTACGAGTTTCCTTCCGCTTTTTGTTTGCTGAGGTGTGACGCACTCCGTAAACGAGTGCGAAATCTGAATAGGGATGAAGATTTTGGAATATCCTCAAGACTGACGTACTTTTGGAAACCGTTCTTTCCTTATTTATTGTAATTATTAGCAGACCGAGTGTTATTATCTCGTATGTATATATTTGAGCATACTTTGTTGGCGCAGTCCGTAACCTAAAACGGTTTCGTTGCTTTCGAAGTGCCAGATGTCGGAAGATTTGACTTCATCTTCAGAGTGTCATAGGCATATTTTTTACCTGTTTTCACCCAAAAGAGGCTAATATTAAAATAATCTTAATTTAACAAGCAGTAAGATTTTTCGGTTTGTTAGTTAATCTATTTGTTTCTAAAAATTATTTGTAGTTTGTCGAATAAATTTCAAAAGCGACCCAAATATAAATATTTGGTAGAACCAAATATTTATAAAAACAAATTTCGAAATAATGAAAAGTGTAATAATGTTATTTAAAAATTTTGCTTAAGATACTTTTTACTACAATGATACAAACTAACATAATATCATACATATAAGGTGTCACAGTAACTTAAACGAATTCGAGAGGTAGCTTGTAACACATAACTTTAACATACATTAAACTTATTAACATATATGTTCCTTTGTACGCAAATATGGTGCGGTTTTGTTTATGGATTAATAGTTACTTGTTTTAGTTGAAAACAATAATAAGCTAATGAACTTCGTACCTCGTAGCTTAGGGTAACTTGTCAGAATATTATTACTAAATTACCACTTCATGATATAAATTACAACGTGTATAAATGTATAAAAAATATATCAAACGGCAAAATTTTACAAATTTCATGATGGATCTTTGCGGTTTTTTGTAATTGAATCTTCAGCTACTCGATATTTCGTAGTTTTTCAAATCGTAATTCACAAAGATTCAAACCATTTAATGAATAAATCGAAAACAAAGTTTTGCAGAAAAACCTTTGGAATGAATCAAAATGTCTTCCAAACTGGAGCACGAAAGTCTGAGTAAAGCAAATTCAGACAGAAAATTCTCCGAGAGAGTGTTATCTAGCGAAAGCAGGTGACAAAGTAAGAAAATAAAGTTGGTACTGTAGTCTTGGACATCGGGCGACATTATTCATGTTTATCGCCTCAGTGCCAGTGCCGGCCCTGACACCGCAATTAGAGGATTTCTCCTCCATTCTTTTTAAATACGCTAAGCTTTTTAAGCGTTTGAGTGTTTTCTTTTTTAATGGTTCTCTGAATGAGCCAAAAACGTAAGAGCTCAAGTTAAAACGCCCGAAAGAAGTATGTATTGTGCGGTCTTGTTTACTTCGCGATAAAAGGTGATAAAGGACGATGAGAAGGCGCTTGAATTAGAATTTCGAACGCAGACAATTACCTTTGATCGTATTCAGGTTATTCAAGCCTTATTTGATAATTGCTGACTATGCTTGAATGCTAAGGTATTTAAAATTCGTTATTTTTTTTGCCGAAACGCAACTTATGATGCGATTCCAAAACCATTTTGATATATAAGATTTCTAAAGCACAGAAAATTTATTAATTTGGTCAGTACAATATTTAAATAATATATAATAAAGTTATAGGTACTAAAATTTCCAAAATATTAAAATAAACATTTTAATCTCATAATATTTTAAGACTAGATTAAGAAAATCTGTTAAAAAATGTCCATTTTATCTCTAAATGACGCCATAGTGCCGGCTAAATCCGTGATATTGAAATATCAATCCAAAAGACACTTTTACTTACATCAGGCAATATGACGTCACGTAGAGTCAGAGTATTTAGTAAATTTTCCATAATGAATTAGCGTTCTGACAAATGATTAAAACCAACTGCCTTGACTATAGTCTATCAGCATCTGCACAAAAAAATTCATTCAGTTCACTTTACAACAACAAAATTTTATTACGTAAAAAAACTTTCTTTCCAAAAGCACATTCCCAAACTAATTGGAACAAAACCCGATCGGTGGATTCGGCGACGGGACGCGTCGGACAGAGTTGAATATTAATGTGGTGCCTCCCTACTCAGCCCGTACTAATGCCGAGTGATCCTCTATCCCACTGGAGGTAGTGAGCAGATAAACCCGCGGACAAAGCAAGTACCTCCGACAGGATTAGAGGACTCTGTTTTTGCGTTTCGTGAATAATTAATTATGTTCGTGCGATTAAATGTATTGTTTGCATTACAAAAACGTCCGCAAGTAAATCTCACTTAGGTACATAAATCAGAGATAAGGATTACTGTTTTATTTTGACTCATTATACTATAACTAAATCGTTATTAAATTTAATACGTTACCAGCTATAAGGAACTTAAATACAGTACTTTCTGAATATTAGAAAAACTTTAAAAGCAAGTGATTCGTGATCGAATAATGATAATTAATGGATGTTAGTTATTGTTTAACTCAAAAATACTGAACGGATTTTGATAATATTGTACAGTAATATAGCTTATATTATATCCGAATAACAAGTAGACTACGTTTTATATTTAAACGTGGTAAAAACTGCCGTTGAAAGCTAGTTATTATACAAATGACAATACTTTTCCCCTCTTAGGTACTGCATAAGTATTATTTACAATGTCTTACAACTAGTGCTTGTATGAACCGATTGATGGATGGATGGATGGATGAGGCACGTGAGGTATGCCAGGATCGTAGCAGGTAGGCCACCTGCACTTGCACCGGGAAAAAGGAGTGAGCATAATTTATGTATTTAGGTACAACTACTGCCTAGTATATTTTCACCAGCAATTCGAAGGTATCTTTCAATTTCAGAACTCAAAAACAATAAATTTCATTCAATCATTACTTAATTTTGAAATATCTAACTGAGAGTTTAATTTTAATGAAAAGGCAACACCCCAACTGCATTACTTTTACTAAGATTAACACTCAGGTACATGGGGGTTGGATAATATAATTACCGGCAATCGATGGCTGCACCCTTAAGGCATTGGAGACAGGGGCTGAGACGCCTTGCTGGGATATTTATAGGGACATTTTTCGAGTCATGCCCCGGGAATGCTCTAAGATTGTAATCTACTACTGTACTAAGAAAAACCACAAAGGTCGATGACCGGGCTATGATCCATTTTATTGTTTCTTTATTGCTTTATTTTTCATTTCAATAAGCAATTTCAAGATAATTTTCCGTGGTATAATCTTTGGGTTTGTAGGTAAAAAAAGAGCAGTGATAGCCTTGACGGTTAAAGAGCCGGCCTAAAATCAGTGAGGCTCGGGTTAGAATCCTGGCATGTACCAATGAGTTTTTCAAAAACTTACGTACATATTTATCACTAGCTTGACGGTGAAGGAAAACATCGTGAGGAAACCCGCAGGTCTCAGAATTAATTTTGAGACATGTGTAAATAGACCCGGTCCGGCGATGGGCTCACCACCTATCACGTTTAGGGGTCCAATGTATCTCGTGAAATGATGGTATATCCAGTCATGGAATACCTCTGCCTACCCGCTCGGGGATGAAAGGCGTAAGATTATTATTTTTATTTTATTTTTATGTAAAAAAACTTTGAGAGTAAGTAAAGTGAGAGACGTATTTTCAAAATGGATTCTATTTTCATATTTCTAATTAAACTAATCAGTGGGGCACGGATTCAAATTATGGCATGTGCCAAAGAGTTTTTAAAAACTTACATACATATTCATCACAAACTTGACGGTGAAGGAAAACATCGTGACGAAACCCACGGGTCCCAGAACTAATTCTAAAGCATGTGTCCAGACAGACCGGGTCCGGCGATGGGCTCACCACCTATCAAATTAAGGGTCGAATATACCTACTCGTGGCATAGCTCTGCCTACTCCCTCGGGTATAAAAGGCGTGAGGTTATTTATTTTTATTTTACAATTAAACACTTCTATTGTGCACAACAAACTGAACTGATATCTGAATTATTAATATCGCTAAAAATAATTCTTATTTCAGTGGAATAGGGTACCTACTCAAATATCATACCCAATGTAACAATGCAAAAGAGAAAAATCCCGATTCAAATGAAAAAGCTACTTACTATTACAAGCATCACCACAACATCACGATCTCGCAAATGCGACGTTGAAAAGAATAACACCATTCATCATGCGATTCGGCTCAAGGGATTGCGGGTCTATTCCATTCATGACGGAACCAAATCTCTTTGCTCGGCTGCTTGCCCCCCTTCGACGTTGTGACGTCACATAGATGAATTGAGGAGTTTACATGAGACGGGAAACTCCAGAATGAAATGTTTTGAATTATATAAAATTGAGTTATGAATTAGATATTTGTATACAAGCGGGCGCCCTGTTTTTTCCGTTCCCGTTCGAATATAGCAAAATCATCCATAAGCGGATACCTACTCCCTATAAGCAAGATATCTGTGCCTTTCAGAGATTTTGTGATTAATCAGTGAGAGAATGAGTGGTATTTCGCTTTTTTTTAATATACACAATACCTATGCCCAGCAGTTGACAAAAATTGGCTGACGATAATGATATATTATAGACTAGCTGCACTGTGCGGTTTAACCTTCCTCAATATAAAACCTAGGCTATGTCAATAGCGTAGCTTTGTATAATGAAAGAATTTCCCAAACTTGGATTAGTAGTTCTAGAGATTAGATAGATACCACAGAACACTTTTACTCCTAGCTACTAACATACATAAGTAAGTTCAAGCAATTTATGTCAAAATGATAAAGATGACAGTATTTTTGGTACAATGAGGACGCATAGTTACTGCTAGCGAAATTACTGCATGTTATGTCTCCTTAGACAAAGTAACTGAACATAAAATTATGCAAAAGTATTAGATAGTTCTTCTGGAGTTCGCAAGCTACAAAAAAAGAAATCTATATCATTTATTTTCATATGTACGTGTAAGCTGTGATCACATTGATATATGCAAAATATGCCAATAAATAAACGATGCAGCTGTCACAGAAGCGATTAATATTCCGGTAACGTTTTATTTATGGCACGTTACAGGGTAATACAATTTTTATTATAATATGAGTACGTTCTTTCGAATAAATTCTCAAATACGAACGTACAGAGAACCAATTGATTTTCATTTGAAAATCTATTTGATAACATTTATTCTGTGATTTTGTTAGTCTTTCCGCAAGTAGGTACATTGATTAATTATTAAAACACAAATAAAGGGCACTCAACAGATTTAAAACACGACTCTTCTTTTCATGTAAAATATCCTATAAAACCAAGAGATAAAGTCGAGTTTAATGACACTTTGCACTTCGAAATCTGTAAAATTAGTTTTACAGATTTTGATTTTTAACGGTTTTAGAACAAATTAAAAAGAAAAAAAACTTTTTAAACAAGCTTTTGGATTCAGAGTGAGGTTACTTTATTTTTCGAGTTGTTCTCAGCAAGCTATTGCATTTAATACCCATTTAGTACCTAGGAGTGCATTAAAAATAACTAGTCTGCCATCTTGAGTGTTCCACCATGTTGGATTTAGAATGTCGTTACATAGCTAACCATGAATTGTCATCCAAACTAAACGTGTCTACTAAATTTCAGCTCAATCGGTAGAAGATATCTGCTTCAAAATTCTGTTGCAAGATTCCACCGGAACAAACATACACTTCAAGTTAAAATTAAAAGCTTGTAAAAAAGGATTATCTATTGTCCTTGATCGCCCAAGAGACCCTGATGATTGACTGGTTATTTAAAAGGGACTAAGACGAAAGGCTCTAAGTAGCACCTTTTGTAAGCTTAATTTTTTATGCACTTTGTATCGTATCTACGTTATATATAGATATATCATTGCGTTACTATAAAATAAAGTCAGATGTGTTCAGGGTTTGAATGTGAACGCTCGGCGAACGCTCAAAGATACCGAACGTCAGCGATCGTTCAGTGTTAACGCAGTCCTATACGATCATTCAGGGGTCACAATCCTTGACATTCCGAACCTCTCAACTTGACAAACATTTCCGCAAAGTATTTAACCCCTGTTTAAACACGGCATGTTTAATCAGCCGTATTTTATTGTTTCTAAATGCAAAAATATCGTTCGGAATCCTCACGGTACCCCAATCAGACGTCTACATGTTCAAATAAAAGGGTTGGATGTAAAATCTACGTTATTGGTACTAGAGAACCCTTTGCGTTGAGGGTTAAATCCAAAATATACGAGCATTTAGCGTTTTCGCTTAATCCCTTATTTACGGCGTTCGTCAGTCTAAATAATTTTCGCGGGGCCGGACACGCCGCAGGATTAATTTGAGCACGAAAATCAAAATGGCGGACAGGTAGGTAAAGTTTAAAACTTCGCAGGCTTTGATGCAGTTTGTACTAGAAAGCTCGGATTATCTGTGTTTAATAATGAACATTACCTCCTAAGGGAGCTTAAGAGATTGGATCATTTATTAATGAGTTAATAATAACGTTCGGTGATGTTTGCATGGTTTTGCTCAAACACAAAAATTGGGAGAAAAAAGAAAAATGTACGAGTACCTTCTATCTATATCGTATACTATAAAATGTCATAGTCTAAATACTATTGTGTCACAAAAACTTGAAAATGGCTAGATCGATTTGAACTTTTGTTTATTACTGGGGTGGTTTGGATGTACAATTGGATCCTGTAGGTGGCGTTTTTGGGTATGGTAGGACAACGTCCTGCAAAACTGTAAATAATCTAAGATATTTTTATATAACTGAACACAATAAGGAATTATTATTTTCAAAAATAATTATAATAATCTTACTTTTATAGTTTTAATGTTATTTTTGAGGCACAATGTACCGAATTAATCTCCTAACCTGTTAGGCAGGCGAATAGGGGAATTTTCGGTAATACTCGAGCGTGGCAGTTTAAGATATGAGAGATACCTTAGACCTAAGAATAGACGATCAGATTAGTAAAATAAAATCGATAGCCTGAAATACTCGAGCGCGTCAGATTAAGATATTGGGGGTTGATTTTAGTGTTTTAAGACTAAATTTAACTAATCTGACGATAAGTCCTTGACGCCGCCAAGTTATAGTTATATATAATATATTATAAAAAAACGTTAATCCGGCATTCTCGAGCGCGATTTTTTTATTTTTTATTTTGAAGAATATAATCTAAAACTTACTAAAAATACAAAATCTGCCGGTTTCCGCATGACCGGAAGTGTGGAGGAGCCATTTCATCTTCCAAAAAACGCGTTGCGGCATATAAGTCGCGATATGATACATTTTACACAAAAAAAGTTTAAATAAACAAAAAAGGTAATTTTATTTTACACAAAAAATGTATCTTTACATTTTTGTCCAAAGTTAAAACTTTTTGACTTGAAGCTTCATAAAAACTCAAACTCCGGTTTTTTGAGTATATCTCGAAAACTGAGGGTGTTAAAAAATTGATATGAAATAACGATGATTAAATTATTGAACTTTTATTATATCTCTTTTTTTTTCTAAAGCTTCTCGACAATTTTCGTGGACTCGAAAAAAGTTACGCGTATCTGTATACAAAAGTATTATTAACATGTACAGTTCCATGTATGTATATTATTCAATAGCCTGTTGATCCTCAAATTGTTTACCGTAACTCGTAAGCAAAACGAAGTGAAGAATTGAAGCAAAAAAGAGGAATTTGCCATAAACATGTAATACAGACTGAGCGCTTCGCGGAAATATGCCGTCCTACCAGTATTTTTCCTTTATTTCGCAACATTGATGGTGGGGAATAAAGCGGTAGAAGGTAATTTTCGGTACACCCTAATATATATATAATTCCCCGTTTTATCAAGGAGAAAGAAAGGAAAAAAAAGAAACCAAAAAACCTTTTTCGGTCAGATTAAGAGAACCCACCAATATTTTTGTCAGATTAAGAAAATATGCTTTCAGGATACCGAGATAAACCTCCCCTATGAAAATCTGACGCGCTCGAGTATTTCAAAAAAACTTTTTTTTTTTGCAATTTCAAAAATTCATCGTAATTTATCGTCACGCCGAAATCGTCAGTTTTTTTAAAGGGAGCTTCCTTGGGGCCTATTTAACACCCCTTCCAAAAATCTGACGAGAAATAGAAATCTATTTTTTTTTTTTTACATTTTTGACTACTTTATATTATTATGCCTACCCGCACCACGCAAACCGGCAGATTAGTATACCGTTGTTATCAGAGGCACTTGGGGCGTACGTAGTATCAATATCTGACGCGCTCGAGAATGCCCTTGCTCGAGAAAGCAACTGTTTTTTTTAACATTTTTGAAAAACCGTACCTACACGCCAAACCCACCGCTAAAATGGTTTTTTCCATACGAGCTTTTCTTTTCGAAATTACTTTATCTTTCGATTTTGATAGGTCTCGACGGCGCCGTTGAATTACGCCATTTAGCTACCTCGCCTCCCTAACAAACCCACAACTCAACGACCAACAATTTGAACAACAGAAATGTTTACAAAAAGTGGTATTCAAATCCTAATTTTATTTGCAATCTACACCATCTTCATATAAAGAGGAAAGATTTGTATTTTTGTATGTTTTTAACTAATAAACTCAAAAACTCGTGACCGGTTTTAAAATTATTTCAGCAATAGAAAGCTTCAATATTCCTGAGTAACATAGGCTATATTTTATTCCCGTATTCCCACGGGAACGGCAACTACGCGGGTGAAACCGCACAGAACCGCTAGTAACTAATAAAGATAGAATAATACCTACCGATTTTATTGTACTACCGAATCACATAACAAGGAAATCGGAGGGCCACCGCGACACCTAATAAAATATTCAGGCTGCGGAGTTAGACGTTCCCGTTAAAGTTGCACCCGTCACGTCCCGGCTGGGCTTTATTGGGGAGAATGAGACAGGTCCAAACTGGTAGGCTAGGGGTGTGACATGGCGAAATAATATAATCGATGTATAAGTTTTCTTTTGCTCCATATTGTATGATCTGATCAAACATTCAGATTAAATTAATTTCATTCTAATATCATGTACAGTTAACAATAAAAAAATAAAAAATGTATTGATATCAGTGACTAATAAAATAAATTACAAAATCGGTGTCTCAGGTACAAAATAATGTATGTCATCTAGGTCAGGAAGCCACGCTTGCTTACCTTGTACGTTATATTTTACTTTTTCATGTTGTTTCATGTTTTACTGTTGCATGTGTACAATGCTGTATTCAAGTTTTATTTTATTATAGGCATAGATTTATTATAGGGCTGATAACAATATAGCCTGCATCTACATCTACACAATATTATATTAAAAAGAGGAAATATTTGTATTTTATATGTTTGTAACGAATAAGTAGACTAAAAAACTACTAGGCCGATTTTAAAACTTCTTTTAGAAATTGAAAGCTTACTTTTCTGAGATTAGAGTACCTACCATGGGTTATAATTTTCATCGGGAATGGGACTTACGTCTGTGAAATGGCACAGAACGGTGAGTTATCGTATAAAATTATATGTAATCGTGTGTCAACGTTTTATCGTCATGGTAATGTGGGAAACAGTGCTATAGAGAAAAGTGAGTAGGTACCTACAACTACAGCTCAAAGGTGAAAATTACCTCCGTTTGATAAAATCTAGATTTGGTTTGGAGTCTAACTCGTCTATAAAAATTGTCTTGCTCTATAAATACTGACGGTAACGACAGATCACGTTTGCGATTTAAAGTTACCAATGAAGAATAAGCTTCTCAAAAATCGATTTCAAATCAAATCGATTGCAATCAAAAGCATCCCGTCACTATGCCGATAGGGCGCGGGTGCGCTTGATTTATTCGCAGTTCGCCGGCTCGCACGCCGAAGGTACCGAGTCGTAATTCGAACGTGCGCGTAAATCTTGTTACTCGTAGAAACAGAATCGGACTGGATGGATTCCACTTTGTTCATCTAAAATGGTCGATTTGGCTTCATTTAGGTACTGTAAATTGGCTTGATAGATGAAGATAATACATTTAGAGAACATGTACTGTGTAGTGCAGACCATAAGCAGAATAAGTATGTTTAACACTGAACAAACAATTTTATTGTACTCGTGAATATTTTTTTTTGTTATAGAGTAGTTATATGACTACAGTATACTCAAAATATTGACTACTGTATAACAAGTTGGTACAATTATCAAAACATGAATAAAAATATTTTGGTACGTGATATTGCTCTTTCTTTTTAGTTTCCTTAGACTGGAATGTTAAATTTTATCTAAACAGTGTTAGTCTCAGGCTGAACAATTTTAAATCTATCTAATCGTAGGCCATAATCTCAAACGCAATCTTACCATGGATTAAATAATGGTTTTAGACTAGTAGCCATTTAGCTATCAGAATTTATGGTTTAATGTGCTTACCGAAACTACATACATACAAGGTGGTTATAAAGTCTCGAATGCATAGTGAGTAAATTCAACTAAACTTTTCCCACCTGCTGTTATAGTATTAGTGCACTGGATGAAACGACACGGCAGCTGCGACAGTCATTTGGCTGACGACCGGTATTTTGAATTGCTTGGAGAAGACTGTATTTTTTACCGACAGCGAACACAAAGGCGAGAAGGCGAGAAAGCGAGCAAACCGCGTGGATCGCGCCCGCTTTTTGTGGGACAGAAAAATGAAAATGTATTTATTTCAGTAGGTAATTAAAAATTACACTTACAAAGGTCAATATTCTAATAACAATAACTAACTAATAAGAAACAGGTTGCCTACAAACTAAAATTTCAAATAAATCCCTTCCCGGCTTGAGACCACTTTCCTTTCAAGCCTCTATGTACGTTTATCTTTAGAGATATATTCTCAAAATGCCTTCAGACTATATAACTTTTACCTTTTAAACAGTTTTCTATTCTTTCCGTTTTCTATTATTAAACGAGGAATATTTGTAGATTTGTAAAATATTTCTCGTAAACGGCCCTAATGATTTAGATAAAATTTACAATACGTTCTAAGACGATCGAGTCCCTCACCAGTAGAGGATTCGATCCCGGTCGATTTTTCTAATCCCGGGATTTCGGGATTATCTAAAGCTAATCCCGGGATTCCGGGATAGTCCCGGGATTGTATTGGTAATGGAAAGTGGTAATAAAAAGACAGTAAAACATATCAAAATAAATTTTTCATATCTCAAGCGTCAACATTCGGCCCGCTGCGCTAAACGAAATTGCCGCTTTTCGCCTCTGTCAATAAGAAAGCCTTGTAAAGACATATAATATTTATGTTTTAAATATTTAAAAAGGCGGTTAAACAAAATTATACTTTCTTATTATAAAATAAACAAACTGGGCCTATTTTGTTCTGTAAATGGGCGTTTTTAAAAAAAAATGAGCACCCCAGAAATGTGTTGTCCACCAAATTCGACAGTAAATTTCTCAGCAACCTTAACACATTTCACTAGCAAGAGTAATTTTTCTACTGCAGCAGTTTCTAAGAATTATGTTTAAATATAATAACTTACTGAAACACATTGTAAAAATTAAAATATTGTCAAAAAAAATGTTATACAAAAACGCGAAATTTGATATGTCCACCATGCGACTTGTTAACTTTGCAGTCCATTAAAATACCCCCAAATTACATTTATTTAATGTAGTTGTTCGCAATCGAAGCATAAATGTTAGTATTTTAATCATAAGTTTAATATAATACTATAAAAAGGAATCTGAATAAACAATACTAGTTTAAAGTTTGTCCTCGAAAAACGAAGGTGGCGGAATTTCCGCCTAAGTAACGCCAAAAAATAGTATTACAAAACAAAAAATACTACCATTCTCTGGCATTTCTTAGTGATGGCAACAATTTAGTTCCATTCAGAATGCCCCGTCCTCTTCTTCCCGCTTGTTTTTGACGCATTCCGTTACGTTGTGTTGTGTGGTAGCATAGTTCAAAAAAAAATATCCACTAAGAACGGCTTACTTACTGGTAAGTAATGAGTTTATTAATATGTAATTATTCTGTAGTTGCTTTTTAATTATCCGTGAATAATTCTTATAAAACAAATTAGGAATATTTAATAGGTTTCATATAAAATCATTGCCAACAGTAGATTGAGGCTATGATTCGTAACATCTATTAAGTAACGTTACGTATAAGCGGAAAGAATGCGTTACTTAATGGAATTATAAGGACTTGTGCATAATGCTTTTTTACTAGCTGTGCCCCGCGGTACCGCCCGCGTGGAAATTTATGTGTTAAATGGAGAACAATACGGATATATATTGTAAATTTTAAAATTTTCGATTGGTTTATTCTGATAGGATTATGTGGTGGGTAGGGCACGTTTTGGATTCCGAAAATATTATACGGGATTTTGTATTTTAGACCCGGCGGGGAGCGGATGCGCGCTCTGTGATCTATCTGTGCGTGGCGATTTGTTTGTTTGAACACACACACACTCTTCTCTCTCCGGCCACACAAATTACGCTCAAAACAGCTGTATTACAAGATTTTTAATTATTATTATGTACATTGTACACGTAGCCTAATTTAATCCTATTAGTAACATTATGTTCCACATAAGTAACTGTCCCATTAAAATGTGATTTAAATTTTAAGATTTCTTTAAATTGTATTAGCTCAGAGCTATATTAAGAATTACAATATTGCATTAATGTTCCAAATTTTATTTTGTGTTACCTTAAAACTTGGTTAACTTACTGGTTAGGTTAGATAAAAGATATTTTATATGGTGTAACCGGCACAAAAGTGACGTAATGGATGTTTTTCCGAAAAATACTCGCCAATTTATGATTAATTTTTAGTTCTATGTTCTGTTTTTAAAATATTAATATGCTATTAGCTGAATTAAACAAATTAGTAATTATAAACAAATCGTTTTATTTGTATAAATGTCAAGTAAAAAAATTACTTAATGGAACGAGTTGTGGATGACTTTTGAAACCAGATTGATATTTTAGTGTTTATTTTCATATGTATCTATACAAATTTTATTAAATTTAGTTAATTTATTTAATAATCTATAGGTTTACATCAACTTCATGCTGACTATCGTTCATTACAAATAAAGTTTCCACATAAGTAACGGGCCACTTTTTTTGAAAAACGCCCAAATAATAAAACTAAAAATAAACTTCAAAAAATCTACTGCTTTAGACTTACTTTAGATAAACTATAAATAATATGCTAAAGAGATCAATGTTTATAGGTACTGTAATGTAAATGTATCAATCCCGAAAATCCCGGGATTCATTAAATTTGATCCCGAAATTTTCGGGACTAAAATATGACCGGGATCCCGGGATCCCGAGATCCGGGATCCCGGGATCGAATACTCTACTCACCAGTCAAGTGCACCAAAATAATAAAAAAGAGATTAGAAATCTATCATACCTTTCGTCAAGTAACTAATTAATTTCATTATGTAAAAATACACTTCTATGACTATAATTTACATTAGTATTTTAGTTATATTGAATTAGGTTTGTTAGATTTTGTAAATCATATGTAATTTGGATAGTATTAGTCGTTAGCATGTTCCATAGTCTGGTTATACATACTTTTATCACCCACGCACTATTATGTAAGAAACGCTTATTTTAAAAACTTTAAAATTGACCCCATATTCCAGCAGCTTTAACTCTTCGTAGATACCCTTATACGCACTAATGCCGGATATTTGCAGGAAGCGACAACACATCCTGATAAACTGCTACTGTGACACGCTGTGTAATATGGCGTGCCTTGGCGGCATACGCAAATACTTAGAGGTACCAGCAACGTGCAGTAATAAGAGCGCGTCTCGCGTCTATGCGTGAGGTCTCGGGTTCAAATCCTGGCATGCACCAATGAGTTTTCCAAAAACTTAGGCACATTTATAAATAGTTCGAAGGTAAAGAAAACATCGTGAGGAAAACCGCTAGTCCCAGAATAAATTCTGAGGCATGTGTGACAGACCCGGTCTGGCGATGGGCTAACCACCTATCGCGTTATGGGGTCCAAAGACGGTGCTGGTGAAATATAGGTATTTCTTAAAATGAAATACCTCTGTCTATCCCTCGGTGATAAAAGGCGAAAGTTTTTTTTTCCAGCAATTTGTACCTGTCTATAGTATTTGTAGCTCCCAAGCGGCGGAACGGTTTGTTAGGTGACTTAATCGAAAGTGTTCTTAGCTATGGTGTAAGGAAATTTGTCGAGCCTTTTGTGTTTATATGTAATTTTTGTGTCGGGGGTTTTATAATTTTTTTATTTAATGTTGTTAATATTGCTAAAGTATAAATCATATTATAGACATGTGTAGAGCTTTTATTGTTTATAAGTATTTTGTTCACGGTTAAAATCTGAGTTTGTTCATATAGAGTCCTTATCGGCAAGTCATAACCTCCTATTAAAACCACAAAGTCAATAGAAATTTAATCAACTCCAAGTAGTAAGCGTGTCCAATAAATATTGTAGTGGGTTCTTATAACTGGCGTAGCAGTCAATATCGCTTTCAATGCAAACCGCATGTTAGAGGAGCAATAAACTGTCTGGCGGTTGCTACGGCGTAGCAAGCGCTACGATCTCTACGCGGTCACATTACTGTCGCCGTGAAACCAGCGGGAAAGTAATTTGGTTTGGTTTTATGAATTAGAGTTATAAACACGTTATTTTAGAGCTCTTACGCAAGATGGTTGGTTTTAGTCAATTAAGTGCAAATATGCATATATTGAGAAATTGTTTAGTGTTGCAAGCGAGACGTCGAAAAAAAAACTCCTCTCATAAAAACTGTTATTGCACGTATTTTTTATGCACAACGAAATATCACATATATGTGTTTAATATATGTTTACTATTGTCGTAAAATAAATAGTGGTTTTAGAGTACCTACTTACATGAAGAGCCCATGGGCATAGTTGTTAGTGACCCTGCTTTCAAAGCTGGATGTCTTCAGCTCGATTCCCGCCCGCCAACATTTGTGTCCTGTGAACATGACTGTTAGTTTCGTGTCTGGTTGTTTATATATATTTAAGAATGTTTATCAGTTATTTAGTACCCACAGTACAGGATCTGCCTAGTTTGGAAATAAATAACCGTGTGGAATTGGTATAGTATTGCTCCCATATTGAAACTATGATATTATAATATCAGTACGACACAAATCAAAAAAATATTAAAATTCTTCTTGTGAATTTGGGTAAAAAAAAGTATGGCATGGTCTTGTAATAATAACAGTAATCATTCAAAGAGCGAACACCAGCCTGCGTGAGAAGGGGAGGAAATTGCACATGCACTTGCTACCCCTTCGCAATCTTTACATAAAAGTATGAGAACAAGAACTCGTATAAAACGTCTTGACTTAGAATCTTTTGCTACTATAACATGAGTACAAATACTTGTACTAGTTTTATAATTTAATTATTGAATGTTTGTAAAATGTTAATAATAAAATAAATGCAAACCACTTCAATGTTTATTGTTGAGTAGATTTTGCTTAAATCTTCTTTGACTTTTCGTAAATTGTCTCCTTGCCAAATTTCTTAAAAGGTAACGAATACATTGAAATAAACATTTCCTTTTTTATTTTAAACTAGCGACCCGCCCGCCCTCGCATGGGTGCAATGCATAAACTAAAACCTTCCTCTTGAATCACTCTATCTATTAAAAAAAACCGCATCAAAATCCGTTACGTAGTTTTAAAGATTTAAGCATACAAAGGGACATAGGGACATAAGGACATAGGGATATAGGGACAGAGAAAGCGACTTTGTTTTATACTATGTAGTGATATTAGTTTGAATGCTACTCCTGTATGTAGTATAACTACATACAGTTATGTAAGTCATGCTTTTAATAATAAATAAGTATAATCTCACGCCTTTTTTATCCCCGAGGGGGTAGGCAGAGGTATTCCATTACTGGAAATACCCACATTTCACGAGATATATTGGACCCCTAAACGTGATAGGTGGTGAGCCTATCGCCGGACCGGGTCTATTTACACATCTCTCAGAATTTATTCTGAAACCTGCGGGTTTCCTCACGATGTTTTCCTTCACCACTTTTAATAATCAAAGTTAGAATTGTCTAATAGCCAGCGTCATTTAAAACATATCAACAAAACTTACGTTGAACAAAGATTTAGCACATCAGCGAGCATCTTGCAAACAGCAGGTGCCATGAGGGGAAACCAGGAGGGGACTCCAACGCTTGCAACATTTTTGTCGATTTAGACATCAACACCGTTTATTTGTGAGAAATGGAATATCACAAACACTTAGCTTCTAGGGGACGCGATTATTTAAAGATCTGGTGACGGGCAAGAGTTAGAACTTAATGAACCGCACAGTCAGTCATACGTAACAAGAAAACGTAACCACAACGAGAAGCACCAGCTTTCAAATAAAAAAAAAAAATCAAAATCGGGTCACCTAGTCGAAAGTTCTGAGGTGACATAAAAAACAGTCAACCTGATAACCTCCTCCTTTTTTGAAGTCGGTTGAAAAATATTGTATTGAGTCTTGTATGCCCCATGACTATACAGGGGCTATAATCCCAAAACCAAAATGCACCGTGGCACACTTCCAAGTACTTTCTGCATTTATGTGTATCCATATATCAAATATCTAACATATCCAATAAAAGTAAATTTGCGTATACATTGGCGCTTCGACTAATTAATGAGACTATCTCTGCACATCTCTCAATGACAAATGATCATTACCGATTTATCGCAGGTCTCTAAATCACTACCGTCGTCTGAAACATTGGACCAGTTCGAATAGAGCTCACTTATTACGTACCTTCAAACAAACAGCATAACAAGACCTACTAATGTTTAAGTAGAAGACAGAGGATATAGGCTACATTATTTTGTTCCAGAACACGGATGATATCGCAGTCATAATATATCAAGTAATAAGGGTCTATACAAAATGGCAAATAGTGTTCAGTAATTTCTTGCTCGTAAGATACTTTTCAAAGTGTATAAAAAAACTTTTAGAAATACCTATAGGCATGTTTCTTCATTAAAATAAATGACTTTTAGTTTAAAAAGAGCTATAAATTGCTTAAATAACAAGATCGCAACGACAATATTATAGATAAAAGTTGGCAATCTCGAAAATTTATGACATAAAAATAGAATGATCTTAAAGCGGCTGAATGCGCACTTTTCTATAAATTAAACTCTTAGATATATGGGAGCGAGAAAATATAATTGTGGCTTTTTACACTTCAAAAACATGACAGACAGACTTTACATAAAAACATCAAAAAGAATATAGAGGCAAGTCGGCGAGTACTGGCCACATCACTCCCCTCCAGAGACTGTCCTACAGTCGATACCGCACAGGCAAGCGGGTAGCTCTTCCTGAACGAGTTTTCCGGACAGGTACATCATCATCCGGAAGAGGTAAAAAATTTGGAGTGGCATCGTGGTCAGCCAGCAAGAAGGCGGGCTTAAGCCTGTCTATTGTAACAGAAACCGATTTCCCTTTAATGAGCAACCTAAAAACTTTGTCTGTCCTATCTAAAACTTCATGGGGCCCTGTATATGCCGGAGTAAGAGGTGGCTTTACACTATCCTCCCTGAGGTAAACATGAGTGGCCGTAGCAAGCTCTTTGTAGACAAAAGCAGACTTTTTGCTATGACGTGAGGCTGGTTGAGGTTTAATAGCCTGGATTAAGCCCCTTAGACGTGCTATAAAGTCTGTGACGTCATAAGTGGCTTGGTCCGTGCAAGACTGGAGTAACTCCCCTGGTAATCTTAGAGGCTCGCCATACACGAGTTCTGCTGCAGAAGCTTGTATGTCCTCTTTGAAAGCGCTGCGAATTCCTAGCAATACAATAGGAAGTGCGTCCGACCAGCTGGAGTTGGAATGACAGACTATAGCGGCCTTTAACTGCCTATGGAACCTTTCTACCATCCCATTACAGGCGGGGTGGTAGGCGGTTGTTTTCCTGTGCTGAAACCCAGCCATTTCAGCTAAACATTTAAACAATGCCGATTCAAACTGTCGTCCTCTATCAGTAATGATGGAAATGGGACAGCCAAAGCGTGCTATCCATCCAGATATCAATGCTTTGGCGACCGTTTCTGCGGTTATATCCACTATGGGAATGACCTCAGGCCATCTTGTGAAACGGTCCACAGCAGTAAGGCAGTAACGATAACCGTTTGAAACCGGCATGGGACCGATAAGGTCGATATGCACGATAGAAAACCTTGCTCGTGGAAGTTCGTATGAACTGAGAGGAGATGACACATGTCTGTTGACTTTGGACAGTTGGCACGGGTGACACGCTTTTGCCCATTGACGACAGTCCCTTTTAATCCCAGGCCAAACGTAGCGCTCCGTTACCAACTTAACAGTAGCATTAGCACCGGGGTGGCTCAGAGAATGCAGGCTATCGAAAATTTGCTTTCGAAATGAAGCTGTTATAAATGGACGAAGTACTTTGGTGCTGATATCACAGTATAAATCTGTAAGAGATCTGGGAACTGTAATTTTGCGTAATCGAAGTGAAGTGCCTTCTTTCAAAAGATTTTTAAGTTCTGGATCTACGGACTGCGATTTGGCCAAAAGTTCTAAGTCGACAGGTTGCGACAGCTCAGCAACTCTAGACAAAGTGTCTGCGACAACATTATCCTTTCCGGATATGTGACGTATATCTGTTGTGAATTGCGAGATATAGTCAAGATGGCGGAATTGTCTAGGAGAGCATTTGTCTTTTCTACTGGCGAAAGCGAAAGTAATGGGTTTATGATCAGTGAAAATGGTGAAATGCCTAGCCTCGAGCATATGCCGGAAGTAACGGATGCCCTCGTAAATAGCAAGGAGTTCTCTATCGTAAGGAGAGTATTTAATTTGCGATGAACTGAGTTTCCGCGAAAAGAAAGCGAGAGGTTCCCACGCTTCGTTCCGATACTGTTGAAGGACAGCACCAATTGCCACATCAGACGCATCCGTGACCAAAGCAAGCTTTGCATTGAAGTCTGGGTGCGCAAGAAGTGCAGCCGCGCATAAGGCCTCTTTGCATTCCTCAAACGCTTTAAAAGTTCTGCCAGCAAGGATCACTGGATGCGAGCCTTTTACAGAGTCGGTAAGTAGCTCGTGAAGTGGAGATTGAATTTTTGCCGCGTTAGGAATAAATCTCCTGTAAAAATTTATCATCCCTAAAAACCTCCTAAGCTCTCTCACTGTTTTTGGAGTGGGGAATGATTTTACCGCGTCTACCTTCGAGTTCAATGGCTTAGTTCCCTGCTCTGAAATCAGGTAACCTAAGAACTTGACTTCTCGCTGGCCGAAGACACACTTTGCCTGGTTGATAACTATCCCGTAATCCTTTAACTTATTGAAGACTTGACGCAGATGGATTTCATGCTCTTGTTCGTCTTTTGAAAAAATTAAGAAATCATCTAAGTACGCGTACACAAAATCCATACCGCGTGTGACTTCATCAATAAACCGCTGGAAGGTTTGTGCTGCGTTACGTAAGCCGAAAGTCATATAGGGGAATTCATACAAGCCAAAAGGTGTGGAAATTGCAGTTTTAGGTATGTCTTCTACGTTCACGGGTATTTGATTATACGCCTTAACAAGGTCGATTGTTGTGAAGATTTTACATCCAGCTAAGTCATGGGAAAAGTCATGGATGTGGCGAATTGGGTACCTGTCCGGAATTGTTCTTGCGTTTAGCATCCGGTAATCACCACACGGACGCCAGCCGTTGTCCTTTTTAGGAGTGAGATGAAGTGGAGAGGACCAAGGGCTATCAGATGGGCGCGCTGTCCCATTCTGTAACATGGCCTGAAACTCCCCTTTAGCAATTTTAAGCTTATCAGGAGCCAAACGTCGCGGATTACAATGGACTGGCGGTCCAGTGGTGGTCCGGATGTGGTGGACGGTGTTGTGTCGCGGACTACTAGGAATACCTGAAGGACGAGTGACCTCTGGAAAGTCGCGAAGTAGGTCAAGATATTTAGACTCACCGAACAATACCTTAACAGAAGAAATGGTCTTTGCTGAGGTAGCTGAGGATGCAGTGGCTTGAAGGCTGGTTACGCTGTCAATGAGGCGCCGATTGCGACAGTCCACGCCAAGCCCATAAAATGACAGGAAGTCAACGCCGATGATGGCCTTGGTTACGTCCGCCACGATGAACCGCCAGGAATAGTCCCGACGTAAGCCCAGGTTTAGGACTAAATGAGCGTAGCCATATGTTGCTATCGGTGTCCCATTCGCTGCATACAATTGATAGCTGGTTGCAAATCGACGTTCACGGAGTGCTGTACGTGGGAAGACGCAGAGATCGCTGCCTGTGTCAACGAGAAACGACATCTTCGTAGTACGGTCCGTCACGAACAGGCGACCAGGTGTAGTGGGGCAGTCGTCCGTCGCCATTACTGACCGCCCTGCTGGTTTTCCGCCTTGTAATCGCAAGGCTTAATGCATTTGCTTGCTTCACTGCCAAATTTCGCATGATACCAACAGACGGGGAATTTCCTGTATCTGGAATTTGATCGGGATCTGCTGCGTTCACGGTTGCTGGACCTGTTCCTTGACCTAGATCTGAGTTCACCAGAAGAAAGCGCTTCAACTTGCTTTGTTAGTGCTTCGATCTGCTTGGCCATTGTATCAAGTGCCGAGCCAGGTGAAAATTGAACTGCAGCGACGTGAGGCGAGCTTGGCACCAGCTCATGAAGGTTGTCGGCAAGATCCGATAATTTCTGCAATGTGGACTCTTGTTGCGAGACCAAGATGGGTTGCATCGCCGTGGGCAGGCGGCTGGTCCAAATACTTCTAATAAAATCCTCCGGTATTGTCGGTCCTGCCAGCCTTTGGAGATGCCTCAAAAATTGTGACGGGCGACGATCGCCCAGCTCCTCGTGCATTAGCAGTTGCTGCACTTCCTTTTCTCGAGAAGCTGACAAACGCTTAATTAGCTCCGTCTTCAACATCTCGTACTTTCCCTTCGAAGGCGGCGAAACTATAATGTCTTTAACCTCTGCTGCATACCTCTGTTCCAGCGTGGAAGTGACGTAATAAAATTTTGTATCGTCGTCTTTTATACCGGAAAGTATAAAATTTCCTTCCAGCTGCGCAAACCAGGTAGTTGGCTCTTCGGGCCAGAATGGTGGTGGTCGTACCGCGACACGGTGGAGGTCCGACCCTGAGTTCGGCCCTGAGTTTGCATTTTCAGGAATACCGCCGCATCTTCCTTCGTTTGCCATATTATGCCACGAAAATTTCTCCCAGTGTTCTTTTTCAAGAGGGGTCACCAATAAAGCGGCTGAATGCGCACTTTTCTATAAATTAAACTCTTAGATATATGGGAGCGAGAAAATATAATTGTGGCTTTTTACACTTCAAAAACATGACAGACAGACTTTACATAAAAACATCAAAAAGAATATAGAGGCAAGTCGGCGAGTACTGGCCACAATCTGTATCTCTAAAGCAAAACAGCAGCGTCCCGGTCCGACGATGAGTTCACCCATCACGTTTAGGGGTCTGTAAAACTCAATGGTGAAAAGTTCGTACGGCAGAAATGTAATTCCTCTGCCAACCCTATCGGGAATAAAGCGTGAACGTATATTTATTGATTATTCTGAACCAAATAGCTAACATATTTTCCTAACAAAGTCTTCCAATCCTAAATAATAATCGAGGCAACAAAATGCACCGACGAAAGCTAGTTTTCCTAAAACAGCAAGACAAGGTGAGGTCTTCATAAACTGGTGGAAGCATTACCTCGGCTCCGATAAAATTAATTAGTGTGTGATAGATAACGCCTTCGTTGCAGTTAGGTTCGTACGTTGATACATTATTTTATTGTGCAGTATAAAATGGACCCGATTTTTTAGACTTTTAAAACGTTGAACGACTTAATTTTTTAAAATATAATGCTAACTCCTTTTTATTTCGGAGAGGGTAGGCAGAGGTATATCGTTCCTAGTAATACCTACTTATCACCAGTATATTTTTATGAACCCCTAAGCGTGACAGGTGGTGAGCCTATTGTCGGACCGGGGCGCTGCTACACATGTCTGAGAGTCAATTCTGGGACATGCTGATTTCCGCACGATGTTTTTCTTTACTGTCGACCTAGTGATTAATATGTACCTAAATTTTTGAAAGACTTAAGAGTCTCAAGCATGAGAAGCGGGTTCTATAACCACAGGTCATCACTGCTTTAAACGACCTAAGTATCCGGTGAATAAAAAAGCCTCTTAAAAGGCTTTGCGCAGAAGAGGCCATGCTCAACTATAAATACTTGTGAGATAGCGATATTGATGTGGGATTAGTTTTAACGAGGACTAACACAACACTTGACCCAAGTAGGTACTTACATTTAAATTTTTCGAAAATTTTTCGCTCCTTGTTTTCTCCATTCTATCATGTTCGAACTCTTTTACCGTAGAACTTCCACTATCTCTTCTTGCGTCTTGCTCACACACATCACTATTAACTATGTGTTTTACTTTGATAAATCTGTCCTCTTCTATCTGTGCTTACTTAACTTACGTTCTGTAATGTCATATTAGGTTTTGAGTACAGTTGATTGAATAAACAGAGAATTAGATACTTTATTATTATTTTTACATGTAATTCAAAATTAGATTAAAATTGTCAAACGTCTGCTATCACTACCTGTGCATTACTGATTGCTCTGTCAATCACTTTTTACAGACTTGGCTTGTATGTCTTTCTCCCTCCCTCTGTTGACGTGCTAACTCATGTAAGAGAGACGCCGAACGCGAAGTAAACTCCGGATATTTGCACCGGATCTTATTTGCTTCCTCAACGGATTACTGGCACGGAAATTCATTTTCGTATGCGTTAACATGAGGATTTAACATGCTTGCAAGAAATATAAGAATATTAAAAAAAAATAGTATCAAAATTTTCTAACAGCTTCTTCCGAATGTGTAAATACACCAGCAACAATTGTGCTGTGAATGAAAAATTAAAATAAATCCCCGAGGGAGTAGGCAGAGGTATTCCATTTCTGGATATACCCCCGTTTCACGAGATATTCGTTGGACCCCTAAACGTCTTTTATAAGTTGTAATAAATTACTAAATAATAAATTAAACAGCCGTCATTAATAAAACTAAAATTTTAGGATAAATAAAGTTTACTCTAACTTTGTTACTTTCAAGTTTTCAAACTACTTTATGTTCATCTAAGATCGTTCTAAGCTAAGTTTTCCTCACGTATAGAAGTTGCTATAGAAATTGAGAATGAAAGTTTGAGTAAACAGGCAGTACAAACAACTCCAACTGGCCCTAACAAGCCTGCGAAATGACGAAGTCCAATTGCACAGTTAACCAGTGTTTGCTGTAGAAAATAAACTTCTTTAGTTACTTATTGCAACCGCCGACTGTAAGTTTTTTCCGTCAACGCAGCCCGCGCAGTACCTTCTTTGAAATATGCAAATAAGTTGCCTTATTCTGTTAAATTCTGACATACAAATTATATTCTTGAAAAAATAAGCGATGTCAATCAGGTGCTTACAAAATTTTATTACGGTCAGGCTACGTAACAAAATACTTATACAATATCTCGGAAGATTAAGTGGTTAAAAAATACAATTATTGGTTTTGTGTCTGGATGTGTATATTATGTATTTTAGAAAGCTTACATATTTTTAATTAAATTATTTATTTTTGTATACCACCATAGTTTTTCCTAGTTTGGGACATAGTAGCCGTATGTGAAATATTTTCTAAAATTGTATTCTCTTCATTCAAATGTATTTTTTTTGATATAAAGTTCTCTCAAGCAGCTCTTTAAATAATTTTATAGGAATGATTTTTACAGAATTCCGCAAATTCCAAGTCCATATTTTCCGCTACTTTTTATCGTACTGAAAGTTTGCAGTTACATTGAATTTCATATGAAAAACTTTTATTAAAAATATCACTTAGAGTAGCTACATTTTTTATAATTACTTGTATCCGACTTTGTAGATATTTTCAATGCAGACCGGTTTAAAAGAAACGAAATATAAAGAAAACGTTTAGGTTTATACTACCTACACCTTACGCGTTTATATACATTTTGCTGTCTGTCTGTTAGTACTTAAAATTTGTCCATTTTTTTAGCCAGGAAAGAATCCGTTATTGGACATAGACCTTTCTTAATTTCCATCCATCAACAATTAAGCATAAACACCAGGCAGCTGTTTTAGGAGAATACTGGCGCTGGCCCCTTTTAGAGTTTTTTAGGGCTTTATATTTTAAACGATTGTAGGTAGCAGGTTAACATTTTCACACTAAGACGGGGATACTAACAAATAAAAAATATTAAAAAAAAAAAGGTGCAAGAAGAGTGTAAGTATTCAAAGTTTTTTTTGTATTTAATATATTTTGAAAACGATAATGTGAGCGTCAAACTTGATGTGATTATAGTGAAAACTCTAAAGTAAAACAGTAAATAATAAAAAGTGACAAAATATCAGTCGTGTTCCAGCTAAAGATACTGAACCGAATGAAAGAAAACTAGATTTTTTTTTACTACCGAACTGATGTTGTGATACAGAACCTTCAGTGCTCGAGTCAGTGGTCGGGTTTACAATTATTAATAAATAATTTATACGTTATATTTTATCAGTAATTCCTACTGAATATTGTCAATCCTTAAACATAAAAAGCATGTAAAGCTTGTCATATGGGTCTCCTCAAAATTGGAATTCGCAGAGCAAATATTCATGGAAGGCTTTCATTGAATTCCGGGACTGAGGCTTTTGGGCAACACAAAAAAGAAAATTGCAAAGGGCCCCGTCCCCTCGTGGCCCGCTGTAACATCAACTGCATTCAGTAGTAATGAATGCATGTCCATAGGTCTTTGACAGGAATTAATTTTGTGTATTTTTGCATCAATCGGACGTAAAAGTTTACGAATGGTTTTATAGAATTGTTGTAGGGACGTCAGCAAAGAGGTTTGAGGAAAAATATTCTCTTTGAGAAACTTTTTCTTTTTAACGTCTTTATACGTCGGTACATATAAAGGTGAAATATTGCATTGAGTATAGTTGACGCTTTGGCAAATCGTAACACTACTAGACTAGTCTGTAAGAATCCGCTGATAACTACCCCACGTCAACGGTGTGCGCAGAGCCTTATAGATATCTATTACCTATAGGCGAAACATTATCTCAATTATTAACATAATCATGATCACGAATCATCTTACCCTAGACTGAAAATTTTCAGAATAGTTCATCAAGATTATGGTATTTTACTCCTACCTAACAAAATAATAAATATTTTTGACATCAACATAATATTAGAAAATGCTCGTGTTATTATAGAAATAAAAATCAATACGCTTAGCCCTTATCCCTGAGGGGCTCGGCAGACATTAAATTAACAGAAACTGTATTTTTTTATTAAAATAAATGGAATATAATACATAGGTGTTACTTAATTCTAACCTCAGCAAACTTTTACGTTTGATGGCGAGAATTAATGGTGGAGCCTCATAATGATGTTTTCCTTCACCGTCGAGATAATGATAAAGTATAATAAAACAAATCTACCACAATGACACAAGGTATTATTTTATATATCACATATAGTTACTGGGTGCTAAAAAGTATGTAATGTACCTAAGGTACAAAAGCTCGAGGCGAGTAGAAAGGGGCAACAAAAACAGGGTTTAGTGGGGTTGCGAGAAGCATAATTCAGGACGGGCTGGTGATCAGTTACGGAGGACAAGCCTCTCTTAAGCGTAATATACGACCTACGATGAATTTAGAATGCAGGTACGTGTTTTACCTGACTAGTCAAAAAGAAGGGTTATGAAATCAGTTTCATAAATTCCTAATCAACACAATTTAACCAGTCGAGATTATTTATGCTCACGACTTATCCCCAAGGTATTTGGCCGAGGTATTTAGAGACGTACCCACTTTTTACTAGTGTAGTTTTCGGACCCCTAAACGTGACAGGTGGTAATTGGTAATTTCAACACCAGACTTGTGTAGCCAAATATTTTAATGGTTTTCCATTAATGTTTTTTTTTCTCAACCACATCGGTTTTTCGTTTACGTTATAATAGAAACTTAGGTAGTAAAGTACTCAGGTCATAACATAAAAATTATGATAATTTAGAAAGAAAACTAAGTAAGTATATAAACAATCATTACGACAGAAAAACGCTGTGAAAATCCATAAACAACTCATAGACCGCACGTGCCCCTCGTACCAACAAAACATGACTTAAAACAAAAGGTGTAACGTCGTAAATACACATAACGTTTGACAGTAACAGTGTTCGGCGACATAAAAAAATATCGTAAAACGTTGAAAGAAACGCGTATCTGTTTGAGACAGTAAAATTTCACGAGGCCGATGTTTTAGCAATATTTAAAAGGCGGCTTTTTCGCGAAATTATGACAGATGAAATCCTAAGAGTGAAGATTTCGCACTCGGGGTTTATGTGACGCGACGCCGCGAATCCCTTGAGCCTTCCTCGGGGAAGTGGAACGCTTTTACTTTCCGAGAGCGTTCGGAGTTTCGCTTTCTTTGGCTTCAACGTGACGATGTTTTAAAGATTGACGCTGTTGAAACATTATATTTATTTTTATTTTTAGCCGACTTCAATGGTTTTCGGGTTTAAGACTTTTTTTGCGCACCCTGCACCGGAACGGAAGATTTTAATAATGTTAGATGTGGGGGCGACATCACAAAAACAATATGGCGGACGTCCTTTTGTCCTTCAACAGTTTTACGGATTCTAATTTTATTTTTTACTTGATTGGACCAAAATAAGAGTAATATTTCACAAGAAGTTGAGTTTTTTGATTTATCAAATTATTTTACTTGTTCAAATATTTATAGACTAGCGGATGCCCAGCGGCGTTGCCCGTGCGGATTCTTTTATTCCCGTTCCCGTGGGAAATTCCAAAAATCCCTTCATAGTGGCTGCCTACGACATACTTAAGACACCTACATACCATAATTCAAATAGCGGGTGCCCAGCGGCGTTTTCCCGCTTGGATTTAGTTTATTCCCGTTCCCGTGGGAATTTCCAAAAATCCCTTCATACCAATTTCCTATGAGATATCAGACACTTTCATACCATTTTCCAAGTTTCTAGGTGTTATCGTTTCGGAGTAGTACGTATTTCTCTTTTTAACCAGTTTTTTTATTTTCCCGTGGGAATGAGATATTTTCCTGAAATAAAAAGTACCCTAGATGTTGACCCGGGTACTCAGTTATCTCCATACCAAATTTCATCAAAATCCGTCCAGTAGTTTTTGAGTGATGCGTGCACAACCAGACAGACAGACAGACAGACAAAAATTCCAAAAATTTGTGTTTCGGTATCTATATTGATAACTATATACACTACAGTTAAAATTTTCAAAAAATATTTCATGTACAGACACGGCCCCGTTAGAGTTTTATTATATGTATAGATCGTACAATTAACATAACACATCACTTTTATTATTACCTACCCTACACCAGAATACTCTGCAAGTATAAAAAATTTAACACAGTATGATTATTTTACCTGTTTGTGTTTACCTGTAAGTAATTGTTGTACTTGGCAATTATGTACCTACCTACTTATTAAGAAACCGAGTAAACAATCGTTGGTGACCCAAATAAATAAATAAAAAATATTATCCTTATTATTCTTGTCTTCCGGTGGGCGTCTGATGCTTGATTGGTCAACAACCCATCCATGAATGGCCTCCCAATTACTAAATAATGTTTGACCCGCCATAGTGACTAAGTAGCCAATTATATAATTGTATCTCTTTTACACAATCATCACACATGCGTTTTTCAAAAACATATTTATCAGTAGCTCGACGGGGAAAACATCGGAGGAAACCCGCAGGTCCCAGAATAGATTCAGTGGGATGTGTAGCAGCAAGCCGGTCGATAGGCTCACCAATTATCACTTTTGTAGCTCACAAATATAATATACTGACTAAAAGTGGGTATAACCAGAAATGCCTCTGACGACTCCCTCGGGGATAAAGGCGTACGCATATATTGTATTTTTTATACAAACACAATGTAAATGCGCACAAACAGACAAATAATAATTAACTATATTGTAACATCTTACAAGCAAAGCTATTAAGATTATAAAAACAAATCCGATTTTAATCCCCAGAGCAATTTTAGCTTTCAACAAAAATGTATCTAATTCAAAGCTTTAGAAACCCCTCACTCAAATATCCGTTAATTTACATTGTAAATAAGAGAATAATGTCTCAGCAGAGCGGATACGTCAGCCAAGACAACAGTATCAGCAGTGTGCTCAAGATAAATAGCGAGGAAATGAAATAATGCTAAATAAGCAATATGTAAAGTGTTGGAGACGAGAGGAATCAATATAGGCCTTGGTGTAAGATGCGAACTGACTAAAGCTAATGTAACAATCGCAGAGAATTGTTTCATAATTTTTAAGAGTGCATCATAGAAATATGTCTATGGGGTGCATATGTCTGCCGCAGGGCTGTATTTTGTAACCCCTGTAGTACCTAAGAAGAAACATTTACAGGTTGTGTATAAATATGGCCACTATAACAACAATTAATCCCCATGTAAAAAATATGTTTCTTTTGTTGTACTGCAGTACCCAAGTACGGGAACCCTGCGTGTGCGAGTCTGACTCGCACTTGGGAGTTTTTTTTTACTATATAAGTATAGAGTAGGTACCTACTAACAATTCTAATGAAGAATGTAAATTGTTACTATCTCTATTAATAAAAGAAGATTATCTCAGAGTAACCTATATAATACCAGAGACCAGTTTAAATGGTCTCTGATAATACGAACGCACAGTTTCTACTGCGGTGGATTCAAGAATCACAAATTATAGCTTACAAGATATTGTCACCATTAAAAAAAGGGTTATTACCTTTTCGTTACCTTTTCCTTATTTATACTCGTAGTAAAAAAATATAAATGCAAAAGTAACTCTGTTCGTCTGTCTGTTTGTATTTTAACTTTTTTTAGGCATAACTGAATCGATCTTGAAGAAATTTAGCATTAAAACTTGCATATAGGTTATTTTTCATCCCAGATAAGATATAAATTTATTGTATTAGCTATTTTCCATACTTCCTAATATAAGCACATAAAAATATATACTGAAAAAACCTATCAAGAAAAATGGAGAAACTATCGCTGTTTCTTATAGCTTGTAAGCCTACCTTAAAGGTTACGCTGAGGGTTGAGGAGCAAACAGCTCCAGGGCGAGTAAATACGCTGACGAAGCCGCGCGTACACCTCACCGGTTATATCCGGTTATATCCAGTTCGCCCCGGTTTTTATCTGTCACTGGCAGCCGAAGGGACAACCTTCTGAACCGTTCCATATTGTTTGTCTAGAGGTTTTCCTGTCCGATAGTTTTGTGTATTTTATAATTTGGGTCGACGCTTTTATTTAGTTCGGGTTTGGAAGTGAAAAGTCACAAAATTACATGCAAGTAGTCGTCACAGAAATAATAATTATCACTATCACTACATAGTATAAAACAAAGTCGCTTTCTCTGTCCCTATATCCCTATGTCCTTATGTCCCTATATCCCTATGTCCCTATGTATGCTTAAATCTTTAAAACTACTCAACGGATTTTAATGCGGTTTTTTTTAATAGATAGAGTGATTCAAGAGGAAGGTTTTAGTATTAGCATTGCACCCGTGCAAAGCCGGGGCGGGTCGCTAGTATAGTATAAATCAAAGTAGCTTCCCGATGTCTGTTTGTCTCTACGTATGCTTAGATCTTTAAAACTACGCAACGGATTTTGATGCGGTTTTATTTAAATAGATAAATAGAGTGATTCAAGGGGAAGGTTTTTATATACCACGTAAACTGAAGCGAAGCGAGGGCGGGTCACTAGTTAGGAATAATCAAAACAGTAGTCTTATTATTTCACATGTCATAGGGCGGCTGTAGAGACGTAATTATATTATAATATTGTGTATTTTCAATGTTTATTTATTCAATTTAAACAGTTTCCATGTTCAAGACCATAAAATTGATAATTTTACATGGTTATTCTAAGTAGTTAATAGGTATCTATATAAGGTAATTTTAAATCAAGTGCAAATATTTTAAGGGTAGGTATACAGTCAAGAGCACGTGGAGCTTGACACATTGGACTTTGTAACGTTCTTATTAAAATCGCTTCAGAGGTCATACTCGTACTACAAGGTTCATGTGCTCTTGACTGTACAAATACTCGTATGTAAAAGACATAGAATTAACATATTATAAAGAAAAAAAAGCTTGATTTTTTCTAACAGATTTTTTTATATTTTCTAGATAATTATACTTTTCATAAACCCCTCACTACAGCACTAAAACGTCACTTTTGTCGGTTTTATTTATTAATTTTGTTATTTTCACCTAAATTTTTGATTGGCCAGTGTGCGTTTTTTTATGTAAAGCGTCTTAGTGTTTTTTATGTAATAATCGATGTTGTCTAGTAAAGTAGCGTACCTAAAAAAAATCAATGCCGAAAACAGTTTCTTGTAATTTTTTATATACCTACTACCCTTCAAATATTTGCACCTAATTTAAAATGACCATGTGAGTATACTCTTCTATTTGTGCGAATTATATGAGGTATACGCAAATTTATGTTCTTAACGTCCTGTCTAACCTTCATAATTCTCTGACAGTCTAATAAAACCCAGATTTCACACCACCACTTGATTTGACTAGTGAGGGCTTCTCCGTGAAGGGCATTGCAGGCCCTAGATGCTCTGTCAGCAAGATATTATAGGAGGGGGTTCGGACCCTAAAACGTATTTCGAACAGGATATGGGGTGAAGAGATTTAACGAGATGCGTTAAGCCATATTATAAGATTATTTAAAAATCATTTTTTGTAAGATAATTAGCTTGCTAATTGTATTAATGATGTGGATGAAGTGCGAGAGGTGTGCCAGGGTCGTAGCAGGTGGTAGTATATTGTCTCTGCCTACCCCTTCAGGAATTAGGCATGATTATATGTATGCAAGTATGTATGTTGTATAATGACAGTGTAATTATTACACTAACAATAATAATTAGTTTGTAGTTATCTAACCAGCCACACACCAAATCACAATTGATCTACGAATACCCTAAAATATTTAAATTAGTCGTTTTTTAGCCATTTTTGAATCATTGATTGTGTATCTTTTTGACTGGTTGTAGTATTGTTGTTTAAGTGGCAGTCAGTACCGGTCGAAATTGATAAATACTTTTAAATAGTCGTTTTGGTTATAAAATGGAATACAGATAGTCTTCTGGGTACAGTTTAACATGGTTCTCTTTGAAGGATAATACTTATCTGTAAATATTACAAAAATAGTCATGGATTAATAAAAAAACTATAAAGTGAAATAAGGCAAGTATTTATTTTTTTCCGTTCCCAAAGGATAGAACGGGACCCCATTACTAAGACTCCGCTGTCCGTCTGTCTGTCTGTCCGTCTGTCACCAGGCTGTATCTCATGAACCGTCAGTTGAAATTTTCACAGATGATGTATTTCTTTTGCCGATTTAACAACAAATACTAAATAACATATTAAAATAAATATTTAAGAAGGCTCCCATACAACAAACGTGTTTTTTTTTCTCGTTTTTATAGGAACGGAGCCCTTCGTGCGCGACTCGCACTTGGCCGGTTTTTTAAGTCCCACTCTTGCAAAAGTTTGAAGCGACGCTCTCGCTGCCGGGTTTGTTTGACTCTCTGGTTAAAGAGCCGGCCGACAATCAGTGAGGCTCGGGCTCGAATCCTGGCATGTACCAATAAGTTTTTCAAAAACTTACGTACATATTTATCACTAGCTCGACGGTGAAGGAAAACATCGTGAGGAAACCCGCAGGTCTCAGAATTAATTCTGAGACATGTGTAAACAGACCCGGTCCGGCGATGGGCTCACCACCTATCACGTTTAGGGGTCCAATATATCTCGTGAAATGTGGGTATATCCATTAATGGAATACCTCTGCCTACCCCCTCGGGGATAAAAAAGGCGTGAGTTTATATTTATATTTTATTATATATATATATATATATATACAAAGAAAACTTTATTTGAAATACTTATAGACAAAAAATAACAAATTAAAAAATTACTGTCACCAACAAATGTACAACATATTTATATAGAAGCAAATACATTCTGACCGCTATACAATACACTTGGTATCGTCGAGGACATTTTTATTATAGGGGTGAGTTTATGGGCTGGCAAGGTTAGTGGCAAAGCGGAGACACTTGAGTCTACTATTGTAGATAAAGTTGTTGTAGTCCTATTCACGGACGAAAAGGAACAGTATTCTATATAAATAAAACTTAATTACGACTAAGCTGTAACATTTTTGATAAGAAAAAGTTATCAAGATCATATTTATCAAAATAATAAATAATGTTCTCGAGCTTTTATCGCCAAGAGTATTTCAGTCCTGGAAATACCCACTTTTCAGTTGTTGAATCCAATAAGTGTGACAGGTGGTGAGTCTATTACCGGACCGGGGAGCTGCTATACAGGCCTCAGTTATCAAAATATCGGAAACCTATTTAAGGAATAAAGCACACGACCCTCCCTGAAATCCCTTCCTTCCTTTGACATATGATAAGTCATCATACATATTGCAGTTGTAACTTAAATCGCATTTATTTTGAAATCACAGACATACAATTCAATTTTATTATATATATTAATATATTAAACAGCAGCAAATATATTTTGTGTAACACTACTTTTGTAAATACGTACGTAGTTTTCATGTTAGTTACCTACTTAAATAAGGAAACATATTAAGCAGTAGCTCTAGGTCGGGCAAGAGCAAATTGTATATCTAACTGTCTGGATTATGTATCTCGATAGGAGAGATAGATAGTCTTTTGTTACTGCAGTAATAGCCCTGTGGTTGAAGAGCCCGCTTCCCATGCATGAAGATCGCGTTCAAATCCTGACGAGGGCATATAAGTATTTAAAAACATTAGTACATATTTATCTTCAGCTCGGCGGTGAAGGAAAACATTGTAAAGAAACCAGCTGGTTAAAGAATTGATGAGGCATGTATCCCGATCCGGTGATAAGCTCACCACCTATCACGTTTTGCCTACCCCCTCGGGGATAAAAGGCGTGAGCATATGTATTTATTGTATTTCTGTTCTGTGGATTGTATATTTCATCCTAATAGATTTTTTTATCATTACCAATCCATGCGAGCCTATGCCGATAGTATATACCTACAGTTACAGAATATCAAATGAAGAAGGCCGTTTTATTCATCTACCTAATTCGACTGTCGGCATAATGCGAATAGTTTCATTTATGGAGACGGCTTTTGATCGTCGTTCCCCAGTTTTATTGTCGTATTAGCTTGAAATTGCACGAGTTTAATGCATACTAATTTTCTTTATTGTCTCTCTTGTTATGTTCTTGTCATAATGCCGGCTGTGGAATTTTGAAGTCTTGCAAAGAAATTTCCGAGATTTATTAATGTTTTTTTCTTTATTTTGAATGTTTTTAAGGCATCTTGTTCCAAGATTATTTTATTTACTTACAAAAAATATTTTAATATGATCTCATACTAAAAGCCGGTGTATTTTCTCGTCTACCATGATATCTGTGTTGTCCGGGCTTGATTGTGCTCAAGAGCCCGATATTAAACAAGTGTTATCTCTTTTTCTCCTACAGTAATTTAGGTGGGCGCAGATTTCAAATGAGTGATTGGTTCTGTCACACCACACCATTTGTTTGTGTAGTTCTATCTTTACCTAAAATTTAAAACTTTTTACATCGAAAGTTTTTATTAATTTTTCAATCAAAATATACACGATAAAGCCCACGTTTGGTTAGCCAACAATAATATTTGCTGATGGCAGCACAAGTTATTCTATCATGCTACTTGAGCCGCAATGTTTGCTACGCCACGCTACGCCCGTCTACGTGGCTGCGAGTTTGCTACGCGAGAGAATGTGGATTTAATCAGAAAAGCTCCCTTTAGTTTTTGTTAGCTTAGTAATATTGTTTTGGAATAATTTTATAAAAAAAATGGTAGGTTAGAGTATTAAAATAATAAATAAATTTATTATTTTAAAAATGTGATAGCAGTTTATGTCTCTTATTTTTTATAATATCTTTGTTACCTGACTGTTCCCATGTTTTTTTAGGTGTACGAGTATGTGATTGTAAGTCAATATTTAAGTCTATTCCAACGGCACAGTTCTTAGAGAATTTAGCCATCTCTGAAGCGCAGCATGTAGCCCAAACGGTTTGCCGGATTTTTTGGTGCGAGGTGCTTTAAACGCGCTTTCAAGTTTTTTGCTTTTTCTCGTATCATAGCTACCTATAGATTTGAGAGTCGTCCTAGATCCATAGGCCATTGCTCATTAGTCGACTCCAGTCGATAATGAGTAGTACGTGCTTAATGCGTATACAGCCAACCTAATTGGATTTGCAAACCAATTAGTGCCGAACACTCGCCTCATTATCCTGGCACTACAACATATTGTAAAGTCAACACGCTCGCATTGATTACTAATTGATTAGTTTCTACCGGCTAAAACTAGTTTTAACTGCACTTAACTGATATAATATAGTCCCTCGTTGTAAGGTTTCCAGGTGATAAATAAATAATCGATTTAATAAAAAATTACATAACGGTTCGATTAGGTGGTACGCTCCTTCTAAAAACTTGGGCAAATATTCTCTCTCTCTTTCTCACACTCTCTCTCACTCACGTAGTATTCAAGAGTACATTGATGGCGTTGTCAGAGGTATTTCACTTCTGAATGTACCCACTTTTCAAAAGTCATATTGATTTTTCGGACCCCTACTCGGGACAGTTGGAAAGTTCGTCACCGGTCGCATATAGATGTTCACCAATTCTAGGGATGCATGCGCGTTTCTTCATGGTGATATCATTCACTGTCGAGCTAATGATAAAGTAAGCTTTGAATTACTCATTCATACATGCCTTAATCCTAAATGGAACTCAGACCTCATGCATCGTGGGTAAGACTCACTTTCAACAAACTTATCACGGGTTACTAGAATTACTTCTCAAAACCTTATCGAGTTATCTTATTAATTGAATCGCAAATTCTACAAATTAAATACATTTCGTAATTAAGAACCTACAAAATCGCTTCGAGTGTTTCGCTCGACTTTGCCCAAGGCATTGCCGTGTTATTAAATGCAGTACCACGTTTTTCAGTCACAATTTTTTCTTTACCTTACAGGTTCCTTATGCTTCCGTATTGCGTAAGTCAATCAAAAAGAATTCGTATACTTTTACTTGCATATATACAACTGAACGATACGGAATACTCAGAGTCCTTCGAGGCGAAAAATACAAGCCATCTGGCTATTTCGTCTCATTGGGAAACAAACTGAATATAGAAATCCATATACGCGTCTTGCACTTAATACCCAATGAAAGCCTCAGCGCCATACAGTTTGCATCAAACGCATCTGCCTTCAATCAAGGCAGCTTAAATGTAGATTCACTTGAGTGCATCGAACTAACTAAGTGCATCGATCTAACCTGTTAAACTTCAATGGTTACGTGTATGGATTACTATTATGTGCACTACCTGGTAGTTGTTGCCAAATGTGTAGCAATCGTCTTTGTGGCTTATCATTAAAGGGATCTGTACTGTGACTTACGTTTATAATATGAGATATGCTTATAATTAAAGGTTCATTTCATTACAAGCGAGTAACCCACCGACTTTGCCAGCGTAAATCCTGTGTATTCCCGTTCCCGCGGGAATATCGAATAAAATCCCTTCTTATTCAGATTCTTGTTGTAGATTGTATATAGATTCATCCTAAATGAGATATACATAGCACATTTTAAACCGAGATGTAAAATCTTGTTTCTCTTTTCAAACCACTCAAGGAAGTCTGACATGGCTTAACGACTTCCTTTGTGTGTAAAACCGTAATAGCTGCTTATTAATACAGCAACATTTACCAAGGCGCTTATTTGCTATTAGTTTTTGGTCAGGAGACGCATCTTGCATTTCTTTTGGTTGTCTCGTCTTACTAGATAAGAGTAGGTTTTATATATAGTAAAGGTGTGATCAGTTGTAAATAAATGAAAATAAATAATCTCATGCCTTTTATGCCCGAGGGGATAGGCAGAGGTATTCCATTTCAGGAGTCAGTGGTATTAATTGGTATTTCGTCTAATTTTAAAATATATCTATGCCTATGTCACTCGGGCATAGTAAAGCTATTGTAATAACAGTCAAAGAGTTTTCAGAATCAGTTCAGTAGTTACAGAGGTCACCTCTTACCAACATCCAAATAACTTGACCTCTTTATAATATTATTTTTTTTAGCACGAGCTAAGCTCGTTCTCCTAATACAAATAAACTTTACCATTCCTTTTCAATCCTTTAGGGATGGAATTTTAAAAATATATCCCGAATTAAATGAAAACTTTAGAGATCGTCCTGTTAAGTTTGTGCGTTGTTAGCCAGACACTATACTGCATAATGACTATTGACCATAGACATAATAACCATAGGTCTATGATAATGACTTAATGAGAAAAGAAAACAAAGCCGCGAATAAAACAATCGATCTATTTACATCTTGTATGAGTAATAATGTCTCCTGGTATTATTTTACCTATATATTTACAAAATACGGAATGACATATTTTTCTGCAGCCACAGTAGGTACAAATATGTTAATACCTAATTATAATTCAATGATTGTATCGTGAATTTCAAATTAAAATCTATATTTTCTTGAACTAATACTGGCTTTTAAATGTCCCAATATAGGCTCCACATTCAGGACAGAAGTGGCTAATGTTATGGTTTGTTTCAAGTAGGTATGGTATGAGGGCACATGGCCAGCAACTGAAAGAAAGAAACGGAGCAGTATTAAGAACACAGTTGACAAACAGTTTTGTCAACAATGTTAAATCAAAGAAATTATTTAACAAAATGGATGGCTATCCTGAGGGCCTCCCAAATAAAATGTAAAGATTTGTTGAAGAGAATTGCAAATTTTATTGAAATAACAATAGCGCTCGACTTGTCATGTGCGTGGCTTGCACTCAACACTCTAAAGAAGTACATATAAATAAAGTATAATTATTATCTAGTCACTGTAGGTAGTTCTTAATAGTTAGACTAGTATTACAGCTAAGCAAAAGCCAAGTAAACGAATTAAACCTTCGTTTGCACTAAATTACGCCAACTAATATTGGTAACAAATAAAATAATAGGTGCAAGAATAGCAAGGGATGCAAGAATATTCTAATAGTACCGTTGTGCTAAAGTAATTCTCATGTAAAATAAACTGTAGGTAAATAAAATAGACTATTTACAAGACAGTGACTTACACATTGACATGACATTATTCAGTTCCTATATATTTACCATAAAATTTACACATATTCCAGGTAACAGCGATTATTTAAAAAGTGTTGTAGGTGCAGACGAGCCATCGTATAGTAAATGTTCATCGTCGCCTATAGAAATCTGTTACACCAGAGGAGTCACTGATGCATTGTGTGTGATAGCTTGATCGCTAGCGCTATACCGCGCCTTAGGTGGCGACAGACGTGCTCGGGTAGGAGAAACGAGACAGAGATCTGCTACCTTAGGCGCAGTGTAGTGCTTTCGGTCAGATTAAACTAATTTAGAACAAAAATTTATTTATTTTTGCAGGTAATCAAAAATTACACTTAGAAAAGTCAAGTCTAATAACAAGTCACTCTAAACTCCTCCATTAAGATTGGCTAAATGCAAGCAGCAGCCTATCTCCACCGAGGAGTGGCTGGTTCCAAATGCAGTAGGGAGAAGAACCAGCAAGAAAATCAAGGGCAGCTCTTTTTAATCTCATGTCTTACTAGTAGAGGGATATAGTTACGAGCAAAAACAGAGGATGAGAGCTTTGATATGCGTCTTTGTAATGTCGCCACCTCGTCTCCGTATTTACACTTCTCTTACATTCTGGGCAGTCGATTTCGACTGAGCGTATCCCGAGTCCTGAACATAAAATAAATAAATAATTTAATTACCGAAACATCAACTTGAATCCTGAGGAATCTACAAGCAGAACCTCGATGAGGTCACTTTAAAGAACAGTGGTGGCCGCGATGATTTTATTGCACTGATATTCATCATACAATGTTTTTATTTGTGATGTTATGCAGTTTTCTATCCACGGGAGCAATAATGAAGGTGGGTTAGAGCCTGTCGAAATATACACGAAAATAATAGCGGACACTTCTGTCCGCCATTGTCCGTCGAACAAAATAAGCATTTTAGGGGTCTGGTAAAATATAACACTGTTCAGAAGTCCCCATCCTTCTTGGGGTTGGAGTATCTACCAACGTATTGATATGCGTGCAACCAGCTTTGTGAGCTAGACAGCTGTATGAGTTAACACCAAAAAAAAAAATAAGTAGGTGCTACTGGTGCTCTGCCAATCCAAAGCTAAGTTTATTTGGCACGCGCGGTTGTAAAGTAAGGCAGAAGGATCACAGAATTTATTCAGATTAGCTGGTGTCGCAGTTGGCTTGCCCAAATTGTTGACAAAATTCAATTAGATGGATTAACATAACTGCAGTCCACCAATTATATTTAACATAAAAAAAAATACGTACCGCTCATTTCTAAAAAATCTCAGCTAGTGAGGCTTTTGTTCAAATGCTATGTTCGACGTCTTTATCTGACGTGCGCAGTGCAAACTTCGGATTAAGTGTGCATGATTATCATCTGCAAATATTTATTAGTTAGCATAGGTTTTCAACAAACTTCACTTTCAACCTTGGTTCACACAAATCAAACAAAGTTCCAAGATGGATCCAAAATATGTCACAATTTGGCCATCGATCGGTCAAGCACCGTGCGGTTCTAATGCGCACTGTAACAATTAAAAATCAATGGTGTCTCAGATTCTTGGAGAAGTACGTAGAATTTTGACCACCGTGGGCTAAATTTCGATAAAAAAAGAATACTTGGTGGAGTAATATTCGATATTGTATATTAAATATTAAATTAAGAATCAACCGTTGCGAAATTAAATGGAACCAAAGGTTTGACGTGCCTTCCGAAATACAGAGAAGCTCGTGATGTAAGATCACTTTGCGGCCAAGTATTTGTCATTATAAGGCTTCTATAAAACGGATACGAAGATAACATGTTAGGTACTTAACAAACCACATTTAGACCAGGAGTACTCACTGTGTGGAATTCTACTGTCTATTTCCGAACCGAATCAGTAACAGTTCTCAACATTCAAGCTACAACGCCAATAAGTACCTCACACTTAGGACAATAGTGCTCAGCTAACTGAAATGATTCTAAGGAATACGGTATCAGTGTACAAGGTAAACACCTGTTGAAAGAAAAGTAATTAGCAATTTTGTTAATATTATAAAGGTTATGAATAAAATTCAACGAATGAATATCTGGTCTTTACCCATGAAATGCGTTTTTGTAAAGCGAACTCAACAAAAAAAAAATTCGTTTTGGAATATTTTTTCGTGCGTGTATAATTTTATATATTACTAGCTTTTACCCGCGGCTTCGCTCGAGCACGTTTATTTCACCCCCTTAGGGGTTTACAAAATCCTTTCTTAGTGGATGCCTACACTGTATAAGCTATCTATGTGCAAAATTTCAAGTCTCTAGACCCAGCGGTGTAGGCTGTGCGTTGATACATCACCAATCAGTCAGTCAGTTTATCATTATATATATAGATATATTTTAGTCGACTGTTGAATTGAGTCGGTTTTAATCTGAGAATCACAGAAATTGAAAACAAAAATATTAGTCACAATAAGGGGGCAGTTTCATAAGTAAGGACCCAATATTTTCTTTTTTCACATCATCATCATTCTGTAACTTTTTTTTGGTATGATCGCAAAAAACTATGCCATCCGTATACCAAAAGGTTTTGTGAGTAATGCCTGCATGGCACCAGGCACCATTCGGGGACCAAAGCACAAGGCGATTAGCACCAGGGTTAAATGGAACCTTACATCTAAGGTACGATTCCGAAACGCGAAGAAAGTTGTGAACTACACTAATATATTTGAGAACATGAACATAAGTACTAACATCAAAAGGCAAAGCACAACAGCAATGAGATGTGTTTTCCAGTAAGGCATGTAAATTACTCTAGTGGTAATCAAATCTCCGCACGTTGGGCAATCATACTGTACCGGTACCCTGCCCAGTCTTGTAGACATAATTATCTATAAATATTATAATTATCTATAAATAGGAATAGTATATTACACATCTAGGGAAGTAAAATAAGAAATGTCTCAAATCACATGTAATGTGATGTGATCTGAGACTTTCTTATTTACTTCCCGAGGTGTGTATACTTTTTTATTATCGACGGAGGCAGAAAGCGGCAACTTTGTTTAGCGCAGCGGGCCGAAATTTGCCGCTTTCCGCCCGGAGAGATGAAAACTTAGTTGTATCATCTACCTGTCAAGTGGTTTCTTTTTGGAGGTTTCGAATATTAATGCAAAAGGTTTTCGCAATTAGGTTACAATCGATTGCCAATCTGATAAATTCCTTGGAAATGTTGCTGTCGGTGGTTATGGTGCACCATTACCACCAACAACCCAGAAAAAACCCAGTGGCACATAGGACTCCTAATCGCCCCTTACGACACCAATATGTAGAGTTGCGTTGGTAGTTACAACACCACCGCTACCACACAGCTATTTACTTTAATTGTCTTTGAAATGTGTCTGTCTGTCTAGCAGTGAAATCTTTCACTGCTATACAGGGTTGTCCTCTAAAAAGTTATTATCAGATTTTTTTAAGCCGCGTATGGTCTTTAACTCTAATGAAAAAATGCTTCTACTAAATTTAGTTTTTGATTCATATAAACTATGCTCAATGTTTCAACTTAGTCAATTATTATAACTGTTTTTTAATTGATATCCCAGACGGATCAATCTGAATTAACCTGGTGTAAAATAGCTATTAGTATTAGTCTGATTCTAGATATTTTTCATAGCTACTTTTTAGACTCAATATCCAACGATCCCTGATAACGTTGCGTAAAAACTTAAGCTATTTTTAAGACAAAGATAACTCTATGATCGTATTTTGTGATTCCAGATTCTATTCATTACTTTGTGCTACTATAATAGGATCCTATCGCTATAATTTTGTGGTTCGATACCCTTTGGTAGCTAGAACAATTCTATCCAGAAACCACTAGCTGCGATAGTCCAGTGGTTAAAGATCCCGCTTCTCATTCTCGAAGCCTTTCGTTGGAATCCTGGGGACTAATGTACCAATGAGTTTTTCAAAAACTTATGTAAGTACATATTTATTACCAGCTCAACGGTGAAGGAAAATATCTTGAGGAAACCAGCATGTCAAAGAATTGACACCACCACGGTCCGGCGATGGGCTTACCACCCATCACGTTGAGGAGTCCAAAGAACTGGTAAGCCGTGGGTATTTTTAGAAATGTAATACCTCTGCCTACCTCCTCGTCAGATTATCATTTAACTACGAGCCTACCGTCTTCTCCCAGTCTCATATGTAAGGAAGATTTGTGAGCATTTTATACACTTTCTCATTTCATTAACTATTACATTAATCGTTGCATTTTGTAGCAAATACTCTACTTTTATAGAGTCTCTTATATCGATTCGCAATCTGTACACTTTCTCAAAATTTCTCAAAATTTACACTTTTAGTGCAAACAATGTGAGCATTAGCAGAATATATGAAATAGCTCAGAGTCGCGTCATTTTTCGCATCTGGTACAGTGTAAGTACAGTTAATCACACAATAAAACTAGTAAAATCATTTATAAGGAATTAATGAAATTTATTGGATGAAAAGTATTTTATGTAAAATTTAATATGTTAAAAAAGATATCGCGAGTAAGATATGGCTGAAAAAATTAAGTCCAGGATATGATTAATTAAATATTTAAAATATGTGTGTATCGCTATTCTTTTCTATTACACGGAATATGTTCATAGCATGCGCACTCTTTCATTCAATGATGGTACGCTGAGACTTTTCAGTCGTACGTTATATTCACTCGCAGCAATATTTTGATTTTTAACAACCGGAATTCATTAATTTTAAGACTGTTTTCATATTCTATAGACTTCATACTTTCGATTAGTATGTAATTTGTCTATTAACCAAACCAGTGCAATGTTAAAAAAAAGATATAACTAATCATATCATGGACTGAATATTTTCAGCCAACCCACTCGCGATATCTTTTTAACATATTAAATTTGATATAAAATACTTTCCATCCAATAAGCAACTCGGTGAAGGTCGTCTTATATTGGGATCCTCTACTACCAAGAGTAAGCGCTGAAAGTTGGACCTTATGCTAGCTAAGCTAAGCTATGATGACAGACGTTTTGATGACATTGAAATTTATTGTAGAAAGTTAAGATGACTCTAGAAATAAGTTTATGGATTAAAGTAGATTCGATATCAGGCTAACTGTACAAAAGTTATTTATTGCGATGTTTTCCTTTGTGAAATTCAATATTTTATTTTTTGCTAATCCTTCTAAAGAAAGCCTATAAAGTGTAGGGATTGCGAATAAATGTTGATGACTCTAATAAAGTGCAAAAAATGCTACGAGACATATGACCAAAATCAAAATTCCATGAAATGAGAAAGTGTATAAAATGCTAACAAATCGTAAGGAAATATCCATTATACAAGTGAGAGGGCGGTAATTAAGATTTTAGTTACCGTTTGCGGCCATGTTATACATTTATTTGAAAGTTAACTTTAATACATTATTTTATAGATTTATACACTCCACTTTCCATTTTGATTAATATTTGCATAGATTCATTTTGAAAAACACTGTAGGTTGAGCCACAGTTAGGCCATTTCTGACACTGTTTGTCATTTCGGTTTATCATTGATTGACAGAAAGTATAACTTTTTTAAGTGCAAACTTTTTGTTAGTTAGTACCTACAAGAAATATATTATACATTCCACGGACCTAGGAAGCCTTTTTGGTATTCCTACGGGAACTGGAAAAAACACCGCTAGGCACCTGCTATTCTATAACCATGTCTATTTATGAGCAATATATTTTTTCCTCCCTTTCCCTTGAATGAAAGTGTTGCAAGGGGTAGACCTAGGCGGACGTTTCGAGACCAAATTGGGGACGTCTTGAAAAAAAACCCAGGTCAAGAGTACCCTAAACCGAAGAGCGTGTATGAAAGGAATAATGAAAGTGGACGAAGCGAAACAAGTATGTAAGGATCGTAGCAAGTGGAAAGAAATGGTCTTTGCCCACCCCTACGGGAAAGAGGCGTGATTATAGTATGTATGTATGTTTCCCTCTTACAAGCTCTATCTTAAGAGCTTCTTCTCATAATCTCATAACTTTCTTCAATCTATGGTTTGTCGTTAACAGACCGTCACTAACATCACGAGAGAACTTGCTAAAATGATTTCCATAGCTATCCTCTGTCCGACTATCGGCGGTATGCATTCTGCCTTTGAACCGGCAATAACTTAATTGGAACGTCTTGCATCCAAGCCGGAACCAAGTTTCGGGCTCGCCTGCCTTCAATGGACAAAGTTTATCTGTAACCAACTTACATCTTGCTGTGGCTAACGCAAATGTTATTCTACAGTTTGCATGCTCGAAATTTAATTACTAAGGAATCTGAGAGTTGTCATGTATTTCGGTTGCTCATTCATAGACGTAGGTAATTGATGTAGTGAGTTATCTTAGTTGGTTGAGTTAGTGACAGCCCATTATCAATTTATTTTATTTTATTTAGTAATGTAACGGTGTACATCTCGTTTTAAAAGGCAATTCAGCAATAAGTAAAAAAGTTAATTCAGATCATTATTCCAAATAATAAGCACAAGGTACTTATTTCTTTTTAAATTCCTACGCAATACAATATGTAACAGAATAAGCGCATAAGTTTGTTCAGTATCGACTACCTAATCGATTTCAGATTTCAACATTTTTCCGAAAAATTAATAAGCATATCTGAATTTAGTGTTACCTATGGAATAAGTCTGAGAACACACTCAGGATGCCGTTGGTCCTGGCGCTCAGGCGCGCTAACTTGGAGGCTTTTCCTCATGGTGGCTACGAAGCTATCCACGTTTGCCTCGGCTGCAGCACTAATACAGCGCCAACACAGCCCCAGCAGCACCCTGAATGCGATGCTGTAAGGTTCCTGTACTGGACCCGTAGATCGCTGTATGCCCGCTGAGTGAAGCTGATCCATAGGCTGCACGTATAAAAATCGCTTTGAAGAGCGTCAATTTTATACTGGCCTCGTGCATAGTGCAAAACCTGCGTGCCAGTATGTGTTGCTATACAATAATATCGCGCATTATCTCTATGAAGACAACCTTTGGCACCATGTCTGGATCGTTTACATAAACCGCCGTTTCCGACGCCCGCCACCGCCCCGCGTGACAGATATTTTTACGGCCGGAACCACTCGGCGTAGTTTATGGCGAATCCCTCGATGTGTCTGCGGTGCGCGTATCATAAATGTTTTATTTTTATCCGTAGTCATGGGAAGCTTGGAATTTGATTTTATTGTCAGTGACGTTACGTAACGTTACCTACATGTTACGAGTTACACAAAAGTTACGAGTAGGTAGGCGGAGAAACAGATACATTTGCATAGTTCGTGACTTTAGCTACAGCTATGGTTACGTGTGCAGTACCGGTTGTAATTCATCTAGGAAAGAAAATCCACAGAATTAGTCATTTTACATGTAAGTGCGATTGAAAAATGTAATTCTCTAAATGCAATGATTATAGAAAACTGAAAAACAAATCGTGCACAAATGGATAGGTCAAACATGGCTTTTTATTATATAAATGTTCTGAATGTATAAGAATTGATTTAAGACAAATATTAAATAGGTGAACTTCTTGTATTTCTAACCTCAACTTTAATAGTGATTGTCGTAATATCGATTAACCACATTTCGATAACGTGTATGGCAAAGGCATTAACTACACAATAAACCACACGCCCATTTTTTATCGAGAGCTACAAGTTTAAGGAGAGCACTATTTGTCTTGCACACATCCACGTTACACGCACAGAGTGTCACTTTTTTTGGTCTCCCCGCACTGGCTCTATTGCCAATCTTTAACGTTAGTATATTAAATCTATGGTTTTTACATGCCGCAATAAATTATATGACTATGACTTTAAAAAATCTAATAAATTGTATGTATAAAAATTGAAAGTCTTGAGAGCTTAGGATGTATCTGTTGTTTTTTAAATTACTTTTATTGTATGTCTTTGTAAATTGAAACCTTAACTTTGAATCCAGTATTCTATTATATTTGATTGGGGTTCCGAGGTTTACTTCTTAGACTCTTCCATTGTATTATATCCTACTTTGACACTTAGAATGTGAAAGAAGAACAACTCTTCGACTAATGCTCTATAGTTATAATAGGGAGGATAAATTCAGACTGAATACAGCTGATAATGTTGAGATAAATACGTGAGTGAGTGCAGTCTCTAGAATTAGGAATAAGTACATAAAGATAATAAATCTGAAAGTAGCACCCGTGACGCAAAAGTTGAGAGGCGGTCGTTTATCGTGATACCCTCATTATAATGAGGTCATACCGTGGGAAAATAATATTGTATGAAAAGTAGGTACCTACTTAATAATATTTTGGAAGTTTATAGGCAGAGTAAAAAATCAGAAAATATAAATAGACTCTGTACGATATACTGTACAAGATGGATGTGAATGTAGATATGAGGGTTGATAAGGATACATGCAAGGAAAACACGTACTGCCAATCCCAAATTATGCAAAAATGACAAAGACAATAGTACAAGGGCGAAGGGCAAGAAAATGATGAGTTTCAAGCATTTACACAGTTGGATTCACACAAATGAGATTAATTAAATTACCCTTAGGTTAATATAAGTCAAGGGCGTTGCTTCCTATGTCGACTCTCGGTTCATTACTCTATGGCACCATGATCACACTCTCTAAAATAACTGCCGTGAGCATAGCGCCAGCTATTTTTATCTTTCAATCTAACCCGAAATCTGGTCACAGCTCGCCAGCTATAAAGACATTGTTTAGGTATCCAAAAATATTATTGGATACCTAAACAATGTCTTGCTGCTGCTATCTGCTGATATCAGCACTGATAAAATATTATATTATTTTATACCTACAATACAATAAATTTTATTGTACACCAAAAACAACACAATATGGATACCAACATTAACTAAAGTACAATGGGCGGTCTTATCGCTTTTAGCGATCTCTTCCAGACAACCTTAGGATGGATGAAACCGAGAGGTTAGAACTAGGGTAGACGGTGCACTATATATTATTGAACATACTCTTAAATATATTGGTATAAATATATATCTACATAATATAATATATTAAATAAATTAACAAGAATAGAAAATGCTTACACACATTCACATAATATACCTACTTTTGTTCTTGTATTTATTATTTTACAGTAGATATATATTTATAGATAAATCGGCAGATATTTTTGTTGTGCTTTTATGAAAGGTTCTTTTCGGAAAGACGGACTCCGGGCAATGCCGCAGGGCGCCTGTGATGTGGTAAGTACATTCAAATATTCACCAAAGAGTCTTTGTATGGTTTTGTTTTTATTATAATAAGTGTTTATCTTAAGTTTTTAATATGAATTTGTAAAGACATTTAAGTTTTAAAAAAAAACAACATTTTTTAAAAAAAGCTTTCATACGTAGGTCCATTACATACCTACAGTGGTTATATTATCTTTGATACCTACCATACGTACCTAATACATTTATCTATCAAGTAGTATTCTTGGCAGTGTTAACTAGTGTTTACGAATAACAAATCGTTATGCCGGTGATATTGGCCGCATCGCCGTTCATTGCGTAGTGATACTCTAAAAATACACAAAAAATGTTTAGCCGTTCTGTTTATAAATAAGTACATATTATATGATTTCCCCATACTTGTACTAGATAAGTACCTATTTACCAATGAAGCATCAGATAGATAATCAATCATATTATATGTCTTCTTATTCTTGCAGATGATTATATACTTATATCACTGTCAAAAGATTTATTTAAAAAAATGTAAAATCTCAATTAACAAGTAAATAACTAAACTTAATTAAGTATTAACAAAGAAGGGTTAGGTATTTTAATAAGGTAAAATTTCACTTTTTTTCTTTTTGTAATCAGTAACGAAATATAGGGGTTTTTATTTATTGTTTATTATATTATGTAGATCTTGTGGTTTAACCTGAATATCTGCATTTAATTATATAGCTTACTTGAACCATAGAACAAAATTTAACAGAAAATAAAAAAACACGCATTTATTTTTAAAAAATGAAAATTATTTTAAAAAGCATTATTTTAATTTGAACTTTGGCCTAATTTTATTATAAATAAAAAACATAAGCTACCTTTATTAAATACAATCAAAACAATTTTATAAAATGCTTAAAATCAATGTTTTAATACATAGGTAGATATTGTTAATACCTACTCTCATCCATGAGGCACGGTTGTGAATCTGCGTCATTGTACTTAGTATATTTTTCAAATACGTGCATACATATTTATAACAGTCTCAATGATTAAAAAAATCTGCTTTCTGAATCGGTTCAGGTGCGTCAAGCTAAGCAACACTGATTAAAAGTACCGTAGCTACTAAAGACTTCGTAGACAACGCAGAAACTGAATGCTTCTGCCAATCCTTGTGGGGATAAGGTGTGAGTGTATATTATTTTTACATTAGGTATAAGTAAAAAAGTGCTACAATTATAATAAAACAGACATTTGGCCCCAAACTAGGCAAACAGTATGGTACTAAAGAACTTGTAATAATATTTGAATACATAAACACCCAGGTGCGATAAATTTAAACGATGTTTTGTTCTTGTTTACATTCAGAAAAAATGTTTAGAATTTAATATCGATAAAATAGTAGCGTTGGTAGTCATTAGCATTACACATACCTACCACAATATCGATTTATTTTGGTTTTAAAATCAAGTCAAGGCTATCGCGTGATACCCAAGCAAGCACATACTATGGTATGTATATATACCTACCCATGGGTATGTATACATATTAATATTTAATTATACATAGTAGGTGGTATTTTGTTTAAAGTGGTCGCGTGACACAAATATACAATAATTATGTTTGATGTTATTGTATATTTGTGTTTGTGTACGTTTTACAGATTAATAGACAATTCAAGATCATAATTGGTAAATCACAAAAGGCATAATCATGTAACTTTTTTCTTATGCAAATTACTTATTATAGGTACCGATATACGCATTACAACTAGGACAGAAGTGGTCAGCATTCCGGCATGAATCCATACAGTATGGTACACATACACACGGCCAGCACCTGAAAAAAAAAAGAAAATAAATATTGGATGCGACTTGTTATTCTGGTTGAACGTTTTTTTTTGGGAAATTCTATACAGTTCGGCAAATGCAATAACAAAAAATCTGATTTCAGTTCCGGCCTGCCACATCGCTGTGCGAATAGTACAATTGGAATCGTTCCAAATCATTGATATTTCTGTATTCTAATGGTACAAGTGTTACGTATATCCATCGTTCAATGCTTCCTTTTGATAATCAACGTACGCAATATAAATGAGTCTTTTTTTAAATGATCTATTTGTATATTATAGGCGTATCTTATAATACTAAAGTGATACTTACTTATCACTTCACCATCAAGGCACTTAACCTGAGGTCACAGTAGTGACCCGCCAAGACGAGCCAAGCGAAGCGCAAGGGCACTACTTCGTTGTTTTTTTGAATGATGCCACATAATTTGACTAAGATGTAGAGTTTCTGAAGTTATTGCTAGTAGAGTAAGGACGTTTGGAGTTAGAACCTTGGCTCTACATGAGATCTGATAACTTTTTGACAGTGCGAGCCATATGATTAAGGCTTGGCAACATTTTACATGAAAATGTTTTTGGTGGGATTAAACATTCATGACTATATTATTATTAAGTTAATACCCGCAACTTTTATTAGTTTGAATGTTGAAACAAGAGAAGTAAATTTATTTACAAAGAAAATAAATATTCTCACTTCTTTTATCCCACGAGCGGGTAGGCAGAAGAATTCCATTTCAGGAAAGAAAATTTCCACACAAGAAAATTTATTTACAATAAAAAAATGTTTCTATTCCAACACAATATTTTATTTAATTATTTGTCGTGTCGTGTTGTGACAGTAAATTTTTGTACCAAGAACTTGTGTTAAATCCATATTTGATAGTAACTAGTAAAATTATCATAGATTAAAATAAATATGAAAATGTTAAAGTTCATAGTGATGTATTTGGCATTAGGTATAGAAGCTCTATCTATGATCTTACTGGTGTGAGATCTTTGGTGAGATTAGAGGAAGGATGGACGAAACATACCTACCTACCCTTATGCAGAAAGACTCAGTATACTCACAGACATAAGCAGAGAGCCAGAGCGATGAGATGTGTTTTAGTCGTGGCTTTGTGGACTACTTTTGTGTTGATCGAGTTCTTACACGAGGGGCAAACCACGTTGGTAGGGTTTGGACCGACTGGAGTGCTCATCTTGCTTCTGAAAACTAGTAATACTTTTTACGACTGTTTTGTAAATCCTTAATAATTACAGATCAGGTAACTAAAGCTGGCACGTACAGTACATGCACACATTGTGCTTGTATAGCGTCTGAGAAATATATTATAGTGCTTTTTTTTATTTTACCACAACCCACCCAACTAACCCATAAATTTTAAAAACATTGCATTTGAAGACATAGTGTACAATAAAATTACATTTTTGTGAGCACTGTGAACCTGTGTACAGAATACTGTGTACCAGCTTTTATAAACCGACCTATTTCATTGTGCAAAATATTGGTAGTTACAGTAGTAATAAAGTGACGTGTAAAAATAATGGTATTGGCCTAGTATTAGCGGTAAACAGTTACGACAATCAAACTAATCAGTAGTTTAGTTAAAACGAAAAGAAAAAGTCCGATCAAAGAAGTTACGTTAACTAGTTATTTATTTATATATTTATTATTTATGTACACCTACTAATTTATTACAAGGAGTTCCAATCGAAAGTATTATTTTTTGTTTGTACCTATTAGTTTACATTTTTCTTAACGAATAAATTGACCTTTAGCATAATAATATACTAGTATATTTAAGGGAAAGAAAGAAATTTACTAGTAAATATAGGCAATTTTTTTGTCATGAAATGTCAGCCGAGATTATGTTTTCCCACAACATAACACAAGACAATAATCCATGTACTTGATGGTCCGAAAGGGTTGTGTGCACCGTTTAGTAACCAGTGTTTCTTCTGAGAATAGTATACGCATGTGAGAACTGTGTCAATTTGAATGAAAATTTATTAACGTGACTTCCCCGAATTAAATGACCACATCTGTTATAATTCCTAAAAACTTTAATTCGATTACTGATTCAATATTAAGTTTTGGATTTTGTCTGAATCACTCACCAGGCTACTTGTAAATGTTAATTTACTTTTTTTATTTTTAAATTTAATTTTAGTTCACTCGGGTTCGACCCTAGCGAGGGCATGTTACCAATGGTCATTGAGTCAATGTAATAAATAAATTTTAGATTAGAAAATTAAACCAAATATTTTTCTGTAATATTAAAACAAAATACTTACCTCTTCAGAAAAACTTAAGAAAACACACGTACTATCACGTCCGCACTAGTTTGAATTAAAAAATCAACTGGAAACAGTGTAGGAGTGGCTTATGCCCATTGACATTGGTTCTGTTAATAAAATATGGTAGAGGGAGCGTCTGACCACGCGATAAATTAGGGTTCTGTAGTGTATCTAAAACTGTTATCAATTACTTATTCATGATTTCTGATTCTGAAACATTTCTTGTTTGTTACTGAATACCTAACCGTGTGTGAATTGTGTTCAATTATTATTATATTCATTGGGCTCGTGGTGGAGCGTCGTCATTCTCATTCTATTTTCTAATTATTTAGGTCGAAGCACATTATCGCTACTACAAAAAGTATTGGCAATTTTTAGAGTATGGTTTTATTGGGTGAGAGGCAGGAGGTAAGCACCAGGATCATATAGAGCCAGTTGTATTAGCAGCTGATAATCATTGCAGGACTGGATGAAAGTTGTATGTTTTAAAGTCTATTGATACGGAACCACTCACTCGTAATGTACACTCATTTCACTACGCGAGAGTTCACGCCCTACGTGTGGCCTTCTACTCCCATTTCATTAATTCGAGTTTGTGTACATCTTTTTTTAACCTAATTATTATAGGTATATTTAGGTCATTTTTATACTATAGGTCCTACTTAGGTACCTTTATGTAATACATTTGTAGGAGACAATACAATATTTTTCTTCCTGATCGTGACTTCCTTTAGCAAACAAAACTATTTAAAACGAATTTTTATACGAATAATATTTTGATGAAATCTAAAATTAAATGACACTCCTCTAAGTAATATTGGTAAAACATCTCAAATTTAAATATTTCGTAGGGGTATATCTGTTGATGATCTAGTTATATAGCCGTGCTCTCTGTAAAACTTAAATAGATCTCAATAAATGAACTTTATCTTAGTTTAGGACTTTTCGAGAAGAGCTAATCGATGAGTGGCGTCCCAAAAAAAATATTGATGGCGCAAATGACTTTACCAGAATGGTAGTAGCATTTTAAAATTTTCCCTGTGGCCACGTGGTCCGACTGCTTTGTGCAACTGGTCGGACGACGTGGATTTTTTTTTCCAGTTGTTTCGACTATCGAACTACATGAAATCGCAAATCCGCTTCGTCCGATTGGTCGGTCTACCAGGTCTTTTGTATTTCTGTTAGATCGATTAATCGGACTAGAAACTCTCACCATATTGTCAAAATAATTACAACAATTAAGGTACATATTTATTTTTATTGAATAAAACATCACAAACTTTTAAAATAAATTTTCCCTTTCAACATTTAAAGAGCGAGCCTTTCCATGCCAATCGCTCTAGAAAGAAACCGACATCCATATCGAAATCTCGAAGCATGGAATTTGTATCCAAAATGCCATGCTTCGAGATTTCGATAGAAATAGCTTGCCTCCACAATGCCTTAGCATAATGGAAAGGTAAGAAGTACAAAATAACAAAAGCTCAAAGTCAAAAACGGATTGTAGCTCTGGCGACCACGCTGCCATTCTTGCCATCATCTTTGATAAGGGATGGGTGGGCATACATATTGAACGACCTGCCAGATGATGATGTAGGGCTGGAAAAATTTGAACGTTATATGGAGCGTCAGTGAGTGATGACTTCATTGCAGATTGGTGTATCTTTGGAGAGCTCATCCGAACAACAAATTGCCTCGAAGGATGGCACTCTAAATTGAAGGCGTTGGTGGGGCGAAGGGTACCAAACTTAGTAACTCTGCTTAAAATCTTGAAGCAGGATTCGGAATATAATTTAAGCCGTATACAGAAAGAAAGCTGAAAGCTAGTCGGCGCCGATAGGCGCCGATCGGCGCCGGTCCATTCTACAGAAAGCAAGCAGATTGAAGCAGAGCGAGCAAAATGTCGTACGATGATTGGCGGGCGGCACCAGCGCTGACCGGCGCGTGTCGGCGCCGATCGGCGCTTATCGGCGCCGATAGGCGCCGGTCGGCGCTTGTTCATATAAATGCCTGCGCCGGTTACCTGCGTAGACCGGCGCCCATCGGCGCTGATCGGCGCCTGTCAGCGCCGACAAGCTTTCGGCTTTCTTTCTGTATACGGCTTAATTAGTCAAGATGAAAGGTTTTTTTAGTCAAGAGGGAAAAAATTTATTTCAAAAGTTTGTTATGTTTTATTCAATAAAAATAAATATGTCCTTAATTGTTGTAATTATTTTGACAATATGGTAAGAGTTTCTAGTCCGATTAATCGATCTAACAGAAATACAAAAGACCTGGTAGACCGACCAATCGGACGAAGCGGAATTGCGATTTCATGTAGTTCGATAGTCGAAACAACTGGAAAAAAAATCCACGTCGTCCGACCAGTCGGACAAAGCAGTCGGACCACGTGGCCACAGGGATTTTGACAATATGGTGAGAGTTTCTAATCCGATTAATCGATCTAACAGAAATACAAAAGACCTGGTAGACCGACCAATCGGACGAAGCGGAATTGCGATTTCATGTAGTTCGATAGTCGAAACAACTGGAAAAAAAATCCACGTCGTCCGACCAGTCGGACAAAGCAGTCGGACCACGTGGCCACAGGGAAAATTTTCAGTGCATTTTTTATCTAGTTAGGTTTTTTGATAATTAAAATTATTATCTTCATGTTTAGGTTTGTAATGCCACATTTTTGCAAACATCAGCAGTCCTGACGCCAAACTATAGTTTAGCATCCATCACAACATTGTATAGGAATCCTATAAAATAATTCAGACTCGAAACAAATACACTTGTGTATTGGGCCAAATATTTGTCCCATTTACGAGCTTGACCTTTTTCTAGAACAACTCCGCCAAATGGGACAGCTTTAAATAGAAATATTTTTTTGGCCTAATGTTTGATACCGATTTGCACGTCATTTTAGGTAGAAGGCAAAAATATATTTTCAGTGACTACCTACATCTAAAATTATTACTCTCCTGAGAATGCGTACGGAACTTGCCCATAGACGAATTTCTGAAATAAAGAATTACTTATTATTATTATTATATTTCCTTGATTTTTTCTTTATGTCCATCCCAGCCTCCAATTGTCCTCCGGAGCGACTGATTTAAAACTTTAAATGAGCAGATTTCGCGCTTTATCAGGTCGATGGTCCAGTTTGTAGGTGAACGTCCTACAGTGAGCTTACCAGTGCCGTTGCGTATCAGAGATCGAACAGTGATCGTATAGTGGAAGCAGGGGGTCGATTTTTGAATCTCACCAAGTGACTAATTCTCACCGATGTGAGTGATTTCCGAAAGTTCGTATTTTTGAAACTCATCGGTGACTTACAATTGTCATACCTATGATATCGATTTACGAGTGCCCCTACCCACTCGTAATTGAAATCACCATGTGATTGTTTTTGACAGTTAACGTATGTGACATCTGCCAAAAGTGCCAAAGTATGTTTTTCGGAAGAATTAGCAGCGGGGCTCGATTGTGATATTTCGTGATTGCGACGATTTATTGAAAATATAAAAAACCTCTCAATTAAATAAAACAATATCCAAGTTATTAGTAAATACAATTATTAAGTTAAATATACTTGTAAAACATATGCCACTAATAAATGTACATACCTTTTCTTATAAATTGTAAAATCTGTGTTATGTTCTCTTTATTCGTCCTTTTCTAGTGAATTAAGTGAATTTTTCAATTCAAAACTTTAATTTTCGTTTACATGACACTGACAGATACGTTTACGTTTTACGATTGACCAATTTGATGAATCTTTTTTAAGTTATAGTATGAGAAAATAAAAACCGATATCAAGGGCAACACTATAACATCTGCGTAAAAAGGAACGTAACGGGAAGATTGTCTCTGACTGACATTGTAAAATTTCTGCATGTTGGTAAACATCGTGTGACTTTCAAAAATACGGCTTTTGGAAAATGGTTACATAAAAGTCATCGGTGATAATTTTAGTCACCGGTGATTTTGATATCACCAGTGAGATTCAAAAATCGCACTCCAGCTCGAGAAACTGACGGCAGACTGAACAGAAACATTCTAGAGTAGAGAACTGTTAATAGTTGGCCATAATAATGGCCAGAGCCAAGATTATGAAAACATCTCATGTCACTATAAACGAAATCCTAATTCTGTTAGTGGGAGGTAAGAAGCATAGCAATGGGCAAAGAGGTTGGAAGAAAATCATTCTCTTTTTTTCTTTAAACGTCTATGGCAATATCTATATTTTAATGAGTGAGTGAGTGAGGCTCGGGTTCGAATCCGGGCATGTACCAATGAGTTTTTCAAAAACTTACGTACATATTTATCACTAGCTCGACGGTGAAGGAAAACATCGTGAGGAAACCCGCAGGTCTGAGAATTTATTCTGAGACTTGTGTAAACAGATCCGGTCCGGCGATGGGCTCACCACCTATCACGTTTAGGGGTCCAATATATCTCGTGAAATGTGGGTATATCCAGTAGTGGAATACCTCTGTCTACCCCCTCGGGGATAAAAAAAAAAGGCGTGAGATTATATTATATTATATTTTAATGGTTTTTAATCTAAAGGTGGTAGAAATAAATAAAAAAGATTGGATAAATACCTCAGTTTATTTATTGATTCAATTAATCAAGGGGGTTAATTTCGTAGCCCTTGAATATAAAATACAAATAAATTTTATACGCTAATTACATCGAATGTATAATCCAATTTCAGCGTATCACTAGTAAAAATAATAATAATAATCTCACGCCTTTCATCCCCGAGGGGGTAGGCAGAGGTATTCCATTACTGGATATACCCACATTTCACGAGATACTTTGGACCCCTAAACGTGATAGGTGGTGAGCCCATCGCCGGACCGGGTCTATTTACACATGTCTCAGAACTAATTCTGAGACCTGCGGGTTTCCTCACGATGTTTTCCTTCACCGTCGAGCTAGTGATAAATACGTACGTAAGTTTTTGAAAAACTCATTGGTACATGCCAGGATTCGAACCCGAGCCTCACTGATTTTCGACCGGCTCTTTAACCGTCCGGGCTATCACTAGTAAAAATAATTAATCCTAATCTACAACACCACATGATTCTATACAAAAATATTTTATAAAACTTTTAAGTAATCTTCATACTAAGTATTAGATGGTAGAAAATAACAAAAATATCTGTAGGTATATTTAAAGTTGAAAGATTCGCGCATAAAAATTTGTGATTTGAAATCATAGAAAAACAGAAACACACAGTTCATACTTCTAATTAAGATTTTACGAAATCTGTGCTGCTTTTCTGTTATTTCAATGAAGAAACTATTTTAAATGAAAGAGTGAGAAAGTATCTGCTAGAAAAATATCGTAATATGTATAACTACATTAACACTTCTTTACTGACCGATAGGGCGATGATAAATAATTTTGTAAGCAATCGTGTAAAAGTTAATAACATTAAAATGAAGTAAAAAAAATATAATAGCGTTTTTGTTTTGTTTCTTGAGTAAAGTTACACTCAAAAAATAAAATCGGCAAAGTTCGAGTCGGATTCGTAAACCGGGAGTTCCGTATCAAAAAATGTTCTACCATACATCGATTCTCAACTGAAAATGTAGGTAATATAAGTTTGTAAGTAAGTAAGTAAGTAATATTTATTTGCAAGAATACATGTTATGTTTACATTTAACAGATCTTAAGATGTCAGGGTTAGTAATGTATTCAGCCCTCAATCAAGCATGCAAATATTGATGGTTAGTAATAGTAATACAATTTAAAATTTAAAAAAAAGAATAAAAAAAAACCCTGAATGTCAATAATAACAATTACCTACATATGAAAAAAAAAAAAATGTCATAAATTTAAAATCAACATCTTCATTAATAGTAACAATTCCATTCAATTTTATGTCAAAAATTAAATAGAATAAAGAATTACATAACATAATCTAAATATTCATTTACACTATAAAAACAACATTCCAATAACCATTTACTTAAACTTCTTTCAAAATCCTTTCCATTTAATAGTTTTATTTTATCTGGAAGTTTATTAAAAAGAGTGATACTCATATTAAAAACATTTTTTTTATAAATATCAGCGCGTGAAGGAGGTTGATGTAGCATATGTATGTATTGAGCTCGGGGTGTCTTAACCCGAACATCTCTGAGATTTCTGAAATATTCCGGGTGACACTTTGTAAACATACAAGATTTACGGATGTACATACATGGCAAAGGCAGAATTTCTAGTTCTTTAAACAGAGGCTTGCAACTATCCCTAAACCATGAGTTAAATATGGCACGTATGCACTTTTTCTGTAGCTTGAAAGCTCTTTCAATATCGACAGAATTGCCCCAAACAATCAGGCCATAATTTAGAACAGAAGAGACGTGACCGTGGTATGCTGTTATTGCTGCCTGTTTTGATACGGTTTGTCTCAAACGCCTAAGAGCAAATACAAAACGATCTAGTCTTTTACATATATAATCTATATGTTCTTTCCATGATAGATTACTGTCAATATTAATACCTAAGAATTTGTATATATTAGTTTCGTCAAGTTTATCATTATTATAATTGATATTCAAAGTTAATGGTTTAGTTAAATGATGATGAAATTGCATGTATATCGTTTTATTTATATTTACATTTAAATTATTTGAGTCCATCCATTGCATTATATCTACTAAGGCTGAGTTTATCTTACTTTCATAATTATCTTTACCATCAGATCTAATGACAATCGTTGTGTCATCTGCAAAAAGAATGCATGTATGTTTCATCGTTATTGGAAGATCGTTTATGTAGAGGAGGAACAAAAGTGGACCTAGAATACTTCCCTGTGGTACCCCCGTGTAATTATTTCTATACGGAGACCTGAAGAGACGTTTTTCAAGTTTATTTCCAACGCTAATGAACTTCGAAACCTCTGTGCATTGACGCCGATTATATAAGTAGCTCTTAAACCAATCCTGTGCCTTACCACTGATTCCATAGCGTTCTAATTTACACAAGAGTTTAGAGTGCTGTACAAAATCGAAGGCCTTGCTCATGTCTAAGAAAATCGACATTACTGGTACTGTAAACAAGTTCTTTTTATTTCATTTAACTAAAAATTTACGATATTTAGTTTTTTTTTATTGATACCGTTAGCGACATTCCACAGCTCTATAGGTTTTGATTTATTTAAGAGTGTGTGTTATATAACATTAACTTAAAAAAAATTAACCTGTTGTGAAATATCGTAGATTTAAGTATTTTATAATCTAAATCTCAGAGTATAAAATACTTAAATCAACGACTCCAGACTCTTTTCTTAAGAGTCTAAGAAAAGAATCTTGACAGACAGACGAACAACGAAGTGTTCCTATAAGGGTTACTTTTTATCCTATTGAGGTACGACACTCTTAAAACAAAAAATCGTTTTAATAACTAATACATTTTTTTGAATAATAAACCCTTAGCTGATCACCTCAGTACCGTCAGTGAAAAATACAACATTTAGATAATGATTGTTTTCACTATAGATCTAGAAATGTTTCCCTGCTTTTGACACTTATCTATAAAAGCTAAAAATAATTCGTGCCGATATGCACATTGCATTGTGGACAGTAGTGCTCTGCGTTTTGCAATGAATCTATGAGGTAGGGCAGGAACGCGCATGGGCAGCACCTGTAAAGAAAAAGAAGTGGACAAGTGCGAGTCGGACTCCCAAACGGGTGAGGGTTCATTTCTTATGAACATACAGAGTGACTTTTTTTACCGTGTGGAAAAAAATATGGTGTGATAAGTGTAACAGATTCATTTGGCATTGTTACTCAAAAAAATATTTTTTGTTCTTGCTTAATCAAACATACATTACTCAATTGTAGACATTATTAGACATAGAAATATTTGAAATAGCATTTTAAAAAGAAACAGGCTCGTAGCTTCCATTTATGCGCAATCTAGGTGGATTAAGACACCAGCTCCCTCAGTCCCCTTTTTCGTCACCCCCGCGTCCCTGTACCGCGCGGGCGTAGCCTCACTTAAGCGGTCTTACTATAAAAACAATACTACTTGTTTTAAGAGATGGTGGTACGAGGCCAGGCTATTATTCACATTTTAGTAATAAATACTTACATAGCCAGGCAAATCACAAGAGCGATAATATGTGTCTTCGGAGAAGGTGTATATTTTACTTTAGTTGCAATGGTGGCTTGGCACGAGGGGCAAGTCATAGTGGTTGACTTCGTACCCAATTTTGGAACACTCATTTTGAACCTGGAAATGTATGTCATAAGATCCAACTAAAGCTTCTATATTCTCGGGAGATATTACTTTATAAAACCAAACTTAATTAATTTAACTTAATCATACCTCAAAATTGTAACTGGTATAATTGAAAAATTCGTACAGTTAGGTAATCCTAATAACATCATCTTTTAAACGAGTTGGGTTCGCGTAGAACTTATTAACCATACTTCCTCAGTGTGAGGAAAGACCCTTAGGTCTGTACTCGGTTGTTACGGGTAGATGATGATGAATCGAATGTTTAGTACATCTGCCTCTGTACCTCTGTACGTCTGTCTGTATTCCCGTTTTTTCGACACGAAAATTCCAATTAATAATTATCGTGCCCGTATATTCAATCTGTAAATGACGTATAATAGTTCTCAACTGAGATATCTAATCGAATGAACAAGAAAATGGGGTCTGGTCAGGGGGCCAATTCTACTAAATGACAGCGGTGATAGTTGTATGACAATTACATGACTGTGGTCACTCAATGGTGATATTATGTCAAATTTTGACACTTTTCGTATTCTGTTAACTGTCAGTTTTCACAATCATTCAACTATCATTGTTGACCACTTTTGGTATTCTACTATTCCTACCATGGAATGGCGCTGTCCAGTGATTGCTTTTTTTCCCTTATTTAAAGGCATTGGCAATTTAGCCACCAGCCCTAAACACGACACGAAATTCAGATTTTAGCTCTGCTTCAGAGTCTATGCACAAAAATACACAAGTTTCTTCAAAACTTATCGAAATGTCACATGTACCATAAATAAAATCAATCATCTAAAGATTTTAGTACCGAAAACCCGAAATAAAACTAATGACACGCATGGTAGTAATAGTTATATATGGTAGGCAACACCTAACGTAGTCCATAGTCATTCCATTGTAATGCCACTATGATTTTAGTGGAATACAAATTAGATGTCATAGTTGCCAGTTGCAGCATAATGATATGATAGTTCGATGACAATGGCCGACATTTAGTGGGATTGGCCCCCTGATTGGTCGTAGGCTTAGCCGTGGGAAAATGACTATAATATAGAAAAAATTATTGCCATCTACATTTTATATTGATTAAAAACAACAAAGTAATGATAAAATACAACTGTAACAAAAAAAAGGGTTCCCACGGAACGGGAAAAACCAGGACTTGCGCGGGCAGCGCCGCTATAGTAGGTACCCTAGAAATGGAGTGTGTGAAGTATAAGTTAAAATCAAAGAAGTCTCCTATTACAAAAATCTTAGAGAAAGAATTTATTTTTCTGAGCATCTAATATTATTGTACACTTACGATATTATAAGGCCTAAAATTCATGTGTGCCGATATGCGCATTACATTGTGGACAGTAGTGTTCCGCGCTCTGGAGTGAGTCCACGACGTAGGGCAGGAATGCGCATGGGCAGCACCTGTAAAGAAACAGAACTGGGGGCCAATTCTACTAAATGTCAACGGTTACAGTTGGATGACAATGACAATATCAATGGTCAGTCGATGGTGTTATTTGCTCTGAAAAGTGTCAAAATAACACCATTGACTGACCATTGACATCTCATTGTCATCCAACTGTAAACGTTGACATTTAGTAGAATTGGCCCCCTGGACAAGTGCCAGTCGGACTCGACCACCGAGGGTTCGGTACAAATTTGTAGGTACATAATATTATACCATGATGATTGTTTACTTACCGTATCTTTATTATACGTTAACTTAAAATTCAAAATCAAAGTTCAAATTCTGGCATATACTAATGAGTTTTTCAAAATTTATTTACATATTCATCACTAACTCGACGGTGAAGGAAAACATCGTGAGGAAAGCTGCAGGTCTTAGAATTAATAAATTCTGAGGCATATGTAATAGACCCGGTCCGGCGATGGGCTCACCACCTATCACGTGTAGGGGTCGAATATACTCTTGAAAAGTGGGTATTTTCAGAAATTGAATACCTCTGCCTATCCATTCGGGGATAAAAGGCGTGAGTTTTTTTATTTTTTATTTTATTTTAACTTAAAAGTTGGATTTTTTTACAGCTTCAAGGGACTGTAGACCTGAGTAGGTAGGTAGGTATATGGTTTAAATTTCAACTAGATACCTCCACGCGTTCCCGTGATAAAGGGTCTTGACAGACAAACGGCCAGACAGACAGACGGACAACAAAGTGATCTTATAAGGGTTCCGTTTTTTTTCCTTTTGAGGTACGGAACCCATAAAAAACGTCCAAGTGTGTGTCTGACTCACGCGCCGATCTGTACAAACTTGTAGATATATAAATAGTTCGCCCATTACGGGAATCTGACTGCTTACACAACTAATAACACAATCGCGACAATGTGTGTATTTCTAGAGGGTGTATATTTTATTTTGGTTTGAATATTGGCTTGACAGGAGGGACACACTATGGTGGTTGACTTCGGACCCATTACCGGAAGGCTCATTTTGAATCTGGAAATTATTAATAATAATAATCTATTTACATAAAAGAAAGTCGTGTTATTTGCACTATTTATAGCTCAAGAACGGCTTATCCGATTTGGCTGAAAGTTGGTGGGGAGGTAGCTTACCAGGAGACGGACAAAGGATACTTTTTATTCCGATATTCCCACGGGAACGGGAACGGGAACGGGACCTACTCGGGTGAAACCGCGGGGCGCTGCTAGCTAATAATAAATTATGGGACAAAATTTACACACGGTTATTTAGACCCCAACTAGGCAGAGCCTGTACGATGGGTACTAAATTACTCATAGACATACTTAAATAAATATTCAACACCCAGACACGAAGCCAACAGACATGTTCATGCACACGAATGTTGGCCCCGAGCGCGGATCGAGCCCGTGACCTCCGACTCAGAAGGCAGGGTCACTACCAACTGAGCCCACAGGCTGTCAAATTAATGTCATTAGATCGAACTAAAGCAGCTATTATATTTTGGGTTATAGTTTAAGAAAACTATAATTACACCTTCAAATTACGGGGAAATCTAATGTTCAATACGTTAGATCATATCAGACGTGGACGCGGATGCGGCCGAGTAGAAAATGAGAAATGGCTATAATATATACCTACAAATGAATGAACATCCTTTTTAGGGTTCCGTACCCAAAGGGTAAAACGGGACCCTATTACTAAGACTTCGCTCTCCGTCCGTCCGTCTGTCACCAGGCTTTATCCCATGAACCGTGATAGTTAAAGACAGTTGAAATTTTCACAGATGATATATTTCTGTTGCTGCTACAACAACAAATACTAAAAAACAGAAAAAAAATATATTTAAGGGGGTATACAACAAACGAGATTTTTTGCCGTTTTTATAGATAATGGTACGGAACCCTCTCATCTGTTTTATATTTACATAATCGATTCATAGACGTCTGTCTAAAAATCGTAATCGTAATGAAAATAATCGATTAGCAACATCACTATTAAAAATATGCAAACAATATTTGCGTGAGCTTAAAGTAAGTACATCTATACTAATATTATAAAAAGGAAAGATTTGTATTTTTGTATGTTTGCTACGAATAAACTCAAAAACTATTGGACCGATTTTAAAAATTATTTCACCAATGGAAAGCTAGAAGATTCCTGAGTAACATAGGCGATATTTTATTCCCGTATTCCCACGGGAACGGGAACTAAGTGAGTGAAACCGCGCAGAACCGACAGTATCTAATAAAATCAGAGGGCTATATTTTTATAGCTATCGATTAATAATATTCAAAATTGGAAATACGAGTATGTATTGCTATTTCCTTACCTTTAATTTTTATTAGTACCTACGCATTTAAAAGTATATTAAAAGATAGTCCACGTATTCCTGTTATAATCGATTTTGTATGTTTCGAGCACTTACAAAATATTAAAAAACATTTTAAAGGCATATTAGAACATACAAAGGATATAATTCCAGGATATATGGATGCCAGGATGTTACATTTTAAAAAGTAAACATAGGATTTTTTCTATAAGTAGGTAAGACCCGGTATGATGCAGTTTGACATTGAGATGTTAAAATGCCCGTAGTTTAAAAAACCAAAGAGGTTGGAAGAAGACATATTCTCTTTCGATACTAATATAAGGAACAGACGTTTAAAGAAAAAGTTTCTCTTTATGAAAAAGAATGATTTTCTTCCAACCTGTTTGGGAAGGAAGTTAGTTCCAGACGTTTTAGCCAACCCTCGCCAAATACCGGTACCAGAATCCAAACGCCGTGAAATGCTGTTTCGCGTCGTTGTATGGTCGGTCCTACCTTACGATTATGTATTTTTTCTAACTATTTATTTATTTTATTTATTTGACAGAGGTCGAGTAGAGAAAACTCGCATTAAATTATGTCCCCATCTATGTCCTATTAGGTAGGTATATTTTAATCTCTTTGGTTCGAATTGAGGCGTTTTCGGTGACAGCTGTCACTTGAGTATTCAAAGGTGTCAATAGATGGTGCTGATAAGCCTTGGGTTTTTTTTTTACCTAATCTATGGTCGCAAGAATTTGTCGAACAAAAAAAAAACAATCTAACTTTTTATCAAAATAAGGTTACGTACTCATTGCCTTGTATTTTATTTATTGTTCTGTTTGTACATTGTTTACGAGTGGTTTGTGATACAACAAAAGATCCGAATTCACGATAAACAAAAACTATCAGTCTCCTTCATCTGCGAAAATGCACATGACATGACATGTGTCACGTAAAGCGACACATCAGTGTTGCTAATTTCTAATTCCCAATGTTGATCAGGGCCATCTAGTTCAATTTTAGGAAATATTATTAATGTCATTGAACATTCCTCATAGAAAGTATGTAGTTTTTCAAAAACTTACATGTTTATCATTAAAATAGTTAAAATGTTCGGCGCAACTTTCTTAATTTTTTCTTTCATAAAAACCTCCACCTAACAATAACAAACAAAACAAAAAAAGAATTAGCGAAATTGGTTCAGCCGTTCACTCCGCGATGCCGTAACCAAGGGAAATATAAATATATACCTACGGCATTCGAAATGACATATCAGACCCATAAAAATGAATCCCTCATTTTTAGGGTTCCGTACCCAAAGGGTAAAACGGGACCCTATTACTAAGACTTCGCTGTCCGTCCATCTGTGCGTCACCAGAATATATCTCAAGAACCACGTTGACAGTTGAAATTTTCGCAGATAATGTATTTCTGTTGCCTCTATGACAACAAATGCTAAAATCAGAATAAATATAAATTAAAGGGGGATCCCATACAACTGACGTGTTTTTTTACCGTTTTTATAGATAATGGTAGGAAACCACTTAGCCGGTTTTTTGTTGTATATAAGATTCGACGTGAAGGAAAACATCTAGTTTGGGACTGAATAACTGTGTGTAAATGTGTCCCACAATTTCTTATTATTATTATTATCTTGAGGAAACCTGCAGGACCCAGAAGCTGTAATTCTGAGGCATGTGTAAGCATCAACATTGTCCGGTGATGGGCTCACCAGATATCCTTAAAAAAATACTGGTGGAACCAGGGCCTACCTTCAGATATAAAAGGCGTTAGAAAGTAGCTTCATTAATACACTATTAGACGGATAACTATTAGGTACATTAAATAGAAAATGTATCTACCTAGTCAACGTATTGTATTTGGTGAAGATTTACAAATCGAAATTAGCAGAGTAATAAAACTAGGAGTTAACTTGACACAAACGTAAAGGATGATTAGAAACGAAGTCTTAACAATTTGTAAATTTATCAGAAAATCCAACGGTTCATCTAAAAATCATTAAATAGATCCCAAGTAGCAATCAAATGTCTTAAAAAGGGATTGAAGATATCTTGAAGACAATTAGACAAATTCTTGCTGTTGTCTTGGTTAAATCCATTATGTCCCTGAAGATATCTTGAAGATATTCCCCAAGACTCAGTTAGGACAAAGTGGGCACAGTATTTAAGACATTTTCAAGAAAGAGTTAATACTACTGTTTAGACAAACTTAAACCCTACTTAAGAATGGGGGTTTTGCAGATCTCTAAACTTCGATTTGAAGATATCTTGAAGATTGACATAAGGCCAAGAAATAAACTTAAAGATATCTAAAATACCTACTTAAATCTATTAACACTGAGTTGCACAAATTCGATCATCTCTTAACAAAGAAAATTTTAAAACTTTTTTTACTCATGAAATTATATTTAAGAAAACATGGCGAACTCTTTTACTAACAAGAGAATTCATTGAAGTTTTATCAAAATGGCGATTACTTAACTATTTATTACATTTAGAAATGACCGTTTAATGTCCCTACAGGTATTCAAAAACTATAACGCATGATTGTTTATCGTGTCAAATTGATTGAAAGTGCTATGAAATAGACGGGCTTACCAAATACTGGAAATTACATAAAATTTTTCAAAATTCTATTTTTGAACTTTTGGATGTTGGCAGCCCATCAATATTTACATTTACATGTAACGTCATATTTTTATAATATTGTACGAGATTTTTTTTAAATCCACGATGCCAATATTCTCCTCTGCCACAAGGTTTGGTATCTACAGATTTTACTGTATTGAGAAGTGTTCTAGCATCTTTTGGCACAACACCTGGATCACGCTGGTTTATAATCTGCAATAAGCCATTGATTGCAGTATGAGGTACGTTGTGATCAATAGACCAGTTTCCTAACTGCTCTCTAAAATTAAAATCAATATCAGCTTACGATTCCGATTCAAGTACAATCATCGCTGTCCTCCGCTACTTTGTTTTCCAAATTTTGAGCGTCATCTTCTCCTTTCTCGTGATCTACAGTACTTGGTAATAATGATACCTAAGTCTCACTCGAAGATGTACTTGGTACTAATGATAACGAAGTCTCACTCATCGCACTGCCGTTTGAAGGACTTGGTCTTACATAATTGGACGATATATTTTTATATTTCAAAACACGCCGACGAAAACCACCAGATCTTTTAATTTGAAATAAAAAATTTCATCCATCTTTAATTGGTTCTAGTTTGTTGAAAAACGTCCCGTTAAACTTATTTTCACTTAAACTTGATTAAATTTAATAAAAAAAGAATACAGATATCTTAAGTGACCCAATTCATAGGGCTTGGTGTTACCAATCATCTTAAGTTTATCTACAAAATCAATTTTTACTTTGCGATTCTAAACTGATACTTAAATTATACCATTGAATCTTAAATGAGCCTTCAAATAATCTGAGTTGAGTAAAAAACACATCGTTAGACTTATTTGTAGACATCTTTAAAACTAAATAGTTTTTAAAATACTTAACTAGGTTTTAGGTATTTTTGACTTGCTAAAGTAGCGGTAGCTTAAAACGATTTAGTTTTTAAGATTAAAATTACTAAACTGAGTCTTTTTAAATTTAGCTTATTTTTATTTTAGATAAAGTTTAGACATGTAAGATTTAATCATTATTCTTGTTTGCTACTTGGGATATTACTGTCCTCAAGTCATTGCACTTTTATGTCGCAAGGTTATTGTGAAAGCCGTGATATTATAATTTTAGTAGTGGTTTATAATTTCAATCGTCTAATTTCATACAACACTGTTAAACAATCACTGATTGGTCGCAGCATGGTCCGGTGGTCAGTAAATCTTCCAATAAAAACGGGCGCAGTTCCCACAACATCCAAGTGTTGCTATATAGTAGTATTGATAATTTAACTAAGGTAACTACCTACAATGTCACTGAATCTGCTTAGTGAAATTATAATGTACCTACCTAAATAAGATTTTCCCGTGATATTGTATGAAATGGAGACGATTGACAAAAATCAGTGCAATTATAATACCACTAGTGAAATTGTGTCACAGGTTTTACAACCCTCTGTCATGTATAAAGATACAGCCAGTCTTTTCAGCGCGTCTGACCGGTCTAGTAACATTTGAATGTACCCAAAGAGATTAAAATATAGTAGGACATAGAGGGGGCATCCCGTCCTTACCCGTGGTACTACTGGTGGTACTACTAGTAGTACCATGGGGATTATTTTTTGCCCGTAATATTTTCATACAAAACTTTGAAGCATGTTTGAAGCTCAAGCGTCATGTCAGTTAGTATGAACGCGAGCAATGTCATTCGGTCGAAATTGTACTAGACTTATTCCACTTGGAATAACTTTTGGCTTTAAATTTTTCTCGCTTTGTCCCCTCTATGCCCTATTATATTTTAATCTCTTTGAATGTACCTAATCTGGTTGCTGAAATCGTCATATAGATATTATTATACAAAAGCCTCATTCCGATTGTGGAAGGCTAAAAGGATAGAAATAGCTATATCTATAGTTTCTAAACGATGGCGACAGAGATTTTCAAAGACACAAAACAGAATAAAAAAAACTGGAATAATTAGAATATTTATTTAAATCGAATGGCATATTATCTTAGTGGTAAACCTAGAATGAAAATACAAATAAAAGTGATGTACTCGTACTTATATTAAATGCAAAATACAATTCCAGCATATTTTACATATAAAAATAATAACTATTTAGCTTCAAAACTACATGACATATAGGTGTACACGTGATTTTATATTATATTATTATTATGGATCCCGTACGAATAAATTGGTATACAGTGCATTGCTTTAATAAATCTTATCACTAAATGAAAGAAAATAAATATCATTAAAGATAAGAACCAAGAAAAAAACAGAAACAGAACAGTTTATACATATCCAAGTAAGATTTGAAGAAATATGTATAAGAAGAAATACTTTCGAATCAAAGAATTAGGAAATATTAAATATGCTAAAGCACATACAATATATAAAGCTTGCTATATAAAATTACTATTACATACATTTGGTCGTCACTGGTAAATATTCTTGTGGTTAAAGCCATTAAGTGAGTTAGTAAAAATATTTGTAACCCCAATAAAAAACAGGGGATTTATATTTTTTAGTTCTGTCAAAATCCCATAGCCAGCAACACTTTTTTTTTTTACTTTTTTCTATTTTTCCAGAAAACTTTAAATTTTTCTTTCCCTAAAACCTTAATCGGACTATTAACGTGCTTGCCAACAAAATCATTTAAATTTTATTTATTTAGAATAGGTAGATAAAATAAAATAGAGCCTTTGTTGTGACATTACTCAAGAAACAGAAAATATACCTTAATATTGTAATAAATTGGAAAATACAGTCGTTCTTATAAGACAAACAAAACACATTGTTATAATAAGTATTTTACGGCTTTGCGCACTCGCACATACTATCGCCCCAGTATCGCATCTATATAAATTATACCTACATTCGATAACGATTTAACCTTAGATAATTTAATTTAAGGAAATAACGAGTAATACGCTGATACTGGCGTGACAGTATATTTACGAAAATATATGTTTGTAAGAAAATAAATTTTGTCTTTGACTTTGATTGTTATCACATAATAACTACTATAAAATTAAGACTACTGTTGGTAGGAGCCGAGATACGAATTACAGTTAGGACAGTAGTGGTCAGCGTTCTGGCACGAGTCCATGCAGTAAGGCACGCATATACAAGGCCAGCATCTGTAAAAAAATAAAATGGTTAATATAATGGAAAAAACTACCCAGAGGCAGCCATAAGAAGCTTTACCATAGATAGCAATGGTAAGGCTATTGTTTCAGGTCAAGATATCTCGATAGACTATCTAGTTTAAACTGACTGCTACAATCTATATTATCCGTAAACAATTAAGAGTGGATTAGTCCAACGAATAGTACTAGAGATAAAAAAAAATGGTAATGGTAATCGCAAAATCTCGTATTTTATTAGACGAACTGAAAACTAAATGTTTTAGAATTTTAAAAGTTTAATCAAACTCAACGGCCGGGGAATGGAGTCACCAAATTCGCTTGTTACTTTATCCCACACTCTTTATAAAATCACGTTTTTTATTCCTCGCCTTGACAGACAGCGCCGCCGTGTGCGCCACCACCATCTCTATTTCTTTTTCATCGATGCTGGTTATCCCTACTCACAGGAAAATGCTATAACCTATTCAGCATCAAATAATCAACCTCATAAACTTTTTTTCTATCAAACTTTAATAATCAAAAAAATGGGCACCGACAACTATTACCTACTACTATTTACCTTTCGATAGCTATTAGGTAACTAATTATTATAGTCTGAAGTTACACCAGAAACTCGATGAGATACAATAATTCTCACAAATTTGACACTTAAACAGTTAATTTTAGTATCAACCACATACCTACAATATGTCTATCATTATTTTCCTTAAAATAAATAGGGAAAATAATAGAATAGGTAAAACCTACAAATTTATAAATAAAATTATTTAAATTAGAGCTAGAGGTACCTAATTAAATTTTGTTAAAAATGAACATTATAGCAAGTCCAATAAGCTTTATTTTAAATGAACCTATTTTGAATTGTATCATTATTGTTATATAAATATCTAAATACGTATCACAAAAATCTGTTAACCTTTAAACTAAACTGGGTATCTGAGGATGTTACATTCTCTGATCGTGAGAAGTTCCAAGTCACTTTATACCATTATACACTCTTCTGTGATATTCTGAGTATAAGTAGGTACCTAATGTAAGTAACTATTTCCCTGTATTAAAATCCAAAATAGTTCAATTAAAATACCGTAAAAATTCAAATGTTATTTTAAGACTTTGTCTAAATTATCAACCATCGTAATAGTTTTCATTCAAGTGCAATATGAATGTTTATTCATTTCTTATCGTGTTTCTGAAATTATCATAGCATGAGACACTTTCAGATACCTAACTAACGAGAGAAAAACAAGGATAACACAGTCATAGTTATTATCGTATGTCTATTAGTCATAACAATTGATGTCGTTATCCAAATTAAATCATTGGTTTATAAATACCTACTTGAAATTCTACTCGTACTATGAAATATATTCCGAAATATGTGAAGTTTCTTTATTGTTTCGTCGCCGTACTGACTCAGTTAAATAAAAAACCATGTATGTTTTGATAAATCGGCTTCTAGGCGGCCAATCAAAATAAAACGTAAATCAGATTTTAAGTTAAACCGGCAACAATAGAACTGTGAAATCCAATTTGGTGCAGTAGTTTTTGCGTGATGCGCGTACTAACGGACAGGCAGACAGATAGATTCTAAAAATAATTGTTTTGGCTTCTAGTGATAGATAAAGACCCTTTATTACATCACTAGAAGCCAAACCTCATGTTATGTTATGTACAGAAATCCGCCAGTTACACTTTTATTATACAACTAGCGACCCGCCCTGGCTTCGCACGGGTGCATTGCTAATACTAAAAACTTCCTCTTGAATCACTCTATCTACTGAAAAAACCGCATCAAAATCCGTTGCGTAGTTTTAAAGATTTAAGAATACATAGGGATATAGGGACAGAGAAAGCGACTTTGTTTTATACTATGTAGTGATATGTAACAAAATAAGCGCAATTCCTGAAATTAGTTTGTTCAGTATCGACTACCTAATCGATTTGAGCTCTTTTCAATGTGTCAAATTTTTCACAAAAATTAATTAGCATAACTGAATTTAGTGCTACCTATGGAAATCGTACGATTATTGCTCTTTATTTAAGAAAATTGGTTAGACACAACTAAAATACGAAGGCATCATATATTTTTTATATTAATATACTCATTGGGGTGAGGAATTGCGTTTACGCGTTGTATAAGTATAAATTTATGGAAAGTGATTCCACGTTTAAAGTAGGTATTTTTTTATAAACTATAGAACAATTTGTTGGCAAAGCGCTAACGCATAAGTTATTATTATTTCTTCGTGTATTATATTCAAATTACATTTTGGGTAACGAATAAATTATTTTTATTTATTTAAAAATATGCGTATGTTCTGAACTACACGTATAGATCACACTAGCGACCCGCCCTCGCTTCGCTTCGGTATATATGATATTATCAGTGTTTCTCTACTATATTATGCATGTATTATATACGTATAAAACTTCCTCTTGAATAACTATCTATTAAAAAATCGCATGAAAATCCGTTGCGTAGAAGATCTAAGCGTACACAGGGACAGACTGACGGGAAGCGACGTTGTTTTATACTATGTATCACATGACTACGTCATAAATAGTTGGTGCTTCATACGGTATATTGGTATGAAAACCCAATGCGGGAATACCCAGAATGTAAAAACAGAATCGAGATAAGACACACTACAACACATTCGAGAAATCTGTGGTGGGGCTGAGGGGGGAGGAAACGAGTCCCACCATCCATCCAGGGATAAGTAAAACATGCTGAGGAAATAGGCCGACTCTAAAATTGGTTCTAACCAATCGTATGAGTTCGAAAAATATAATGATCGTCAAAAGTACCTAAGTATTTACAGAAGATGACTAGGTACCTCTATCAACCCCCTAGGATATAATTTATTTATTATATGTATATAATCTCACGCCTTTTTTATCCCCGAGGGGGAAGGCAGAGGTATTCCATTACTGGATATACCCACATTTCACGAGATATATTGGACCCCTAAACGTGATAGGTGGTGAGCCCATCGCCGCACCGGGTCTTTTTACACATGTCTCAGAATTAATTCTGAGACCTGCGGGTTTCCTCTCGATGTTTTCCTTCACCGTCGAGCTAGTGATAAATATGTACGTAAGTTTTTGAAAAACTCATTGGTACATGCCAGGATTCGAACCCGAGCCTCACTGATTTTCGGCCGGCTCTTTAACCGTCCGGGCTATCACTGCTCTTTATTATTTGTTGATCTGCTTTAATTAGTGCCATTAAAGTAATAACTAGAAGTGATAAGACCGCCCATTGCTTATATCTATACTGTGTTGTTTTTGGTGTACAATAAACAGGTATTGTATTGCTTACAGAAACAGGCATAACACAAGAGCAATAATGTGTGTCTTCGTTGTGGCTTTGTGTTCTACTCTGGTTTGAATTGTGGCTCGGCAAGAGGGACACACCAGGGTGGTCGTCTTCGGACCCACAGCAACAACGTTCATTTTGAATCTGGAAAATAATGTTATAAGATCAAAATAAAGTAGTGTTCCTTCTATACCTAATTTGAAGGAAACTTTACTCATAAAACCGAACTATGTAATAGTTACACCATCTCAACTTGATCGTATCATGAAGGTCGCGAGAACAGCCACGGTGAAAGGCTATTAAGACCGTCTTATACATTGGGAAAACATGAACACACTTTTTCGTTTATACAAGAAATGCAGCAACATAAATGTAAAACAACAAATAAAAGGCAAATGCACTGTAATTAATGCATATCGTAATCATGTCCCTATTACATCATATGAAAACCACAAAACCTAGTAATATTTTAATCGTGGTTATAAAGGAATTTAAACTCCTCACAATAATAGGTAATCTACAGCACTAGAAAGTCATACAATGCACTGAATACATAATGAATTAATGACACCTTTGTGATATACCACGTCAAGCAGAACACTGACATGAAACCGCTTCAAAATATGAATTTTATTTATTACTAGCAGCGTCCCGCGGTTTTTCCCGCGTAGTTCCCGTTCCCGTTTGAAAAAGGGATAAATATAGATTGTTACTCCCTGATAATGTGTTTTTCCATGGGCGAAAGAATTTTCTAAATCGGTTTAGTGGTTTAGTTTAACAAACAAAGAATCAGAGTATGATGATAGAAAAAATGAGAGAGATCTTTTCTACATCCTCAAAAATATACTAAAACAAGATTTAATGTAAGTGTACCTAAGTACCATTTGGCCTTGTATCATGACATCATCAACATAGATCCATATTCCATTATTCTAAGATCTATTATTCCATTTGCTTTCACGTTTGTATCTTGATCAACATCATATAAATTTACGACACAGGTATACAAAACATTTACATAGCAACTACCGGCATAAAAACGCCAAGGGCACAACGCAACTCAATCAAACATTCCTCGAACTACTCACTTGAACACGTACTCATTTATAATAGCACATTATATTATATGTAATAATAATAAAAAGTAAAACATTATTACCTTTACAGATTATTCCGACAGTAATAAAAAAACACGTCTACACTTCTTGGATATCAACAAGTGACTAGTTGTCGGTATTATAGAGCGATTAGCCTATGACTCACTGTTTGTATTTGTACAGTCGAGCGAAAACCACGTTCTTATTTATCTCCGCAAGAAGTAACGTCGTTTGACGTCATTTCAAGACAATCTAAGCAAAAAACTTCGCGTTCTTATCCCGAGAGGGTAGGCAGAAGTATTCTATTTCTGGAAATACCCACGTTTCACCAGTATATTCTACTACTATTTGTAAACGCCTACCCCCTCGGGGATAAAAAGCGTGAGATTATATTATTATTATTATTGTTGTAAGTGTTAACTTGTGCCAGGGAACCAAGGTAATTTTAAATAATATGTACCTATTACTTAATCTTAAGTAAGTGAACTGTATTATTTAGTTCTTTTGAGAAAAATAAAGTTCTTTAAACCTATATTCTTTGGACTCTTAAACGTGATAGGTGGTGAGCCCATCGCCGGACCGGGTCTGTTACACTTGCCTCAGAATTAATTCTATAGAAGAAGACCTGCGGGTTTCCATAAGATGTTTTCCTTCACCGTCGAACTAGTGATAAACTTATAGTAAGTTGTTGTCAAAGAGATTTAAATATAATATTTAAATCTCTTTGGTTGTTGTACACTCATTGCAATTTTATTGACTCGATGCAATTATAGTAAACTAGCTTTGAAACTAGCTGTTCCGCGCGATTTCACCGAGAGTTTTCCACTGGTAAGAGTTTTTAAAATGGTCTAGTAGTTTTTGAGTATATTCATTACAAACATACGAAAATACCAACACTTCATCTTTATATTATTAGTGTAGATAATTCAATATAAGTTACTATTACACTTCCTGTAGATATTACAACAGTTTAACTAGGTTTGATGTTCTGTTTGTATATTAGTCACTATCCGAGAATTCCATTTCGGTTATCGTTCCTAATTATAGTTTTAAAGAATAACCTAAAAGATAACCCACCTTTTGATTTTATTTATAGTTGGCAATTTTCAAACATGTGCTCTCAACATTCCTGTTGAAAATCTTTCGTTTTTGGGTACCTATCTCAAGAAAATATTCTTTGAAGCGTTCAATCATTTTTTTTTTCCTTGCGTTTACTTGAAACATAATTCACGACAAAGACTATATTTTTGAGGAGAATAAAATCTTTTTACTTCATCTAAATCTACCTCCGTATGCGTGGCTATTTATATATAGCGGACTGCTTTGAATACTGCAATAATTGATGTTACACTTGAGTTCTAATTTTCTATCAGTGTATTTTAAAAAATTTTACTAGAGAAACATATTTTTTTATTTATAGTATTTGTACCTTATTTGTACACAGTTACAATGTAGGTATATAAAGACCAAAAAATCCAATATACTTAATTAATAAGTATGACAAACAGATAAAGGTAAACACATCATACTTAGTAAGCCAATATTAATTTCATTTCATTTTATCAGCAAAATATTGAACATAATTAAAAAAATTAAAGGTTAAACAACAATACCAAATGTTTGAATTTTTTGCACTATCCTCCACTAAAATGTTAAATTATGCCTGCACTGTACACTTACGCTGCCAAGTCTATTTAGATATTTTATTTCTATAAATATTGTACATACCTTCACTCATACATACACGCGCGTACACATGCATAAACATCACATAGGTAGGTACTACTTATCTGATTCTCATTGTATACAAGTAATGTTTCAGAGATGTAACTCTTAGTTATAATGTAATTGTGTTTATGGAAGAGCGGAGCCTTCTAGCACAAGCAAAATAATCTGTAAAAATGTTATTCCAAGTTATAGAAATGAACATTTTTAATTTTATGTAATTTTATTTTAATTGTACGTTTATGTAGTTATATAGTTTTTCCAGATAGTTTCTATGGCTAGATTAAAAAAATACATATGCATGAGTAAATTATAAGCAGCGTGAACGTCAGAAATGCTAATTAGTATAACCACAGACCAGTTGTCGTATAACGAAAGTTAATTTCCTGTTAAGTACTTTAAAACCCGGAATTTTTTATTATATGACCAAGTAATTTTTTGACGTGATAATAATAAATAAATAATATAATCTCATGGATTTTTATTCCCGAGGGGGTAGGCAGAGGTATTCCATTTCTGGATATACCCACCTTTCACGAGATATTCTTTGGACCCCTAAACGTGATAGGTGGTGAGCCCATTACTAGGCCGGGTCTGTTACACATGTCTCAGAATTAATTCTAGGACCTGCGGGTTTCCTCCCGATGTGTCACCTTCACTGTAGATCTAGTGATAAGTATGGACGTAGGTTTTAAAAAACTCATTGGTTCATGCTAGGATTTGACGTGATAACGTCTTATAAATCGATGAACGCCCGGCTGCACGCACGAAAAAGCAGGACTCATTGTCACGCTCCGCGTGAGCCGAGCGTGCAAGCGAGACAGCGATAGAGAGCGCACAAGCGATAGAGAGGCACGATCGGCTTGTGACGCATCTAATTCTATGACGTTATCACGTAAAATTATCTTCCGTAAACCGACTTGACAGACAAGCATTTTTTTGTAGATATTCCATAACTTAGCTATAGCAGGTGACAAGCGGCGTTGTCTGCGTGGATCCCATTTTTTCTCGGTTCCGTGGGATTTTAAAAATCCCTTCTTAGTGCTACAAAATTTCAGCCTTTCAGATCTAGCGGTTTCGGCTGTGCGTTGATCGACCAGTCACACAATCCGCCAGTCAGTTGATTTAATTGAAGGCCATACAACATTATTCGTACAGGAATTACCTGAGAGGGATGATGGGAGGAGGTTGGAAGCGAGGAAGGGATTTTCGAATAGGTACCTACTGTTATTAAATTCAAAAAAATTGGTACCTACCTAGTAGGTACATATATGAGTTTGTAAGTATGAGTTGATAAAAATGCAAGAAATCATATTAAATACCAATGATATTATATGTTACTATAGTAACATGCTCACTGTTAAAATACTGATTTAAAGAATGACAAAAATTGAAAACGGTTTGACATTATCATCTTGACACTCATTATTATAATTAATCTTTTTACCTTCCTACTTTTTGCATCGGTTTTAATCATATTTTGTACCAGCAGCGCCCCCCGTTTTGGACCGCGTCAGTCCCGTTCCCATGGGTTTTCCGTTCCCATGTTAGAAAAGTAAGCTTTCCATTGGTGAAATAGTTTTTAAGACTTGCATGTCCAGTTTATTCCCGTTCGATTTGAAATTTCCAAAAATCCCTTCTATTCATAGCGGTTTCCTACAACATAACACCTACACCATATTTTAAGTTTCTGGGTGTAATCGTTTCGGAATAATACGTATTTCTCTTTTTAACCGGTTTTCATTTTTTCCCGTGGGAATGAGATATTTTCCGGGAATAAAAAGTACCCTAGATGTTGACCCAGGTACTCAATTATAAATGCGCAGACAAAAACTTCGAAAATCTGTGTTTTGATATCTAGATCCAAAGATATTAAAGTATTTCCAAAGATATTAAAGTACGTCTTTCTAGATATAATATCTTTGTCTAGATCTAGAATTACGTTTTTGGAAATCTCTTAATAATTTTTTTTGTTAGATTGACATGTTATCCCATGATTTTGAATTTTTTGCATGCCAACATTTGGTAAAATATGCGCTCTTCTATTATATTATATCAACTCTTGTAACCATATTTTGTGCAAATAAAGATTATTATTAGGGATTATCGATAACTATCTACACTATCACCAAAATTTTAAAAAATATTTCATTTACAGACACGGTCTCGTTAGAGTTTTATTTTATACTAGCGGTTCTGCGCGGTTTCACCCGCGTAGTTCCCGTAAGATGAAATAATTTCTCCCGTTTTTTACACATTTACCACTATATCTTTGCTCCTATTGGTCGTAGCGTGATGTTATATAGCCTATAGCCTTCCTCGATAACTGGACTATCCAACACAAAAAGAATTATTCAATTCGAACCAGTAGTTTCGGAGATTAGCGCGTTCAAACAAACAAACAAACTCTTCAGCTTTATAATATTAGTATAGATATGTACCTACTTACAAATAGATTTGCATTGCACCAAGCTTTTATGCAAGTTCAACCTTTTTTTAATAAAATCTGATTGAGTTTACAGACATATTGTGTCAAAATAAAAGCACTAAGGAGGTATTGATATCAACTTAATTATGCAAATCAACCTTTTGAGTATTGTTAGTTAAATACTCAAAGAAATCAACCCCGAAATAACATTCTATCAATTTTTAACTGAATGACTTTCAATAAAATACGAAATAGGTTTATGGAATATACTTATTTCATGGAAATAGGTCTGCTGTCAATTCTGTTAAAAGAATGTTTATGCAAAATTTAAAGGAATTTCAAAAAATACTTTCTTATCGGATGCCTACGTCATACAAAGAACACACCCTCCAAGTTTTAGGTCTCTACGATCAGCGGTTTAGGCTGTGCGTTGATCCCTACGTTCAGGACAAAGCATTTTAGGTACATGTAATGCAAACGATTTTTCTATTCCGATCCATTCATCGACACTAAATGGTCATAATCATGAAAGAAACACTTTTTTGTAATTGTCATTGTTACTACAAGAGAGGGCTTTCTCGAGATAGGCTGGGAATAGATAGCTGCTCGCTAAAATGACACTTAGGTGTATCAGGCCGAACTTTTTTCGATAGAACCTATACAACGCGTAACAGAAAAAGCGCAATTCCTCATACACCCCAATTAGTACCTATACCTATTAATATAAAAAAAATATGATGCAATCGAACTTTAGTTGTGTCTAACCATTTTTTTTAAATATCGATTAATAATAGCACGATTTCCATAGAAAGCACTAAATTCAGCTACGCTAATTCATTTTAGGGAAAAATTTAACACATATTAAAAATAGCTGAAATCGAATAATTAGTCGATACTGAACAAACTAATTTCAGGAATTGCGCTTATTCGGTTACATGTTGTATATTAAATCTATACTATAGATATTAGTAATATAAATAGGCAAAATGATATTTATAATGTTTTAGGAGGAAATCTCTAAATATATTCATCCGATTCTGACAATTAAATTGAAAGCATACGCAGATAAAACATTTTTCCCCATTTTTGTGTATTTGTAATTAGAATCGAAATTGTCATAATTTTACATTTATTACGCAACCAGTACTTTCTGTATAGGTAATGAATGACAGATGTAGGTACTTGAAAAGTAAAGTACGTAAAATTGAAGCCGGTGACAATAGAAAATAAGCCCCCAGAGCGACCCAACGTGCATAGGACTGGCCATATATTCGAGGTGGCATTTCCCATCCGGTCCCCAGCTGCGCGGGCCCCCGACGAGCCTGGTTTGCGTGGCATGCTTGCTTTTATCTAAGGTGGCATGTGATTTCTGAAAGACGATTTTCAGCGTTTAAGCGACTTCGATCTTTACTGGAGCAAGAACTGCTGAATTCGTAGATTATGTTATATATACAGAATCTGATTTAATCAACTATGATGAGAACCTTCATTATATTTGGTTATATTATTGGAATATAATTGAAACTTATATTTTGTTGATAATTAATAAGATAATATGTATAGGTATATAATTATTTTCTGATAACATTATTTATCTACATTTATCCAGTCTTGGGCCCTTGTGCGTAGCCACCCGGGCCCTTCCGGCCCAGTCCAACACTGGATCCGACGGGTCATATGGGAAAATACTCCCCTAAAGTGACAGGTGGTGAACCCATCGCTGAACCAGACACAGTCATGCCTTAGACAGAATTAATTCTGGGCCCTTTGGGTTTCTTTCCGATGTTTTCCTTCACCGCTGAGGTAGGTATCCACTGATGAATGTTACGTAATCAATTTTAAAATAACATTCATAATTTGTTTTAAAAGTTTACTTAACAAAAAACCTCCAAATGGTTGTTGATTTTTTTAAGATTCTAGAAAACAAAACATTATCATCAAAATTAGGTACCATATTATTTCAATTACGTTTATGTACCTACTTCTCTACATAAATTCCATTCCGTTTTGATAAAATATTATGGAGTGCCTTTATAATGAAAGACATAGTTAGGTACCTATTTGAAAAAATACTATGTTTTTCCTCTCAATTAATATTTTAATTGTAAGCAAATAAATGTCGGTAATTTATTTATTATCGCGTAGGAACATAGACCTACTCTGGATCTATTGTGTATAGTTGTATGGTCGTAACACCCATTTTCCTACAACAACAATAGTTATAAGCGTTTATAATGGCCTCTATGACATCATACAACCTAAAAAAACTTTGGATGTTCCGTATCTGTGTTCAAGGTCATCTAGAGTTTCGCTGTACTATAAGAAGCGGTCAACTGCAAGACAGACTGGCACACGAAGGTTTCCATTCGGTATCTTTTTGAACAAAAAACGTTGCTATTAGAGTAGGTATTTTGACCAAGTATTTTTTATATTTATAATTTGTTGTAATAGATTAGGGAATCCCGAAATTTGAAAAACTAGGGTTTCAAGTTGAAAAATCAGGAAAATTTATTTTTAAAAACAGGACGCAGTAATAGAAAGATGTGTTGCTGAGGGCACGTTGCGGCAGCGACAACACTTGTGAGGCGTGAGGCTCCCGTTATGTAAGAATTGTAAAAGTAGTTTGCGAATTGTAAAATGCTAGACCTTATCAGACCAGGACGCTGCTGAAAACCTATCCAGGACATCCCAGGACACCACAAAAACTAGGAAATGTCCTGAGAAAACAGGACGGTTAGCAATCCTATTATAGCGGCAATAGCAAATCAATACGCGCTGTGCAAATTTCAAGTACCTGTATAATGGTTAAATATAATGGTTTAAAAGATAAACCTACCGTGAAAACAAAGCTGTAATATATATTTTTTTCTTAGACATAAAGACAGGTTTCATTTTTACCACTTTCATACGAAAGTTACGAAACCCTAAAATGAAATGAAACCATAATAATACAGATTACAAAATATTTATATTTTTTTGGTATCAAACAGTATCAAATCACAACACTTTAAATCATACCTATCTTAATTTAACAACTAGATGTAAAATTATTTTATTTCTCAATGTTTTTTTAAGAAACTTAAAAAAAAATTGCAATGTATATTAGTATTGGGGATTTTTGTTACTCAAATAAATTAATACATTAATTGATTTAGCAACCCTTTTGTATATAAACAATGTGTGTGTGTGTATGAGTAAATCAGACAATCTTAATTATGCTACAAAAATAATGAACATAAAATATTTTTATTTTATTATACCCTTTTGCTCTTTCTATCAACACAATAGACTTTCAATGGCAAATTATGCTACTTATAATCGTAAAATTATCAAACTAATTCTAAAAGAAGTCTAACTCATTAAAAATGCATATCTGTTAAATTTGTCCACTAAAGATCGTCCAACCAATGGGTTAGATTACGTCGATATCGATACTATATTTGTACTGGTCGAGTATTCTATGTCTACAGCTGAGATCTACATCAACTTTATCCTTGGTAAGTGCCGATATAAGCAGAGCAGTGCGGACAAGAGTGCTCAGCATTTTGACAGGAATACGTACAGGGACGCAGGCACACGGGATGCATCTGAGAACAAAACAGATGATTTGATCAGTTTTTACTGCAATATTATACCTAGTTTTAATAGCCAATAAAACCATTTAAATATTTATAAACGGCTTCTGTAATGACTAGTGACCATTCATTTATTAAATGCAGGATTTTTTGCCACTCTTCATTTACACGTGGTGGTACTGGTAGTATATTACAATATTATTCGTATTTATTTATTAATTACTAATATTCTATGCATATTATACGAAATAGGCGTGAGATTATGTATGTATGTATGTATTATACGAAAGTGTTATTAAAAGTACGTACCTAACCATTGTAATGAACTTATAACCTGTTTATGTGCTGTAAAAGTAAATACATCTATTATATATATTATCTATCATCTGATAATAAGCTCTGAAAAAGTAAGTACTAATCAATCACATTGACACGGTGTAAATGAGGGGACCGTATATGTATTCAAAATAATGCAATAAGAGATTTATCTGTTTATGCACTACTACTAAACATGACGGCAGTGTGATAAAAGCTAATTTTCCTTATTGATTATGATACGAATTCACAAATTATTCAATTAAAGATAGGTACGCATGCACTAGCCATCAACAGCCGCACGGCATGCAACGGATCGTACGAATTTCCACAGTGAAAATACCCAACTGTCTGACAACACAGTGAAGCTAGTGAGCGCGTACCTAGCAAAGTCTATAATTAAAATTATCTTACCCGAAACAACACAGCAAAAGAGCTATGATATGAGTTTTCGTTGATGCAGTATATCCAACATTAGTCATCGTCTGTTTGTTGCATGACCGACAAGTGACATTGGTTGAACGTGGCCCAACAGGTTGGGCGATAACCATTCCAACTGTCGCGCCTGGGTTTACTGTAGAGTTTGGCGCTGATGGCACTGGTCCATAAGGCTGTGAGGGCGCTGGTCCATAAGGCTGTCCTACGTTGTAAGCCGGTGGGACTTGTGGGTATAAGTTGGTATGCGGGTAGGCGTGTTCTAGAAAATATATTGACATGACCATTGTAGTATAATAAGTCTATAAACTGAATAGCAGTTAACAAAGTATCGAATAAATAAGGTAAACATTGTTCCAAAAAAAACTAAAGGTAGGTAAATTATTAGAAAATTAGCTGGTAACGAGAAGTAAATACATACAGCCACACTTAAATTATGTATTTGTACATGGTGAGATATGTTTCGTTTTACATCGGAGTCGTACTGGCGTATCATATTATAGTCGTATTATATTTGAAACTGATCAACTTTCATCATCATCAATCCATAAGATCTCACCCCAGAGCTAAAGGTGCCTCACAAAAGGAAATAATTATGGATCAATTTTCATTTAGGTAAACTCAAAAAAAACAACTGGCTCTTGCAAAAATTGAATATTTCCCTGCAAATTACAATATCAAAATGTACCTACTGAACGACTGTTTTTAAGCTCCTTAGTTTTCAGTGTGACCAGTCAATCGAGGGAATAGAAGGTAACAGAGTAACTGATTAACACATACATATAAAGTTTAAATAAATAAAAACAAAGCGCTACTGTTGCGAAATTTACTAAATTACGATTATTTTGAATTTGCCATATACTACGTCGCGTATTGCACACGCACGCTCCGACCGCCAGCTTTATTAACCTGCTACACCCGCGGTCATTGACCTTGCGCAGCTGATTTTGAGAGTATACCCTAAAACTTAAGAAGTTACCTTTTTAATTGCGAAAATCAAGTAGGTGTTATTTTACAAATGCTAAAGGTATTGGCTTGTCATTCACCCCCTTGAAGGATTCCTTCGATTTACCAGTCACATATTGTATAGTCATAATGTATAGTCAGTAACACTCGGATTTCAAAAGACTAAAATTGAACCATGTAGGTAGGTATATCATTTTACCTACCGTGAGGCCTGTGTGAAACGTTTTTATTTTATTTTATATTGATAGGAAAGAAACAGCTGTCTTAACTAAACAACTATGTCTAATTTATTCAATACCTACGTAGGTATTCAAATCGCACATCTCTATTTTCGTTTTATCTCGTATTTTTTTATACGTATTTTATTTATTTTAACCAACTAACACAATAATTTGGAAGAGGAAAGAAACATTACCTCCGACTGAGGCAATGGGTTAAAAAGGATAAAATGAAATCCTAACGAGATAAAGTGTACCATCAACCCACAATTTAATAGCAGGATCATCATCATTAACCCGTAACAGCCCACTGCTGAGCTAAGGGTCTTTCCTCACACTGTGGAAGTACCTATATAATAATAAATTGTGGGACACAATTCACAGACGGTTATTTAATGCCAAACTAGGCACGGCCTGTACTATGGGTATTAAGCAACCGATAAACATACTTAAATAAATATTAAACGACCAGACACGAAAGAAACAGACATGTTCATGAACACAAATGTTGGCCCCGAGCGGAGATCGAACCCGCGACCTCCGACTCAGGAGGCAGGGTAACTACCAACTGAGCCAACAGGCCCGTTTGCTGTAATCTCCCACGCGAGCCCACCGCGGATTGGGAGATGGTCTTTAGGCTAGTGGCCACCCAAGGGTATCTGACATGACGTAACGACTTCCATTGTGCGTAAACAAACGAAAACCGGGAACAACGGTTTAAACTGTTTAAAGTGCCTTCCGAAATACGGTAGCACAATGCTTCCTTTCAATACCCTTGGACAATTTCGGTAGCACCAGTGATAACATTGATGAGCTATAAACTTTTGTGGTCCACGTTTTCACGTTTAGGGGTCCAATGTAATAACTAAATAACCGTGTGTGATTTGTGTCCCATAATAATAATAATAATAATAAGGTATCTCGTGAAATGTGGGTATATCCAGTAATGGAATACCTCTGCCTACCCCTTCGGGGATGAAGGGCGTGAGTTTATTTTTTTATGCTTTCGTGAACAACAGGTTAGTTAGAAATAAACAAATTGTATTCTTGTTGAGTCTAAAACTATTACACTTAAATGTTTCGGTACTTTAACAATATGTAACAGAATAAGCGCAATTCCTGAAATTAATTTGTCCAGTATCGACTACTTAATCGATATTTTCAGCTATTTTGAATGTGTAAAATTTTTCCGAAAAATTAATTAGCATAGCTGAATTTAGTGAAAATTGGTTAGACACGACTAAAGTACGAAGTCATCATAATTTTTTTTTATATTATTATACTAATAATAATAATAATATAATCTCACGCCTTTTATCCCCGAGGGGGTAGGCAGAGGTGTTCCATTACTGGATACACCCACATTTCACGAGATATATTGGACCACTAAACACGATAGGTGGTGAGCCCATTTACTGATTGGGATTTATTAAAAATTGCTCTTATTCTGTTACTCGTTGAATAGAGGTTTCTACTTACTTTCTTGCACTGACATCTTGTCACTGATAATATTTTGTAAAACTTTTTCAATATAACAATCCTTACAATACGTCCGTCTGCCGCAACAAATGTAGCGGTAATGAAAAGAAATAATGGCTCAAAACGCTTCAAGCACCCAATTGCGATTAAAATATAGGCCGACACTGACGGCACGATCGACCACAAACATACACGGATGCTCAACAAGAACTCTATGTACTGCAATTGTGATTAACTAGCGTCCCTCCCGGCTTCGTTCAAGGTTGAATCTATAAACACACCCTTGAAGATAATTTTAAGAGAACATAATATTTCATACATTCATTTTTTTCTGGATTAAAATAGTCCAAAAGTAATATTCGTTTTTAAAAGTGAAGAAGAGCTATAAATATTAACTAGCTGTCCCGCACGGTTTCGCCCGCGTAGTTCCCGTCCTCGTGGGAATACGGGAATAAAATGAAGCCTTATAAGCTTTCCATTGGTGAAAGAATGAATGTGCCAAGTTTCAAGTTGATAGATGCAAAAAACCACACTTCTCCATCCCAACTTCAACCCCTACTTTTTTCCGTTTAGGGGTGATTTTCGAAATATCCAAAAACACGTGTCTTATCATTTATTTCTAAAAGTATTTGCACCAATTTTTAAGCTGATAAACATAAAAAACAACGCGTCTCCATACAAACTCCAACCCCCTCTTTCACCGACTTAGGGGTTGAATTTCGTAAAATCCTTTCTTAGTGAGCATCTACACTACACACAAAATTTCATGATTCTATGTTCAGCGGTTTAGGCTGGACCTTGATTTTTAGATTTAGCTTCTCCTTTTATATACAGGGTGAATTTTTCAAGTGGGCGTGGTAGGCTAAATCAGAAACTATGAGGAATATCGAAAAGTACTCAAAGGAGTCTCGGGCTCGATTTTGATGAAAACTGAAACTGCATCTTTGGATTTTTGAATAATCAGTTATCCTAGCCAGGAATCGAACATGTTGCTTTTGGAAAAAAAAAACACTCTGTTTTAATACTCCATTCAAAGATATTATATATAGAAAGGCGTAGATATGTTACTAGAGCACGGAAAATGAGGCCGACAAAATAAATGTATAGTTAATTAATAACATTTTATTTAGTCGCATTGTATTTCAAGTCGTATTTTAAGCGCAACTCTTAACAGATAGGTCTCTTTTTCTTTATTATTTGTTCCGTATCATCTTTCCCCGTCATTGTTGTATCCTATAAATACGCTAAGATGTAAGTATGTACATGTTGTAGCACACTCGTAGGGGATCAATTTTCAAACGCAAGCAGTATGAATATAACTCATCCTTACTTTAATATATTTGACTCAATTCGATAGTGTTGCTAATAAGGATCGAATTCTGGGAAGAAATATCATACGGCAAACTTAAGGAAAATGTTAGATTTTAATAAAATGAGTCATATAATGTCAAGCCTATTTTCCATTGGGGTAATTTCATACCTGCATTACCTGTACCTTGTCCGAAATGATGCTCAATATTTTTCTTAGCACACCTGTAGACATATTCACAGAGACTCGATACCGTTTCCGTTCGATTCGAGTCGAATCTATCGACATCGGAAACGAATCTATCGACATACCTATCTAACGACATCGACGGTTGGTGTCACATAAATGACATTAGTTTTCGATACCAACATCAGCCCATCTCGATAGATTCGTTTCCGATGTCGATAGATTCGACTCGAATCGAACGGAAACGGTATCGAGTCTCTGTGAATACGTCTGCTGCAGCGCGGTCATTTTCACAAAATTATATTCTAAAAAGAAAAAAAACATGTTACAATTGAAATTAAACGTCGAGTAAATTGGAGCCAATAATTGAAATTTTGTTGGACGTTTCGTTTGTCATCATTAACTGTTTGCGTATGTACTGTTTCGTATTTAGTTGAATAATTTATAAAAAGTAATACCTATAAGTACTTGGAACTTGAATTTTGCATTTGAAGATGGATTTAACCAATGATGAACGATTTGATCTAATTGAGGCATATTTTATCAATGGGAGAAGTGTCACTCGCGCGTTGGTACGAGTATGGTACCGAGACAAATATCCTCAACGTGATTTCCCCATTGTTAAGCGTTTCCAAAAAATAGTTAACAACCTTAAACAAGGAGGTAGCTATAACAAAAAGAAACTAACAAAACCACGTATTTGTAATGAAGATTTAGAAATAGCTATTTTGACCTATTTTGATTCATTCCCCACTAATTCCACCCTCAATGCAGCTGAAAACATTCAAGTGTCTCAAGCTACTATATGCAAAGTTCTAAAAAAATACAACTAAGTATAAATGTTATCGCTCCGGACGCATTGTGCAAAAGTTACATCCAGGAGATACTTTAAGACGTCTTGATTTTTGCAACTGGTTAAATCAGAAAATTAACAACGATGGACATTTTTATACAATATTTTATTCTATGACGAAACGAATTTTTTAAATAATGGTATGTATAACCGAAATAATAACCATTATTGGTCACACACTAATCCTTTACGGATAACCGAAGGGCATCGCCAAGTGCGTTTTTCATTTAATTGTTGGTGCGGTATTTTAAAGGACAGAATATTTCATTTTAAAATTTATGATGGTACTTTGACCACTATTAAATATGTCAACATTTTAAATGAACTGTTTGAAGAGCTGGATAATTTGTCTTTGGCCCAGACTGACCAATTCTTCTTTATAAGTTAGCTTTTTAAATAGGGCTCTGGAAGTACTCTAACATTTACAGTGCATTTAAAAAGCTAACCTTGATGACAATGACAATTCCAAAAATCCCTTCATAGCGGTTGCTTACGACATGTGAGAAACCTACATACCATATTTCAAGATTTTTCTAGGTGTTATCGTTTCGGAGTACCTAGTAGGTATTTCTCTTTATAACCTGTTTTTTTAATTTTCCCGTGGGAGAATGAGATATTTTTCCGGGGTAAGAAGTATCCCAGATGTTGACAAGGGTACTCAGTTTTCTTCATACTGAATCTCATCAAAATCCATTAAGTAGTTTTTGCGTGATGTTGAAAAATATTGAAATCACAAATATTTATGTATTTAGAAAACAATTTATATATTTATCACAATAACAAAGAGTTAAATGCTAAATATTATTTTTTTATGCATATGAACCAGAATCACAGTCTAACTTTTTTTATTCTAGTACGTAAGTGAAAAAAGCATTATTTTTACAAAAACTAATAAACTTTCTCCTAAAACAATAAATAAAAAAAACACGGGTTGCACTTCGGGAGTGCCGGCAGAAGTGAAAACTTGATTATTAACGTTTGTGCATTTTTGATTTATTGGAATAGTTAGGGAATAGCATTTAACCTCTCTTGACAACATCGTGATTATCTTCTCTCTTCTTCTCTAGATATTTCTGCTAAATCTTATTTACCCAAAACACAAACGAGAAGGGAATACGAACCTGTGACACGTGATGACATTGACATGTTTACTTAGCAACACCATTAATTTAATAGCAATTTATTTATTTTTATATTGAAAATACTCTATAATCCGAATTATCCGCCTATAAGTTGTCGACTCAGATCGACTTATTTTTTACGCTCTTCAAATTGATGTGCGTTTCGTTTGAGTCTACCGTAGACACAGTTTTTGCAGCGTACGGCAGAATAGTAGCTCGCAGATGGCAGATCGCGCAAGCGCTCTGCGCCGTCTTACGGTATTTTTTCGATCAGCACACATGACCTGACGCGAGTTTTACAGTTTTTACCCATCCCACAAAGTGCTCAACGCCGCTAAAGAAGTTTTCACTTCAATAAAACATTTAACATACTTAACAAGTTTTTTAATAATCAGCTTTCAAACTTCTCATAAAAATCTTTCTCAAAATATTTCTTACTGGCAGCGCCCTGCGGTTTCAGTGAAACCGCTAACTACGCGGGTGAAACCGTTTCGCCCGCGTAGTTCCCGATCTCCCATGGGATAAAATATGCCTATGTCTTATTCTGATGTATAAGCTATACAGGAAAACGCTGCTCAGATTTATAAGTTCAATCACCACTAAAGAGATTTTAGCATTTCATTGAACTTTTTTTCCGGTTGAAGTTTTATTCCTTACTAAATGTATGTAAAACGTTTTTTTGCGTTTCCTGACTTTTCTACCCCCTTGACCTCAGTTAGTCTCTTAGAGACTTTTGATCCTTATCTGAAACTGGATCGAATAGCATCAAAAAATTTTTTTGTGGGAATCGACGATTTTCTCGCTGACTGTACCATTTTTCAAAAATCTTTAAATGCAGTTCTAAATATTTTCAAAAATAGTGGATAGTCTCTTCGGACCATTTTCGTCTAGCTACAACGGTTAAGGTAGCTGCCCTGGCCGACCCATCTCAAATATCCACCCTGTATGACTGTCTAGTTTCATGAAAAACCGTTCAGTAGTTTCTGCGTGAAATAGCAACAAACGTCCATACATCCTTACTTACAAACTTTCGCGTTTATAATATTAGTAGGATTTGTTTTCTAATTAGTCTTCTTGCAGTCCTATCTTACTTTTGACTCATTGTCTGTTTACAATTAATTCACAAAAATGCGGTGTGATATTTGGAATTGAGTTTTGGATTTTTATCCTTTTTAGGGGGGCAGATGGAACACCACCTACACTTACACAAACCATCGCGTAAGGGTCGAAACGACCCATACTCACTTTATACGTTCATACTGTCCAAACGCCGCGCGTGAACTGAGTGAGGCGGGGTGTGTGAGTAGCCTAAATTGTAGCTTATAGGTACTGAGCGCGACCTTGAATAGTAACAAACATTTTAAAAGTTATGGAACAAGAAATAAGATACTGGGACTACCCGCGGGTTAAATATTTCATGTACAGACACGGCCCCGTTTGAGTTTAATTATAATAATACTAGCAGCGCCCCGCGGTTTCACCCGCGTAGTTCCCGTTCCCGTGCATATTTATCACTAGCTCGACGGTGAAGGAAAACATCGTGAGGAAACCCGCAGGTCTCAGAATTAATTCTGAGACATGTGTAAATAGACCCGGTCCGGCGATGGGCTCACCACCTATCACGTTTAGGGGTCCAATATATCTCGTGAAATGTGGGTATATCCAGTAATGGAATACCTCTGCCTACCCCCTCGGGGATGAAAGGCGTGAGATTATATTATATATATATCTGTTATATTATAATCTACGAAATTAGAAAGTCATACAATTCACTGAATACACACGTGTGGTTAACCACGTCAAGCAGAACATGGGCATGAAACCGTTTCAAAATATGAATATCTATAATATCTATTATTTATTATATTACTAGTACCCGCGGTTAAAGACTATTTAAAATCGGTTTAGTGGTTTCAGTCACTTTGGCATTCATAATATTTATATGTTAGGATGGGATTGTAGACAAAAATTAGATAATTCGTAACGTAGTTTACATGGAAAGAAGGGACTTACTTTCTACATTCTCAAATATACTAAATAAGATTTAATGTAGGTAAGTTTCTTTAGACTCTTAAACGTGATAGGTTGTGCGCGCATCTCCGGACCGGCAGGCGTATTCACGGACCCTCGATATTCAATATTCGACTCGGAATCGGAAAATCTGATGGGCTATTCACAGATGTCGGTATCGAAAACGAATGTCATATATTTTGACATAAGGATTCGAAAAAAATTCCGTGGCTGTCGCAAACGCCTAGAATATAGTTTCCGAAGTCGATAGATTCTAATGTTAAATTATGCTTGCACTGTACACTTACGCTGCCAAGTCTATTTAGATATTTTATTTCTATAACTACATTGTACATACGCGCACTCAGACAGACTTACTGTACGCACAGAGTACAGGACAGAACTGTACGCAATCTGTGCTCACACGTACACAAACATCACATCACATAGGTACTAATCTGATTCTCATTGTATACATTTTTAAGTAATGATTTAGAGGTGTAACTCTTAGTTGTATTGTAAAGTAATTGTGTGCAAAATAATTGCTTAAAAGAAGGCTCCCAAACTGTAATGTAAAATAATTATTCCAAGTTATAGAAATAAACATTTTTAATTAAATTAAATTTTAATTTTACTTTATGTAGTTATATTGTATTTTCCAGATAATACAATTTCTATTGCTAGATTACGAAAATACATTGAAATAAGTCTTTAAGTATTAAACCAACCAGAGACGCCACTGACAGGCGTTCGCCTCTGCCAAAAAAAGTGTCGGTCAACGATCATACCTGTTATATACTACTACTTTTTTTGAGTTCACGGAGTGCTCGGATTGGTAAGTGTATTTGTGTGCATCTAGATCAAGCTAGTGTTTAATTGTTTTGTCAAAAAATGCGTTTGTTTTAACATTATTTGTGGGCGTTGCCTCGTCCCCCGCGCAGAAATTGGCAGACTTTTTTGCAAAGAAACTAATTCAAAGACATGAGTACCTAGGTACATTATGAGCAGCGTAAACGTCAGGTATGCTAATGAGTATAACGAAAGTTAATTTCCTGTCACTTTACAACCCGTCATTTATTATTCGTGTCTAAACCGCGTGTCTTTATGTCTTTCATACTTATACCATACACCACATAGATTCTAATTATTTATTTATTATCAGGTACACCAACGGTACTACATATAAAAACTTGCACAGAGAACACTTAATATTATGTAAATCTATTATTATGTGTACCAATTATAGGCATACACATCTTTGGCACAAAATATGGACGACAGCGTAATAATAGAACTAAGTATAATAAAACTAAACAAATCTTCATTAAACATTAAAACTAAAACTACTAAAACTAAAGAAATCTTCATTAAAAATTAAAAATTAAATATAAATAAATAAAAGTAATAAAACAAAATAGCTTCTGCATTATTAGATATTATTATTATTTTTGTGAAACATGTTGCAGGGAGGGAAAGATTTCGGGTTACGAGACTGTTATTAAATTGAAAAAATAGGTACCTACTGATGTACATATAAAATTTTCTAAGTATAGGTATGACATAAATGCAAGAAATATATAAGTATATTACGTGATTTTAAGAAACACAAAAATTTAAAACGGTTTGACACTAACATGTTGACACTTATTGTTAGGGTTTATCTTTTTACCTTCCTACTTTGTGCATCTGTTAATTATATTTTGTACTAGCAGCGCCCCGCGGTTTCACCCGCGTCAGTCCCGTTCCCGTAGGTTTACTATTACCATGTTTCTCCCAGAAAAGTAAGCTTTCCATAGGTAAAATAATTTTTAAGACTCGCATGTGGACTTTTACTACAATTAGCGGGTGCCCAGCAGCGTTGCTCGCGCAGGTCCAGGTTTATTCCCGTTCCCGTAGGAATTTCCAAAAATCCCTTCTATATATAGTAGTTTCCTACAGCATAACACCTACATACCATATATTTCAAGTGTCTAGGTGTAATCGTTTCGGAATAGTACGTAGGTCTTGTATTTCTTTTTTAACCGGTTTTCATATGGGCATGAAATAATTTCCTGGAATAAAAAGTACCTACCCTAGATATTGACCCAGGTACTCAGTTATATCCTTACCAAAATTTCATCAAAATCCGTCCCGTAGTTTTTGCAGAAAGACAGACAAGAACTGGAAAAATTTTTATAAATTGTGCACCAAAATTTACAATAAATATTTTATGTAGGTACCTACAGACACGGTCTCGTTAAATTTTTATTATGTATATAGATATATTTGCATTGCACCAAGCTTTTATGTGAGTTCAACCTTTTTTGAATAAAATCTGATTGTGTTTTTAAACATGTGTCAAAATAAAAGCACCAACGAGTATTGATATATACTTCTAAGCAAATCAACCCCAAAAATAACCAAAGAGGATATACCTAACCACTACGTAAAATAACTTTCAATCCTTTTTAACTTTAACTGAATGAATTTTAATAAAATACTAAACACGTCTTAAAGAATGTGAGCTTATGTAGGTACTGTTGGTAATATATTTATTTAACTGTATTCGCATAGGTAGGTACCTATACTCTGGATCTATTGTGTATATTGTATGGTCGTAACATCCATTTTCTTACAACAACATTGAAAGCATAATGGCCTCGATGACATAACAACCTAAAAAAACTTTGGATGTTCCGTATCTGTGGTCAAGGTCAGCTAGGTATAGTTTCGCTGTACTATATAAAGCGGTCAACTGCAAGTCAGACTGGCAGACGAAGGGTTCCATTCGTTTAATGCCACTTCTTTTTGAAAAAAAAAAACGTTGCTATATGTAGGTATTTTGACCAAGTATTTTTTATATTTATTATTTGTTGTAATAACTTAGTGATTGGAAAACCGAAATTTGAAAAACTAGAATTTGAAGTTGAAAAAACCAGGAACATTCAATTTAAAATTAAGACGCAGTAATAAAGAGATATTACTGAGTGGCACTTGCGCCTTTGTTTTAAAACAGCACGGCAGCGACAACACTTGTGAGGCGTGTGGCTCCCGTTATGTAAGAATTGTAAAAGTAGTTTGCGAATTGTAAAATGCTAGATCTTATTAGACCAGGACGCTGCTGAAAACTATCCAGGACATCCCAGGACACTAAAAAAGTCTGAGAAAAAGAAATGTCCTGAGAAAACAGGACGGTTAGCAATCCTATTATAGCAGCAATAGCAATACATAGGTACTTTGCAAAGTTCAAGTAGGTATCTACTTACAACGGTGTAAAATATATAGCCGTGTGACAGACGTACAGACAGCTGAGCATTAGTATTGGGGCCCCGTTGGCACCCTTTGGGTACGGAACCCCAAAAACCTGTCAACTGTAACTCGATCCTCGAAAAAAAAGTTCCGTATCAAGCAATTCGATACTAAACGATTGTATAAAAAAACTAGTGATGCTTGAATTTGCTAGAATTTACAAAATATCGATTTCTTAGAAATCTATACGTACATACATATACGCTCATACCTTTTTCCCGAAGGGGTATGCAGAAACAATAGAGATCCTAGCACACCTCTTGCCCTCATCCAGATCCATCAATCGGTTCATACATGCTCGTTCGGGTACTCTTTATCTATAAAAACTATACTTCACAGTGTTATCTATATACTGTTAGTATACTTTACTACGATTCCGGATTACGAAGTCTGATTATATATAGACTATAAAGGCCTCTGGCCATGGCCATCGGATCGCCGCACGTGCTACAGAATTAACTAGGTATTTCTGGGGCCTGTGAGGTTTCTAGCGTTGCTTTCGTTCACAATTGAAATAGCGGTAAATATGTACCTACTTACGTAAGTTTTTGAAACCCGGGCTTAAGTCAAGTATGAGATCCAGCTTCCCTCCAACAGGGCTGTCACTACTCATAACACTAAAATTATAAGATTGTTGTTTTGAATCATTCAACCTTGTTCGTCTGATAAGTAAGTACTACCTATATTCCATTAGATAGGTAAATGTTTCTCAGTGTGTTTTTCTTGTTTTCATAATCTAGTTGGCTAGTCAATGCGGTCACTTCGCGTTGAATATCAGAATTATTTAACAAATGAACTACTTACATAATATATATAAATAAATAATATAATAATCTCACGCCTTTCATCCCCGAAGGGGTAGGCAGAGGTATTCCATTACTGGATATACCCACATTTCACGACATACATTGGACCCCTAAATGTGATAGGTGAGACCGGGTCTATTTACACACGTCTCAGAATTAATTCTGAGACCTGCGGGTTTCCTCACGATGTTTTCCTTCACCGTCGAGCTAGTGATAAATATGTACTTACGTAAGTTTTTGAAAAACTCATTGGTACATGGCAGGATTCGAACCCAAGCCTCACTACTTACAGTCTATTTCAAACAAGTCTCTAGCAAACTGGAAGCAAACTCCGAAGTGAGGTCATAAATAAATAATTTACTAAAAAACCGTACTGCGTACAAAACGCACTAGATTTTAACAACAACACCTGCAAAAAATATTGCTTGTTAGTGACACTTCAGATATAAAAATAATTAGGTAATTTATTAAAACCCGTTTAGGCTACAGACTTTACCCGGTTAGTACGCTCGTGAAAATCAATAACAACGTCTAATTCATTGATAACACACGCTCTATCTTTCTATTAGTCTCGGATCACGTGTTTACATGATACAAGAATAGTCCAAATAGTCATCTGAGCAGACTCGTACACTGAAAACAAGGTTGTAATAATAATTATTATTTACTTAGACATACAGACGAAGAGGCACCTTAAAGGTTTAATTTTTCCACTTTCATACGAAAGTTACAAAATGAAACGAAGCCATAATAATATAGATTAAAAAATATTTATATTTTTTTGATGTCAACAGTATCAAATCACATTATATTAAATCATACCTATCTTAATTTAACAACTAGATTAATGATTTTTTTTAAACTTAAAATAAATTTAGCAACAGATATTAGTTTTGGGGATTTTTGTTGCTTAAATAAATTACTACATTTGTTTCAGCAACCATTTTGTACACAAACAATGTGTGTGTGTATATGTATGTATGTATGTGTGTGTGTGTGTTTATATGTGAGGGTGTGTGTGTGTGTGTATGAGTAAATCAGACGATCTTAATTATGCTACAAAAATAATGAATATTAAATATTTTTATTTCATTATACCCTTTTGCTCTGTCTATCAACAGATTGCAGACACAACAGACTTTCAATTACACACTATGCTACTTATAATCGTAAAATTAACAAACTTATTCTAAATTAAGTCTAACTCAATAAAAATGCATTTTTGTAAAATTTGTCCACTAAAGATCGTCCAACCAATGTTATCAGTTAGATTACGTCGATATCGATACTATATTTGTACCGATCGAGTATTCTATATCTACAGCTGAGATCTACAGTAACTTTATCCTTGGTAAGTGCCGATATAAGCAGAGCAGTGTGGACAATAATGCTCAGCATTTTGACAGGAATCCATACAGTATGGGAGGACGGCACACGGGAAGCATCTGAAAACAAAACAGATGATTATGGATCAGTTTTTTGCTGCAATATTATACCGAATTTTAACAGCCAATAATACCATTTAAAGATTTTTGAACGGTTTCTGTAATCACTAGTAACCATTAATTTATTGAATGCAGGTTTTTTTGTCATTCTTCATTTACATGTGGATAATGGTGGTATATTAAAATATTATTCGTATTTATTAATTAATTACTAACATTGTATGCACATTATACGAAAGCCGCTAGATCGGTCGAGTTTAGCTGTTATTTATTTATTTATTTATTTATTTATTTATTAAGATACTCAACAGCTGTTTTACGTTATCCCTATAAACGAGCCATGTTTGTATTTATGTATATTTCGTGTATCTCGGAAAAGGTTCTAACGATTTTGATGAAATTTTGTATACAGATACAGTTTTGCAATTTAAGTTCAATTGCATAGTTGTATTTTCTGTAAAAACGCAATTTTACACACTTAATTTTTTTGTATATACGCCAATAGCCGGATATCATGCTTATTACTATAGACGATTCCAACAAAACGGGGGGGGGGGGGGTTGATCGTGAGTTCAATTTAGTTTATTTATTTAGTGAGTTAGTAAGAGTAGGTAGGTACTTACCTAACTATTGTATGTAAAAGTAAATAAGAGAAAATGAATGAAGAACGATTGACGACAAAGTGTATAAGGCGAGGCGTACCTACGGGAAAGAGGCGTGATTATATGTATGTATCTATATATATCTATTATCTGTTAGGCTCTGATAAAGTACCAAACAATCACATTGACACGGTGTAAAAGAGAATGAATTACTAGAGAGTCTTGTTGTTAATGCAATAAGAGATTTATCTGTTTATCTACTACTACCAAACATGACGGCAGTGTGGTAAAAATTATAAGGTATAGAGAGTCAACACAATACTAATTTACGAAGTCTGTATTTTTTTTTCATAATAATAGTGTAGCATAATTTAGCTTACCATAGATACATTTGTACGCTAGTAAAACGTGTCTCTATATAGAAAGCCAGTTTTACTGTCTTCGGTCTAGCTTTCTTTACCGACTTTATTAATTAGGTTAAGTACCATTGGGAGCGGTCCATTGCATGAGTGATTGCTTAACAGTGTTTTACTAAGATGTGATCTGGTCCCAATTGAATGGGCCTGACCGTTTGGCTCGGGCTATAACAATAAACAATCCAGTGCCATAAATAGGTCTCTCAATATGGGAGTGTCAATTCATATAATCCCCATGCTTAGCAGGTGCATGCATAGCTCAACCATACAAAGCATGTGTTATGATACGAATTCACAAATTATTCAATTAAAGATAGGTACGCATGCACTAGCCATCAACAGCCGGCATGCAATGGATCCTACGAATTTCCACAGTGAAAATACCCAACTGTCTGACAATACAGCGAAGTGTACGCGTACCTACCAAAGTCTGTATTTAAAATTATCTTACCCGAAAACACACAGCAAAAGAGCTATGATATGAGTTTTCGTTGATGGAGTATATCCAACTTTAGTCATCATCTGTTTGTTGCATGACCGACAAGTTATATTGGTTGAACGTGGGCCAACAGGTTGGGCGATAACAATTCCAATGGTCGCGCCTGGGTTTACTGTGGCGTTTGGCGCTGATGGTCCATAAGGCTGGGATGGCACTGGTCCATAAGGCTGAGAGGGTACTGGTCCTTGAGCCTGGGTAGGCGCTGGTCCATAAGGCTGTGAGGGCGCTGGTCCATAAGGCTGACCTTCGTTGTAAGCCGGTGGGACTTGTGGGTATAAGTTGGCATCCGGGTAGGCGTGCTCTAGAAAATATATTGACATGACCATTGTAGTAATAAATAAGTCTATAAACTGAGTAGCAGTTAGCAAAGTATGGAATAAATAAGGTAAATATTGATCCATAAAAACTAAAGGGAAGTAAATTATTAGAAAATTTGCTGGTAACGAGAAGTAAATACATACAGCCATTTGTACATGGTGAAATATTTTTCGTTTTATATCTGAGTCGTACTGGCGTATCATATTATAGTCGTATTATATTTGACACTGATCAACTTTCACCATCTTCAATCCATAAGATCCCACTCCCGAGATAAGGGTATTACCTCACAAATAAGGAAATATGGATCAACTTTCATTTGGGTGAACTCCAAAATTGCTAAAAAAAATCAACTGGCTCTTGGAAAAATGCAATATTTACCTGCAAACTACAATATCAAAATGTACCTGAACAACTGTTTTTAAGCTCCATAGTATTCAGTGTGACCAGTAAATCGAGGGAATAGAAGGTAACAGAGTACCTAACTGATAAACACATAAGTACATATAAAAAGTTTAAATAAATAAAAACAAAGCACTACTATTGCGAAATTTACTAAATTACGGTTATTTTGAATTTGCCATAAATACTACGTAGCGTATTGCACACACACGCCCCGACCGCCATCTTTATTACTCTGCCGCGCCAGCGGTCATTGACCTCGCGCAGCTGATTTTGCGAGTATATCCTAAAACTGAAGAAGTTAACTTTTAATTGCGAAAATCAAGGTGGTGTTTTTTTAAAAATACTAAAGGTATTTGCTTGTCATTCACCCCCTTGAAAGGTCCCTTCGATTTACCAGACATATTGTTAATCAGTAACACTCGGATGTAAAAAGACTAAAATTAAGCTATGTAATTATTTATGTACCTATATCATTTTACCTACCTTGGGTATATAGGAGCCTACGTCAAACGTTTTTATGTCTAATTTATTCAATTCCTACGCAGGTATGGCTATTTTAGTTTTATCTCGTATTTTTGTTATTCAGTAAAACTTGTTTTTAATTGAGGACCAACTACACAAGAATTTGATAAAAGAAAGAAACGTTACCTCCGACCGAGGCAATGGGGTAAAAAGGATAAAATGAAATCGTAACGAGATAAAGTGTACCATCAGTCCACAATTTAGTAGCAGGATCATCATAATTAACCCGTAGCAGCCCACTGTTGAGCTAAGGGTCTTTCCTCACATTGTGGAAGTACCTATGGGCTATAATCTCCTACGCAAGCCCACCGCGGATTGAGAGATGGTAAGACCATCTCCTAGGGCTAGTGGCCACCTAACTCAGAATTTTTAAGCCACCCAAGGGTATCTGATGTGACGTAACGACTTCCACTGTGCGTAAACACAAAGAAAACCGAGAACAACGGTTTAAACTCTTTGAAGTGCCTTCTAAATACGTAGCAGAATGCTTCTTTCCAATAACACAAATGATAACATTGATGAACTTCGGGCTTCGACCGTTTTCGGCCACATTACATTTTACACTTTTGTGAACAACATTTTAATTTTGGTTTTGGTTAAAAATAAACAAATAGTATTCTTGTTGACTCTAAAACTTAAAACTTTAAAATTTCGGTACCTATACAATATGCAACAGAATAAGAGCAATTCCTGAAATTAGTTTGTTCAGTATCGACTACTGAGTTTAGCTATTTATAATGTGTTTAATTTTTATAGCTGAATTTAGTGCTACCTCTGGAAGTTGTGCTATTATTGCTTGGTTAGACACGACTAAAGTACGAAGGCATCATAATTTTTTTATACTTATATACTAATTGGGGTGTATGAGGAATTGCGCTTATTCCGTTACGCGTTGAATAGAGGTTTCTACTTACTTTCTTGCACTGACATCTTGTTGTTGATAATATTTTATAACTTTTTCACTTTATCAATCCTAACAATACGTCCGTCCGCCGCCACATATCTAGCGGTAATGAAAAGAACTACCTACCTAATGGCTCAAAACGCTTCAAGCACCCAGTTGTGATTAAAATAAAGGCCGACACTCACGGCACGATCGACCACAAACAAACACGAATGCTTAACACGAACTCTATGTATTGTACTGTAGCTTTTAATTTGTGCATGGGTACCAATTTAATATAGTTGTGATTAACTAGCGTCCCGCCCGTCTTCGTACAAGGTTGGATCTATAAACTTACCCTCGAAGATAATTTTAAGAAAACATTATATATTTCATACAATCTTTTTTTATTTTTTCTTAATTGAAATAGTCCAACAGCAATAATCTTTTTTTAAATTGAAGAAGAGCTACAAATATTAAACCCTTGTCAGTGGGCTAACCGTTTCCGGGAGGGTCAATAATATGCGTATACTATTCTGAGAATCGAATCGGACAACAAATGGTAGAAATTATTTTCTTGCTTATAACAAAAAACAAAGTCAAACAAAAATCACTTAATGCGCATACATAAGTTATATCAACTGCGGCCGCTGAACGCCTGAAGCGGCGCAAATATGCCGACCTCAATGAGGGCTACATATTTGTGCCGTTTGGGGTGGAGACCATGGGACCGTGGGGTCCGGGGGCGCGGCAGCTCCTCAAAGAGCTGTCAGTGCGTTTGGTCGAGGCTTCAGGTGACCAGAGGGCTGGCGGCTATATCTGTCAAAGGATCAGCTTAGCTATCCAGAGAAGGAATGCGGCCAGTCTTCTGGGCACTGTCCCACATGGTTCCTCTTTGGAGGACATTTTTTATCTGTAATTATTGTAAATTAATGTATATTTTTGTTTGTGAATTAAATAAGTATCAGTGGGTTAATAGCAAAATTACAGAAATTGGAAACAATAACATTAGTCTTTTTTAGAAAACTTTTGTATTTTTTTATCTACACTTTAAATATCTGCCAATAATTTAAAAATACCATGTATACATGAACCGGGATTATGTCACACATACCTGAAACGCCTGCAGGTTTCCTCACAAAATTTAGTTCAACACTGAACTCGTGATAAATAAATCCTCACGGGTAATGATACTTGAGCTCATGCATTCTTAGAAGCTTCGAAATTACGTATACTATTTAGAGGTAATTTCATGGCTGGCTCGCTATGAGTGTGAAAGAAAAAAAATATCATTGAGAAGATTTTTATTCTAACTTCTTTGGTACATAGCTTGTCTCTTAGTTATGGTAAGAATGGTAAGATACACGACGCCTATCATAAACTTGTTATATTACATGTACCTACATAATGTAATAATGGATGAGAAACTGATTATAAAGAAAAGATTGTCAACTGTGTGCGCCTACCTTTCACGTCTCGATTAGATAGCAGTTGATACAGTCGTGTTTGGCTTAACCTATAAAAGCTGTCAACATTCAAAGAATGCAATATGGACCTTATGCAGTTCGTCTAGAGCACAAAATTAAATGTGGGAATCTTACAAATGCTAAAGGTTACCTTGAACTCGACTGTACAAAAATAAATATCACACATGACGTATAACATATTGTTTTTATCAGCATTGAAGATACTCATATTGTGTACTTGTAGAAATACCATTTGTAATAGGTAAGAAAAGAATGCTAAAATAGATAAGAGAAAATGACCAATATATATTTTGAAATAGTATTTTAAAGATAGTAATAATTACTTTCCATCTGGCTAGCGACCAAAACGTAAACCATCAGATTGATCTCGTAACTCTTATAACAATGTTGTGTTTTATTAATAACCTATATTTGCACCTTAGAATACAAATTATCATAATAGTATAATGTTTATAATGTTACGATACACGAAGCGGTGGAGTTGCAGACTTTCAACAAGTGGACTAATCAGGTACATTGAATAAAACATTTAGATTTTTTAAACCTCTCAGCACCCAGGCAACGCGTTCGAATGCTCTTAAATTGTAAAACGAAATGAAATAAAAAATACTTAAGTACACAATCTAATATTTTTTAAATCTTCTGAAATAGTAAAAGCAACAACACAAGAATTTTAAATACTGTATAGCGGTTTCACCCGCTTAGTTCCCGTTCCCGTGTTATCCTGATGTATAAGAGATATAATTGTAAAGTTTCATCAAAATCGGTTCAGTAGTTTTTGCGTGAAAGAGCAATACTAGCAAACTTTTGCTTAAATACATACTAATTGATGGTCAACCACCAATCAAACCCATGACGTGATCCTGACGAATAACCAGAAGATCAGCTAATTACGCAGACTATGTGGGTGTTAGTCTAATTTTAAGACCATAATCCGTCAAAAACAACATAACGCCGAATGAAATCTTATTTAGGTCGCAGAGCCGTTTTAAATGTAATTTTGGTTTATTTTCGGTCATCAATGTCGTCATACATACGGGCTTCACCTTCACGATAAAATTTTAATAAAGTTACTCTCTTATACTTTTATATTTATATTCTGTAGCTACTTTTCTACGTTCTCCTGCTATAGGTACCTATACTTTTCTACAGCTGATTCAAAGTTATAAAGAACTAGCAACGCCCCGCGGTTTCACCAGCGTAGTTCCGGTTCCCGTGGGAATACGGGGATAAAATATACCCTATGTGTTATTCTGATGTATAACCTATATAACTGTAAAGTTTCATCAAAATCCGTTCTGTAGTTTTTGCGTGAAAGAGGAACAAACATCCTCATAGATGTATATCTACACATTCATACATACAAACTTTCGCGTTTATAATATTAGCAGGATAGGATTGCATGTATCTTAATAAATCTTTGGTAGTAAATAAATAACGTATTGACATTCAATAGGTGAATTCCACATTCGTTGAATAAAATATGTGATTTCATTTGGTTCTCCACAAAGAAATATGAGCTTTTATAAATTCTATATTTTATTGTGTATACCTTACTATAGCTGCCGACTGCTGAATATTAATGTTTTCACTGTTCGTTTCGCGTTTTTCGAAGGCAATAAACTAGTTAGTTATTAACTTAGTTATTTTGCGTTTGTTCGTATATAGACCTCCTGACACAGCTTTGTTAATAATCTAAATAAATAAATTTACTGAGACATTGCTAAGGGTAACAGCATAATACATACATACATAAAGCTCACGCCATTGTCCTACAGGGGTATGCAGAGACGATGGATCGCCACTTTGCTCGATCTCTGCATACTTCTTTCGCTTCCTTCACATCCATAAGCCTTTTCATGCACGCTCTTTTATTCTTCGCACGCCGGACCCCAGCTTTTTCAAGGACGTCACTTATTTGATCCGTGAACGTCCTTCTGGGACGTCCTCTTTCCTTGCATGCTTCAACATTCGCACCATAAATCTCTTTCGTTACTCTTCTTTCATTCATACGTTCTACATGACCAAACCAGCGTAACATACCCTTTTCTATCCTTGTCACTACATCTCCTTTCAAACCACACTTCTCTCGTATATCCGCATTCCTCACTCTATCACACAATTTCACTCCACACATTTTCCTCAAAGATCTCACTTCCACGGTGTTCACTTTGCTTTCATGATTTTTCTGCCACACCCAATATTCACTCGCATACATCAGCGTCGGGACCAGAACTGCGTTATGCATTGCACTCCTTGCCTTGTTCGACACGACTTAGCTAATCACAAGGCTATTCATGGCACCATTCACTGCATTTCCTTTTATTACTCTTCTTTCAATATACCTAACAACATAATGCATAATTAAAATGATTCTTCATATCGTTTAGTTGTCTGAACGGATTTGGATAATGCCAATCAATAGCTATAGTCAACTGACTATAGTAAAAGTAAAGGAATTCCTAAAGCTAGCTATTCTAACTCTCTACTCAGCTATTTTATAAATTACGACAAGAAGTCGCTTATAATGTCTACATAATATCAGTTTTACTGTCAGTTTGAAATTATGGAAGTAACTGTTAAGTTTAGTGTGATTTACTGCAACGAAGTTTGCTGTATTTTTTTGTGCTTCAATGTTTCTCTCTCCGAGAGATTGCCACTGATCGCAGGTATGTTTAAAACTGACTGCGTAGAGTGTGTAGCTGCCATTGACGTCAGGTTTGTTTGTTCAGACTGAGCGTAAAAAGTGATCGTGAGTAGCCGCCATATTATATGAATGACGCACACACCCTTTACAGAGTGCATTGTAACTAAAGTCAAATCAGCCCAGAGGCAAGTGGCAAACGTAAGATTTATTCGCTTAGCGTTAGCTTAATTATAATACCACAACCATTTAATACTAAGTGTAAGTAAATAAGCATACCTACTTCTTTCTTTAGTGTTGCGTCAATATTACTTGGTGACGCTATATCCGATCATGTTTACGTTTTACAAAGCACTTGGCTAGGCCCTCAGTTACTTTTATACTTGCCTATGACGTCACCAGTTTGAGGTACTCAATTTCTTTTTTATTGTTTTACTCTGTTACAAATTTAAACAATTTTGAGCTATTTTAAGAAAATTTGTTCAATACTTAATCAGAGTTAAATATCGCTAGTATCAAATACAATACTATAGTTTGAAGTTTGCGGCTACGCATAACCGATATCGACTAGTAGAACCTGAATCCTCCTTAGAAAATGCAATAGTATATTACGTGGCAAGGGAAACCGAGGTCTACAAACATGCAATCTGAGGCATTCTTATTTACTTCCCGAGGTGTGTATACTTTTTTTCAGCTCGACGTAGGCGGAAAGCGGCAACTTCGCTTAGCGCAGCGGACGAAAGTTGACGCTTACCGCCCGGAGAGATGAAAAAATCCTTGCCTTATTTTGTCTATATTTGTCGTTATCGAAATGAATCATTCATTTTAGACCGGTCGTGGTGTGTAGGTACTTATCACAAACTTTTAACTGACCATTTGGCTGCGTAAAAACTCGTTAACTGAACCCGTCCAGTTACGCAATACAGTACTCATTCCCTTACTTCAGCGTCCTTAACCTGATGCTTGACTAATCTAATAATTTTTTTGAATGTAGGTAGGTACCTGTGTCAAATAAAAAAAGAACTGTGTTTACAATGATTTTTTAATACAATTAACATTTATATACATTTATACTTACTTACATAGGAAGGTATAACAACAAAACACTCACAATAAGCCTACGGCCACATTACCGAGATGACCAATCGGTTCGGTCATCATTCGGGCGAATCCAAATGGTGTTCGAGCTTCTGTGGCTTTCATCCTCAAATCAAAGGGTTTTATTGCGACAGCGCGAGCCTACAACGAATCTCGACAATGTGGACGCAGCATGTGCCCACGCAGAACGAACACGAAATCACAGTAAATATATAAGCTAAAGCACTACGGCAACAACGCCTTTTTTAACCGACATCAAAAAACTTCAAATCAATTCGACTGTATGTTTTTTTTTTTGTCCGTTACCTCAGAACTTTCGACTGGGTGAACCGATTTGGATGATTCTTTTTTATTTGAAAGCTGGTGCTTCCAGATTGGTCCCATTTTAATTTCGTCTAGTTCCGACAACGGCATCTATAAACTATAAACCATATAAGTTGAATATTGAAGTCGGTTTTTTTTACTCTTTAGAGTGGTTATTATTACAAGCTTTTATTTACTTTCACCTGTCCCGTTGTCTGTAATGGAATTATGCAAGTTAAATTTGACCCACTTTCCGGTTTCACCCTCGTAGATCCCGTTCCCATGGTAATACGGGAATAAATTATAGCCTATGTTACTTGGGGTCTTCTGGCTTTGTATTGGTGAAAGAATTTTTAAAATCGGTCCAACAGTTTTTGAGTTTATTCCTAACAAACATACAAAAATATAAAAATACAAATCGTTCCTTTTTACAACATTAGTATGATAGATTGCTTAGCAAAAACCGCTTAAAAAAACCTGTTCCGGCGCATGTTTGAGTGAGTGAGTGGTTATGGCCGTTTTTGCGTAGTTAGCAAAAAAAATCTAAATCTATGCCTAAAGCAGTATGGTGTTTTAGGCATGGATTTGGAATTTTTCGCTACGCAAATCCTATATCTATGATTTTAGGTTACCTATATATTTTTATGTTTTTGTCGAAAAGCGACACGAATCTTCGCCCGACAATGTGGCCGCAGCATTACAGTAATTTTCACGATTTCTTTCATGTCATATCAATGATAGCCCTTTTAGAAACCAAGTTCGATTCCTGTAGAGGGCATGTACCAATGAGTTTAAAAAAAACATTCGTCAGGAATGCAGTCAGAATAATATTATCTGTTGTCCTTGAGTGCCAGTAGGACGGTGATGTGTAAATGAGTAGGTAGATATGTACCTATATTATATTATATTATATTATAATATACTCTTCGTTATCAACAACTTAGCGATGAGGAAAGTAGCAGGCCCGTTTTCTTTCTAGAATACTAAGTGTCATAAATTCCCTAAATACCATATTTACCACTTATTATTAGTTAATGAATGTAAGTTCCAATAAAGGCGTTACAATTAGGGCAGTAGTGGTCAACGTTGTTGCAAGTTTCCATGCAGTAGGGAACGCACACGCAAGGCCAGCATCTGAAAACAATAAGGATTTTTTAGTACATCATTATCATCATCATTATCATGTCTTCAGCTCGATGTCTTGAACTACTGATTAATATGTACTAAGTTTTTTAAAAACTCATCGGTATATGTCAGTAATTGAACCCGAGCCTGACAAATGAGAAGCGGGCTCTTTAACCGTAGAACTATCACTGCTTTTATCCTATCCTACTAATATTATAAATGCGAAAGTTTGTATGGTTGGGTGTAGGGATGTATTAATTACTAATATTATAAATGCGAAAGTTTGTATGGATGGATATATGGAAGTACGTATGGATGGATGTTTGTTCCTCTTTCATGCAATAACTACTGAACGGATTTTAATGAAACTTTACAGTTATATAGCTTATACATCAGAATAACACATATACTATATTTTATCCCCGTATTCCAGCGGGAACGGGAACTAGGCGGGTGAAACCGCGGAGCGCTGCTAGTAAATTAATAAATACTCTGATTCGAACCGCCTCACGCATGGAAAGTAGCCTCTTTAACTACGGGGTTATCACTGAAAACAATATCACCTGACTAAACAAAAGTTCATTACTGACAAAATGTACCTACTGCACAGCTGATATTCTTTTAGCGGTTTTGCAGGAACGTAGCATCCACGCACCATGGGAATAAAGCCTCCGACTCTTTTATAAGAAACGAGAGACCCGCCGTCGAAAGACAAAAACCTATATGACGATAAACGATAACTACCCAATACTTCTTCCAACACTAACGTAGTCGACGGAAAATAGAAAAAAAATCTGTTTACCCAAAAATACAAAGCATCGCAGCCATCAAATGCGTTCTCATAGAAGGTTTGTATTCAATCCTGGTGACGATTACCACGCTGCAAGATCGGCAGACGAACGGTGTGGGCTTGGAGCCCACATTCGAGCCCCCTATAATAGTGGGCACCCCTGTGGGCTGAATCGTGATCACTCCAGTATGCGGATAACCGCCTGAAGGCGATAATTCATACGGAGGTGGATTCTCCGGCGGATGATAAACCACTGGAAAAAAATATTTTAAACTATTTTTAGCTGTAAGCAATCGTCATCTAGCTTAGAAACCCCTTTTAATGACAAAAAGGTTATTCCATTTATGTATTGGCTTCATTGTAATACTATTTACATTGCATTAATTAGTACAACACTAGAAAACCCTACTGCGTATAAAAGGCATGGAAAACAGTACTAAAGCATGGGAAATGTTTTAAGTATTTTCAGTCCCTTCAGAAATAAATACGAAATTAAAGACAAAGGTTTAAGGTTAAAATATCGCGCAAGTGGTGCATTACTTTAGGTATTTTGACCATTTGTTATTAAAAATTTTGGTATATCAAAATTAGGTGATATAACTATAAACATTTTAAATTTTAGGTATTTAGTCCAATCGGTATTGTAATCTTAGGTATTTCGTGGGTATGTATTATTTTATTAGGTATATTAAAACATAAGGTATTTTGATTTTAGGTATTTTGAACTTAGGTTATTTAACGTTAGGTTTTTTAATTTTCGACATTTAGATACGTAACCTTCTGAAAATATTTAAGTTAATTTTTCTGACCCAAACTTGAGTTAGTACGCATTTATAGCCCTCCAATGGATCATTACAGAGTGCAGAGCTTGCATTCTCCATAACAATATTAATGGCTTTGAAATTTTATTCACCTCACACGAGTACCTAAGTAAATAATCATAGTAGGTACTAACAGTGTAATAGTACATTATGATATAAGTGCGGTAGGTTGAAAATTACAGCCGAGGCGATATTGCTAGCCCGAGCCGTAGGCGAGGGCTACAAGTAAGCAGAGGCTGTAATTATCAAAGCGCACGTATGTCATACGACGTTTTATAACACATTTGCGAGGAAATAAAATAAAACTCCGACTATGGTAAACGAATAAAAACAATACTGCGTTAAGAAAAAGCGCGCGGCGCGCATCATCATTTTTTTTTAGGAAAAGGCACAAAAAACAGCCAGTAGTTATTACTAATAAAGTAAAATAATATTTTTGTGTTTTTGTTAGAGATTGGTTGTAATTTACTGTCAAAATTAATTAAATTAAATAATTATGTACATAAATATTTCTTTAATATATTTTATCTACCAAAGTTAATTTTAATCATAAAATGTTGACAACTTTTTTTAACATAAAAACTCTTTGCTGAGATTTTAAAAAGTACCGTTCGTTTTAAGACGGAGCATCTTGATAAACCGTGCGTTTTACTTTACACTTACCGCACTTGGGCGTAATGAGATAGGTAACGATATTAAAATTGGTGAAATAAGACACCTTTTACGAGCAAATGTGTTATAAATAAATATGCAGTTGCAAAGTCAATTCATCTTTTGTTTTCTTAAGAAGATACGGACGTGTTTGGATTGTGATACCATTACGTTTCTTAGTATAGTAATTGTTAATTAATATATTTTTCAACACACTTGCTCATAAAGTGGCTCTAATTTCACTGCAATTAGGCACATAATGACACCTATAATCAAACTGAGACTTTTTGTTTGCTATTATTCACTAGTGAGTTATAGATTTTTTTTTTCAATTTTGTTGCTAGAGTTGCTTTGTTCTTAAAAAAGTTTCGATACAAAAAAGATCGTATTCAATCGTACTAATAAATTAATACACAAATATGGCTTGCTCATTTCATGCAACTTCGTATTTAAATAGATCATTTCAACTTGTACGTGTTTAATAAACAAAACTTTCACTCAAATATAACTTTGGTTTTCTCTGTAAAAACTTTAAATACCCCATTTTGTACGTGGCTAAAACGCTATCCACGACAAACCAAAGAAAAAGAAACCTAATTTTTTTAGTCCATGGCCGATCGCCATTGTAAGATGCGAGCGCATAGGAAAACGAGGCTGTATGGGCCTAGATCCTTTTGCCTTTTCCAAATTATATAAATAAAAAATTGGAAAACCAATTAATTTTCCCCGCCATTGCGAATGATTATTTTAAAATGATTTTTTAGTATTATTTATTCACAAGTGTGTTGAAAAACGTCGTATGATACACGTGTGTATTGATGATTACCGTCCTCGGCTCTCTTATGACCCTCGCCTACGGCTCGGGTCTCAATGGCGCCTCAGCGGTAATCACCAACTTTACTCACTTGTACCATAATGTACTATTATATACATACAAATCACTGAAGAACGTTACCACTCATTATATTTATCTTCTGGCAAAATTTTTAGGTTAGAGTTTTATGCAAAAATATTATCTAAATCTTTGACTTACCTTGTGTACTTGACATTGTAGAGAATAAACCTTAATTACCAACAATAAACTCTAACACAAATTTTCTTCATAAATGAATACAATTATTTTATATTAATTTACGACAAATAACGCAAAAATTTGTCACAGAGTGAGTAGATACGTGAGGTGATTTACAAAAAAATGCTGATATTTAGATTATACTTATCACCGATGATAAAACATTCGATAGCTCGCCAGCGATGCGTCACTTTAATATTCATGGTATATCGGCTTACGTAGTAGCACTTTGCACTTGCTCAAACACTCCTGCTGCCAATTTTAGACAATGCCGATCTCTGGTATCTCGATTTGTCCTAGGCCCAGCTAGATAAACTTGAGTATCTCCAAAACTTCTGCATTCAGTTTATATTTGGGCTGCGCAAGTATGACCATATTTCTCATTTTCGTTCTCAGCTTAAGTGGCTTCCAATTCGACTTTACTCGGGTGCTGTTTATTCCTTCTATACCCCTTCTAAATTAAAAGTGCTTTTTAATAGGTAGTGCAAATCCACCAATCGGTCTTTGCGAGAATTTCGGTGATCAAGAATCACAAGTGTTTCAAGAATCCGTTGTGTGAAGACACAATTCCATAAAAAAATATATGGCATTGTGTCACATTACATTAATTAATTTTTATGTATTTTTTCATTCATCTTCGTGAAATAAGACACAGTATAAAGGATGCTGATTATGAGTTATCTTTGAAACCAATAGTATGAACAGATAACTCGGCTTCTATTCGTCTCATCAAGATAAATCATGTACCAGATTTTAAGTTAGACCGGCACCAATACAACTGTGAAACCGCATCCAATTTAGTACATTAGTTTTGCGTGATGCGCATACGGAGAGATGGACAGAAATTCTAAAAAAATTTCGTTAATAATCACGGACCGTATAGGTAATTGTCGTATGAATGAAGGGCAGTGCGTGAGCAGGGGAGCTGTCACCAAGATAAGTTAATCTTGATGGAAAACCTATTTGACTAATGGACGAACAGACAGACTGCGAGTCCACGGCACCCTATCCATTACTTATGTACCAGTAAAAGTTTATTCTCGAGATCTGATTTTTCTGTTTTCCTTGATATTCAGTATTGCGTTTAATAAACTTATCACTATCACTACATAGTATAAAACAAAGTCGCTTTCTCTGTCCCTATATCCCTATGTCCCTATGTATGATTAAATCTTTAAAACTACGCAACGGATTTTGATGCGGTTTTTTTTAATAGATAGAGTGATTCAAAAGGAAGGTTTTAGTATTAGCATTGCACCCGTGCAAAGCCGGAGCGGGTCGCTAGTTAATAATAAATTGTAGGACACAATTCACACATGGTAACTTAGTCCCAAACTAGGCATACTCTGTAATATGGCTACTAAACGTCTGATGAACATATTTAAATAAATACTAAGCACCCAGACACGAAGCCAACGGACATGTTCATGCACACGAATGTTGGCCCCGAGTGGAAATCGAAACCCACGACCTCCGAATATGAAGGCAGAGTCACTACCAACATATATCTTCAAGTAAGTACTCAAAAAACAGGATTTTTATCAAAATTTATGTTTTCATACAAATAGGTAGATAGAAAGAAAATTATCCTTATATATTTTAAACTGTGGAATTTTAGAAATAATGTATAATCTATTATAGAAATTCAAACGAATGTTTGATAAATGAATGTTAAATTATTATAAAATAAAATTCTTTATGTTCAAGAGATCCCAATTTCATCAGAAACGAAGTTTTTAAACAGCGCTGTGTTGTACCTATTGATTGCATGGTTTAAACTAGCTCTTCTATAAAATTCCCTTTTTGATATTCTCATGCCACTCTAGGGACTTTATATAGAGTTTCCATTTAGTTGTACCTATATGACATGGAAACTCCTAACTTTCCTGCGTATGGCGCAAAACGTCCGTATATACAATAACCATGTTACTTTCGAGATACACATCTATTTAGGGCTGATTGTTCAATCGCCAGATAAACCTTATCTGGAGAATACGAGTAAATTGATGCTGTCACTGTTATATTGACACTTGACACAATAAAGAAAAAGTGACCTGTGATGTTTATTCTTCAGATAACTTTTAACTGATTATTGAACAATTAGCCCTTAATTATTTATTTATTCAATATTATCGAAGCGAACTATCCATATACTATATAATTACAACGTCGTTTTCGTTTAAATACATAAATAAATAAAACAGTATAGTGTCTAAGTAAATACTTAGAGTCGGGGGGATGTTGATTGATCTGGTTTACAAAAAGTATTAAAATATTTCCCTGGGTATATAGGGCTAGGATATTATGTAATTTTTTTGCAACCTATGTCGTGCAGTATTAATTATTAATAATATACTGTAAAACATACAAAAAAATCAGTATATAGGTACTCATGGTTATGAATAGTTAATTTAACATCCGGTAACTACCTGAAAATTAGCAATCGGAAAGACCTGGCTTTCAAAGTATATGCTGACACTCTATGCCACACATTTTGTTACTCAGTATATAATAGGTCTGGCGGACATTTATCTATGTGCGATCTATAATGCAAGCTCGTGTTGGTGTATATTTGTATAACTACATATTAATATACAACGCGTCACAGAATAAGCGCAATTTCTCATACACCCCAATTAGTATATCAAAATGAACAAAATATGATGCATTCGTAGCTACTTTCGTTTTGTAAACAAATGTCTTAAATAAATAGCAACAGATAATAGTACGGTTTCACGGGTTTCCATAGGTAGCCCTAAGTTCCGTTAGGTATGCTAATTAATTTTTCGGAAAAAATTAACACATATTACAAATAGCTGAAATTGATTAAGTAGTCGATACTGAAAAAACTAATTTTAGGAATTGCGTTTATTCTATTACATACTGCAATTGTATCTGTACCTTTCTACATTTGGTGCAATTGTATCCGAAAAGTAATATTCTTGATCGTAAACCGCGGAACTATTTCGAACATCTGCGCCTTACAAGAAATCTGCCGTAAAGAGGTTCAAGTACGTTTAGTATTCTCCAGTAGTAGTACAAGTAGATAACCATATTATTTTCTGTCGCACGTATAGATAAAATTAATCGTTTATTAAATCTAAAGATTAAGCCGATCCATTTCTAGTGTATGACTGTGTGTACAAAATGATAATGACAAAGTATAAATATACTTATACTATTTATATATACTATATAAATATATACAATAGGTAGACCCTACACACTGTGAGTTGAGTTCCTTCTCCTTTTGTTGTTTTAAGTTCCGTACCAAAATAGTAACAATGTAAGCTTTCCCTGTCCGTCCGTCCGCCTGCTCGTCTGTATGTCTCTCAGTGGGCTGAATCTCATGAACAGTAAGTAAGCAGTTGAAATTTTCAGAGAACGTGTACCTGTTTAGGTCACCGCTATAAGAATAATAACAAAAATGTTTTTTTAAATAAAAGGCTTCCCTAACCTCGTACAAAATGTGTTTTTCTACGGTGATTCGAAACCCTTCGTGTAAGAGTTCGAGTCACACTTGGCCGGTTTTATTTAATTACTAGCAGCGCCCCGCCGTTTCACCCGCGTAGTTCCCGTGGGAATAAGGGGATAAAATAAGCCTATGTGTTATTCTGATGTATACGCTATATAACTGTAAGGTTTCGTCAAAATCCGTTTAGTAGTTTTTGCGTAAAAGAGGAACAAACATCCATCAAGACATCCATACAAACTTTCGCATTTATAATACTAGCAGCGCCCCGCGGTTTCACCCGCGTAGTTCCCGTTCCCGTGGGAATAAGGGGATAAAATATAGCCTATGTGTTATTCTGATGTATAAGCTATATAACTGTAAAGTTTCATCAATATCGGTTCGGTAGTTTTTGCGTGAAAGAGGAACAAACATCCATCCAGACATCCATACATCCAGACATCCATCCAAACCAACTTTCGCGTTTATAATATTAGTAGGATTAGTAAGATAAGATTACAAAGGCATGTCGTAAAGAGTTATTTTTATTCTTAAATTTAACGTAGATACTGTTATTACTAGCTCATCCAAACGCGCCTTTTTGCAGGGCGTAAGATATTTACGTGGGTACAAAGGTTCCAAACGATCACCTTTTGCGAGAAGAATGAAAATCTGTAGCTCTGCCTTTGTTGGTATCATATCTATAACGTTTAAAAGTATACTTAAATAAAACGTATTGTTAGATAGTTAATATATAAAAGAATGATATTTTTTGTCTTAGCACATACTCGTCATCTCATTAAGGCTCACTCTTATCTTTGGAAATTAGTGCTTTGTGCGAGACAGAATTATGTTGTTTGAAGACATCCAGACCAACAAATTATCTTTATCAAAAATATATTACAATTTGTATATTTCCTAAAGTCATGGATGGATGAAAGGCGCCAAAGACACAAATATATAAGTATATATAATATATATACTTACATCGATCAGATCGGCGATGTATTGAAAAAAAGCCAGATAAAGAGTACCCGAAACCGATGAGCATGTATGAACCGATTTATGGATGTGGATGAGGCATGAGGTGCTTCAGGGTCGTAGCAGATGGCTTTCTATTGTCTCTGTCTACTTGTTAGGGAAAAAGGCGTGAGCATATGTATGTATGTTTCTAAAGTCACCTGTGTTGTTACAGTTCACGGGAGTGCTATCATAATAACCCATCAATTAATTGAATCGACGTTAAAGGACCACTGCACCGAACAAAGGGGACTGTTTGTCCTTTCCGTTGCTCTGTGCAATCGCGTAATTGAAACGTCATGCGCCCTGCTATGATTGCAAAATGGACTCTAAGGCCCTTATTACAGAACGATCGTCAACCTGAAACTCTGCTTCAGCACTATTAGTAAAGGACAGCTTTAGGCGACGACACATATAGCGGCATCACTTTCTGATATCCTCAAGCGAAGTCTCGATTATTAAGTATCGGTCTGTAATACAGGCCTAACAAGTAGGTAATCATACTTCTTATACCTATGATTAAACTAATTAAATATTACAGGTTTTTGCTCAGGAAATAAGTAATCTTAAGTTTGTAATACCAATCTATAGCGTGTGTCTGACCATCAAAATTATAAACATACAGTATTAAAGTAATAAAGCGCCTGTCTTGTATTGTTTAGCAATATGATGGAAAACTTCAAAATATAATTTTGCTCTTAAATAATTGTTTTTGTTACATGTAATTGTTTGCTAATTTAAAACATTTGGCGCTGTAATGTAATCTCTTCCTTCCTGATCTTCCTTATAAAGGTTCAGTACCTACTTCAGTTATACTTTCTAACTCCATATTTATTAAAAATAAACTACACACACCGGCACAATTAGCGGAACAGAAAAAAAAGGGAGTATTTACGCATTTTTGCGTGTTACTGGCCGGCTAAACAAGCTTTTTTTAAATTTGGGTTTTAATTTAAAAATGGAATACTAAGCGACTGCCCTTTTTTTCATTCTTTTGTTTTAATTTTCATTGATTCATTTTTTCCACCGCTTGTCCGTTTTTAGAAGGTTCGTGAATTCCATTTGAAAAGCTTTGAATTGCAGTTTTTGAGGCTTTTGAGTTTTTTCGCATATTGATAATTTACGAGCATCTAATTATGCCTGATTTAACGCCATCAGAAATCATTAGGGCAGATAAAATGAGGAGAAATGGTCAAACCTACAGATCGATTGCCAGAAGCCTTCGTCGATCGTTATCAACGATTTATCGTAGCATCCAACGATACAGATTGACGAATGCTCTAGCGAGAAGGAGAGGACAAGGCCGGAAAAGGTGTACTTCAAGGAGGGATGACCGTTTTCTCCAACTTCAAGTCCGACGGAACACGAGACTAACGGCGGTGCAGGCTCGAAATTTACTGGAAGAGGTACGAGCAGTAAGGATGAGTGAGCGGACAGTTCGTAGAAGATTCGAAGAAGTGGGTATAGGCTCGTATGTGCCCGCCAAAGCCCCAAAACTTGAGAGACATCATCGCACAAACCGTCTACACTTTGGTCGTGAACATCGTGATTGGGACTTCGACGACTGGGGACAGGTTCTTTTTACTGATGAATGCAGAGTTATGTTAAATCAAATTGATGGAAGGCAGCGAGTATGGAGACGCAAAGGAGAACGGTATATCCAGTCTAATTTTGAAAATACAGTTGCATATGGCGGCGGTTCAATTATGGTCTGGGGAGGAATATGTTTAGGAGCTCGAACGGAGTTAGTAGTGGTCGATGGCGGGAATCTGAATGCTGATCGGTATATCAGGGAGATTTTAGAAGAACATGTTGTGCCATTTGCCCCCTTTATTGGTAACAACTTCATTCTAATGCAGGATAATGCTCGGGCTCACAGTGCTCGCACAGTACAGACATACCTAAACCATGTTGGTATAACGGTGATGGAGTGGCCAGCACGGTCCCCCGATATGAACCCTATAGAACACGTCTGGGACTTGCTAAAGAGGAGTGTAAAGTCAAGAATGCCCCCTCCCAATAATCTCAACGAGTTGCGAAACGCATTACTTGAAGAATGGCAGAGGTTGCCCCAAGAAACCATTGATAACATCATCCGCAGCATGCCCAGACGGATGGAAACCCTCATCAGAGCACGAGGAGGAAACACTCGATATTGAACAGTCATTGAAATTGTTGTTAAACTTTGGAAAATCTTGAATTTTCTGCTGTTTCTCTATAATTAAAAATCGAAGAAAAATGCATTTTGTTTAATTTAATTTTTATTTTTATAAAATTTTAAGTATGGTGTTACAAATGAATGTCAAAACATGTTAATTTAATTGTTGTTTCATTTTAAATAATATATTGTTTAAAAATTACATTCATTGTTCTAAATTCCCTCTTTTTTCTCCTTTTTTTTTCTGTTCCGCTAATTGTGCCGGTGTGTGTATATATAAAACAACAAGTCTCAAAGGCTGCCAAACTAACAAACAGCAACCTACCTGTACAGTTATGTCACCGTCAATAACTCATATTTTGCTGAATATCTCGTGGGAGCACGAAACGTTATCTAAGGCTTCTACTGAACCCTTTCAGAAATATGACCCGGATAATATTATATTCACAAATAGGCTAGTAAGCCAAAATCACAAGCTAAAACTAATATCTTCACTTCCCAAGTCCGTCATAACCCGGCTAGGGATAGAAGGTAGCCGATTAATTCACAATCGCATATGCAAATGGTTACACGACGCCCGGGGGTGTAGCCACCTTCCTAAATTCGTCGGGCCCTAAGGAGTTAATGTTTTCATCCATTAACTCGACCGAGCACTTATGAAATTCGTGCCCGCGATCCGAACGAGATTACACGGGCTAGCTGACATGTTTCTAATGGGAGGGTTGCGACTCACCGAAACTTTTAGGAGGTATACTGGTTCAAATCTGATGATTGAGTTATTTATACATAGTTACAAACTGCGATCCTATATCTGTCGATAAAAGAATTAGTAGATATATTTATTATTGGTATTAAATTAAAATAAATCGTGTAACGTGTTAAAAGGTTCTGGTAAATGTCGACAAGGTGACGTAATTTCCTACTAACTTAAAATAATTAGCAATCATTTTGGAATTTGTTAGAGATATTTCTCCTTGGGATATTTTTGCCAACCCTACACCGCCCACTCGTTACCTGGCTGATGGCACCTCAGGCGTTTGTTGCGTCTTACACGAGACCAGTCTCATTAGACCTTTGATAACGTATCATATCCCCCTCATCTTACCCAATTACAAAGCAAAATCAGGGGATGGGGGAGACCAATGTGGTTTGGGAATGTGGCTGCCAAGCTAAACCGTATTTGCTAATGGAATATAGATGTGAAGATGAACAATATATTGTGGTCCGGCGTAAATATATCTTAGCCCTCATATACATAACCGAATGTAACTCGTAATTTACTCGATAACACCATCACATGTAGGTATACATTTTCGCTTATAGTAAAAAAAAAATATAATTTCTAATACTGCAACGATGTGTCTCCTTATATTCAGGTTCTAATGTTTGTCTTATTTTTTCTTTATCTACAGTAATATTATATGTCAATCGTCACTATACTATAAAGAGGAAATATTTTTTTTTACAGTTTAAACTATAAAGGACCGATTTTAAAAGTTCTATCATCGATGGAAAGGCTAGTTTTCTGCGAGTGACATGAGCTATAATTTTCCCCCAGGAGCGGGTGAAATCGCTGGAAACCGCTAAACGATAATAAAATAAGTAAACAGAACATTTCATCCTATGTATATAAAAATTATTTTCTAGATCATTAGTTCTGTAATCTGTACAAAAAATTATGAAGCAATATTTAAAAATTATAGGCGTTCGTTTAGGTTCGGTAATGTAACACTTCACTACACACATCTGTTTATCGCAAGAAAGAGTGTACACAACAGTCCCAAGGTACTTGTTCAAAAGGCATTCGGCAGTAGAAATAGATTTAAACGCTGCCTTCTCAACTTTAGGGATCCGTTCTGACAGCAACCCTTTCCTGTGCGACGAAGCGAGAACACAAACCGAGTCGGGCCCGTGTTTGACTCCTCATTTGGGCACAACAAGACAATTCCGTTTATCTTCTGACACACGGGCGCGATGTTCATGTAATAAGTTTTTAATTTCATAATAATTTCTCAAGAAGTATACCTACACATAATGAAATTCTTACTGGCCGATGTCCATACATAGGAGACATTTTAATATTAAACAAATAATTTTTATATTTATTTTCTTGTTAGGTATATTATAGTGATTTTAGATATTTGATAGATTATTGATAGAAATTATTAGAAACTACTAAACTTACCACGAATAAACTCGCGTACCTGAGTCCCGTTCCCGTCGAAAAATTATAGCCCATGTTACTTCTACAATATTATTAAGCTTTCCATTAGTGAAGTTTCGGTGCCAAACAAACAAACAAACATACAAATGTTTCCACTTTGTAATATTACTGAAGATGTAGACAATGGACAACAGTGTTATTAAAGCTGGCCAAAAATAGCACAAAGAGAATGTGGTTTATTCTTTAACTGAATGACCTTTATATAAAAGAAAATATACAGGAAAGTGAGACTTTATAATTCAAAAGCTACATAAGCTTGAGATCACACACGACACTGTGTGTAAGAGAAATTATCTACCTGCTAGCTTCGAGACACAGGGCCCACGGCTAGGACCCGTTTAATTAGACAGTAATTTGTAATTGAAGCCCTAAATTAACATTTCACGAGTGAGCCTACAGTAAATTAGAAGCGTCGAGCCCTTGGCGTCTCATAAACGTCATTTGCATGTCTTTATTCCGAACAGAACGTAGGACTGATAGAAAGTAAGTTATTCAAGCTTAAAATAAATAAATAAGTATATGCTCACGCTTCATCCCTGAGGGTGAGATGTTCCATTCCTGGATATACCGACTTTTCACCACTATTTTTTAACCCCTAAATGTGACATCGCCAGACTAGATTGCTGTTACATGCCTCAGAATCAATTCTGGGGCCTACGGGATTCTCATTGTGTTGTATTCACTTTCGAGCTTGTGAGAGTAGTAAGAGTATTTTTTCATCTCTGAGTTATAATAGAATATTATTGTAGGTACAATATATGTAAAATTATTGAGATTTAGAAGTAAAATGCAATTTAAAAAAAAAACTTAAAATTGACGTCCATTGGTGCGTTTTTCCGCAATGAAAATTTGTTCTTTCTTCAGTCCGGTTTCAACATGAAAAGGTGCAAACAAACTACAGACAGACAGAATGACTACATATCGCATTTAAAAAATAATATTTTTAGGGATGTGCATGTACTTACACTTAATACGATTATTGTTACAGATGTGGTCATGGTTGGTTGCTAACAACACTAAATAAAATAACGTAATAAACAAGTCTTCAGTAAAGAGCGGAAGTGACGATGCAGGTAGACCCGCGTTTTTCCCCCACCCTCGCACTGTGCAGCTTCCGGCGCATGTACCCCGCGATAATCTTACACATACGTAATTTTCAAATTGGACAACGAAGGTGTGGAATAGTTTTTGAATGAAGGGGCTCCCAGCCCGGTCATTGTATTGTGGCATTGTAGACGGTATTTAGGCAATAGCTAAAAAATGTTTTAAAAAAACTCTCCGGATTTTGAAAGAGTTTTGGAAGAGACCCTAGTTCTAATTATTATAAAAATTCAAAATCAATATGAAACATTTAAAATTTCTCCCCGTAAGAGATACTAGATTTATAAGACGGGAAGGTGTTTTAATAAAATGAGGCACGAACTTACGTAATATGTTAAATCTTTTTCTACTTTTTTATTTTAATTTATTTTCCATGTAGTTATATTTTAATTACAATGAATAGAATATTACAAATAAAAAGAAATAAAAACAAAAAAGCGTAGTACATATACAATATATTAAAGTTGTTATTTCATTGACATGGCAACGTGCTATCTATGCGCAGTAATAATTACTATCCGACTACTCCACGGACGTTTCTGTTCCATGCGCCCCTCAAAACTTAGTGTAGCGACCCCACGCACTCTAGCGAAGGAGACCAGGACACCTGGTACTGCAGCACTGCCCTCTACCACCTTCTACGCCCGGGGTAATGAAATGTAAACGTCACTTACTCATAAGATCTGGTGATTTCTGACTTGAGAAGTTATAAGCGGAAGATAATGATTACTAAAAGACGTTTAGTAAACTTGTTTCAAAGTCCGAACCATTTTGTATAATGGTGTTTGTATTTTCTTGTTTGGTCGGCGGCAAGGAAGGTTTATTAAAATATAAGCAGATAAGTGATAAATGTCACTTACTGAGACACAAATTAATTAAATGATTTAGGGGTTAAGACGTTAAGAAACGAGTATTCATTATTCTATCATCTCATAACCTACTTTCTGCTACGAAGTTACTCGTATTTTACTCATACGTGAGAGCATGCATTTCGTACATCTGCGGCTACATGAATATAACGAAAACATCGTATTTTCAGATAAAATGCAAACTGTCCGGAATAAATCCGTATATGGCTTGCAATATTTATGACGTGTTAGGCCACCGTCATATCTCGGGTTTTCCACGCATTTCCACAACATTGAACGGCCGTAACTATACTAAAGGGATCTAACCGAATTTTTGATAAAATGTTTTGAAAAATAAACAGTTAACTTCTAGTATATATGCGACAGTAAATTATTCCTTTGAATAAAGGCAATAGGCCTGAATTCATGTCTTTAGTTACACAATGTTGATTGTACCTATATGAACAGCCAAGAGCACGTAGAGCTTGACACATTGGAATTTGTAAAGTTCTTTTTACAATCGCTTTAGAGGTCAGACTTGCACTACAAGTACATAACTACATGTGCTTTTGAATGTACAAGTGATATCAGAACTAAGATAATGCACGTTTGTTGCGAGCAACGAATGTTGCATATCATACATTCATAGTAGTATTCATTCTGTAGGTATCCACCACAGACCATTGATCAGATCTTTTTTCTTTAACCCCTTCTCATTGGACCGACCGGCTCCCGGTCCCGGTCTGTAAGTTACAACTCTTTATTATACATACACTAATAAAAAATATTTGATGCCATGACTATAAAAGCCAATGAGGGGTTTTTGTGTTTACTAGGGAGCGCCTAATGGCTTGGCCCGCACGGATCCCGTTTTTTTCCTACAAACCTTGTCCGGACATTTAAAGACTCAAACAAAAACATTCTTTTTTATTTATATAAATTGAGACTTTTAAACTGTTTGATAATATCCTATTAATATATAAAAGTCTTAAAGGAAAAAGTAATCTAGTTAAAATAACCATTCGATTACCTTCTGACTATATCGTTGCCTTTATAGTTGCATGTCGTTTAGGACCAATATTCGTAAAGTTGTACAGTGAAACATCTCCGGAGACAATGAAGCTATCATGTCGTTGTATCCAAATTGCTTGACACTAGTTTAACAGCCCTCTAAACAATACTAACGGCTACGAAATTGCAGTTGGAGTTGCTAATTTATCTTATACATGGAGTGGTGTTGCAACTCAACTCAGTAGGACTATAGTCTAGGGGCCTAAAGTTAGGGACTTTCGACTGAGGGGTTAGTTGGTCACTTACTGGATAAACAGAATGTGATTTAATTTACCAGTAAAAGTACATACAATTTATCAAAAGAAAATATATTGTATCTACTCTGATCGACAGAAGTATTTTATCTTTGCAAGTAGCCAACTATGTAGAAATATGCGAAATTATTTTAAAAACATGTATCTGTTTTATTAAAAGAGAAGTGACTATCGGAAGACAAACTTTTAGTTTTCATGCCCTACTTAGTATCAATATTGTATAGAATTTTGTGTAAAATATGTATCTATTTAATCGGTTTCCTCATGAAATAATAACATTGTCTTTTCTAAAATTTTACCTCTGTCCTCGGTGAATTGAAATTCACAACCATGTTCTAATCCACATTATCTACATTCATGAAATCAAATTGTATCCCTGAGATAATGTTAGTAGCACTACTTATGATAAAAGTTTTGGATTCGAAAGCGACGAACCGTTTGTGCACCCTTTTGTTTAATTTCTATTTAAATGCTCATACAAATAAGTGGGATATATATATATAATCTCACGCCTTTTATCCCCGAGGGGGTAGGCAGAGGTATTCCATTACTGGATATACCCACATTTCACGAGATATATTGGACCCCTAAACGTGATAGGTGGTGAGCCAATCGCCGGACCGGGTCTTTTTACACATGTCTCAGAATTAATTCTGCATGATAATGAATTAAAAGGTATTCCATTTCTGAATTAATTCATTAATTCCTCTGCCTTCCCCCTCGGGGATACGGCGTGAGATTATTTATTTATATTTGCTTCTACAGAAATATCCAATAACAGGTAACCAATTGAAGTTAGCTCTCGGCATCCCAAAACAAGGCAGCACAACAAAATCCAAAAGAAATTTGTCTCCCAAATGAAAACGCAATCATACCGAGGCAGAGTCCATGATTACGGGTAGTTGTACAGGCACGCCATCGTTGAGCAGACCTGCAAGGGACGTGGGCAGAATAACTAACAAGTAACAGAAGTTAAGAATTAATTCTGAGACCTGCGGGTTTCCTCAGGATGTTTTCCTTCACCGTCGAGCTAGTTATAAATATGTACGTAAGTTTTGAAAAACTCATTGGTACATGCCAGGATTCGAACCCGAGCCTCACTGATTTTCGGCCGGCTCTTTAACGGATATTTAAACTTTAAATCGATTACATACCTACGTACATTCTAAATTTTAAACATTGAAAGAAATAAAAAATGTTAAAGAAATACTGAATAATAAAAATATTACAAAACTCTCTTCTACTACAAGAAAAGTCAAACATTACGTCCGGTGAGACTCTACAAAGAAGTAAACTTATTTTCGAATACATAAACAAGTCACATAGACTCTTCTACTGGTAGTAACTGCCCGGTTCACCCACGTCACACCTGTGCGATAGAGCTAATCAACTTCTGTTACTTGTTAGTTATTCTGCCCACGTCCCTTGCAGGTCTGCTCAACGATGGCGTGCCTGTACAACTACCCGTAATCATGGACTCTGCCCCGGTATGATTGCCTTTTGTATTTGGGAGACAAATAGAAACCACTGTTTATTGCGATAACATTTTAGGTAAGTACCTAAAAACTCTGCCACTCTTACTACTTTGTTCAAATTTCTGTTTCATCCATTCCAAGTGTATCTAGAAAATAGATTAGATAACCCAGTAAATTTAATTTAATTTATGTAGGTACCTATTTTGTTTATATAATTCACAAATGCACACCTGAGCATGTAGTATTCACAAGGCAAAGCCAGTGCACTAAACAAATGATAAAAATACTCAAATTGTACTCTGACACAAAACCAACGGACATGTTTATGCACAGAAAATAAATGTTGGCCCCAAAGGAGGAAGATAGTAGAGCAAAGGATTTATAGAAAAACAATTTAAATAGAAGATGTTCGTCATTTAAGACGTTAGAAATATGGAAATTGGTGTTAGGCTTACGTAAAGGTCAGTTGTACCAGGTGTCAAATAAGGAACGAATCTTTTGAGAAATGTTATTATGGTTCCTGATATGTAGCCGATGCGAAACCCTATCGGGTATATGGCTAGCTCGAATACAATTTAACAACAACACCGTTTCAAATGAATGTAATCGGTAGAACCCTAGGGGCTAGGACCATAATACCATAACATTAAGATCTGATTTGAACCTACAATACACCTACATTCCTATAGCTCACTAGAAGAGTCAGAGTGACAGCAATCCTAAGCCATTCGTTTCCAAAGCAAGTCAGATGAAGTTACTAACTCGAGTCGGACGTTTCCATTTCCCGAATGTTGGTGGAATTTAAAAGTGTCTAAGCAAGTAATTGCTCTGCCAGTTACTGCTGGTGGATTTGTAAACTTTGTACGAGCTACTGGATTTCTTTTGGATTTTGTTGTGCTGCCTTGTTTTGGGATGCCGAGAGCTAACTTCAATTGGTTACCTGTTATTGGATATTTCTGTAGAAGCAAATATAAATAAATAATCTCACGCCGTATCCCCGAGGGGGAAGGCAGAGGTATTCCATATCTGGATATACCCACTTTTCACGTGATATTCTTTGGACCCCTAAACTTGATTGGTGGTGAGCCCATCTGGGTCGGGGGTGTCTGGGTCCAGACCGGGTCAGTTACACATGTCTCAGAATAAATATTTCATATCTCATACTCGGAAAGTAGTGTATGTTTGATCTGAGTACCGGGTCAAAAGCGATGATTCCCACCACAGAGAGATTCAGGGCTGTGATTCCCGCCCTCGGTCGGGAAAGACTCATAGTAATTGCTTCCGGCCTTAGGGCGGGAATAAATAAAAAAAAAAAGTACTAAATTTGGCAATGACGTTTAAAGAAAAAGTTTCTCTAGGAAAGAGAATGACTTTCTTCCAACCTCTTTGGGTACTTAGTAGGGATACGAAACCTTTTACATCAATTAGAATAAGAAAAAAAAGGTGCGGCCTTGTGAGTGTAGGTATAAACAACAGAAAATAGCCCGCGCGACTTAAGAACAAGTGAAAGGCAGACTTATGGGAGTAATGTTTATTAGAGATAACTCCGATGAGTAAGAACACTTAAATCCTAATTACAATAGTATTTATATCTAATTAAATGCTAACATAACACTAAAACAAACACAGATTAAAGTTGAGGTTACTATTTTACTAGGTTGCTGATGTAGCAACCTCCTTAAAACTAGTACAATTAAACATGTGTTCAGTAAAGGTGACATCGGTCTTCTTCAAGGCCGCCGATGTAGTAGCTTCCTTAACTTCTCCATCCCTAATACAGGTTTTTTCAGAATCTAGAATAGGTTTCAGAAAAAACCGAAGTAAATTAAAAAATATATACATATATATACTATGAGTATAACAAACATAAAAAAAACCTACATATAAAATTACTGTCCATACACTTATCTTGAAATTTAAAGTAATGTCTGTAGAGGTATATACATTTTCAGTTAGCTCCTTCGTCAAAAGCATGAGTTGCTCCATATATGTCTCCGTAGGGTTGTCATCTTCGCACAAAACAGCTGCTCAACTATGTCCATACATTTTCGTATAACAGGTATGTATTTCGTACCTGTCACTAATATATGGGTACTTAGGAAATAGGGTTCTTAGAGATAAGGGATCTTGTATACCTAGGTATTGGTATAATTTTAATAATTGATTTAATGTCTCGTCCATTCTTTAATATTTATTTATCTTAGCTATTTATTTAGTTTTGTTATCTTATATTAAGTATTTATTAAATTGCCAGTCGAGCGAGTTGTCTTTCGTGACAAGGAAATAATTTTTATTTTGTGTGTTATATAAAACCAAAGCGAGGTGGCCGTAATTATATATAACACCTATCCCTAAATATTTATTATTACCTATGTATTTATTAAATTGCCAGTCGAGCGAGGTGTCTTTCGTGACAAGGAAATAATTTTTATTTTGTGTGTTATATAAAACCAAAGTGAGGTGTCCGTAATTATATATAACACCTATCCCTAAATATTTATTATTACCTATGTATTTATTAAATTGCCAGTCGAGCGAGGTGTCTTTCGTGACAAGGAAATAATTTTTATTTTGTGTTATATAAAACTAAAGCGAGGTGTCCGTAATTATATATAACACCTAACCCTAAATATTTATTTCTTATTACCTATGTATTTATTAACTTGCCAGTCGAGCGAGGTGTCTTTCGTGACAAGGAAATAATTTTATTTTGTGTATTATATAATACCAAGGCGAGGTGTCCTTAATTATATATAATACCTATCCCTAAATATTTTATTTATTATTACTAATGTATTTATTAAATTGCCAGTCGAGCGAGGTGTCTTTCGTGACAAAGAAATAGATTTATTTTGGGTATTATAAAGAATAAAAGCGAGGCGTCTTTTAAATCAGTATCATACGGTCCCTAGGTTTTTTACGAAGATGTACCTATACGGATCCCTACATAGAATTAATTTATTACAGTCGCGTTTTATTTTAACTTACATAATTGACGTTTAATAAATTTGATATATATATTTTTTATTATTTTAACTTTTATGATCATTATTATTAAAAAAAAAACAAATATTTAACATACATAGAAAAACATATATAGTTCCCTAAATAAACGGAAAGGAATCGGAAAGGATAGTGACAAGTATTTACTCACATAACCCTCATTCTTGTTTTCCCCTCCGTGGATCTTCTCAGGAGAGTGTATCTTGTAATTAACATTCCTCAAGCCGCCTCTTCTTGGTTCTAAGAATTTGTTTGGTTCTTGGTCCGTCCCCAAAGCGTCGAAACACACGTAGAGCTGGTCCGTCGGAGGCTATACGGTCGTCAGGACAGCTTCTTTGGAGGTCCTCCATTCTGCCTGGCGTACAGCGTTACGACGGTGCCTACTGGGACGATCCTACCGGCTGCGCCACTTAAGAACAAGTGAAAGGCAGACTTATGGGAGTAATGTTTATTAGAGATAACTCCGATGAGTAAGAACACTTAAATCCTAATTACAATAGTATTTATATCTAATTAAATGCTAACATAACACTAAAACAAACATAGATTAAAGTTGAGGTTACTATTTTACTAGGTTGCTGATGTAGCAACCTCCTTAAAACTAGTACAATTAAACATGTTTAAGTAAAGCTGACATCGGTCTTCTTCAAGGCCGCCGATGTAGTAGCTTCCTTAACTCGCGCGGGGCGGTACACGTTCCATATTTAAAATTAAAAAAAACAGTAATAATTTGGTAAGCTGTTCCGAAATTCAAAATCTTGTTTTTCTTCGACACTAATTAAGCACAGAATACTATTACTCGGCTAAAAGTATTATAAAGGAAGGATTTGTATATTATTTTTGTAATGTTATTTAGGTTAGGTACTCTATGATGTAGTAAAGACGTCTAAAAGAAAAAGTTTCTCTTTCTTCCAACCTCTTTGGTTGTATTGTTGACAATTTTGTTTTTTTTTGTAGGTATTATTGCGTTTTTGCATGTTTGAATTTTTGTAAAATTGTATTTTTTTTTGTTTACTTTCCTTGAATTCGAAATGAAAAGTAGAGTGTTTAACGCGGGTGGAAGTTATCAATTCCTTCCGACCCTTGTATAACAATCTACTATTTCAGATTTATGAGCTCTTTTTTAAAACAACAATTTAGTTGAATTAAGAAAACATTAATTAAGAATTAAAAATACTCATAAAAAACCTGTGATGAAGTCAGCATGGATGGATATTCCATTCCTAAAATACAAATTTTTCACCAGTGTATTATCGTGGCCATAAAAAACACACCTACACCACAGTATAACCAAACATCAAAAAAACATTGCATATTTTTAAGCTTTATTTTTAATTAAAATCCTTTGAGGCAACAGTTTCTATTGCAACCAATGTAAGGTGTTACAGCGACTAGTGCGATGAGCGGAAAAACATTTAATATTTCTCTTTGAAATTGACACAGATATGCTGGTACTGGCGCTAACATAATATTATTTGCCCCCTATACATTTAAGTACTTTCTTAATCGAAGTTAAATATAACCTCGTAGAAAAAATCTCTGGAATTTCTCTGGGATTCCTTACTTTATTTCACATGTGTAGGTATTCTCTACATAATTAGTCGTGGAGATTATATATACATCATGTGGTAAGAAAATCCCTTAGCTCAGCAATGGACTCTTAAATCTTACGGGTTGATGATGAGATGATTATGACGAATTAGGTGCAATCTCTCAACAGAAATGGAAAGTTGAGAGATATCTTTATTTTCTATTGTTTTGATTCCTTTACATGTATGATGCTTCTTGTGTATTTAATAATTTAGCTATCGAAGTTCTGTCTCACCACTACCATTTCTCTTCGGACTGTACCTAACTAAGCACCAAATGAACTTATCTGTACCACCGGTACATTGACACGTGACTGATATCTCGTTCCTTTGATGTGCCCTCGGTCCACGCTTGTACGTCCGCGTTTGTCTCAAAGCCCTGTTTAATTGCTACCTCGTTATTTCTGGATTATTTACAGAACGGAATGCTTTAATCGCTGACCGCCTCCAGGGGTTAGATTTAAATCATCAAACGATTATTTTTTTGTCATTTATGCAGGTAATTGCCGTTAAGTTTTATGTTTGTGCATGTGATCGGCGGGGTCGAATATAATCTGTATAGGTGCATACAATAAAATTGTAAATGACCGATGTCTGTTTATAGAAGATATTTAAAATAACTTAGTATGAGGTGTCTTTATAACAGCAATAGAAACTAAAACAATATTTTTTATTATGATTGTCTGTATGCCTCTGTCCGTGTGTTTGGACTAATGCACGAAATTGGATGCGGATTTCACAGTTTTAGGCAATGTTGCAGGTCCAACTCAAAATCTGGTACATCGCTTAGAAGCCGAGTTATGTACATAGGTACAGAGTGCTCGTTAAACTGGATCAGTACGGATTAGAAGTTGCAGGCAAAAGCTAGTTAAAATATATTTTTATTGGAGTAGGTAAGAATTTTATTGTTCGTTGTAGTAAAGGTAGTTGCAAATATTCAGGCTGGTATTGGTATCGGCTAACAACAATAACAACTTAGATCTATTGCTCTGAGTCCTACATCTATTTATTTAACTATTTATATAAAAAATAATGTTTCTTTGTTAGACACTAGATCGCTATGAAAATTTGGTGATTTGTTGTAGGACACTCGGAGAAGGTTTCAGGAAAAAATCCACGGGAACGGGAAAAACACAGGATCTGCTCCAGTAACGCCGATAAGTCTGTAAGTTAATAATAATTTACTTTATACAGGTACATAAGTTCATGTTTCGAAATAAAAAGTTATTACATACCTATTTATTAGGTACTAGCTCGACGGTGAAGGAAAATATCGTGAGGAAACCCGCAGGTCCCATAATTAATTCTGAGACATGTGTAAACAGAACCGGTCCGGCGATGGGCTCACCACCTATCACATTTAGGGGTCGAATATTCTCGTAAAAAGTGGGTATATACAATAATGGAATACCTCTGCCTACCCCCTCGGGGATAAAAGGCGTGAGGTTATTATTATTTAAAAAGTTATTCTTAAAAAACACGCTTCGTTACACGTTACCTATACCTACGTTAACTTAACTTTAGCATCAGTTTCTTCAAAGCCAAAACAAATACAAGGACAGGCATATTATACGTATCTATATCTTAGGATTTAGGATTTTGTGCCAGCATAATTTCAGAAAATCGTAAAGAATCACAATTACACATATAAAGTAATCCCACCTTATGCTCTAAACGCGCACGATGTCAAATATTCTGTTTTACCTTTCTCTGTTTAGTTAATCCAAGCTTCATGTGTAAAGTGGACACTCCATTCGCATCGCTTCACATAAACATGTTTCTTTTGTTTCGTGTAGGTAATCAAATTCTTCCTTTATTTTCGAATACGTAAATTAACGATCAATTTCTCTTCTTGATCATTATTTTAAACAAACAAGATTTTGTATCTTCTTTATTTTTTTAATACGGCTACGCCTTATTCCATTAGACGAAATACCCACTTTTCAGCAGTGTATTTTTCCTAACCCTACACGTGACAGGTGAACCCAAGGCAGGACGGGCTTTCACAATGTTTTCCTTTACAGTTAAGCTAGTGATAAATATGTACTCATTGGAACATGGATTGGATTGGACCCGCACCTACGTCTACCGGGGTTACACCTGAGAGTCAGCATACTTTAGAACAGGGCTATCACTGCTCTTCCTTATTATTGGTTTAGTATATCTCTTTTTCACGTCACATCACCAACGTAAAAATAAAAAATAATGTCACGCCTTTTATCCCCGAACGGGTAGGTATTCCATTTTTTTTTTTTTTTTTTATGAGAGAAGGGGGCAAACGATTAGACGGGTCACCTGAAGGTAAGTGACGTCCGTCGCCCATGGACACCTGCAACTCGAGAGTCACAACTGCGTTGCCGACCTTTCAGGTGGGAGTAGGGGGAGAGGTGGGGAGGGGGATAGGGGATTGGGGCCTCCGGTTACCTCACTCACTCAACGAAACGCTGAAATATTTCTGGAAATACTGTCTATCCTTATATTTTTTATATATTTATCCATCTTTGGACCTCTTAACCTGATAGGTGGTAAACCCATCGCCGGACCGAGTCTGTAACACATGCTTCAGAAATACTCTGACCGATGTTTTCCTTCACCGTAGAACTAGTGATAAATAAGGACCTACGTAAGATTCTTGAAAAACTCATGGTATCTCCAACGTTGATTTTTTTTAAACCTATGGGTTTTCAAACGTTACAATGTTCCAAATAAATAGGTCGTGTTACATCTGTATGCCCCACATTCGTACTCCAGTTAATTCGGGTTCATTGTCTGGCATTTTTCGCCTCTCTAATCTTGTTAAGCAAATCCGATGGCGGCGCGGCGTGACACAGGTCCCAGAATTGTGTTAGCACGTCTTTTCTGGTCTTTTGTAAAAAAAGGTATTTTAACAGTAAAGGGGCGTAATTATCTCCATTCTTTTAGATACCTACATTTATAGGAAGAATCGAGCCCGCCTCTATGTGTGAGGAACAAGTTTGATCCCTGATGAGGGCTAGTATCAATCAGTATTTTAAAAACTTACTCATTTACTTGACGGTGAAGGAAAACATCCTAACAATACCCGCAGATTTGTCGAGCGATGAGTAACAGCACCCTTGTACGACGATGTGATCACTACATGTCACTTGTGACATATGGTTTTTTCTACGAATAAGGAATAAGTCGGTTTTTTCAACAAATTGAATACTTGGAATACCTACGAAGCAAACACAGAGTAACGACGTGGTAACTAAAGATATATTCTAGGTGAAATTCTGAAACGCGGAGCCTTGCGAATTTACAAAGTAAGGTTAACTCATAAAATAGATGTCTAATATTAAAACTTAACTCAACATTGTGTCTATTTTGTTTCATTGCTGCCTGTGCCAGTTTTCAAAAATTTTGAAGTAATGAACTTATATACAAAGAAACACGTTTAGGGGTCCATAGAATATCTCGTGAAAAGTGGATATATCCAGAAATGGAATACCTCTACCTACCCCCTCGGGATATAAAGCATGAGATTCTTATTTATTATTTCATCTGACAGATTCTGTCAACACGGGGGCCAACTTCAAAACCTCTCGCATCGGTATGTCATACCTAAGTCTGGCTCGAGTTATAACAAGACAAACTTGGATCTATCGCTAACAAGTCATGCTGCTTGTTAGGGCTCTCAGTCGAATATTGTAAGCGGCTTAGCTTTGAGCACTCCACTCGTGCAGTCGAACCCTTAGAGGATTACTACTGTCGGTAAATGAATGACGGTTAGAATAGGAATTAGAAAAATAATCCTTCTAATTCTTTAGAGGTACTCAAAGTTTGAAGGATGTGTCGCCGTTTGCCAAAAATAAAGCAAGTAAAATCTCTATGAATGCTTGACTATTAGATAATGTTTTCGAGACAATAATTAATACTCCTTACTAGGAGCTCCTATTAGCGGTTTCAACCGCATAGTTCCCGTTCCCGTGGGAATACAGGGATCAAATAAAGCTTATGTTACTCTCTGATGTAGCTTACAATTGATGTAGGACTTTTTAAAAATCGCTTTAATGGTTTAGTTAGGTGAAAGCGTAACAAACAAACTCACTTTCGCATTTATAATATTTAGGATAGGATTATAAAAGACGTCAAAGATCAACATTAATTATTTTAGAAATAAAAAAAAAGGTGTTTGTGTAGCTTGATCCTTCAAAGTGATGAAAATATGGCACTACGCTAATTGCTTTAATTGCACACGAATTGTACTTTTTCTAAATTGTTTGGAGTACGAATAAACTAAATAATATTTCTGATCCTCATTCTAATGTAAAATAATCAAAAACATCTGGTATTGACGCAATTTCCTTAGTGTAAAATATATTAGTGAAACGAACTACCTATATAAAAATGTATTCATTTGAAAGAAAATTCTTAGCTTCCTATACATACTCGTAGGTACTAAAACTGAGCAAATTTTATTCGATTTCACGAAAAAATATAAAGCCCGCAAAACATTACAGAGCCGCTTAAGCCAACAGAAAGCACACGTGGGAATTTGCTGCAAAATTTTAATAAGAAACAGTCAACCGTGAGACACCTTGAAAGCATCTTGAAAGTTAGATTCCCGGCAAATCCCTAACAAGGCATGGTGCATTATCATCGATCGACAGAACCCAAGACTCCACAATAAAAGTTAAGTGCAGTTTCCCCCTCCCCCTAATCTTAACTGTTACGTGAGGTATTAAGAATTTAGACGCGACGTCGCAAGCACCCGTCTCGAAGTTGTGTATCTCTTGAGTGTTGTGTTTATAACCTTGCTTTGATTTAACCTTGTATGTTGCCGTAACTATTTTCATGACTTGCATGGTTGGCAGTTACTATTGACAAAATTCTTGGCAGACTAGAACTTTTATTGGTCGTATTTTATTAGCAGTAGTTACTTTGTGAGGTTGTAAGACAGATTTACAATGCTACATATTTATCTATTTTTAATACTTACTGGACCGGTTTCTGGACCGTGGAGTGACAGAATAGAATATTTAGAGTTATCGTTTTAATTTATATGTGGAAGGGTTGTTTTCTCCACTCTACTTTTGGGGCTCCTCAACATGACAGATAATGAGAACGCGCTGGACCGAGGTGCTGTTTACATATGTATGCCTCAGAATTGATTCTACCGTCAAGTTAATTAAAAAATACTTATACGAGTTGATTGACACCCGAAACCCTAGCTTCACGCACAAGATACAAGCTTAATTCCACACGGAAAAAAAATATTTTTACAATACTACCAGAATGTGTAGTAAATGGAAATTAGTTCTCCTAACAATTTTTCTGTTGGCCTTACAAATTTTTTCGTATCACCAAGTATTTTTTGTGTAACAGTGACAATTTGTTTGTAACGGGCAATATTCATTTCTAGTAACATGCAACATTGTAAGGGTTACTATCTAAATGTTTAAACCAACAAATAAGCAAGTAATAGTTGCAATAATATCGTTGTGTTTACAATATATTATGCATCGTTCTCTCAACGAATGAGATGATAGCGGCTAGAATGTGTGTGGTAGACAGCGGGGCGTAACGCGTGACGCAGTTAGAATACGTCGTTCATAGATGGCGTGGGGTGCGAATTAAAACGCGCTATCGTTTGGTTCCCGGCGTTTAGCCATAAGGTCGGACGACTTTTGCTTTGTATTCAGTTTTGATCGTAAGATTTACACCACTAGTAGACGGTTCTCTGACTCTTTTGGAAATCTTTGCAATACCTGGATTAGGGATTCCTGATTAGGAAATTCACAGTCATAGTATGGTACTACAAATTAGTATAGTAAATAAATACCACAAAGTAATGTAGGCACAACAAGGTCATATAGTAGACGTTACAAGACAGTATCGTAGACGTATGGGACGTACGACGTATACTAAAGGCAGTTTACAATTTGAATCGTTATGCGTACTATACATATTGTTGTAAATACTACACATAGTTGTCTATACTATTATGTTTTACAAGAAGTGTATAGTAGAGTTAACTATCTGTAGAGTTGTCACATATAGTACCAGAAATATGGTGGGAACAACCGAAATATCGTTACGGTAACCATATTTTTTTTTCCGTGCAGCAGGTCATAACTGCCTTCTTTGCAATGTTTATTCCTGTATTTTTTATGAACTCCTTATTTTCACTTACATCATTTACAAACACAAATACTGTCACATAAACCGGAATAAGTAAACTCGAAACGTTAGCTACAATATTTAATATTTATTTTAATATTCAAGCTTGTTAAGGAAGCTTTCCGTACTTTTGCAGAATGCAGCGAAAATAACGTCAAACGACGTGAAAACTAGTTACATATTTTCACTTACAGCGGCAGTGTACTAACATGGGATTACATCCACAAACAGCCATGTCTCATCCTGTACAAAGGTAGCAATTTTAAAGGGAGGCAGACTTTACGAGGAAAATGTAATACGACATTTTTACTCTGTGAATTAAATCATCAGAATAAACGTTTTTATGGTTTTATGTTTTGTTCGTATGGTTTTAATCATTAAATTAAAACCATACGAACAAAATATAACTAAATCACTTTTTTCTTATATATAAAATATAGCTTTAATCAAAATAACCGTGAATAAGTACAACAGTAAAAGTAAACTAAAAGTAAAATTAAGAGTAAAACTAAAATTAAGAACTAAACTAAATCAGTAGTATTTATCTTTTGTTACATTGGTTAAGAAGTATACGTACATACTCGTATATTTGAAATATCAGATACTTTACTACAAGATAAAATCTACTTATCTTCGGTTTATTCCTAGCTTGTTAGCTATTTTAGCTTTAGAAACTATTATAATATCATCCAAGTTAAGTGCATTTTGAAATTCTCACTCAACAGGTTTATATAGGACTGAAACCTTCATGAACTTAAGTACAGAACTTAACTAAAATCCAGGTTATATCGCGGCTTAATCAGTGATCACGTCGAAGAGACTTATAGACTTAATTCCGACGTCAGGGTTTAAACCAACTAACGCTACCATGCAGGGATAAATATTTCATTTAGAAAGTTGATGTTGAGCAGTAGATAGCCCGGACCGTTAAGGAGCCGGCTGAAAATCAGTGAGGCTCGGGTTCGAATCCTGGCATGTACCAATGAGTTTTCCAAACACTTACGTACATATTTATCACTAGCTCGACGGTGAAGGAAAACATCGTGAGGAAACCCGCAGGTCTCAGAATTAATTCTGAGACATGTGTAAATAGACCCGGTCCGGCGATGGGCTCACCACCTATCACGTTTAGGGGTCCAATGTGTCTCGTGAAATGTGGGTATATCCAGTAATGGAATACCTCTGCCTACCCCCTCGGGGATGAAAGGCGTGAGATTATATATTTTTTTTTATATATTATTATATTATATATTATTATATATTTAATATTAATTATTATATATTTTTAGAAAGTTGAAAGGACATTTTAAAGAGAATGCGAGTATTTTTTTAAATATGCTCATGCCTTTTTCCACTGGGGGGTAGGCAGAGGTATTCCATTCCTGAAAATTCCTACTTTTCACTGTAGGTTTAATTTTTGGACCGCTAAATAAGACAGGTGAAAAAGCCTATCGCCTGGACCGTGATGCTGCTATACACGCCTCAGAATAATTTCTGGGGCCTGCGGGTTTCCTCACAATGTTTACTTTCACCGTCGAGCTAGTGATAAATATGTACGTAAGATTTTGACCCTGGACCCTGGTTCGGCGATGGTCTCACTAGCATTACCTGTCGAATTCGGGATACCGAAAATACACTAGGATAGAATCGAATACCTCTTAAGGAGAACAAACACAGGGGTTTAGTAGAAAAGCGAATTATATATCTAAAGAAATATTTCATAACCTCCAAATAACAGTCGAGTATAAAGTATTTTCACAGCAAAACAACAACACATCAGTCTAGCTCCAGTTGACTTGACGCGCGCGTGCTACCGTCGTTACATGCAAACCGTACATGACGGGAGAATATGTCACCCGTAGGCCCTGATATATGACAGGCTCCACTGCCAGCTGTTAACTTATGGAGTTCCTTACTGCGGCTAGGGATGTGCAGATGTACCTATAGATGGCGCGGATCGTTATCGAGAATCGCTGACCTTGACAAGATGCAACGGTGACACTATATTGATCGACTTTTGTTGGGATACTATTTATTATAAGGCATTGCATGGTTAGTAAATATATTATGTGATGACAGCTATTACGCCCCTCCCCTCAATCGTTAGCTATGAATGTAGGTGTACACGCTTATGAGCAGTTTATCAGATTCTAGATTCACCAGATTTTGTATTGTCATGTAGATTGTCATGCTAAAAAGGATTTTTCATAAGAGCAATATTTATGTAGATACACTTCTAGCCGAGCGTTTACCGGGAGTGGACGTGTTGCATACACTCTCTTGATAACAGGTTATATCTCTTATTTTACTTACAATCTTACAATAATATAATATCTGGATCTCTCACAACTTTAAGCGACGACCAAGTAAAATCGACGCAACATGCCAAAGTAGTGTCTATAGTATAAAAACTACTATTTGCAACTTGTCTTTTACATTTCTTCCTTATCTAAAATGTTGCCAATGCTGATGTTTTTTTAATAAAGCAGGGAAATTACATGTTGAAGAAAGGCTTAGGTTACTAATAGCCTACCACTAGTACCTTGACACAAAACAATATTAAAACAACCTTACTTTATAAGGACGTCGCGACGTGGTACAAAGATGGCAATACTAAAACAATACTGTTTTAAGCTTGTTTTAAGAGATTGTGGTACTGGTCCGTTGTTTGTTTTTGTTAACTTGCAAATCATCGATTGCCGCGCATCCCTACCGCAACCACTTTACATTCATCGCGTTCACTCGGGGCGGTGGCAAACAACTAATCTCCTGATATATCGACGTTCACCTTCCTTATCTCCGGATCTCGGTAAAAGTGCTGCTTTATTACGCTACTCGGGACCCCTGTAGCCTCCAAACGCACAAAAGCCTCATAGAGAGCTCTCCTCGATGGAATTACGCAGTGATCCTGTTAATAAAGGATTGGACATGGGAAGTTATTGTTTACTAGCGGTTCTGAGCGGTTTCACCCGCGTAGTTGCCGTTCCAGTGGGAATACGGGAATAAAATATGGTCCAATAGTTTTTGAGTTTATTCGTAACAAACATGCAAAAATACTTTCCTCTTTATAATATTAGTATATAAGTATAGATATAGACTTGTCCGAATTGAGAGAGGAAATTATTGTTTGGCTAGCTACCAGTATTTAGTAGAATTATTATTCTGCATCAATAGTTTTGGGATCGTTTCTATAAAGAGCAGTGATAGTTCGAACGGTTAGAAAGCCGGCCGAAAATCAGTGAGGCTCGGGTTCGAATCCTGGCAAGTACCAATGAGTTTTTCAAAAACTTACGTACATATTTATCACTATCTCGACGGTGAAGGAAAACATCGTGAGGAAACCCGCAGGTCTCAGAATTAATTCTGAGACATGTGTAAACAGACCCGGTCCGGCGATGGGCTCACCACCTATCACGTTTAGCGGTCCAATATATCTCGTGAAATGTGGGTATATCCAGTAATGGAATACCTCTGCCCCCCCCCCCCCCCTGTATTATTGTGTATCTACACAAATATTATAAAGAGGAAAGATTTGTATTTTTATATATTTGTAACGAATAAACTTAAAAACTACTGGAAAGATTTTAAAAATTATTTCACCAATCGAAAGCTTACTTTTGTAGGAGTAACATAGCCTATAATTTTCCTACGGGAACGGGACGGGACTAGTAAGTTATATTACTGTAAGGTTTCATCAAAATCCTTTTAGTAGTTTTTGCGTTAAAGAGAACACAATTATTTTTGCGTTTGTAATACTTACCAATAATTATAATATTAGTAAAATGTACCCATATTAATAAATCTTTATCCTCACGTAAAAAATATATGAACACAATCATTTTATTTAGTTGTTTAATGAAATGGATAAATCATCCCATAAAAGATCAAACACGTTGACTTCCAAGTAAAGTTAAGCATAAACCAATAGACTTGAATAACATCAAACTTCAAAGTATCAAAATATTCCAACAGTCAAATATACTCATAACCGAAAGCAAAAAGGAATAACTGAGAAACCAGGCAAGTTTTCCCGAAACAAACACGACTCGGTTATCTAGTAGCCCCGAGCAGTATAACTTTGACAAAGCATTTATTGTTGGTAAAGAAGTCTTGGGGATTGCGACGACTTCGGCTCACGATAACGAGTTTTATTTAAAGTCGACTGAATACTGATGCTGGCGAAAGCGACTAAAAATAGGTATACTTATATCAAAATACAAGAACCTCAAACACCCATTCTAGTGGCACGCCTCTTCACTTCAATGGAACAACGATATTCGCGTGTACCAACACTTAATCCCCACTCGAGCTGAGCATCATAATACTTACAAGTAAATACCCTATACTTGAGAATGAGTATCATGAAACAGCTACGTATCCGGCTAAAGAAAATGGTATTTACCAAAAGCGCTATTAACTTTCATCCCAGGTTCGTTGTATGATAATATGTATATGAGTATCTATATTATTTGGGAGCTTAGTATAAATGCTTACCTTCAATAGCACTAAATTTAGTTCTGATTTTTATAGCCGAATCTAAAAGTAGTTTCCTTTGTTAATTTTACTGGATACACTCCGAACAGCGATATATTATCCTACAATCCGTCAAGGTTCTTATTGCGTCTATTTACTCGCAAAACTACCCCATTATTAATAGCAAAGGAGTCCACAATATATTTGGTTTGATAACGTCCCGATGACTAACTGCATCGCATTATGTTTAGCAGTTCCCGTTTCTTTGGAAACTATTCGGAGATAGCTTTATCTGGTTCATATTTCACGAAACTCGCTTCAGTATTCAGAATGCGACTGATACTGAGTACGACTGTGATTTTTAACAACATTTTGTTGCAGATTTACTACAAAATGTCAACATGTTGCCTCTTCGTTTGGCATTTTAAACTAAATGATTTATTTACGTAACAGATTTACTCATAACCATATTTCGTAAAAATCTTAGAAAAGGATCTAAAAATAAACTTAAAAACTAACTAAGATGAAATGTAAGCAATGTTCAAGTAAAACAGCAAACAAATTGTAGCTTCTACATAGAAATCCCAGAGCAGCGAAACTGCAATATATTACAAAAACCTGGATAAAAGGATTAACCGAAATCTGCATTCCCAATGCTAATGTCCTAGTGCACTATCTCTAAAGCTTGGCTTACCGAAGTTTAGTAGAATTGAAT